>CM077669.1:388435206-389685206 GCA_039707655.1 Elymus sibiricus | reverse complement strand
AAGTGTACTTGAAAATCCCGAAGCGCGTGAAAAAGTGTGAATCAAATATCTGACTTGACACTGGCCGGGGTGCTCATGATTTGTACTCGTGTTAGGAAGACGGAGTCATGCCATGCTTATATAATTCAATGATTAGGGATAACATTCGTTAAGCATCGTATATTTCGAAACATTAATGATTATGTTCTTATATTCATGGATATTATTATGTTGATATTGATTACTTTATCATTTTCCAATATTCATTCCGTACAAGAGATTACATGATAAACATGCTAGGTAGCATTCAACATCAAAAATTCTGTTTTTATCATTTACCTACTTGAGGACGAGCAGAAATTAAGCTTGGGGATGCTGATACGTCTCCAACGTATCCATAATTTTTAATTGTTTCATGCCATTATATTATCAACCTTAGATACCTTTTATGCAATTTTATATCATTCTTGGGAACTAACATATTAACCCAGTGCCTAGTGCTAGTTGTTGTTTGCCTTTTTTTGGTTTCACAGAATATCCTTAACAAACGGAGTCCAAACGCTATGAAACTTTTTGACGATTTTTTCTAGACAAAAGGGACCCTAGAAGCTTCGAGGGGAGTCCAGACGAGAAACTAGGAAACGACAAGACAACTGGGCGTGCTTAGGGGGGTAGGCGCACTCTGATGTCTTGTGGGCCCCATGTGGCTCCGTCTGACCTAATTCCACTTATACAAATTTCCAAATATTTTGAAACCCCTAGGGAGCCACCCGAAACAATTTTCCGCCGCCGCAAGTCACTGTTCTTCCGCGATCCCATCTGGAGGCCTTTTCCGGCACCCTGTGGAGGGGGAATCGGTCACGGAGGGCCTCTACATTAACCTTGCTGCCTCTCTCATAATGTGTGAGTAGTCTACCACAGACCGACGGGTTCATAGTGATTAGCTAGATGGCTTCTTCTCTCTGTTTGATCTTCAATACTATGTTCTCTTCGGATATCTATTCGATGTAATCCTTTTGTGCGGTGTTTTTGTTGGAATCCGATGAATTGTGGATTTATGATCAGATTATTCATTAAAAGCAATTGAGTCAATTTGAACTTTATTATGTGTAATTTACATAGCTATGTAATGCTTTCCGATCCATGGGTTCTCTTTGGCCAAGTTGATATATCGATCTTCAGTGTAAGTGGTGCATAGTAGTGGGTTCAATCTTGCGGTGTCCTCACACAGTAACAGCATGGCTAGCGAGGCACGTTGTGTTGTTGCCACTAAGGATAAAACGACGGGGTCTGAACATATTGCTTGTCTTTCTTTGTTTACATTATTTCATTTTTCTTAAAGCGTTACTCTGTTTGTTATGAACTTAATACCATAGATGCAGGCAGGAGTCGGTCGATTGGTGTAGTAAGAGTAGTAGATGCAGGCAGAAGTCGATCTACTTTTCACGGGCGTAATGCCTATGTAAATGATCATGAAATGAATAACGTCATAATTATGCACTTTTCTATCAATTGTCGAATAGTAATTTGTTTACCCACTGTATCTTTACCTACTAATAAAGGAAGGAATGCTTCTGCCCGTGCGTCATAAAAACTAGAAGGGTAGTCTGCGCTTTGCCGCACCGCTTATATTCTTGAGGTTGTACATGTTTTATATATTTTTTTGAAGTTGTGAAAAATATTTACGTATTAGTTGGTTTGTCGTGCGGGGATACAAGGAAGTGCATTTTTTTATCAGACATGCTACTCCTATGGATAGACTTTACGAAATCATGCTTAGAGATGGATGTGTCAATTTATGGTCAGAGATTAAGAAAAAGGTGGGCCAACATTGCAAATTGGGGAAGTGATTGATGGGAATATTTGGTACGACCAATCCGTAGCGAATTGTTTGTGAGTTTATTATCATTTTTTTTATTGTGGTGTTTGGGTGGATTTTTTCGACCGTGTGATTGGAGGACGCATTTTAAATAGTACAAAAACATGAGAAAGTTACTTACGTTGTTGGACACGTGTGTTACGCTAGTGCTAAACATGTCATGAGCAACACTTTTGTTTTGTCACCTATTCATCGCAAGATCCCATCACGAAGTCAGGGTGAACAAGCCAATCAATTATGTATCCAATCCAAATTGAATAGTTGAATGAGGGGCTTTAAAACGGGATAGCTTAACGAAGTGAGAGATTTGATTGCCACAACAAAGGATTGACGAAGTCAAAATCAAGGATTGACGGGAGAAGCTTTAAAATTAGGGAGCATAGTGTGCTTAAAAAGTGAATGAGAGAGCTCATTGTGAAATTGTTGACTCGGTCAAAATTGGATGACCCAACTCCAAATTGAGACCTCAATTGATTGTGAGGCATTAAAAAAATAGAAGCTTAGTGTTATAGAGGATTAAAATAATTGAGTGAAAAATTGTCGACCCGGTCAAAATCGGTGACCCAATTCCAAATTGATGACCTCAATTAAATGAGAGGCCTCCAATTCTAGGAGGATTAGTGATATAGTATATTGCCCCTAAAGTTGCAATTTATTACCCACCAATGGCACCTATAAGTGATAAAAAAACGTTTCAAACAGAAAAATCTCGGTCTGGGGCAGCCCATGTAGTGGAAACTTCCTATACTACGCTCTGCGCGGTAGGAGAAGACACAACGCACCTTTTGGGCCGACCCATCTATGGACGACCTGTTTTTCAAATTTCGTTTTTATTTTTCGTTTTTCTTTTCCATCATTTTTTTCTACTATAAATAATTTAGGAATTAAAAAAAGTTTTGAAAATAAAAAAATAGAATTTTGAAATAAAATATTTAATAATTAATAAACGTTGGTGGATTCAGAAAATGTTTGTAATTTAAAAATATATTTGCATATTTAGGAAAAGTTCACAAATTTTTAAACAAATTTTCGAGAAATTAAAAATCGTTCATGATTTTTTAAAAAGTTCAAGTATTAAACAATGTTAAATGAAATTGACCAAAAATTCATCAATTCAAAAAATGTTCATGATTTGAAAAATTACCTAAAAATTGAGGAACTTTTCGTAAATTAAATAATAATTTATTGATTCATAAAATGTTTGCGGATTCAAAAAAGATCATGCATTTGAAAAAAAATCATCAATTTCGAAAATGGTTGCAATAATTTCAAAAACAAATGTTCTACGACTCTAAACATGTTCGCCGATTAAAGAAACATGTTTTAAAAAATGTTCACATTTAAAAATAATATTGTATGCAAGTAGTCTAAAATGTACATGAATTCAAAAAACTTCCTGATTTTAGAAAATGCTCGCAAATTTGTAAAAAGTTAATGAGTTTTAAAAAATGTTCATGGTTTTCATAAATTGGTCATAATTTCATGAAAATGAGAGTGACAGTGTATCTCGGTGATGCAAGAAAATGTGGTCATGACCATTGAAGATTATGACTTTTTTCTCCCGTTGCAATGCACGGGCCGTTTTGCTAGTGTTATGTTAAAAGACAAGCATATAGTGAAAAATATGGCGCTCGGGTTACTTTAATCATATTACAAAAACTAAAAATATATTGTTGCACTTTATTTACTTTTATTTTACTTTGCAAATTATCTATCTATCACTATCAGATTTAATCATTGCTTTCAACAAGCACAAGGGGATTCACAACCCTCTTGCCTGCGTAGGGTGCAAGTATTTTTTTCTCTTTTGTGTGTAGGCGCTGCTAACGGTTGCTTGCTTGGTTCTCCTACTGATTCGATAAACCTTGGTTCTTAACTGAGGGAAATACTTTTCGCTACTTTACTACAACAGCCTTCCTCTTCGGGGAAAATCCTAACGCATCTCAAGTAGTAGCCAGCGGCACCGCCGTTGCCATCCGTGCCACTATTGTCGCCGCCGCACTAGTCCCTCCAGCGGTGGAATGGCATAGGGGCGTGACGACCCTGCCCGACCGCCACCCGATGCTTATGAAGGAGCAGCTTTGCTTCCTCCTGGGTTGGGTGGATAATAGTCGTGGCCAACGCCGACCCAGGCTGGGAAGCCTTACCTTTGCCCCCGTCGGCTGCGATGGCGGCCGGCGGCGTCGGTCTCACTGAAAGACCAGTGCTCGCTGGTCATGGCGAGCTCCCCGTCAAGGCAGTGGTGCCGCCGGCCGTCTCGGCGGTGGTGAGCATACGGTCGAGGTCCCAGGCCTCTGCGAGGGTCCGTGCGGACCCAAGCCGATGCCTCGTCCGACATGGCAAACGCCAAGAGGTGCACCGCACTGTGCCTCACCGCCCTGTCCTCCATCGTGACGGTGCTCCTCGAAGACGAGGAGCCATCGCCGTCGTGACCATCGAGGTAATGGAGGAGGCGCCTACGCCCCTTGGCGATTGGCGGCAGCACCTCCTCCTTCACGTCGTAACCGCGCTAGTGCGGCGACCATGCCGGTTCGTCCTTCACGCGGAGCCCGATTTGGACGCCGTGGTTGTGTGAGGGGGACGTCAGCTCCGCCTTCACGCGACGGAGAGGAGACGAGGGTTTCTCCTGCTTCACGCGGCGGCAAGGGTGATGTCTACTACGCAACTTTATTCTTGTAGACTCTTGTTGGGCCTCCAAGCGCACAGTTTTGTAGGACAGTAGCAATTTTCCCTCAAGTGGATGACCTAAGGTTTATCAATCCGTGGGAGGTGTAGGATGAAGATGGTCTCTCTCAAGCAACCCTGCAATCAAATACAAGAAATCTCTTGTGTCCCCAACACACCCAATACAATGGTAAATTGTATAGGTGCACTAGTTCGGCGAAGAGATGGTGATACAAGTGCAATATGGATGATAGATATAGTTTTTTGTAATCTGAAAATATAAAACAGCAAGGTAACAAGTGTAAAACAGCGAGCAAAACGGTATATTAATGCTTGGAAACAAGGCCTAGGGTCCGTACTTTCGCTAGTGCAATCTCTCAACAATGCTAATATAATTGGATCACATAACCATCCCTCAACACGTAACGAAGAATCACTCCAAAGTTCTTATCTAGCGGAGAACATAAGAAGAAGTTGTTTATAGGGTACGAAATCACCTTAAAGTTATCCTTTCCGATCGATCTATTCAAGAGTTCGTACTAAGATAACATCAAGTTATCCTTTCCGTTCGATCTATCTAAGAGTTCGTACTAGAATAACACCATATGATACGCATCAACCAACTCTAATGTCACCTAGATAGTCCAATGTCACCACAAGTATCCATGAGTTAATTATACGATACACATCAAACAATTTCAAATTCATAATACTCAATCCAACACAAAGAACCTCAAAGAGTACCCCAAGATTTCTATCGGAGAAAGTAGGACAAGAACGTGTATCAACCCCTATACATAGATTACCCCAATGTCACTGCGGGAATCCGCAAGTTGAGTACCAAAACATATATCAAGTGAATCAATAGAACACCCCATTGTCACCTCAGGTATCCACATGCAAGACATATATCAAGTGTTCTCAAATCTAATATTCAATCCAACATAATGATATCTCAAAGGGAAAGATTCAATTCATCACAACATGATAGCAAGGGAATAACATCATATGATCCGACTATAATAACAAAGCCCGTGATACATCAAAATCGTGACATCTCAAGAACACGAGAGGGAGAGATTGAACACATAGCTACTGGTACATACCCTCAGCCCCGAGGGTGGACTACTCCCTCCTCGTCATGGTCTTCGCCGGGATGATGAAGATGGCCACCGGAGATGGATTCCCCTCTCCGGCAGGGTACTGGAACATCTCCAGATTGGTTTTTCGTCGATACAAAGAGTTGCGGCGGCGGAGCGGAGAGTCTAGGGTTATTTCTGATGGTTTCTATATTTATAGGAATTTTTGGCGTTGGTTTCACGCAAAGGTGGGCCACGAGGAGGGCACAAGACACCGGGGCGCGCCTGGGCCCTCTGGCACGCCCTGGTGGGTTGTGCCCACCTCGTGGCTCTTCTGGCCCTCCCACGAAGCGTCTAGTGCCTCTTTTGTTCCAAAAAAATCGTTAAAAAGTTTCGGGTGATTCCGAGAACTTTCATTTTCTGCACAAAAACACCACCACGGTAATTCTGCTGAAAACAGCGTCAGTCCGGGTTAGTTCTAAATAAATCATATAAAGTGCATCGAAACCATATAAAAGTATTGTAAACATAGGCAATCATGGCATGAATACTTCATAAATTATCGATACGTTGGAGACGTATCAAAGGGCGGCTCCTGTTTGACGTGATAGCCCTACGACCACGACGGCTCCTCCTTCGCGTGGGGTGGCGGCAGCGAGGGCGGCGTCGGCCACGGTCAGGACCGACCGTTGTGTCAGGAGCTCGATATGAGTAACGAACTCGTCGTCCGTGACCGCGGCCTCCAAGAGAAGGCGCGACTACGCTGGCTCCTCCTCCTTATCAGTGGAGGAGATAACGATCTTCTCTTCCTTCTCAGAGGAGGCGACGGTAGTGGAGGATGGGGAGCCCAGAAGAGTGAGGGCGCCAAGATCCGTATTGCAAAGATCTGGAACCGCCGCCGCCTACGGGAGCAGAGAACTAGAACTTGGGCATGGTGGAGAGCGGAGAACCAGAACTCGGGCATGGTGGAGGCGGTGTGGACGGTGTGGAGAGTGTGGGAGCAGAGAGGAGCGTGGAGGTGGGTGCGGTGTGGATGGAGTCGGAGCGCTGCTTAAATAGGCCCGGTCAGGCGAAGGGGCGCGAAACCGACTTTAATGTGGTGTAGCGGTCAGAGTAGGCTTCTCGATCGCTGCTTCTGCATTGAAGCAACACCACCCACTCGACCAATCGTGTCGTTCTGACCGACATCAATGCCGTGGAGTTACTTCCGCTCTAGGACAGTGAAGAACGACATGAATGCGCAGCAACCACTTCATGCTGGAGTGGGCGTGTGCACCGGAGAGATTTTTCGGCGGGCCTGGAGTGCGAACGTGTGCGCGGCACCGAAGGCCTTCGGTTTGCTTTCAGTTTATGGGACGTCCAGACCGGTCCACAAACCGATGGGTACTGCTTAAGATGATAAAATGCATCAAGACCGCTTGGTATAAATGGTTGCGGATTGAGGGTCACATGCCCCTAAACCCAGCGCGATTAATTTGACCTCCGCAGTCGCAGCTGACAAGAGAGATGGATGGATCCAGCAGCGCGCGGCGAGGGACAAGAGCCAACGCGGGCTGGCTATGGCTTCCACCTCACGTGACCATTAATACGAGCAGCAGACATTCAACGCCTTCGGTGCGATAAACAAAGCCCGGGAAACCGTGGCGACCCAGGCACCGGTCGGCGCTCCCCGTTCGCTCCTGCCTCTGCCTCCCCGGCGCCCAGGGCGCGCCGCGCAGATGCACGGAGACTCGGAATCTCTTGAGCTGCGTGACCCGAAAGCTCTTTCCAGGCTTCCCTCCCGTGGTTTAATTAGGGCCGCACTTCTATGACATTTATTTCCCTTCACATCCAAACTAATAAAGTCGCTCTGCCCGGATTTATGTATGACTGCCTGGTTGGAGTAAAACATACTGCTGGCTTAGCGCTGGACGTACTGTATGTATGTTCTTGCTTTGTCCATAAGCCACCGGAGACGCCGGGTTGTTAACCTGAGGCGACGGCCCTAACCCTATCGACCAGTCTGATCCTGCCGGTAGAAGCAAAATGAGAGCTGGTTTGTCACTCTACCACGGTCAAATCTCGACCAGTCGGCGCCTTCACTAAAGGCGACACCAGAAGTACGTACTTGCATGCCGTCGACGTGCGTACAGTACATATGTGAGTACAGTCCATATGCACTGGTACAAAGACCTACTACTGCTGCTGAAACATCACGTCAGGGTTTGCTATTATGTACCTCCATCGATCCATCTCTTCTCAGTTCTCATCGGTAAAAAGTTATTTTCTACCTCCACATCATGCGGATAATACGTGCATGGCGCATCTGTGCTACTCCTACTGCGCGTAGTACAAAGCTATGGCTAGCTGCGCGAACTCCTATGCATGCTTAATTATGCAGATCGTTTTGACCTTGTCCTAAACTAATCAAGCAGAGGATGACTTGGATGCAGCACCGGATCCACCGGTGAAAGATAGGGGCGCGATGCGGGCGTACGTAGTGCAGATGTGAGAGCAGTACGAGTGCCGCGCATAAAATAGTCCGAGGGCGGAGAACATGAGGGCACCTTTTCCGGCGTCTTGTGCGTTAAGTTGCACTAACGCACACGCGCTCTCGCTCCCGACTGCATATGCAACACTGAGAGTAATGCAGTCGCTTCCAAGAGCAAAACGCCAAGCCTGCCTATGAATCCCACAAACACGGTTCCGTTTGGACAACGGAATTGATGCACTTCAAACAAGGATCATCAATTGCTGTTGCCGCGTTACAATACTATTCCCGAGTACTCCAGATCTGACCTAATTGAATATACAAAATGAGTAACGATGGCAATATCTGAAATCGAGCAGAGAGAGGCCACGTTTGCAACTGCTTTTAAATTTGCAGCTGGCCAAGTGGTTTTGAGGTCAAATTCCTTGGCCACGACGTGCCAAGCTCGTGCCCACTAGCTAGTGCCTTTGTACTAGTGTCATGGGGCCTCGCTTTGACTGAATTAACCAGATGTGATCGTGCACACTGGTGCCACGTACAACGAGTTTTGCAGCACGAGGTCTTTCTTTCCTCGTCTCCATGCATCATCGTGCATGGAAGAAGAAGAAGAAGCCCACCCCCAACAATGTCAGGTGCAGGCGCGTACGTGCTCACACTGCCACACTGGACGTTGACCTTCACAACTGTGTATTTATTGATCCATCATGAAGAAGAGGAAGCAAAAAATGAGAAGCCCCGGAGGACAAAACAACAACAAGAAATGATTACATGAATGTTTTTACTTGAAGCATCAAGAATGCTACACTACAAACAACAAGGGCGTACTATACCTAGCTAGCTAACTAATACAAGCGCAACCCAGTACCCTTCTCATTCAGCTTCCTTTCTCCTCGATCAGACGGACCCCCAGCTGATCGATTACAAAAGAACCACCGATTGATCGATGACTTCACACGGCCTGACGCGGAGAAGAAAAGAAGTAGAATCAGAAGCTTACGGAGTCTCGCAGCACCATCGAATGTCGATCGCATCGCAAGTTGATGATCACCCTGCATGCTCTGATACACGCACTGTATCTTCTTCTTACCCAGGATATCAGCACTTTCGCTATGCGTGCCACGATCTTGTGATCCGCCTCATCTGTTGTGCAAAGGGTTTGCGCCCGTGGGCACATGCCTTTTGTCGTCCTTGAGCCCCAACGGTGAGGGGGCCATAGCCACAGGAAGCGGCGCCATGGCCATGAACGCCGACGTGCGAGCAGCGTCGACGGCCAAGAGGAAGGTGGATCCGAGGAACGAGGACTGGACGAGGACGGCGATGAGGAGGCACGACCCGAGCAGCCCGCCGGTCGCCGGCCTGTCTCGCCGCCGAGAGCAACCAACCATAGCTATACTACCTCTCTCTCGGTTCAATTACCGCGGAGGGGAAGATTACAGCAGGTGTAGGGCTTGTGACCTCTCGGCGGCAGTTGTAGAAGCTTTGGGAGGGCAGGCTGTGGCGAGGAGTTCGGGCGCACATGAACGGGGTGGGACTGGGAGAGCGTCGGGAGGACGAGGCGTCTTTGCTGGCTAGCTTGGACTCGAGAGTTGATTTGAAGACTTGAGTAGTGTGGGTTGGCGGTGTCCTTGATCGCCGAGTATAAAAGTGGTGAAGTGAAGCGACTTCTCCTACCGAGATCTAACACTACGTCAGTGTCACCAACCAGTACGGTTGTGTTACTGGCGCGCGATGGACATGCACGGCGAGATGACAGTATGACACACCTTTTTGTTTGTTTGAGAGAACGTCGGCATTTTATTGATTATAAGAGCATTTCTAGCCGAACGTCTAAAAATAATGAAGAATCTGGTCAAATAAAAGTTTAGTGGAGTATATTTATTTCATTAAGTTTTGGCCGGATCTAACCGATCCCCTGTATTTAACGAAGTAAAACAATGTCAATCTCGTCGTCGTCGTCTTCCTTTTCGGATGACGACGGGCCCTTCAATGCCATCTCCCTCAACCTCTTAATCTACAATGCAAACGGCTAGATTCAATCCAAACGGCTCGGTTCACAAAGAAACGAATAAAAAAACTCACCTAAGCAATTCGTCAAACACTTGCGGTGCGGTGGTGGTGCACCAGTCGGCCGGTGTCGTTCTGACCAAAAAGACCGGCGGCGACAAGAGAGAATGACCTGCAGCGGTGTGCAAGCAAGGTGAGATGCGTCGGCTGACAGAAAAACAAGAAGCAACGAGGCAATTCGACGGATCAACAATGGCTTTTCTGGCAGTATTTCACCTTGATTCTAGCGACGACGACGGGGGCTGAATGGGCTCGACGTCGGGCAGAAGGGCGGCGGGGGCAACGGAGGCAACGAGTTAGCAACGGGGCCGGCGGGCGATCGCTGGGAGTCACGCTGGCGAATTTGCAGGGGCGGGGGCGATGCGAGGGAGAGGTGTGTCTTCTACTCAGCCGCCGAGCGGTGAAGTATATTTAGGGAGAAACTTGGGACCGGAGTAAAAAAAATTACTCCCTTACGACCGATTGGGGATCGTCTAGGTGCTTGTTAGAGTATAACAAAAAAATTACTCCTCTAACCGGTTATAAGGAATCGGTTAGAAATGGCCTAAGCAAAAAAATTACATGGGGTCTCCCGGATGCAATCCGGAGCATGATGAAAAACACAAAGACCAGTAAAGTTCATACAAATCTTAGCTAGTAAAACATTACGGTGTCGGTGAACATGCTTGAAGACCACCGAGATGAAGTCGGTTGTCGCTAGTTGACAGTATGACATAGTGCTCTGACGGTTTAAGCTGATATGTTTGGCCCTGATGTCTAGCATCCCCCCCCCCCACCCCCCCCACAACGAACTAGTGCTTTTCTTTAAATCGATTAAAAAATAGATGTACACACATAATGACTATTGAATACTAGAGTCGTGAAGCTTTAAGGCTGGCCATAGTAGTATCATGTACTTGGGAATAGCAAACATGTTGATGTGGCAGACAATTAAAGAAGAGAGAGAGAGGGTTAGAGTAACATAGGTAGATACCGTATCATGTTAAATGCTATACTACTATGTGTCTTGCATGTCAATAAATGAGATCACCTATGATACTGGTTTATGATACTATGCATTATGAAGGTAGTATCATACAATAGTATAATATGCATGATACTACTATATGTTACTCCCCACTATGAGTAGCCTAATACTAACGAAGTTGCCTACCCTGCGGCAGAGGCGGCAAGCGGGGCGGCGAAAACAAGGTGGGCACCAGTGGTGGATCGAAGCGATTGTGGCACATGCATGCATGCCTGAATTCGTGCATGATGACGACAAAAACGAGGCGTCTAACACTACTGCAGGATTGTCCAAAGACGACACATCAATCAGAGACCCTTCGACGAAACTGTGTGCGATGCATGAATCACAAACAGTATAGTTCAAGCTCCGCCGCTAATGCCACGAACTGTGTGCGATGGTGGATCCATCAAATACGATTCAGAAAATAGTTGCGTGTGTGATGCAGGACATACAGTTGGAGCTTATGAACTGTTTGCGATTAGACAAGATAACACAAACGGTTCTCTGATTGATGCGCACAACCGCGCAGGTTCCTGCGCACAAAACCGTCCTACGGCTCTAACTTCCCGCCCGGTTCGATGAAATCCCCAAATCCCCAATGCTTGCCGGCCTGCTATATAAACCCTCACGGCCGGCGACTCCACATTGCCTTCATCCCCTACCTCCCCGTAGCTTGTCTAGTTTTCTTCTCCCCCAATCGCCAATGGCACCGGCCGTTCGTCGTCGCCCAGCCACTCTGCCAGAGGACAGCTCCAGCTGGGAGGCTTCACCGCGTCGACGCGGCAGTCCTCTGAAGCGTGTAGTGCACATGGCGTCCCTAGTGGGTGTGCGCATGCCACCAACTACACACTCCACCACCGCTGCCCGAAGGCAGCTGCTACCGGTGGCCGCCGTGGCCACCAACACGCCAGCAGCCGCCGGGGCCGGTATCCCACAGTCGTCCGTCTTTGCCACGACCCCGCCATCAGGCGGCGGGGTCATCACCCGCTCCGCCACCAAGGCCCGAATGCGGGAGGTGGAGGCCGCCAAAGGCCCGCCGCCGGGCTTCTGCATCGCAACCCTTGCGCGCTACATCTACTTTCTATTGAAGGAGGTGGAGCGCCAGGTCGCGCACGCGAAGAAGCTCACCGACGTCGTGGCCGCAGGAGAAGCCGCAGCGGCGGCGCGGAATGCGGAGATCTTCGCCGAGTCCCGTCGCTTCGAGGAGGGGCGTCTTGAGCGTCGGAGGGCAGCACTGACTGGCAACAGACACGACTCCACCAATTCGTCGGTAGGCTCCTCCACCACTTTCTCTTACTGAGCGTGCTCTATTCTAGCTGAAGTGGTACAAAGCCCCTCCGTAGTACTAGTATTTAGGGGCTATTTTGTTCAGTTCATCTAACTATAGATATGGTTGAACTGTACCACGTACTTTAAATTAGCTAGTATATATAGTTGAACTAGCTATTTCAGTACGTGGTTGGCAACAATTAGGGAAAAGTTTGTTCGGTTCAGCTGTCGAGTTGAAATGTATGATACGTCTCCAACGTATCTATAATTTTTGCTTGTTCCATGATGTTATAGTATCATTCTTGGATGTTTTACAATCACTTTCTAGCAACTTTATATCATTTTTTGGGACTAACCTATTGACATAGTGCCAAAGTGACAGTTGTTGTTTTGCTTGTTTTTTACTTCGCAGAATATCAGTACCAAACGGAGTCCAATCGCGACGAAACTTTCTGGAGATTTTTTCTAGACCAGAAGACACCCAGTGGGCCAAAGAAGTGCCAGAGAGGTGGGATGTGGATGCCACAACCCACCAGGGCGCGCCAGGGGGCCTCCGGCGCGCCCTGATGGGTTGTGCCCTCCACGGGGCCCTCTCCACCGCCTCTGATGCCTATAAATACCCAAATATTCAGAAAACCCTAGGGGAGTCGACGAAAAACACATCCAGCCGCCTCAAGATCCAATCTAACACCATCACGGAGGGGTTCATCTTCTTCATAGGTGCCTCTCCGATGATGCATGAGTAGTCCACCATAGACCTATGGGTTCGTAGGCAGTAGCTAGATGGCTTCCTCTCTCTCTTTTGATTCTCAATACAATGGTCTCTTGGAGATCTATTTGATGTAAACTTTTGCGGTGTGTTTGTTGGGATCCGATGAATTTTGAGTCCATGATCAGTTTCTATCCATGAATATTATTTGAGTCTTCTTTGATCTCTTATATGCATGATTACTTATAGCCTCGTATTTCTTCTTCGAATCTTTGGTTTAGTTAGGCCGACTAGATCGATTTTTCTTGCCATGGGAAGAGGTGCTTTGTGATGGGTTCGATCTTGCGATGTCCTTTCCTAGTGACAGAAGGGGCAGCAAGGCACGCATGTATCGTTGCCATTAAGGATAACAAGATGGGGTCTATTCCTACATGAATAGATCTTGTCTACATCATGTCATCGTTCTTATTGCAGTACTCCGTTTCTCCATGAACTTAATACACTAGATGCATGCTGGATAGCGGTCGATGTGTGGAGTAATAGTGGTAGATGCAGGCAGGAGTCGGTCTTCTTATCTTGGACTTGATGCTTATATAATGATCATCGCCTTGGATATCGTCATGATTATTTGATCTTCTATCAATTGCCCAATAGTAATTTGTTCACCCACCGTGCGCTATACTCATGAGAGAAGCCACTAGTGAATCCTACGAACCCCGGGTCTACTTTTCCAACATATTTCTTTCCGATCTATCTTTTTGACGTTTTGCTTTCAGATCTACTATACCAAAAACCCAAAAATATATTGCTGCACTTTTTATTTGCTCTTTTTATTTTTTGTTCTTGAGAGATCTATCTCTCCTATCTATCATTACCTAATCTATATTTTTACCGTAGAGAGATTGACAACTCTCTTACGCGTCGGGTTGCAAGTATTTGTTATTTGTGTGCAGGTGCTGCTTATTAGGTGGTGGTGATCCTCCTACTGGTTCTATACCTTGGTTTCATAACTGAGGGAAATACTTACCGTCGCTGTGCTGCATCATCCCTTCCTCTTGGGGGAAATACCGACGCGGTCTCAAGCCACGTCAAAGGAATTTCTAGCGTCGTTGACGGGGAGGAAGCGGTCTCTTCTACGTGCCAATCTCAGGCGCCGAGGAGACACCATCATCATCTACCAGGTTCCTAATCACAAATCTCATCTCCTTGCAATTACATTATTTTCCATTTGCCTCTCGTTTTCTTCTCGCCCACTTCACCAATTTGCCGTTTTATTCGCCCTCTTTTTCGTTTGCCTTTTTCTCGTCAGATCTCTTGCCTTGTCATTATGGCTAGTTCTTCCTTTATTGCGTGTACTCCCGATAATGAGGTTCTTAATTTTAGGTAAAGGGGAGGGGAGAACCTAAAAAATGCTTGGTATAGGATTTGCAATGCTCATAATAGATCTATCCATAAGCAATCTACCGTTGTTCTTCTTCGCAGTTTTTATGTGGGCATCACCACTTGGTATAGATTCGTCCTTGATACGATTACCGGTGGGAATTTCTTGATGTGTCCATCTTTGGATGCTTTTAATGCTTTGGAAAGTTCAGTGGGATCACCACCCCTTATGATCAATGAAACAACTTTAACTCTTGAACATGTTATGACAAGATTAGATGCTATTGAAAAGAAGATGATTACCAAAGAACATCTTGAAGATTTGGATAATAAAATGCACAATATTGCTAATAAAATTAGGGCTAAAGTGGGATATGCCTTTAAATTGTTAAAGGCAAAAGAAACTGTAGTTAACGAAAGGGTAGAAGAGAGTCCTTACCGGATTGATAAGTTGGAAGAGATTATTAGTAACTTGGGTGCGGCTTTTCCTTCTGTCAAAACTATTGAAAAAACTCCCATAAAAATTTGCAAAACCTCTCAAATCACTAAGAACAAAGTTGCTACACCTAGTGGCCACAAGGGAGATCTTAAAATGATTAGTATTCATCCCGACTTTGTTGAAATCGTAAGAGACCCTATTTATAAAAATGAATTCTTTGGTATTTTTCCTAGAAATGTTGTCATTGAGAGCATGCATGCTAAATCCTTGAAAAATTCTAGTTGTGTGATTGAGGAGTTGAAAACCAAAGATGACAATACTTGAAACTATGTGTTATGCCTAGCTAGGGGCGTAAAACGATAGTGCTTGTTGGGAGGCAACCCAATGAATAAATTTATTTTTGCTTTTCCTTTCTGTTTTTGAGTGTTGACACAATTATGCCTCTGTTATGATTGTGTTTTTATGCTTTATTTAGTGTTTGTGCCAAGTAGAGCCTTTAGGATGATTCATAAGATGAGTAGAAGCGATGTTGAATCTGAAACAGAAACTTTGCGTCCAGTGTTAGAATTTTCATTTTTTACTGAAACACGATCTTGAGCTGAAATTTTAACACAGTGTTGATATACAAATTATTTACATTGTACTAATTTTTCAGAATTTGTAGAGTTACAGAAGTATGGTTAGAGTACACATTACTACAGACTGTTCTGTTTAAGACAGATTCTGTTTTCGTTGCATTGTGTGCTTGTTTTGATGAATCTATGGGTTGTATTGGAGGGTATGAGCCATGGTAAAGTTAAAATACAGAAGGTATAATGCAATAACAAAATATGAATGGGTTTTCAACAGCACCTAAAGTAGTGATTTGCTTTATTATACTAACGGATCTCAGGAAGATTTTGTTGAGTTTTGTGTGATTGAAGTTTTCAAGTTTTGGGTGAGATCACGATGGATGAAGGAATAAGGAGTGAAAAGAGCCTAAGCTTGGGGATGCTACATCACCCCCAAGATATATCCAAAGAGAAACAAGCAACTAAGCTTTGGGATGCCCCCGAGTGGCATCCCCTCATTCTTCTAACGACCATCGGTATTTTACTTGGAGCTATATTTTTATTCGTCACATATCATGAGTTTTACTTGGAGCGTCTTGTATCATTTGAGTCTTTGTTTGTTTTGCTTGTTAGTTTGTCACTTGTATCCTTGCTGGACACACCTATTTGGGAGAGCCAAAATTATTCTATGATTTGTTAGAATTGCTCTCTATGCTTCACTTAAACCTTTTGAGCTATAGAATTGCTCTAGTGTTTCACTTATATCTTTTTGAGCACGGCGTGCTTGGAATTTTTTGTAGAAATACTCTCATGCTTCACTTAGATTAATTTGAGAGTTAGTAAATTTTGAACAAATCCTCTCATGCTTCACTTATACTATTTTGAGAGATGAAAATTCTATGCTCATGTGCTTCGCTTAAATTTGTTTGAGCTGGTCAAAAAGCAATGGCGGTATATGAAACTAGTCCCAAAGTGATAGATATCCAAGGAGGATATAATAAAAACTTTCATGAAGATCATTGGACAAATTAAACTTGATTCTTTGTAATAGTCTTGAGACATGATGATAGTAATATGTGAGTCATGTTAGTGAGTAATTATGCTTTAGTAGGAATATTGGTGTTAAGGTTTGTGATTCCCTATGCAAGTACGAAAGTCAATAGTTATGCAATGAAATTACATCCTATTTGTGGTGCATTATTCGGTGTTAGTTATGCTCAATGCTCGCTTATGTGAATTTTTGTTTCTTGGTTGGTTGCTTCTCAATCTATTTTCTAGCCTCCATTTGTACTAAGTAGAAATACAACTTGTGCATCCAAAATCCTTAAACCAAGTTTTTCCTTATGAGTCCACCATACCTACCTATATGCGGCATTTCCATGCCGTTCCAAGCAAATTTGTATGTGCCATCCCTAATTTTCAAAATAAACTTCTCTTTTGTGTGCTCGTACCACTCATGAAACGGTGGGGAGTGTCCAATATGTTTCCATGCTAGATGTGTTATTCTCAAGATGAGTGTTTATTCACTTGTCATTGCACGAGAGTGCGGCGGTAATACGGATGACCATTCCCGAAATGAAAAAGAAAAATAATATTTACTTTATGTTGTCAAATAATAAATTCCTTGGAAAGTGTTGGTATGGAAGGCAACCGTGGATACGGCCAGCCATGGAATGTGAAAGAATGGTGGAAAAAGGAATAAACTTTATTTTCTGTTTGGGAACTGCCTATGATATATCTAGCATGGAAAGTATTGTGAACTACTTTGTCGTTTTCGTTGACAGGAAAGGCATGCCACCCAAAATATTTTTCTCTCTCAATTTAAAACTTTGAGCTCTGGCACCTCTACAAATCCCTACTTCCCTCTACGAAGGGCCTATCTGTTTACTTTATGCAATTTTTATTTTTACTTTGAGTCTCCATCTTCTCTTATAAAGCACCAACTAGGGGGCACTATGATCGTACTTGAGCATTGGGTATAGCTAATATTTGAGTGTGTTTCATGAATGGATCAATGATTGAGCATGATGGGCTAGGGATAACTTTCTTTACCGTTGATATTTTGAAAGACATGGTTGCCTGCTGGCATGCTTGAGTATTGAAGTCATTATGTTAAAACTAGACTATTGCTTTGAATCATCTAAAGGTCCAAATGCCCATGCTAAAAAGAAAAGAATATGAGATGAACATGTTAGGCAGCATTCCTCATAAAAAAATCTGTTTTTGTCATTTACCTACTCGAGGACGAGTAGGAATTAAGCTTGGGGATGCTGATACGTCTCCAATGTATCTATAATTTTTGCTTGTTCCATGCAGTTATATTATCATTCTTGGATGTTTTACAATCATTTTCTAGCAACTTTATATCATTTTTTGGGACTAACCTATTGACATAGTGCCAAAGTGCCAGTTGCTGTTTTTGCTTGTTTTTTACTTCGTAGAATATCAGTACCAAACGGAGTCCAATCGCGACGAAACTTTTTGGAGATTTTTTCTGGACCAGAAGACACCCGGTGGGCCAAAGAAGTGCCAGAGAGGTGGGCTGTGGAGGCCACAACCCACCAGGGCACGCCAGGGGGCCCCCGACGCGCCCTGATGGGTTGTGCCCTCCACGGGGCCCCCCTCCACCGCCTCTGATGCCTATAAATACCCAAATATTCAGAAAACCCTAGGGGAGTCGACGGAAAACACATCCAGGCGCCGCAAGTTCTAGAGCCTCAAGAACTAATATAACACCATCACGGAGGAGTTCATCTTCTTCATAGGTGCCTCTCCGATGATGCGTGAGTAGTCCACCATAGACCTACGGGTCCGTAGGCAGTAGCTAGATGGATTCCTCTCTCCCTTTTGATACTCAATACAATGGTCACTTGGAGATCTATTTGATGTAAACTTTTGCGGTGTGTTTGTTGGGATCCGATGAATTTTGAGTTCATGATCAGTTTCTATCCATGAATATTATTTGAGTCTTCTTTGATCTCTTATATGCATGATTACTTATATCCTCGTATTTCTTCTTCGAATCTTTGGTTTAGTCAGGCCGACTAGATCGATTTTTCTTGCCATGGGAAGAGGTGCTTTGTGATGGGTTCGATCTTGCGATGTCCTTTCCCAATGACAGAAGGGGCAGCAAGGCACTCATGTATCATTGCCATTAAGGATAACAAGATGGGGTCTATTCCTACATGAATAGATCTTGTCTACATCATGTCATCGTTCTTATTGCATTACTCCGTTTCTCCATGAACTTAATACACTAGATGCATGCTGGATAGCGGTCGATGTGTGGAGTAATAGTGGTAGATGCGGGCAGGAGTCGGTCTACTTATCTTGGACGTGGTGCCTATATAATGATCATCGCCTTGGATATCGTCATGATTATTTGATCTTCTATCAATTGCTAAACAGTAATTTGTTCACCCACCGTGCGCTATACCCATGAGAGAAGCCACTAGTGAATCCTACGCCCCCCCTCTGCTTTTCCAACATATTGCTTTCCGATCTATCTTTTTGCCATTTTGCTTTCAGATCTACTATACCAAAAACCCAAAAATATATTGCTGCACTTTTTATTTGCTCTTTTTATTTTGTGTTCTTGAGAGACCTATCTCTCCTATCTATCATTACCTAATCTATCTTTTTACCGTAGAGAGATTGACAACCTCTGTTACGCATCGGGTTGCAAGTATTTGTTATTTGTGTGCAGGTGCTGCTTATTAGGTGGTGGTGATCCTCCTACTGGTTCGATACCTTGGTTTCATAACTGAGGGAAATACTTACCGTCACTGTGCTGCATCATCCCTTCCTCTTTGGGGAAATACCGACGCAGTCTCAAGCCACGTCATTGTACAAAGACCAGTGCTTAATGTATGAATGAAATCCATGTTTACTGAATTTCACTTGCAAAATTACACCCTAATTGTGATTTTGTTCCTGCGAAATTTGACAAATGCCAGTGCTACAATGTTGACAAATGCCAATGTTACTAGATCGACAGATGCCAATGTTTCCGATTTGATACATGACAATTTACCCAATATGATAGATGCAAATCTTCCCGGATTGTCTGTACTAGGCACACGAGTCATATTAGAGAAACGTTCGCGATGACACATTGCACCAATCCTTCGCGCTGATATTTTCACTTGGCTTACGGGCGAAGGGAAAGATAGCTGTCGATCGCATACGGGTATTCAACCTAAACCGTTTGTGATGAGTGTTTATTCAGAGAAAACAATGATGATTTTTTGTTTGCTATATGAATTCAGAGGTAAATACTTAGTTCATCAAACCATAGATTTCATTGAGTCAAGCTTTGACTTTACATTCATACAATCGAGATACAATATAAAGAAAACTAGTTGCGGCGGCGGCGACGTCCTGCGGCGGCATTCTCGTGCTCCGGGGCACAGTTGTACAGTTCTTCAAATGAGACCAGAATGGTATGGACTTCACAATCAAAGAGCCGGTCGTCGCGCGATCGACGGGCGCGGGGCCGGGGGGCGGCGACTAGCGGCGCTGCGAGGAAGCTGTCTATGGCGGCGTCCCAATCCGCTGAGGGGCCCTTGACGGGTGCAGGCGCACGCACGGGCACGGGCGCGGTGGGTGCAGGCGCGCGCATGGGGTCGAACACCGTGGGTGCGGGCACGCGCACTGGTACCGGTGTGGCATGTGCAAGGGTGCGCACGAGCACGGGCGCAGGAGGAGGCGCTGGCGCTTGCACGTACACGAGCTCGTGCGGGTCCGCGGGGACCTCCATGATGCCCGCGGTTTCCAGCGCTGCGATGATACTCGGCGACCAGCCCGTCAATGCCACAGGGATGGTTGCTGGCGAGTGCGTCGGGGCAGCATCCGCTGCGGCATGCAACTCTTCTAGGGCCATGTCCATGGCGTCCCATTCGTCTTTATGTTCTATATCTTCCGGCTCAGTGTCAACTTCACTAAACCGGAAGAGTAGTGGCATATGATCCTTGTGCACCATGGCGTAGGTCACCGTGCAGGTCTGAATGATGGAGGGGAATGGGAGGCGAAGATGTAGAGAGGATTGTGAGTGAGTGGGCAGTAAAGCCTCCTATTAAACAGCGGCTCGGGCGCCATTGATGGACAGGTTGGAAGCGAGGAGGGCGGATACTGAGGTCAAAGGGCTCGCTTCCCGATGAGCCTGCGGCGTACAGCCCGCACGCCTCCCGGTGAGCCTGTGCAACGGAGGCCAGCACGCACGCCTCCTGTCAACTCAAGCAGCTGCTCGCACGACACATCCTAAGCCCTAGCCAATAAAAGAGTGTGACGCTTGGCAGCACGTAAGGGCAGTAGAGCGCCCACGGTTTGAAAATAATGCAACCGTTTGCGTGGAAATGTGACAGTTCTTTGTTCCAAAAAGCTTTTGTTCTCTATTAATGTGTCCGCCTTTTCCCAAAGTGGACACGAAAAATACCACAACATATTTGTGCTATATCATGACGCCATGTCCAATTTCTTGAATTTGGTGTGAGTTCTAGATTTACTATAATTTAACGTAATATTCTCAATGTTGACTCTAAAGGAAAAAATATATTAAAAAACGAGTCTCAAATAGGAAAACAAAATGCTATGATGCCTTTATGTGCCATGTTCATGACACCATGACATGTTTCATGAATCTTCTGACGAGTTTTGATTTACATGATTTAAAACCCGAGTTTCTCAATGTTTCTCTGGCCGAGCCAAGACCCCGAGATGTTTGAAATTCATTCCCATATCTTGCATGGGACCTAAAGATGCATGCACACTAATATGGTTTTCAAACCATTTTGATGCACCGGACCTTGTGTTAGTACTTTAAATTTGAATTATGCATATTAAATAATGTGCATATAAAAGTCAATTAATTAATATATAAAAAGTCCAAATGAACCATGTATAATTTCAGATTTTGGCACGACACTCATTTTGGTATATGTTGCCTCTAGAAATATATAGTTCAAGACGAGAAGATGCAGCGGATGTCGATTCGCCCACATAAGGTGACACGTTCCATATCGAAACCAAAAAAGCTTCCCGTGAGAAGCTCAGGTTTGTGAGAGGCTTGCGCCAAAACTTGTCCCAAATTGGATATTATTTTACTAGGGCATATATGAGCCATGCATGTCATGACACGATGCCAAGTTTTATGAATTTTCTGACGAGTTTTTGATTTATACATGATGTAAAACCCGAGTTTCTCAATGTTTGTGTGCCCGAGCCAAGACCGCGAGATGTTTGAAATTCATTCCCATATCTTGCATGGGATCCTAAAGATGCATGTACACTTATATGATTTTCAACCCATTTTGATGCACCGGATCTTGTGATTGTAGTTCAAATTTGAATTATGCACGCTAAATAATGCATATAAAAGTCAATTAGTGTGTAAAAAGGCCAAACGAACCATGTATAATTTCATATTTTGGAACGACACTCATCTTGGTATGTGTTGCATCTAGAAATATATAGTTCAAGACGAGAAGATGCAGCGGATGTCGATTCGCCCACATAAGGTGACGCGTTCGATATCGAAACCACAAAAGCTTCCCGTGAGAAGCTCCGGTTTGTAATATAAGGGGCTTGTGCCAAAACTTGTCCCAAATCGGACATTTTTTTCACCAGGGCACATATGAGCCATGTCATGACACCATGCCAAGTTTCATGAAATTATGACGAGTTTTTGATTTATACATGAATGTAAAACCAAGCTTCTAAATGTATGTGGCCGAGCCAAGACCCCGAGCTGTTTGAAATCCATTCCCATATCTTGCACGGGGCCCAAAGTAGCCATGGACACTTATATGATTTTTCAACCCATTTTGATGCACCAGACCTTGTGATTTTAGTTCAAATTTTAATTATCCACATTAAATGCCTAGAGAACTCAATTAACGTATGAAAATGCAAAAAGAACCCTGAATAATTCCATATTTTAGCAAGACACTCTTACTGGTCTGTGTTGCCTCTAACAAAAGTTCAAGGCGAGAAGATGAGCGGATGTCGTTTTGCCCACGTAAGGTGACATGTTCCTTATCGGAACCACAAAGCTTGCAGTGAGAAGCTTTGGTTTGTAAGGAACTTGTGCCTAAAATTGTCCCAAGTTGGAATTTTTTTTTTCAATGGCACATATGTGCCATGTCATGACAACATGCCAAGTTTTTAGAATTTCTGACGCGTTTTGGATTTACAGTAATTTATAAACCAAGTTTCTCAACGTTTGTGGCCGAGCCAAGACCCCAATATGTTTGAAATTCATTCCCATTTCTTGCCCGTGACCTAAAGATGAAGCCATGGACAGTAATATGATATTTCATCCCATTTTGATGCACCGAACATTGGGACGATAGTTCAAATTTGAATTATACACATTAAATGTCTAGAAAACTCAATTAATGTATAAAAATGCCAAACAGACCCTTAATAATTCCATATTTTAGCATGACACAGCTATTGGTCAGTGTTCACTGTAGATAAATCTTATTGCAATCCAAACACCTTCCTTTGTTGAAGTAACCTCATTTTTTGTTTTAAAAACATTTTTCAAATCAAGTCTTTCGCAAACAGTTCAAGTCATGAATCGTGTGTGATGTAGTACAAAATATATTGGGCTAATACTCATAATTCATGGCTTAGGACGGAAGCTTCGTCGGCTACAGTACACCGCCGGCCAGTTTACCGCATGGACTCCTCAGACCATTTTACTTTTCAATCGTCGCCGGTGAAAGATGGGGACATGGATCCCTGTCGTGTGGGCAACTTCGCCAACCCACTCCAGCCCGAGTGCGGCCGCATCAGCCATGAGCACGCTCTCAACATGCTTGAACGTGGCCGCTACCTCCGACAGGGCGGCTGCAGCAACCGAAAGGGCGGCTGCTACAGCTGAGAGGGCAACAACCGCGACGGGGATAGCAAATGGCGAGAATGGCACATCAGCTGTCAGTTTCTCGGCGGTCGCCGTAGCCCTGATGGCGGACGCCCAGTCCATCTCGAGGCCACCCATGCCCATCTCGTGTCAGTCACTGCACAAATCACATCTGCCTTCTCCGACACCGGTCGACAACCCACGTCCGATGAGTTGGTAATCGCTGAGTGTGCTCGAGCAGGCATCCGTTCGTCGGCAGCCTCCCTAGCCAAGATTGTGTCTGTCCATGCCCGGAGCAAGGCCGCCCACGTCCGGCTCATGGCGGCCTTATCCAAAGAGATGGTGGACGAAGACTGCGTGGTGCTGGAGTATGTGGCGATGGATCCCATGGATCTCCTTACCCCGGAGGTCGTCAAGCGGGAGCTGGTCATCGAGGAGGCGGCGGAGATCGATGAATGCCAGGCGGAATATTAGTCTCTGTCTAGAGCGATGGTCTTTTGTTAGAGTAATGTTTAGGTCAACTAACTAATTTTACTAGTTGCTCGATTAAGTAAGTGCAGGCAGTGCTGTAGGCTCTTTTGTGTAGTACTCAAATTTGCAAGTGTTGTTAAATTAAGCAATGACGTCGATGACTGATACGTCCATTTTGCATCATGATTTCCTACTGTTATTTACTTTATTTTGTTGAATAATAATGCTTTGGGGAGTGATTCTAATGCCTTTTCTCTCATAATATGCAAGGTTTACACAAAGAGGGAGAATACCGGCAGCTGGAATTCTGGACCCAAGAAAAGCACGTCAGAGATACCTATTCTGCACAACTCCAATGAAGCTGAAAATTTACGGAGATTATTTTTATATTTAATAAAAATTACTGGATCTGAAAACTACCGGAGGAGGCCCCCTAGGTGGGCACAACCCACCAGGGCGCGCCAGGCCCCCCTTGGCGCGCCCTGATGGGTTGTGCCCAGCCTGGCCCGCTTCCGGTGCCCATCTTCTGGTATAAAGTCCCAAAAAATCTAAAAAAATAGGAGGAGGACTTTCGGGACGAAGCGCCGCCGCCTCGAGGCGGAACTTGGGCAGGAGCACTTTTGCCCTCCGGCGGAGCGATTCCACCGGGGGAACTTCCCTCCCGGAGGGGGAAATCAAAGCTATCATCATCACCAACACCCCTCTCATCTTTGGGAGGCCAATCTTCATCAACATCTTCAACAACACCATCTCCTCTCAAACCCTAGTTCATCTCTTGTGTTCAATCTTTGTACCGGAACCTCAGATTGGTACCTGTGGGTGACTAGTAGTGTTGATTACCTTGCGTAGTTGATTACTATATGGTTTATTTGGTGGAAGATTATATGTTCAGATCCATTATGCTATTCAATACTCCTCTGATCTTGAGCATGATTATTATTTGTGAGTAGTTACCTTTGTTCTTGAGGTCACGAGAGAAGTCATGTTGCGAGTAATCATATGAATTTGATATGTGTTCGATATTTTGATGATATGTATGTTGTGATTCCCTTAGTGGTGTCTGATACGTCTCCAACGTATCTATAATTTTTTCTTGTTCCATGCTGTTATATTATCATTCTTGGATTGTTTACAATC
This sequence comes from Elymus sibiricus, assembly GCA_039707655.1. Taxonomy (NCBI): domain Eukaryota; kingdom Viridiplantae; phylum Streptophyta; class Magnoliopsida; order Poales; family Poaceae; genus Elymus; species Elymus sibiricus. The sequence goes on along the minus strand of CM077669.1, from coordinate 389,660,242 downwards.
ATTTTATTACAACTTTATATCATTTTTTGGGACTAACCTATTGACATAGTGCCAAAGTGCCAGTTGCTGTTTTTGCTTGTTTTTTACTTCGCAGGAAATCAGTACCATACGGAGATAAAACGCTATGGGAATTTTTGTGGATTTTTTCCAGACCAGAAGAGACCATATGGGCCAAGGAACACTAGCAGAGGGGGCCCAGAATGGTTAACACCCACAAGGGCGCGCCAGAGGCCCCCTGGCACGCCCTGGTGGGTGCTATGCCACTCCGGCACCCCCTCAACCGACTATCGTGCCTATAAATCCCCAGAAAATCCAAAAACCCTAGAGGAGTCGCCGAAACACAATTCCAGCCGCTGCAAGTTCCAGAACCTCAAGATCCAATCTAAACACCATCACGGAGGGGTTCATCTTCCTCATAGGTGCCTCCCCGATGATGCGTGAGTAGTCCACCATAGACCTTTGGGTCCGTAGGCAGTAGCTAGATGGGTTCCTCTCTCTCTCTCTCTCTTATGATTCTCAATACAATGGTCTCTTGGAGATCTATTTGATGTAAACTTTTGCAGTGTGTTTGTTGGGATCCGATGAATTTTGAGTTCATGATCAGTTTCTATCCATGAATATTATTTGAGTCTTCTTTGATCTCCTATATGCATGATTGCTTATAGCATCGTATTTCTTCTTCGAATCATTGGTTTAGTTAGGCCGACTAGATCGATTTTTCTTGCCATGGGAAGAGGTGCTTTGTGATGGGTTCGATCTTGCGGTGTTCTTTCCCAGTGACAGAAGGGGCAGCAAGACACGCATGTATCGTTGCTATTAAGGATAACAAGATGGGGTCTATTCCTACATGAATAGATCTTGTCTACATCATGTCACCGTTCTTATTGCATTATTCCGTTTTTCCATGAACTTAATACACTAGATGCATGCTGGATAGCGGTCGATGTGTGGAGTAATAGAGGTAGATGCAGGCAGGAGTCGGTCTATCTATCTTGGACGTGATGCCTATATAATGATCATCGCCTTGAATATCGTCATGACTATTCGATTTTCTATCAATTGCCCAACAGTAATTTGTTCACCCACCGTGCGCTATACTCATGAGAGAAGCCACTAGTGAACCCTACGGCCCCCGGGTCTACCTTTCCATCATATTGCTTTCCGATCTACGTTTTTTGCAATCTTTGTTTTCAGATCTACAAAACCAAAAACCCAAAAATACCTTGCTGCATATTTAGTCTTTTTATTTGTGTTCTTGAGAGATCTATCTCTCCTATCTATCTATTTCCCGTAGAGAGATTGACAACCTCTCTTTCGCGTCGGGTTGCAAGTATTTGTTGTTTGTGTACAGGTGCTGCTTATTGGGTGGTGGTGATCCTCCTACTGGTTTGATAACCTTGGTTTGATAACTGAGGGAAATACTTACCGTCGCTGTGCTGCATCATCCCTTCCTCTTTGGGGAAATACCGACGCAGTCCAAGCCACGTCAAAGGAATTTCTGGCGCCGTTGCCGGGGAGGAAGCAGTCTCTTCTACGTGCCTATCGTAGGCGCCGAGGGGACTCCACCATCATCTACCAGGTTCCTAATCACAAATCTCATCTCCTTGCAATTACATTATTTGCCATTTGCCGCTCGTTTTCCTCTCCCCCACTTCACCAATTTGCCCTTTTCTTCGCCCTCTTTTTCGTTTGCCCTTTTTCTTGCCGGATCTCTTCCTTGCTTGCAATCTTCTTTGCATAGTCACGATGACTCAAGAGAATACCAAGTTGTGTGATTTTCCAATACTAATAACAATGATTTTATTAGTACGCCTATTGCTCCTCCCGCCACTAGTGCGGAGTCTTGTGATATTAATACCGCTTTGTTGAATCTTGTCATGAAAGATCAATTTGCTGGTAATCCAAATGAGGATGCCGCGTCCCATCTAAACACATTCGTTGAATTGTGTGATATGCAAAAGAAAAATTATGTGGACAATGATATTGTCAAGTTGAAACTATTTCCTTTTTCCTTGCGGGATCGTGCAAAAATTTGGTTTTCATCTTTGCCTCGCAATAGTATCGATTCTTGGAATAAGTGCAAGGATGCTTTTATCACTAAGTATTTTCCTCCCGCGAAAATTATTTCCCTTAGGACGCAAATCATGAATTTTAAGCAACTTGAGCATGAACATGTTGCCCAATCTTGGGAAAGAATGAAGTTGATGATAAGAAATTGTCCTACACATGGTTTGAATCTTTGGATGATCATACAAAAAATTTATATGGGATTGAATTTTGTCTCTAGAAATCTTTTAGATTCCGCCGCGGGTGGTACTTTTATGGAGATTACTTTGGGTGATGCTACTAAATTGCTATATAATATCATGGCTAATTATTCTCAATGGCATACCGAAAGAGTACCTACAAGTAAAAAAGTTAATTTGGTAGAGGAAATTAGTACTTTGAGTGATAAAGTTGATGCTTTGATGAAATTGGTTGCTAGTAAAAATGCTCCTATTGATCTTAATGATGTGCCTTTGTCTACTTTGATTGAGCAAAATAGTGAATCCGTAGATGTGAATTTTGTCTCACACAACAATTTCAATAACAATGCTTATAGAGGTAATTTTAATCCTAGGCCTTTTCCTAGAAATTCCTCTAATAATTATGGTAATTCCTATGGTAATTCTTCCTACAATAATAATAGGAACACCTCTGATCTTGAGATTAATATTAAAGAATTTATCAATGAGCAAAAGACTTTCAATACTACGATAGAAGAAAAGTTGAATAAGATTGATGATATGTCTAGAAGCAATGATAGAATTTCTCATGATGTTGAAAATCTCAAGTTGAAAGCTTTTGTGCATAATATTGATGAATCTATTAAAGCTTTATATGTCTCTATGGATGAAATTAATAAAAGAACCGCTATGCTTAGAGCTAAAAGAGAAATCTTAGAAAAATCGTCTTCTAGTGATTGCCGCTATAAAAATGATGAAGATCTTAAAGTGATTGGTGTTTCTTCTATTGATTCCTTGTTTAGTAATGTTAAAATTGATAATGAAGGGACTGAAGTAGAGTCAACTTTAGCTAGAAGGCGTCCCAATAATTTGGAGGGTGAAAATCTTGTTGAAATTTTTTATGAAAGTGGGTTTGAAGAGGTTAAAACTTTAACTAGTGATGTGCCCACTATCTTGGATTGCAAAGATTTTAATTATGATAGCTGCTCCTTGATTGAATGTATTTATTTGTTTCAATCTATGTTGAATTCACCTCATGCTTATGAGCAAAATAAAGCTTTTACTAAACATATCGTTGATGCCATGATGAAATCTTTTGAAGAAAAGTTGGAGTTGGAGATTTCTATTCCTAGAAAACTACATGATGAGTGGGAACCTACTATTAAGGTCAAGATTAAAAATTATGAATGCTTTTCTTTGTGTGATTTGGGTGCTAGTGTTTCCACGATTCCGAAGTCTCTATGTGATGTGCTTGGTCTTACCAACATGGAAGAATGTTCTCTTAATTTGCACTTGGCGGATTCTACTATTAAAAAGCCTTTGGGAAGAATTTATGATGTTCTTATTCTTGCAAATAGGAATTATGTGCCCATTTATTTTATTGTACTTGATGTTGATTGCAATCCGTCTTGTCCCATTATACTTGGTAGACCGTTTTTACGCACTATAGGTGCCGTGATTAATATGAAAGAAGGCAATATTCGTTTCCAATTTCCCTTGAGAAAGAGTATGGAACACTTCCCTAAAACAAGAATTAAGCCACCATATGAATCAATCATGAGGGCATCCTATGGATCCAAAACCAAAGATGACAATACTTGAATCTATCCCTTATGCCTAGCTAGGGGCGTAAAACGATAGCACTTGTTGGGAGGCAACCCAATGAATAAATAAATTTTTGCTTTTTCCTTTCTGTTTTTGAGTGTTGACACAATTATGCCTCTGTTATGATTGTGTTTTTATGGTTTATTTAGTGTTTGTGCCAATTAGAACCGTTAGGATGATTCATAGGATGAGTAGAAGAGATGCTGAATCTGAAACAGAAACTTTGCGTCCAGTATATGAATTTTAATTTTTTGCTGGAACGTGATCTTGAGCTGAAATTTTAACACAATGTTTCTATACAAATTCCTTATGTTTTCCTAATGTTTCAGAATTTTTGGAGTTACAGAAGTATGGGTATGGTACAGATTACTACAGACTCTTCTGTTTGAGACAGATTCTGTTTTTGTTGCATTGTGTGCTTGTTTTGATGAATCTATGGTTTGTATTTGGAGGTATAAGCCATGGAAAAGTTAGAATACAGTAGGTATAATGAAATTATAAAATTTTAATGGGTTTAAAACTGTACCTAAAGTAGTGATTTGCTTTCTTATACTAACGGATCTCACGAAGATTTTGTTGAGATTTGTGTGATTGAAGTTTTCAAGTTTTGGGTGAGATCACGATGGATGAAGGAATAAGGAGTAGCAAGAACCTAAGCTTGGGGATGCTACCGCACCCCCAAGATGTATCCAAATAGTATCAAGCAACTAAGCTTGGGGATGCCCCCGAGTGGCATCCCCTTTTTCTTCTAACGACCATCGGTATTTTACTTGGAGCTATATTTTTATTCGTCACATATCATGTGTTTTGCTTGGAGCGTATTGTATCTTTGCTTGCTTTGTTTGTTAGTTTTTCTTTTGTATCCTTGCTGTACACACCTATTTGAGAGAGCCACAATCATGCTATGATTTGTTAGAATTGCTCTATGTGCTTCACTTAAACTTTTTGAGCTATAGGAATTGCTCTAGTGCTTCACTTATATCTTTTTGAGCACGGTGTGCTTGGAAACTTTTGTAGAAATACTCTCATGCTTCACTTAGATTAATTTGAGAGTTAGTAAATTTTTGAAGAAATCCTATCATGCTTCACTTATACCTATTTGAGAGATGAAATCTTTATGCTCATGTGCTTCACTTAAATTTGTTTGAGCTTGGCAAAAAGCAATGGCAATATATAAAACTAGTCCCAAAGTAATAGATATCCAAGGAGGATATAATAAAAACTTTCATGAAGATCATTGGACAAATTAAACTTGATTCCTTGTAATAGTTTTGAAACATGATGATAGTAATACATGAGTCATGTTGGTGAGTAATTATGCTTAGTAGGAATATTAGTGTTAAGGTTTGTGATTCCCTATGCATGCACGAAAGTCAATAGTTATGCAATGAAGTTACATCCTACTTGTGGTGCATTATTCGGTGTTAGTTATGTTCAATGCTCACTTATGTGATTTTTCGTTTCTTGGTTTGGTTGCTTCCCAATCTACTTGCTAGCCTTCATTTGTACTAAGTAGAAATACTACTTGTGCATCCAAAATCCTTAAACCAAGTTTTGCCTCATGAGTCTACCATACCTACCTATATGTGGTATTTCCATGCCGTTCCAAGCAAATTTGTATGTGCCATCTCTAAATTTTCAAAATAAATTTTCTCTTTTGTGTGCCCGTACCGCTCATGAAACGGTGTGGAGTGTCCAATATTTTTCCATGCTAGATGTGTTATTCTCAAGATGAATGTTTATTCACTTGTCATTGCACGAGAGTGCGGCGGTAATACGGATGCCCATTCCCGAAATGAAAAAGAAAAAAAATATTTACTTTATGTTGTCAAATAATAAATTCCTTGGAAAGTGTTGGTATGGAAGGCAACCGTGGATACGGCCCGCCATCGAAAGTGAAAGTTTGGTGGAAAAAGGAATAAACTTTATTTTCTGTTTGGGAACCGCCTATGATATATCTAGCATGGAAAGTATTGTGAGCTACTTTGTCGTTTTCGTTGACAGGAAAAGCATGCCACCCAAAATATTTTTTTCTCTCAATTTAAAACTTTGAGCTCTGGCACCTCTACAAATCCCTACTTCCCTCTGCGAAGGGCCTATCTATTTACTTTATGCAATTTTTATTTTTTCTTTGAGTCTCCATCTTCTCTTATAAGCACCAACTAGGGGGCACTATGATCGTACTTGAGCATTGGGCATAGCTAATATTTGAGTGTGTTTCATGAATGGATCAATGATTGAGCATGATAGGCTAGGGATAACTTTCTTTAGTGTTGATATTTTGAAAGACATGGTTGCTTGTTGACATGCTTGAGTATTGAAGTCATTATGTTAAAACTAGACTATTGCTTTGAATCATTTACAAGTCCAAATGTCCATGCTATACAAAGAAGAAAAGAATGTGATGAACATGTTAGGCAGCATTCCACATCAAAAATTCTGTTTTTATCATTTACCTACTCGAGGACGAGTAGGAATTAAGCTTGGGGATGCTGATACGTATCCAACGTATCTATAATTTTTGCTTCTTCCATGCTGTTATATTATCATTCTTGGATGTTTTACAATCATTTTATTACAACTTTATATCATTTTTTGGGACTAACCTATTGACATAGTGCCAAAGTGCCAGTTGTTGTTTTTGCTTGTTTTTTACTTCGCAGGAAATCAGTACCATACGGAGATAAATGTTACGGGATTTTTTGTGGATTTTTTCCACACCAGAAGAGACCGTATGGGCCAAGGAACACCAGCAGAGGGGGCCCAGGGTGGCTAGCACCCACAAGGGCGCGCTAGAGGACCCCTGGCGTGCCCTGGTGGGTGCTGGGCACTCCGGCACCCCCTCAACCGACTATCGTGCCTATAAATCCCCAAAAAATCCAAAAACCCTAGAGGAGTCGCCAAAACACAATTCCAGCCGCCGCAAGTTCCAGAACCTCGAGATCCAATCTAAACACCATCACGGAGGGGTTCATATTCCTCATAGGTGCCTCTCCGATGATGCGTGAGTAGTCCACCATAGACCTTCGGGTCCGTAGGCAGTAGCTAGATGGCTTCCTCTCTCTCTCTCTTATGATTTTCAATACAATGGTCTCTTGGAGATCTATTTGATGTAAACTTTTGCGGTGTGTTTGTTGGGATCCGATGAATTTTGAGTTCATGATTAGTTTCTATCCATGAATATTATTTGAGTCTTCTTTGATCTCCTATATGCATGATTGCTTATAGCATCGTATTTCTTCTTCGAATCTTTGGTTTAGTTAGGCCGACTAGATCGATTTTTCTTGCCATGGGAAGAGGTGCTTTGTGATGGGTTCGATCTTGCGGTGTTCGTTCCCAGTGACAGAAGGGGCAGCAAGACACGCATGTATCGTTGCTATTAAGGATAACAAGATGGGGTCTATTCCTACATGAATAGATCTTGTCTACATCATGTCACCGTTCTTATTGCATTACTCCGTTTTTCCATGAACTTAATACACTAGATGCATGCTGGATAGCGGTCGATGTGTGGCATAATAGAGGTAGATGCAGGCAGGAGTCGGTCTATCTATCTTGGACGTGATGCCTATATAATGATCATCGCCTTGGATATCGTCATGACTATTCGATTTTCTACCAATTGCCCAACAGTAATTTGTTCACCCACCGTGCGCTATACTCATGAGAGAAGCCACTAGTGAACCCTACGGCCCCCGGGTCTACCTTTCCATCATATTTCTTTCCGATCTACGTTTTTTGCAATCTTTGTTTTCAGATCTACAAAACCAAAAACCCAAAAATACCTTGCTGCATATTTACTCTTTTTATTTGTGTTCTTGACAGATCTATCTCTCCTATCTATCACTACCTAATCTATCTATTTCCCGTAGAGAGATTGACAACCTCTCTTTTGCGTCGGGTTGCAAGTATTTGTTGTTTGTGTGCAGGTGCTGCTTATTGGGTGGTGGTGATCCTCCTACTGGTACGATAACCTTGGTTTCATAACTGAGGGAAATACTTACCGTCGTTGTGCTGCATCATCCCTTCCTCTTTGGGGAAATACCGACGCAGTCCAAGCCACGTCAGTGTCATGTGAACGTCGACTACATGACACTTCACCATTCATGGGCCTAAGGGAATGCATTGTGGAGTAGTTATTAGATGATGGGTTGCTAGAGTGACAGAAGCTTAAACCCTAGTTTATGCGCTACTTCGTAAGGGGCTGATTTGGATCCGCATGTTTAATGCTATGGTTAGACTTTGTCTTAATACTTTTCTCGTAGTTGCGGATGCTTGCGAGGAGGTTAATCATAAGTAGGTTGTTAGTTCAAGTAAGAACAACACCTTAGGACCGGTCCACCCACATATCAAATTATCAAAGTAGCGAACACGAATCAAACCAACATGATAAAAGTGACTAGACGAAATTCCCGTGTACCCTCAAGAACACTTTGCCTATTACTAGTGATTGTTCTGGCCTGTCCTTTGCCTCAAAAGGATTGGGCTACCTTGCTGCACCTTGTTTACCATTGACGTTACTTGCTCGTTACGAATTATCTTGCTATCAAACTATCTGTTACCTACAATTTCAGTGCTTGCTGAAATTACCTTGCTGAAAACTGCTTGCCATTTCCTTCTGCTCCTCATTGGGTTCGACACTCTTACTTATCGAAACGACTATGATTGATCCCCTATACTTGTGGGTCATCAATGACCAATGTAATGAGGGAAATTCTGACCAAAATTTGCCGCCGTATCCCCATTTTCTCTTCCAAATGAAAATGAAATGCAAGTACCGTGTGCAATGTAGTATCCGATATCTTATGCCGGAAGCTTGGATACAAAAATTTCCACGTTAAGTCTCATCACACACGGGATCAACTATAGGATTCGTTTGTGTTGTTGAATATCTCACACAGTTATGGTACAGGGACTGTGTCCGATGTGACTGTGCGCGCTACTTTTTCGCCACACCGAACAAAATTTTGGGCTATCGCGCAAATATCTACCTCCCCCGCCCCTCGTACCAACCAAAAGCCACATCCCCCTGCGTTACCCTTCCTTTCCTAAGTTCAAACCCGCACCGCTTGCTTGCAGCGCCGCCTCCTCGCCGGCGACGCTCCTTCCTGCTGCTCGCCCTCCTCCATCTAGTCAGGTAATCCACACCTTCCCCATACCCCTCCTCCTCCATTCCACATGCCCCGACCGTCAGCGCGACACATTCCACCAAAATCACCGTCCCACCCCCCACATAATCGCCGCCGAAAGACATGGCGCACGCAGTATAGCCAGGATCTCAAGGAGCACCTGGCAGCGGAGAAGCAAATCGCGACCGCACGCGCGGATGAGGCCGCAATGGCTGCCATGCGTGCCGACTCCCAGATCTTGGAGCAACACCTCACCGTCGAGGCCACCGTCGATGCCTCGCGCGCGGACGCCACCGCACGGTTGGCTGCTTTGAACAACAACTCGTTGTGTTTTCTCGAGGGCTCCGATGTTGCCTTCGACGACGACTACGAGTTGTTTTCTCAGCATGCCCGTGCTTTCCTCAACTCCAGAGCCGGCAGGTTGGTGCCCGGACAGGCTGAGGCCACTCAGCACTACGGGGAGGGCACCCACGATGTGGAGGCCTCGCCCTCGTCCAAGCCCATCGTTATCGATATCTCCAATGACGAGGAATATCTTAGTTTTTAAGCTTAATTACTAATGACCTGTGTTCAGCTAGCTACGCCTGTTAAGCATGTTTGCTTTACCTTTTGCATGTGTTGCTCCTGCCTTTCCTTAAGAAATTCTAGTGAAATATGCAATGTAATGCTACTATGCAATCTGACCTTCTAGTATGTTCTATTGTGCAATGTGATGCTCAGTTAACTGTTTGGTTCATTTGTTTTGGTGGTCATCTGCAATGTGATGTTCGATTATTGTTGGTAAAATTTTGTATTGTTATGCATGTGAAACATACAATTGCTATATTTCATAGTTCTTAGCACACTTGGCTTTTCCATGTGGCTTGAATTAATATGTTGGATCTGCAATGCGTTTATTTTTCATTAACATATTTTACTGATAGCACGCCAAATCTCACTTAAAACCTGATCAATATCTATCTTAAACGCGTTACAGGGGGTACAATGGGAGACACTGAAGTTTACCATCGAGGTTTGCACTTTCATAATCCTTTGGCTAATAGCACATTATTGTGCAATTGCAGGAACCATTCTCATATTTAGGTTTCTAATAATAATTTGGTCTTGCACATGTAGGTCCTGCTGTAAGAGGTTTAGACCCACTGTTCGACCAATTTTGCATGTGGGGAAATGATGTGTTCATGAATATCAGTCAAATCAAGAAACTCAGAAAGATTGTTAAGATAAAGAAACTTGCAACGAAAAACAACAAGCTATTTGTCTGCACAATGAAGAAGACATCAGTGAACTATAGGATGGTACTATCGCTTTTACCTTGTCTTTTTTCCCTTTGTGACATTACAATTTTTCAAAACGAAATTTATGCATATCTTTGTTTCAAGTCCTTTCCAAAGCAGTTCATCGATGAGTATGTCTCAAACCACCTGTATGGTCAAGAGGCGAGGAAGGTATTCATACAGCACCCACGGTATAATCTTGAAGTCTTCCTCAAGAGGATGAAGGATGGGCGGGCAACCATCCACAGGCACTGGCATAAAGTTGCAAGGACCTTCGACATCAACGAAGGCTGAATATTTGCCTTCCGCTTCAACAGTTTTCTAGACGAGATTCATCTGTCTATTTACCGTATATGATGCTATTTTCCAAAGGTTTTACATGTTCCATGTGAAACTCGGTCATGTCGTGTAATTGGGTAGCTAGGTAGTATATGCCTATATGATGTTGTACTCTGATGTATTTCAATTAGGAAATCCTGGTTGCCGTAATACGAACTGAAATATATTTTGTGCTTGATATGAAGTGTCAATTTGTTTACTAGCTGGATTATAAATAATAGAGCAATTAGCCTGATTATTGGGGTTTCATATTGCAGACGGTTTGTCATAGAACACCGTGAGCGATGACCTCACCAAACCCATACAGTTTCTGGAAATTTGGCGTGTTGGATCAGTGAAAAATCACACACGACTTCCGACCGAAAACTGTGTGCGTTATAACACACATTCACAAACGTCTTCACATAAAACGTGTGTGTGATGGACAACCCTATGCCAAACAGTTTCTTCTAGCCACCGTGTGTGATGGCCACCCCTAACACAGACGATGTTATGCAGAAAATTGTGTGTGATGTAGAATACGAACGGAAACGTACGTTTGGGATTCACTGTGTGGGATGCTAGGCACATCTCACACGACTTCCCCAATATATCTGTTTGTGATGGCCCTTCCAATCGCACACGACATATTTTTGCTCATCGTGTGTGACCGGGCGCAGCCATCGCTGACGTTTTTTTGTGTCGTGTGGGATAGGCCCCCTATCGCCCACACATGCAAGGCGACGATTTGAGACTATGTCACGGAAAGGGGTTAAAAACCGTTTGTATAGCACGCGCCTGCACTAGTGTAACAAAGATTGGATGACACGAGCTTCACACATGGTGACGAAAGGCGAATTTTTCTGTCATTGATGAGGCTTCCCTCCGAGCTTAGCCTATCTGGTTGCTTGAACCTGTTCTAACCGTCGTGATCTGTCTTGAATGAAGATGGGGAGGCGCTATCGGTTGCCCCATGTGGGTTCTTCGCAGCACCGAAGGCTTCATATATCTGCACTCTGTGCATTTTATTATTGTCCATAACTTAGGGTTGTCGGTTGGCCCCATGAGTGAGCTCTTTACAGCTTCAGTGACGTTGTTGATGATATGCTAGTCGTATACGTGATGCGCCCAGTTGCATGCTACGTAAGGGCTGTGAGCGTGTATAGATATGTTGAGACATGACGTGCTAGCTTGCAATAGCAACATCTTTATTAAAAGTGGGGGCGACAATACATAGAGACTTAAGTTTGGCGGTGCTCTTTAGCACATGTCTCAAGCTCTAGAGTGAGAACTCTAGGTCTGACCTGCATTGATTGCACCTGCGAGGTTCGGATTATCAAACTTGGACCTATTTTGTCACGTGAGGTTGACATAGAAATTAAAGATAAAGTAGACCATCACATTAGTGTTTGATGGCTGTGTCATTGTCTTACCCGGGGAATTGGTTTCGACTACCTTGCTGGTCTTATTGTCACTGGTCTTCATTGTATCCTTCCACTCTTCCTTGCTCAATACCTCTCCTTGTACTGATATTTAATGTCTTAGGAACCAGTGAGCCTTGGGATGGAGGTAGGGGTAATAAACAAATAGTTGTACAAAAATACAAAGTAAAATCATATCGTCAATCCCATCTTTGCGCATTATCGGGGACGCGAGGCTATGTCTTGGCCCTTATGTCGAGGGGATTACTCACACATAGCGACTGAATCACAAACATTAGACATTCTATATGAAGGTACTTGAAGATGAATGGTTGATAGTCTTAAATTGTTGCTGATCACGGTAAATATCGATTATGAGTAATTGCCTAATGTAGATGATGGATATGGAGATGTGAGGCGATGTTGATGGTGGCTGCGACATGGGATGTGTCTCCGAGATGAGTCGTCGGGGTCTTCTTCTCTTGTATATAGTGTCGATGGGCGGAACGAGATTTTGCTTGGACATGTAGTCTGAATTTTACTGCGGGATCTTCACAAAAGCTGTTCGGGATGGCATCACAAAGGCGGCATGCTATCACGCACAAAATGCGGTACTATCCTCGCGACGGCTCGAGGGCCTCGATAAGGATAGAAGCGCATTTCGGGTCGCTTTGTATGAATGGAAATTATCACAATACATGTAAAGAAGAGATGAGTATATGGAGTTACCCTACACTTGCCACATGCTACAACATAAATATCTAAATACATCAATACATCACAATCATCATACAGAAGAGCAATATTCGACTATGGATGAAATCAAATAAAAACAAGATGACGTCCACCCTACTAATCCCACGCTACCGACCTGAAACCCATCCTATGATCGATGAGGAAGAAGAAGAACTCCAAATAGAACAATCATCGCTCTCACGTCAAAGCATCGCATTACCTGTACCTGCATATGTTGTTGTAGGAATTCGTGAGCCACGGGGACTCAACAATCTCATTACCAAGGGTATCAAGACTAGCAAAGCTGAGGTATGGTTAAGTGGTGAGGTTGCAACAGCACTAAGCATTTTAACTGACTAACTTACGAGTACAAGAATAAGAAGAGTGATCTATGCATAAACGGACGTGAACTTGTAATGATCAAGAAGTGATCCTGAACACCTACTTACGAGTCATTCATAACCCCACCGTGTTCTCTTCTTGGTTCAAACCTCACAAGAAGAGACAATCACGGTTACGCACACGGTTGGTGTGTTTTAATTGGGTTTACTTCAAGTTTTCTATTACCGGGTATTATAATTTTCCAAGTTGCCACATAATCGCGAGCACGGCTTTCAGAAAGATTTAACCCTGCAGGGGTGCTCCAACTCATCCATCACAAACTAGCCACAAGCTGCTGTGGAAAACATCAACCACAGGATAGCCCATAGTATCCTTGAAATCCCGGTGCAAAAGATGTTCATTAAAGGTAAAACAAATCCAGCAAAACCGCCCGATAGGCCAGATCCCGATAGGAGCCGCACGTATCTCGGTCTCAGGGCACTACCAGATGAGCACTACGTACAATGGCCAAATTAAACACCCAAGTTGCCCCGGGGTGGCCCCGCAAGTGGGTCTATTTTGGACCAACACTCATGAGTTGGGCCTTGCCGGAAGTTTGTTGATTAAAGATCCACGGGGTAGCTAGTCCCTGTGCAGTTTTATTAGTATGAGGCAAATGTAGTACCAATGTTGGGCCTTGCCGGAAGAGTTTTATCCCAAAACAAAAATCAAAGGGGTCCCCATAATAACCCTAAGCATGTTAGGAGCGCTCAATATGGAACATAACATCGGTACTCGGAAACTAAGGCGGCAAGAATGGAACAAAACACCAAGCAAAAGGCCAAGCCTTCCACCCTTTACCAAGTGTATAGATGCATTAAATTAAAAAACAAGAATAATGTGATATCCCAAGATATCCATGTTTCCACATGGAACAATCTGCACCTGCAACTAGCAACGCTATAAGAGGGGCTGAGCAAGCGGTAACTTGGCCAAACAACGGTTTTCTAGGATGTGGAGGGTTAGAGGCTTATCATGGCATATTAGGAGGCATGACAAATAAGTGGTAGGTAGCGAGACATAGCGATATAATCGATACAACTAGCAGAACAATGATAGTAGTGGTATCCAGGGTAATGATCATCTTGCCTGTAATCCCGCTTGGAAGAAGATCGAATCCGTGAAGTAGATGAACGGGCGTAGTCGAATGAATCCTCACACTCCGAAACGGTTTCAAAACTCTAGCGAGAAGAAGCAATCCGGAAACAAACAAATGGCACGGTAAACACCACAACATATTCATGGCATGATCCACAATCAAGTATGATGCATCTCCATTAAATTATGCATTACATTGCAAGCGTGCAACAAACAAATACTACACATTAAGTGAAGCATAATATGCAATGAGTTGCATATTGACGAAACTCCATATTTGAATTACTTAGTTCACTCTTGTTTAGGTACACAACAAGTTTAAATGTTGTTTATAATGGCAAGAGGTGAAGCATAATTAAACTACCTATCTAGGAATTTTAAATGAGGTCGAAAACAATATATAGTATTTCTGAAATGATCCAATATGAAAATTTAGAATTTTGTACTAATCTTTCCTAAACACATTTTATATTTGTTAAACATGAAAACAAAATGCGTCATGTGATTCTTCACGTCATTCTAGGCGATTTACATATATAGATCGTTAAATTCGGAGCTACGGTCTAAAAGATATGACCAACACAAGATTAACATAGCATGAATGCAAAGTGCATGCAAACAACATCCACAAGATTTTTAATCATGAATGCAACATGATATTATGAAACTACATGCAATCCTAAACAAATTTCATGTATTACATGCTCGAAACGGGGCCACGATTCACGATATGCAACAACACAAGTTTTAATTAGAATCTGCCAAAATTAGTGAGATGCCTACTTTGGAGCAATGCTACATGATGCTAACATGAAAACAAATGACATGATGTTGTAGAACACTTAAAATGCTTTACAATTCATATAAATATCAATTTCATAGGCCTCATGCATGAATTGATATGATTTTCACAACATGCAAAGTTTCTGTCCAGATTAGGGACTCAGTAAAAATCACAGTTTTTATGCAAGCAGAAACATTGGAATGACATGTTGAGGGCAACTTTTAAATATGCTACAGGAGGTTTTAGTGGCAAAACTTGGCATGGGGTGATAGTATGATGAATAGAAAATCATGTTTACTGAACATCTTCAGATTACCTCTAGATCAATGGCATTCATCAAGACAAGTTGAAGTTATTAACACAGCAGTTTCAGACTTAGTGAAAATCTGGGATGCAAAACAATTAGTTCATGATACTGTTTTGGGATGCACAAAATAGTAGGTATAGCAATTTTACAATTTATGAAAATGATATATCCTAGAATTAGACATGACAATCTTTATTTTACTCCATTGGCATAAATTCATAGGATGCATGGATCATTTACTATGATTTTTGCAAGACGGTACTTTATGTTAACAGATTAACAGTTTTATCACAAAGGCCACTTGAGTGCAAGAAATTGACATGATATAGATGTTTTACATGGCAACCAATGGCATGGCATCAAATTAGACATAACAAAGAAAAAAAACTCATGAAGGGACCATATGCATATGAGCTATGGATTAGATGCAATCATCCTCACAAGTTGGCAAGTTTTAACGGTTACTGCAGTTATTTCACAATGCACTTTTGCAACACATATTTGAACAAGCAAATGAATCCTAATGTGCATGCAAAGGTAACCATCATGTAGATCAAGTTGTGTAGATCATTTTTGATAGAAAGTTTGTTGCTATAGGATGAACATGTGCAAAGTTACAGAGGTTACAAAATGCCATCATGCTGCTCAAACGGGCAATTTCAGGGACTTGCATAATTTTACCCTGGATGAAAAATTGGACGGCACGGTGCAGCGGATATGGCGATCCCGCTTGGATCGGGCCGTTTGGATGGGCGGCTCCCGACGTCCCGGGATGGGGTCGTCTCGGCGCGGCCATGGCGAGGCCGATGTGATGGCGGCGCGGGCAGGGAAGGCCGGGGTTGATGCTGGGGTGGCGGCGATGCACATCCGGGCGGCGGCGGCTCTGATTTGGCCAGAAGCATGCGGCGGCGCGAGTCAACAATGGCTAGGGCGGCGGCGGCAGGGTGGCCTCGGTCGGCGGGGCGACGTTGGTGCGGGG
Source organism: Elymus sibiricus (assembly GCA_039707655.1). Classification (NCBI taxonomy): domain Eukaryota; kingdom Viridiplantae; phylum Streptophyta; class Magnoliopsida; order Poales; family Poaceae; genus Elymus; species Elymus sibiricus. The sequence continues at coordinate 389,643,983 of CM077669.1, read as the reverse complement.
TCGCGTGGGTCGAGTCGTCGTGGCGACGGCGGCTCACTCCGGCGGCTCACCGGCCAGGGCAGAGGTGGCGGCGCAAGGTCGATGGGGTTCCGGCGGTGCTGCGTCAGCGATGGCCTCGGCTGGGCTAGGCGGCGAGGAGCCAGGGCGCTCCCGGGTGGCGCGGGCTGACTCGGGCAGCGATGGGCTCAAGGGGCCCGCTTTGGGCCACGCAGGGACGCGGCGGAGGGATAGGGGGCGCCGGAGGCTGGCTGGGAGCGGTGGCGCCCCCGATCTGGAGCCACCAAGTGGTGGTGGCGGGGAGGGCCGGCACTGAAAACGAGGAGGGGTGGTGGCGGCTGGGTGGGTAGGGTTTTGCTAGGTATGTCCAAAAAATGGACTTGAGGGGTGTTTAAATAAAGAAGGGGGCTAGGAGAGGGGAGTTGGGGCTAATTTTGGACCGTACGATCTCAAGGAGCGGTTCAGGGCAGAGGGGGGGTTAAGGCTAGGACATGTTGGGCTAATGGGCTGTGTAAGTTTGTGCAGCCAGGTACAAGTTTTATTTTTCAAAAACATCCAATATTTGACCGGCTAAAGTGTCGCTATATGTTTAACGGTTCGGGTATCAAACGGAGTCCGAATGCGATAAAATTTGGCAAGCGGTCTGCCTACAATATATTAAGACCGCTCGCCAACTTTGGACCCATTCTGAAAACATTGTATTCCCACTTATAAAACAACATTTTTACGATGTCGCGGGCGCGTGCAAGTGTGTTTGGACTCGAAACGGTCAACAACAAGAACGGGGAGAACTAGCAACTACGAATGAATGCAAGTTTTGAAAAATGACGACAACGAGTGCCGATGCAATGCGTATGATGCGATGATGAATGTGACAAACAAATAAATCACACAACGATGACGGAATAAATTGGGAATCGTCTGGAGCGTTGGTCTCGGGCTATTACACATGAGGCATGGCGGCCGTTACGGGTGCTTGCGGTTGTACCACCCATTGCTTCTCTTCTATTGACTGTGTGACATATCAAAATATATGGAAATGATCTTCTCCTCCTATACATCCCATATATGACTTGATTTTCCACCTAAAAATGTTTATGTCTGTCAGGAATAAATAAACAAATAGATTTGCACATCTTTGCATTTATTATTATTGATTAGTGAGAAAGTTGAAGTGCGTATCACAAAAAATATCCGAGAATATCCAGCTTAAACATGGGTAAGAATGAGCGTAAAAACTACTCATCAACACCCCCAAGCTTAAACAATGATCATCCTCGACCAAGAAACAAGAACCATAATGAACTCAACATTTAAACTGAAATAACGAGAAGGATTGGATTCACTTACGATCAACAATGCCTGGATAGCTCGCGCTTCTTTCACCTGGATACTTAACTTAGAAAGAGCTCGGTATGGCGGCTCCTCCCTGACGCAGTGTCCGATCTAGACATTGTGGTTCCACGAATGCATGACGACAACTAGCCATCGCGTTGAGAAGGGAAACCGCGAGCCCGATCAGCAACTGCTACTCCTCCTCCTCCTTTGTGGCCCGAGGCACCAGGGACAGTTGTGCATCATCGTCTGACCTCGCCAAGTTGGCCCAATCCACGCTGTCATCATCAAAGGTGGGCTCCTCCCTGACGGCAGAGGCATGATGGAGGATGATGGGTTAGATAACGTGTGCCGGCGAGGCGCATTGGTCGGGGTTGAAGCGACGGCGAGGTGTCTCCGCGACACCGCGAGCCCAAGCTATCGTCAGATTCGTTGTCATGGCGAAACGGGGTGTCTAACATGTAGCCATCGATAATCCACATCATTCGGCTCGTGAGATTCTCCTCTGGCGTCATTTTTTCTTTCCCATGGTGGCGGTGGTCGGAAGCGGATGGCTACGACAACTATGAGAGGGGAGATGAGTGGATAGGGTTTGGGGGAAGCCGACCGGCTTTAATAGCCAGAGTAGACATCTCGAGCGGCACCCCAGCCATGTAGACTTCAGTTAGGGTAGGCGGGTGACCGGTGAGACAGTATGAATACGAAAATTGTTCTTGTGTCGACCGGGATTTTTGGGTGAGACCGGATTGTCGGATGCCGGTTTGGCGGACGGGGGGGGGGGGTTCCCAAGCTCCCCGATTTGGACCCATCCTCAAGGATTACATACGTTCGACCGAGCCCACCCAAAATAAACATCCTATGCATTGCCCGTTGGAGAGCCGGTTACACATAATTAAATAGGCGCTTAACTGTAACCGGCTATTTTATAAGACACGAAGTGTTTTCTCCCTTAGGGCATCTCCAACGCCGACCCTCAAACCACCCGCAACTGTCAGGACTACGGGATTCGTACGTGTTTTTCCATCCAACGTGGTCCTGCATCGGTCCACAAGCTGGTCCGGATTTGCTTTTGCCGCAAACCGGAGATAAAGTGAGGGGGAGGGGGGTTTGCGGCCATCTGGACCGTTGCTGTGTCCCCCTCTAGCAACCGTGGCCCACCCAAAACCCTCCTCCATGCCCCGCGTGTGTTCCCGCCCGTCGCCAGCTGCCTACATTCATGTCGCTATAGAGCGGCCACTTCACATTGACGTCGGACCAGAGCGGACGCGACCTCTCACTACCAGCATGGAAGCAGCGCGCCGGCCGAGAGAGCGTTGCCTGTTGCACGCCCAGCTGAACACGCCTCCTCACCACATTCAAACGATTGCAGACTGCCCGCCTACTCTGGCCACACATGCGTTCGCTAGCCGGTCGCATTAAACACAAAGCCGGTTTGCTCCTCGCATCCGCCCGCTATTTAAACGAGGCCAAACGTCGTGTTAAGAATCGCACCACACCTTCGCTCCCCATCTCCTCCTTGCACTATTTTCTCCAAATTCTCCATGGCATCCGGCGAGCAGGAAGAGGAGTTCTCCGGCATAAAAGATGGTTGTGTGGCCTGCTGAGCCAGACGGATATGAGCCATGCACCTCCCTGCTCCACCTCCCTCGCCGCTCCAGACCATCGGTACCATGGGCGAGGCTCCAAGACAGCTCTTCCCGTAGCAACTCACTGCTCCAAACCAGCTCGCGGAGGAGTGGCAAGTTGTTGCCGTGGACGAGGCCCGCTCTTCCCGCGCCTGTGACCGCGCCATCCACCATCAACGTACGCGGAACCGCGCCCTGCCGGCATAGAAAGAAGCCGGCTTCGCGGTGATCGACAAGGTGGTGGCCAGCACGTCCGTGGCTGCCGCCAACATCGAGGAAAAGTAGACATGGGAAGCCACCTCCGCTTGGGTCACAGAAATGCCACCGCCAACGGGTTGCTGACGTGCACAACCAGTGTCTTGCCGGCTCGCGGGCACCATCGTCCCCCGCCCCAAAAACCAGCCCTCATCCACGCGTCATGGAACCGGAGGCTGTCCTTCCTGTCCGGCTGAAGCATATCCCTCTGGTGCCACTCCGGTGAGTGGAGCTGCCGAGCAATGAGAACACGAAGGCTATTCTTCCCCTCTCGGTGAAGCATATACCTTCAGGGCTCACGACAGTACGAGGAGCGGGTTGTCGGACATGGGAAAGACATGTCGTTGGAGCGGAGGGCTGCAAAGAGCTGCAGAGGAGGCGGAGGATATGCGGGGCTTCATTTTTCAGGGCTCATGGCCCGCCTGGGATGGGAAACGAACGCCTGCGGTCATTTGGTGTAGGTTTAGAGTCCGATCTAGTTGAAATATGCGTAAACGCAATAAATTTGCTTCACTTTTTATGAAAAGCATTAGTTTTTATGCAAAAATTATCCAAGTATAAATAAATGATTTGCGTGCCGTCCGCGCGCCCGTGCGTCGGGGAAAAGAAGAATGGCAGCACCGTGGGCGAGCTGGGCGAGCCAAAACTTTGATGTTGATCCAAGCAGAGGCCAAGAGTCTCACGGGCTAGCCAAATAATTGGTAGGGTCACCCCTAAATGCTTTCAGACCGTGCAATCCGAACATACAGGGGATTTGATGAGCTGCGATTGGAGATGCCCATACGTAACGTAGCGTCTCCGGCGTAACAGCAAGCAGTACGAATGCAACAGATAAGAGACAGACATCGTGAAATGTCAGCTTGTAGTGGTCGAGAAGACGAGGTCAAACTCAAAGTTCCAGCTTCCTAATCGTTTTTACAGTCCATGATTTGCACGGGAAAAATAGTGGCGGTGAATTTGAGCAGCAGAGAAGTTTCTGCTGCCGGCGGGTCGTGCGGGCGGGTCACGTGACACGCCGACGTCGGCCGAATCTTCCAACCAGCCGGTTTCTACTTAATTCCCCCACTTGGCTACTTTGCTCCGGCCAAACACGGCAGGAAGTCAGCACACCCGCTACGCCGCGACGTTCTTGTATTCACTCTGCTTCATGTTAGTGGGGGATTTCTTCTAGCGTCCCCTAAAAAGAAGTTTCTTTTTCTTGTTTCCAGGGGAGATCGCGAACGGAGCGGTAGAAGTCGCCGTTGCTCCAGCTGCTGACAGTTCGGTCGTAAGGCCATGTGAGGTAATCTGACTAGTGACAGTATGGAACTTGAGAGAGAATGGAGGTGCAGTAAAATACAAGGAGATTCAGCGTAAGAGCATCTCCAACAGGCGCGCTTCGCTCGGCGCACTAAAAATTGTTTTGCAGCGCGCGAGAAGCAATTTTTAGCGCGCGGCCGAGCGCTGGCTCCAGCGGCCGCGGCATAATATAGCGCGCGCGACGCTCCAGCAGACGCGCAAAACTGCAGCGCGCGCGAGCAGCCGGCGCTTGCAATATGCATTATTTTTCAAGACAATTTGATCATATTTGATAAAAATGAAACACAAAAACACATCGGAAGTTCAAAAGCATTTCACATAGGAATTTCAAAAGCATTTCGCATCATCTCATCATCCAACCAAGTTCAAAATCACAAACGAAGTTTAACTAAATAAGTTCACACAAACAAATAGCACATGATCAATCATGCCGCATCCTCATCTTCGTCCTCCTCTTCCTCCGATTCATCATCCTCATCCGAAGTCTCATCTTCGTCCTCCTCTTCATTGTCTCTCGGAGATGCCGAAGGAGGCACACCGAAAGACATGCGTCCACACGCCGAAGGAGGCACACCGGAAGGTGCTCCCATGCCTCCCATGAGTGTAGCAAAACTCATGCCTCCCATGCCACCCATGCAACCCATGTTGCTCATGTCTCCTGGAGGTGCACCCATGTTGCTCATGCCTCCCGGAGGTGCTTGGAGGAGCACCGGCGGAGGCGAAGCCAAAGCTCCCCGCGCTAGGGTTGGCGGCGGCGGCGGCGGCAGCGGAGGGGTCACGGACGTAGGAAGGGGTGACGGGGATGTCGTCGTGGTCTTCCATTGGCCGATTGCGCCGGCGGCGCGAGACAGGCGCGGCCGGCGGGAGAGGTGGAAAGGCGCGAGCGCTCGAGTGGTTCCGCGCGCGGGAGCGGGCACACGAAATAAGTCGCGCGCGATGCCGTTTCGCTCCGCGCGCGGAACGACTTATGCCGCGTGCGCGGTTTTAGCGCGGCCGCTGGAGCTCCCAGTTTTGTTGCGCGCGCGCTAAAAGTGCAAATTATACAGCGACGGACATTTTTTGGACGCCTGTTGGAGTTGCTCTAAGCCGCGTACAAGAACTTTGTCGTAACCTGGCCGGCTGCCAGTTAGTTCTGACTTCTGAATGGGTGACCCCTGAGTTACTTTGCTCAATTGACAATTGACGCCCACTTTATCTGCTTAGGGCATCTCTAATCGTGGACCCTTAAACCACCTCTAACCAACCGTCTGGATCAAGTGCAATTTATCATTTTATCATCTAATGTGGTACCTTATCGGTCCGTGGAGCCATCTGGACATTTGTTTTCTCGTAGTTCAGATGCAAATTAGGAGGCTTTGCGGGCCTACGAACTGTTGTTATGTACGCGTTCGTCAGCCCGAACCGAATGAACGGGCGGCTCCTCTTCAATGTCGACGCAGCGATTGAGAAGCCTACTCCGACCGCTGTACCGCATTAAAGCCAGCATCTCGTCCCTTCGGCTGGTCTGGCCACGCCTACTTAAGCGGAGCTCCGGCGCCGTCCACACCGCACAACACCAATCCATTTCCTCTCTGCTCCGGTGTTGTCCAGACCACCATCTCTACCATGTCGAAGTCCTGATTCTCCGTCCTGACGGGTGGCGGCGGCTCCGGCTCTTAGCGCCCCCGCTATCGGTCTCCAGGTTACTCGATTTCCACGGCCGCCGGATCCCTAGGAAGGAGAAGATCATCATCTCCTTTGGCGATGAGGAGGACCAGCCGTCGCAACAGCTACCGTGGCAGTTGCGCCTCCTCTCTAGGCGGCAACAATCGAACGAGGAGTACCAGCGGCAGATGGATCTCATGATTGCGTGGTTGTTGCGCCACCGTAGGCCGGCGCCGCCCCGCATCAAGGAGAAGCCATCATCACACTGTGCTACCTCATGAAGGAGGAACCGCCGTGCCCGCCTCACCGCCACATGAACATGGAGTCGGCGTCGCGGCCACACCACCGTTACTGCTGAATCGACTAGCCAGTGTCGTAGCCGCTCTGCGACTAGCGCGGCAAGGCCATGGATGACGAGGTGTCACAGGTGATCACGAAGGCGCGCAAGCACCTCCTCAACTACCTATGTGGTCGCGGTGGTAGTGGCTCCTTGACGTCATGGAGCATCATCATGGAAGAGAACGGGGCGGCTATAGGATCGTATGGAGGTGTAGAGGAGGGTGATTAGATTACTTGACCAAATAAAAACGTAACATTTTCCCAATTTTAGTTGTTGGTAAGTTTTAGCAATTCACACAAGTCAAGCAACACCCTACACATGCAAGTCCAAGAGTATGCAGCGGAAAGACTTTGCATATGAACTTAAAGGGGGGATCGGAGAAATCAAACACAAAGAAGACACAATGATTTTTGGCGTGGTTCCGATAGGTGGTGCAATCGTATGTCCATGTTGATGGAGACTTCAACCCATGGAGGGTAATGACTGCGCGAGTCCATAGAGGGCTCCATCCACGAAGGGTCCACGAAGAAGCAAGCTTGTTTATGCCATCATGACTTACGTCCATGAAGGACTAGCCTCACTCGGGGTAGATCTTCACGAAGTAGGCGATCTCCTTGCCCTTACAAACTCCTTGGTTCAACTCCACAATATTTGGAGGCTCCAAAATGACACCTAACCAATCTAGGAGACATTACTCGCCAAAAGGTAATAGATGTTGTTATTAATGATGAACTCCTGCTCTTGTGCTTCAAAAAATAGTCTCATGAACACTCAATCACTCTCTTACAGATTTGGCATGGTGGTTGTAGAAGGATTAGAGTAGAAAGCAACTTGGGGAGGCTAGAAATCAAGGATCAAATGGTTGGAGTGGAATCCCTTCATCTCAACACAAGTGTAGGTGGTTCTCTATCAAAATATGGATATGGGAAGTAGTAGCTTCGTTCTGGTTGCTCCCTTTGAGCTGGTGGAGTGGGTGGGGGTATATATAGCCATCACCAAAAATCCAACTGTTACACACCTTTTTGCGCATCTCGGTGGGACCGAATGAAACCACTCAGTGAGACCGATTAGTGAAAAAGGTTTGAACTTTAGGATTTTTGGTGAAACCAGATGAAACGGCTCGGAGGGACCGATGGGTCATGACCTAAGCACTTTCCAAACTTCGCTCAGATCGATCAATTTCACTTAGTAATTCTGAAATGAAATTGATAAGAGACAGAAGGTTGGCAAGTGCACTTCGGTGGCACGAATCGACTAAATCAGAATTTCCGAAATGAAGTCGATGGGTAATAGAAGGTTGGCATGGTCATTTCAGTGAGACCGAAGGGTCATCTTGGTGAGTCTAAAATGTTAGGGTTTAGGCAGTGGCTCCGTCAAGTGTATCTTGGTGGGTTCAGGTGTAAGTGTTTCGGTGGGACCGAAATAGGCTTTAGGGTTTTGTACATATAAGATTTGGAGGGTGTGGTTCAAGGTTTTGGAGCAATATCTTCAAGAACTTGAGAAAATGATTCATGATCAAAACATCATCCCCTTTTAATAGTATTGGCTATCCTATGGACTCATTGTGATCTTGGACCACTAAACCAAAAATATAGTCTTGGAGCTTTTGCCAATCCATGTCTTTTGCATTTTGAGGGGTGCACATCCACATCCATAGCCATAATTCATTGAACTTTCCTGAAATATTCTTTGGATAGTCATTAGTTCGATGATGTATATGTTGTTATTAGTTACCAAAACAACACGGGGATTAGTTGCACTTTCAGCGGCGAGGCAGGCAGCGCGGCGAGAGCGGTGTAACGCGGCGCACCATTCGACATTCGCCAAGTCTGATGAGTTACCGACCTAGGTTTGCGTGGACCCTGACCTCGTGGAGTCCTAGGCCCCATGACCAATCGCTAACAACTGTGGAGACAGCCGCACGATGTCAGCGCCATCTCGATAGGGAGCTCGTGAAGATCGACGAGAGTGGTCGCCTAGCGACACCGCCGCCGCTGTCGGTAGGGGCAAAGCCGTTAGGGCACCCCAACCAGGGTCAGCATTGGTCAAGGTGGCCCTTTGCATGGCGCAAGAGGAAGTAAAGCGGCTCCTCCACAAGCGCCAACCGGCGGTGATCAAAGCTATCGCACGCCCGCGCCCTTCCGCCGCTGGAAGGACTACTTTGACGACGACGACGGCAGCACTAGCGGCGACGGTGGTGTTGCTAGCCAGGTCGGCCATGCGTGCAAGGTCACTGCCACAACCTAGTTTAGGGTTTTTAAAATTTTAGTTGAACGGATGAAATATCATCCGCTTTATGTAAATTATGTCTGAACTTAAGTGAATTTCATCTTGTTTGGACGAAATTCGTGTGGTTCTTTTATATTACATTTGAAATGTATGCGGGCGCGGTTGGACAGTCGGCTCCTGTATCACTTTCCGCGAACGCGCCCGCGGACAAATAGGTGTCCGTCTTAGGTGTTAGCATTCAAGATACCTTTAGCATGAGCTTCCACTTTGCCCTTTTTTGTACGCAAAATTATATAGGATTTTTATCATTTATGCCACTGGTGGTATCTCACTACTCATTTTTGCCACTAGGAATTTCAACTGCTCAAAAATGTCATCGCTTCGTTGGACACATACTCAAAAATGCCATTGGGCACCATTACTATAAGCTCAAATCTCGTTTTCCATGTTATAATGAAAAATTACCTATAGACCTACATGTCAGCTCTTCCTCTGTCTCAGTACAATAAATTGTGGATCCCACTTGATCCCAAAAGCATTCTTATTTTTCTCTAAAATTATTCGCTTGCTTACTCATGACAAGTGGGGTCCACACTTATCATTGTCCGATAGTGAGAGCTGTCATGTGGGTATAGGGGTATTTTTGTTATATAACATGGTCAACGAGTTTGACCTGACAATAATGATGTCTAATGGCATTTTCGAGCAAACTCTAACGAATGATGACATTTTTGAGATATCTAATGGCATTTTTGAGCAAGCACCTCACGGAACGATGGCATTTTTGAGCTGTTGTAACATCTAATGGCAAAACTGAGTAGTGGGACACAACTAATGGCATAAATGATAAAAGCCCTATATATTTCAATGACACATCCAGGCAGTGAATAATTGTCCTTGCTTGCAAAAAAGATACCACGGAAACTTAGAAATACATTTGAGTCTAGAAAAATCCTTCCGAGTCAAATCAGCTGATGCGCCATTATTCATCGGTGCGTTGCCGACCAAGAGGACGAAGACAGAGAAACCACAACTGCGTTACCCATGCAAACCTTTAGAATAATACTAATTGTTGTTGAACAATAGAAAGATAACCAGACATAAAATGACTAACAAAAAATAAAATTACTTCGATCATATTCTCCATCATCATCCACCAACTTCAGACCATCCTTTAGAGCTTGAAATTTTACACTGAGCCGATTGTAAGGTAAAGTAACACATTCAAACATCTTCGACATATCAGACTTTGAAGACCTCCATGATCACTTGCCGTTAGAAACGAGATGTAGTAATCTCAGGAGAATTATTGACTATGGCATCACCACGTATACGTGCAATTCTTCACCACCAGTCTAGGGAGTCAAACAAGTCAGATCGTGCCAAGAAGTGGTCGAAGTTGCCGCACGAGGGCTAAACAATTGCTTCTCTTGATTGACACACCAACTAACATAATTCTCGTATAGAGCCAACAGATCTGGCAACAACAACCCTCATAGGTCTTTTCAGATCAAAAGTCTTCAAGGTAGAAAAAGACTAAAATGATCTTATTCCAATGTGCCATTGTAGCAAGGAAACCAAATAAGGAAAACAAGTACCCAATAAAACTAACAAAAAATGAAAAGGGCGGGTTCCCCTCCTCTGGCCACCTACAAGGTCATTAGACGGTAGAGAGGGGAGGGACCAATGTGGTGAAGTGGAGGAGACCATGAATGATAGCTAGGGTTGAAGAAAACATTGACACTTGGAACACGACGGCAAAGGAAATTGGAAGAGCCCAAAGGGTCCACCCTCGATGAAACTATGACTATCAAAAGGCTGACGCGTGCGTCCAGACTGACCAGCCCTAACTTTTTTCCTTTAGCAGGGACCAAGCATGAGTAGATGGATGATGAGTCCAAATTTTACATTAAGTTACACCTCTTCTGTAGTGTTAGGATTCTTCGGATTTTACCATATATGCACATCTGTTTACCTGTTTACACCAGCTTGCCACACACATAAGAATTTGGGAGTTTATGGAAAGAATGCCAAGGTATGGTGATAAAATCACGTTAAATAGCATGATATATTAGTACCATAAAAGAATAAAGCATATGGGACAAGAGAAAGAGATCACGCGGAGGCGTTCAGACCGCAATACGACGGATGGTAGAAGTGCACACGCTCGTACCACCAGTCATACCCGCGCGGTTCCGCATGGGAGACTCCATACGAAGAATCGTAGCCTCCGAAAGGATTCTGGAGGGGTAGTCGATAGAGAGACTCCGCCACAGCATTCTGACATCAAGGAGGCATCATCTTCATCCATCTACGTCATCACCATCCCATCTCCATATATTTCTAATACATTAGTCCGTGTGGATCCATTTTTTTATTGCATTGGTACTTCATCCATGTTCACCATAATTTCTTCCGCAATGCTTATGATCTGGATGTGCGAGTAATCTCCTTAGTTCTCGGTGATATGGAGAAACCATAGTATATTTAGGATTGAAATTTCAGAGGATTTGGCATCCTCTTTATATGTTTAAGTTAATGATCTTCTCCATGTTTCAACCATCCAATATATGCCTTCTTTGGACTAACGATCATTAATATTGGTGTGATGGTGGGATGCGGAGGTCGGTAGTGATAGTGCTCATCTCCCTCATTTATGAATCGTTACATTAGGGGTTAAAGTTAAACGGAGACCGCCTTACTTGTGTCTACAGAAAAAACCCTTAATCACCGTTCGATAACCGAAGTGGGGATAAATGTTGCTGGCGTATGTGATCCGGAGCTGCGACATGTATGCATGTACCTATACTTGGCTCCACCCACTTGTAGAAACATATAAAATGGCTTAGAAATCAAAAACTTGAGTAATGCTTAGTCATAGGTCACGTTAGACACATACTAGTGGGGAGTCTGGACTCCCTCAGAATGCTTTAGTCCTTCTGATTCCAACAACCGTTACATTACGTCTCATGCTCTTTTCATTTTTCACTTCTGATTTTATTACCGTGTTCACAACAAACTTGCAATATTTCAAACTTCCGTTCTCGCTCTCCTTTGGACTGTAAATAACTTGCAGGTATAATATCATAAATAACCACAAGAGATAAGGTCCATTTTATGTGTTTCTTGTGGGGTCGATGCTATTACAATGAAAAGGCTACAAGTAAATCATGTGCACCCGTAGAATATTAATGGATGAATCCAGCTCTCCTTTGGACCGTAATTAACTTGCAGGTACAATATCATAAATAACTACAAGAGATAAAGTCCATTTTTGTGTTTTTTGTGGGGTCGATACTATTACAATGAAAAGGCTACAACTAAATCATGTGGACTCGCAGAACATTAATGGATGAATTTGGCCGGTTGGCAAAAAAATTATGGCAATAGGGTGGCAAGTCGGGAGATTCCTTTGGGCGCTGTCGGGCTCCTGGGACTGGGGGTACCCAGGCCTGTCTGCCTGAGGCCCAAGACACGACGTGTAGCATAGGCCCAGTACGGCCCACCGTATGCTTCATGAGGGCCCCCGCCTCGCGAGGCATTCGGCCAAACACGTCTCCGCAAGCTTCACGAGGATGCCCTCACGAGGTTGCCCCCCGGGGGCTTCACGGGGCGCACAGTCAAAGGCGGGCCAACGGGGCTGTGCAGCCCCACCCCGTCCGGAGGTCGACGCACACCCTGCCAAGCGACGTCCGGAGCCGTGGCAGCAGGCTTCACTGAGAAGACTTTCCCATTTGGTGCTAAGGGAGCAGGGCTAGCCCGTCGGTTCCCAAAGAAACCCCCAAAGGTTTCCCATTTGGTGTAAGGAGGCCAAGGCTGGGGACTTGCCAGGACGGAGGTCATTCCCGAGCCCACCAGTGCGTCATGAAGGGGGGCTTTTGCAAGCGAAGACTACTTTTGTCAGGATAAGTTGCACTCATGTCCCCCTTCAAACTGGTGCTTGTAGCAACCCTGCCTGTCTAATATTTTAGGGGGAAGAGGACTAGAGCCGGTATAAAGGAGGCAAGGCCGCCACAGTAGAAGGATTGAGCCCATCTGTATTCACTCTTACCCGCAAGAAATCCAGACAGGCAGGAGTAGGGTTTTACACCGCGAGGTGGCCCGAACCTGAGTAAACCACCGTGTTCTTTGTCCTTCCCCCAAGCTCAAGCACACCGGAGCATCGCCGTAGGTTAGCAAGGGAGAGTAGGGTTCGAGAACCAGCGCACCCCAGAGTTCGAACCTCTTTGGGACCCGGAGCCCCGATTCTGACATTTTGGCGCGCCAGGTAGGGGTGCGCCGCTGTTCTCCAGCTTGGTTCGGCTCCATCCTTGCCGACCCCATGGCTGAAGCTCGCCGTGCTCGTGTCGGGCGCTGGGCGGCAGGCGGCCGTCACCGCCCTACCGGCGCCACAGCTGCCGCCGTCATCAACCCTGCTGCCCGCGGGCAGCAAGACTCCTCACGCCCTCCCGTGCGGCGAGGTGGTCGTGTCGCCGCGGTTCCTTACCCTCATGCCCACTTTGGGGATTTGAACGTGTAGGACGCGCTACTCATGGCGGGTGAACTGCTTCACCACCGCCCGACGGATGGTGGACATGATGCCTGGCTGAACCACATCGCTGAGCTCATCGCCGCCGCAGGAGGGGTCTTGCCCCCCCCCCCCCCACTCCAGCTCCGCCCTCCGCCACCTCACGCTGGGAACACGACGCGCGGGAGCGGCCCAGGCGAGCCCGGGTGTGACGCATACCCACGCGACCTGCCACACGTCCTCCTCCTTCAGGTTCCAGGGGCAGAGCCCGAACAGGGACGCGGCCACGGCCCGTTCTGCGCTTGCCATAATGTGTGCACCCACAATACTGAGGACTACCGGGCGCTCAAGCTCCCTCGCGGTGAGTGCGCCAGCCGGTGTCCAAGCTGCAGCAGGCGCGGCGCCGGCCACGGAGGCGGTCGGAGCAACGACGCATGGAACCAGGACGAGAGCGGGCAACCCCGTGGAGGCGATGGGCGCGACGGGCCTCGTGAGGACGCCCGCCGCGGGCAGCCTCGCGAGACGCGCCCCCAGGGCAACGTTGTTCTTCTGCACCGACCGCCGCCACCCAAGAGAAGTGGCAACAGCCAGCCTGGCGAGGAGGCCGGGGACCACCAGAGGTCTCGCGCGGTGGCATGCATCCTCGGCGGCGCCAATGCACCTCTGTCGGGTCACCTACTTAAACAGCTTCCCCGCGGGGCGAACGACGCCCTCCCAAAGCCGGAGGCCGCGAGGTCCCTCATGTGGTCGCAGTACGCCATCTCCTTCGACTTCAAGGACAGCGTCCAATCTGGGGCAGCCACAGGCGCACTCCCCATGCTATGCACCCCGATCATCATAAACGTCTCGGTCACCAAGACCCTCATCGATGGGGGCGCTGGCCTCAATGTGATCTCCATCGAGACCTTCGAGACGCTCCAGGTGCTCTACGACCAGCTAACGCCAACTAGGCCATTCTCTGGGGTGACGGGAGGTCGCGCCGTCCCCCTGGGGCAGGTGCGCCTCCCCGTCACCTTCGGCACGCGCGACAACTACCGCGTCGAACTCATCGACTTCGACGTGGCGCACGTCTGCCTCCCGTACAATGCAATCCTGGGATACCCGGTGTTGGCCAAGTTCATGGTGGTAGTCCACTACGGCTATAACGTCCTCAAGATGCCTGGTTGCAGCGATGTCATAACTATCACCTGTGACGAGAAGGGTGCGGCTTGTTCCCTCGAGCGCGCTTATCAAGCTGCCGCAATTGGGTACTCAGATAATGAAGGAGGCTCCGAGCGTCGTGAAGCCTCGCCTCCAAGGAAAAAGCGGTCATTTCCCATTCAAGGCTCCGCCGAGCAAGAGTCGTAGCGCCATCGCCAGGACCAGGTCGTCCGAGATGTAGCGGCGGCCGGGCGCCAGAACCAGACTTCCCCCACGCGCGGCGTTCCCTCGGGCGGCGTGAACTGTCGAGCCTTCACTCGCGAGCTGCGCCAAGTGGTTTGGCCCGACAAGTTCAAACCTGAGCAACCCCCGCGCTACGACGGCACCCCCGACCCCGCGGAGTTCCTTCGGCTCTACGAGATGGGTATCATGGCGGCGAACGGCGATAACAAGGTCATGGTAAACTGGTTCCCCATGGCCCTCAAAGATGGCGCACGCTCGTGGCTCATGAGCCTGCCCGAGGAATCAGTATCTTCGTGGAGCGAGCTTTGCGAGCTATTCCTCGCCAACTTCAAGCGCACGCGCGGCCGCCCCCTCTCCGGCGCCCCCCTCTCCGACCATGTCTTGCGGCATGTGAGGCACCTCCCCGGTGAGACCCTACGCGAGTATATCCTGCGCCTCAGGCGGAGGTGCGACTAGATCCCGCGAGGCCCTGTCGCTCCCGAAGAACCTCCGCGACATGCTACGTCAAGCAGTCCCACGCTCCCACAGGAGCATGAGTGCCATGTGACTTTTTTGGTTCGTTTCAAATTAAGTGCGCTCCTCCCCTTTGCTGCATTACGCTCAAGCTGGTACTTCTTCGTTATGTAATGTACCCGGTTAACTTTCGTTGAGTTTATGTTGCTTGCTTAAACCTTGAGTTTCAATGCCTCGTCGCCGTCTGGAATCGCTGCGCCCTTGCAACTACCCCTTCGACAGTCCCATGACCGGGGGCTAGACACGGCGTCTGTGCTCGGGTCCGTCCCAGCAGCACTAAGAAATCTAAGCGATCGAGCTCTGGCTCACGGGCTGGCCCCCCGTGCACCTCACCTCACTAGGGTCCTTGGTGTCTCGCCCTTCCATAGAACCGTCGCGGGTGAACGGGTGGGGGTGTGGCTCGGCTCATGCCGTTAGGTGCTTCGCCACCCCGGGCGCCACATCGGTGACCACCCGACGCGCGTTGCGCCCATATTGCGGGGTACGAGAACGCGCAGCTACGCCAAAAGTCAGACGCAAACCGCCTGGGGTATGGAGAAGGGCCCCCCTGAGCCCTGTTCTTGAAGCTCCTGACCCTTCCTCTTATCGCCGCCCGTGACCCTCTCACATAAGAAAGTACATGCCCCGGAGCCTCCCGAAGCGCCACCCCTTGGCCTCAGGAGGACTCCCGCCCATGCCCAAGTGGAAGCCCCATGCTCCGCGCTAGCGGAAACTGTCGAACCGCGACTATGCCCACGCCCAAGTGGAAGCCCCATGCTCCGTGCTGGCGGAACTGTCGAACCGCGACTATGCCCATGCCCAAGTGGAAGCCCCATGCTCCGCGCTAGCGGAATGATCATGCCCACGCCCTAGTGGAAGCCCCATGCTCTGTGCTGGCGGAACGGTCAAGCTATGATCATGCCCAAGCCTCAGAGGAAGCCCCACGCTCCACGCGGGCAAAGAAGTCAGTTAGGAACACTCCCACGAGCCATGTCGCCCCCGGGGCGAATCGTGCCTGGCACGGCAGTCGACGGACCTCCTTCCGCACGCACGCTCGCCAGCTCCCCTTGGGCCTCACGTGAGCGGGGGCTGGGTACGGTGCTCATGCTCGGTTGGCCCCAAGGGCCGGGCCCTGGCTCAGGGGCCTACCCCTGCGCACATCACCGCACCAAAGCCCTTGGTGATTGGTCTCCTCACGCGACGCCCAAGCACAAGCTGGCAAGCGCGCGGCATCCGGAACGGAGCATTCTGTGAAGGGCTCTACTCTGGAAGCATCGCCCGAAGGGCCTCTCGAGGTGCGTCCGGCAAAAGGCCACGTCTTGACAAGGCAAAGGCCTAAGTACTAAAACCCCTCGGGGACCACCGGGGATCGCCGTCCCGAGGCCCCCTCGCGCGTCGAGGGTGGAGGCCCCGAGCACCGCGCCTCAAGGGGTCCCACCAGCTCTGGGAGCTCCCCACTCCCTGGCGCCTGGGGCGCACACAAGGGCGGGACCCTGACGATACAAGGCTCGCTCGGGGGCTGGGTCCCAGCGACGCGGGGCACAAGGGCAATACAGAGGAAAGCAGAAGGCCTCGCAGAAGGAGCAATAACACATCAAACATAACAAGCGGATACTACTTAAAGCAAAAGTATCCCACAAATGTCTTCATGCCCCCACGGGGCCAGGCGGTTCATGATGCAACAGGAAGGAAACATAAAAACTCAGGCGGATGAGGCACCGTCTTCGTCATGGCTGCTGGAGAGGTCTGCGCCGAGGCTGCCGCTCTCCTCGGAGGACGCAACCTGAACGAACCGCTCGACCAAGGAATCCACGTGTCTGCGCACCTCGCCCCCGAGGGGGCCCCGGAGCTTCGCAGGCACCGGCTCCACCACGTAGGAGAAGTCGAAAGCAGAGTTGAGGCGGTGAAGGTTGGAGAAGACACGTGTCAGCACGCAGTCCAGGAGGTCGTGGGAACCCGACTCGATGTCCTCGTCCACCTTGGAGACGCCCGACTCCAGCGCCTCCACTACATTGAGGAAGAATTCAAGGTAGCCCCCGTCGCTGTGCCCGTGCGGCAGCTCCGGGACGTCCCCGATGAAGCGGCGGAGCGCGCCGCCAGCGCGCTGGGCAAGGTCCAAGAACTGCCTGACGCGCTGCGCCTCCATCATCCGCGTGTGCGCCTCATCGTCCTTGGCCCTCCGCACAACGTCGGCGGCTTCGCTGACTTGGGCCTGCAGCGACGCCAGCTCCGCCTCGACGTCCCCCTTGCCCCCGAGGGCAGCCTGGAGGTCGGCCTCAGCGCCCTGCAGATGGGCCTTGAGCTCGTTCACCTCCTCTAGGAGCGCGTTGCTTCGGAGCTGAAAGCGGGTTTCCTGTAGCGCCAGCTTATCACAATACTCCTCCAGAGAGGCCTCCCGCCCCCAAGCAACCCTCGCATCCGCATCACGGCTACCTGCGACCTCCCTCCTCTCGAGCTGGGAAAGGACCTCGTTGCGCATCGCCTCCAAGGCGACCTTGTCGGCAAGGACTTGAACCACCAAGGTCTCGAGGCGTTCGCGCTCCGCCTCCTGATCGAAGGCGGTCCGGTCAGCCTCCCATTCACGAAGGGCCACGTTGGCCTCCCGCCCGACGAGGGCCACCTCCCTACGGGCCAGCTTCGCTTCGCGCGCGGCGTCTTGGGGAGTGCGTGTGGTGGTGGCGACCGCGCGCCCCCAGGGCTCCGCCGCGGCTTCGGGCTGGCTAGCGGCCCCTCCAGACCCTGCCAAGCCAGACACGGGGGCTGAGGCTTCGCCAGCAAGCAGCATGTGAGGAGGTGCCTCAGGCGAGGCACCCCTCTACCTCTTGCGTGCAGGTGCCCTGAGGAGTTCAACGATCAGGTTCACTAGCCCAAGGAGGGCATACGAGGGAAATCTAGGGCGTCGATGCACTTACTCGTCACCGGCGGCCCAACGCCATAGCATCGGGGTTGGCCTTGGACATCGACTCCCGCCGCTTCCAGGGGAGGAGAGTGGCGCCGAAGGCCCTGCCTGCGCTCCGGCGCCCGCGGCGCTCTTTCTTGCTGCCATGGTTAGAGGAGGAGAGGGGGAGACGGTGTTCGCGCAAGGAAGGAGGAGCAGTGCAGAAGGGAGGTGTATGGGAGAAGACGAGCAATGATGGGTTCGTCCAGCGCGCATGAAGGTTTTCTAGGCAGGAGCGCAGTCCCGAGGCAGTTGCTGAGGCGTCGTGGGGAAGTGGAGGCATCGCACGTTCCATCGTGCGCCACGCGTCGTGCCTGGCCCCTAGGCGGTTAGGTCCTGCGTCGTTTCGCCCCTCCAACTGGCGGAATCGTGCATGCCGCGGGCCCGGGGGCTATTGTCAGGCTCCTGGGACTGGGATGACCCAGGCCCGTCTGCCTGAGGCCCAAGACATGACGCATGGCGTAGGCCTAGTACGGCCCACCGTAAGCTTCACGATCAGGGCCCTCACGAGGGCCCCCGCCTCCCGAGGCATTCGGCCAAAGGCGTCTCCGCAAGCTTCATGAGGACGCCCTCGCGAGGTTGCCCCCCGGGGGCTTCGCGGGGCGCACAGTCAAAGGTGGACCAACGGGGTTGTGCAGCCCCACCCTGTCCGGAGGGCGAGTCATGCCCTGCCAAGCGACGTCCAGAACCATGGCAGCAAGTTTCGCTGAGAAGACTTTCCCCTTTGGTGCTAAGGGAGCAGGGCCAGCCCATCGGTTCCCAAAGCAACCCCCAAAGGTTTCTCGTTTGGTGTAAGGAGGCCAAAGCTGGGGGCTCGCCAGAACGGAGGTCATTCCCGAGCTCACCAGTGCGTCACGAAGGGAGGCTTTTACAGGCGAGGACTACTTTTGTCAGGATAAGCTGCAGTCCTGTCCCCCTTCAAATTGGCGCTTGTGGCAACCCTTCCTGCCTCATATTTTCGGGGGAAGAGGACCAGAGCCGGTATAAAGGAGGCAAGGCCGCCACCGTAGAAGGATCGAGCCCATCTGTATTCACTCTTACCCGCAAGAAATCCAGACAGGCAGAAGTAGGGTTTTACACCGCGAGGTGGCCTGAACCTGGGTAAACCACCGTGTTCTTTGTCCTTCCCCCAAGATCAAGCATGCCGGAGCACCGCCGTAGGTTAGCAAGGGAGACTAGGGTTCGAGAACCAGCGCACCCCAGAGTATGAACCTCTTTGGGTCCGCAGAGCCCCGATTCCGACAGGCGCGTCGAAATCACTAGTTAAGGGTACCTTTTGCATAGGTTACCGCAAACTTTTGCGATGGTGACAAGTGGAGAAGTGGAAGTGCGCTACTTCTTCCCACCAAAGGGTTTTGGTGGGTTTTTATCACCCACATGTGATGGATGGCGGGTGGTTTTTTTTTCACTAGATATTTTTTTTCAAAATGAAATATCTTGTAAACCTTGCAGCCAAATTACAAACCATTTTCATAGTTGCATTCCTCGTATCGAGATATTCAGTAGATATCAAGTTGATAGGTTCCGACAAACTTTTTTTCAAATGAAAATTATGCCCCAGCCTATACTATCATGTGCTCAAGTGCACTAACACGTGCACCCATAGGGTGAAGCACAATTATAGTTTCACAAGGAAGCGCGCCTAGGGGGAAGCAAACTTCCCATTTGAACTAACTTGTGCTCCGATGAGTGAACCGAGAGCACATGTGTGCTTCTCAAGTGAACTAACATGTTCTTTCGCAAGGTAAATCGCATATGTACTATTGGGAAACCTGGTAGAAAACTGAAAATTTGCCCTACAATCAAGGTCCCGAATCACTATGAAGATGCATACAAGTTTTGATCGGACCATTACCAACTTCGAGTTGCAGCGGAAGAAGAGTTGGTGTAGATAGTTCTGGAAGTCCCTCAAGCCGTCCAGGACGATCCCTCAAACAAAAGACCAAAAGCGCGACCTCTCTACATATTGCAAGTGTATAAGCTTCATGATCTAGCAGCGCTTCGCCGTCCAGAGCTAATCGTCGCCGGAGAATTAGAGCGAGAAGAAGAAAACCACACGGGACTTCTCTATTACGAGGATTAGAGAGAACTAGGTCTAGAACTAGTCTAGATCAAGCTAGACAAGAATCAGAACAGGAGAGAACTAGAGGAGGCTCCAAAACTTATGTTCTAAGGACTAGCCCTACCCCTCTATTTATATGTTGAGACCTAGGGTCACAACTTGGGGAAGGGACCTCCCCAAAGTCGGTTTGGAACACAAGGAAGAGTCCTCCTCAGATTCCAGCACGAAACGCCAAGGTTCCTGGCGTTTCTGGAAACGCGACGGACCTTGGCGTCTGGCTCAGGGCCTGACACCACGGAGCCTGGCGTCTGGCCCATGTCCTCTGCTAAAACCCATTTGCATCGACCTAAAGCCTCGTGGTCCGTACCCCTTGGCCCAGCCAAGGTGTCCTCGCACCAGGGACCCTTTGGATTTATCCGGAAGATTCCGTAACCTTCTGGATATCACCAAAAGTTCCTAGGACCTTCCTAGAACTTCGCTGACCATTTCCAGAAAAATCCAAAACTCTTTCGGAACTCTCTCAAAACTATTTCTTATATTCCTGAACTATTCCGAGAATATTTTCTAACAATTCTCACCCATTAACACGCAATAGAGCGTGATTCCCTTAAAGTTGTGGTCTTATAGGTTCGGTAATACATAGACATGAACAAAACCCCTTTCGCTCAATGACCAATAGCGAAACCGTGTACATCCATATTGATCCCTATGAATACACGAATGACATTCGAGTGAACCTTTCGTTATCATGTGCTATGTCCTTTGCTTCGCCATACTTTAGAAAACCCAAGGTAAGATATATCGGTATCCTCTTGAGTCATTCTCATGCTCACTATACTGGTCTCCTCGTTACTGGTTTTGTTCTTCTTTTTCGTTGACATGTTTCGACAACCCTGTGACCTTGTCACCTGTGTCTGGCCAGACAATGATTGATGCCGTCACATCGGGAGGGCCCTAGAAATATATCTCTATTGTCGGAGGATCAAATCCCACTCTTGAGCTATCTAGTTCCTTGTCAAACTTCCCGATGAACATGTAAGTTGTCATTATCATCACCTTGTTAAAGATGATGTTTGAGCAACACCAAAACTCATCGTACGGTATGAAGAAACTGTGATACTCTAAACATAAGCATATGTTAACTCTCCGTGTTATAACAATTGACTTGTGACGATTGTATCTCAAAGTATAACAAACGAGTTTGGGTCGATTCAGCATGATCGTTCTTCCAACGTCATATTCTCAAAGTTGTTTTACGACTATCGTTACACTTAACGATATTTTAAGAACCGGAAAACATGATCACTAACAACAATTGAGCTAGTCTTAGAGGTGAGACTAGGAATCTGTGAAAGGACATGGATGTTGCCTAGAGGGGGGTGAATAGGCACTTTAAAATAATTACGGTTTAGGCTTGAACAAATGCGGAATAAAACTAACGTTTAATATGTCAAGCACAAAACCTAAAACAACTAGGCTCACCTATGTGCACCAACAACTTATGCTAAGCAAGATAAGCAACTAAGTGATAGCAAGATATAAGGCATGAAACAATATGGCTATCACAAAGTGAAGTGCATAAGTAAAGGGCTCGGGTAAGAGATAACCGAGGCACGCGGAGACGACGATGTATCCCGAAGTTCACACCCTTGCGGATGCTAATCTCCGTTCGGAGCGGTGTGGAGGCACAATGCTCCCCAAGATGCCACTAAGGCCACCGTAATCTCCTCACGCCCTCGCACAATGCAAGATGTCGTGATTCCACTAAGGGACCCTTGAGGGCGGTCACCGAACCCGTACAAATGGCAACCCTTGGGGGCGGTCACCGGTACCCGTACACTTTGGCAACCCTTGGGGGCGGTCACCGGTACCCGTACAAATTGCTCGGGGCAATCTCCACAACCTAATTGGAGACCCCGACGCTTGCCCGGAGCTTTGCACCACAATGATTGAGCTCCGAGCCACCACCAAGAGGAACAAGCTCTAGGGTGCTCAAACACCCAAGAGTAATAAGCTTCTCAACTTCTCACTTCCACGTATCACCGTGGAGAACTCAAACCTATGCACCAAATGCAATGGCAAGGGCACACGGAGTGCCCAAGTCCTTCTCTCCCAAATCCCACCACAACAACAAATGTTATGGAGGAAATGAGAGGAAGAACGAAGAAGAACACGAAGAACTCCAAGATCTAGATCCAAGGGGTTCCCCTCACTTAGAGGAGAAAGTGATTGGTGGAAATGTGGATCTAGATCTCCTCTCTCTTTTCCCTCAAGAACTAGCAAGAATCATTGGAGGGATTGACAGTTAGCAAGCTCGAAGAAGGTCAACAATGGGGGGGCAAACTCGAGCTAAAGAGATAAGATGCATTGGGGAAGAAGACCCTCTTTTATAGGTGGGAGAAAATCCAACCGTTACCCCACAGCCCGCACACAAGCGGTAGTACCGCCCCTGGGAGCGGTACTACCGCCCACCAGCAGAACTGAGCAGCAATAGAAGGGGCGGCGGTAGTACCGCTTGGTACCACCGCCACTACTACCGCTGCGGCTGGAGGGCTGGCGCGGGACACCAGACAAGTGTCTGGAGCTGTCTGGTGCCTCGCGCGAGTTCCCCGAGCCACCCCACTTCCCCCCAGCGGTACTACCACTGGCCAGGGCGGTAGTACCAGCTATAAGTGGTACTACCGTGCTGGCCAGAGCGGTACTACCGCGGGAGAGAAACAAAGAACCCCAAGCAACCAGATGGATACAGTAAAACCAGAACTGCCATAACCTTCGCATATGAGCTCCGAATTGAGCAAACTCAAGCTTGTTGGATAGAGGACGACAAGAGCTATCCAACAATGATGATATAGGTAGTATAAAAATGCCAATGATATAGAGATGTGAAACCTCTATGAATGAAGAACCGGCAAAAACTCCAACATCGAAAACATCATAGAAGATGCATATGGACTCCGTTTTCGATGAACTTGAGCTTGTCATGAAGGTGACCATAAGCTCAAGAACCCACATAGAGAAAAGCCAACCAAGAACCAAGAAAGATGATGATGCCAAGAATGCAATGGTTTGAGCTCTCAACGAACGATACGATCAAGCTACTCACTTGAGAGCCCCCCTTGATAGTACGGCTATCGATCCTATAACCCGGTCTTCCAACTACCACCATGAGACCGGTAAAATAGAAAACCCTATCAAGGTCAAACCTTTGCCTTGCGCATAGTCCACTTGAGCTGGATGATGACGATCTTGTCCTTCTCAAGATGGACCACCTTTCTTGATTGCGTCGGCTCGATGAAGACTAGTAGATTGCTCCCCCATACTCCACTATGGGAGAGCCACTCTTCGGCACATCTTCACAAGTCCATTGTCACCACAATGGACGGCAAGCTTCAAGCATGATCTCTCTGTGATGCTTCACTTGAACTTGCACACCGCAACCTTGATGACAATCACCACTTGATGTCATCCTCCATGGGTTGTATGAGATCTTCCTCTTGACGCAAGCCCATGGAAATATACCTAACCCCACAACGAACTCTCACGTAGACCATGGGTTAGTACACAAAGCGTAATGGACAATGCTTACCATACCATGGGATCACTTGATCCCACTTGGTACATCTTCTACGCTTTGTGTGTTGATCAACTTGAATCATTCTTTGCCTTAATCTTGATCAACCTTGTGTCTTCTCTTCTCTCTTCACAAAGATGATGTCTTGAAGGTAAACATGAATGTTCACACAATCTTCTTCTTCAAGACATGCTTGCAATGAGATCAACTCTCACATGACCAATCTTTGGATAAAAACCTTGAATACCACCTTGGTCACCATATAAACTCCTTGAAACCAACAGATGGACTTCAAGAAGTACCTACGGACAAATCCTTCGAATATAACTCAGGGCAACCATTAGTCCATAGGGATTGTCATCAATTACCAAAACCACACATGGATAAATGTGCTCTTACAATCTGGTTTTACCGTTTATCATTCCACATTTGCATATGAGTTTCCCACTGAATCGCATATTTCAGAATCATAGCAATTATAGCATAGAATATAAACTCTTAATGATAAACATGGAAATATAATAATACAATATTATTGCCTCAAGCGCATATTTCCAACATGTACTCCATGCAAGAGCACACATATGATCCACGTGCAACTTGCAAAACGATGCTCCATGCGAGGAGCAGGCATGAGTCCCGAGTATGGCACCACCAGTTGGTTAGTGGAAAAAGGTATATCTCACCTATTGCGAGGTAGATACTCGGCTCGCCTACAAGTGATTGCTCCCGCGTGGCTGCTCGTTTTTTCTGTTTTCTGTTTTGTTAACACGATACACACAAAGATGCTTACACGAAGGTACATACATTCATCTCTATGAACGCACGCATGCACACTCTAACTATATGAGCATTTCCGAGAGACTGAGCCAACACATCATTTTCTGATTGATGATATCGGCACAAAATGCCTTCGTAGTCGACTGGGGAGGAGGGAGGGTCCGCTCCCAAAAATCCTGAAATAAATTCATGAAAATACGACCACAATGCAAAGTCTAGGACCTGAACCCTCATGGATTGGCTTCACCAAGTAACCATCTAAGGTACACCTAGTTCGCCTTTTCCATTTTTTGCTAGACGAGCCCGTTTTATCTAGACGTGCGCTCCTTTGTGCGTGCTAACCGGCTCTATGCATGTGATTTTTTTCCATACGTATGTACAACAACAACAACAAAGCCTTTAGTCCCAAACAAGTTGGGGTAGGCTAGAGGAGAAACCCATAACATCTCGCGACCAACTCATGGTTCTGGCACATGGATAGCAAGCTTCCACGCACCCCCTGTCCATGGCTAGTTCTTTGGTGATGCTCCAATCCTTCAGATCTCTCTTTACGGACTCTTCCCATGTCAAGTTCGGTCTACCCCTGCCTCTTTTGACATTATCAGCATGCTTTAGCCATCCGCTATGCACTGGGGCTTCTGGAGGCCTGCGCTGAATATGTCCAAACCTTCTCAGACGATGTTGGACAAGCTTCTCTTCAATTGGCGCTACCCCAACTCTATCTCGTATATCATCATTCCGGATTCGGTCCTTCCTTGTGTGGCCACACATCCATCTCAACATGCGCATCTCCGCCACACCTAACTGTTGCACATGTCGCCTTTTAGTCGGCCAACACTCAGCGCCATACAACATTGCGGGTCGAACCGCCGTCCTATAGAACTTGCCTTTTAGCTTTTGTGGCACCCTCTTGTCACAGAGAATGCCAAAAGCTTGGCGCCACTTCATCCATCCGGCTTTAATTCGATGGTTCACATCTTCATCGATA
Source organism: Elymus sibiricus (assembly GCA_039707655.1). Classification (NCBI taxonomy): domain Eukaryota; kingdom Viridiplantae; phylum Streptophyta; class Magnoliopsida; order Poales; family Poaceae; genus Elymus; species Elymus sibiricus. The sequence goes on along the minus strand of CM077669.1, from coordinate 389,618,538 downwards.
TGCCCATCCTTCTGCAACATTGACCCCAAATATCGAAAGGTGTCCTTCTGAGGCACCACTTGCCCATCAAGGCTAACATCCTCCTCCTCCTCGTTCCTGTTGGGGAACGTTGCATGGGAAACAAAAATTTTCCTACGCACACATAAGATCTATCCATGGTGATGAGCATCTACGAGAGGGAGAGTGAATCTACATACCCTTGTAGATCGCTAAGCGGAAGCGTTAATAAACGCGGTTGATGTAGTCGAACGTCTTCGCGATCCAAATCGCCGAGCGTCCCGCGATCCAATCACGATCCTTCCGATCTAGTGCCGAACGGACGGCACCTCCGCGTTCAACACACGTACGGCTTGATGACGCCTTCACCTCCTCGATCCAGCGAGCGATGGTGAAGTAGTGGTTGAGTTCCAGCAGCACGACGGCGTGGTGATGGTGGTGAGGAACAATCTCTGCAGGGCTTCGCCAAGCACTACGGAGATTATGACGGAGGAACTAGAGGGCTAGGGTTGCCGGCACACGGCTTGGGAAATCCTGATGTGTCCCGTGTGCTAGCCCTGCCCCTCTATTTATATGTTGAGCCTTGGGGTCTAAACTTGGAGTAAAAGCCTCCTCCGGGTCGGTTTTGCCCGCACAAGGTCGGTTTGGCCCGCAGGAAAAGAGTCCAATTCGGACCCTGCCGAATCGTGCACAGCCGCACACAAGCGGTAGTACCGCTTCACACAAGCGGTAGTACCGCTTGGGCGGTAGTACCGCTTTACACAAGCGGTAGTACCGCTCCGGCGGTAGTACCGCTTCACCAAGCGGTAGTACCGCTTACGCGGCAGCAAAACTACTTTTGCACTTTCCAATACCTTGTGGGCTTTATCCCTTTGGCTCATATAAAGTGTTGCTGCACCCGAACACTTCGGTAAACATCCGGAACCTCTTCCGGTGAACTCCGGAACTCTTCCGGAGATCAAAACACTATTATCACATATATCAATCTTTACCTCCGGACTATTCCGGAGATCCTCGTCATGTCCGGGATCTTATCCGGGACTCCGAACAACTTTCGGTCACCAACATAATAACTCAATTATACTAATCGTCACCAAACGTTAAGTGTGTAGACCCTGCGGGTTCGAGAACTATGTAGACATGACCGAGACACCTCTACGATCAATAACCAATAGCGGGACCTGGATGCCCATATTGGCTCCTACATATTCTACGAAGATCTTTATCGGTCGAACCTCTATGTCAAGGATTCAGTTAATCCCGTATGCTGTTCCCTTTGTTCTTCGGTATGTTACTTGCCCGAGATTCGATCGTCGGTATCACTATACCTAGTTCAATCTCGTTACCGGCAAGTCTCTTTACTCGTTCCGTAATACAAGATCTCGTGGCTAACACTTTAGTCACATTGCTTGCAAGGCTCATTGTGATGTTGTATTACCGAGTGGGCCCTGAGATACCTCTCCGTCATACGGAGTAACAAATCCCAGTCTTGATCCATGCCAACCCAACAGACACCCTCGGAGATACCTGTAGAGCACCTTTATAGTCACCCAGTTACGTTGCGACGTTTGATACACACAAGGTATTCCTCCGGTGTCAGTGAGTTGCATGATCTCATGGTCAAAGGAACAGATACTTGACATGCAGAAAACAATAGCAATAAACTGACACGATCAAATGCTACGTTTACAGTTTGGGTCTTGTCCATCACATCATTCTCCTAATGATGTGATCCCGTTATCAAATGACATCTCATGTCAATGGCTAGGAAACCTTAACCATCTTTGATCAACGAGCTAGTCAACTAGAGGCTTACTAGGGACACAGTGTTGTCTATGTACCCACACATGTATTTGAGTTTCCAATCAATACAATTATAGCATGGATAATAAACGATTATCATGAACAAGGAAATATAATAATAACCAATTTATTATTGCCTCTAGGGCATATTTCCAACAGTTCCTAGTAGTACTGAAAGCGCACGTCATGTACTCGGTTTTAGTCCTACTAAGCCTAAAACCTTTCGATTCCAAGGTTTGCCTCCATAACTCCAACTTCCTGTTGACCCCCGTCCGACTCTCATCGACTAGCACCACATCGTCCGCAAAGATCATACACCATGGGATATCTCCTTGTATATCCCTTGTGACCTCATCCATCACCAAGGCAAAAAGATAAGGGCTCAAAGCTGACCCTTGATGCAGTCCTATCTTAATCGGGAAGTCATCAGTGTCGCCATCACTTGTTCGAACACTTGTCACAACATTATCATACATGTCCTTGATGAGGGTAATGTACTTTGTTGGGACTTTGTGTTTTTCCAAGGCCCACCACATAACATTCCGCGGTATCTTATCATAGGCCTTCTCCAAGTCAATGAACACCATATGCAGGTCCTTCTTTTGCTCCCTATATCTCTCCATAAGTTGTCGTACCAAGAAAATGGCTTCCATGGTCGACCTTCCAGGCATGAAACCAAACTGATTTTTGGTCATGCTTGTCATTCTTCTTAAGCGGTGCTCAATGACTCTTTCCCATAGCTTCATTGTATGGCTCATCAATTTAATTCCACGATAATTAGTACAACTCTGAACATCCCCCTTGTTCTTGAAGATTGGTACTAATATACTCCGTCTCCATTCTTTTGGCATCTTGTTTGCCCGAAAAATGAGGTTGAAAAGTTTGGTTAGCCATACTATCGCTATGTCCCCGAGGCCTCTCCACACCTCAATGGGGATACAATTAGGGCCCATCGCCTTGCCTCCTTTCATCCTCTTTAAAGCCTCCTTGACCTTCGACTCCTGGATTCGCCGCACAAAATGCTTGCTAGTATCATCAAAGGAGTCGTCTAGATCAATGGTAGAGCTCTCACTCTCCCCATTGAACAGCTTGTCAAAGTACTCCCGCCATCTATGTTTAATCTCCTCGTTCTTCACCAGGAGTTGATCTGCTCCGTCCTTGATGAACTTGATTTGGTCAACATCCCTCGTCTTCCTCTCTCGGATCTTGGCCATCTTATAGATGTCCCTTTCACCTTCCTTCGTGTCTAACCGTTGGTAGAGGTCCTCATACGCCCGACCCCTTGCTTCACTCATAGATCGCTTTGCGGCCTTCTTTGCCATCTTGTACTTCTCTATGTTGTCTGCACTCCTATCCAGATATAGGCGTCTGAAACAATCTTTCTTCTCCTTAATTACCTTCTAGACATCATCGTTCCACCACCAGGTATCTTTAGCTTCTCTTCTACTTCCCCTAGACACTCCAAACTCCTCTAAGGCCACCTTACGAATGCAATTCGCCATCTTCATTCACATGTTGTCTACATCACCTCCTTCCTCCCAAGGGCCCTCCTTAATGACCCTCTCCTTGAACGCCTGAGCTACCTCCCCCTTGAGCTTCCACCACTTCGTTCTAGCGACTTTGGCACGCTTGTCCTGCTGGACACGAATCCGAATGTGGAGGTCAGCAACCACAAGCTTATGCCGAGGGACAACACTCTCTCCAGGTATCACCTTACAGTCTAGACATGCACGCCTGTCTTCTCTTCTCGAGAGGATGAAATCAATCTGGCTAGAGTGTTTCCCACTACTGTAAGTCACTAGATGTGATTCTCTCTTCTTAAAGAGGGTGTTAGCTACGATCATGTCGTAGGCTAGCGCAAAGCTTAAGACATCTTCTCCTTCTTGATTCCTGATGCCATAGCCAAATCCCCCATGCACCCCTTCAAAACCTGTGTTAGATGTGCCCATGTGGCCATTGAGGTCTCCTCCTATGAAGAGCCTCTCGCCAATCGGTACACTCCTAACCATGTCCTCCAGGCCTTCCCAGAACTCCCTCTTGGTGTTCTCATTGTGGCCTACTTGCGGGGCATACGCGCTGATAACATTGAGAACTAAGTCCCCAACTACCAGCTTGACCAGGATAATCCGGTCCCCACGTCTCTTGACGTCTACCACTCCATCCTTGAGGCTCTTGTTGATCAAGATGTCTACTCCATTTTTGTTTGCAACCGTCCCTGTGTACCACAGCTTGAAGCCGATACCCTCCACCTCCTTCGCCTTTTGTCCCCTCCATTTGGTCTCTTGGACGCAAAGGATATCAACGCCTCTCCTCACCGCTGTATCAACTACCTCCCGAAGCATACCTGTCAGAGACCCTACGTTCCAGCCACCTAAGCGAATCCTCCTAGGCTCGGCTAGCTTCCTTACCCTTCACACTCGTCGAGTCAAATGTGAAGACCCTTACTCAATTTCCATACGTATGTACATCGATTTATTTATTTTTGTATTATTGTTTGTTTTGTCTTCCCTTTTTTATTTTTATTTTGTTTTGTTACTTTTCTGCTATTTTTTTACCCTTTTCTTATTATATTTTCTTTTATTTTTTATTATTTTTCATCTAATTCTTTTTCTTTTCATAATTGTATAATAAAATAATAATGTTTCAAACAAATTATTATTTTGTTTTTAATAAGACTGATAACGTATTTAACATTTAGTGAGTATTTAAAAATGTTCATCATTGCATTCAAAAATGTGCGTCGTGTACTTTAAAAGGTTGCTCGTTTATTAAGAAATGTTCATAGTTTTTTTCTTCATAAAATGAGCCACCTTGTATTAAAAGTTATTTTCTTTATATCTAGGAGTTGTTCATCATGTAATCAAAATTGTTCAACATGTAATTAAAAAACGTTCGATGTGTATCTATAAAATGTTCATAGTGCAATTTGAAAAGTTCATTGTGAATTTTAAAATTATTGTTTGAAGATATTTTTATATACTCTAAAATTTTAAGAAGGTTTTTAACCAGACTTGGAATAGTTTTAAATAAATAGTGAACATTTTTAAAATATAAGATGAAAAACTTTTTAGAACGCGATGACAATTTATTGCTACTCGATGAACATTCTTATAAGTCCGTGGATATGATTTTCAAATACATGAACATTTTTTAGTACATGATGAAATTTTGTAAATGTAAGATGAACATTTCTATGTTTTCAAGTATTAAATACACCTTGACATTTATTTCAAATAAACGTTGACCGTAGTTCAAAAACAGGTATAACTTTTTCAGATTCACATTGCGCTTTCTGAATGCACAGTGAACATTGTCAAATATATGGTGGATATTTTATAATTTGTTTAAAGATAAATATATTAATATCATGAAGATACCAATTACACTCACACAAGATGTCTCAAAGACATCCACGATGCACACAACCCTAAAAGAAAAAAAAGGAAACATACCTCACCTTAGTGATCAACTCCTCTCAGCAGCAGCACACAAACCACTACCAAAGACAACACCAAAAAACATAAAAGGTAACCAAAAGTGACGCCTTCAAGAAGGAAACAATGCACAAGCGTCGTCGTCATCCGATCCAAGATCTTGGATTTTCACCCTGGAGGAAGTCCGAACTCTCAAAACAATACTTTCAACAAGGCAATTGCGAGGCACAATCAATAAAGGTCAGACCTTAGGTTTTCACCATGAAAGTCACGACTCAGCATGCGAGGAGCACCACAAAAAATGAAATCCTCCGGTGATGCTGCCCACTCCGGTGCTTCTGAAAGTTATCAAACACATGGGTGACTCCATCACCTCCAAGGCCCCCTTTGCCTTATTGATCCTCCAATCTCAGCCACCATGATTTTCTCCATCACTGTCTACACCATGGAAAAAGAGAGACCGACATGTCCCATCGTGTCAACAAACAACAAAGCTTCGCGTCACGCCCTCATGAAGCCGCGTACGCCCACGGCCAGATTCTATCTGATCCAGATATCCTTGGGCAAGATCTCCGGCAGGAGTTACAGAACACGTCGTCGACTAGATCGAGGAGGACCGATCATGCAGATCTTTGTCGTGATGCGATAAGATCACTAGGACCGCCACCAAATAGCTACCTCCACCACGTTGACGCCATCGCCGCCACGGCAGAGTGCACCGGCCCGCGCTGCCGGCTGAAGACAGACACCACATCTGGATGGGTCCCGATCCGCCGCCACCCCCTCGCATGCACGATCCGCCACCTCGAAGCCCGCCATGCGCTGCCAGTCCCGAGCGTCGCAGCCGTGGGGATCCGCCGCTACACCACTGCGACCCTCGCCGTCGCATTGTCCCGGCCCAACCATGTTGTACCATGGTAAAATGCTCTACGTGAGGAGGTGAAACGTCCCGCCGCCGCCGACTTCGATAGGCTTTGCCCGACCACGTCCTTCTGCGGCGGCGGGGGAGGAGGGAGGGGGAAAAGGGTACTAGCGCCGGCAGCGGGAGCGTCCTCCCTGTTGCCCACGGGAGCGAAGTGGGAAGGGTCAGATCTGGACATTTTATAAATACATGTGAAACATTTTTCTAAATATGTTGTACATTTTTAAGATACACGTTGAACAGTTTTGTAATACATGCCTTTAGAAAAATTCGTGATGAACATTTTCCAGAATACACAATGGACTTTTTTACACACCTGATATAAAATTTTCTAATTCCAGTAAAATATTTTCCCCAAATACATTAGCATATTTTGAAATATATATAAATTAATTTTTCCGATATATATCCAATATATGTTTTATGTTTTTAGAAAGTTACTCATCTATACCTTCAAATTTGGAAGTGAAAAATAGAAAAAAAAAAGGAAACAACAACATATAAACAGAAAAACCGGTGTACTGTTTAGGCTACATGGACGGGAGCTCCTTTTTGGGAGCTCCTATTGGACGCATTGTGCGTCAAATAGCCACCACACGCATGCAGTGAACCCCGACTGAGCCGGACATGGTGTAGCGATTGCGCCCGTACTGTCTTTTCCTGGACTTCATAAGTTTAACAACAAGTTAAGGGCAGAATCAGAGCGTTTTTTGTTTTTTCTATCTTTTCCTGGAAATTCTCGAAAAGTGAGTAATATTTCAAAATCTGACAATTCTTTGAACAACTCGAACAAACCTGAAAATTCAAAATTTTCGGAAAAAAAATCCTTATTTCTTTTAGAGAAACAATGTTTGAAAATATATAATTTTTTAAATTTGTGAAAAAATGTTGAACAAGTTTTCAAAAGCGTCAAACATATTTGGAAAATAATATATTTTGGAAACGCGGATATTTTTAAGGGTTAGAGAAAATTTTAAATTCTGAACATTTTAACGGAAATGCAAAAACAATAAAACAAATGTCAACAATTTTTGAAATGCCGAATATTTTTGTTGTGAATTGAACATTATTTGAAAACACGAAAAATTGTTTTGAAAACAGAAACAAATTTGAAAACAGAGAACAATTTTTAAAAATTCGTAAAACATTTTGTCATTTTGCAATTTTTATGAAAACATTTTGTGATTCATTAGACAAAATAATGACCAATGCTTTTGAAACGGGAACATTATTTGAAATTCTAGAACAAAATTTGGAAACTCGAACATATTTTGAAACTTGCAAACAAAATTTAAAAACACGAATATTTTTCAATATTTTTAACAAATTTTAAACTAGAATATTTTTTGAAACACCTAAAGAATAAGAAAACGTGAACATTTTTAGGAATTTATGAACAGGTTTTTAATTTGTGAACAAATTGTTAGAAAATGGAAACATTTTTTAAAAAGGAACATTTTATGCAAATAATGACCATTTTGTTTAACAGGAACAATATTTGAAATCCAGAACAAAAGTTGGAAAAGCGGACATATTTTGAAACTTCTGAACAAAATTTTAAAACACAAATATTTTTCAAATATGTGAACAAATTTTAAACTAGAACATATTTTGAAACACCTAAAGAATAAGAACATGTGAACATTTTGTGGAATTAATGAACAAGTTTTCAATTTGTGAACAATTTTTTTCAAAGATACATTTTCGGAAAACAGGATTATGTTTTGCAAATAATGACCAATTGTTTTGAAATGGGAACATTTTTTAAAAAGTTGTGAACATTTTAAAGAAAAACTTGCCTAACTAAATTTGAAAAAATGATCAATTTTGAGAATTGCGAACAAATTTTGAAACGTGAACATATTTTGAACTCATGAAAATTGGACATTTTGAGAACAATTATTGAAACATGAACTATTTTTGAAATTTGTGAACAATTGTTTATAATGGCAACATTTTTTATGATTATGAACATTTTTTGAAAATTACAAATATTTTTTGAGGAACCTGGACAACAAAACAATAAAACACAGCTATTTATAAAAAAATTGAAAATAAAGGGAAGAAAGAAAATCAAAATTTAAAATGAAAAATTGAAATGAAATGAAAGAAAAATACGAAATAGAAACAGAGGAACAAAAAACAAAAAAGGGAAAAATGAGAGAAAAGAAAAAAAGGAAAACGAAAAAAAAACAGAACAAAGAAAAAAACTAGTGCAGGAACCTTCTAGAAGTTTTCTAAAACAAGAGAAAACCGACTGTCCACGTTTAGAAGGTTCCCAAAAGCGGTGACATTAAAACACTTAAACGGGCGGCCCATCGTGTCGCTGCTCGGTCGCTCGCCTGTGCGAAGCGCGGGCGGTTTGAGGCAACTAGCGCCAAATAGGGAATTCCCTTGTTTTTTGGGTCTTAAGCGCCTAGAAACCTTAGCTGGCTCTGACGCGCGAGCCAATTGGGCCTGGGCCAACGTAAAGCAAGAATGGTAACTCAGGTCTCCCTCAGCCTTTTTTTACAGTACATGTCTCCCTTAGCCTTCGTGGGTTGCACGGTCGCTCGACGACCAGGTCGGTTCCTTCGTTCGATCACTCGATGGTCGACCGGTCGACCATTGACCAGTTAGCTGTAGACCGGTTAACGGTATGACTCTTTTAAAAGTCGAGTTGAAATTTTTATTTGATTTTGCAAAAAGTTCATAAATATGAAAATAGTTCCCAAATTTTTGGAAAAAAAGTTCATGGGTTCGATAAAAGTTTGAGAAAAGTTCATGAATTCCAAACAAGTTCACTGAATTTTGGTAAAAGGTTCCCGGATTTGAAGAAAGTTCATCATTTTTTATGAAAAAAGTTCACAAATTTTGTCGAAACTCAGATTATGAATCACATAATTGAAAAAAAGTTCACGAATTTGGGAAAACTTCACCGGATTTTGAAGAAAATAATATTGGATTTAAAGTTCATAGATTTTGAGAGAAAAAGAAAAGAAAAAACAAATAAAAACCATCTAGAAAGCCAGAGAAATAAACATAAATTTAAAAAACAAAAAAGAGTTAAAAACTGAACAAAAAGGGCAAAATAAACCACACCAAAAGCTTCTAGAAGGTTCCCCAAACTGGCCTGGAAGCTTCCCAAAACTTGCGAATAAATTACCATGGAAACCTCTTAATGGGCCGGCCAACACAACACCGATCGAGCGAGGGGGTGTCCCTCGCGTACGGTGCCGTTAACCTGCACAACTCGCGCCAAATAGGATTCATCACGAAAAGCAATGGAGCCGGACGAGAAGAGAACATGAACAACCTGTTTAGTGGGCCAGCCCACCCAAAATGACTAAACGCGAGAACTACATGCTCACCGAAAGTGAAGCAACTAACTAAGAGTGTAGTTTTTTAGCTTCGACTATTTTTACTTTTAATACCTCCCCCTCCACCTCCCCACCCCCGCGACGCTACATTTTTTAAAAAAAATCGAAAAATTTATATTAGAAATGAATTTAGTTAAATTTTTACAATTGTCCTTTATATCTTTTCAAAACTTCATGCAGTGTAAGAAATGTATGCTCAACCCTCGAAAAATATTAATTGCATTATCAAAATTATTTCGTGATATTTAAGAAATGCTCACGCATTTTAAAAATTTGTTCGTGACACCTGTGAAAACTATTTATAAAATGTAAAAGGGTGTGCTGAATTTAATAAAAATATTTATACCATTCAAAAAATTATGAAATTTAAAATATGTTATAGGATTTCAAAATATGTTCATAATTTTGAAAAATGTTTGTACAAATAAAACTACTCACGCATTTTTAAAATGTTTCTGACATTTCAAGAAAATATTGGTGAAATAAAAAAATATTTTTACGTGTTTCACAAGTATGTTCGTCACATTTATAAAATACAATACAATCTAAAAATATGATCACATGATTTAGAAAATGCTCAATATGTATGTGAAAACTTCTTAACACGTATTCAATTAAATGGTGAAGAAATGAATTTGACAAAATGTTCAATATGAACAAAAGCATATTCGAATTCATACAAAACATATACAATGTGTATGAAAAAGTATTCATGCATTGCAAAAAAATGAAAAAGAAAAGTTTTCTAAACAACAAGAATAACAAAGGAAACCTGTAAAGAAAAAAAGAAGAAACAAACATAAGAAAATGAACACATATTACTTTTTTTAAAACAAAGTGAACTCGTATCTGGAAACTGAACAAACAAACAGCATCCGTTACTGGGACTACCCAGTTACCGCAAACTGTGGCGAGATGTGCATATATCTGGCAGTACGCGAGATATAGCGCTTGTGGCACGTGGGAACCAATTGCGCACGCTACCGCTCAATCTGGGCCGGCACTATGAAAGGCTCGGGACCTGAAGTTTTTTTTTCCTGTTTCCTTTTCTATTTAGCTTCTTCCTTTATGCTCTTTAGTTTCTTCCTCCTCTGCTTGTTTACCAATTTTAAATAAAAACTTAAAATGCTCTTTTTTTGAATAATTTTATGAACTTTTTTCGCTCCTAATGTTTTGAGGCATCCCGACAATTATATACCTGCTAATCCGATGCCCACCCCATCTCATATTGTGCCGGAATGGTATTTCCTACCGATTCATGCCATTCTTCGCAGTATACCCGACAAAGCGGGAGGTGTAGCCGCTATGGCACCAGTTTTTATATCTCTCTTGGCTTTCCCTTTCTTTAAAGAAATGTATGTGCGTAGTTCAAGTTTTCGACCGATTCACCAAGGAATATTTTGGTTGCTTTTGGCGGATTGCTTACTACTAGGTTGGATCGGATGTCACACCATCCATAAAATGTTAAAAGAACTATAAAAATATTTCGAGTTTTATGAACATTCAAAAAATAAAAAAGTTACATGAATTCCCGAAATAAAAGTAAATTTGAAAGTTGTTTGAGAAATATTTTTTCACGAATTTGAAAAATGTTGTGATTAAAGAAACTCATGGAATTAAAACAAAATGCTCATGAGTTTCAAAAAATGTACACAAATCGAAGCAAGTTTATGAATTTGCAAAATGTTAGTGAGTTTGATTTTTTTTGTGAATTACAAAAAACATCATGACTTCAAAAAATTATTACTTCAGAAAATGAGCATCAAATTAAAAAAATTACAAATTTGGAAGAACTAAATTTATTTATTTTTAATTAAAAAGCGCTTGCTAGTTCCAAAAACAATATTCACAAAGTCACATTTTCCCAAATTTGAAAAATTAAATAGCTATTTGGAAAATGTTTGCGAATTCACCAAGGGTTCGCGTATTTATAAAATGTTCGTGAATTCAAAATATGTGCAGATTTTTTTATTATGAATTCGATAATATTCAAAGAATTTTAAACTAATTTGCTAATTCAAAAAACGCCCGTGATTTTGCAAAATATTTGTGAGTGCTCACGAGTTTGAAAAAATGTTCACAAATTCCTAAAATATTTGTATACTGAAAAATTGTTCCTGAATTTCATAAAATAATCAGGAAATTAAAAATGGGAATGAGAAAACATAAAGAAAAGAAAAAATAATTGAAAAATAAAAGAGAAGAAAAAGACTGAAAATAAATAAAAGGAAGAAACATATCAAATGGAAATAAAGAAATTGGAAAAAGAGAAAGAAATGTCGGCTCATGTAAGGTTCTAGAACCTTGAACCTTGCAAAAACCAGTGCACAATGGAGGTTCAAAATGGGCTAGTCCACCTAGCTTGAAGGACCTCCCCGGGTACGTGTTTCGTGTTTATCTATCGCAACACGTCTTAAATAGGTAAACCGGATCCACCCCAGTATTAGGAATAAATATCAAGGAATTTTCTTCACCAAAAGTTAATGGGCTCACACCCGCTGACTCGCGCGCGCGACGCACGTGTGTGTGTGTGTGTGTATATATATATATATCTATCTCTCTCGCATCGTGTGTGCATCTCATCCATGGTCGACCTCCATGACCGCTCAGTAACTCGGCTCTTCTTCTCGCCCAGAGAAATTGATGTCTCTCCCCAACTTCCTGATCCCCATCACGTAGAACTAATCCTCCGGTAAGCTTCGCCATCGCATCCGACGAACTCCTGAAACCACACCTGCTATTGCACGGGCAGCGAGCCGGATGTCACATGTTTTGCTAGGTGATTCGCTCCACATCCGTATGAGGTCATTGAAGTTTGATGTAGCTCACCGTCTATTGAAAGGAAGTGGATGTCGCCGACATGGGTGAATCACTAGTAGAAAACAGGGCTTTGAAACGGGCCAGAATATTGCATTAGTCCCGGTCGTGTTACGAACCGGGACTGATGGGTGCATCAGTCCCGGTTCGTGAGGCCAGGGCGCCAGCCGGGCCTCGGCTGGAACCAGTCCCGGTTCGTGTGACCCCTTTAGTCCCGGTTCCAGACACGAACTGGGACTAAAGGGCCTCGCTCCTAGCTGAGCCCCTTTAGTCCCGGTTGGTGGCTGGAACCGGGACTAAAGAGTCACCTTTAGTCCCGGTGCTAGCCACCAACCGGGACTTATACAACGCCTATATATATGCTCGCCCCTGCCCGCTCACTCCTCTGTTTTTTGGCCGGGCGGCGTTTGGGTGGTGTGTTGCTCTCTGTTCTCACCTCCTATGCACATGAGGTGTTCGATGAAATGCCGCAGCCACACTTAAGTTTTCTCCTCTCCAAGCTCGACCTCCAAGCTACATTTTCCCTAAGATTTGTTTAGGTTTGACGGTGCACCAACTACACAAGTGTTCTAAAAGGTTAACGACTTCATCGTTTTATCTCTCACTGCTAGTTTAGCTCATTTCAAATGCTCTAGAAGTATGAATTTTATGTATTTATTTTGGTCACTACTGTACTTTGGTTTTAATGTGATGATGAACTTCTATTAATTTGGTCACTTCTCTATTCATGATGTTTTGTAATGGTTTTTGATACACTTAATTATATAATGCACGCAGATGAACCGGCAATGGATGTACGGTGACCGACGGACCTCCGAGTACATTAAGGGCCTGCATGGTTTTATGTATTGTCCATGTACTATCTGTGGGAATATGAAGGATTACTCTAACTCGAGAACCCTTCACGTCCACCTGCTTGAGAAGGGTTTCATGCCACACTATAATGTTTGGACCAAGCACGGAGAAAGAGGGGTTATGATGGAATACAACTAAGAAGAAGAGGATGATGACAACTATCCGCCCCCTGAATACGGTGATGCTGCAATGGGGGAAGCTGAAGATCAAGAGGAAGAACCAGACGATGTGCCCGATGATGATCTTCGCCGGGTCATTGTTGATGCAAAGAGACAATGCCAAAGTGAAAGGGAGAAGTTGAAGTTCGATCGCATGTTAGAGGATCACAAAAAAGGGTTGTACCCAAATTGCGAAGATGACAACACAAAGCTCGGTACCACACTGGAATTGCTGCAATGGAAGGCAGAGAATGGTGTATCTGACAAGGCATTTGAAAAGGTGCTGAAAATAATGAAGAATAAGCTTCCAAAGGATAACGAATTGCCCAACAGTACATACGAAGCAAAGAAGGTTGTCTGCCCTCTAGGATTGGAGGTGCAGAAGATACATGCATGCCCTAATGACTGCATCCTCTACCGCGGTGCGTACGAGGATTTGAACGCATGCCCGGTATGCTGTGCATTGCGGTATAAGATCAGACGAGATGACCCTGGTGATGTTGAGGGCCAGCGCACCGGGAAGAGGGTTCCTGCCAAGGTGATGTGGTATGCTCCTATAATACCATGGTTGAAACGTTTGTTCAGAAACAAAGAGCATGCCAAGTTGATGCGATGGCACAAGGAAGACCGTAAGAAAGACGGGAAGTTGAGAGCACCCGGTGATGGGTCGCAGTGGAGAAAGATCGAGAGAAAGTGGGGGGACTTTACAGGTGACCCAAGGAACGTATGGTTTGGTTTAAGTGCAGATGGCGTTAATCCTTTTGGGGATCAGAGCAGCAAGCATAGCACATGGCCTGTGACTCTATGTATGTATAACCTTCCTCCTTGGTTGTGCATGAAGCGGAAGTTCATTATGATGCCAGTGCTCATCCAAGGTCCTAAGCAACCTGGCAATTACATTGATGTGTACCTAAGGCCATTAGTTGATGAACTTTTACAACTATGGAATGGAAAAGGTGTACGTGTGTGGGATGAGAACGAACAGGAGGAATTTGACCTATATGCGTTGCTGTTTGTAACCATCAATGATTGGCCTGCTCTCAGTAACCTTTCAGGACAGACAAACAAGGGATACCACGCATGCACGCACTGTTTAGATGACACCGATAGTATATATTTGGACAAATGCAGGAAGAATGTGTACCTGGGGCATCGTCGATTTCTTCCGACCAACCATCAATGTCGAAAGAAAGGAAAGCATTTCAAAGGTGAGGCAGATCACCGGAAGAAGCCCGCCCTCCGTACTGGTGATCACATACTTGATATGGTCAATGATTTACAAGTAATCTTTGGAAAGGGTCCTGGCGGACTATCTATTCCGAATGACGCTGAGGGACGCGCACCCATGTGGAAGAAGAAATCTATATTTTGGGACCTACCCTATTGGAAAGACCTAGAGGTCCGCTCTGCAATCGACGTGATGCACGTGACGAAGAATCTTTGCGTGAACCTGCTAGGCTTCTTGGGAGTGTATGGGAAGACAAAAGATACACCGGAGGCACAGGAGGACCAGCAACGTGCGCACGAAAAAGACGGCATGCATCCAAAGCAGTATGAAGGTCCTGCCAGCTACGCTCTTACCAAAGAAGAGAAGGAAATCTTCTTTGAATGCCTGCTCAGTATGAAGGCCCCGTCTGGCTTCTCGTCGAATATAAAGGGAATAATAAATATGGCAGAGAAAAAGTTCCAGAACCTAAAGTCTCATGACTGCCACGTGATTATGACGCAACTGCTTCCGGTTGCATTGAGGGGGCTTCTACCGGAAAACGTTCGATTAGCCATTGTGAAGCTATGTGCATTCCTCAATGCAATCTCTCAGAAGGTAATCGATCCAGAAATCCTACCAAGGTTAAAGAGTGATTTGGTGCAATGTCTTGTCAGTTTCGAGCTGGTGTTCCCACCATCCTTCTTCAATATCATGACACACGTCCTAGTTCATCTAGTCGACGAGATTGGCATTCTGGGCCCTGTCTTTCTACACAACATGTTCCCCTTTGAGAGGTTCATGGGAGTCTTAAATAAATATGTTCGTAACCGTGCTAGGCCAGAAGGAAGGATCTCCATGGGCCATCAAACAGAGGAAAGCATTGGATTTTGTGTTGACTTTATTCCCGACCTTAAGCCGATTGGTCTCCCTCAATCGCGGTATGAGGGGAGACTGACTGGAAAAGGCACGCTAGGAGCAAATTCAATAATATGTAGGGACGGACATTCTTGGTCTCAAGCACACTACACTGTTCTACAGAATTCTACCTTGGTGACCCCGTATGTCAATGAACACGAGAATATTCTGCGCTCCAAACACCCGGAGCAGTGTGACGACTGGATTACATGTGAACACATCAGGACTTTCGGCAGTTGGTTGCAAACACATCTCATGGGTAACACCACTATTGCAGATGAGCTGTACTCGTTGGCCAGGGGATCATCTTCGACTATATTGACTTACAAAGGGTACGAGATAAATGGGAATACATTTTACGCGATCGCCCAAGATCAAAAGAGCACCAACCAAAACAGTGGTGTCCGCTTTGATGCAGCAACCAACAGGGGAAATGACACATATTATGTTTACATAGTGGACATATGGGAACTTGACTATGGACATGATTTTAAGGTCCCTTTGTTTCGGTGCAAATGGGTCAATCTGTCAGGAGGCGGGGTACATGTAGACCCGCAGTACGGAATGACAACAGTGGATCTAAACAATCTTGGGTACACAGACGAACCATTCGTCCTAGCCAATGATGTGGCGCATGTTTTCTATGTGAAGGACATGTCTACCAAACTGAGAAAAAGAAAAGATAAGGAAGCGAATACATCATACGATGAGCCAAAGCGCCACATAGTTCTTTCAGGGAAAAGAGACATCGTGGGAGTGGAGGGGAAGATAGACATGTCTGAAGATTATGAAAAGTTTCATGAAATTCCTCCCTTCAAAGTGAAGGCTGACCCAAGCACCCTGTTAAACGAAGAAGATTATCCATGGTTACGGCGCAATAAGCAAGGGACACACCCGAAGAAAAAGTGAAGACTTTCTCTCCACAACTATTCTGATGATGGCTTTGATCTAGAATATCACTGCAGTTACATGTCAAGAAATGAAATGCCTTTTGTAACTGATGAGTTTTCGTCTGAAACCCTGATACTTCGAAAGAGATTGTTCATTTTGTACACGAAGTGCATCCAGTTTTTGTCGTAACCCTCTCAACTTTTTAGCACATGCTATGTGGGTGAAATGATGATACCATGCCAAGTTTCAACCATTTCAGAGTTCATTTGCAGTGCTTTTCAATTCAGGGTCATCTTAGCTCAAAATAAATCATGAAATGCATGAAAAATAGCAAAAGAAGTCAGAAAAGGTTTGAAAAGTGATGATGTGGCTTTGAATGGTGCATATTGAATGAATAAAAAGTCTTCAGTTGAAATATGTTTAAAGAAATGAAATACCTTTTGTAATTGATGAGTTTTCATCTGAAACCCTGATACTTCAAAAGAGATTGTTCATTTTGTACACGAAGTGCATCCAGTTTTTGCCGTAACCCTCTCAACTTTTTAGCACATGCTATGTGGGTGAAATGATGATAACATGCCAAGTTTCAACCATTTCAGAGTTCATTTGCAGTGCTTTTCAATTCAGGGTCATCTTAGCTCAAAATAAATCATGAAATGCATGAAAAATAGCAAATGAAGTCAGAAAAGGTTTGAAAAGTGATGATGCGGCTTTGAATGGTGCATATTGAATGCATAAAAAGTCTTGAGTTGAAATATGTTTAAAAATTTGAAATGCCTTTTGTAACTAATGAGTTTTCGTCTGAAACCCTGATACTTCGAAAGAGATTGTTCATTTTGTACACGAAGTGCATCCAGTTTTTGCCGTAACCCTCTCAACTTTTTAGCACATGCTATGTGGGTGAAATCATGATACCATGCCAAGTTTCAACCATTTCAGAGTTCATTTGCAGTGCTTTTTAATTCAGGGTCATCTTAGCTCAATATAAATCATGAAATGCATGAAAAATAGCAAATGAAGTCAGAATAGGTTTCAAAAGTGATGATGTGGCTTTGAATGGTGCATATTGAATGCATAAAAAGTCTTGAGTTGAAATATGTTTAAAAATTTGAAATCCTTTTGTAACTGATGAGTTTTCGTACAAAACCCTGACACTTCGAAAGAGATTGTTCATTTTGTACACGAAGTGCATTCAGTTTTTGCCGTAACCCTCTCAACTTTTTAGCACATGCTATGTGGGTGAAATGATGATACCATGCCAAGTTTCAACCATTTCAGAGTTCATTTGCAGTGCTTTTTAATTCAGGGTCATCGTAGCTCAAAATAAATCATGAAATGCATGAAAAATAGCAAATGAAGTCAGAATAGGTTTCAAAAGTGATGATGTGGCTTTGAATGGTGCATATTGAATGCATAAAAAGTCTTGAGTTGAAATATGTTTAAAAATTTGAAATCCTTTTGTAACTGATGAGTTTTCGTACAAAACCCTGACACTTCGAAAGAGATTGTTCATTTTGTACACGAAGTGCATTCAGTTTTTGCCGTAACCCTCTCAACTTTTTAGCACATGCTATGTGGGTGAAATGATGATACCATGCCAACTTTCAACCATTTCAGAGTTCATTTGCAGTGCTTTTCAATTGAGGGTCATTTTAGCTCAAAATAAATCATGAAATGCATGAAAAATAGTAAATGAGGTCAGAAAAGGGTTGAAAAGTGATGATGTGGCTTTGAATGGTGCATATTGAATGCATAAAAAGTCTTGAGTTAAAATATGTTTAAAAAATTGAAATCCCTTTGTAATAGACGTGTTTTCCCAAGGTTATTTGTAATAGACGATGCGGTCCGAGATAGACATCTTCCAAAAGTTATTTTTGTTAAAAACTTTAATAGCAAAAAGAATATTCATAAAGTATTTTTTGTTAAGAACTTTTAATATGCAAAAAATAACATAAAAAATAGCAAAAATGAACATAGATGCGCTTATATAGGGAAAATTCGACCTGCAATCAGAGTGAAATTCAGTTTGATTTCAGGTCAAATTTCCTCCCGTATAAGGGCATCTATTTTTCAATTTGAGAGGAACTCAACAAGGCAGAGAGGGGCGGGCTTATAAACCGGTGCGAGCGCCCCTCGCTTGGCGAGGTGGGACTAAACTCCCACCACAGCCAGGACCAACCCTTTATTCCCGGTTGGTGGCTACAACCGGGACCAATGCGGCCCTTTCGTCCCGGTTGGTGGCTGCAACCGGGACTAATGCCACCCTTTCGTCCCGGTTGGAGCCACCAACCGGGACCAAAGGTCTTTGCTTCCCGCCCTTTGGGCTGCTGAAATTGACCTTTAGTCCCGGTTGGTGGTTCCAACCGGGACGAAAGGGGGGCATTAGTCCCGGTTGGAGCTACCAACCGGGACTAAAGGGAGGGCTATATAAGCGGGACTTGGAAAATTTTCCAAATCCACCTGCAGTTTCTTCTCCTCCTCTCCCCCGACGGCGCCGACGACCACCTCGATGCCGCCAGGCTGCCGGATTTTGCCGTCCCCCGCTCCCCTGCCCTGACGTCGCCGTGGCCGCGCCCTGTCCCTACGTCGTCGTCGCCGCGCCCTGCCCCTACGTCGTCGTCACCGTCGCCGTCGCCGCGCCCTGCCCCGCCGCCTTCGCCCTCGGCACCGTCGGCCTTCTCCGGTCGATTCGCAGCAACGAGGACCTCCCCGGCTGCGCCGTCGACGCCTTCGCAACCGCGGTGAGGCCCCGGTTCTTTTACCCCTAGCCCTGCCGCCAATCTCCTCTCCTAACCCCGCTAGCCGCCTTGCCTGTGAGCTCCTCGCCGCCATGGCTAGAGCTCCCGTGACCCCCTTTAGATGCGGCCGAGCATGGGCTATGCCCTAGTGGCCTCAGGCGCCGCTCCTATGGTCCCTAGCGTGGGCACCGCCGCGTCCAGAGGTGATTAGCTTAATGCTAATCACCCTGTTAATTAACCCCTGGGTCACTGACATATGGGCCCGACCCTGTTAATTTGATAGTTAGGTTAATTTTAAAACCCCTGGGTCACTGACATATGGGCCCGATCACTAATACATCACCGCCGCTCGCCCCCGCCCACCGCGCGCAGCCCCGCCACCAGCCCCGCCTCCGCCCACCGCAGCACCGCTGCTGGCCCCGCGCGCGTCTCCGGCGAGCCCGCAGCGCCGCCCGCGCCCGACGATTTTAGTTGATTTAGTTAATTTAGTTGTTTAGTTAATTTAGTTAATTTTAGTTGTTTTAGTTGATTTAGTTAATTTAGTTGTTTAGTGAATTTAGTTAATTTAGTTGTTTTTAGTTGTTTTTATTGTTTAGATGTTTAGTTCTTTTATCGTCGGTCGTCGGTGATGCGATATCGAGGAGTCCCCGACAATCGTCGGTGAGGGAGAGTACCCCTCGACGATCGTCGATGAGGGAGAGTCCCCGACGATATTGAGGAGTCCCAGACGATCGTCGGTGACGCGATATGATGTTTAATTAGATGTTTAAATGTTTAGTTGCATAGCGTAGCCGTTGAGTCGACGATGCCCGGCCCGCATCCTCGTCGTTGACTCGGCGCCGGTGACCACCTGCTTGAGAGGCACCATGTCCGGGACTGGGCTCCGCCGGGCTGGCACTGGGAGGTGCTGCCTTCCGGGGCGCCCAGCTTGGTGAGGAATGAGGGTCCCGTCGTCGACCCGGAGGTTCTTTGGTGGCGGTCGCATGGACCACTGTCGGTGCAGAGGGAGCCGGCCCCCGCGGAGGTGGTACGTCGCCGTGTCAGGGAGGAGGACGAGCACGTCCGACGCTACATGGTTGCGTTGGACGCCAGGTTCTCCAATACCTGGCAGGTTCTTCAGGGATATCACCCGAGCTATGATCCTGTCATAGTTCCTTCTCTTTGGGTGTCCACCGCCTGCGCCGCGAGACGTCAACTATATCTGTATTAGTGATATTATATAATACTATTCGATGATGTATTAGTGATATTATATGATCGTATTGTTGCATTGCCTTGTATTGATTTGCATATATATCTCATGTTTGTATATTGCCATGTTGTATAATATTTGCAGAAACTATGTATCAAAGAGACTTAGAAAAAGAATAGTTGTTGGGGGATATAATCCGCGCCGGAGGTGATCCCTTGTCGTATCTCAACGACACCGATTATCAGGAAGGAGAGGATGACGGCTCCGGTGATCCAACAATGGAGGAGGAAGGAGATCATGACGGCTCCGGTGACCGAATGGCAGAGGAAGGAGATCATGATCACGGCTCCGGTGACCGAACGGAGGAGGGAGCCTCAACTGTTTCAAAGTCCAACGAGGTAAGGAGACGAGGCCCGAAGAAAAGGTTGCGCCCGGATGAAAGGTTCACGATCACAGAAGTCGTGAAAGATGGCCAACCGATTGCTCCCAAGCGGACCAAGGACGCATTTGTACATCAGTGTGGAGTTGTTGTTAGGGACCATGTCTCGATCAACACCCATCAATGGAATAAGAATAATAAGGACCCTGAAGTTTCTTATGTCCATGATAGACTGAAAGATGATCTTTGGACCGAGCTGATGGCAAATTTCAGCTTACCGCTAGAGGAGGATCCGAATAACCCAGTTATAGAGCGAAAGGTCAAGGCGTTTGCTCTTAAGAAGATGGCAGAACTATTCAGGAACTGGAAGAAAGAGTTGAACACAAAGTTTGTCGAGAAAGAGGAGACTCCGAAATTCGTCGGTCGATATGAGAAGATAAGAGATCAATGGCCCGAATTTGTGGCCTACAAGAAATCAGAGAAGGGTAAGAAATGGTCACTGACAAACAAGAAAAATGCTGCAAGGAAGAAGTATCACCATCACACGGGGTCAGGTGGCTACTACAAAGCCCGGCAGTTGTGGGACAAAGCTGAGCAAGACCTGCTTGCTAAGAATGTCCAACCAGCGACATTGCACTGGCCAGATCGTTCAAGGACTTGGTTCTTCGGGGTTGGGGGAACTTTGGACCAACAAACAGGGGAGTGTGTTTGGACTGACGAGCAACTTGCAATACCCTTCTGGAAGCTTCAGGCAGTAATCAAGGCAGCGTAGGAAGGGACATTCATTCCCGACAGAGAGAAGGACGAGCTGACAGAGGCCCTCGGGAATCCTGAACACCCTGGACGAACACGAGGCACACTAGGCTCCGTTCCGTGGAAGCATGGGTTTCCCGACAGCGGTGGTTATAGAAGCCGAGAGAGAAAAAGGAAACAGGAAGCAAGCGAAATGCAGAAGCTCAGTGCAAGATTAGCAAAACTAGAGGAACTTGAGAGCCAGCGAGCTACCGGCCAACCATCTGAGCGGCACGAAGATCCTTCCTTCGACGCTACCCCACCATCTCAGCGGAGAAGCAGCGTGGCTTCCACGGAGCTCGTTCAGCCTGATTTCACGGCTCCTCGCTACCCCGTGGATAATATCACGGCGGCTGAACATTGCGAGCTAATGACGAAATGCCAGAACCTGACCTTCAAGGCGGCGGTCGGCTCTGTTGTACCTCCTCGAGCTGAGGGAACTTTCCATTGCCGTCCGATTCCACATGGCTATACTGTTGTGACGGTGGATGAAATAATGAATGGATTTGAGGGGCTGGAGCTTGACAACCCTACAGGTGAAGAGGATATTATTCTTTTGGAAAATGCTTTGAGGAGTACCTGTCTATGGAGAAAAGAGTACATCAAGCTTCCAAACTGGACGCCTCAGCAGACTCCGCCTCCTCCTCCTCCGACGCGTCAGGGCACTCCGCCTCCTCCTTCTCCTCCTCCGGCGCGTCAGGGCACTCCGCCTCCTCCGGCGCGTCAGGGCACTCCGCCTCCTCCTTCGCCTCCTCCGGCGCGTTAGGGCACTCCGCCTCCTCCTTCTCCTCTGGCGCGTCAGGGCACTCCGCCTCCTCCTTCGCCTCCTCCGGCGTGTCAGGGCACTCCGCCTCCTCCTCCTCCGGCGCGTCAGGGCACTACGCCTCCTCCGGCGCGTCAGCAACGGTGGAAGAGAGTCGCCGCCGCCGCTCCGGCGGCTAGCAGTACAATAGGCGGGAAGAAATTCAAATTTGGTCCAAGCCTCAAGCCTCTTCCAAAGTTACCATATGAGAGGACCGAAGAGGAAAATGCTGAAATCAGTGCAGCCGAAGTGAAGGCCCATTTTGCACGAAAAGATCCACCTCCGAAGGAAATGGTAGATCCGGTGAAAGCGAAGCGAACTCTACATGCCCTGAAGCGACCACCACGGACTCGGATATCCAACTATGACCGCATAGTTACTAAGACACATGCTGAAGCGCAGCGGTCGGGAAGTACTTCCAGTGCTGCAAGAGAGAAAAAACAAAGAAGTGGGAAAACAATTCCCCAGCTCAGCGAACAGGAGAAGCAATCGTGCCCCCCGCTCAAGGTGTCTAGCGATATCGCTAATCATCCGGTGCTACTGCCCGGTACCACTCTTGATGATTACCTGCCCGATGATGTACAATTTCAAACGGCTGAGGTAGTAGACGACTTTAGATACGAGCACGGGAAGCCTCTCGTCAAATCTGATCATCCTCATCTAACAACGATGATGCAAAAATTGCATGACTGGTACATGGAAACCTGCAAGAAGTCCGGGACTGACAGTTTGTTTGTCGGAATTAAAAAAGAGCACGACTTCCCTGGAGTCGACCTGCTGCCTGTTGCATTTGTGGAGGTATTTCAGTTATACAATCAAAAGGCCCTCGACAAACAACTCATGACTTGCTATTGTCTGTAAGTATTACTTCTATAATTAAGTCTCTAGCTCAGCTCGTTCATTGCATGTATATATAGTTATCCTCACTATATTATGCAGATTGAAGATGGTCGAATGCAAAAAAGCACAAATCTATGACATTGGGTTCATTAGCCCAAATACCGTAAATGAATGGTCGGTACAAAACGAGGCCAAAGATACCGAGAAGAACTTGCTAGAATCGTTCCTTAGACATCAAAACAAAAGGGAAATACTCTTTCCTTACAACTTCAAGTGAGTGTTACTGTCTTGTGCATATTCGGTTTCGCTTACTCGAGGTTAAGTAATGTAATTGATGAGTTATGCGTGCGCAGCTTCCACTATATTCTGCTATCCATTAACCTTGACGGGGCATTAGTAATTGTCTTAGACTCGCTCCGTAAAGATCCCAAGTATTATGCGGACATTACTGCAATGCTCCAGAAGTAAGTTCAATCAATACCGGGACCATATCGGCAACTTTCGTTCATTTTCCGATATCAAGTAATCATTTTCTTTGCCTGCCATGGTTTGGAAAAAGTTCACCACTATGGTTCCGGGTCTGAAGAAGGAGCTGCGATTTACACACCCCAAAGTAAGTAGTACTAGCTAGTTCCGCGCATCTCTCATTGATTCTAGTTTCATCAATACCATTATCATGCTTGCTTATCAGTTTGATTGAACTCTATTCTCGTAAAGTGCTTGTACCAGGCACCCGGGACTCATTTATGTGGATACTACGTATGCGAGTTCATTCGCTACTATACCTCTGAGCGGGGCTTCTCTGAGAAACAATTTGAAGTACGTAAACAATATTCACAATTTTATTTTACATATTACCATCAATTGTTTTGAGTTTCATTCATATATATGTATTGACCCCCTTCTTTAAATTAGATCTGGCAGATGCGGGATGAACTCCTACCACATGATCGCATACGAGCAATTCAAGAGGAATTGGCGGGATTCTTTCTTGACCACGTCATACCTGAACACGGAGAATACCATGTGAAATTAGATATTAGGTGTTAGGGATTGTAAGAGATGTTATATTGTACATATGTAGTAGCGTCGGATAGATATACGAAAACTTGTTGTTGGACCAAGCACGGAGAAAGAGATGTCACTTCTCTCTATATATGTTCATGACGATCTTGTGTAATTAATGGTTTCCTTCATTTGCTTACTAGCTAGCGTCGAGTTCTCTCTATATGTATAGTAGCTAGCGTTGACCAAGCATGGAGAAAGAGAGGTCACTTCTCTCTATTAGCTAGCTAACACAATATGAAACCCCTAAATTAACCCTCCAAAACCCCTAAACCCCCCCTTCCAAAAAAACCCCCCAGCGCCTGCGAGCTGCTGACGCGTGGCTGCCTTTTAGTCCCGGTCGGTGTTACCAACCGGGACTAAAGGTCCTCCTGCCTAGGCGCCCCGCAGCGGCCACGTGGAGCCCCTTTGGTCCCGGTTCGTAAGCAAACCGGGACTAAAGGTTTTGGGCATTAGTCCCGATCGTGTTGTCCCGGTTCCAGAACCGGGACTAAAGGCCCTCTGGAATCGGGACTAGTGCCCTGTTTTCTACTAGTGAATAAGCATTTTAAAACAATTACGGTTTAGACTTGCATAAATGCAGAGTAAAACTAGTGTTTAATTTACCAAGCACAAAACCTAAATAAACTAGACTCAACTATGTGCACCAACAACTTATGCTAAACAAGATAAACAACTTGTGATAGCAAGATATATAATTTGAAGCACGAAGGCTATCACAAAGTAAGTGCATAAGTAAAGGTCTCGGCTAAAATATGACCGAGGCACACAGAGACGATGATGTATCTTGAGGTTCACACCCTTGTGGCTACTAATCTCAATTAGAGCGGTGTGGAAGCACAATGTTCCCGAAGCGCGATAGTGGCTCTCCGTATTCTCCGCATGCCCTCGCACAATGCAAGTTGTCGTGACTCCACTAAGGTACCCTTGAGGGTGGTCATCGAACCCATACAATTGGCGACCCTTGAGGGCGGTCACTAAACTCGTACAATTTGCCCGGGGCAATCTCCACAAGTTATTTGGAGGATCCCGAAGCTTGCTCGAACCTTTACACCACAATGATTAGGCATCACGACAACACCAATCATCTAGGGCGTCCAAGCACACAAGGGGAACAAGATCGAGAGTACCAAGCACCCAAGAGTAGCAAGCTTCTCAACTTTCACTTCCACGTATCACCGTGGAAAACTCAAACCGATGCAGCAAATGCAATGGCAAGAGCACACGGAGTGCTCAAGTCATTCTCTCCCAAATCACACCACAACAACTAATGCTATGGAGGGGTATAGGAGGAAGAACAAACGAGGACAACACAAAAGAACTCCAAGATCTAGATCCAAAGGGTTCCCCTCACTTAGAGGAGAGATGGATTGGTGGAAATGTAGATCTATGTCTCTTCTCTCTTTTCCCTCAAAAATATGCAAGAATCATGGGCGGAATAGAGAGAAAGGAAGCTTCAAGAGGTCAACAATTGTGGGGGGAAACGTACTCAAAGTCGTTGGGGCCATTGGGGAAGAAGACCCCTTAAATAGCCCCCCATGAATCTAACTGTTACGCTGCAAAAAACACTAGCTAGAGCGGTACAACCGCTCCATGCAGGAAAACTGTGACTGCGGCGGCCCGAGTAGTACGGTTGTACCATTTATTGAAACAATAACCGTAAAAAACTCACAACCACTGTTTAGTACCGCACCCCAAAATCGAGGGGAATCACCTCGAGCGGTAGTTGGGGTGGTACAACCACCGGTTCAACCGACCCACAAGCTCACATGAGTGGCTATAAGTTCCATTGCGGTACAACCGCTTCGGACATCAGTTGTACCAGTTATTATGAAAATAACCGGAACAACCGGCCACCCACCACTGTGTTCTGTTGTCCAAACCCGAGAAGAAACCCCCTCTGGCGGTGGTTGGGCCGGTGCTAAGCCCGGTAGTACCATCCATACTTGGAGCGGTACAACCGTACTAGCACATGGTATAACCGGCCAGGAAAAGTCTACGGAAATAGGAAAAACCAGAACTGTCATAACTTCTGCAAATGAACTCTGATTTCGATGAACTTAAGCTAGATAGAAAGCTAATGACAGGAGCGGTGAACCCACGAGTAATATACCAAACATATAGAAGTGTGAAACTTCCATAAGTGAAGAGATGACAAAAACTCCAACATCGAAAACATAATAGAAGATGCATATGAAACCCGTTTTCGATGAACTTAAGCTAGTCATAAAGATAACCACAAGTACTAAAACTAACATAGAGAAAAGCCACACAAGATCCAAGAAATATACTGCCAATGATGCAAAGGCTTGAGCTATCTATAAACGATATAGTCAAACTACTCACTAGAGATCTCCCCTTTATAGTATGGCTATCGATCCTATAACCCGGTGCTACTCCTGTAGGAGTTGTTGGATTTCCCCAATGAGGAAACGTGATGTAGCACAATAGCAGAAAGTATTTCCCTCGGTTAAGAATCAAGATTTATCGAATCAGTAGGAGTCTACAAGCTAGCAAGATAAAAAAACCCGCACACAAACAAAATAAATGCTTGCACCCAACTTAGAAAGGGGGTTGTCAATCCTCTCGTCTTGCTAGTTGCAAGGTTAAAAGCAACTAGTGTTAGAGAGTGATATGGCAAAACGGAAAATTACTAAAAGAGCAATAGAGCAACTCAAATATTAATTGAGAATGGACCCAGGGGCCATAGGTTCACTAGTGGATTCTCTCTTGAAAGTAGGTAGTGGCATGATAAACAGATTACTGTTGAGCAATTGACAAATAAGCATCATTCATGATTCATGGCCTAATCTTGTATGGGCATCACGTCCATGACAAGTAGACTGTATCCAACTGCATTTACTACTATTATTCCACCCCAAAATCGCTATCCAGTATGCATATCAATATATTAACTTTGCAAGAAACAGAGTAATGCAATAAGCAAGATGACATGAAGTAGACAGAAAGAAACCTAACAATAATATCGATCTCTATCGTTTTATCCTTAGTCGAAACAACACATCATGTGCCTTCTCCCTATTTTGTCACTGGAGACATAAATCACCGTGAGGTTGAACCCACTACTATGCACCACTCTTGTTGGTAATATGCCCTAGAGGCAATAATATCGTATTATTATATTTCCATCTTTATAATTAAAACTTTATGTTATATGCTATAACCGCTATGATACTGGAATCTGCTATTCAGTGGAAAAAGTCATATGCACGTGTGGAATGATAAACGGTAAAATAGTATTCTTGGTCTCGCCTTTAATACTAGCTCAAGTGTAGTTTGTGATCATGTTTTCCGGATCTTAGGATATCGTTAAGTGTAACGATAGTCCTAAAACAACTTTGAGAATATGTTGTTAGAAGAACGATCATATCGAATCGACCTATAACTTGTTTGTTATACTTTGAGATTATATCGTCATAAGTCAATTGATATAACATGGAGGGTTAACATATGCTTAGGTTCCTGATACCATGAGAGTATCATAGTTTCTTCTTACCGTAGGATGGGCTTGGGGGTTGCTCAAACATCATCTGTAACAAGGTGATCATAAATACAACTTACATGTTCATCGAAAAGTTTGACAAGGAACTAGATAGCTCAAGAGTGGGATTTGCTCCTAAAGCGATGGAGAGATATTCTTAGGGACCTCTCGGTGTGATGGCATCCATCATCTTCTGTCTAGACACATGTGACTAGGTGAGGGGATGCCAGAACATGTCAATGAGAAAGAAGTACAAAATCGATAACAAGGAGACCAATATAGTGAGCATGCGAATGACTCAATAGGATACCGATACATCCCACATCGGGTTTTGTAAAGTATTGTGAAGCAAATGGAATAGCACATGATAATCGAAGGTTCACTCGAATGGCATTCATCTACTCACAGGGAGTGATATGGACGTCCATGGTTCCGCTATCGATCATTAAACGAAAGGGGTTTTGTTCATGTCTATGTTTTACCGAACTTACAGGGTCACAAGCTTAAGGTAATCCCTATTTGCTAAGTGTTAGTACGAAAGGAGTAATGAGTAAATATTTATGAAATAGTTTCATTAATATTCGAAATAGTTTTGAGAGGAATCGAAAGTGCTTTAGGGTCACTAGAAGGGTTTCAGAGTTTACCGAGTAATAATAAGTATTACCGATAAATAATATATAAGTGGATTTTTTTTCTGGAGATGATAAATTAATAATAAAAGGCTCTAATAATAGTTAGGATGCTTTCATATTTAATTTAATTTCAACAGGCCTTAAAAGGCCAAGTGGTGGAAATCATATTGGGCCAAAGTGGCCCAATAGGTGGAGGCTCCCCTTATTTGAAGGGGGAGGTCGCACTGGAGGGGGTTTCCCCCTCCGAGGGCCGACGCAAGGGGGAAAGATTCCTCCCCCTTGTGGCGCCCCCTCCTATTCCCTCCACCTATATATACCAAAGGTGTTGACCCTATTTTCTACACAAGTTTTGTAGCCTCCTCTAGTTATCTAGTTCTAGTTCTAATTGAGATAATTAGAGCTAGACCTAGTCCTTTATAATCCTCATAATTAGAAGCCCAGTGTGGTTCTAATCTCCTCCCTATAATTCATCGATGATGATTACCTTTGGACGGCGAAGCGCTTCCGGATCTTGAAGACCGTACGCTTGCAATCTATGGAGAGGTCGTACTTTCAGTCTTCAGTGTGAGGGATCGTTCGTGAACGGTTCGAGGGGCTTCATCAACGATTTACACCAACTCTTCTTCCGCTGCAACTCAGAGTTGGTAACGATCCGATCTAAATTATTAATGCATCTTCTTAGTGTTCCTGGTTTGCTCGAAGGACGTATTTTGTTTGTTTTCTACTACGTTTCCCAACAACTCCCTCTATCTTGGACAGAGAAGTCAAATAACTTAGAAAGCATACATAGCTATTCAATCATACAACGAAGAAAATCCAACTAATTCAATTATATCCAATGAACAATCTAATCACAAATCCAGAAATCATCGGATGCCAACAAATACACCACAAGAATTATGTCGGATTGGTCTTAGAGGAGATCATTGTATTGAAGACCAAAAAGAGAAAGAGAGAGAGAGAGAGAGAGAGAGAGAGAGAGAGAGAGAGAGAGAGGCATACAACTACTACTATGGACCCGTAGGTCCTGAAGGTACTACTCATACATCATAATGGAGTTAGTAAGGTTGATGAAGAGGCCTCCCGCGGTGGGTTCCCCCTTCGGCAGAGCACCAGAACAAGGCTCCAAATGGGATCGCTTCGAAACAGAGGCTTGTGACCGCGATAAAATTCTTTCAGGTTCACTTATGAGGGTTTTCGGAATTATAGGGTTTATAGACGGAAAAATTATGTCATACAAAGGCTTAGGGCCCCACATGGATAGGTGGCACAACCACCCCCTGGCTGCGTCACGTGGCCATGTGGCTACCTCGTGGGTCCCATCGACCTCTCTTGAAGCCTCTAGGGTTCTCTGTTGTCCAGAAAAAAACGTCAAAAATTGACATCGTATTTGGAGCTTCCTAGATATGGATTTTTTGTGAAACCAAAAACAAGCAAAAACCATAAACTCGCACTAGGCACTAATGTTAATGAGTTAGTCCAGAAAAATATTATAAAATAGCATAGAAATGATAACATAATAGCATTTAACAATGAAAAATTATAGGTGCATTGGAGACACATCACCCGATATCCCAACTAACATCATGAGACCGGTAAGATAGAAAACCTATCAAGATTATACCTTTACCTTGAGAATAGTCCACTTGAGCTAGATGATGATGATCTTGACCTCCTCAAGTTAGACCAACTTTCTTGATTGCGCTGCCTAGATAAACACTTGTAAATTTCTCCCCCATACTGCACTACGGGTGTGACTCCCTTAGGCTCATCTTCACTTGTCCATTACTACCAAAATGGACGGCAAGCTTCAAGCATGTCGATACGTCTCCAACGTATCCATAATTTTTGATTGTTCCATGCTATAATATTATCATTCTAGGATACTTTTTATGCATTTATTTGTTGCTTTATATTATTTTTGAGCACTAAACTATTAACCCAGTGCCCAGTGCCAGTTCCTGTTTTTTGTGTGTTTTTTGTTTCGCAAAAAATCCATATCAAACGAAGTCCAAATGCGTTAAAAATTTACGGAGATTTATTTTGGAATATATGTGATTTTTGAGAGTCGGAATCAATGCAACAAGGTGCCCGAGGGAGGCACAAGCCAACAGGGCGCGGCCAGGGGGTGGCCGCGCCCTGATGGCTTATGCCTCCACCTTAAGTCGGTTGGGGCCCTACTTTCACCGCAAGAAAGATAATTTTCCGGTAAAAATCCCCTCAAAATACCGGTCGAAGTTACGGATCTCTAGATATTTAAGAAACGGTGAAGGGATCAGAAAACAGTCGCGAAAACAGAAGAGAGACAGAGAGATAGATCCAATCTCGGAGGTCCTGCCCTCTGGGAGCCATGGAGGCCATGGACCAGAGGGGAAACTCTCCTCCCACCTAGGTAGGAGGCCAAGGAAGAAGAAGAAGGAGGGGGCTCTCTCCCCCCTCTCCCGGTGGTGCAGGAGCGCCGCCGGGGCAACCATCGTGACGGCGATCTACACCAACAACTCCGCCGCCGTCATGACCACCACCATCACCTTCCCTCATCTATCTACAGCGGTACACTCTCCCACATCCCGTTGTACCCCCTACTTGAACATGGTTCTTAATGCTATATATTATTATCCAATGATGTGTGGCTATCCTATGATGTTTGAGTAGTTCCTTTTTGTCCTATGGGTTGATTGATGATCTTCATTGGCTTGATTTGCGTGGTTTATTTTGGTGCGGTCCTAAGGTGCCTTCCGTGAGGCGCACAAGTGAAGGATTCACACTGGAGGGTGTTGCAATATGTTTATGATTCACTTATAGTGGGTTGGCGAGTGACTGAAACACAAACCCGAGTAAGGGGGTTGTTGCTTATGGGAGTAAAGAGGACTTGATGTTTAATGCTATGGTTGGGTTTACCTTAATGATTTCCAGTATTTTTGGATGCTTGCTAGAGGTCCAATCATAAGTGCATATGATCCAAGTACGGAAAGTATGTTAGCGTATGCCTCTCCCTCATATAAATCTGCAATAATGATTACCGATCTTGTTATCAATTGCCTAGGACAATCTCGCAAATCCTATCACTACTTTTCCACGCTTGCTATATTTACTTTATTGTTATTTTATTAAAACAACACATAATTTTTATTTCCACGTTCTTTATTATCTTGCAAAACTATCTACAAAGTACTTCTAGTTTTATTCTCGCAAAATAGTTTCATACTTGTTCTAGGTAAATTAAGTGTTGGCATGCGTAGAGTTGTATCGGTGGTCGATAGAAATTGAGAGAATATTAATTCTACCTTTAGCTCCTCGTTGGGTTCGACACTCTTACTTATTGAAAAAGGCTACAAACGGTCCCCTAAGCTTGTGGGTTATCAAGACCTTTTTCTTGCGCCGTTGCCGGGGAGCAATAGCATAGCGGTTGACATTCTCGTGTGTGCTTGTTTGCTTTATCACTAAGTAATTTTATTTTCTGTTATAAGTTGTTTTATATCTTTAGTTATGGATATGGAACATGAAACACCAAAAAAATTAGTTGTACTTGCTACTCATGGAGATGGGGAACCTCCTAAAACCCTCGATGCTGGTTATGTGAAAAACATTAAATACTACTTTGATAATCCTGAGAAATCCCCATTCAACTTGATAATAGGAGACACGTTGGATCAACGTGACTACGTTAGGGATTATCGTTTGTCTCAAAAAGGGAAACCCTTATGGGATCAAATTAAAATGTTATGTTGGTATGCTTGGAATTTATGCTTGAGATGTGATTATACTTGTTGCTCTAAGATTAAGGGTCTACACCTTCCCTTTCAATGTGAATTTAATGATAGTGAAACCTTGGCTTCTTATGCTAAGGGTATATATGATTACTATGATGTGGAACAAATAGAAGAATTTGTTGCTTTTAAGGGTGCTTATGAAATTGAATTGTTCTTTGAAAAGTATGAGAACTATGATCATGTTGTTTGCAGATCTGAAAATATTTCCGTACTTAAATATTGCTATGAGAATTATGAATAGAATGCTGGTATTAATGAATTTATTGAGAGAATGTCTAATGCCTTGGAAGAGACTAATATTTTGCAGGAATCTATAGAAGAAGAAATTGCTCAAACTGTGAGCTCATTAGATGAAAAGGATGAGGAGGAGAGCGAAGAACAAAAGGAGGAAGAGCGGATTGATCACCCGTGCCCACCTTCTAATGAGAGTAACTCTTCAACTCATACATTGTTTAATTTCCCGTTGCACATACCGAAAGATGAATGCTATGATAATTGCTATGATCCCTTGGATTCATTTGAAATATCTCTTTTTGATGAACTTGATGCTTGATATGCTTGTGGCCATGATGCCAATATGAATTATGCTTATGGAGATGAACTTGCTATAGTTCCTTATGTTAAGCATGAAATTGTTGCTATTGCACCCACACACAATAGTCCTATTATCTTTTTGAATTCTCCCAACTACACTATACCGGAGAAGTTTGCACTTATTAAGGATTATATTGATGGGTTGCGTTTTACTATCACACATTATGATTTTGATGAATATAATATGCATGTGCTTTCTGCTCTTACTTTCAATTATTATGAGAGAAGAACTAAATCTTCGCCTCTCTATGTTTCCAATACGATAAAATTGCAAGAAACTATTTATACTATGTATTGGCCTTTACTTTGTGTGAATGAATTGTTCTTTTATGACATGCCAATGCATAAGAAGAGAGTTAGACTTCATTGTTACATGATATATGTTGTATTGTGCTCACTACTTAATTACAAATCATTGTTAATTAAAATTGGCTTTGATATGCCTTGGGATCCGGGTGGATAAATTACTTGAGCACTATATGCCTAGCTTAATGGCTTTAAAAAGCACTGCCAGGGAGACAACCCGGAAATTTAGTGAGTCATTTATTTATGTTATGTGCTTTTAAAATAATTAAAAACAAAAAAAAAGTGGGGCAACATATTTTTTTTTCAAAAAGAAAAGTAAAAGTGAGAAGGACGAGCACCGTTGAAGTGGGGGCTAGCTGTAGGATCCGAAGTATGTCTAGAGGGGGGGGGGGTGATTAGACTAGTTGACCAATTAAAAATCTAGCTTTTTCCCAATTTTAAATGTTGGCAAGTTTTAGCAATTGTAGCAAGTCAAGTACACCCTACACATTCAAGTCTAAGAGTATAGCAGCGGAAAGTAAAGACATGGACATGAAAGTAAAGGTAGGGAGAGGAGAATCAAACGCAATTGACGACACGAAGATTTTTCCCGTGGTTCCGATAGGTGGTGCTATCGTACGTCCACGCTGATGGAGACTTCAACCCACAGAGGGTAGCGGTCGTGAGAGTCCACGGAGGGCTCCACCCGTTAGGGTCCACAAAGTAGCAACCTTGTCTATTCCATCACGGCTTCCGTCCACGAAGGACTATTCTCACTATGGGTAGATCTTCATGAAGTAGGCAATCTCCTTGCCCGTACGAACTTCTTGGTTCAACTCCACAACACGAAGAAGGAGGCTCCCAAGCGACACCTAACCAATCTAGGAGGCACCACCCTCCAAAAGGTAATAGATGTGGTAACAATGATGAACTCCTTGCTCTTGTGCTTCACAAGATAGTCTCCTCAACACACAATCACTCTCTCACAGATTTGGCTTGGTAGAAGAGGTTGATTGGGTGGAAGGCAACTTGGGGAAGCTAGAAATCAAGATTCATATGGTTGGAGTGGAAGGTCTTTATCTCAACACATGAGCAGGTGGTTCTCTCTCAAAAAAATGGATGGGGCAAGTGTAAGTGTGTTCTGAGTGCTTCCTCTTCAAGTGAGCAGAGGTGGAGGGGTATATATAGACATCTCCAAAAATTCAACCATTACAACATTATTGCCCAACTCGGTGAAACTAGAGTAAAAACTCGGTTGCACCGACTAGTGCAAAATGTGGCAACTTTTGGCGTTTCGGTGAGACCGATATATAATTCTCGGTGGTACCGATATGGGTGACCTGGGAAATTATTCAAACTTGGTGGTACCGATTTCCAAATCTCGGAAATTCCAGTTCTTGAAAAGGAGATACCAGTAAGTTGGTCACTGTTTTCGGTTGCGCCGGAAATGAAAGTTGGTGTCACCGAGAAGCTAGGGTTTGGCTTAGGATCCGTGTGAGGCAAAACTCGGTAGGGCAGAATAAAAATAGTTGGTGGCACCGATTTTGGATATTTGGTTTTGGACATAATATTTGTGGGAGAATTTCATGTGTATTTTTGGTGGCTAATCTCTAAGCACTTGAGCAACCAGATCATCATAGACACCTCATCCCCTTTTAATAGTATTGGCTTTCCTATGGACTCAAAGTGATTTCTCACAAAATGTAAAATGTAGAGTCTTCAAGCTTGTTGCCAATAGATGTTCCTTGCATCTAGGGAATCTCCTCACAATCCTTTTGCCAATCCATTCATTGAAATTTCCTGAAATATACTTGGTGGAAACATTACTCCAATGAAATACATGTTGTTATTAATTACCAAAACCACCTAGGGAGAAGTTGTGCTTTCAATCTCCCCCTTTTTGGTAATTGATGACAACATATTGATCAAAGCTTCTATAGGGATAAAAACAATGAATAGCATCGTTGCTTTGAGAAGTATGTGATAAGCAAGAGCTCCCCCTAAATTTGTGCATTATTTTAAATTTGCGTTTGAATGCAAATGCACAATCTATTAGGAGCATGGGTAACTATTCCATGTCACATACAACTTGGTGGTGCGCATAAATGATATGAATGGATTACAATGCACATAACACCAAACAAGTGAATGATCATAATATTAACATCACATAGATATGGAAATAGTAGCATCATCAAGCAAGTGTATGATCAAACACAATGAAGTTTAAGAACAACCAAGTGATAAACCAAATGTTTTTAAAGAGAACAACAAATAGAAAAATACTCTCTCTCGAAGCCCTATGATCTATACACTTCTCCCCCTTTGGCAACAAGTTACCAAAAAGTTCAAAGTATGTAGAGCTAATCGTTTCTCTGGGATAGATCTCCTCCGGTAGCCGTTGAAGGAGTCGAGAGAAGGGCGTCGGCGAATGCTTCAGCTAAAGTCCTCTGAGGTGGTGGAGTAGACGCCAAAGGTGCAGAAGGAGCTAAAGGAGCAGTAGCTGGTGCTAACGAGGAGGGCCTCAACTCTAGAGCAGGCACTGTAGACGATCTGGCTTGAGTCTTGAACTGAGTGCTGGGCCGGAGAAGGACTATCATCACCACTGGAGTGGGGGCTGGGCACTGCATCCACTTCCTCTTTAAGCTCATTGACAGTCACTGTCAGCTCATCAACTTTGTTGTCTAGAGCATGCAACTTTGTCTCCACAATCCTCTCAAGACTTTTCTGGTTCTTGAGGATCTCAGCCACATTCTTCTCGATCCCTTGGAGAGAGTTAATGATAAAGGACATTTGGTCGCTCTTCGTCCTTGGAACCTGAGCACTAGTGGCTCTAGCTGCCTGTGCCTCTGCCTCTGCCTGTGCAGTAGCTGAAGTGGGATGAGAAGGATCCATCACCACAACATTATCCTCAAACTCTGGCAATAGTGGCAGGTGTGGACGATCAACTGCATATACGCTCTTTCCAACTTTGGAATTTATGAGCATCTGAATGTATGGAGCATATCCACATGATCTCTTTTGGCCAGCAATTGTCCTCTTGATTGTCTCAACAATCAGACCCATCACTCGGAATCTAGTGTGGGTGTCTACATGATGCAGCATGTTGATGGAGTAACCCCTAATCATCTCGTCATCTCCAGACTTGGGCATCAAAGTATATCCCATGATGTGTTGGTAGTGGGTAATCCAACTTGCAATAAGTAGACAGAGCCAAACTTGTGTGTTTGCACATAGGCAGCAGGGATAGGGTTGTACATATTGGCCATGGTGTTGTGATTCATCTTGTCCTCAGAATAGACATCAATATCTCCATCTTCAACTTGTGGAGCTCCTAAGATGATAGCCCACTCATCAACTATAGACTGGTACCTAGTGCCTTCAGTCGTCCAAACTATCCTTCCATCTGGATAGAAATGAGTTGTAGAGTAAAACTGCATAATCATCTCATCATTCCATGCAGTGAACTCTCTGCCAACAAATGCATCTATGTCAATGGTCTTGAAGTTCTCCAGGACATGAGGAAAATAGTCTTCATTCTCCTTAATGTAATTCCAGTCCACATATCTCATGTCACTGACTGCAGGACTCTTGTCTAATAAGACAGTCTCATAAAAATCTTGTTGTTCCTTGGTGTGGAAACGAGCATCTACATCAGTTCTCCTCCTAGTGGCATATGGATCATCAGCTCTCCATTTCCTCAAACCACTGTCCTTCCTCTTCTTCATGTCTTCAGCAACTGGATGATCATTATTGTGTTCAGGCAGATGGGGTCTCAGCTTCCTTAGCACTGAAACATCTTCCTCTTCTTCCATGGTGGAAGATCTCTTGTTCTTCTCTACAAGAGGAATGTCTCTGGTTGTCTTCTTGGACTTGGGGGCAGAAGGCTTCTTTGGAGCAGATGGCTTGGCCTTAGATGCAGCCTGACTGGACATTGCATCAGCTATCAGCTTCTTCTTCTTGGAGGGAGGAGGTTATGCAATTGGTTCTTCCTCTTCCTCTTCTTCCTCTTCATCAAGATAATCTGGAGTGGAGGGGAGAACAACAGTACAAACAATCTTCTTTTTGTCTCTCTCTCTTCTGGCCTGACTTCTTGGGCATGGACTTTGAAGTCATAGCAGCCCTAGCACTCTCTGGTGCTCTTCCAACTTCAGAACTGGCATACTCCTTCCTCACTGGCCTCTTAGGATAAGTGGCCTCATTGGCAGATTTCCTAGCAGCCTTTTCTTTCTTCTCTTGCTGCTTCTTGGCTAGAACCTCTTCTGGCACAAAGTCTAAGTCCTCTTCATCCGAGTTAAGCTTCTTCCTGGCCCTTGTAGCAGCCTTTGACAACCCATGAGAACTGGAGGTGCCTGGGTCCTTTGAAGATGGAGAACTAGCTTCTGGGCTAGTGCCAACATCCAAGTCAATGCTCTGTTCTTTGAAGTTGTTGTCACTGTCCTTTGAGCCTGACATTCTGACCCTGTGAATAGATATAGATGAGTAGAAGGGATGAGCATCACAAAACACAGAGGGTTTTTGCAAATTTGAACTCAAATTCTTAAATTTAATTTTCAGCTAAGTGTGTTTCAGTTCCACCGAGTCAAAAATTTCAGAGCCACCAAGATGTACACTCACCTTAACAGAAACTTTGCCACTCATTTCGGTTGGACCGAAATGAAAAACTCAGTTTCATCGAGAGTGTTCTTGTAGGAGGTATGCCCTAGAGGCAATAATAAATGTTATTGATTATCTCCCTGTTCATAATTAGGTTTATGTTCCATGCTATAACTGCTATGGTTCTCGAGTCTGCAATAACCACGAGGCTCGGAGGAAGACTCATATGCACGTGTGGAATAATAAACGGTAAAATGTATTCCTAGTCTGGCCTCTAAGACTGGCTCAAGTATTGCATGATGATCCTGTTTTCCTGATCATGGGCATGGCTATGCCGGCAATTTTGAGGGCACAATGTTAGAAGAACATTTGTGTTGAATCGACCCGAATTGATGTTATGCTATGAGATTCATTCATCATAAGTTAATGGTTAATAACACAGAGATGGTTAACGTTTGCATAATTCCTTAGACCATGAGAGTATTGAGTTACTTCATGCTTGCTTCATGAACTTTGGGGTTTGTTAAACGTCATCCGTAAATGGGTGGCTATTACGGCGGCTTACGGGTTCATGGAAAAGTATGTCAAGTAACTTGATAGCTCAAGATTGGGATTTGCTCCTCCGATGATGAAGAGATATCTCTGGGCCCTCTTGGTGTTACGGTATCCATCATCGTCTGGCCAGACACTTTGTGATTTGATCACGGGGATGCCGGAACACGAGAACGAGAAAAGAGAACAATACCGGTAACGAGGTAACTGGCATAGTGGACAAGTTGTTGATCCGCGGGTATGCCAACATGTCTCACCTCGGGTATTTGTAACATATCGCGAAGTAACAGGAATAGCACACGGCAACTGGAGGTTCACTCGAATATTCATTCGTGTGGGTATAGGGGTCAATATGGGTGTCCACGGCTCCGATGTTGATCATTGATCGGAAGGGGTTCCGGGTCATGTCTATACTTCACCTAACCTATAGGGTCACACGCTTAAGGGTCATCTATCTGCTGAATACTAGACGGGGAGTCTGAGAGAAAATCACCGAAAAAGTTTCGGACGAAACGGAAACGTTCCGGAGAGGATATCGGAATAGTTCCGGTGAAACTGAAAAGTTGTTTCAGGGTATTCCATAAAGTCAAATTGGTTTTGGCACATGCCTGGAAATTATTGGAAGGTACCGGAATTGTTCCGGTAACTTCTGAGATTTTTCAGAGACAAAAACCGGAAATGTTCCGGGCTGCCGGAACCGCTTTAGTTGCTTTTCACAGATGAAAATCGCTAAACCGAAAAGTTGTTTCGGAGTACACCATAAAGTCAAAATGGTTTCGGCACATGCCTGATAATTCTTGGAGGGTGCCAGAATCGTTCTGGAAACTTTCTAGAATTTTCCGGGATGAAAACCGGAAATGTTCCGGAGCTGCCGGAACCGCTTCAGATGCTTTTCGCAGATGAAAATCACTAAACCGGAATTGTTTCGGATCGCGTTGAAAATTATTTTAGTGGGTACTGGAAATGTTCTAATCCCACATGAATATTTTCAGTTCGAACGGACGCTGAAATATGTTGTCGTGAATAGTGAAAGTGCTTTTTGGATTACTTTTTGGAAAGCCACCTTTTTGGGCTTTTGCTCCAAAATATCTTGGAGATGACATGGATGGATGTGGCTGAAATTTCAGCCCCTCCACCCCTACTTCTCCTATAAATAGAGGTGGAGGGGGCAGCCCAAATCTCATCCTTGCTCTCATACACATGCCATAGACTTGTCTGGCTTCTCTCTCCCTCCCAGCGAAATAGTTTCGTAGAGCCGAAAGGCTGTCTGGGTTCCGGCAGGAACTAGTTCTGGACGGCGAAGCCCTGCCGGATAGTTGAGACCGTATGTGTGCAACTCTGTAGAGAGATCGTAGTTTCGGTCTTAGTTTGAGAGTGCCTCCCGAAGGGCTGTCCGAGTGACTGTCCGAGTTTCGATGGTCCTCCCGAAGGGCTGTTCGAGTGACTGTCCGAGTTTCGATGGTCCTCCCGAAGGGCTGTCCGTGACACCGTCCGAGGGACTGTCTGACCGCCTCCCGGAGGGCTGTCCGGGGGCGGATGAGGGTATACATCCTCGCGGTTGGGAGGTTGTAAATCCTAGCTGCGGGGATCTGCACCGCCGATCGTCATCGACTCTACTTCCGCTGCGCTACGAGTCGGTAACGAAACAGATCAAACGTTGTATGCAGTCTCCATAGTGATCCTGGGCTGGTCCGTAGGTCGGAATTTTTTTGTTTTCTGCTGCGTTACCCTACAGTGGCATCAAGAGCCGTGCTATGCGTAGATGCAGGTTACGATCTAGAATACATGGAGATGTATGGGTATTGCATAATATAATTTTGGAGTAGATGAGATCTATTGCTGAAAATTATTTATGCGGGTAGCAGATGAAATTTGTTACCCGATGTTCCTGTTGCTTCCCCTGAATTTGCATAGTCCTGATCTTGACGGCATGGTGGAATCTCACAAAGTTCTGGCAATCCGCGATCCTTTCATGCTGCTCCTGAGTATGCTGATTGACAGATCAACGAAGTGCTAACAGTTCTTTGGGTTCCACCATAGTTGAGAAAGATGGATGTTTCGCAGACGAAAGGGCAATGCAGATGTGATCTGCACGGGGGTCACGCATATGACGAAGTTTAGTATGGGGCTCGAGATTTTATTATCTCGTGTTTCATACACCCTGGAAAGTTAATCTAGCAACTTGAATTATCATACTTGATGATGGACGTTGGTAGCTTCGGTTTGTTTCAAAACCTTAGAAGCCAAGTAAAATAAAATTTTGCATGAACCGATTAGAGGCGTTTAACTTGGTTTTGCAGGATGGTTTGCATGTGCATGTGATGTGGTATAGCAGTGCTCATTATAATTTGATTATGTATGAGATGACTATATAATGTAAATTGATTAACATGACCTGCGTGTCATGATTCGGCATGATGGCTGGAGCCATATGATTGTCACTTTAATGACCTGCGTGTCAACCTTCAGTAATGTACTTATTTTATTAGCTATAGAGATAGCAATATTATCTGGTGCATCGACAAGGTGGTGGCAATCTTCGCGAAGGTGAACACCAACGCGAATGCCGAAGACGAAGAAATGAAAGACTTCTCCGTCAGAAAGGGCTATACCATATCATGCTATTATGAATTGCCTGAGATGTTTATCCCTTATGATGCACCCTTCTTGATTGCGCGGTAGTCGCTTTTTATTAGGGTGATCTCTCACAAAAATATCAAGTAGTTAGTGTTCTCCCAAGTGTAGCACCGTCACGGCACCTAACTTTTCGGGGTACGACATGTACACATGAGTACGAACGATTAGGGATGTGTGAGGCGGGTGAGGTCAGACCTCGCAGCGAGATCACTTGGTTGTCTTGACGTTCAGGTAGGATAGTCCTAAGCTCGGAACACACGCATCGAAAGATGAACAAGAGTCACATAGAGATGTGATTGGCAAGTTGGCCTACCGGTTGAAATTCACGTCATCAGTGTTGAACCCGTCAATGGCGTCGAATTGAAATGCGGATCTTGTATCACTCACAATCAATTATGAGAGATATTGATTTGAGTGGGAGCGCACTATAGAATTAACTTGTTTAATTCTCAGTGCAATTAATTTTGAACACTGTCTAAGTGTGGTTTGCATAATAGTTGTAGAATAATGGCTCGCGTTTCCACATTCCCTATTAAAATTGAATAGCTGTTAAATATCTGGTTAAAACTTTACGGTTGGTAACGTAATGTGAGGATTGTCCTCAAGAGTGTCGAGAAGGATTTTGTCCTATCGCATGCTTTCGGTATTCTCCCGCTAAAGCTATGGATCATGTGACTCTCGTCCTTCGATCCAAAAGCTAGTATTCCTTTTCAGTCAAAGTGCAATATGTTTGCTTCCATGAGACCCGGACTTCGAAAGTTTGGATAGTTATGTGATATTCATGGAATCTGAAAATCATTTTCAGAGACAGACAAAGGCTAAAAGATATGAGATATCCAAAGCAATGTTTGTTTGCAAACTGTTAGTAAAGGAGTTTACTATGCATTAGACTGATAAGAGAGGGATCCAGGAGAACGCCTATCATATGATGAAAGGTGAATAAAACGACAACTTAAAGAGAAAGGAAGTGTCCGAAGGGTGTTAGTGAAACTTTCACGCCTAGGAAGTCCGGGGCTAATGCCACTCTTAAGTTGGATGCTTCTTCTGAGAGTAGGAGAAATACTAAAAGTTAAACTGTTAGAAGTATAATGGCAAAAGGATAGAAGACTGGAATATCCAGCTCATGTATGAATGTCATACAGGTTTTTGATGTATAGAAGGCTGGTCAAAGATATAGTTCTTGGGAATTATGGTTAAACATGTTAATCACTAATTCTTGGGTATTGTGAGTTAATCACAAAGATACCCGCTCGATTGCATTCTGTTGCAACTCGATGTAAGAACTACTATGGCCTGAAAGACTAGCCAGGAATGAGGTTTAGATACACGCAGGGAACATAGTAAATGTTACTATGCCTTCCATAGGTGTATTCCCTATGTATTTACTTTCATAATTCATTTTAGAGTTTCACACTCTAGCCCTTTGCATAAGGTATCTTGCAAGACGGTTGTTCATAAGAGAACTTTTGATGTTCGGTGTTATGAATAACATAAGGGCCATACTTTCATTATGAATGAGATGTATGTTATGAATATTGATAATAATACATTACCTCTGGGTTTACTTTCATAATTCATTTTAGAGTTTCATACACTCTAGCCCATTGCACAATGTTTGTTGCAAAAGAGTTGTTCATAAAACAACAATTGTTGTTCAGTATTATGAATAACATGAAGGGCCATGCTTCCATCCTAGATGGGATGTATGTTATGAATATTGATGGAAAATATGATACATCCATAACACTGACGCTAAATGTCGCAAGACTAAAAGAATACCACACAAGTGTGGCACTGCATTTGGTCACATTGGAGAAACCCGCATGGAAAATCCATTATGATGGATTTTGAAGTCGTTTGATTTTGAATCATCTGACACTTGCAACTTTCCTCTGAAAAGTGAAGTGACTGAAATACCGTTCACAGGCCATAAGGAACGAGCAAAGAACATATTGGTGATCATACATTGTGATGTGTGTAGTCCAATAAATGTTGTTGCAAGTA
The DNA here is from genome assembly GCA_039707655.1 of Elymus sibiricus. Classification (NCBI taxonomy): domain Eukaryota; kingdom Viridiplantae; phylum Streptophyta; class Magnoliopsida; order Poales; family Poaceae; genus Elymus; species Elymus sibiricus. The sequence goes on along the minus strand of CM077669.1, from coordinate 389,575,800 downwards.
GTGGATTTATCTATCTTCAGAAATGACTCAAGTAGATATATGGATATTTACTTGTTGAGACGAAGTCTGGATCTTTTGAATTCATTCATAAGGTTTTCAAAAATGAAGTAGAAGTTATTGTAACAAGAAAATTATGTTTCTACAATTCGATTGCAGAAAGGAATATTTGAGTTACAAGTTTAGCGAATGTCTGATGAGTTATGAAAGGGGTTTCATAACTTGCACCTCCCGGAACACCACTGCAAGTGAAAAGTCCGTGAAGATGTAATCGAACCATTTATGACATGGTAAGATCAAAGATGACATAAATAAATTTGCCATTATCCCTTTTATAGAGTGATGCTTTAGAGACTGCGGCTTTTACACTGAAAAGAGCTCCATCAGGTCTGTTGAAATGACGCCATGGTGTGGTACGCCCAACCATGTTATATCTTTTCTTAACATTTGGAATATGGGGCTTGTGTAAAAGGTTACAAACCTATTCCAAATCAGACAAGTGCTACTTTGTAAGGTTATCCCAAGTCATTGGGTATTCCCCCACCACTATACCGAGGCAAAGGGTTTTGCCGCAAAACGGTATGCTTTTAAAGAGAATAGTACTTTCAAAAGGTGAGTAGGAGGACAGTGCAACTCGACGAGATAACCAGTATCTTCGTCATCAGGTCAAAGGAAAGGAACCTTGGAAGTGATTCCGGAGTTTCCTACTGCGACTGATACGGAAGCCTCTACATGAGATGTATGGACTTCCGTCGAACTTGCAGCTAAACCGCGTAGGAAAAACTCATGCAAACCTCTCAGGTGCGCATACGAGATATTGTTGTTAGACAACAGTATACCTACGATACACAAGGAAGCGTTGATGGGCCCTGACTCCGGAATTGGCTAAATGCCAATACAATCCGAGATAGTTTCCGTATAAGTGATTCAAGATTAAAATCTTGATACACCTTTCGGAAGACTTAGAGTCTAACGAATATTTATGGAACTAAAACTGATACGGAAAAAAATGTTTTATCCATAAAGCTCGACTTGTTGCAATAACAAGTTCAAGGAGTTGACTACGACGAGATTGTCTCACCGTAGCGATGCTTGAAGTCGGTTCGGGTTGAACTAGCAATTAATACATATTTCAAATCATGAGATATGAAACATGGATGACAAAAGGATTTCCATCTGATGGAAATGAAACCTAGGACTTGTATGTGATACAGTCCAAAGTAATTTGTCGATCCAGAAGATGCTAGTGAGTATGCAAACTTTAGAGTTCCAGCGATGGACAGAAGAGAGCAAAGTGGAGTTGGAATCTTCGTTTTTGATGGAATGGTCAAAGAGGTTTGACTTCATCAAATGGGTATCGAAGATGCTGGTGATTTAAGAAAGTAAGTGGGAGCATGGTAATATTTCTAAAAACCTTGTGTACTTGACACATTGTTAAATTGGAAATAAATTTCTTGATACGAATTAGGACTTCATTTGAAAATAGTTTTTCGATGAAGTGCTTAGGCTAAATAGCCTCAATATTAGGCATGATGATCTATGGAGATAGATTTACCTAATAGGGCTAAGCTATGAATACATATTGACAAGATGCTAAAACTTTTTAGCATTTAAAAACGCCAAGGAGTGATTCTTGCCGAAGTCACATGGAAAGAGTTTTGCAAGACTCGGTGTCTGAAAACACTGATGAGCAAAATACATAATGGAGATTCCACACACTCTTGTGTTTGGATTAATCATGTATTCCATGGTATGTAAATCAACCAGATATGTCCAATACTCCAAAGTTGTTGCGAGTATAGATACCATAGTGATCAAAGTACTGATCATAGGACAACCGTGAAAGATGTCATTGAGTACTAGAGTAGTAGTGATGACATGTTTTCTCGCAAGCAGAGATTATGAAGTGCTCGTTGTAAGTAATTACATCGATACAGTCTTCATCAATGCTCCATGCGATTTTCGATTTAAGTTAAGGGTTTTGTGTAATACACAATATGGTGGCACGGTAGTTGGAAATTGTTCCCAACAAGATACTGTGGCGAATTCTATAACAAAGGCTGAGTATGTTGACGCTTAAGAAGCGACAAAGAAGTTGTTGAATCATATAGTTCATTCATGAACTTACTATGGTTCCAAGATGGCTTTGGTCTATGGGACACTATTGCAGATAGTTGCTCCATAGCTCAGTCTGAGGAATCAGGTTTCGACCAATGATTCACACATATGCAAAGCCAAGTCCACACAAAATATGAATTTTGTGAAAGCGTGAAAACGCGAGGATATGCAAAGTTACACATGGAGCTGAAGTTGTCAGATCCGTTGGACATCAGGCTATACCACAAGCGAAGCATATTTTACACCAGTATGCCATAGGTGTAAAGTGCATTAGCATTGACTAGATTATTGACTCTAGTTCAAGTGGGAGTCTGTAGGAGGTATGCCCTAGAGGCAATAATAAATGTTATTGATTATCTCCCTGTTCATAATTAGGTTTATGTTCCATGCTATAACTGCTATGGTTCTCGAGTCTGCAATAACCACGAGGCTCGGAGGAAGACTCATATGCACGTGTGGAATAATAAACGGTAAAATGTATTCCTAGTCTGGCCTCTAAGACTGGCTCAAGTATTGCATGATGATCCTGTTTTCCTGATCATGGGCATGGCTATGCCGGCAATTTTGAGGGCACAATTTTAGAAGAACATTTGTGTTGAATCGACCCGAATTGATGTTATTCTATGAGATTCATTCGTCATAAGTTAATGGTTAATAACACAGAGATGGTTAACGTTTGCATAATTCCTTAGACCATGAGAGTATCGAGTTACTTCATGCTTGCTTCATGAACTTTGGGGTTTGTTAAACGTCATCCGTAAATGGGTGGCTATTACGACGGCTTACGGGTTCATGGAAAAGTATGTCAAGTAACTTGATAGCTCAAGATTGGGATTTGCTCCTCCGATGATGGAGAGATATCTCTGGGCCCTCTCGGTGTTACGGTATCCATCATCGTCTGGCCAGACACTTTGTGATTTGATCACGGGGATGCCGGAACACGGGAACGAGAAAAGAGAACAATATCGGTAACGAGGTAACTGGCATAGTGGACAAGTTGTTGATCCGCGGGGATGCCAACATGTCTCACCTCGGGTATTTGTAACATATCGCGAAGTAACAGGAATAGCACATGGCAACTGGAGGTTCACTCGAATATTCATTCGTGTGGGTATAGGGGTCAATATGGGTGTCCACGGCTCCGATGTTGATCATTGATCGGAAGGGGTTCTGGGTCATGTCTATACTTCACCGAACCTATAGGGTCACACGCTTAAGGGTCATCTATCTGCTGAATACTAGACGGGGAGTCTGAGAGAAAATCACCGAAAAAGTTTCGAACTAAACGGAAACGTTCCGGAGAGGATATCGGAATAGTTCCGGTGAAACTGAAAAGTTGTTTCAGGGTATTCCATAAAGTCAAATTGGTTTCGGCACATGCTTGGAAATTATTGGAAGGTACCGGAATTGTTCCGGTAACTTCTGAGATTTTTCAGAGACAAAAACCGGAAATGTTCCGGACTGCCGGAACCGCTTTAGTTGCTTTTCACAGATGAAAATCGCTAAACCGAAAAGTTGTTTCGGAGTACACCATAAAATCAAAATGGTTTCGGCACATGCCTGATAATTCTTGGAGGGTGCCAGAATCGTTCTGGAAACTTTCTGGAATTTTCCGGGATGAAAACCGGAAATGTTCCGGAGCTGCCGGAACCGCTTCGGATGCTTTTCGCAGATGAAAATCACTAAACCGGAATTGTTTCGGATCGCGTTGAAAATTATTTTAGTGGGTACTGGAAATGTTCTAAGCCCACATGAATATTTTCAGTTCGAACGGACGCTGAAATATGTCGTCGTGAATAGTGAAAGTGCTTTTTGGATTACTTTTTGGAAAGCCACCTTTTTGGGCTTTTGCTCCAAAATATCTTGGAGATGACATGGATGGATGTGGCTGAAATTTCAGCCCCTCCACCCCTCCTTCTCCTATAAATATAGGTGGAGGGGGCAGCCCAAATCTCATCCTTGCTCTCATACACATGCCATAGACTTGTCTGGCTTCTCTCTCCCTCCCAGCGAAATAGTTTCGTAGAGCCGAAAGGCTGTCTGGGTTCCGGCAGGAACTAGTTCTGGACGGTGAAGCCCTGCCGGATAGTTGAGACCGTATGTGTGCAACTCTGTAGAGAGATCGTAGTTTCGGTCTTAGTTTGAGAGTGCCTCCCGAAGGGCTGTCCGAGTGACTGTCCGAGTTTCGATGGTCCTCCCGAAGGGCTGTCCGAGTGACTGTCCGAGTTTCGATGGTCCTCCCGAAGGGCTGTCCGTGACACCGTCCGAGGGACTGTCCGACCGCCTCCCGGAGGGCTGTCCGGGGGCGGATGAGGGTATACATCCTCGCGGTTGGGAGGTTGTAAATCCTAGCTGCGGGGATCTGCACCGCCGATCGTCATCGACTCTACTTCCGCTGCGCTACGAGTCGGTAACGAAACAGATCAAACCTTGTATGCAGTCTCCATAGTGATCCTGGGCTGGTCCGTAGGTCGGAAATTTTTTGTTTTCTGCGGCGTTACCCTACAGTTCTCAGTAACCCTAAACCACAAATCGGTGAGACCGATTCATCCAAGCTCGGTGACGCCGAGACATACATGGCGGAAGATTAAACCTAAAAACTTTCATTCCCTAATCTCTACAGAATTTCTTGTGGATAGAAGTTGAGCAATCCATGGCATGAGGACAAACGAAAACCTAATGCGCAAGATTTGGACAACGAGCGTAAGAGGGGCAAGCGGCGAAAGACTCCTGCGGCGAGGGCGCACGGGAGACGAGAGGGACGTCCAGAGACTCGAGCGCGACAGCAAGGGTTTGCGGAGGACGACGTTTGAAGAAGTAATTTCAAAAATTGGGTCCGCTGGATATATATCCCCTTAATGTCGGTGACACCGATTGAAACATTTCGGTGCCACCGAGTTTCTTAACTGCCAGGAGACAGTGAAACTCGGTGAGACCGAGATGGAGAAATCGGTGGTACCGAGGACAAAAACTAGATCAACCCTAGTGGTTCGGTGGAACTGAGATTGTGGAATTGGTTACACCGAGTTGCACATGGGAGGTTTTGGAAGTTAGCTCTTGTAGTAACGGAACTCCGAGTGCTCCTCACAGAGAGGGTTCAAAAAGTGCTTGCTCAAATTTTGTGATGAAGCATGAATATAATTTTAGACGAGAAAACATAGATAGCTAGAGGAGGGTACTTAGGCATTCTTGTATATCCAATTGGACAAAGAAAATAAAAGCCAAATAACAACAATTGGATATCCTCGAATGAGTAAAGATATGCATACCAACATGCTCACACAATAAGATGTCAATAGAAATCATGGCAAACATGCACAACCACTCTATTATCTACCAAGCACTTTGGCAATGACGGAGTCATCTATATATTAGTATATTGACTTAGGAGCCAAGTAAGAGTACTTGATCATAGCTCATACTCATCATTTAAGTACAAGTGGGTTACCACTTTTACGTAAAGCATTTAATGTCGTCACATCTTATAAGATGCTTTAACTCAAGTCTTAGAGTAAAGCTCCCCCTTGATGTGACATCCCCCCTAAGAGGGATAAACTAACCTTGGGTTTTGTCGATGAAGACTTCATGTAGGTGATGTAGTGGTGGATGCACATTGTTGATGAAGATCATCTTGAGTTGGGAGCAATCCTTGTTGTTTCGTACTCTTATCACCTACATGGGTTTGTCCCACACAAGGAACAAATACAAGGATATCTATGGACATGGAGTGAAGCATATTTAGATGATGTCCATTGATTCTTTAATTACCTTGTCCCTTGCTTACCTTTGAGGGAATGTGTGACTCCTTGAACTATTTCATAAAGTTGGAGTTGATTGCAAATAGTCCTTGCCAAAAATGAATGTGAGTGAATTTCATTGGCGGAGTCACCCCTCAAGAACTTCTCTAGTTCTTATTCTTTGGGACCCACATCAAATTGATGGGAATCCTTGGAGTTGAGGTAGCACTTGATGAAGTAGAGCTTGTAGTAGCCTCGGGAACCCACTTCACCATTGCTAGGGATTCATATTCAAATGTGTCAATCTCCTCTTGAAACTTGTCCTTGCCCTTGAGCTTGTGGTCTTGTGGTGGAAGGTCATCTTGATCTTTTGTTCCCTTGGGGAGTGTAGGTTCATACTTCTCTCTTTGAGGAACACACTTTGGCTTGGGGTATTGACCTTCTTCCCATTCAACTCCATTTGCGTTGAAGTAGCCAATGCATTGGTTCTTCCGGTATCCTCCATGCTTGCGTACAATCTCCTCAAATTGCTTACATCCGGCAAGACTTTTGTAGACACCTTTCTCTATAATCCCTTTCAATAAATTGTTTTCTTGCTCGAGTGTAAACTTGTCTAAGAGAATCGTTAGTGGAATCAATAGAGCTACTAGAAGCAACATTATTGGATTTGACATTAGTATTGTTGCTACTAGATGAAGAACCTTTCTTGCCTTTGTTACAAGTTTGCTTAGATTTAACTTGCGGAATAAATGTGGACAAGAGTAATTGTTTGGCAAGATAAGAAGAACTCTTCTTTCGAAGATCGTCATTGATAGCTTTAAGAAACTCATGTTCTTGCTCTAAATTTAGCTTCTCGAAGCGTAGCTTATCATGAGTTCTTAAGAGATCTCTATGATCTTCTAGAGTAGATTCATGAGCTAACTTAAGAGTGTTTAGTTCTTTAGTTAGATGCTCAATCTCCTTCTTATCATCATCACACGACTTATCTTGATTAGCATGACTATCATCAAGTTCGTTTTGACTAACATCACTAGTTTTATCAAAGAGCAAGTCATCATATCCTAATAGATCATCCTCATCACTATTGAAGTAAATGTATTCGGGGTGTGATACCTTGGGCCTTTAGACATGAAGCAACTTCCACTTCCTTCATTTGGTGAATCAAATATGTCCTAGTGGTTGGAGGTTACGAGTGCTAATCCGGAAACACCTTCATCTTGACTATAGTCGGAGTTGGAGTGATAGCTTCCCTCGGATTGGTTGTCGGAATCGGAGCTGGAAACCCATTCACCAACATGATCTTGATGTCTTCTTCTTGTGTAGCTCTTGGTGTACTTGTCCTTCTTCTCCGAGTTCTTACTTCTCCAGGAGGGTCTTTGTTCATAGCGATCTTCTCTACTCCTTCTCTCTCTACGAGGTGATTCATCTCTTGAGCTTCGTCTTCTAGGTGACTCTTATCTCCTTTTGTGGGGGGGGGGGGGGCGTGCACTCATTTGAGTAGTGTCCGGGCCTTCCACAATTGTAACAATTTTGGTCACGACTACAGGAATGGTTCTCTTCATAACTTGAATTGGAGCTTCTCTCTTTGCCTCTACTCTTGTAGAACTTGTTGAATTTCTTGACCATGAGGCTTATCTCTTCATTGGTAACAAGGTTGTCACTTGAAGTAGCGGGAGTGTCACTTGTAGCTTTGTATGCACCGCTTGACTTGGTGTGAAGTTATTCTTTGTCCTTGAGTGACATCTCATGAGCAACAATCCTTCCAATGACTTCCGTTGGCTTGAGATCTTTGTAGTTTGGCATCATTTGGATTAATGTGCACACGGTGTCATACTTTCCATCCAAGGCTCTAAGGATCTTATTGATGATGAATTTGTCGATCATCTCTTCACTTCCAAAGCCGGCAATCTCATTTGTGATGAGTGCAAGCCTAGAGTACATTTCCACGACTCCTTCACCATCCTTCATCTTGAACTTGTTAAGTTGACTTTGTAGCACATCCAACTTAGATTTCCTAAAAGATTCGGTACCTTCGTGCATATCAACCAAAGTATCCCAAATCTCTTTTGCATTCTCAAGACGGCTTATCTTGTTGAACTCGTCGGGGCATAAGCAGTTGAATAGAATGTCGCATGCTTGAGCGTTGTATTGCAACATCTTCAATTCTTCTGCAATCGCTTCACGATCCGGTTCCTTTCCATCACCAAAGAATTCACCTTGCAAGCCAAAACGAACAACAACCCATACGGCGGGGTTATGACAAAGAATATGCATGTTCATTTTATGCTTCCAACTAGCAAAGTTTGTACCATCAAAATATGGACCTCTACGATGATAACTTCCCTCACTATACGCCATACTCTCCTAGGTTGTGCAACCAATGCAATGGAGACCAAAGCTCTAATACCACTTGTAGGATCCAAAGTATGTCTAGAGGGGGGGGGTGATTAGACTAATTGACCAATTAAAAATCTAGCCTTTTCCCAATTTTAAATGTTGGCAAGTTTTAGCAATCGTAGCAAGTCAAGTACACCCTACACATGCAAGTCTAAGAGTATAGCAGCGGAAAGTAAAGACATGAACATGAAAGTAAAGGTAGGGAGAGGAGAATCAAACACAATAGGTTTTTCCCGTGGTTCCGATAGGTAGTGCTATTGTACGTCCACGCTCATGGAGACTTCAACCCACGGAGAGTAGCGGTCGCGAGAGTCCACGGAGGGCTCCACCCGTTAGGGTCCACAAAGTAGCAACTGTTGGAAATATGCCCTAGAGGCAATAATAAAATGGTTATTATCATATTTCCTTGTTCATGATAATCGTTTATTATCCATGCTAGAATTGTATTGATCGGAAACTCAGATACATGTGTGGATACATAGACAACATTGTGTCCCTAGTAAGCCTCTACTAGACTAGCTCGTCGATCAGAGATGGTCAAGGTTTCCTGACCATAGACAATGAGTTGTCATCTGATAACGAGATCACATCATTAGGAGAATGATGTGATGGACAAGACCCAACCGTAAGCATAGCAATTGATTGTGTCAGTTTGTTGCTACTGCTTTATCCATGTCAAGTATATGTTCCTACGACCATGAGATCATGCAACTCCCGGACACCGGAGGAATGCCTTGTGTGTATCAAACGTCACAACGTAATTGGGTGACTATAAGGGTGCTCTACAGGTATCTCCAAGGGTGTCTATTGAGTTGGCATGGATCGAGACTGGGATTTGTCACTCCGTATGACGGAGAGGTATCTCTGGGCCCACTCGGTAACACAACATCACAAGAAGCTTGCAAGAAATGTGACTAAAGAGTTAGTCACGGGATCTTGTGTTACGGAACGAGTAAAGAGATTTGCCGGTAACGAGATTGAACTAGGTATGGAGATACCGACGATCGAATCTCGGGCAAGTAACATACCGATGGACAAAGGGAACTGCATACGGGATTGTCTGAATCGTTGACATCGTGGTTCGACCGATAAAGATCTTCGTAGAATATGTAGGAACCAATATGGGCATCCAGGTCCCGCTATTGGTTATTGACCGTAGAGTTGTCTCGGTCATGTCTACATAGTTCTCGAACCCGCAGGGTCTGCACACTTAACGTTCGGTGACGTTTCGGTATTATTGAGTTATGTATGTTGGTGACCGAAGGTTGTTCGGAGTCCCGGATAAGATCCCGGACGTCACGAGGAGCTCCGGAATGGTCCGGAGGTAAAGATTTATATATGGGAAGTCATATTTTGGCGTCCGGAAAAGTTTCGGGTTTTTCCGGTATTGTACCGGGAAGCTTCTAGAAGGTTCCAGAAACTTCCGGAGGAGTCCGGAAGTCCACCAAGGGGTCCACCACGTCCGAAGGGTTTGCATGGGCTGAGGGGAGGCGCCCTGGCCTTATTGGGCCAGGTGCACAAGTCCCTCAAGGCCCATGTGGCTTGGGAGAGGTGGAAAGTCCACCTGTTTATGGAAAGGGAGGGAATTGGACTAGGAGTCCAACCCCTCCCCCTTGGCTGCGCCCTACGGCTTGGAGGGGCTGATCTCCACGCCCCTCCACCTATATATAGAGGGGAGGGGGCGCCCCAAGAGCACACACGAAGCCCTTGGCGCCCCTCTCTCTCCCTAGATCGTTTTCTCCTCCGTTCGCGGTTTCGGTAGCGCTAGGCGTAGCCCTACCGGGATAGCACCACCACCACCGCCACCATGCCGTCGTGTTGCCGGAGAACTCATCTATCTCTCCGCTCTCCCTTGCTGGATCAAGGAGGCGGAGATCTTCATCGAGCTGTACGTGTGCTGAACGCGGAGGTGCCGTCCGTTCGGCGCTAGATCGGGACGTATTGTGATTGGATCGCGGGACGGCTTGAGATTTGGATCGCGAAGACGTTCGACTACATCAACCGCGTTTCTTAACGCTTCCCGCTTAGCGATCTACAAGGGTATGTAGATCCACTCTCCCTCTCGTAGATCCTCATCACCATGGATAGGTCTTGCGTGTGCGTAGAATTTTTTTTGTTTCCCATTCAACGTTCCCCAACAGTGGCATCATGAGCTAGGTCTATGTGTAGATGAGATCACGAGTAGTACACAAAGGAGTTTGTGGGCGTTGATTCTCAGATTGCTTCCTCAATTGGTCTTTTCTTGATTCAGCGGTATTGTGGGATGAAGCGGCCCGGACCAACCTTACTCGTACGCTTACGAGAGACCGGTTCCATCGACTGACATATGACTTTGTTGCATAAAGATGGACGGCGGGTGTCTGTCTCTCCCACTTTAGTTGGATCGGATTCAACAAAGGCGGTCCTTGAGAAGGTTGAATAGCAATTTGTGTATCACCGTTGTGGTTTTTGCGTAGGTAAGAATCGTTCTAGCTAGATACCCGTAACAGCCACGTAAAACATGAAACAACAATTAGAGGACATCTAACTTGTTTTTGCAGGGTATGTTGTGATGTGGTATGGCCAATTACATGATGAGATATATGTGATGTATGAGATGATCATCTTTTGTATAGAATATCACGACTTGCATGTCGATGAGTACGGCAACCGGCAGGAGCCATAGGGTTGTCTTTAATTTATTTTCGCCGTTTTTGCTTTACTTTATCGCTATGAGTTAGCAATAGTCATAGAAGCAACAGTTGGCACGACAACCTCATGGCGACACGTTGATGGAGATCAAGATGATGGAGACCATGGTGTCATGCCAGTGACGATGGAGATCATGCCGGTGCTTTGTAGATGGAGATCAAAAGCACAAGTTCATGGCCATATCATGTCACTTATGATTTGCATGTGATGTTAATCCTTTTATGCACCTTGTTTTGCTTAGGACGATGGTAGCATTATAAGGTGATCCCTCACTAAAATTTCAAGATAAAATTGTGTTCTCCCCGAGTGTGCACCGTTGCGAAAGTTCGTCGTTTCGAGACACCACATGATGATCGGGTGTGATAGACTCTACGTTCGCATACAACGGGTGCAAGCCAGTGTTGCACATGCGGAACACTTGGGTTAAACTTGGCGAGCCTAGCATGTACAGACATGGCCTCGGAACACAAGAGACCAAAAGGTCGAACATGAGTCATATAGAAGATATGATCAACATGGAGATGTTCACCATTGAAACCACCTCATCTCACGTGATGATCGGACTTGGGTTGGTGGATTTGGATCATGTCACACTTAGACAACCTGAGGGATGTTGATTTGAGTGGGAGTTCTTAAGTAATATGATTAATTGAACTCATTATCATGAACATAGTCAAAGTGACTTTACAAATTATGTTGTAGATCAATAGCTCGCACTGTAGCTCCCCTGTTTTTTATACGTTCCTAGAGAAATAGAATTGAAAGATGATGGTAGCAATAATACGGACTGGGTCCGTGATCTGAGGATTGTCCTCATTGCTGCACAGAAGGCTTATGTCCTTAATGCACCGCTCGGTGCGCCACCCCCCTCAAGCATCGTCTGTAGATTTTGTGAACATCTGACAGGCACGTTTTGATGACTACTTGATAGTTCAGTGCGTCATGCATTATGGCTTAGAATTGAGGCTCCAAAACGTTTTTGAACGTCATGGAACATATGAGATGTTCTAAGAGCTGAAATTGGGATCTCAGGCTCATGCCCGTGTTAAGAGGTATGAGACCTCCAACAAGATTCTTTGCCTGCAAGATGAAGGAGAATAGCTCAATCGGTGATCATGTGCTCAGATTGTCTGGGTGCTACAATCACTTGAATCGAGTGGGAGTTGATCTTCCAGATAAGATAGTGGTTGATATAGTTCTCCAAGTCACTGCCATAAAGCTACCAGAGCTTCATGATGAACTATGAAATGCCAGGGATGGAAATAATAATCCCTGAGCTATTCGCGATGTTTGACACCGTGAAGGTAGAAATCAAGAAGGAGCATCAAGTGTTGATGGTTAGTAAAACCACTAGTTTCGAGAAGGGCAAGTGCAAGGTGTTGGAGAACGTTGCATGGGAAACAAAAATTTTCCTACGCACACGCAAGATCTATCCATGGTGATGAGCATCTACGAGAGGGAGAGTGAATCTACATACCCTTGTAGATCGCTAAGCGGAAGCGTTAATAAACGCGGTTGATGTAGTCGAACGTCTTCGCGATCCAAATCGCCGAGCGTCCCGCGATCCAATCACGATCCTTCCGATCTAGTGCCGAACGGACGGCACCTCCGCGTTCAACACACGTACGGCTTGATGACGCCTTCACCTCCTCGATCCAGCGAGCGATGGTGAAGTAGTGGTTGAGTTCCAGCAGCACGACGGCGTGGTGATGGTGGTGAGGAACAATCTCTGCAGGGCTTCGCCAAGCGCTACGGAGATTATGACGGAGGAACTAGAGGGCTAAGGTTGCCGGCACACGGCTTGGGAAATCCTGATGTGTCCCGTGTGCTAGCCCTGCCCCTCTATTTATATGTTGAGCCTTGGGGTCTAAACTTGGAGTAAAAGCCTCCTCCGGGTCGGTTTTGCCCGCACAAGGTCGGTTTGGCCCGCAGGAAAAGAGTCCAATTCGGACCCTGCCGAATCGTGCACAGCCGCGCACAAGCGGTAGTACCGCTTCACACAAGCGGTAGTACCGCTTGGGCGGTAGTACCGCTTCACACAAGCGGTAGTACCGCTCCGGCGGTAGTACCGCTTCACCAAGCGGTAGTACCGCTTACGCGGCAGCAAAACTACTTTTGCACTTTCCAATACCTTGTGGGCTTTATCCCTTTGGCTCATATAAAGTGTTGCTGCACCCGAACACTTCGGTAAACATCCGGAACCCCTTCCGGTGAACTTCGGAACTCTTCCGGAGATCAAAACACTATTATCACATATATCAATCTTTACCTCCGGACTATTCCGGAGATCCTCGTCATGTCCGGGATCTTATCCGGGACTCCGAACAACTTTCGGTCACCAACATAATAACTCAATTATACTAATCGTCACCAAACGTTAAGTGTGTAGACCCTGCGGGTTCGAGAACTATGTAGACATGACCGAGACACCTCTACGGCCAATAACCAATAGCGGGACCTGGATGCCCATATTGGCTCCTACATATTCTACGAAGATCTTTATCGGTCGAACCTCTATGTCAAGGATTCAGTTAATCCCGTATGCTGTTCCCTTTGTTCTTCGGTATGTTACTTGCCCGAGATTCGATCGTCGGTATCACTATACCTAGTTCAATCTCGTTACCGGCAAGTCTCTTTACTCGTTCCGTAATACAAGATCTCGTGGCTAACACTTTAGTCACATTGCTTGCAAGGCTCATTGTGATGTTGTATTACCGAGTGGGCCCTGAGATACCTCTCCGTCATACGGAGTAACAAATCCCAGTCTTGATCCATGCCAACCCAACAGACACCCTCGGAGATACCTGTAGAGCACCTTTATAGTCACCCAGTTACGTTGCGACGTTTGATACACACAAGGTATTCCTCCGGTGTCAGTGAGTTGCATGATCTCATGGTCAAAGGAACAGATACTTGACATGCAGAAAACAATAGCAATAAACTGACACAATCAAATGCTACGTTTACAGTTTGGGTCTTGTCCACCACATCATTCTCCTAATGATGTGATCCCGTTATCAAATGACATCTCATGTCCATGGCTAGGAAACCTTAACCATCTTTGATCAACAAGCTAGTCAACTAGAGGCTTACTAGGGACACAGTGTTGTCTATGTACCCACACATGTATTTGAGTTTCCAATCAATACAATTATAGCATGGATAATAAACGATTATCATGAACAAGGAAATATAATAATAACCAATTTATTATTGCCTCTAGGGCATATTTCCAACAGTCTCCCACTTGCACTAGAGTCAATAATCTAGTTCACATCACTATGTGATTTACATTGTAATGAATCGAACACCCATGCAGTTCTGGTGTTGTTCATGTTTAGCCCTTGGAAGAGGTTTAGTCAACGGATCTGCAACATTTAGATCCGTGTGTACTTTGCAAATATTTATGTCGTCCTCCTTGATGTAATCGCGGATGGAATTGAAACGTCGCTTTATGTGTCTGGTCCTCTTGTGAAATCTTGGTTCCTTGGCTAGAGCAATGGCACCAGTATTATCACAAAACAGAGTCATTGGGTTAAGCGCACTAGGCACTACTCCAAGATCTGTCATGAACTCCTTCATCCAGACACCTTCCTTCGCCGCCTCCGAGGCTGCGATGTACTCCGCTTCGCATGTAGAATCAGCTACCACGCTTTGCTTGGAACTGCACCAGCTAACCGCACCCCCATTAAGAATAAATACGTATCCGGTTTGCGACTTAGAGTCATCCGGATCAGTGTCAAAGCTTGCATCGACGTAACCCTTTACGACGAGCTCTTGATCACCTCCATAAACGAGAAACATGTCCTTAGTCCTTTTCAGGTACTTCAGGATATTCTTGACCGCCGTCCAGTGTTCCATTCCTGGATCACTTTGAAACCTTCCGGCCATACTTATGGCAAGGCTGACATCGGGTCTTGTGCACAGCATTGCATACATGATAGAGCCTATGGCTGAAGCATAGGGGATGACACTCATCTTTTCTCTATCTTCTGCAGTCACTGGGCATTGAGTCTTACTCAACTTCACACCTTGCAAAACAGGCAAGAACCCCTTCTTGGACTGATCCATTTTGAACTTCTTCAAAATCTTATCAAGGTATGTGCTTTGTGAAAGTCCTATTAAGCGTCTCGATCTATCTCTATAGATCTTGATGCCTAATATGAAAGCAGCTTCTCCTAGGTCCTTCATTGAAAAACTCTTGTTCAAATATTCCTTTACGCTTTCCAGCATTTCTATATTGTTTCCAATCAGCAATATGTCATCCACATATAATATTAGAAACGCTATAGAGCTCCCACTCACTTTCTTGTAAATACAAGCTTCTCCATAAACTTGTATAAACTCGAACGCTTTGATCACCTCATCAAAACGAAGATTCCAACTCCGAGATGCTTGCACCAGTCCATAAATGGATCGCTGGAGTTTGCAAACTTTGTCAGCATTTTCTGGATCGACAAAACCTTCTGGTTGTATCATATACAACTCTTCCTTAAGGTAACCGTTAAGGAACGCTGTTTTGACATCCATCTGCCAAATTTCATAATCGAAAAAGGCAGCTATTGCTAACATGATTCTGACGGACTTAAGCATCGCTACGGGTGAGAAGGTCTCATCGTAGTCAACTCCTTGAACTTGTGAAAAACCCTTTGCCACAAGTCGAGCTTTATAGACGGTGACATTACCGTCCGCGTCCGTCTTCCTCTTAAAGATCCATTTGTTCTGAATGGCCTTACGCCCTTCAGGTAATACTTCCAAAGTCCATACTTTGTTTTCATACATGGATCCCATCTCGGATTTCATGGCCTCTAACCACTTCTCGGAATCCGGGCTCATCATCGCTTCTCCATAGCTCGTAGGTTCATCGTTGTCTAACAACATGACCTCTAAGACAGGGTTGCCGTACCACTCGGGAGCAGTACGCGTCCTTGTCGACCTACGAGGTTCGACAGCAACTTGATCCAAAGCTTCATGATCATCATCATTAACTTCCTCTTCAGCTAATGTAGGCTCCACAGAAACAACTTTCTGCGCTGCGCTACTCTCAGGTTGAAGTAAAGGTTCAACAACCTCATCAAGTTCTATCTTCCTCCCACTCAATTCTTTCGAGAGAAACTCTTTCTCAAGAAATGTTCCGTTTTTAGCGACAAACACTTTGCCTTCGGATCTGAGGTAGAAGGTATACCCAACTGTCTCTTTTGGGTATCCTATGAAGACGCATTTCTCCGCTTTGGGTTCCAGCTTTTCAGGCTGAAGCTTTTTGACATAAGCATCACATCCCCAAACTTTAAGAAACGACAGCTTTGGCTTCTTGCCAAACCAAAGTTCATATGGCGTCGTCTCAACGGATTTCGATGGTGCCCTATTTAAAGTGAATGCAGCTGTCTCTAATGCATAACCCCAAAACGATAGTGGCAAATCGGCAAGAGACATCATAGATCGCACCATATCCAATAAGGTTCGATTACGACGTTCGGACACACCATTACGCTGTGGTGTTCCAGGCGGTGTTAATTGTGAAACAATTCCACACTGTCTTAAGTGACTGCCAAACTCATAACTTAGATATTCTCCTCCTCGATCAGATCGTAGGAATTTAATCTTCTTGTTACGATGATTCTCAACTTCACTCTGAAATTGTTTGAACTTTTCAAATGTTTCAGACTTGTGTTTCATTAAGTAAATATACCCATATCTACTTAAGTCATCAGTGAAGGTGAGAAAGTAACGATAACCACCGCGCGCCTCAATACTCATCGGACCGCACACATCAGTATGTATGATTTCCAATAAGTCACTTGCCCGTTCCATTGTTCCAGAGAACGGCGTTTTAGTCATCTTGCCCATGAGGCATGGCTCACATGTGTCAAGTGATTCAAAATCAAGTGACTCCAAAAGTCCATCAGCATGGAGCTTCTTCATGCGTTTTACGCCAATATGACCTAAACGGCAGTGCCACAAGAAAGTGGTATTATCATTATCAATTCTACATCTTTTGGCATCAATGTTATGAACATGTGTATCATTACTATCGAGATTCAATAAGAATAAACCCCTCACATCGGGTGCATGACCATAAAAGATATTACTCATATAAATAGAACAACCATTATTCTCTGATTTAAATGAGTAACCGTCTCGCAATAAACAAGATCCAGATATAATGTTCATGCTTAACGCAGGCACCAAATAACACTTATTTAGGTTCATCACTAATCCCGATGGTAATCGAAGAGCGAGCGTGCCGACGGCGATCACATCAACCTTGGAACCATTTCCCACGCGCATCGTCACTTCGTCCTTTGCCAGCCTCCGTCTATTCCGCAGTTCCTGTTTTGAGTTGCAAATATGAGCAACCGCACCGGTATCAAATACCCAGGCACTACAACGACAGTTGGTAAGGTACACATCAATAACATGTATATCATATATACCTTGTTTGTTGTTGGCCGCCTTCTTGTCAGCCAAATACTTGGGGCAATTCCGCTTCCAGTGTCCAGTTCCCTTGCAATGAAAACACACAGTTTCTGGTTTGGGTCCAGCCTTGGGTTTCTTCACGAGAGGAGCAACTGCTTTGCCACTCTGCTTGGAGTTACCCTTCTTACCCTTGCCATTTTTCTTGAAACTAGTGGTTTTATTGACCATCAACACTTGATGCTCCTTCTGAATTTCAGACTCAGCGGCTTTCAGCATCGCAAACAGCTCGGCGACTGACTTGTTCATCCCGTGCATGTTATAGTTCAACACGAAGCTCTTGTAGCTAGGTGGCAATGATTGAAGAACTCTGTCAGTGATAGCCTCTGGCGGAAGGGGCATCCCTAACTCAGCCAGACGGGTGGAGTACCCAGACATTCTGAGCACGTGATCACTGATAGACCCGTTCTCCTCCATCTTGCAAGCATAGAACTTATCGGAGATCTCATATCTCTCGATCCGGGCATTCTTCTGAAAGATAAACTTCAACTCCTGGAACATCTCATATGCTCCATGACGTTCAAAACGTCTTTGAAGTCCCGGTTCTAAGCCATACAACATTGCACATTGAACTATTGAGTAATCATCAGAACGAGCCTGCCAGGCGTTCACAACGTCTAGAGACTCAACTGGAGTGGGTGGATCACCAAGCGGTGCATCAAGGACATAAGCCTTCTGGGAAGCCGTAAGGATAATCCTTAGATTACGGGCCCAGTCCACAAAGTTACTTCCATCATCTTTCAACTTAGCTTTCTCTAGGAACGCATTAAAATTCAGGGGTGCTACCGCGCGAGCCATGATCTACAACATAAATATAGCAAAGACAACTTAGACTATTGTTCTTAGATAATGAGTTTAGTTAATCATATTTAAAAAACTCCCACTCAAATTGACATCCCTCCGATCATTCGAGTGTAACATGATCCAAATCCACCAACTCAAGTCCGATCATCACGTGAGTTGAGGTGGTTTCAATGGTGAACATCTTCATGTTGATCATATCTACTATATGACTCATGTTCGACCTTTCGGTCTCTTGTGTTCCGAGGCCATGTCTGTACATGCTAGGCTCGTCAAGTTTAACCCGAGTGTTCCGCACGTGTAACATGGCTTACACCCGTTGTATGCGAACGTAGAGTCTATCACACCCGATCATCACGGCGTGTCTCGAAACGACGAACTTTCGCAACGGTGCACACTTGGGGAGAACACAATTTATCTTGAAATTTAAGTGAGGGATCACCTTATAATGCTACCGTCGTCCTAAGCAAAATAAGATGCATAAAAGGATTAACATCACATGCAAATCATAAGTGACATGATATGGCCATGAACTTGTGCTTTTGATCTCCATCTCCAAAGCACCGGCATGATCTCCATCGTCACCGGCATGACACCATGATCTCCATCATCTTGATCTCCATCAACGTGTCGCCATAAGGTTGTCGCGCCGACTGTTGCTTCCACGACTATTGCTAACGTTTAGCGATAAAGTAAAGCATTACATAGCGCTTAATGATTGACACGCAGGTCATACAATAATTAAAGACAACTCTATGGCTCCTGCCAGTTGCCGTACTCATCGACATGCAAGTCGTGATATTCTATACAATACATGATCATCTCATACATCACATATATCTCATCATGTAATTGGCCATATCACATCACAACATACCCTGCAAAAACAAGTTAGACGTCCTCTAATTGTTGTTGCAAATTTTACGTGGTTGCTACGGGTATCTAGCAAGAACGATTCTTACCTACGCAAAACCACAACGTGGTGTAGTGATTGCTTTTTGATCTTCTAAAAGAACCCTCTTCATTGAACCGATTCAACTAAAGTGAGAGAGACAGACACCCGCCAGTCACCTTTATGCAACAAGTGCACGCAGCGGTAAAACCAGTCTCGCGTAAGTGTACGCGTAATGTCGGTCCGGGCCGCTTCATCTCACAATACCGCTGAATCAAGTATCAACTAGTAACGGCAAGCAATATGTATACACCCACGCCCACAACTCGTTTGTGTTCTACTCGAGATCTCATCTACGCATAGACCTAGCTCAGATGCCACTGTTGGAGAACGTTGCATGGGAAACAAAAATTTTCCTACGCACACGCAAGATCTATCCATGGTGATGAGCATCTACGAGAGGGAGAGTGAATCTACATACCCTTGTAGATCGCTAAGCGGAAGCGTTAATAAACGCGGTTGATGTAGTCGAACGTCTTCGCGATCCAAATCGCCGAGCGTCCCGCGATCCAATCACGATCCTTCCGATCTAGTGCCGAACGGACGGCACCTCCGCGTTCAACACACGTACGGCTTGATGACGCCTTCACCTCCTCGATCCAGCGAGCGATGGTGAAGTAGTGGTTGAGTTCCAGCAGCACGACGGCGTGGTGATGGTGGTGAGGAACAATCTCTGCAGGGCTTCGCCAAGCGCTACGGAGATTATGACGGAGGAACTAGAGGGCTAAGGTTGCCGGCACACGGCTTGGGAAATCCTGATGTGTCCCGTGTGCTAGCCCTGCCCCTCTATTTATATGTTGAGCCTTGGGGTCTAAACTTGGAGTAAAAGCCTCCTCCGGGTCGGTTTTGCCCGCACAAGGTCGGTTTGGCCCGCAGGAAAAGAGTCCAATTCGGACCCTGCCGAATCGTGCACAGCCGCGCACAAGCGGTAGTACCGCTTCACACAAGCGGTAGTACCGCTTGGGCGGTAGTACCGCTTCACACAAGCGGTAGTACCGCTCCGGCGGTAGTACCGCTTCACCAAGCGGTAGTACCGCTTACGCGGCAGCAAAACTACTTTTGCACTTTCCAATACCTTGTGGGCTTTATCCCTTTGGCTCATATAAAGTGTTGCTGCACCCGAACACTTCGGTAAACATCCGGAACCCCTTCCGGTGAACTTCGGAACTCTTCCGGAGATCAAAACACTATTATCACATATATCAATCTTTACCTCCGGACTATTCCGGAGATCCTCGTCATGTCCGGGATCTTATCCGGGACTCCGAACAACTTTCGGTCACCAACATAATAACTCAATTATACTAATCGTCACCAAACGTTAAGTGTGTAGACCCTGCGGGTTCGAGAACTATGTAGACATGACCGAGACACCTCTACGGCCAATAACCAATAGCGGGACCTGGATGCCCATATTGGCTCCTACATATTCTACGAAGATCTTTATCGGTCGAACCTCTATGTCAAGGATTCAGTTAATCCCGTATGCTGTTCCCTTTGTTCTTCGGTATGTTACTTGCCCGAGATTCGATCGTCGGTATCACTATACCTAGTTCAATCTCGTTACCGGCAAGTCTCTTTACTCGTTCCGTAATACAAGATCTCGTGGCTAACACTTTAGTCACATTGCTTGCAAGGCTCATTGTGATGTTGTATTACCGAGTGGGCCCTGAGATACCTCTCCGTCATACGGAGTAACAAATCCCAGTCTTGATCCATGCCAACCCAACAGACACCCTCGGAGATACCTGTAGAGCACCTTTATAGTCACCCAGTTACGTTGCGACGTTTGATACACACAAGGTATTCCTCCGGTGTCAGTGAGTTGCATGATCTCATGGTCAAAGGAACAGATACTTGACATGCAGAAAACAATAGCAATAAACTGACACGATCAAATGCTACGTTTACAGTTTGGGTCTTGTCCACCACATCATTCTCCTAATGATGTGATCCCGTTATCAAATGACATCTCATGTCCATGGCTAGGAAACCTTAACCATCTTTGATCAACAAGCTAGTCAACTAGAGGCTTACTAGGGACACAGTGTTGTCTATGTACCCACACATGTATTTGAGTTTCCAATCAATACAATTATAGCATGGATAATAAACGATTATCATGAACAAGGAAATATAATAATAACCAATTTATTATTGCCTCTAGGGCATATTTCCAACACAAGGAGGGAAACTTCATGGATGGAAAGCCAATTGCTGCTCCAGTGAAGAAACCCAAGGTTGAACCCAAACCCGAGACTAAGTGCTTCTATTATGAGGAGAGCGGTCATTGAAGCGGAACAACCCTAGATACTTGGTAGATAAGAAGGCTGGCAACGTCAACGGAAGTATATTTGATATTCGTATTATTGATGTGTACCTTACTAGTACTCCTAGTAGCACATAGGTATTAGATACCGGTTCAGTTGCTAAATGTTGGTAACTCAAAATAAAAGCTACGGAATAAAATGGAGACTAGCTAAGGGCGAGGTGACGATGTGTGTTGGAAGTGTTTCCAAGGTTGATGTGATCACCATCGCACGCTCTCTCTACCTTCGGGATTAGTGATGAAAACCTAAATAAATGTTATTTGGTGTTTGCGTTGAGCATAAACGTGATTAGATCGTGTTTATTGCAATACGGTTATTCATTTAAGTTAGAGAATAATGGTTATTCTGTTTACATGAATAATACCTTCAATGGTCATGCACCCAATGTGAATGGTTTATTGAATCTCGATCGTAGTAATACACATGTTCATAATATTGATGCCAAAAGATGCAAAGTTAATAATGATAGTACCACATACTTGTGGCACTGCCGCCAAGGTCATATTGGTGTAAAGCGCATGAAGAAACTCCATGCTGATGGATCTTTTGACTCACTCGATTTCGAATCGGTTGAGATATGCGAACCATGCCTCATGGGCAAGATGACTAAAACCCCGTTATCCAGCTTGATGGAGCGGGCAAGTGACTTATTGGAAATGATACATGTTGATGTATGCGGTCCAATGAGTGTTGAAGCGTGCGGTGGATATCACTATTTTCTTACCTTCACTGATGATTTGAGTAGATATGGGGATATTTACTTAAAGAAACACAAAGTCTGAAACGTTTGAAAAGTTCAAACAAATTCAGAGTGAAGTTTGAGATCATCGTGACAAGAAGATAAAATGTCTATGATATGATCGTGGAGGTAAATATCTGAGTTGCGAGTTTGGTATACAACTCAAGACAATGTGGAAGTTGTTTCACAACTCACGCCACCTGGAACACCATAGTGTGATGGTGTGTCCAATCGTCGTAGTCGTGCTCTATTGGATATGGTGCATACTATGATGTCTCTTATCGTTTTGCCACTATCGTTTTTGGGGTTATGCATTAGAGACAATTACATTCACATTAATATAGGGCACCATCTAAGTCCGTTGAGATGACACCGTATGAATTTTCGTTTGACAGAAACCTAAGCTGTCATTTCTCAGAGTTTGGGAATGCGACGCTTATGTCTGATAAGCTCAAACCCAAAGTGGAAAAATGCATCTTCATGGGATACCCTAAGGAAACAGTTGGGTATACCTTCTATCTCAGATCCAAGGGCAAAATGTTTGCTGCTTAAAACAGGTCCTTTCTCGAGAAAAAGTTTCTCGCGAAAGAATTGAGTGGGAGGAAAGTAGAACTTGATGAGGTTATTGAACCGTCAATTCAGTTGGATGGTAGCACGACGCAGAAAGATGTTTCTATGACGCCTACACCAAATTGAAGAGGAAGCTAATGATGATGATCATGAGACTTCGGATCAAGTTACTACCGAACCTCGTAGGTTGACAAGGACACGTACTGCCCTGAGTGGTACGTCAATCCTGTCTTAGAAATCATGTTGTCAGACAACGATGAGCCTACGGACTATGAAGAAGCGATGGTGGGCCCGGATTCCAACAAATGGCTAGGAGCCATGAAATCCGAGATAGGATCCAGGTATGAAAACCAAGTATGGACTTTGTTAGACTTGCCCGAACGGCAGGCCGTTGAGTACAAATGGACCTTTAAGAAGAAGACAGACGCTGATGGTAAATGTCACCATTTATAAAGCTTGACTTGTCACAAAGAAGTTTCTGACAAGTTCAAGGAGTTGACTACGATGAGACTTTCTCACCCGTAGCGATGTTAAAGTCTGTTGGAATGATGTTAGCAGTTGCTGCATTTTTCGATTATGAAATCAGGCAGATGGATGTCAAAACAGAGTTTCCTTAATGGTTTCCGTGAGGAAAGGTTGTATGTGATACAACCAGAAGGTTTTGTCAGTCCTAAGGATGCTAAAATGTATGCAAGCTCCAGAGATCCTTCTATGGATTGGAGCAAGCATCTCGGAGTTGGAATATACGCTTTGATGAGGTGATCAAAGTTTTTGGGTCTATACAAAGTTTATGAGAAACTTGTATTTACAAGAAAGTGAGTGGGAGCACTATAGAATTTCTGATAAGTATATGTGGATGACATATTGTTGATCAGAAATAATGTAGAATTTCTGGAAAGCATAAAGGGTTGTTTGAAAGGAGTTTTTCAAAGGAAGACCTGAATGAAGCTACTTAAATATTGGGCATCAGGATCTATAGATCAAGATGTCTGATAAGACTTTCAATGAGTACATACCTTGACAAGATTTTGAAAGAGTTCAAAATGGATCAGTTAAACAAAGAGTTCTTGCCTGATTTGTAAGGTGTGGAGTTGAGTGAGACTCAGAGCTCGACTGCGGCAGAAGAAAGAGAAAGGACGAAGGTCGTCCCCTATGCCTTATCCATAGGCTCTGTATAGTATGCCATGCTGTGTATCGCACCTAGTGTGTGCCTTGCCATGAGTCTGTCAAGGGGTACAAGAGTGGTCCAGGAGTGGATCACTGGACAACGGTCAAAATTATCCTTAGTAACTAGAGGACTAAGGAAATGTTTCTCGATTATGGAGGTGATAAAGAGTTCGTCGTAAAGGGTTACGTCGATGCAAGCTTTGACACCAATCCGGATGACTCTGAGTAGCAATCCGGATACGTATAGTGGAGCAGCCATTTGGAATAGCTCCAAGTGGAGCGTGGTAGTATTTGCAGTATGACATATAGATTTGCAAAGAACACACGGATCTGAATGTTGCAGACCGTTGACTAAAACCTCTCTCACATGCAAAACATGATCGAACCCCAGAACTCATTGGGTGTTAGATTCATAACAATGTAAATCACATAGTGATGTGAGCTAGATTATTGACTCTAGTGCGAGTGGGAGACTGTTGGAAATATGCCCTAGAGGCAATAATAAAATGGTTATTATCATATTTTCTTGTTCATGATAATTGTTTATTATCCATGCTAGAATTGTATTGATCGGAAACTCAGATACATGTGTGGATACATAGACACCACTGTGTCCCTAGTAAGCCTCTACTAGACTAGCTCGTTGATCAGAGATGGTCAAGGTTTCCTGACCATAGACAATGAGTTGTCATATGATAACGAGATCACATCATTAGGAGAATGATGTGATGGACAAGACCCAACCGTAAGCATAGCAATTGATCGTGTCAGTTTGTTGCTACTGCTTTATCCATGTCAAGTATATGTTCCTACGACCATGAGATCATGCAACTCCCGGACACCGGAGGAATGCCTTGTGTGTATCAAACGTCACAACGTAATTGGGTGACTATAAAGGTGCTCTACAGGTATCTCCAAGGGTGTCTATTGAGTTGGCATGGATCGAGACTGGGATTTGTCACTCCGTATGACGGAGAGGTATCTCTGGGCCCACTCGGTAACACAACATCACAAGAAGCTTGCAAGCAATGTGACTAAAGAGTTAGTCATGGGATCTTGTGTTACGGAACGAGTAAATAAACTTGCCGGTAACGAGATTGAACTAGGTATGGAGATACCGACGATCGAATCTCGGGCAAGTAACATACCGATGGACAAAGGGAACTGCATACGGGATTGTCTGAATCCATGACATCGTGGTTCCACCGATAAAGATCTTCATAGAATATGTAGGAACCAATATGGGCATCCAGGTCCCGCTATTGGTTATTGACTGTAGAGTTGTCTTGGTCATGTCTACATAGTTCTCGAACCCGCAGGGTCTGCACACTTAACGTTCGGTGATGTTTCGGTATCATTGAGTTATGTATGTTGGTGACCGAAGGTTGTTCGGAGTCCCGGATGAGATCCTGGACGTCATGAGGAGCTCCGGAATGGTCCGGAGGTAAAGATTTATATATGGGAAGTCATATTTTGGCGCCCGGAAAAGTTTCGGGTTTTTCCGGTATTGTACCGGGAAGCTTCTAGAAGGTTCCGAAAACTTCCGGAGGAGTCCGGAAGTCCACCAAGGGTTTGCATGGGCTGAGGGGAGGTGCCCTGGCCTTATTGGGCCAGGCGCACAAGTCCCTCAAGGCCCATGTGGCTTGGGAGAGGTGGAAAGTCCACCTGTTTATGGAAAGGGAGGGAATTGGACTAGGAGTCCAACCCCTCCCCCTTGGCTGCGCCCTAGGGCTTGGAGGGGCTGATCTCCACGCCCCCCCACCTATATATAGAGGGGAGGGGGCACCCCAAGAGCACACACGAAGCCCTTGGCGCCCCTCTCACTCCCTAGATCGTTTTTTCCTCCGTTCGCGGTTTTGGTAGCGCTAGGCGTAGCCCTGCCGGGATAGCACCACCACCACCGCCACCATGCCGTCGTGTTGCTGAAGAATTCATCTATCTCTCCGCTCTCCCTTGCTGGATCAAAGAGGCGGACATCTTCATCGAGCTGTACGTGTGCTGAACGCGGAGGTGCCGTCCGTTCGGCGCTAGATCGGGATGGATTGTGATTGGATCGCGGGACGGCTTGCGATTTGGATCGCGAAGACGTTCGACTACATCAACCGCGTTTCTTAACGCTTCCCGCTTAGCGATCTACAAGGGTATGTAGATCCACTCTCCCTCTCATAGATGCTCATCCCCATGGATAGGTCTTGCGTGTGCGTAGGAAATTTTTTGTTTCCCATGCAACGTTCCCCAACAGCAACCTCATCTATTCCATCACGGCTTCGATCCACGAAGGACTAGCCTCACTATGGGTAGATCTTCACAAAGTAGGCGATGTCCTTGCCCGTACAAACTTCTTAGTTCAACTCCACAACACGAAGAAGGAGGCTCCCAAGTGACACCTAACCAATCTAGGAGGCACCACCCTCCAAAAGGTAATAGATGTGGTAACAATGATGAACTCCTTGCTCTTGTGCTTCCAAAGATAGTCTCCTCAACACACAATCACTCTCTCATAGATTTGGCTTGGTAAAAGAGGTTGGTTGGGTGGAAAGAAACTTGGGGAGGCTAGAAATCAAGATTCATATGGTTGGAGTGGAAGGTCTTGATCTCAACACATGAGCAGGTGGTTCTCTCTCAGAAAAATGGATGGGGCAAGTGTAAGTGTGTTCTGAGTGCTTCCTCTTCGAGTGAGAGGAGGTGGAGGGGTATATATAGGCATCTCCAAAAATCCAACCGTTACAACATTATTACCCAACTCGGTGAAACCGGAGTAAAAACTTGGTTGCACCGACTAGTGCAAAATGTGGCAACTTTTGGCGTTTCGGTGAGACCGACATATAATTCTCGGTGGTACCGATATGGGTGACCTAGGCAGTTACACAAACTTGGTGGTACCGATTTCCAAATCTTAGAAATTCTGATTCTTGAAAAGGAGATACCAGTAAGTTGGTCACTGTTTTCGGTTGCACCGAAAATGAAAGTTGGTGTCACCGAGAAGCTAGGGTTTGGCTTAGGATCTGTCTGAGGCAAAACTCGGTAGGGCCAAATGAAAATAGTTGGTGGCACCGACTTTGGATATTTGGTTTTGGACAGAATATTTGTGGGAGAATTTCATGTGTATTTTTGGTGGCTAATCTCTAAGCACTTGAGCAACCAGATCATCATAGACACCTCATCCCCTTTTAATAGTATTGTCTTTCCTATGGACTCAAAGTGATTTCTCACAAAATGTAAAATGTAGAGTCTTCAAGCTTGTTTCCAATAGATGTTCCTTGCATCTAGGGAATATCCTCACAATCCTTTTGCCAATCCATTCATTGAACTTTCCTGAAATATACTTGGTGGAAACATTAGTCCAATGAAATATATGTTGTTATTAATTACCAAAACCACCTAGGGAGAAGTTGTGCTTTCACTAGCCTTGAACTTTGTTCATGCCCATGGAAACTTTGTTTAATCTTGATTACATATACTTTTCAACAAAAATAATTATCCCCTTGTATAAACCCATTGTATTATAAAAATAATGTGCCTAGAGTTACCTTTAGGATGTTTAAATTGCTTGTTTGATATGTGATGTGTAAAAACAGAAACTTTTGATGTAGTGTTTGAATTTTCATATTTTACTGGAGCATGGAAAAATTCTGAAATTTCTACACAGTACTCTTATGCAAATGTTTTACCACGTCCGGAGTTTTCAGAATTTTTTCACTTAGGGAAGTATAGGTTTCATCTGCATCTTTACAGACTGTCCTGTTTTTCATTGATTGCTGTTATAGTTGCTTTGACTGCTTATGTTTCAGTTCTTGTTAAGCCTCATTGACTTGGGAGCCATAGAATTGTGATAGCATACAATAGATAATGTTAGATTATAATTATACAATAATGTTATGGCAAGACATGATGAAATTTGGTGTTGTGTGTACTAACCTTTCTAATAAAAGTTTCGTTAAGTTTTGTGTGGTTGAAGTGTTCGAAGATCGAGGAGGTATCGATATGAGAAGAATAAGGCGAGGCAAGAGTTCAAGCTTGGGGATGCTCAAGGCACCCCAAGTAAATATTCAAGGAGACTCAAGCGTGTAAGCTTGGGGATGCCCCGGAAGGCATCCCATCTTTCTTCTTCAACAATTATCGGTATGTCTCGATTTTTGTTTTGTTCACATGATATGCGTAATTCTTGGAGCGTCGTGTGCCTTTTATTTTCCTTTTAGTGATGCACCATGCTGGTATGTGAAGGTCCATGGTTGATTTATATAATGGTCTTTGCACTTCACTTATATCTTTTGAGTATGGCTTTATAGAATGCTTCATGCGCTTCACTTATATCATTTGAAGTTGGATGCCTGTTTCTCTACATATAGAAAACCGTTATTTGTAGAATGCTCTTTTGCTTCACTTTATTTATTAGAGTGTGGTCTTTTGTAGAAAGAATTAAACTCTCGTTCTTCACTTATATTTGATTGGGAGTTAATAAGTAGTGAAGGTAATTTGCATGGGTTGTAAGACTAGTCCAAAAATAATAGGTATTCAAGGAGTGATAATTAAAACCTTCATGTAGCACATTAAAGAGAAATTGTGGGTTAATGATATTGATGTGGTAATGTGAAATGGTTGTCAGTTCGTAGGAGTATCGGTATTAAGAGGTGTTAATTTCCCGTTTGTCTAAATATTGGTAAAGGCATGGTGGGGATGTGTGAGCATTTCTATTTCTCGTTGAAATCCTAGTGCTGGGTCGGAGGCGCGCGATGGTTAACTCCTCTCAACCTCCTCCCTTGGGGCATGCGAGTAGTACTTTGATTTGTGATAAAACTAATAAAACTTTGCAATAAGTATATGAGTTCTTTATGACTAATGTGAATCCATGGACATATGCAATCTCACCTCCTCATATTTGCTAGCTTCTTCGGTACCATGCATTGCCCATTCTCACCTCGAGGATTGGTGCAACCTTAGCCGGTGCATCCAAACCCCGTGACATGATACGCTCTGTTGCACATAAGCCTCATTATATCTTCCTCAAAAAGGCCACCATACCTACCTATTATGGCATTTCCATAGCCATTCCGAGATATATTGCCATGCAACTTCCACCATCACATCATATGACTTGTACCTTCATTGTCATATTGCTTTGCATGATCGTAAGATAGTGATACGTCTCCAACGTATCTATAATTTTTGCTTGTTCCATGCTGTTATATTATCATTCTTGGATGTTTTACAATCATTTTATAACAACTTTATATCATTTTTTGGGACTAACCTATTGACATAGTGCCAAAGTGCCAGTTGCTGTTTTTGCTTGTTTTTTACTTCGCAGAAAATCAATACCAAACGGAGTCCAATCGCGACGAAACTTTTTGGAGATTTTTTCTGGACCAGAAGACACCCAGTGGGCCAAACAACTACCGGAGAGGTGGGATGTGGAGAGCACAACCCACCAGGGCGCGCTAGGGGGGGCCCGGCGCGCCCTGATCGGTTGTGCCCTCCTCGCCCCCCTTCCGCACCGCCTCTGATGCCTATAAATTCCCAAATATTCCAAAAACCCTAGGGGAGTCGACGAAACACAATTCCAGCCGCCGCAAGTTCCAGAACCGCGAGATCCAATCTAAACACCATCACGGAGGGGTTCATCTTCCTCATACGTGCCTCTCCGATGATGCGTGAGTAGTCCACCATAGACCTACGGGTCCGTAGGAAATAGCTAGATGGCTTCTTCTCTCTCTCTCTCTTATGATTCTCAATACAATGGTCTCTTGGAGATATATTTGATGTAAACTTTTGCGGTGTGTTTGTTGGGATCCAATGAATTTTGAGTTCATGATCAATTTCTATCCATGAATATTATTTGAGTCTTCTTATATCTCTTATATGCATGATTACTTATAGCCTCATATTTCTTCTCTGAATCTTTGGTTTAGTTAGGCCGACTAGATCGATTTTTCTTGCCATGGGAAGAGGTGCTTTGTGATGGGTTCGATCTTGCGGTGTTCTTTCCCAGTGACAGAAGGGGCAGCAAGACACACATGTATCGTTTCTATTAAGGATAACAAGATGGGGTCTATTCCTACATGAATAGATCTTGTCTACATCATGTCATCGTTCTTATTGCATTACTCCGTTTTTCCATGAACTTAATACACTAGATGCATGCTGGATAGCGGTCGATGTGTGGAGTAATATAGGTAGATGCAGGCAGGAGTCGGTCTATCTATCTTGGACGTGATGCCTATATAATGATCATCGCCTTGGATATCGTCATGACTATTCGATTTTCTATCAATTGCCCAACAGTAATTTGTTCACCCACCGTTCGCTATACTCATGAGAGAAGCCACTAGTGAACCCTACGGCCCCCGGGTCTACTTTTCCATCATATTGCTTTTCGATCTAAGTTTTTGCAATCTTTGTTTTCAGATCTACAAAACCAAAAACCCAAAAATATATTGCTGCATATTTACTCTTTTTATTTGTGTTCTTGAGAGATCTATCTCTCCTATCTATCACTACCTAATCTATCTTATTACCGTAGAGAGATTGAAAACCTCTCTTTCGCGTCGGGTTGCAAGTATTTGTTGTTTGTGTGCAGGTGCTGCTTATTGGGTGTTAGTGATCCTCCTACTGGTTCGATAACCTTGGTTTCATAACTGAGGGAAATACTTACCGTCGTTGTGCTGCATCATCCCTTCCTCTTTGGGGAAATACCGACGCAGTCTCAAGCCACGTCAGATAGCTAGCATGATATTTCCTTGGCTTGTCCGTTTTTTGATGTCTTTGCTATGCTAGATCATTGAACATCCTGGTACACTACCAGATGCATTCATATAGAGTCATACAGTTTTTCATGTTGAGTTGTAAGTAAATAAAAGTGTGATGATCATCATTATTAGAGCATTGTCCCAGTGAGGAAAGGATGATGGAGACTATGATTCCGCCACAAGTCGGGGTGAGACTCCGGACGAAAAATGAAAAAATGGGGGAGGCCAAATGAGCCCACCATAAAGAAAGAGAAAAAGGGGGAGGCCAAATGAGCCCACCATAAAAAAAGGGAAAAAGGAGGAGGCAAAAGGTGCCCACCTAAAATAATAATAATAATAATAATAATAAATGAGATAAAAAGAGAGAAGGGACTTTTCTACTATCCTTTACCACACTTGTGCCTCAAAGTGGCACCATGTTTTCATATAGAGAGTCTCATGTTTTGTCACTTCCATATACTAGTGGGAATTTTTCATTATAGAACTTGGCTTGTATATTCCAATGACGGGCTTCCTGAAATGTCCGAGGTCTTCATGAGCAAGCAAGTTGGATGCACACCCACTTAGTTTCATTTGAGCTTTCATACACTTATAGCTCTTAGTGCATCAATTGCATGGCAATCCCTACTCCTCGCATCGATATCGATTGATGGTCATCTCCATAGCCCGTTGATCTGCCTAGTTGATGCGAGATTTTCTTCTCCACTTTTCACCCCTTTTGATACCTACCATCATATTCTATTCCACCCTTATGTTATGTCCATGGTTCATGCTCATGTATTGCGTGAAGAATAAAAAGCTGTTGCGCATTGAAAAAGTACGATTCAATTGCCTGACTTGAACACCATGGTGCTCAAAATTTGTATTAATGTGGTGAATACGGAGCCATGCCTTACTAATATGATAAAATGAATGGGGGGTAAACATTCTTTGAGGATCATATATTTCGAAAGATTGATGATCGTGTTGCTTATGCTTATAAATATTACCATGTTGATGTTTGTTAATTCTTTGTTTCTCAATGAGCATACATGCAAAAGATTACATGTTGGGTAGCATGTCACATCAAAAATTCTGTTTTTATCATTTACCTACTCGAGGACGAGCAGGAATTAAGCTTGAGGATGCTGATACGTCTCCAACGTATCTATAATTTTTTATTGTTCCATGCTATAATATTATCATTCTAGGATACTTTTTACGCATTTATTTGTTGCTTTATATTATTTTTGAGCACTAACCTATTAACCCAGTGCCTAGTGCTAGTTCCTGTTTTTTTTGTGTTTTTTGTTTCGCAGAAAATCCATATCAAATGAAGTCCAAACACGATATACGAAGATTTATTTTGGAATATATATGATTTTTGAGAGTCGGAATCAACGTAACACGTGCCCGAGGGAGGCACAAGACAACAGGGCACGACCAGGGGGTGGACGAGCCCTAATGGCTTGTGCCTTCCCCTTAAGTTGGTTGGGGCCCTTCTTTCGCCACAAGAAAGATAATTTTCCGATAAAAATCCCCTAAAAAATTTCAGACCGATCGGAGTTACGGATCTCCGGATATTTAATAAATGGTGAAGGGGTCAGAAAACAGTCGCGAAAATAGAAGAGAGACAGAGAGATAGATCCAATCTCGGAGGGGCTCCTGCCCTCCGGGAGCCATGGAGGCCATGGACCAGAGGGGAAACTCTCCTCCCACCTAGGGAGGAGGCCAAGGAAGAAGAACAAGAAGGAGGGGGGCTCTCTCCCCCTCTCTCCCGGTGGTGCCGGAGCGCCCCCGGGGCAACCATGGTGACGATGATCTACACCAACAACTTCGCCGCCGTCATCACCACCACCATCACCTTCCCTCATTTATCTACAACGGTCCACTCTCCCGCATCCCACTGTACCCTCTACTTGAACATGGTGCTTAATGCTATATATTATTATCCAATAATGTGTGGCTATCCTATGATGTTTGAGTAGTTCCTTTTTGTCCTATGGGTTGATTGATGATCTTGATTGGTTTGAGTTGTGTGGTTTATTTTGGTGCTGTCCTAAGGTGCCTTCCATGAGGCACACATGTGAAGGATTCACCCTGGAGGGTGTTGCAATATGTTTATGATTCGCTTATAGTGGGTTGGTGAGTGACTGAAACACAAACCCGAGTAAGGGGATTGTTTCGTATGGGAGTAAAGAGGACTTGACATTTAATGATATGGTTGGGTTTCCCTTAATGATTTATAGTAGTTGCGGATGCTTGCTAGAGGTCCAATCATAAGTGCATATGATCCAAGTACGGAAAGTATTTTAGCGTATGCCTCTCCCTCATATAAAACTGCAATAATGATTACCGATCTTATTATCAATTGCCTAGGACAATCTCGCAAATCCTATCACCACTTTTCCACACTCGCTATATTTACTTTATTGTTCTTTTATTATTACAACACCTAATTTTTATTTCAACATTCTTTATTATCTTGCAAAACTATCTATAAAATAGTTCTAGTTTTATTCTCGCAAAATAGTTTCATACTTGTTCTAGGTAAAGTAAGCGTTGGCGTGCGTAGAGTTGTATCGGTGGTCGATAAAACTTGAGAGAATATCAATTCTACCTTTAGCTCCTCCTTGGGTTCGACACTCTTACTTATCTAAGAAGGCTACAAACGTTCCCCTACACTTTTGGGTTATCACATGTGATCTCTTCCTGATTCTCCACTTGAACTTGCACAACACAACCTTGATGGCAATCACAACTTGATGTCATCATCCATGGGTTATATATATGAGATCTTCCTTTTCATGTAAGCCCATCGTCATGGTTTTGTGACGGCATATGTCCTCATGAAAGGATTAAGTCTAGGAGCCATCGCAACTAGGTTGTTACTTGAACGGGGTTGATCGGGAATGAAAGACACGAGTTTACCTAGGTTCGGCCCCTCCGATGGAGGTAAAAGCCTACGTCATGCTTGATTTTTATTGATGATGATGATCTCGATTACAAGGGTGAGGAATCGCTAACCTGGCTCTTGAGGATTTCTAACTTAGTATTTCCTTCTGAGGGACTCCCCTTTATATAATAGGTTGAGTCCCTAGGGTTACAGGAGAATCCAGGTCATATTGTCAACCCGTATCCTAGTCCAATTCCTACCGTCTTCCCAAGATAGGAAACTTCTCATCTGGGATCTTCCCGTAAGCCGGCCCGCAGGACTCTTCCTCAAGCCGACCCACTAACGGGTCTTGAATGAGCTCCATAGTCCAACATTATCTCGACCCGGTTGTGAGGTGGCCCAAAGTGCCATGGGGCCCTTGGCCAGATCATTTCATGAATCGGGTTACAACTGTGGGGAACATCCCCAACATTAATCCCCAGTTTAGCTTGGATTTATCCATGTTAAACTCCACCCTAAAACAAGACAAGAAATAAAACATGAAGGGTTAAAGCTCAGATCTATGAGCCGGCGTTTTCTCTTCCCTCCTAGCTGTTGTCTTAAAAACCTGTCCGGATCAATCCATGTCCAGGTCATTCATTTCATTCAAGTCTTGGCATTTTTCTGCTATTAGCACCATGGTGTCATCTTTGCTGACCTCCGATATCCACGCGTTTCATCATGTTGAATCTCTCAAATAGATATGTCAAATCTGGTCAAGCGCGGGAATTGAGGCGTTTTTCTAGCCACAAATTATTGCGACGGTTCGTGTTTGCACTGTGCCGCTTCGGGTACTCCGCCTCTTATAAATAGATCGCCAGGGGCCCTGTCTTCACTTTTACCTCATCTTCCTCCTCTTGGTGCCTACGTAGTGTTCCTAGCCCTGTCGGACCTCAAGTGCAACATGAATCGTCCCCGCATCGCCACCGCCGGAGTTCTTCTGTGCCACTGCTGCCTCATCCATGATGCGCGGCTACCTCAAGCCTTCTCTGCTCCATCTTTGTGACTTGCGGGTACCCCATTTCCTCTCTTAGGGTTTTGCAGTTCTTCGTTGTTCGTCGGGAACACTATCAAGTTCACCAGATTTCATCAAAAATGCGATTGTAGATCTAGTTTGCCCATGGATTGTTTACCGATAATGTATGATTTTCTCTCTGTAGTATCTTCGTATAATATCATAGATCTATCATAATTGTTTGCAAGATTCACAAGCATTTTACCTTAACAATCCCACCGGTGTTAGAACTTTTACTTTTATTTTCTTGATGTTTGTTAGATCCATCAGCACCACTTGTTTAGATCAATACCTGTTTGTGCACGTATAATTCGAAGAATGCTGTGTAAAAGCCCGCCAAGTCTTAGATTTCCATTATACCTCTGGCCGACTCATGTATTTCATAACCATCTGCCGGCTTTTAGAGTCTTCTGCCATCTTTCACTGGCTTGTATCTTTTTAACTGTATTCCAGTCGGATTGCAACGGTGCCGAATCATTTATATTTGCAAAACTTCTTAGGAAAACATGTCCCCGAAAACCAAAAAAGCAATCAACTGGACTAAATATGGCGTGTCTGACCTTGTGCTGCAAAACTATGTTGATTCCGGGTTATTGCCACCAAAGGAGGAAATAAGCTGGCGTGAACCTGATGAAGAGACTGATCCCAGGCCGGGTCAAAACGAGATTGTCATTTTTGGCGATCATTTTGATAGAGGCTTTCGCCTGCCGGGTTCCAAGTTTTTTCGTGACGTACTTCACCACTTCAACATTAGACTGCATGATCTTGGCCCCAACTCTATTTTGAATTTGTGTCACTTACAAGTGTTCTATGAGGTATATCTACAAATGGAGCCGAAAGTTAGTCTGTTTCAAGCGTTCTTCTATCTCAACCATCAGACAGAATGCAAAGGCGGACCCGACGTAGAGCTTGGAGGGGTAACTATTCAGAGGAGGAAAAATTCAATCTTCTCTGATGTGTCCTTGGCGAGTCATCCTAAGGGGTGGAGCAGGACTTGGTTTTATTGCAAAGATACTTCTCCTCCTGGTCAGAACAAATTGCCAGGTTACAGGCAAAGTCGTCTCAATGCTACAACTGCCTTCCCAGGTTTTGCCTCCAAGGAAGAGAGAGAGACGTTTGGGCCTATGTATTCGAAGATTCAAACATTAATTGTTCATGGCCTCATCGGTGTTGACTTGGCCCGGTGTTTCATCGGCTGGCGGGTTCGGCCTCTTAGTCTAAGGACAAGGCTAATGCATCAATATACTGGCGATCCCACATATGACATGCGCTTCAGCCAAACGGATCTAACAGATCCAAAATTCATGTGGGCAGCCAAGAAGTTATTGGGCGAGAACAGGGAGAAATAGCTTTGGTTGTACTGGCTCCATTTTTCAATGGTAACCCGACACCTCTAGTAAGTCAACCTTCCCTCTGTAATTTCATTTTTAAACTTGTTATTTTCATCCTTGTTAACACCGCAGGTTTGTCATTTTGCGACAGGAAAACTCCGAATGGTGGAATGTTGGCACTCGAGCCGTCCCGCCTCCTCAAGATAACACGAAAGAGTCGGGAAACAACGAGGAGGCTGAGGTAGACCTTGACTCTCTGGGATGCTTGTTTAATCAACTTGCTGATGCTAACTCTCCTCAGGAACAGGTTGAATCCAGTCGAGCTGGCAAAGCTGAGGTAAATCTCGCTGTAGACTTGGAACCATTTATCCCGAAGAGAGTCAGACGAGCCATCCGCAAGGTATCAGTTTCTCACCCCGATGCTCACTTGGATCCACAATTTATTTTGAAGCGATACACAATTTGCTGGAACTTCCAAGAGGAAGACCTAGAGCAACTCTGGAGAACATTCAAGCGGCCTTCCTAATGAGTCGGCTTCCTGAAGGGCATGAATTCAAGAGCAGTTAAGTCCCTCGTCATCGCATCCTCAAGCCGTCCAGTTCAAACAACCACTCAATTCAGTTGACCCGGATTATGAGAAAACCTCTCCATCATCTGACGGGACTACCGGTACTCAAGTGCTGGTTTTTAACATCAACCGAGGGTAAACGTTCGAAGACTACTTACTTTGATTACTTTTGCTTTGTTATCCAATCTTATCATTGTACTATTGCCAGTGCCAAAGCTATAATAAAGAACAAGAATAGCGAGTCGACCTCGATTGAGAAAGAAAAAGAAATAACTCCTCCAAACCCTACAGTGGATCACCCAGAAGCTCAGGACGAGCCGGATCACACTAATGAGACGGTCTTTCAAGACGAGCTGATTTTTCAAGGTGAGCCGGCGATGACTACTAATGCCTCTGCTAGTGAAGTGGAGGGAAAAGTTGACCCAATCTCTGAGCCAGCTGTGGAGATTACCAAAGATGAGGCGGTCGTTACAGGCGACAAGTATGCTACTCCTCTAGGAAGTTCTTCCACACTGGCGAAGATTATTGCCAAAGAGGAGTCTCCTACCAAGCCGGTCCCAAGCTCGGGTAAAGGAGGAGGGTTGTGATAGGCTTGGCGAGCCAACGTCAAAACTCAGCTACTCTTATGGAGATGAAACCCAAAAGATTTTCGTTGGGGCATAACCCTCTCAGCGACGCGCCACATCGGAACCCGGGTGTGGTGGAAAATGGGCAAGGGCTGGGCCGTCACCCCCCAGGTGGCGCGCCGTATCGTGATCTGGATACGGTGGCAAGTGAGCGAGGATCGGGTCGTCGTATCCTTAGTGGCGCGCTACATCGGCGCCCGGGTGTAGTGGAAATTGAGCAAGGGTCTTCGCATTTGACTCGACGAGTGCGAAGGGTAAGGAAGCTAGCCGAGCCTAGGAGGATTCGCTTAGGTAGCTGGAATGTAGGGTCTCTGACAGGTAAGCTTCGGGAGGTAGTTGATACAGTGGTGAGGAGAGGCGTTGATATCCTTTGCGTCCAAGAGACCAAATGGAGGGGACAAAAGGCGAAGGAGGTGGAGGGTACCGGCTTCAAGCTGTGGTACACGGGGATGGTTGCAAACAAAAATGGAGTAGGCATCTTGATCAGCAAGAGCCTCAAGGATGGAGTGGTAGACGTCAAGAGACGTGGGGACCGGATTATCCTGGTCAAGCTGGTAGTTGGGAACTTAGTTCTCAACGTTATCAGCGCGTATGCCCCGCAAGTAGGCCACAATGAGTATACCAAGAGGAAGTTCTGGGAAGGCCTGGAGGACATGGTTAGGAGTGTACCGATTGGCGAGAGGCTCTTCATAGGAGGAGACCTCAATGGCCACGTGGGCACATCTAACACAGGTTTTGAAGGGGTGCATGGGGGATTTGGCTATGGCATCAAGAATCAAGAAGGAGAAGATGTCTTAAGCTTTGCGCTAGCCCACGACATGATCGTAGCTAACACCCTCTTTAGAGAAGCACATCTAGTGACTTACAGTAGTGGGCAACACTCTAGCCAGATTGATTTCATCCTCTCGAGAAGAGAAGACAGGCGTGCATGCCTAGACTGTAAGGTGATACCTGGAGAGAGTGTTGTCCCTCAGCATATGCTTGTGGTTGCTGACCTCCGCTTTCAGATTCGTGTCCAGCGGGACAAGCGTGCCAAAGTCGCTAGAACGAAGTGGTGGAAGCTCAAGGGGGAGGTATCTCAGGCGTTCAAGGAGAGGGTCATTAAGGAGGGCCCTTGGGAGGAAGGAGGTGATGTAGACAACATGTAGATGAAGATGGAGACTTGCATTCGTAAGGTGGCCTCAGAGGAGTTTGGAGTGTCCAGGGGAAGTAGAAGAGAAGCTAAAAATACCTGGTGGTGGAACGATGATGTCCAGAAGGCAATTAAGGAGAAGAAAGATTGTTTCAGACGCCTATATTTGGATAGGAGTGCAGACAACATAGAGAAGTACAAGATGGCAAAGAAGGCCGCAAAGCGAGCTGTGAGTGAAGCAAGGGGTCGGGCGTATGAGGACCTCTACCAACGGTTAGACACGAAGGAAGGTGA
The DNA here is from genome assembly GCA_039707655.1 of Elymus sibiricus. NCBI lineage: Eukaryota > Viridiplantae > Streptophyta > Magnoliopsida > Poales > Poaceae > Elymus > Elymus sibiricus. The sequence goes on along the minus strand of CM077669.1, from coordinate 389,537,201 downwards.
AAGGGACATCTATAAGATGGCCAAGATTCGAGAGAGGAAGACGAGGGATGTTGACCAAATCAAGTGCATCAAGGACGGAGCAGATCAACTCCTGGTGAAGAACGAGGAGATTAATCATAGATGTCGGGAGTACTTTGACAAGCTGTTCAATGGGGAGAGTGAGAGCTCTACCATTGATCTGGACGACTCCTTTGATGATACTAGCAGGCGTTTTGTGCGGCGAATCCAGGAGTCGGAGGTCAAGGAGGCTTTAAAGAGGATGAAAGGAGCGAAGGCGATGGGCCCTGATTGTATCCCCATTGAGGTGTGGAGAGGCCTCGGGGACATAGCGATTGTATGGCTAACCAAACTTTTCAACCTCATTTTTCGGGCAAACAAGATGCCAGAAGAATGGAGACGGAGTATATTAGTACCAATCTTCAAGAACAAGGGGGATGTTCAGAGTTGTACTAATTACCGTGGAATCAAACTGATGAGCCATACAATGAAGCTATGGGAAAGAGTCATTGAGCACCGCTTAAGAAGAATGACAAGCGTGACCAAAAACCAGTTTGGTTTCATGCCTGGGAGGTCGACCATGGAAGCCATTTTCTTGGTATGACAACTTATGGAGAGATATAGGGAGCAAAAGAAGGACCTGCATATGGTGTTCATTGACTTGGAGAAGGCCTATGATAAGATACCGCGGAATGTTATGTGGTGGGCCTTGGAGAAACACAAAGTCCCAACAAAGTACATTACCCTCATCAAGGACATGTATGATAATGTTGTGACAAGTGTTCGAACAAGTGATGTCGACATTGATGACTTCCCAATTAAGATAGGACTGCATCAAGGGTCAGCTTTGAGCCCTTATCTTTTTGCCTTGGTGATGGATGAGGTCACAAGGGATATACAAGGAGATATCCCATGGTGTATGCTCTTTGCGGACGATGTGGTGCTAGTCGATGAGAGTCGGACGGGGGTCAACAGGAAGTTGGAGTTATGGAGGCAAACCTTGGAATCGAAAGGTTTTAGGCTTAGTAGGACTAAAACTGAGTACATGAGGTGCACTTTCAGTACTACTAGGCACGAGGAGGAGGAGGATGTTAGCCTTGATGGGCAGGTGGTGCCTCAGAAGGACACCTTTCGATACTTGGGGTCAATGTTGCAGAAGGATGGGGATATCGATGAAGATGTGAACCATCGAATTAAAGCCGGATGGATGAAGTGGCGCCAAGCTTCTGGCATTCTCTGTGACAAGCGGGTGCCACAAAAGCTAAAAGGCAAGTTCTATAGGACGGCGGTTCGACCCGCAATGTTGTATGGCGCTGAGTGTTGGCCGACTAAAAGGCGACATGTGCAACAGTTAGGTGTGGCGGAGATGTGCATGTTGAGATGGATGTGTGGCCACACAAGGAAGGACTGAATCCGGAATGATGATATACGAGATAGAGTTGGGGTAGCACCAATTGAAGAGAAGCTTGTCCAACATCGTCTGAGATGGTTTGGGCATATTCAGCGCAGGCCTCCAGAAGCCCCAGTTTATAGCAGACGGCTAAAGCATGTTGATAATGTCAAAAGAGGCCGGGGTAGACCGAACTTGATATGGGAAGAGTCCGTAAAGAGAGATCTGAAGGATTGGAGCATCACCAAAGAACTAGCCATGGACAGGGGTGCGTGGAAGCTTGCTATCCATGTGCCGGAACCATGAGTTGGTCGCGAGATCTTATGGGTTTCACCTCTAGCCTACCCCAACTTGTTTGGGACTAAAGGCTTTGTTGTTGTTGTTGTTGTTGTTGTTGTTGTTGTTGTTGTTGTTGTAGGAGTCACCTACCAAGGAGAAAAGAAAAACCAGTCTGGATTGGCAACCCCTTGAAGATCTTGATGTGAATTCCTTGTATCAAGGATACTTGACCTGGCTGTCTGAGAGCCGGGATACTAAGATTATGATGGTGAACTCACTGAAGAGGAGATATGAGGTACATTCCTTATGCTTTGTTATTTCCCCATATATGTAGCCCCCCTTGGGTCTTAAGTATAGAATAACATGCTTAAGACTTGAGTGAAAATGTTGAGGTGATCTGTGTAGTCCCCAAGTGCCGGCTCAACTGCTTGGAGTTGAGCTGGGACTTTGATAAAATAACTTTGAGAACTAATTAATGTAGTCCCCAAGTGCCTCAATTGCTTGAAGTTGAGCTGGGACTTGGTAGAATAACTTGAGAACTAATTGCTGTAGTCCCCAAGTGCCGGCTCAGTTTCTTGAAGTTGAGCTGGGACTTGATAGAATAACTTGAGAACTAATTGCCGTAGTCCCCAAGTGCCGGCTCAATTGCTTGAAGTTGAGTTGTGACTTGACAGAATAACTTGAGAACTAATTGCTGTAGTCCCCAAGTGCTGGCTCAATTGCTTGCAGTTGAGCTAGGACTCAAGATATGTATGATCCCATGTAATGTGTAATGTCGTCTCGTCTGTGCAGGATACGTTAAACCAGACGGAAGCACATGTCGATGGTCGGTTGAAAAAGCTAAAGGCTGAGAAAAATCTTCGAGAAAAAGCAGAATGTCAAACAGCCGATTACCGCCAGTCCCTTCTGGCGTGCACGGAGAAACTTGAGAAAACCAAGGCGAGCTTTGAATAAGAACGAGCCGGCTTAGTTAATCGAGCAGAAACGGCCGAGTCAAAACTTGAGCCAGTGACACAAGAACTGCAGACTCTGAAGGGCCATATCAATGATATGTGCACGTCCGTCTTTGGTAAGTAATTTTTTTGCTTGTTAATCTTCAGCAAAACTCGGGTTATGAATGTTGCCGGGTTAAAACGTATGTCTTTGCAGGCAGGAAACACCACAATCTGAGAGGAGTCCCCATGAAGAAATTAAAAGCCTGTTATAAGTTTTTAGAGCAACTTTATATCGGGGTTCCAAGTGTGTGATGGCCATCAAGAATACCAAAGCTCCTCCTCACTACATCATGGATATGCTAAAAGAGCCGTCAACTATGCCTCAGTGGATCTCAGAGCTGAAGAAATCTGCTTGCCGATCAGGAGCAATGTATGCGCTAACCCGGGCACATGCTTACCACCTGGAGATGGAGCCGGCTGTGCTAGCCAAGGGATTTCTAGAGTTCAATGCTGATATTACTCTTTTCAGCGATGCGGACTATCTCCGTTGTGTGAAAGCAACCCGGGTTGCCGCTACAAAAATTGCAGAGGAACTGGATCTGACCAAATTCCAAGCCAGCTATTCTGTACCCGGCAAAAAGATAGATCTACCCCAGCCAAAGCCAGTCGAGCTGGCATTTCCTCACATAAGTAAGCAACCTTTTGGCTCAGGTATCAGTTCTTCAGATGTGCTCAAGGTGACATGGTTTTTGAGGCTTTGCACTCCATTCAGTGGCTACCGGAAGACCCCCAGACCGCAAAAGCGAAGGAGGTGGCCCGTGAAGGTGAGGATGACCAGGAAAGTGCTGATACGGTAGAGCTGCAAAATGTCAACTCGGAAAGCTCCACCGGCGGCTTGTGAGGAGGTGTTTCTGTTACCACTGTGATGTACTAACCTTGAGAAAACTTGGCTGTAGTAATCTTTTGGAGTGTAGTTTATTGAGTTGAAAATGCCTTCGTGCATTGAAATACTACATCCTTACTTTGTTGTTGTAAGGTAATATGCTATGGTGCAGTAAAACACTTGTGGGATATGATGGAAAATTGTAGGCATATTTATAATGAGTTGTTAAAAAATGTGTCACCATGACTTATTTGAAACGAATTTCATCAGACATGGTCATATTTGTGACCCGGTAATATGGATAACCCCGCATTCAATGGTATTATGAAACCAGTTCCTGCCAAAAGGATTTCCAAACATAGATATGTTGTTGTTGTATATAGATATATAATAATTATGCAAGTACAAAATAATAAGTCAGCGTTCGAGGCATGACATAAGACCGGCTTTCGAGGCACGAGTCTTGGTTTCGCTTTCCAATGGAAGCCGGCCTTGTAGCCTCTTATGTTTGTCCTAGATTTCTGAAAGCCGGCTCTCACATGACTTAAGCCGGTGTTTTAACCTTGATAAGTCCAGGGTCAACACAGTCCATGATAAGTACCAGTGTGATTGACTTATGAAGAGTACAGTCGGGTCATCTTATTGGAGTAGCATCAACCTGACAGACAGGTTTAACCATGCATAGTTGTGGCAGTGCCGGGTCAACATGGTTATTAAAGGCTAAACTCGATGAGTTGGGAGCCCCCAAGTGACCGGTGATCAAAGAATAAAGACTCAATACTCATTTGGTATGAAACGACTGATGTCAGTTTTAATGCATTGATCACTAAATATTGATAATATGTATAAGAACTGGAGCCAGTGGCTTCAAGTATAATAGGGCCGAAGGTGTGCGATGTTCCAAGGCCTGCTAGTTTCCTCTTCGGAGGTGTGTGGCTTCTTTGCTTCACGCATGTCAACGAGATAATATGACCCGTTGTTTAGTTTTTTGCTGACGATGAAGGGTCCTTCCCAAGCAGGTGAGAGCTTATGCATGCCTGTTTGATCTTGTATGAGACGGAGAACTAAGTCACCCTCCTGAAACGTATGGCTTCGTACATGTCGGCATACGACAATCTATGGGTCCGGCAAGGCCCCTTTTGTGGTTCGGCTGTGGAGATCCTCGGGCGCAAAGAGCATCACCGATCCATGCATACTTAGGGGTTTAGACAGGTTTGGGCCACCGGAGCGTAAAATCCTACGTCCTGTGTTTTTAGTGGATTATGCGAGTTCACCGTACAGGAGCGCTACAGCCCAACAAGGGATGCTCTGGGAGTGATGCTACACGTGTAAATAAACGGAGTGTCGACCTTTGTAAAGGTAGCCATGGGCCTCCTTTTATAGGCTAAGGGGCTACCACAGTGGCTAGGATGGTCATTACACGGAGTAGACAATTTATACTCTACCTTCCAAAATCACTGGCAAGAACTACAATAGGATATACCTAACTCTGGCGGACTAGGATAGGTGCATTTAATGCGTCATGAGGTGTCGCGCTGGCGACGTCTCCCGGCAAGGATCGTCTCTCCTTCTGTGTTGTTTGTACAGCTACCTCTTATTCCTTTTCCACACCATGGGATGGGTGTCGTTAAAGCTGTTGTAAGTCTACCGAGCCGCCACGCGCCCCGAGCAGCTCTACCTAACAGCCTGCCCGCTCGACACCTAGTCGATGTAGACAATCAGCCTGGCGACGTGGAGCGATGGCTTGGCGGGTGTGTTGGCGGCCGAGTACTCCGACAAGGAGGCTTGCCGGTTCGCTTGGGTCCTCGCTTGATCTAGCTTGGAGGTTGGCACTTGCTCGGCAAGGTCATGCTGGTCCGGAGGCCGCAGTTGTCTTGTGCACAAGTCTGGGTACTAAGGGCCCTGTTCTTTAGTACACTCACAGGAGCCCCCGAGCCTGGGCCACACTTGAGTCCGTGATGCTGTTGGGCTAGGCCCAATACTGTCAAATCCCTAGCTTTAGCATGCAGTAAGGTTCATGTTTGAGTTTGCATCATGTTTAAATTTTATTTAAACCTAAATGGGGATGATCAAAACCCTAGCACTATTTGAATTCAAATAGGTTCACCTGAAATGTTTTTCAATGAACCAAAATGGCTCTCCAAAAATGTTCCTCATCTCTGGAAAAATGTGGAAACATCAACCAATGGTGAAGCATAGTTTTCCATGCCATTTTTGTTTGATGAATAAAGCCAATAACTATTTGAATTGGAGCTATAAAATTCCATAAATACTTTTAGTAGCTCCAATAATTCTGGAAATTTTTATGTGGTTCTCGACTTTATATATAACCATATATTTATTTTTAGAAGCAACACAATTGATTTAGTATCTTTACTAGATCAGAAACAGAGGCAAATATTAGAAAACTAAAACAAAAGAAACAAAAAAGGGAAAAGAGCCCACCTGGCCAACTCACCTGGGAGGCCCACTGGCCCATGCGAGTCATCTCCTACCTCTGCGAGAAGGAAGAGGCGAAGGAGAGCACGTCGCACGGCGCCTGCGGGCGTGCCACGCCACCTCCCTGCCTGTCGTCGTGCTAGAGGCGGGGATAAGGCCTCAGGAGCCGTCTGCATCAAGCAGACCTCCCCTCCAGCTCCCTCCTCCTCTCTCTCGCCCTCCCGCCGCCATGACCGAAGCTCCATGAGCTCACTGCCACCGAAACCGTAGCCACGGCCGCCCCCTCGCCCCTGCTCCTCGTCCAGCCGCTCCGCATCGCCTCCAGAAGCATTATTGACGAGCCTCGCGAGCCTGGACGCCCTCCATCGCCCCGACGCCGTCGTCTTCATCCTCTAGCCCCGTGGATCACCGCCGTTGCTTCACCGCCTCCGGTGCCTCCCCGAGCCCGCCAAGCCTGCCGTCCGATGCGCCGTGAGCTTCTTCGTCGAACCCCTCTCTGTCCCGTTTGGTTTAGCTGCCATAGCCGTCATTTCCTCGTCGACCGGACCGCCCCGCCGCACGAGCTCATCACCGGCCCAACTCCGGTGAGTTGTTGCCCACCCCACCGTGCGCAACAATCTTGCGGGCGAGCGTAGGACCTGTAGGTGCAAAGAATCGGATGTTTTAGCCACCCAGCGCCGATCCCGCTGTCGTCCGAGCTCCGACCACCGCACAAACCACCGCCGCCGTCATTTTAGACCCCCCGGCTCGAGCTGTTTACACAGCTGGATGCGGCGCATCACCAGGTCGCCGTAGTAACAAGCGGCGCTCCTAACCAGCCCCTGTAGCGCCGTCCCGAGCTGCTCCGGCGCACTGCCGCCGCGGTTTTGGTCACCGGCGGCTCACCGCCGGCTAGCGCTGACGTGGCGCGTCATTAGCGTTTAATTCCCCCTGTTATTTAACCCCACAGAGGCTGAGAGCGGGCCCCACTGTGGGTCAAACCTTGGGTCAGCGCGGGTTTAACCCCTGCTTAACCCTGGGTCACTGACCTGTGGGCCCTACAGGTCAGTTTGACTGAAAACGGTCAGCTGATGCAAGCTTGACGCATGGTTGTTGTCATAAATGTATTTCTGGGTCTAAATAAATTCCAGAAATTGCTAAAAACTTGTAAAATTCATATGAATTAATCTACAAGTCAGAATGAAATAATTTATATATGAAAAATGATCAGAAAAATCCAATGAATCCATCTGTATTATTTTCATGCATGATAGAGCAACCTAAATAGGAGAACTTGGACATTTTGTCCAAATGCAATATAGAACTTCACATATGGAGTTGAATTTGAACCTTGCGTTCAAACCTACTTCATTTAAATCTGTTGCTACATGCATTAGTCCAAATCACATCATATTGCCATGTCATATTCATGCATCATATTGTTGCATTTGATGTGTATTGATTTGTCCCCCTTCGACGATTGTTCTTCGTGTTAGGTCATGTTCCGGAGGGTATGGTCGAGTATCCATCTGAGGAGCAGTAACGTGTTGACGCTTTATCAAGCAAGCAACCCCCCCTGAACATCTCCGATACAATCCCACTCTATCGCTCTTGCTCTCACTTATTGCATTAGGACAAAACGACTCAACTTGTACCTATTCCGGTAGTTGAACCCATTCCTCTGCATGACCTGTCATTGTCACAGTAAATAGCCGAACCAAGCAACCTAGCATACTTGGTAGATGCTTGAGCCATGTTGTGCCTTTACCCTGCTATGCTTGCTATGCTTAGAGTTGTGTCAGGTCTGATTCATCTGGGTGATGGACCGGAGTGAACTGGTTGTGTTCTGATGATAAGAGTTATGTGGTGAACCTAATTTGGTAAAGGTAGCGATGAGAGGCCATGTAGGAGTACATGGCGGGTTGTCTCATTGAGACCGTCCTTAAGAACTGAGTCATGTGTATGTTATCCAAGACTAGCTACTACCGCACATTGGGATACTTAATTGACTCTCTCGACTTATTAACCGCCTTGACCTCTGTCCAGGAGTTGTAATTAGTTTCTGGTGTTTGTAGGTCGTGCTAGTAGTCTACCAAGTGGCACCCCGTACAGGTGGGCTTGGGACAGACTAGGAACCGTGGCCCGGTGTACCAAGCGTAGTACCATCCGTCGACGTGGGCTTGGGAACCCTGCACACATCGTTTGGGGCCGTAGAGGAAACTTCGGTCGGACTTCCTTGCGGGTTCAGTCTCAAATAGGCGATAAACCTGGACTAGACTCTTGTGTGGTTAGTCAGGTCGTGGCCGATGTCGGTGTCAAAACCGGCGGATCTCGAGAAAGGGGTCCCGAGCTACTAGACTAGAATCGATGGTAACAGGAGATGAGGGAGACGATGTTTACCCAGGTTCGGGCCCTCCTATGGAGGTAATACCCTACGTCCTGCTTGATTATATTGATGGTATAAGGGTTACAGAGTTGATCTACCTCGAGATCGAATAGCTAAAACCCTAGATGAGTTCTCCTGTCTACAACCTAAAACCCTCCGGCTTATATAGACGCCGAGGGTACCTAGGGTTTACACATGGTCGGTTACACGTCGAAGGGATAAACATGCCTATTCACTACTCCAAACGTGGAGGACATGCCACGATTCCCGAAGCTTCCTTCCTGGAGACAGGGTCTTTGATCCATCCAATGTTCGGCAAGTGGCCCATATAGTCCGGCCCATAAGAAATAGGTCGGCCTCCCGAGGACCCCCTAAACCAGGACTCCCTTAGTAGCCCCCGAACTAGCCTCCAACGCCAAGGGTCCTAGCTCCAGCTGCTTCATATGATCAGAGTCTTCGGCTTGCGAGGCAAGTTCCTTCCTCCAAATAGTGATTCGACCGAGTTTAGTTCAGCCTCCGACGACGTGTAGTTTTCCCGATCATGGATCGTCCGAACACCATGTATAACCCGGCCCTGAAGGCCAAACGTCAAGGAGTAAATAGTGCTCCCTGACAACATTTCAGATGAAAGGTCACGGCCCACCACGACCGCTGAACCAGTCGCAAAAGCTCGATTCGCGGTTCGAGGCCGTTTTCATCAGCATGACCCATCAATGCACAGATCGTGCTCCGTTTCACACGGGATATGTTTAATCATTCGCGTATAATAGCACGCACGTCTTGGGAAGCGGAGGGATTCACGGCGCAGTGGAGGGAGGCTAACCGGCGACAAGCCCAATAAAAGTGAAAGAAAACCCCAAGGCTTAATAGCGCTTCCCATTCGCATCCCCGCTTCCCCAATCTCCTGAGCCTCCAGAGCCCAGATCTAGGTTTTCCACCCTTTCTCCTCTGAGCTCAACCATGGCCGGCTCAGGTTCCAACGGCAAGTGGGAGGCTTCCACGGTCACAGACCAGGACATTCGGGACCTCAAGGACGCCGGCTACCTCCCCGCCAACATCTTCCACCGCGCCCCAGAGGAGGGCCAGGTGATCCCCACCCCCAAACCAGGCGAGAGGGTGGTTTTCATTCCTCACTTCATCCGAGGACTGAGTTTCCCGCTCCACCCCTTCGTTAGGGGCCTCATGTTCTTCTACGGACTCGACTTCCACGACCTCCCGCCGAACTCCTTCATGCACATATCGGCCTTCATCATCGTCTGCGAGGCCTTCTTGCGGGTCGAACCACACTTCAGACTATGGCTCAAGATATTCAATGTCAAGCTGAAGTGTGTCGCAGGCGAACACGCAGACTGCAGCGGGGCGGTCATCAGCAAGCTTCCCCGCGCAGGATGGCCATCCGGCACCTTCATCGACACCATCAAGACTTGGCAAGAAGATTGGTTTTATATCACCGAGCCAAGGGAGGAGGGCGGAACTGTTCCTGCCGAATTCAGATCCGGTCCCCCGACCAGATTGACCTCATGGGTCCAAAAGGGCCTCGACTGGGGGTCGGACACAGAGGTGGACGACCTGCAGAGGCGCATCGCCTGCATGATCAAGGACAAAATCGATCTGACCAACGTGGTCCAGATTATGCTCCGGCGGCGCATCCTCCCCTGCCAGCGCCGGGACTCTTCTATGTGGACTTATCGGCTTGACGATGAGCCTACAATTCGTCAGCTCTTCCGCACCACTTAGGAGAAGCTATGGAAGGCGCTGTTCAAGGCGCAGGAGAATTGGCCAGCCAAGAAGGAGGACCAGGGCCTGCGCGCCGATAAACCCCCTTCCGAGGTATAGCATAGTTTTCGCTTGATCGGCTTCGTTTTCCTAAAGAAAATCAAAGCACTTTCCGATCACTTCCGCAGGAATGGTTGAGAAAGGCCACGGGCATCAAATGCCCGGCTCCACAGCCCGAAGAACCTAGGTCCCAGCTGCTGTCGGAGATGCTCGTCGTGGCGCCTTACAAGGCGCCAGAGAAAAAGGAGAAGAAGAAGAAACCAGGCCGGGAAGGCCTGCGCAGCAGGGACCAGCCAGAGGCTGTGTCCGAGGAAACCCATGCTTCCTCGAATCAAGAGGAGGAGCACGAGGGCGAGGGGGAAGGTGATTCCCCCCTCGCAAGAAAGAGGGCGGCGTCATCGGACGCCACAGAGGATGTACCTCCTCCCGCCCCGAAGAAAGCGCGTCGGACACAGGTAGTTCTGTCCGACGATAGTTCGGACTCGGATACCGAGTCCGAGGTCTTCGAGAGGGTTCCACGAAGGAACCTCAGGGTTAAGCCCCCAGCTCGAAGGTAAAAATCCGAAGACTTCCCGAGCTATTAGTGCTAAGTTTTGAATGCTATTAACATGTGGGCGCCTATTGGCTTGCAGCCCACCACGCGTTCTCCCTGCCAATCAAGTCTCGGACGGGGAGACCCCGCCCGCCGAGCTAGCGGAGAGCGGGACCGCGTCACACCCCTCTCCTTCGGGCGCCGCGGAGGATGCCGCGGAGGTGTCATCCCAACAGGCTCCTTTGGAGCCGGACACCAGAGGTGGGGGTGACGACGTCATGGTCGAGGCTAATGCCTCAGCCGCCGAAGACCGGGGGGAAAACCCCTCCTGGATACTGAGGAGACCGGACTAGGGGATGTCCAGTCCCTTCCGAGGTCGTCTCCGGAGCGCACCATGCCTCCGGAGGCACCGGTTCAATCCCCGGTTGGAGATCGGGTCAACCGATCCCCACCGGCGCCACCGACCAATGGGTGGCCGGCTATGGGGGAGGCTCTGTTAAGCGCCTCCATCTCCGAGGAGCACCGCACCCTTATGGGTGCGGTATTGCAGAGCATTCAGTCCATAGACAGCGGACTGAAGGAGGCCTTCAACGGTCTCCTGACGGGTTTTCAGGTGAGCCGCGTAATGCTCTGTTTGTGAAATATTAATTTCTTTGAGTTATCATTATATACATGGCAGCCCCCGAGCCCTAGGTAAGTTTGGAAAAAACTTACCTGGGGGTCAATCATAGGTCAATATCCGAACTATGTATAGGACAGTATTTGTTCGGAACGTTCTAACAGCCCTTAAGAGGACCGGACATAGGATCATATTTATGACAGTTCGGAAGTTGTGAACCCATGTAATTTGATATGGTTTTGTTTTGTACATGCTTCATCATCGGCGGCGGCTGTTAATGCCGCCGAGCTGGCCGAGCTAAATCGGAAGCTCAAGAGCTCTGAAGATGAGCTCGAAGCTCTGAATAAGAGATTCGACGAGGCGCAAGGTAAGCCGGATTAGATTATCCAAATTCTTCATTACCGTACTGTCAACGCAGTATTTTTGATATGTTTAATGCTTACGTAGCCTCGGCGAAGGAAATTGAGAAGCTCAAGGCCGAGCTTGAGAAGGCGAAGCAGGAGGCTGCGGTTGAGAGGGCGGCGGCCAAAGAAGCGGCTACCGCGCTATCCGCCTTAAGAGCCACCAGCGACAAGCATGAGGCTTGGGTGGGGGAAATCCAACAGGAGCTCAAGGACGCCGGCCAAAAGTGCGAGGACCTTGAGCGGAAAGGCAAGGAGCAGGCCGCCGAACTATCCACCCTGAAAACCAATCTCCAAAAGGAGCGGGTGGATAGGCGGTCTTTTGAAGAGCAAGTCAGCCAGGTCAAGGCTATCATGGATGGTAAGCCGTATTTATTGCAGTGTGTCTTCGGGGATAGCAAGTTCGAGTTGCTTACCCAAGTATGGCGTTCCTCAGGCGCCTGCTCGGACCTCCATAAGAGCAGAGTGGATGCGAACCAGTTCTATGCTTCGCGGGGAGAAGGAGATGAAGCTCGTCTATTCTGGGCGCAGTTTGAAGCCCCCGAGCGCTCTCCTCTTCTTATTGAGCAGCTGAAGCAGCTGATGGAGCTACACCGGATGGCAGAGCCGGGCATGAAGGATCTCTGTATCCGGCTATGGCCCGATGAGCCGCTGCCGGGCAGCTACTTCGGCCTGGTGCAGAAGCTGAGCGACGCCTCACCGCGGATCGACACACTAAGGCGTTCCTCCTGTATCGAGGGAGCTCGGATGGCCTTTGCGAAGGCCAAGGTGCACTGGCCGGGGCTGGATCCGATGAAGATAGCCACCGCCCCTCCGCCTCTTGGAAAGGAGCATAGGTGCACCGAGCTATACTTCTCCGGAGTAATGGAGGGTGCTCGGGCAATAGAGGCTCAATGTTCGAGAGAAAACGTTTATGAGTAAATGCGTTGTAATATGTCTGAAGACCTTTTAACGCATTTATATTTAAGATGCATGGTTTATCATGTCTTTCGTGTTTTGCATCCTTTATAACTCCTGTGTGGCCGTTGAAACTGAAAGTTGCGAGTCGTCGGCTTTAGCCCCCATGTAGATACTACGCGGGGTGTCTCTGCCAACGCACTGTGACCCTTAGCCGAGCTATCGGTACCCGAAGGCGGTAGTGTGGGGCGGACAAGGCAATCGGACCATAATGCTTTATTGCTTTCACTTAGCCGTAGGGGCGCGAGCACGAGAAAGGAGTGCGGGGGGCTGATGACTAGCCCCCAGGGGTTTGTGATGTTCGGATGATCCGCGGCCAACGCCGATATCACATGGTTTGTACTAATGCCAAACCCATCGTATTACACGGAATAACCTCTAACGAGGTTTAGTTATGCTCGGATTCGCAGACCAGTACTCGCATACTATGACAATCAATTTTCGGCTTTCTCCGCTGAGGTGCTTGACCAGGCTAGCCGGAAGCACAATCGCAGTGGTTCTCCCTTTGCCCTTTTAGCCGAACAAGCGGAACGTAAAGGGGCAAGCACAGGAGCCGGGCAACCCAACTATTGACCCAAGACATAGTTCGGAACCAATGCATATAAAGCAGAATTCCAAGACGCCGAACGCAAAATTAGTTGTGCTTAGGGTGATTTTTTAGGTTCGAGCCCCCGGTCTATTAGCCAGTTGCACCGTAAAATATACCAAACAGGTTCGCAAGAAGAGGGAGAAAATAGAGAGTGTGCCAAAAAAAAGACAGCGAAGCGATCATGTATGATATATCCGTATTTTACTCAACAACTCTTATTATTCAAATTGCCGATGCAACTGTTTATAGGTATTTAAAAATAAAATATAAACATTACAGGAGGGGTTGTACCAGTGGTCTTCGATGGGTGACCTGACGTCCTCGATGTGCCCTGTCGTTTGTCCGCTCCTGCGTCTCCTAAGGAGTTGTATACCGCTATGGGTTTTGCTGTTCGGCGAGCGGACCTTGGAGAAAAATCTTGAGAAGTCGCCGAAGTGTGGATGAGCTTTATGCCTTAGCAGGTACTTTATGGTACATGTAGTGTGTCCGAAGACGTTTCAATGGTGATAGTTCGGTCCAGCCGAACATTTACCCTTTGGTAGTTTTTTCCCACCACTGCCCATGGAATTTTGAGCGTGAAGCTGTGCCTCCTCGGCACGTACTTTGCTGGTTTTAGGGCTGTGTGATGGGGGGCGAGTCCCTATTTATGGGGAGAAGAAGGTTCTGGTACTTCAGGTTGAGACCGAGCTCGCTTCCCCACCTTACGTGCTTTTACAGCAGATGTCGGCGCCTGCCGATCATCGGTGTAATGGAATTCGGCCGCTAGGGCCAACGCATGTTCCTCAGTTCGGAGGGAGCGCTCTGTGTTGCCATTGACAGTAATGACCCCCTTGGGGCCGGGCATTTTGAGCTTGAGGTATGCGTAGTGTGGGACGGCATTAAAGCGAGCGAACGCTGTACGGCCGAGCAGGGCATGATAGCCGCTGCAGAAAGGTATGATGTCGAAGATCAAGTCTTCGCTTCGAAAGTTATCGGGCGAGCCGAACACTACTTCCAGGCTTACAGAGCCCGTGCACCGGGCTTCGACGCCTGGGATCACTCCTTTAAAGGTAGTGTTGCTGGGTTTGATCCTTGATGGATCTATGCCCATCTTTTTCACCGTATCTGAATAAATCAGATTGAGGCTACTTCCTCCGTCTATTAGGACTTTAGTGAGGTGGTACCCATCGATAATGGGGTCTATGACGAGGGCCGCCGAACCTCCGTGACGGATACTGGTCGGGTGATCTCGTCGATCAAAGGTGATCGGGTAGGCCGACCATGGGTTAAACTTCGGGGCTTTAGGCTCTACGGCGTAGACGTCTCGAAGGGCGTGCTTCCTCTCTTTTTTAGGTATATGAGTGGCATATATCATGTTCACCGTTTTTACTTCTGGAGGGAATTTCTTTTGTCCACCACCGATCGGACCGCGGGGCTCATCCTCGTCCTCGCTGCGCGGGCTCTTGCCTTGGTCTTCAGATGCGAGCTTGTCGGCCTGTTTGAACACCCAACAATTACAGTTGGTGTGGTTGGCGGGCTTCTCTGGAGTTCCATGGATCTGGCAAGGCCTCTCCATGATCTTGTCCAGTGGGGTGGGTCCGTCGCGATTGCCTTTAGGAGGCTTCTTCCGCTGCCCAGGCCGGGATTTGCGGAAGCCGGCATTAACGGCCATTTCATCGGCATCACTATTGTTGTGCCGATGCTTATTTTTGCTGCGCTTTGGTCTCCCGTTTACATCCCGAACTTCGGAGGTTCTGGGGTCTTCTGGGTTGTGGCTACGTCTTGCTAGCCAGTTATCCTCGCCCGCGCAAAAGCGAGTCATGAGTGATGTAAGGGCGGACATTGTCCTTGGTTTATCCTGGCCGAGCTGACGAGCCAGCCACTCATCCCGAATATTGTGCCTGAAAGAGGCTATTGATTCGGCGTCCGGGCAGTCAACGATCTGGTTTTTCTTGGTCAAGAACCGATTCCAGAATAGCCGCACGGATTCTCCTGGCTTCTAAACGATGTTGCTTAGGTCGGAGGATTTCGGCGGCCGAACATAGGTGCCCTGGAAGTTAGATTGGAATGCATCTTCTAGATCCTCCCAACACCCAATGGAGTTTTCGGGGAGGCTATTTAACCAGTGCCGAGCTGGCCCCTTAAGCTTCAGGGGTAGGTACTTGATGGCGTGGAGGTCATCTCCTCGTGCCATGTGGATGTGGAGGAGGAAATCCTCGATCCATACGGTTGGGTCAGTTGTCCCATCGTATTGCTCTATGTTTACGGGTTTAAACCCTTCCGGGAACTGATGCTGCATCACCTCGTCCATGAAGCACAGTGGGTGAGTAGCGCCTCTGACCCGAGCTATGTCGCGCCGGTGATCGGCGTCTATCCTAGCCCGGTTTAGTTCCCGACCTTTATTCTTGCGGTCGAACCAAGGCCGGTACCCTTCCCATCTATCGGGTGAGTATCCTATGGATCCGTAGATGGATCACGTACAACCTGCTCTGTCGTCCAGGTCGTGTCGCAGGTCGAACCTGTCATCGGGCTCTAGTGGATCTTTTCCCCGTCTACGGGGTATCGTCGGCCTATAGCCGGTGTCGTCAGCCGTCCTGTCTCGTCCTCGAGGAGGGAGGTCTGGCTTGTCGTATGTGTTATATTTGGGGGACGGCGTATCATTGAGCTCGTCATCGAATTGTCGCAGCAGCCTTCTACGCGGATAGCTCTTAGGTTGGTCCAATAGACCGGTACCGTATCCTTCCTCAGCTGAGAGGACTCTCGTCCATCGATCGTTGAGGTCGTCTTGTTCGGCTTTGAGCTGCCGTTCTTTTGCTTTCAGGTTGCGGGCCGTGGCTATAAGCTGTTGCCTGAACAGTTCCTGATCTTCAGGATTATTGGGGATGGCGAAGTCATCGGCTTCCGGGATGTCCTCCTTCTCGACAGGGGGGAGGTAATTGTCGTCCTCGGAATCATTTAGATCGTCGGGGTTACGCCGGTCTTCCGGCCTCTCCTGACCCTCTAACGGGTGTTCGGGGATATCGGGATCGCCGAGGTCTTCCGGGGTGTCTCCGTCCCCGGTGCCGTCGATAGCTTTTCTTCCCTTTTTTCCTTTTGACCGTTTATGCGGCTTTCGGCGTCTTGACGGCACTTCCTCCGATTTGTCGCCATCGTTTTTCGGAGTGTCCACCATGTAGACGTCGTACGTGGAGGTGGCAGTCCACCGCCCGGTGTTAACGGGGGTGAGGGCACGATCCTCCTCTTCCATGTATTCTGCTTCCTCAGAAGCATAGTCCAACATGTCGGTTAAATCCTCGACAGTGGCTACCAAGTGGGTGGTGGGTGGGACGAAAAATTCGTCCTGACCCGCCTTAAGCCCGATCTGAGCACAGATCGGGGTTGGGTCGTCGGTAATCTTCATCGACGAGATCCGATCTAGGGCCTCGTTGAGTATCGAGAGCTCGATCGGGTCGGCCCGCTCAGGGCTTCCGGAGTTAACCTCCGATGCGTCCGCGCGGGTGGAGTGTTCGGCAAGAACAGGCGTCCGGACGTCTAGCACTATGACCGGGTCCGGACTGAGAGTCGGGTCCTCGCCGGGGTAGATCCCGTGGGTGGGACCAAAAGATGGATCAGAGGTTAAAGCCTCAGAGTCTTCGGGCGTGGCAGGCGAGACCACGAGCCCGGTTAATGACAGGTCGCCTCGAGAGTCTACGGAGAACTCTAGGTTCCCGAATCTGACCTTTTGATCAGGGGCGAAACTTCCGACACGGCCCAGATGGCCGGTCGGGTCGGCGTGCAGCACAATGCTGCCGAAAGCGAAGTTCTGTCCGGGAACGAAAGTGTCCGTATTGCGGACCTCTTCGTTGATGACAAGGTGAGCCATCGACTCCTTTGGCGATCACAGCGGAACTCTCAATGAAAGCACCAATGTCGGTGTCAAAACCGGCGGATCTCGGGTAGGGGGTCCCGAGCTGTGAGACTAGAATCGATGGTAACAAGAGATGAGGGAGACGATGTTTACCCAGGTTTGGGCCCTCCTATGGAGGTAATACCGTACGTCCTGCTTGATTATATTGATGGTATAAGGGTTACAGAGTTGATCTACCTCGAGATCGAATAGCTAAAACCCTAGATGAGTTCTCCTGTCTACAACCTAAAACCCTCCGGCTTATATAGACGCCGAGGGTACCTAGGGTTTACACATGGTCGGTTACACGTCGAAGGGATAAACATGCCTATTCACTACTCCAAACGTGGAGGACACGCCATGATTCCCGAAGCTTCCTTCCTAGAGACAGGGTCTTTGATCCATCCAATGTTCGGCAAGTGGTCCATATAGTCCGGCCCATAAGAAATAGGTCGGCCTCCTAAGGACCCCTTAAACCAGGACTCCCTCAGCCGACTCCCTCGCTGGGCTTCCGCTTGAAGGTTGCCGAGGTGCCTTTTTTTACGTGCACATAGCGATAAGTGGCGAGAGCATGTGTGAAGTAGTACACCCCTGCAGGGTAATCATCTATTCGAATAGCCGCGTCCGTGGATATGGACTACTTGGAGACTTATATGGTTCATAGACAACTATAATGGTTACTCATAAAAGCTTCAGGACAAGTGTGAGTACCGTGGATGGCGCTCTCATAGGAAGATGGGAGCGGATCCATGGTAGTGTATTGTTGTGGTGTTAGTGGACTCGTGTACGTTTCACAAACTTTTCAAAGTGCTGGTAGTTGTAGTACAGGATAGCCACTGAGTCAAAGCTGGCTTGCTGCATTGAACCCCACAAATCCCTTTGTTGATACCGATGCATATGTAGTTAGTTCTGATGTAAGTCTTGTTGAGTACCTTTGTACTCTTGGTTCCTTAATTTATGTTTTGTAGAGGAGACTCCAGTCTTGCTAGTGGTTTCTACGATGAGATCGATGCCGACCAAGTAGCTTGGGAATCCCAAACAGAGGTCTGGTTCCTATGGAGGGCCTTGTAGATAGACAGGCTTCCTCCGCCTTCTTATTTTCGAGATGTCCGTACCCAGACATGATAAGCTTCCGCTTGTTGCTTGTATGACTTGTGTGTTGGGTCATGTGACCCCTGCTTGTAATATCACGCTACGTCGGCTCTTATGAGCCTTTAATAAACACTTTGAGTCATAGAGTTATGTTGTGATGCCATGTTGTATCTATGAATATCGTGCATATTGCGTGTATGATTGAAATGCATTGATATGTGTGGGATTCGACACCTAGCTGTGTGCCTATAGTATCCTTCTTTACGGGGAAATGCCTCTTTGTGCTTCCCCTGAGCCTTGGTAGCTTGCTACTACTCCAGACACATTAATTGATTGGCGTGTATCCTTCTTTGTTGTTGTGTCTGTCGCTACGGGGAGATGTCACGAGGTGTAATGGTGTCCTTGTAGTTCACTACGACTCGTCTACACACGCTGATGATCGACACCTGCATTGCTGGGTTACGTATGCCTGTCCCTAAACGGTTGTGCCACTTGGGTCTATAGCTAGTCATGTCGACCCGGGTTCTCTGACGTATGATTGCTAGCGACATACTCATATTCGTGAGCCAAAAGGCCCAAATGGTCCTGGCCAAGGTAAGGTGGCAGCCATGGGGATTACCGTGCGTGAGGCCGCAAAGTGATATGATATGTTACATGCTAGATTCGCATGGCTTAGGATCGGGGTCCCGACAGCGTTTGTATCAGAGCTTGATTGACTGTAGGATTACCAAGCCAAAGTGGTCGATGTTTGAGTCTAGCAACTCTTTAATTATATAAGGGAATTGATTGTGGAAGGGAACGTAAAGCTCTTTTTACTTCTTTCCCCATGTTATTCTGATTCTGAGTTACCCTCTCCTTTTCTACGGGGGTTAAGAATTAGGCTTCTTACCTATCTGCTAGGATCTCGAGTTACTTTTCCGTAGACTTATAGGAATGGTTGATCTGATTCGCATTCTAGTCCTCGAGTGTTTCTGTGTAGCTTGTTAGCATGGTCAAAATCTTGAGATTGTGATGTTGAGGTGTTGTGCCACCTAAATCTTTGCAGGATGTCTCATTTCTGAGCATTCACAGCCGCTATGCTGTCCAATTTTCCCTAGGATTTCTATGGAGATCTAATGCTTTTGCATTCCTTCCTATTTATCTGGTGTGTCACCCTGATTAATCCTAGTTTCTCATCCTCAGGATGTCTCGCAGTACCCGAGCTGCAACTGGCTGCAAGAAGGGCCAGAGACGTGGGACCAGAGATGCTGAAGTTCTGTCGGATTCACCTTCGTTGGCACAGTTTATGCTAAACGTTGAGAAGAACAAGCGTGAATCAAATCGCTTGCTGGCACGTATTGAGGAAAACACCACACGTCACTGTACTAGGACAGTGACCATCCGTGATTTCATCAATTTGTACCCACCCACCTTCCATCACTCCATTGAGCCACTCGATGCAGATGACTGGCTCCGTAGCATCACAAATAAGCTGCGTTCCGCGAACGTGGCTGAGGCTGACAAGGTCACCTATGCTACTTATCATGTGGAGGGTCCTGCTAGTATATGGTGGGAGAACTATGAGGCTGTGGCACCCCGGCTCAGAGGAGATCGGAACGCCCCGTATTCCAGCCCAGGGACAAGTCTTCTGGAATACGGCACTGCTGGCATAGAAAAAATCAGCTCTTTATTACCATGGATAAGGTTACAAGGGTACATGGATTACATCGGCACGGCGATACTACGCCTGTCTAGGGTAGTTCTACGCTAGCAGCAGAACAACGATGGTGGTGATGGACTCCACTCCGCAGGGACTCTGGCTGGAACGCGTATCCTAGCTTGCAAACTCAGGATCCTCGACAAGCAAGCAATCATGGCATGACCTGCAAACTGGCATGACACGCCAGGTGAGTACTTTGAATGTACTCGCAAGCTCACAACAAACATCAGCATTAAGGCAAGACAACATCAAAGCAATCAAGATTAGGTAAAGGTTTATCATTACTGAAGGGATAGTTGAAAATAACAATAACAAGCTATTCTCCCTGTACTCTGGTGACCAACTCGTGATCACTCCAAGAACATCCAGCGAATATCCTCAAGATTGTTACCAAGACTTGCCAGTGGCATGATGCCCAAATGCTACCATACTCAGACAAGTTCTTCCATCATTATTATCAGTATTACGGTTGACCACCTAGAGAGGCCTGGACGGACTATCCAATACCGTGGATGCGGCTATTCGAATAGATTTTACACTCTGCAGAGGTTGCGCACTTTACCCACACCATGTAGCACCTGGCCTCGTGATCCCATTCGGGTGGACCAGTGTTGCTCTAACGAAACCCGCCTGACCCGTGACTCCTCTACCGTACCACCGACAATCATTCTCCTTCGGAGTCATGCCCTGGGTGGTCCCTGTGTCACCTCGTGACACCTGCCACCGTCGTGGCCAAACAAACTATCCCAAACAGGGACCTGGATCCAAATAACTCAACTGGGCTCACAAGGTTATCGCCGCCTACCGGGCCAGGGTAGCACGCGCGCATAACCTTCTCTATTTGGTGGTACCGATAAAAGAGCACGAAGCTAGACCAAGTCAAGGCCGTCCCATACCGGCAAATGTGGCTGCACGGATAAGTCTGGACAGGTGACTCTCGTTCAACCCTGAAGTATCCTATCCCCGAGTAATAGTTCCGTCATAGCTGACACTCCGATATCATAATAATCCAAGAACCAATAAGCTCAAGCCACTGCTACTGATTCATATCCACAAACTGCCGGATGAAACCCAAAATAATCATAGACAGTAATCTCATAATCCAACCACATCATGGCATCATCAAGCGGGTAAACAACTAGCCACTAGCAACCCAGTCCTTATCATGGTAGTCACCTATTCAAGAATTTACTCAAGCATTGCATAATCTAATCCACTTCACAAATAATCATACTTGCTATTAAAGTAATTAGTTTAACTATGATATTGCAATGCAATTATGCAGATGAGGGTTGTGGCTTGCCTGGGAGTGACGGAACCATCGGGAAGAAGTGCGGAGAGTCCGCGAAAATGATTGCCGGAAACAGTTCTCTCTCGGAGGGGGCTGTTTAAGGGCAAGGGCAAAATGGTCATTTTCATAGTGCCAAAACAGTATGAAAATGGTACCAATACGACGGGCTCGAAGTGACGAAGAAGTAGGCATTGGAATCACCTCGTTCGGAGTTAGGGTTGCGAAGATACGGCCGTTTGTTCGTTAGCATAAAAACAAACAAGGTAGTGTCCGTTTTGTCTGCTAACTAGCAAACATCCGCAAAGTAAAGGTTTCGGACGGCTGGGTTAAAATAGAAAACGCCTTTAGCAGAATACGCTTCAGGAGTAGGGAAAGCGTACTTTCCGCAGGGCGCCTCCACTTAACCTGACGGAGGGCCCGGCCAAGTCAACGCCGTGACACCGACAGGCGGGCCCCGTGCTGACCTTTCTCTCCCCCTCCCCTTCTTCTTCCCTGACAGGGCGCGACAGAGGAGGGCCGAGGCCGCGCGACGCCGACGCTGGCTAGGCCAACTCCGGCCACCTCCGGTGGAGCTCGGACCAACGGAGTGCTCGCCGTGAAGCGCCGCGCCGGGGAGACCTCGCAGGGTCCGCGGGGAAGGGCCGTGAGGCCGGTAGTGGTGGAGGGCAGAGGCGGCCTCCGGCGACGACCGCCGACGCTACGGGCCGTCTCCAGCGACGCCTCGGCCACCGGCAGACTCGTGGAGGAGAACCGCATCCGACTAAGCACGATGCAGCCGCCGGGGAGCTTCGAAGCGGAGGGGACCGCGCCCACGGCGGAGGACGGCTTCGGCCGCCGGTGGGCTCGTGGCTAGAGGCCACCGGAAGAGGGGGAGGGATGCTGGGGTGGCTCCGAGGTGGAGGTGGAGGCCTCAGGTGGTGGTAGGGTGGAGAGAAGAGGCCGGCCGAGCTCCAATTTTGGAGAGGGTCGCCGGCGGCCATGGTGGCAAGGGGAGACGAGGAGATCTCTACGAGGCGAATTGAGCGGTCGGGGAGGAAGCTAGGAGGGAGGTGGTGGGGTTGGTGAGCCCGAAGAGGCTCGGGGGAGGCTATATATAGCCGGACGGCGCGGGTGGGCGAGCACGGCCGCGGCGACGGATACACCGGCGCACCAGAGCTTCGGGAACACGCCTGGAGAAGGGGAGAGACGTCCAGAGGACTCATGGAGGAGCAGGGAGGGCTCAGGCGAGGTCGGGAAGGCTCGGGAGCTCGCAGGCGACCGGACGTGGCGGCGGCAGGGGCGGGCACGTCACGGGTACGGCGGCCGCACCGCGTAGGAGAGGACGTGAGAGGGGGAGACTTATCCAGGGAGGAAGACGGCGACGAGGCGAAGCCCCTGGACACGGCGAGGTGTTGAGGGAGGGGAGGAACCGACGATAACAGCGGCCGCGGTTTCCAGAGCGCGCTGTTTGGCTTGTCTGCCCCATGGTCACCGCGTGAATACGGCGGTGACACGCGCTCTGGCTGCCAAACGATGTCTGGGAGATAGACCTTCTTACCCCGAGTGCCAAGAAGGAAACAACACAAGCCAGGGGCAAAGAAGAGAAAAGCACTTGGCTCCAAAGCAGAGCATCAGCAACCTGTTTGATGTGAACTGAGAGAGCTTGAGCAGAAGATAAACTCTGGTCTTTGGCCGAGAGTGATCACACACTAAGGTGAGTATTGTGGACAAGTTTCAGCCCAAATGGGGAAGTGTAGTTAGCACTTGCTGTTCAATGGGCTCTACTGGAAAAAATTGCAAAGTATGAAGTGGCACTCACATACTTGTTGGATGGAGCTGAAATTTGTAGGATATGAGTAATATAATCATATGAAGATACTGTAAAAGTTTCATACCATTTGGATAAACCAAAATGGTACTTCCTTCACACAGCATCCTACTGGACAGAATCTTAGGAAAATTCTAGGGAATTATTGGGTAGGTGAAATGAGCCCAAATTTGGTGGAGAGGTGTTATATGGGTAGGAGAATGTCCTGGTAAAATTTCAGGAATTATGGAGCAACATAAAATATAGTTGCTTCACAACCCAAAATTATGACCAGAAACAAAGATTTGATGCTGTGGTCACATAGTTGAAGGGATGATGCTCAAATTTGGAGGAGAGTATTAATTTGAGCATATGAAGATTCTTGCAAAATTTCAACTCATTTGGATACTCTTAGCTAGACTTGCTTCACAAAGCTTCCACTAGATTAGAAGCTTTGAAAATCTGCCAAGAAATATTTACTATCCAAATTGAGTTGAATTTTGGTATGTGGAAATGATATGGATAGGAAAGAGTGCCCAAAAAGTTTGAGAGCAAGCAAGCCAATATAAAGGGTACTTGCTTCTCAACTTGACAGCTAGGGCAGAATTGGAAAAGGAATATTTGTGAAATATTTTTGAACATGGCAAGAAAGGGTTTTGCCATATTTGAGGGAGATATGACCCAAACAATTTATGAGAATTATTTGGGAATTTTTGGAATGATAGAAATGTGGGTTGCTTCACAACCCAAGGCAACAGGTTTATTCCTTTAATAGGAAAAAGGAATATTCCCAAGAAAAGATTATTGGGATTGGTTCAAGATGGAAATGACAAGGTCTTGGGATGGTTTAGAGGTTGGCAAGCCACTAGGGAAGAGGATTCAAGGGTGATCCCTCCAGGTTCCAAGACTACCAAGCCACAGAAAAGCAAAACCAGACCAAAATCAAAAGAAAAAGAAATGGGCAAAATCCAGGGTGTTACAAACCTACCCCCCTTAAAGAAATATCGTCCTCGAGATTTGGTTGCTCAGGGGTTAAACATAAATATCCCCACTTGAGGAAACCGTTTCCAACTCGGGTTTCCTTTTTGCCTTTGTACAATGCTCCCGCTGGATTTTATCTGACCCACTGCCTGTCTTCAGTGTGGTTTGCTCTACTGGATCCTTTTTCGAGCAAATCTTAACTCATATGTTACGCCGACTTCACTCCCTTTTTTTTGTCTGTTGACTTATCTGGGTGCAATGGCTTATCCTGACTGAAATACCTGTCCTTCTCGCAAGTCCGGGAGTTGTTCCTCATGGACGGGTTGTGATGAAGTTCAATACGGACGACCGTCCATTGAGTTGTGAACATATTCTTTCGGTGGACACAAAAATCTTTTACTCATTGCATTGAGCTGCTTCAAAAAGGGGTATGTGTTCCCCAGGTTTTAAACAGTACTGTGAATCATACCATTTTCCTAGCGGAATCTGACTTGTTGCACGGTTTGCTGAGTCATCTTGGATATCTCCACTGTCTCGGGTATAAAATTCCTACCAAATATTTGACTGTCACCTGTCGTGATCAGCGCAAAGGTGTATGCCCTTATAATGGTATTTTCTGCAGACTTGACTGATGGTGGTTTTGGAAGACGAATTGTGTTCACGACAGGCTGTCCTTTAACTGATTCCCACATGTGAGGACACATGCTCCGAGGTTATTGTCCAACATTCTGATCGTTCCGTCTGTCGGCCCCTTTAAGTGAATAGTAGGCCGTGTAATGCTTTGACACGGAGCATTTGGTTTTTGAAACGGGCCTGTGTCCTGACTGATTCTTGCATTCAGACCAACTGTTGCGGATCTGACTCTGAGGATGCATGGTCATATGCTACCAACTGTCGGTGGAGTAGCTTGTACTTGTGAGGATGTAATGCCTTACTGGCGAAGGTTGCTTAGCTTGTGTTGGAAGCCAACGAGAGTGTCTTGTTGAGGAAGTCTGAATAGCTTGCGCTTGAAGCTTCTGCTGGGATATCGTGCCAAAGAAGACTGGGTACCGTACCTCAGACGCTTCCCCCCTTAAAGGCTTGATGGGGAAGACTCGGTACCTTATGCCAGAAGCTTGCTATGATAGCTTACTGGAGAAGCATGGGTGTCTTGTATGGGCAAATATCCGTGTGTCGTATCGAGGAAGACACAGGAACCTTGCGTCGTAAACTTCTCTGGTAGCTTGCGGAGAAAGACTGGGTTGCTTACACCTGAAGCTTTCTTTTTGCCATATGCAAGCTAAATGCACATATATATCCCTTAATGTTTCTGCTGTCGGTTACTTGTTGTATGAAGAAAGTTGTTCAACTATTGTTCTTGCTGAGCACTAAGTTCATAGCACATTCTGGCTTGATTCCAGGACATAGCAGGGTTCAAATTGTGCTCATAGCAGACTCAACCGCGTATATGAATCATACCTTCGACTCGAAATGTGTTGTTGATTATGCACACACTTTGCCTTCCTGCTGATTCGATGATTACTGATGTGAAGGTTGCACTGGTGTATACTTTGATGCTGATAATCAATCCAGCCAGGATATCATTTATTTTCATGCCCGATATTCCCGATATAATGCAGTCTGCTGAAAATTCTATATTGCTGAACTGAGCTTCCAAATGACTGTCTCTTCACTGATTTCTTTGAGTCCAGTGTCGGTGAGCAACTTCCATAAGGGGAAAATAAGGTAACACCAAGGGCCCAAAGAAAGAAGCAAGAGAAAAGACTAACACACAAAGCAACAAGATCACACACAAGCAATATCGTATTCTACAGCTATTCACAGCAATAATATGTATTCCTACTTAAGCACACACATCTCGCAAGAACTCCGGTATTACGGTCTAACATGCTGTGGCGGTGTGCACGAAAGTGAATCAATGTGTGGAAGAAAGTGGGTGTAAACAAGGCTACACCAAACACGGGCTTAACACTGGTTCCATCTGGACGGACACGGTGGCGGGGACGAACTTGGTGATCGTGGGTCGGAACACGGGGGTCACGACCACATCATCATAAAGCAGACGGAAGAAAACCGTACTCGTCCAGAGGATGGATGGCAGGGTGGGATAGCAATGAAACCAAGGCTTGCGGGCATTGCCCTTTTCTGATAACAAAGATCAGTAAGGGTTGCCAACGCGGCTAATGGAAGGGCAAGATCCGGGATAGAAACATGTCTATCACCGAAACAATAGGGTGTCGGAAGGAATATATTGGTGTGGTACCGGTGCATCAGTCCTGCAAGGGATCGACACTACCAGGCACCATGGTGTCACTCCGCTGGGACGAAGATAACACCGCACCAAGGAACCAGTATGCAAACTGGAGAGTGCAGGTAGTGAATCGAAACTGAGGCCACTTACACTCACCAGATCCATCGTTAGTGATAAAATAAATAGTCTATATGCATGCTATGCACAAACAAATGCAACAAACAAGTGCAGCAAACCAACTAGACCTTATACTACCGGCTACTAACGCTCGCGCGGTGTAGGGCGTCCTACAGCCAGACCTGCTCTGATACCAACGCTTGTGGCACCCCGGCTCATAGAAGACCGGAACGCCCCGTATTCTAGCCCAGGGACAAGTCTTCTGGAATACGGCACTGCTGGCATAGAACAAATCAGCTCTTTATTACCATGGATAAGGTTACAAGGGTACATGGATTACATCGGCACGGCGATACTATGCCTGTCTAGGGTAGTTCTGCGCTAGCAGCGGAACAACGATGGCGGTGATGGACTCCACTCCACAGGGAATCTGGCTGGAACGCGTATCCTAGCTCGCAAACTCGGGATCCTCGACAAGCAAGCAATCATGGCATGACCTGCAAACTGGCATGACACGCCAGGTGAGTACTTTGAATGTACTCGCAAGCTCACAACAAACATTAGCATTAAGGCAAGACAACATCATAGCAATCAAGCTTAGGTAAAGGTTTATCATTACCGAAGGGATAGTTGAAAATAACAATAACAAGCTATTCTCCCTGTACTCTGGTGACCAACTCGTGATCACTCCAAGAACATCCAGCGAATATCCTCAAGATTGTTACCAAGACTTGCCAGTGGCATGATGCCCAACTGCTACCATACTCAGACAAGTTCTTCCATCATTATTATTAGTATTACGGTTGACCACCTAGAGAGGCCTGGACGGACTGTCCAATACCGTGGATGCGGCTATTCGAATAGATTTTACACTCTGCAGAGGTTGCGCACTTTACCCACACCATGGAGCACCTGGCCTCGTGATCCCATTCGGGTGGACCAGTGTTGCTCCAACGAAACCCGCCTGACCCGTGACTCCTCTACCGTACCACCGACAATCATTCTCCTTCGGAGTCATGCCCTGGGTGGCCCCTGTGTCACCTCGTGACACCTGCCACCGTCGTGGCCAAACAAACTGTCCCAAACGGGGACCTGGATCCAAATAACTCAACTGGGCTCACAAGGTTCTCGCCGCCTACCGGGCCAGGGTAGCACGCGCGCATAACCTTCCCTATTTGGTGGTACCGATAAAAGAGCACGAAGCCAGACCAAGTCAAGGCTGTCCCATACCGGCAAATGTGGCTGCACGGATAAGTCCGGACAGGTGACTCTGGATCAACCCTGAAGTATCCTATCCTCGAGTAATAGTTCCGTCATAGCTGACACTCCGATATCATTATAATCCAATAACCAATAAGCTCAAGCCACTGCTACTGATTCATATCCACAAACTGCCGGATGAAACCCAAAATAATCATAGACAGTAATCTCTTAATCCAACCACATCATGGCATCATCAAGCGGGTAAACAACTAGCCACTAGCAACCCAGTCCTTATCATGGTAGTCACCTATTCAAGAATTTACTCAAGCATTGCATAATCTAATCCACTTCACAAATAATCATACTTGCTATTAAAGTAATTAGTTTAACTATGATATTGCAATGCAATTATGCAGATGAGGGTTGTGGCTTGCCTGGGGGTGACGGAACCATCGGGAAGAAGTGCGGAGAGTCCGCGGAAATGATTGCCGGAAACAGTTCTCTATCGGAGGGGGCTGTTTACGGGCAAGGGCAAAATGGTCATTTTCATAGTGCCAAAACAGTATGAAAATGGTACCAATACGATGGGCTCGAAGTGACGAAGAAGTAGGCTTTGGAATCACCACGTTCGGAGTTACAGTTGCGAAGATATGGCCGTTTGTTCGTTAGCATAAAAACAAACAAGGTAGTGTCCGTTTTGTCTGCTAACTAGCAAACGTCCGCAAAGTAAAGGTTTCGGCCGGCTGGGTTAAAATAGAAAACGCCTTTGGAAGAATACACTTCCGGAGTAGGGAAAGCGTACTTTCCGCAGGGCGCCTCCACTTAACCTGACGGCGGGCCCGGCAGGGTCAACGCCGTGACACCGACAGGCGGGCCCCGCGCTGTCCTTTCTCTCTCCTCCCTCCCCTTCTTCTTCCCTGACAGGGCGCGACAGAGGAGGGCCGAGGCCGCGCGACGCCGGCGCTGGCCCGGCCAACTCCGGCCGCCTCCGGTGGAGCTCAGACCACCGGAGTGCTCGCCGTGAAGCGCCGCGCCGGGGAGACCTCGCATGGTCCGCGGGGAAGGGCCGTGAGGCCGGTAGTGGTGGAGGGCAGAGGTGGCCTCCGGCGATGACCGCCGACGCTACGGGCCGTCTCCAGCGACGCCTCGGCCACCGGCAGACTCGTGGAGGAGAACCGCATCCGACTGAGCATGACGCGGCCGCCGGGGAGCTTCGAAGCGGAGGCGACCGCGCCCGCGGCGGAGGACGGCTTCGGCCGCCGGTGGGCTCGTGGGTAGAGGCCACCGGAGGAAGGGGGGATCCTGGGGTGGCTCCGGGGTGGAGGTGGAGGCCTCAGGTGGTGGTAGGGTGGAGAGAAGAGGCCGGCCGAGCTCCAATTTTGGAGAGGGTCACCGGCGGCCATGGTGGCAAGGGGAGACGAGGAGAGCTCTATGAGGCGAATTGAGCGGTCGGGGAGGAAGCTAGGAGGGAGGTGGCGGGGTTGGTGAGCCCAAAGAGGTTCGGGGGAGGCTATATATAGCCGGACGGCACGGGTGGGCGAGCCGGCCGCGGCGACGCGTACACCGGCGCACCGGAGCTTCGGGAACACGCCTGGAGAAGGGGAGAGACGTCCAGAGGACTCATGGAGGAGCAGGGAGGGCTCAGGCGAGCTCGGGAAGGCTCGGGAGCTCGCAGGCGACCGGACGTGGCGGCGGCAGGGGCGGGCACGTCACGGGTACGGCGACCGCACCGCGTAGGAGAGGACGTGAGATGGGGCGACTTATCCAGGGAGGAAGACGATGTCGAGGCGAAGCCCCTGGACACGGCGAGGTGTCGAGGGAGGGGAGGAACCGATGATAACAATGGGCTCTACTGGACAGAATTGCAAAGTATGAAGTGGCACTCACATACTTGCTTGGATGGAGCTGAAATTTGTAGGAGATGAGTAATATAAGCATATGAAGATACTGTAAAAGTTTCATACCATTTGGATAAACCAAAATGGTACTTCTTTCACACAGCATCCTACTGGACAGAATCTTAGGAAAATTCTAGGGAATTATTGGGTAGGTGAAATGAGCCCAAATTTGGTGGAGAGGTGTTATATGGGTAGGAGAATGTCCTGGTAAAATTTCAGGAATTATGGAGCAACATAAAATATAGTTGCTTCACAACCTAAAATTATGACCAGAAACAAAGATTTGATGCAGTGGTCACATAGTTGAAGGGATGATGCTCAAATTTGGTGGAGAGTGTTAATTTGAGCATATGAAGATTCTTGCAAAATTTCAACTCATTTGGATACTCTTAGCTAGCACTTGCTTCACAAAGCTTCCACTAGATCAGAAGCTTTGAAAATCTGCCAAGAAATATTTACTATCCAAATTGAGTTGAATTTTGGTATGTGGAAATGATATGGATAGGAAAGAGTGCCCAAAAAGTTTAAGAGCAAGCAAGCCAATATAAAGGGTACTTGCTTCTCAACTTGACAGCTAGGGCAGAATTGGAAAAGGAATATTTGTGAAATATTTTTGAACATGGCAAGAAAGGGTTTTGCCATATTTGAGGGAGATATGACCCAAACAATTTATGAGAATTATTTGGGATTTTTTGGAATGATAGAAATGTGGGTTGCTTCACAACCCAAGGCAACAGGTTTATTCCTTTAATAGGAAAAATGAATATTCCCAAGAAAAAGATTATTGGGATTGGTTCGAGATGGAAATGACAAGGTCTTGGGATGGTTTAGAGGTTGGCAAGCCACTAGGGAAGGGATTCAAGGGTGATCCCTCCAGGTTCCAAGACTACCAAGCCACAGAAAAGCAAAACCAGACCAAAATCAAAAGAAAAAGAAATGGGCAAAATCCAGGGTGTTATAGAGGCTATGATTCCAGCTGGCCAGATTCCTACCTGGGGAGAATTCACAGAGGCCTTTCATGAGCATCACATTCCTCGGGGTCTCATGGACTGAAAGAGGGAAGAGTTTTGCAACCTTACCCAGGGAAAGATGGCTGTAGATGCATACAGTTGAGAGTTCAAGAACCTTGCCCGTTACGCCACAGAAGAAGTGTCCACGGACGCCAAGAAGCAAGCTAGGTTCAGGAAGGGTCTCCACCCAAAGTTGCATCGTGATCTTCACTTGCATCATTGCGACACCTTCCAGGATCTTGTGAACAAGGCCATTAATGCAGAGACAGCTCAGCTCACTTATGAAGAGTCTCGCAAGCATAACCGTGATTTGGCTTCTACCTCCGGCTCTGGATCTCAGAAGCTCCGGATTTGGGTCCCGAGCTCATCACTTCCACTTGGATATGCGAGGCCATTCTATGTGGCGCCTCGTCCAACTCAGCCAAATGCTCCACCCAAGCCTGTTGGTGGACCGTCTGCCAATACGGTTCCACGTCCGACTTCTGTGACTTGTTATAAGTGCGGAGAACCAGGTCACGTTGCTCGAAATTGTACTCAGTCCAACATTGGTCCACCCCAGTCTGGAAAGTCTGTTGGCCGAAATAAGCCACCAGTCAAGATGATCCATGCCAAGCCAGCCATCATTGAACATGGATGTTTGAATCACGTTTTAGCCAAAGAAGCTCATGAGGATCATGATGTCGTCCTTGGAACGCTCCTTGTCAACTGTCATCCAGCATCTATCCTGTTTGATACTGGAGCATCACATTCTTTCATCTCGGAGAGCTATGCACGGTTGCATGACATGTCTTGCGATATACCAATTGCTCTTGAAGTCCAGACTCCAGGGTCTAGATGGAAGACCACGAGAATAAGTCATGGGAACGAAGTCCTTGTTGATAGACTTGTATTCCTTGCTTCGCTGATAGCTCTCAAGTCTTCAGATATTAACATCATCTTGGGTATGGATTGGATGACAGCTCATCATGCCAAGATTGATTTCTACACCAGGTCTGTTCAGCTCATGCACCCATCTGGCAAGATAGTCAACGTTTCAACTCGAGCTGCAAAGCGTCAGCTCTATTCGCTCAATGCCAACCCTCTTCCAGAGCTTGAAGATATTCCGGTAGTCAGAGATTTTCTGGATGTCTTCCCAGAAGAATTGCCAGGCATCCCACCTGACAGGGATGTAGAGTTTGTGATAGACCTCATCCCAGGAACTATTCCAATTTCCAGAAGACCATATAAGATGGCATCCTTGGAGCTAGCCGAGATTAAGAAACAACTTGATGAGTCCTTGTAAAAGGGTTTCATCCGACCTAGCTCTTCTCCTTGGGCTTGTCCCGTCCTCTTTGTCAAAACGGATGGTTCTAGATTACCGACCCGTCAATCTGGTCACAATAAAGAATAAGTATCCGCTCCCCAGGATTAATGATCTGTATGATCAACTCGCTAGATCCTTAGTGTTCTCCAAGATGGATTTGAGGTTAGGCTACCATGAAATCAAGATCAAGAACGGGGACATTACCAATACAGTTTTTGTCACTCGTTATGGCTAGTATGAGTACATAGTCTTGTCTTTTGGACTAACCAATGCTCCAGCAACATTCTCCCGCCTGATGAACTCAATCTTCATGGAGTACTTGGATAAGTTCGTCATGGTTTACCTCGATGATATACTGATCTACTCAAAGAATGAAGCAGAGCATGCTAAGCACCTCAGGACTGTGCTAGAAAGACTCAGAGAGCACTGTCTTTATGCCAAGTTCTCCAAGTGTGAATTTTGGTTACTAAACTGACCTATCTAGGTCATGTGACTTCCGGTAAGGGCATTGCTGTTAACCCCGAAAGAGTTCAGGCCATTCTCGATTGGACTCCACCTGAAACAGTTAAGCAAGTTAGGAGTTTGCTTGGTTTAGCAAGCTATTGTCGCCGCTTTGTTGAGAACTTCTCCAAAGTTGCCAAGCCCCTGACGGAACTCCTCAAGAAAGATAAGAAGTTCGAGTGGACCCCACAATGTGAGCACATTTTGCAGGAACTGAAGAGACGTCTGACCTCTGCCCCCATGCTTGTGCCACCGGATTTCTCTAAAGACTATGTCATCTATTGCGACGCTTCAAGACAAGGACTTGGATGTGTTCTTATGCAAGATCAACAAGTGATCGCCTATGCATCTCGACAGTTGCACCCACATGATTAAAATTATCCAACACGTGATTTGGAGCTTGCAGCAGTAGTCTATACGCTCAAGACATGGCGACATTATCTTCTTGGTAATCGTTGCGAGATTTACACCGATTATCAGAGTCTGAAGTATATCTTCACCTAACCAGATCTGAATCTCAGACAAAGACGATGGTTAGAGCTGATTACGGATTACGACTTAGGAATTACTTACACCCCAGGCAAGGCCAATGTCATGGCTGATGCATTAAGTCGTAAGTCGTACTGCAACAACCTTATGCTGCAACTAGGTCAACCCCTTCTTCATGAGGAATTCTGCAAGCTTAACCTTCACATTGTTCCTCACGGACCCCTTTCTACCTTGGTTGCGAAACCTACTCTGGAGGATCAGATTATAACTAGCCAGCAGTATGATGCTGGTATTAACCGGATCAAGAATAACATTGAGAAGGGAATTGCTGGTAGTTTCTCCATGGATGATAGAGGTGCAGTGTACTTTGGGAACCGACTGGTAGTTCCTAAGAAGCAACAACTTCGAGAGTTGATCCTTAAGGAGGCTCATGAATCTCCCCTCACAATTCACCCTGGTAGCACCAAGATGTATCAGGACCTACGCCAAAGGTTCTGGTGGACTAGAATGAAGAGGGAAATCGCTGAGTTCGTTGCTAACTGTGACATTTGTCATCGCATCAAGGCAGAGCATCAGAGGCTTGCTAGCACCCTTCAGCCTTTAGCTATTCCTGAATGGAAATGGGATAAAGTTGAAATGGACTTCATCACCGGATTTCCCAAGACCATGAAAGGAAATAATGCCATCTTCATGGTTATTGATCGCCTCTCCAAAGTGGCTCATTTCCTTCTTGTCCGAGAAAGTATCACTGCTAGTCAGTTGGCTGACTTATACATCTCTGGAATAGTGTCTCTTCATGGTGTTCCATTAGAGATCAATTCAGACCGAGGAAGTCTTTTCACCTCTCGATTTTGGGAAAGTTTCCAGAATGCTATGGGAACCCATCTCTCCTTTAGCACTGCTTTTCACCCCCAGTCAAGTGGTCAAGTTGAAAGATTCAACCAGATTCTCGAAGACATGCTCAGAGCTTGTGTCATCTCATTTGGAATGGATTGGGAGAAGTGTCTTCCATTTGCCGAGTTTGCGTATAACAACAGCTACCAATCCAGTCTGGGCAAAGCTCCATTCGAAGTTCTTTATGGACGAAGATGTCGAACACCTCTGAACTGGTCAGAATCCGGGGAAAGATAATTCTTTGGACCAGATATGATTCAGGAGGCAGAAGAGAAAGTTCGCATTATTCGTGAGAATCTCACGACAGCCCAGTCTCGTCAAAAGAGACAGTATGATCGCCATCATAAGGAAGTAACTTATGAGGTGGACGAAAAGGCCTACCTTCGGGTTACTCCTCTGAAGGGTACCCATCGTTTTGGTATCAAGGGCAAGTTGGCTCCTCGTTACATTGGTCCCTTTCGCATTCTTGCTAAACGAGGAGAAGTTGCCTACCAATTGGAACTACCACCGCATCTTTCCAAAGTTCATGATGTCTTCCACGTTTCTCAACTCAGGCGTTGCTTCAAGGATCCTATCTGCGAAATGGAACACGAAACGCTTGATCTTCAAGATGATCTTTCATATCGGGAGTATCATGTTCGTATTCTCGATCAAGCTGAGCATGTCACACGGCGTCGGAACATCAAGTTTCTTAAGGTTCAGTGGTCCCATCATTCTGAGAGTGAAGCTACGTGAGAATGAGAAGATCGTCTTCGACTTGAGTATCCGGCCCTTTTCCCGACGACTCCTGAATCTCAGGGTGAGATTCTTTTAAGTGGGGGTGAGTTGTCACATCCCTAGCTTTAGCCTGCAGTAAGGTTCATGTTTGAGTTTGCATCATGTTTAAATTTTCTTTAAACCTGAAATGGGGATGATCAAAACCCTAGCACTATTTGAATTCAAATAGGTTCACCTGAAATGGCTTTCAATGAACCAAAATGGCTCTCCAAAAATGTTCCTCATCTCTGAAAATATGTGGAAACATCAACCAGTGGTGAAGCATATTTTTCAATGCCATTTTTGTTTGATGAATTAAACCAATAACTATTTGAATTGGAGCTATAAAATTCCATAAATACTTTTAATAGCTCCAATAATTCTGGAAATTTTTATGTGGCTCTAGACTTTATATATATGTAACCATATATTTATTTTCAGAAGCAACACAATTGATTTAGTATCTTTACTAGATCAGAAACAGAGGCAAATATTAGAAAACTGAAACAAAAGAAGCAAAAAAGGGAAAAGAGCCCACCTGGCCAACTCACCTGGGAGGCCCACTAGCCGATGCCAGTCATCTCCTACCTCTGCCAAAAGGCACAGGCGAAGGAGAGCACGACGCAGGGCGCCTGCGGGCATGCCACGCCACCTCTCTGCCCGTCGTCGCACTGGAGGCGGGGATAAGGCCTCAGGAGCCGTCTGCATCGAGCAGACCTCCCCTCCAGCTCCCTCCTCCTCTCTCTCGCCCTCCCGTCGACATGGCCGAAGCTCCATGAGCTCGCCGCCGCCGAAACCGTAGCCACAGCTGCCCCCTAGCCCTTGCTCCTCGTCCAGCCACTCCGCATCGCCTCCAGAAGCATCATCGACGAGCCTTGCGAGCCTGGACGCCCTCCATTACCCCAACGCCGTCGTCTTCAACCTCTGGCCCCATGGATCGCCGCTGTTGCTTCACCGCCTCCATTGCCTCCCCGAGCCCGCCAAGCCTGCCGTCCGACGTGCCGTGAGCTTCTCCGTTGAACCCCTCTCTTCCCCATTTGGTTTAGCTGCCGTAGCCGTCGTTTCCTCGTCGACCGGATCGCCCCGCCACACGAGCTCATCGCCGGCCCAACTCCGGTGATTTTTTGCCCCCACC
Source organism: Elymus sibiricus (assembly GCA_039707655.1). Classification (NCBI taxonomy): domain Eukaryota; kingdom Viridiplantae; phylum Streptophyta; class Magnoliopsida; order Poales; family Poaceae; genus Elymus; species Elymus sibiricus. The sequence continues at coordinate 389,501,768 of CM077669.1, read as the reverse complement.
ACCATGCACAACAACTTTGCGGGCGAGCGTAGGACCTGTAGGTGCAAAGAATCGGATGTTTTAGCCACCCAGCGCCGATCCCGCCATCGTCCGAGCTCTGGCCACCGCACAAACCACCGCCACCGTCGTTTTGGACCCCCCCGGCTCGAGCTGTTTGCATAGCTGGATGCGGCGCATCACCAGCTCGCCGTAGCAACAAGCGACGCTCCTAACCGGCCTCTGTAGCACCGTCCCGAGCTGCTCCGGCGCACTGCCGCCGCGGTTTTGGTCATCGGCGGCTCGCCGCCGGCTAGCGCTGACGTGGCGCGTCATTAGCGTTTAATTCCCCCTGTTATTGAACCCCACAAAGCCTGACAGCGGGCCCCGCAGTGGCTCAAACCTTGGGTCAGCATGGGTTTAACCCCTGCTTAACCCTGGGTCACTGACCTGTGGGCCCTACAGGTCAGTTTGACTGAAAACGGTCAGCTGACGCAAGCCTGACGCATGGCTGATGTCATAAATGTATTTCTGGGTTTAAATAAATTCCAAAAATTTCTAAAAACTTGTAAAATTCATATAAATTAATCTACAAGTCAGAATGAAATAATTTATATATGAAAAATGATCAGAAAATCCAATGAATCCATCTGTATTATTTTCATGCATGATAGAGCAACCTAAATAGGAGAACTTGGATATATTGTCCAAATGCAATATGGAACTTCACATATGGAGTTGAATTTGAACCTTGGGTTCAAACCTACTTCATTTAAATCTGTTGCTATATGCATTAGTCCAAATCACATCATATTGCAATGTCATATTCATGCATCATATTGTTGCATTTGATGTGTATTGATTTGTCCCCCTTCGATGATTGTTCTTTGTGTTAGGTCATGTTCCGGAGGGTATGGTCGAGTATCCATCTGAGGAGCAGTAACGTGTTGACGCTTTATCAGGCAAGCAACCCCCCCTGAACATCTCTGATACAATCCCACTCTCTCGCTCTTGCTCTCACTTATTGCATTAGGACAAAACGACTCAACTTTTACCTGTTCCGGTAGTTGAACCCATTCCTCTGCATGACCTGTCATTGTCACAGTAAATAGATGAACCAGCAACCTAGCATACTTGGTAGATGCTTGAGCCATGCTGTGCCTTTACCCTGCTATGCTTGCTATGCTTAGAGTTGTGTCAGGTCTGATTCTTATGGGTGATGGCTTGGAGTGAACTGGTCGTGTTCTGGTGATAAGAGTTAGGTGGTGAACCTGATTTGGTAAAGGTAGCGATGAGAGGCCATGTAGGAGTACATGGCGGGTTGTCTCATTGAGACCGTCCTTAAGAACTGAGTCATGTGTATGTTATCCAAGACTAGCTACTACCGCACATTGGGATCCTTAATTGACTCTCTTGACTTATTAACCGACTTGACCTATGTCCAGGAGTTGCAATTAGTTTCTGGTGTTTGTAGGTCGTGCTAGTAGTCTACCGAGTGGCACCCCGAACAGATGGGTTTGGGACAGACTAGGCACCGTGGCCCGATGTAAGAAGCGTAGTACCATCCGTCGAGGTGGGCTTGGGAACCCTACACACATCGTTTGGGGCCATAGAGGAAACTTCGGCCGGACTTCCTTGCGCGTTCAGTCTCAAATAGGCGATAAACCTGGACTAGAGTCTTGTGTGGTTAGTCAGGTCGTGGCCGACTCCCTCACTGGGCTTCCGCTTGAAGGTTGCCAAGGTGCCTTTTTTTACGTGCACATAGCGATAAGTGGCGAGAGCATGTGTGAAGGAGTACACCCCTGCAAGGTAATCATCTATTCGAATAGCCGCGTCCGCGGATATGGACTACTTGGAGACTTATATGGTTCATAGACAACTATAATGGTTACTCATAAAAGCTTCAGGACAAGTGTGAGTACCGTGGATGGCACTCTCATAGGAAGACGGGAGCAGATCCATGGTACTGTATTGTTGTGGTGTTAGTGGACTCGTGTACGTTCGACAAAGTTTTAAAAGTACTCGTAGTTGTAGTACAGGATAGCCACTGAGTCAAAGCTGGCTTGCTGCATTGAACCCCACAAACACCTTTGTTGATACTGATGCATATGTTGTTAGTTCTGATGTAAGCCTTGCTGAGTACCTATGTACTCACTGTTGCTTAATTTATGTTTTGCAGAGGAGACTCAAGTATCGCTAGTGGTTTCTACGATAAGATCGATGCCGACCAAGTAGCTTGGGAATCCCAGAGAGAGGTCTGGTTCCTATGGAGGGCCTTGTAGATAGACAGGCTTCCTCAACCTTCTTCTTTTCTAGATGTCTGTACCCAGACATGATAAGCTTCCGCTTGTTGCTTGTATGACTTGTGTGTTGGGTCATGTGACCCTGCTTGTAATATCACACTACGTCGGCTCTTATGAGCCTTTAATAAACACTTTGAGTCATAGAGTTATGTTGTGATGCTATGTTGTATCTATGAATATCGTGCATACTGCGTGTATGATTGAAATGCATTGATATGTGTGGGATTCGACACCTAGTTGTGTGCCTTTAGTAGCGTTCTTTATGGGGAAATGCCTCTTTGTGCTTCCACTGAGCCTTGGTAGCTTGCTACTGCTCCGGACACATTGATTGACAGGCGTGTATCCTTCTTTGCTGTTGTGTCTGTCCCTACGATGAAATGTCACGCGGTGTAATGGAGTCCTTGTAGTTCACTACGACTTGTCTACACATGCTGATGACCGACACCTGCATTGCTGGGTTACGTATGCCTGTCCATGTACGGTTGTGCCACTTGGGTCTATAGCTAGTCATGTCGACCCGGGTTCTCTGACGTATGATTGCTAGCGACATACTCATATTCGTGAGCCAAAAGGCGCAAACATTCCCGGCCAAGGTAAGGTGGCAGCCGTGGGGATTACCGTGCGTGAGGCCGCAAAGTGATATGATATGTTACGTGCTAGATTCGTATGGCTTAGGATCGGGGTCACGACAGCATTGGTATCAGAGCTTGACTGACTGTAGGATTACCAAGCCAAATGGTCGATGTTGAGTCTAGCAACTCTTTAGTTATATAAGGGAATTGATTGTGGAAGGGAACGTAAGGCTCTTTTTACTCCTTTCCCCATGTTATTCTGATTCTGAGTTACCCTCTCCATTTCTACGGGGGTTAAGAATTAGGCTTATTACCTATCTGCCAGGATCTCGAGTTACTTTTCCATAGACTTATAGGAATGGTTGATCTGATTCGCATTCTAGTCCTCGAGTGTTTCTGTGTAGCTTGTTAGCATGGTCAGAATCTTGAGATTGTGATGTTGAGGTGTCATGCCACCTTAATCTTTACAGGATGTCTCATTTCTGAGCATTCACGGCCGTTATGCTGTCCAATTTTCCCTAGGATTTCTATGGAGATCTAATGCTTTTGCATTCCTTCCTATCTATCTGGTGTGTCACCCTGATTAATCCAAGTTTCTCATCCTCAGGATGTCTCGCAGTACCCGAGCTGCCACTGGCCACAAGAAGGGCCAGAGACGTGGGACCAGAGATGCTGAAGTTCTATCGGATTCACCTTCGTTGGCACAGTTTATGCTAGACGTTGAGAAGAACAAGCGTGAGTCAAATCGCCTGTGGCAAGTATTGAGGAAAACACCTCACATCACTGTACTGGGACAGTGACCATCCGTGATTTCATCAATTTGTACCCACCCACCTTCCATCACTCCATTGAGCCACTCGATGCAGATGACTGGCTCTGTAGCATCACAAATAAGCTGCGTTCCGTGAACGTGGCTGAGGCTGACAAGGTCACCTATGCTACTTATCACGTGGAGGGTCCTGCTAGTATATGGTGGAGGAACTATGAGGCTATGATTCCAGCTGGCCAGATTCCTACCTGGGGAGAATTCATAGAGGCCTTTCGTGAGCATCACATTCCTCGGGGTCTCATGGACCGAAAGTGGGAAGAGTTTTGCAACCTTACCCAGGGAAAGATGGTTGTAGATGCATAAAGTCGAGAGTTCGAGAACCTTGCCCATTACGCCATAGAAGAAGTGTCCACGGACGCCAAGAAGCAAGCTAGGTTCAGGAAGGGTCTCAACCCAAAGTTGCGTCATGATCTTCACTTGCATCATTGCGACACCTTCCAGGATCTTGTGAACAAGGCCATTAATGCAGAGACAACTCAGCTCACTTATGAAGAGTCTCGCAAGCATAACCGTGATTTGGCTTCTACCTCCGGCTCTGGATCTTAGAAGCGCCAGATTTGGGTCCCGAACTCATCACTTCCACCTGGATATGCGAGGCCATCCTATGTGGTGCCTCGTCCAACTCAGCCAAATGCTCGACCCAAGCCTGTTGGTGGACCGTTTGCCAATATGGTTCCACGTCCGACTTCTGTGACTTGTTATAAGTGCGGAGAACCAGGTCACATTGCTCGAAATTGTACTCAGTCCAACATTGGTCCACCCCAGCCTGGAAAGTCTGTTGGCCGAAATAAGCCACCAGTCAAGATGATCCATGCCAAGCCAGCCATCATTGAACATGGATGTGTGAATCAAGTTTTAGCCGAAGAAGCTCATGAGGATCGTGATGTCGTCCTTGGAACGCTCCTAGTCAACTGTCATCCAACATCTGTTCTGTTTGATACTGGAGCATCACATTCCTTCATCTCAGAGAGCTATGCACGGTTGCATGACATGTCATTTTGCGATATGCCAACTGCTCTTGAAGTCCAGACTCCAGGGTCTAGATGGAAGACCACGAGAATAAGTCATGGGAACGAAATCCTTGTTAATAGACTTGTATTCCTTGCTTCGCTGATAGCTCTCAAGTCTTTAGATATTAACATCATCTTGGGTATGGATTGGATGACAGCTCATCATGCCAAGATTGATTGCTACACCAGGTCTGTTCAGCTCATGCACCCATCTGGCAAGATAGTTAATGTTTCAACTCGAGCTGCAAAGCGTCAGCTCTATTCGCTCAATGCCAACCCTCTTTCAGAGCTTGAAGATATTCTAGTAGTCAGAGATTTTCTGGATGTCTTCCCAGAAGAATTGCCAGGCATCCCACCTGACAGGGATGTAGAGTTTGTGATAGCCTTCATCCCAGGAACTGTTCCAATTTCCAGAAGACCATATAAGATGGCACCCTTGGAGCTAGCCAAGATTAAGAAACAACTTGATGAGTCCTTGCGAAAGGGTTTCATCCAACCTAGCTCTTCTCCTTGGGCTTGTCCCGTCCTCTTTGTCAAAAAGAAGGATGGAACAGATCGGATGGTTGTAGATTACCGACCCGTCAATCTGATCACAATAAAGAATAAGTATCCGCCCCCCAGGATTAATGATTTGTATGATCAACTCACTGGATCCTTAGTGTTCTCCAAGATGGATTTGAGGTTAGGCTACCATCAAATCAAGATAAAGAACGGGGACATTCCCAATACAGTTTTTGTCACTCGTTATGGCCAGTACGAGTACACAGTCATGTCGTTTGGACTAACCAATGCTCCAGCAACATTCTCCCGCCTGATGAACTCAATATTCATGGAGTACTTGGATATGTTCATCATGGTTTACCTCGATGATATACTGATCCACTCAAAGAATAAAGTAGAGCATGCTGAGCACCTCAGACTTGTGATAGAAAGACTCAGAGAGCACCGTCTTTATGCCAAGTTCTCCAAGTGTGAATTTTGGTTACCAGAAGTTTCCTATCTAGGTCATCCGGTAAGGGCATTGCTGTTAACCCCGAAAGAGTTCAGGCCATTCTCGATTGGACTACACCTGAAACAGTTAAGCAAGTTAGGAGTTTACTTGGTTTAGCAAGCTATTGTCGCCGCTTTGTTGAGAACTTCTCCAAAGTTGCGAAGCCCCTGACGGAACTCCTCAAGAAAGATAAGAAGTTCGAGTGGACCCCACAATGTGAGCACAATTTCCAGGAACTGAAGAGACGTCTGACCTCTGCCCCCGTGCTTGTGCCACCGGATATCTCTAAAGACTTTGTCATCTATTGTGATGCTTCAGGACAAGGACTCGGATGTGTTCTTATGCAAGATCGACAAGTGATCGCCTATGCATCTCGGCAGTTGCACCCACATGAGGAAAATTATCCAACACATGATTTGGAGCTTGCAGCAGTAGTCTATGCGCTCAAGACATGGCAAAATTATCTTCTTGGTAATCGTTGCGAGATTTACACCGATCATCAAAGTCTGAAGTATATCTTCACCCAACCAGTTCTGAATCTTAGACAAAGACGATATTAGAGCTGATTACGGATTACGACTTAGGAATTACTTACACCCTAGGCAAGGCCAATGTCATGGCCAATGCATTAAGTCATAAGTCGTACTACAACAACCTTATGTTGCAACTAGGTCAACCCCTGTCCTTGTACGGTTGTACCACTTGGGTCTATATCTAGTCATGTCGACCCGGGTTCTCTGACGTATGATTGCTAGCGACCTACACATATTCATGAGCCAAAAGGCGCAAACGGTCCCGACCAAGGTAAGGTGGCAGCCGTGGGGATTGCCGTGCGTGAGGCCGCAAAGTGATATGATATGTTACATGCTAGATTCATATGGCTTAGGATCAGGGTCCCAACAAATACATTGCACAAACACACGTGGCCGCGTTTCCTTGCGGTTCAGACGATGGTTTTCACTGCTCCTTCCCACGATGCGCATTGAACACGGGTTGTGGGGAAGTGGAGCAAGGCGGCGCCTGAGGGGACGCGTCTAAAAGGCGGCGCCGCGTTGGACTGGAAGAGGCGCCCCTTGTGTCGCGTGTCCCCATGAGGGGATCAGCATTGGGGGAGAGAGGCGGTCGCCCAAGCAGTGCGCTTGGTAGCGAACAGTCATCTCGGATAGCGGGCAGTCAGCCTCCAAACCACGCCATGTCGCTTGAGCGTCTTCGCCCCTTCCGCTCCATCTTCCTCCTTTTACTATACCCCGCGTGATGCGTGTCACATGCGGGGTCTGGTATTGGTTGAGAAAGGTGGTCGCTGGCGTAGTGCGTTCGCTTGTGTGTATCCGCCCTAGGTTGTGAAGAGCCGGCCTCCCCCTCATCTCCCGCCCTGTCTTTATAAATATGGGGGTCGAGGAAGACGTTGCTCATTCACATCCCTCCGCTCCGATTTGCCAATCATATGGTCCTCCTCTTCCTTTCGCCATGTCCTCCAGCGCGCCCCTGAAAGCACATTTGCTCCCTTGGTGGTTTTGGTAATTAATAACAACATATATGTCATTGAACTAATGTTTCCACTAAGCATATTTCAGGAAAAGTTCAATGATAGGGATGGCAAAAGGATTGTGGAGAAACCCCAAGATGCAAGGAAATGGATTGGCAAAGCTTCAAGCAAGAGGACTCTACATTTTACTTTGTGAGAAATCACTTTGAGTCCATAGGAAATCCAACACTATTAAAAGGGGGTATGGTACTTTTGGTGAACAAGATGCTCCACGTGCACAAGAGATAGTCACCAAAAACACCCACAAGCTCTTCCACAAAAGTCTGTCCAAAGCCAAATATCCAAAATCGGTGCAACCAACAATTACCACTCGGTGCCACCGATTCCCAAACTCAGACAAACCCATGCCAAACCCTAGCACATCGGTGCAACCGATTCCACTTCGGTGCCACCGAGTTTGGGTTGCCAACTTTCTGTTACCTCGATTCACAAAATCGGTACCACCGAGTTTGCTGGATTGGCGTCACCGAGTTATGCAATCTGACTGTTGGTCACCTAATCGGTACCACCGAGAATTATATATCGGTCTCACCGAGATTCAAAAGTTACTGCCTTTTGGTCACTTTGGTACCACCGAGATTCACACATCGGTGTCACCGAGTTGGTCACTTTAGGTGTAACGGTTGGATTTTTGGGGATGCCAATATATACCCCTTCACCACCAGCCACTCGAAAGATAAGCACTCAGAACTATTCCATACTTGCCCCATCCAATTTTCTGTGAGAGAGCCACCTACTCATGTGTTGAGATCAAGCCATTCCACTCCATCCATATGAATCTTGATCTCTAGCCTCCCCAAGTTGCTTTCCACCAAATAAAACTCTTCCACCATAGCCAAATATGTGAGAGAGTGATTGTGTGTTGAGGAGTCTATCATCTTGAAGCAAAAGAGCAAGGAGTTCATCTACATTGCCGAGCCTATTACCTTTTGGAGGGTGGTGCCACCTAGATTGTTTAGGTGTCGCTTGGGAGCCTCCTACTTCGCGTTGTGGAGTTGAACCAAGAAGTTTGTACGGGCAAGGAGATCGCCTACTTCATGAAGATCTACCCATAGTGAGGCTAGTCCTTCGTGGACGGAAGCCATTATGGAATAGTCAAGGTTGCTACTTCGTGGACCCTTATGGGTGGAGCCCTCCGTGGATTGAAGACTCCATAAACGTGGACGTACGATAGCACCACCTATCGAAACCACGGGAAAAATCTTCGTGTCTACAAATTGCGTTTGATCTTCCTCCCTACCCTCTACTATACATGCTTGTTGTTACTTTCCGCTGCTATACTCTTAGACATGCATGTGTAGGGTGTGCTTGACTTGCTATCATTGCTAAAAACTGCCAACACTTAAAATTGGGAGAAGGTAGAATTTTTATTTGGTCAAGTAGTCTAATCACCCCCCCTCTAGACATACTTTCGGTCCTACAAGTGGTATCAGAGCTTTGTTCTCCATTGCATTGGTCTCACAACCTAGGAGAGTATGGCATCTAGTGAGGGAAATTATCACCGTAGAGGTCCGTACTTTGATGGCACTAATTTTGCTAGTTGGAAGCACAAAATGAAAATGCATATTCTTGGTCGTAACCCCGCCGTTTGGGCTGTTGTTCGCGTTGGCTTGCAAGGTGAATTCTTTGGTGATGGAAAGGAACCGGATCATGAAGCGACCGCGAATGAATTGAAGATGTTGCAATACAACACTCAAGCATGTGACATTCTCTTCAACTACCTATGCCCCAAAGAATTCAACAAAATCAGCCGTCTTGAGAATGCAAAAGAGATTTGGGATACTTTGGTTGATATGCACGAAGGTACCGAATCCGTGAGAGAATCCAAGTTGGACGCTCTTCAAAGTCAGCTTGACAAGTCCAAGATAAAGGATGGTGAAGGAGTCGCAGAGATGTACTCTAGGCTAGCTCTCATCACAAATGAGATTGCCGGCTTAGGAAGCGAAGAAATGACCGACAAATTCATCATCAAGTAGATACTTAGAGCTTTGGATGAGAGATACGACACCGTGTGCACATTGATCCAAATGATGCCCAACTACAAAGATCTCAAGCCTACGGAAGTCATTGGAAGGATTGTTGCTCATGAGATGACACTCAAAGACAAAGAAGAGCTTCACAACAAGTCTAGAGGTGCTTACAAAGCCACAAGTGATGCTCCCACAACTTCAAGCCACAACCTTGTCACCAATGAAGAGATAAGCCTCATGGTCAAGAAATTCAACAAGTTCTACAAGAATAGAGGCAAAGAACGAAGCTCCAACTCAAGATATGAAGAGAAGCGTTCGTCAAGTCGTGACCGAAACTACTACAATTGTGGGAAGCCCAGACACTATTCCAATGAGTGCATGGCTCCCTACAAACGAAGAGAAGAGTCACCTAGAAGACGAAGCTCAAGGAATGAATCACCTCAAAGCGAGAGAAGGAGTAGAGATGATCGTTATGAACGAAGACCCTCAAGGAGAAGTAGAGACTCAGAGAAGAAGGACAAGTACACCAAGAGCTACACAAGAAGAAGACATCAAGCTCATGTTGGTGAATGGGTTTCCGGCTCCGACTCCGACAACAACTCCGAGAGAAGCTATCACTCCAACTCCGACTATAGTCAAGATGAAGGTGTTGCCGGACTTGCACTAGTGACTACCAACTCCTATGATCTATTTGATTCACCAAATGAAGGGAGTGGAAGTTGCTTCATGGCTAAAGGCCCCAAGGTATCACACCCCGAGTATCTTGATTTCGATAGTGATGAAGATGACTTACTTTGTGATGATGACTTGCACTTTGATAAAACTAGTGATGTTAGTCAAAATGAATTTGATAATTCTCATGCTAGTCAAGATAAGTTGTTTGATGATGATAAGATGAAAATAGAACAACTAACTAAAGAATTAAACACTATTAAGTTAGCCCATGAATCTACTCTCGAAGATCATAGAGAGCTTATAAGGACTCATGAGAAGCTACGCTTCGAGAAGCTCACCTTGGAGCAAGAGCATGAGTTTCTTAAAGCTATCAATGACGATCTCCGAAAGAAGACTTCATCTTATCTAGCCAAACGATTACTCTTGTCTACATTCATGCCACAAGTTAAATCTATACAAACTAGTAACAAAGGCAAGAAAGGTTCTTCATCTAGTAGCAACAATAAAAATGCTAAATCTAATGATGTTGCTTCTAGTAGTTCTATTGATTCCACTAATGATGATTCTCTTAGCCAAGTTACACTTGAGCAAGAAAACTCTTTATTGAAAGGAATTATAGAGAAAGGTATCTACAAGAGTCTTGCCGGGTGTAAGCAATTTGAGGAAATTGTATGCAAGCACGGAGGATACCGGAAGAACCATGGCATTGGCTACTTCAACGCTAATGGAGTTGAATGGGAAGAAGGTCAATACCCCAAGCCCAAGTTTGTTCCTCAAAAGGAGAAATATGAACATACTCCTCCCAAGGGAACAAACACTCAAGATGACCTTCCACCACAAGACCACAAGCTCAAGGGCAAGAACAAGCTTCAAGAGGACATTGACTCATATGAAGATGAATCCCAAGCTTTGGTGGAGTGGGTTCCCAAGGCTACTTCAAGCTCAACTTCTACAAGGGCCACTTCAACACCAAGGATCCCCATCAAGTTGATGTGGGTCCCCAAGAAGAAGAACTAGAGAAGTTCTTGAGGGGTGACTCCGCCAATGAAATTCACTCACATTCATTATTGGCAAGAACTAGTTGCAATGAACGTCAACATCATGCAGTAGTTCAAGGAGTCACACATTCCCTCAAAGGTAAGCAAGGGACAAGGTAATCAACAAATCCATGGACATCATCATGTATGCTTTGCACTCCATGTCCATAGATATCCTTGTATTTGTCTCTTGTGTGTTGGGACTAACCCATGTAGGTGAGAAGAGTAAGGAAACAACAAGGATGCTCCCAACTCTTGGTGATCTTCATCAACCTTGAGCATCCACCACTACCTCACCAACATGAAGTGTTCATCGACAAACCCAAGGTTAGTTTATCCCTCCTATGGGGGGATGTCACATCAAGGGGGAGCTTTACTCTAAGACTTGAGTTAAAGCATCTCATAGTACATGACAACGTTAAATGCTTTATGTAAAAGTGGTAACCCCACTTGTGCTTAAACGATGAGTATGACCTATGATCAAGTATTCTTACTTGGCTCCTAAGTCAACATACTCATATATAGATGACTCCGTCATCGCCAAATGCTTGATAGATGCTAGTATGTATGTGCATGTTTGCCATGATTTCATTTGACATTTTATTGTGTGAGCATGTTGGTCTGCATTTATTTAACCATTCAAGGACATTCAATTGTTGCTATTTGGCTTTTGATTTTTCTTTTGCCAATTGGATGGACACGAATGCCTAGGACCACTCTCTAGCTATCTATGCTTTCTTACCTCATATTCTATTCTTGCTACATCACAAAATTTGAACAAGGACTTTTTCGACCTCTCTGTGTGAGGAGCACTCGGAGTTCCGTATCGACAAAGGACTGACCATTAAAACCTCCCAAGTGCATCTCGGTGGAACCAACCCAAAATCTCGGTCTCACCGAATGCCTAGGGTTGATCTGGTTTTCTATCTCGGTACCACCGATTCCATATTCTCGGTTACACCGAGTTTCCCTGTCAGCAAACAGTTGAGGAACTCAGTGACACCGAAAAGTTAGAATCGGTGTCACCGACAGCCATGGGTTTATATAGAGGCAGACCCTACTTTTGAAATCTATTCTTCAAATGTCCCCCCTCCGAAACCCTTGTTGCCGAACCAAGGCCCCTGGTCATCGCCTTCGTCTTCCCGAGCGCCTCCGCCATTGGAAGTCTCCGCCGTCGATGGAATCCTCTCCCCCGTCGCCGCCGTAGCGAAGTCGTCACCAAGCTAGGGTACGATTTCACCCCCTCATGCGCTCCAACCTCCGATTCTTGCGCATTAGGGCTTCTCCATCGATAATCCACAGTTTGATATTGATTCATCCATGAGAAACTCCAGTAGAATAGCGAACGAACGATGATTTAGGTTTTGCCGTCCGCCACATGAATCTCGGTGGAACCGACGCAAAAGAATCGGTAGCACCGATTCACTTTTCTGGTCGACTGAGAACAGTCTCAGCGAAACCGAGTGCCCATTTTCGGTCTCACCGAAAGTGGTGCCAAGTTTCTGTTATGGAGGCTGTTTGTCTCGGTAGGTCCGAAATATTTGCTTCGGTTGTACCGACATACATTTGGCAGAATGCAAAACTTGAGAAATTTTAGTTCAATCTTTCGAAAATATCTGCATTTTGTGATGACTCATCCCTTCCACTCTTCTACACTCTATTCACAAGGTTAGAGATGTCTGCATCAGATGATAGCCAGAATGATCTCAGAGAGCAGAGTGTTGACATGAGCTCAGGCACTAGTCCTGAGGGGAGCTATGATGACATTCCTAGCTCTCCTGATCTGCCCAAAGCTGCAACCAGGGCAAGGAGGAAGCTCAATTCTGATGAGGAGGATGAGGACTTCATCCCTGAGGAGCTGCCCAAGAGAGATGATGCTGCCAAGAGCACCACTGCTGCCACTACTTCCAAGAAGAAGAAAGCTATCAGGAAGGAGTATGCTAGCTCCGGGTCAGCAAGAGCACTTGAGAGCTCTAGGGCAACAATGACTCTTCACCTTGAGTCACCCCCAAAGAAGTCCATGCCTAAGAAGGCAGGAGAGAAGAAGAGAGCCAGGAAGAGGATCATCCATGTCATTGGCAGAAAAACCTCTATGTATGAGGATCCAGAAGAGGCAGCTGCTGAGGAGGAGGAGGAAGAGCCAGTTGCCAAGGCTCCTCCTAAGAAGAAGAAGAAGCTTATGGCAGATGCTATGCCTAAGGCTACCACATTCAAGAGCACCAAGACTGCACCCAAGAAGGCTGCTACAGCTAAAAAGCCTAAGAGGTTCTCCAGAGAGATACCAGCTTCCAACAAGAACAAGGCCTCCACTTTTAGGGAAGCTGAGGATGATGATTTCACTGCTTTGATGAAGAGACCACACCTTCCAGAGCACAATGCCAGCCATTTGCTTGCTGAGGACATGAAGAAGAGGAAGGACTCTGGTTTGAGGGAATGGAGAGCCACTGATCCATATGCCCAGAGGAGGAAAACATCTGTGGACTATAGGTTTTATACCAAGGAGCAACAAGATTTCTACGAGACAATCTTGCTTGATAAGTGTCGTGGGAACGAGCCTGACAGTAGAGGTTAGGGGTACGTAAGGAGAGGGCAGAGTCCTAGCTACGGCGAGATTGTACACACGGATGTATGAGTTCAGGCCCCTCTCGTGGAGGTAACAACCCTACGTCTCAGTGCTCGGGAGCTTCTGTCGTGTGGAATGTGTGAGTTACAGGGGGTGCGAACCCTTGTGCCAGAGGGGAGGGGTGGCTTATATAGAGTGCACTGCCCCTCATCAATACCCGGCAACCAAGGGTTCGATCATGGAAATAAAGGCGAACGTTACTGATAACGTATGTAATAAATGCTACTTATGGCGACCAGTCGAACGCCTGTCTGTTGACCTCTCTGGAGTGGCTTCTGGTCTTCTGCGGTCGACTGACTTCTGGTTCTTCCGAGTGAAAGGCGACTGTCGAATGGAGGGAGGAACCTCCGAGTGGATTTTCTGTCGGGTGACTCATGCGCCTTGGTGATTTCAGTCGGAGTCTTCCTTGTAATCTTGTAATCTTTAAGTTCTCCAATGTAGTGTCCTTAGGTAGGGTATGTAGGTCAGGCCTAAGACCCTACCCTAGGTACATATCCCCATCATTATCCCCCGAATGGATCGGGATTCGAGTGAAAAAGGGATCGATGCAGGTTCTGATAAGACACAAAAATTCCGAATGCATTTTAGGGCTTCATAGAAGTCTGCGTCAATTGGAGTCTTTGTCATTCACCCTGATCGATTCTGTCTTGATATGCGTCCGAGTGAACTTGAGCGCGGATTCAGGTCCGAGTGGTCAGCAGGATCTCTTGATGCGACGGGTCGCTTCGTCAGGCCTGGATTTTACGGGATTTGAAAATTTGGAAAGCACACGCCGCGCGACGATGACGCAACGACTGGGGCGAGTGGGGGCATGACGCCTCGAATTTCACGCCGTCCTTCTTGACTCTACACCCACTGGGTGTTTTCTTTTGGTGTATACCTGCTTGTTTTCCCCTCGAGTAGATCAGGTCTCAGTCGAGTGGTTTCTGGCCCAGTGGGGGCACGCTGAGTGCGCCCACTGGGTGTAGTCCCCGAGACCGTTGTCGAATGGCGGTGACATCGGCAGGGGTCTTAGATTTGTTTTGATAGTCGCTTGTCACTCGACAGGCCGGACCTGGACGAGTGATAGTTGGTCCAGTGGGGGCATGCTGAGTGCACCCACTAGGTGTAGTCCCCAAGACCGCCGTCGAGTGCTTGCATCGGCGGGGGTCTGATAGAGACAATGTTTGCGTGTTTGCTCTTTTTTTTTACTCGGACAGGTCGGACCTGGTTGAGTGGTGTCGTATCCAGTGGGGGCACGCTGAGTGCACCCACTGGGTGTAGTCCCCGAGACTACTGTCGATCGTTTACGATTGGCGGTAGTCTTAAAGATTTGGACTTGGGGTCCTCTTTCGTACTCGGGGTCCGTCGAGTGAGTTCTTTTTCTTAGTGTCTCCACCTCTGAATGTTTGTCTTAGGGATGGAAATGATGTCCATGAAACCAGCAAGATAGGTCTTGTCGGTTCGGACCTTTCCCTCAACCATGATATGGCGCTTTGCAGGGGTGTGGGGTGGCGGGTCGCCGTTCAGTCGACTGAACTTGCCCCCTTCCACTCGGGAGTGGCAAAAACTTGTTCGCGGCTAAGCCCCCGAGTGAGAGAAGCGCTCGTCACTCGAAAGAGTTTTCAATTTAGAGAAAGACCTAAGCTTTCGAGTGAATAGGATGCTATTCACTTGGCAGGTTTTTAACTTAGGCGAAAACTGGTTCGCAGCTAAGTTTCCGAGTGAATAGGATGCTATTCACTCGGCATGATTTTTCACTTAGGCGATACGGGATCGCAGCTAAGCCCCTGAGTGGGGATGATGTCCTCACTCGGAGTGGTTTTTAACTTAGGCGATACGGGATCACAGGTAAGCCCCCGAGTGTGAACGATGTTCTCACTCGAAGTAGTTTTTTAACTTAGGCAAAGTTAGGTTCGCGGCTTAGGCGATACGGAGTCGCAGCTAAGCCCCCGAGTGTGGATGATGTCCTCACTCGGAGTGGTTTTTAACTTAGGCGATACGGAGTCGCATCTAAGCCCCTAAGTGTGGATGATGTCCTCACTCGGAGTGGTTTTTAACTTAGGCGATACGGAGTCGCAGCTAAGCCCCCGAGTGTGGATGATGTCCTCACTCGGAGTGGTTTTTAACTTAGGCGATACGGAGTCGCAGCTAAGCCCCTGAGTGTGGATGATGTCCTCACTCGGAATGGTTTTTCACTTAGGCGATACGGGATCGCAGCTAAGCCCCCGAGTGAGATTGTCTCTCACCACTCGGAGTGTTTGCAACTTAGACGAAGACAGATTCGCAGCTAAGTTTCCGTGTGAATGGGATGCTATCCACTCGGCAGGATTTTTAACTTAGGTGAAAACTTGTTCGCGGCTAAGCCTCCGAGTGAGAGGGTCGCTCACTGATACATCTCCAACGTATCTATAATATTTGATTGTTCCATGCTATTATATTATCTGTTTTGGATGTTTTATATGCATTAATATGCTATTTTATATTGTTTTTGGGACTAACCTATTAATCTAGAGCCTAGTGCCAGTTTCTGTTTTTTCCTTGTTTTTGAGTATTGCAGATAAGGAATATTAAACGGAGTCCAAACGGAATAAAATCTTCGGAATAATTTTTCTTGGACCAGAAGCAACATAGAAGACTTGGAGATGAAGGCAGGGGAGCCGCCGTGTGGCGACAAGCCACAGGGGCGCGCCCTAGGGGGGGGCGCCCCCCTAGCTTGTGGCCCCACGGCAGCCCCCCTAACCCTATTCTTCGGCCTATAAATTCACAAATATTCCCTGGATACCAAAAAGAGCCACGAAAATACTTTTCCGCCGCCGGAAGCCTCTGTTCCCGTGAGATCCAATCTTGGAGCCTTTTCTGGTAATCTGCCAGAGGGGGAATCGATCACGGAGGGCATCTACATCAAATCCATTGCCCCTCCGATGATGCGTGACTAGTTCACCATAGACCTTCGGGTCCATAGCTAGTAGCTAGATGGCTTCTTCTCTCTCTTTGTTCTTCAATACCATGTTCTTCATGATCTTCATGGAGATCTATCCGATGTAATACTCTTTTGCGGTGTGTTTGTCGAGATCCGATGAATTGTGGGTTTATGTTCAGATTATCTACGAATATTATTTGAATCTTCTCAGAATTCTTATATGCATGATTTCATATCTTTGCAAGTCTCTTCGAGTTATTGGTTTGGTTTGGCCAACTAGATTGGTAATTCTTGCAATGGGAGAAGTGCTTAGTTTTGGGTTCAATCTTGCGGTGTCCTCACCCAGTGAAAAAGTAGGGGTAGCGAGGCACGTATTGTATTGTTGCCATCGAGGAAAAAAAGATGGGGTTTTCATCATATTGCTTGAGTTTATCCCTCTACATCATGTCATCTTACCTAATGCGTTACTCTGTTCTTCATGAACTTAATACTCTAGATGCAGGCAGGAGTCGGTCGATGTGTGGAGTAAGAGTAGTAGATGCAGAATCGTTTCGGTCTACTTGACACGGATGTGATGCCTATATGCATAATCATTGCCTTGGATATCTTCATAATTATTCACTTTTCTATCAATTGCTCGACAGTAATTTGTTCACCCACCGTATTATTTGCCTTCATGAGAGAAACCTCTAGTGAAACCTATGCCCCCCGGGTCTATTTTCCATATTATACTTTCAGATCTAAAACCAAAAATACCAAAAATATCTTGCTGCAATCTTTTTACTTTTGTTTTACTTTACTTTCAAGCAATCATATCTATCTATCTCTATCAGATCTCATCCTTGCAAGTAACCGTGAAGGGATTGACAACCCCTTTATTGCGTTGGGTGCAAGTGTTTGATTATTTGTGTAGGTACACCTATTGGGGACTTGCTTGTATCTCCTAGTGGATTGATACCTTGGTTCTCAACAACTGAGGGAAATACTTATCTACTTTGCTGCATCACCCTTTCCTCTTCAAGGGAAAACCAACGCATGCTCGAGAAGTAGCAAGAAGGATTTCTGGCGCCGTTGCCGGGGAGATCTACATCAAGCCTACCAAGTACCCATCACAAACTCATCTCTTGCATTTACATTAGTTGCCATTTTCCTATCGTTTTCCTCTCCCCCACTTCTAAAACGATTTTTAGAAAAGTTTTGCCTTCGCCTTCTTTTTCTTTCGCTTCTTTCCTTCTGGATCTCCTACTTGTTTCTATGTCTAGCATTACTACTTCCCCTTTGTCACCAGATCTTGAAGTTCTATAATTCAAACAAAAAAAAGGGGAAAATATGAAAGATGCCTGGTATAGGCTAATGGAATCTTATCGTGTCTCTAACCTAAAAGGAGATGCAAAGGTTTTGCTTAGAAATTTTTACATTGGATTGGCTTTGCATCATAGAGAGCTCTTAGATTTTGCCTCAAAAGGGAATTTTATTAAACTGGATACGAACGCTGCTTATGAAGTTTTGGAGGGGATTTTGGGGGTTCCTCCACTAAAAAAGGGTTTGTTTTCTCAGAAGAGGGAGTTCAAATTCTCGACAAATTGAGTGACTTACATAAGCACTTGGTTGAGTTACAACAACAGCATGAACCCCTTAAACATATTAGTGGAAACCTAAATCGCTTGAATACATTGATTACCCTTTGCAATAAGCGTTTGGATATTAAGATGGTTTCTTCTCCTACAAACCCGGGGAAGAGGAAAGAGCCTCCCAGATTTGAGAAGGCCATCACAAAAGTTGCCAATACCAAAGATGACAATACCTAGACCTATTGCGTTATGCCTAGCTAGGGGCGTTAAACAATAGCGCTTGTTGGGAGGCTACCCAATTTTATTTTTATTTTTATGTTCTTGTTTTTGCTTCTGTTTTTGAGTGTTTCACACATTATTACCTCTGTAATAATTGTGTTCTCTTGTTTAAATTAGTGTGAGCCATGTAAGACCTTTGGGATGGCCTACGGTGTTTGCAATTTGATTTTGCTGAAAAACAGAAACTTTTGCTCTCAGTCCAGGAATTTTGTAAATTCACTGGAACGTGCTTTTGATCTGAAATTTTTACACAAGATTGATATACAAATTGCCCTGATTTTCCTAATTTTTCAGAATTTGTGGAGTTACAGATTTATTCGAAGTCTATAGATTGCTACAGACTGTTCTGTTTTAGACAGATTCTGTTTTCTATGTGTTGTTTGCTTATTTTGATGAATCTATGGGTTGTATCGGGGGGTATGAACCATGGAGAAGTTAGAATACAGTAGATATTACATCAATATAAATAAAGAATGAGTTCACAACAGTAAATAAAGTGGTGATTTATTTTTCTTATACTAACGGATCTCATGAGTTTTCTGTTGAGTTTGGTGTTGTGAAGTTTTCAAGTTTTGGGTAAAGATTTGATGGACTATGGAATAAGGAGTGGCAAGAGCCTAAGCTTGGGGATGCCCAAGGCACCCCAAGCCATATTCAAGAATACCAAAAAGCCTAAGCTTGGGGATGCCCCGGAAGGCATCCCCTCTTTCGTCTTCAATCCATCGGTAAATTTACTTGAGGCTATATTTTTATTCACCACATGATATGTGTTTTGCTTGGAGCGTCTTGTATGATATGAGTCTTTGCTTTTTAGTTTGCCACAATCATCCTTGCTGCACACATATTTTTGAGAGAGACACACTGAATCGTGAATTTATTAGAATACTCTATGTGCTTCACTTATATCTTTTGAGCTAGGCAATGTTGCTCTAGTACTTCACTTATATCTTTTTAGAGCACGGTGGTGTTTTATTTTATAGAAATTATTGAACTCCCATACCTCACTTATATTATTTTGAGAGTCCTTAAAACAGCATGGTAATTTGTTTAGGTTATGAATTTAGTCCTAATATAATGGGCATCCAAGAGGGATATAATAAAAACTTTCAAATTAAGTGCATTGGATACTATGAGAAGTTTGGTTCCTGGCATATAGTTTTGAGACAATGAAGATGGTAATATGAGAGTCATGCTAGTGAGTAGTTGTGAATTGGAAGAATACTTGTGTTGAAGTTTGTGATTCCCGTAGCATGCATGTATGGAGAACCGTTATGTAACGAAGTCGGAGCATGATTTGTGTAATGATTGTCAACCTTTGTGTGAGGGTCGGGAGCGCGCGATGGTTAACTCCTACCAACCTCTCCCCTAGGAGCATGCGTCTAATTCTTTGTTTGATAACTAATAGACTTTTGCAATAAGTATGTGAGTTCTTTATGACTAATGTTGAGTCCATGGATTATACTCACTCTCACCCTTCCACCATTGCTAGCCTCTCTAGTACCGCGCAACTTTCGCCGGTGCATCAAACCTACCTTCCTCAAAACAGCCACCATATATTTTCCTCAAGACAGCCACCATACCTACCTATTATGGCATTTCCTGAGCCATTCTGAGATATATTGCCATGCAACTTCCATCGTTCCGTTTTTCATGACATGCACCATCACTTTCATATTGCATATAGAGTCATATTTTGTCATAGGTATCGAGTTGTAATTTTCCTTTTGAGTTGTAAGTAAATAAAAGTGTGATGATTTTCATTATTAGAGCATTGTCCCATGAGAGAAAAGGATGATGGAAGCTATGAATCCCTCACAAGTTGGGATGAGTCTCCGGACTTTACAAATAATAAAAGAGGCTAGCGAAGCCCAAATAAAAAAAAGAGGCCAAAGATGCCCACCAAAATAAAAAAAAATGAGAGAAAGAGAGAAGGGACAATTGCTACAATCTTTTTCCACACTTGTGCTTCAAAGTAGCACCATGATCTTCATAATAGAGAGTCTACTGTTTTGTCACTTTCATATAGCTAAGTGGAATTTTTCATCATATGCACAACCACATAGTTTTCTTTTTGAGCATTCATACACTTATAGCTCTAGTGCATTTGTTGCATGGCAATCCCTACTCACTCACATTGATATCTATTGATGGGCATCTCCATAGCCCGTTGATACGCCTAGTTGATGTGAGACTATCTTCTCCTTTTCCCTTGCAACCTCCACCATATTCTATTCCACCTATAGTGCTATATCCATGGCTCACGCTCATGTATTGTGTGAGAGTTGAAAAGGTTTGAGAACATTGAAAGTGTGAAACAATTGCTTGGCTTTTTCATCGGGGTTGTGCATGATTTAGATACTTTGTGTGGGGAAGATGGAGCATAGCCAGACCATATGATTTTGTAGGGATAACTTTCTAAGGCCATGTTATTTTGAAAGGACGCAATTGCCTTGTTGGTGTGCTCGAAGTATTACTGTTTTTATGTTAATATTAGACTTTTGTTTTGAATCTTACGGATCTGAATATTCATGCCACAATAAAGAATATTACATGGATAAATATGTTAGGTAGCATTCCACATCAAAAATTCTGTTTTTATCATTTACATACTCGAGGACAAGCAGGAATTAAGATTGGGGATGCTTGATACGTCTCCAACGTATCTATAATTTTTGATTGTTCCATGCTATTATATTATCTGTTTTGGATGTTTTATATGCATTAATATGCTATTTTATATATTTTTTGGGACTAACCTATTAATCTAGAGCCTAGTGCCAGTTTCTGTTTTTCCTTGTTTTTGAGTATTGCAGATAAGGAATATTAAACGGAGTCCAAATGGAATAAAATCTTCGGAATAATTTTTCTTGGACCAGAAGCAACCCAGAAGACCTGGAGATGAAGGCAGGGGAGCCGCCGTGTGGCGACAAGCCACAATGGCGCGCCCTAGGGAGGGGGGGCCCTGGCTTGTGGCCCCACGGCAGCCCCCCTAACCCTATTCTTCGGCCTATAAATTCACAAATATTCCCTGGATACCAAAAAGAGCCACGAAAATACTTGTCCGCCGCCGGAAGCCTCTGTTCCCGTGAGATCCAATCTTGGAGGCTTTTCCGGTAATCTGCCGGAGGGGGAATCGATCACGGAGGGCATCTACATCAACTCCATTGCCCCTCCGATGATGCGTGAGTAGTTCACCACAGACCTTCGGGTCCATAGCTAGTAGCTAGATGGCTTCTTCTCTCTCTTTGTTCTTCAATACCATGTTCTTCATGATCTTCATGGAGATCTATCCGATGTAATACTCTTTTGCGGTGTGTTTGTCGAGATCCGATGAATTGTGGGTTTATGTTCAGATTATCTATGAATATTATTTGAATCTTCTCTGAATTCTTATATGCATGATTTCATATCTTTGCAAGTCTCTTCGAGTTATTCGTTTGGTTTGGCCAACTAGATTGGTAACTCTTGCAATGGGAGAAGTGCTTAGTTTTGGGTTCAATCTTGCGGTGTCCTCACCCAGTGACAAAGTAGGGGTAGCGAGGCACGTATTGTACTATTGCCATCGAGGATAAAAAGATGGGGTTTTCATCATATTGCTTGAGTTTATCCCTCTACATCATGTCATCTTACCTAATGCGTTACTCTGTTCTTCATGAACTTAAAACTCTAGATGCAGGCAGGAGTCGGTCGATGTGTGGAGTAATAGTAGTAGATGCAGAATCATTTCGGTCTACTTGACACGGACGTGATGCCTATATGCATAATCATTGCCTTGGATATCTTCATAATTATTCGCTTTTCTATCAATTGCTCGACAGTAATTTGTTCACCCACCGTATTATTTGCCTTCATGAGAGAAGCCTCTAGTGAAACCTATGGCCCCCGGGTCTATTTTCCATATTACACTTTCAGATCTAAAACCAAAAATACCGAAAATATCTTGCTGCAATCTTTTTACTTTTGTTTTACTTTACTTTCAAGCAATCATATCTATCTATCTCTATCAGATCTCATCCTTGCAAGTAACCGTGAAGGGATTGACAACCCCTTTATTGCGTTGGGTGCAAGTGTTTGATTATTTGTGTAGGTACACCTATTGGGGACTTGCTTGTATCTCCTACTGGATTGATACCTTGGTTCTCAACAACTAAGGTAAATACTTATCTACTTTGCTGCATCACCCTTTCCTCTTCAAGGGAAAACCAACGCATGCTCGAGAAGTAGCAAGAAGGATTTCTGGCGCCGTTGCCGGGGGGATCTACATCAAGCCTACCAAGTACCCATCACAAACTCATCTCTTGCATTTACATTAGTTGCCATTTGCCTATCGTTTTCCTCTCCCCCACTTCTAAAACGATTTTTAGAAATTTTTTGCCTTCGCCTTCTTTTTCTTTCGCTTCTTTCCTTCTGGATCTCCTACTTGTTTCTATGTCTAGCATTACTACTTCCCCTTTGACACCAGATCTTGAAGTTCTATAATTCAAACAAAAACAAGGGGAAAATATGAAAGATGCCTGGTATAGGCTAATGGAATCTTATCGTGTCTCTAACCTAAAAGGAGATGCAAAGGTTTTGCTTAGAAATTTTTACATTGGATTGGCTTTGCATCATAGAGAGCTCTTGGATTTTGCCTCAAAAGGGAATTTTATTGAACTGGATACGAACGCTGCTTATGAAGTTTTGGACGGGATTTTGGGGGTTCCTCCACTAAAAAAGGGTTTGTTTTCTCAGAAGAGGGAGTTCAAATTCTCGACAAATTGAGTGACTTACATAAGCACTTGGTTGAGTTACAACAACACCATGAACCCCTTAAACATATTAGTGGAAACCTAAATCGCTTGAATACTTTGATTACCCTTTGCAATAAGCATTTGGATATTTTGGATATTAAGATGGTTTCTTCTCCTACAAACCCGGGGAAGAGGAAAGAGCCTCCCGGATTTGAGAAGGCCATCACAAAAGTTGCCAATACCAAAGATGACAATACCTAGACCTATTGCGTTATGCCTAGCTAGGGGCGTTAAACAATAGCGCTTGTTGGGAGGCAACCCAATTTTATTTTTATGTTCTTGTTTTTGCTTCTCTTTTTGAGTGTTTCACACATTATTACCTCTGTAATAATTGTGTTCTCTTGTTTAAATTAGTGTGAGCCAAGTAAGACCTTTGGGATGGCCTACGGTGTTTGCAATTTGATTTTGCTGAAAAACAGAAACTTTTTCTCTCAGTCCAGGAATTTTGTAAATTCACTGGAACGTGATTTTGGTCTGAAATTTTTACACAAGATTGATATACAAATTGCCCTGATTTTCCTAATTTTTCAGAATTTGTGGAGTTACAGAAGTATTCGAAGTCTATAGATTGCTACAGACTGTTCTGTTTTAGACAGATTCTGTTTTCTATGTGTTGTTTGCTTATTTTGATGAATCTATTGGTTGTATCGGGGGGTATGAACCATGGAGAAGTTAGAATACAGTAGATATTACATCAATATAAATAAAGAATGAGTTCACAACAGTACCTAAAGTGGTTATTTATTTTTCTTATACTAACGGATCTCATGAGTTTTCTGTTGAGTTTTGTGTTGTGAAGTTTTCAAGTTTTGGGTAAAGATTTGATGGACTATGGAATAAGGAGTGGCAAGAGCCTAAGCTTGGGGATGCCCAAGGCACCCCAAGCCATATTCAAGGATACCAAAAAGCCTAAGCTTGGGGATGCTCCGGAAGGCATCCCCTCTTTCGTCTTCAATCCATCGGTAAATTTACTTGAGGCTATATTTTTATTCACCACATGATATGTGTTTTGCTTGGAGCGTCTTGTATGATATGAGTCTTTGCTTTTTAGTTTGCCACAATCATCCTTGCTGCACACATATTTTTGAGAGACACACGCTGAATCGTGAATTTATTAGAATACTCTATGTGCTTCACTTATATCTTTTGAACTAGGCAATGTTGCTCTAGTACTTCACTTATATCTTTTTAGAGCACGGTGGTGTTTTATTTTATAGAAATTATTGAACTCTCATACCTCACTTATATTATTTTGAGAGTCCTTAAAACAGAATGGTAATTTGTTTAGGTTATGAATTTAGTCCTAATATAATGGGCATCCAAGAGAGATATAATAAAAACTTTCATATTAAGTGCATTGGATACTATGAGAAGTTTGGTTCCTTGCATATAGTTTTGAGACAATGAAGATGGTAATATGAGAGTCATGCTAGTGAGTAGTTGTGAATTGGAAGAATACTTGTTTTGAAGTTTGTGATTCCCGTAGCATGCATGTATGGTGAACTGTTATGTAACGAAGTCGGAGCATGATTTGTTTAATGATTGTCAACCTTTGTGTGATGGTCGGGAGCGCGCGATGGTTAACTCCTACCATCCTCTCCCCTAGGAGCATGCGTCTAATGCTTTGTTTGATAACTAATAGACTTTTGCAATAAGTATGTGAGTTCTTTATGACTAATGTTGAGTCCATGGATTATACTCACTCTCACCCTTCCACCATTGCTAGCCTCTCTAGTACCGCGCAACTTTCGCCGGTGCATCAAACCTACCTTCCTCAAAACAGCCACCATATATTTTCCTCAAGACAGCCACCATACCTACCTATTATGGCATTTCCATAGCCATTCTGAGATATATTGCCATGCAACACTACTAGAAAAATGCCTATTAGTGGCGCACCTGTTTTCCCTATTAGTGGCGCACTATAGGTGCGCCACTATTAACACGCCATAACTAACAAATAGTAATGGCGCACCCTTGGTGCGCCACTGTTAATCCAGATAGTAGTGGCGCACCACCTGGTGCGCCATTGATAGTTCCTCTGGTGCGCCATTAGGAATGCATTTGGGGGGCCCTGGTAACCCTATAGGTGCGCCACTAATATACATACAGGTGCGCCACTGATATTTCGCAGGGTGCGCCACTAAAGTGCAGGATGGTGCGCCACTACTATTAATTCAAGCAAAGATTTTTTTTTCTTTTCTGGTATTTGCACAGATTACAAAATACAATACACAGCATAGAATAATATGCACAGAATATTCAACCTGATAAATAGATAAACTCCCATTTATACAGTACAATACAACACCACAATTAGTCAAGTATAAACAGCACATAATACAATTCATCACATTAGTCTCCGAATTCGAAATAGCGAACAAATTTCAAATATTAGACAAGTTTAGGTCTCGAGACCGAGTAGCGAGTTTGTCGTTACATTACAAAGTCGATATCATCTAAACTACCATCACATAGAAGAGAGTTGCGGTCACGATGAGCATCATCGCGATGAAACTGGTCTTCATCCGGTTCCTCCTCCGCTCCCTCCTCTCTCCCACTAGATAGCGCGCGTATCTAGCTTCCGCCTCCGCCCTAGTGGTGTACCCTTTGTAACTGTTACCACTGAAACGGTGAACCTGTCTCCGACACTCCTCCCATTCGTCGTAGACTCCGGGAACCTCACCCTTGTACACGACATACGACGACATCTCTATGCACTAGACAAACAAAACGTTAGTAGCAATTCACAGATAATATATAAGCAATATATAAGTATGCAACAAAAGGATCGGAAGAGAAAAGCAACACATTAATTAGCACGGTTCATGGTCCTACTAATAAATAGCATCGATTACATATAAGTTGAACGACTGTCCAAACTAAAGAGACATACAAGTTCATTAAAGTTTAATTACAACATGAGCTAATCGATATTTCAGAACTACATAGCATCAATACTTTTGACTCGACTCAGGGACCGGAGCGTGGATGAAGCCGCCGTCTTTCGTGATGGTCATGAATGTGCGGTCGTTGTCAGCCTGCATTTGTAGCGTTGTTTCTATTTCACTGTTGGACGGTTGATAGTTGAGGTAGAACTGCCCCGAGGTACGAAGGACATCTTGATAGATGATTTCCGCTAACTCTGACTGGATGCGAAAGAATTCTTGTCTGATGTCGTCGTCCTGGATTGCCGACAAGCGTGCGGCCAATTCTTTGAGACTATTTGGTAGCATACGTTGATGATGGTTCCGTACGATCGCCCGCATGTGATGGAGGGCGTAGTAGGCATCCTTCTGACTGCCAGGCGACTGCTTGACGCAGGGGAACGTCATTACGTGGGTGAACACGTGCTTGCCGTACCTACAAATTGGCCTCCTGAAGGTGCCTCCAGATTTGGCGTAGCCGGGGAGAGCATCATCAAGAACTTTCTTGATATTTGTGTAGTCTTTCTTCGACTGACGGTCCGAGTCGAAATACGTGGCCATGGAATATTTCGGGCTTAAGAGGATGAGTGTGCACCGTGTGTCACTGCACAAAGCACGGAATGTTAGAAAAAAAAGAACGATCGAAATCTAAGAAATCATATGTTACGGGGCGGTGAGGGGATGACTTACTCGGAAAAGTAAGGCACGAGGAAGTTATCCTTATCTGGGTTCGCCAGAATGACGCCTTCGAGGTATGAACTCGTGACTTGCCGGTCCACAGTGCTGCCCAAGATCTTGGCACGCATGTAGAAGGGGTGGACTATCACGATGTCCGGGGTCTTGTCTCTAATGATCCGCATCTCCATACTGAGCGAAAATAGCCGAATGAAGGTGTAGTGCAGCGGATAAAGGTTAAACATAGCGAAGATGTCATCAAACCGCAGGACGATCATACGCCCGATGGTGCTATCGACAAAGCCCTTGCCCTCTGGCACCTTGGCCACGAAAACCGGGTATGCCACATCATTCTCGGAGAGACGCCGCTTCTCCATAGAAAGAACACCGTCATGCAGACTCCGCATAGCACCGGTTGCAGCATTGAGCAGATTAGTCGGTAGCATCGGCCTACCCGCCACATGCACCCTCCTCGAGATATCCTTAGGTATTGGTGGCCGTCCTGAGCACGGATCGTACTCGGTGCCGGCTGGCTCGCACCCTTGTTATTTTTTCTTTTCCGTCCCTTCTGCTTCTTCTGCTGTAATTGGATCGAGTTCTGCTCAGAGACCACCTTCTTGAGTGTGTTGGGGCTGATAATATTTCGCACGTCGGCTGTTTGAGTCTCGGTGAAGGCGGCAGCTGGAGGCGTCTCCTGAGAACTGAACAGACGACGCCTGTTGCAATTGGGTTTCTCCGCGGTACCAGCTAGATCGCGATCGTCTTTTGCAGGGTTGGGTTCTTGAGAAGGAGGCCCCAAGAATTCGTCACCGTACCCATGTTCGTTGATGTACTTATCGACGTTGGAAAATGTACCGTTGTCGTCGTCCGGATCCTGTGCCATATGCATGTCCGGATCAGCTGATGGCGGTAGCGTTGCGGCGGTCTTGCCATGGCTTGGCGCCGGCACGACTGGCGGTGTTGTCTGTGGGGTGGTGTCCCCCGCCCCCAAACGAATCTGGCTCTTCGGCCAAAGCATGGACCAGTTTAAGCAGGCGCTGAGGGTCATCACATCATCTTCGTCGGCCCCAGGGGGTCGATACGGAGGTAACACGTCGTCGCAGCCCCGCAGCACCCGAACCAGTTGAACCCTATACACGGTGGGTGGCATCGGATTACCGTGGAACACGCGGTTGCCCGGTTCAACGATTTTGGCCTTGGCGACATCGATCAACTCGCCATCCACGAAGTGCAGGAGAGTGCATGGAACGTTGGCGGCGCCCTACGAAAACATGTAGGGCGTCAGGGATGCCCAGTCAAAGGCAAGGAGATGAAGTCATCGGCCGAGGCTTAGTTACCGTGATGGCGTCGAGCTCGGCTAATGTCGAGGCACCGCCAACGGCGGGCGTGCAAGTGACGGAGGGGCCGCTTGCTGCCGAGGTGCCGGCCGGCGTATTCTTCCCACACCCGGGTGCATTAAGCTCCAATACTGGCGCCGTCGCCGGAGACACCAATGCCGCCTCCGCCGGAGACACCAATGCCGGCGCGTTGTGCGAGTTGCTGCCCGTGAAGCTGGGAATCGGGGGCGGCCCCTGTTGGCCGCCCGCAATCCACCCCCGCAGCCCCTCAAGCAAGGAAGGCATAATGGCGGTGATCGTCGCTCCCAGTTGGTCTCGCACTTGCTCTTGGACTATCTCCGGAATCCGCGCCACTTTTTCCTTGAGTTCTTTAACCTCGCGCTCCTGGCTTTCCGAGCTGGTCTTTCTCTCCTTTCGCCCAGCCTTATAGTATTCCGACCATTTCATGGACAAGCCTTCGCCGACCACACGACCAACTGACGACGGCTTACTGAACTTATCCTTGTGTTTCATTACGTTCAACGCCCTATTTAAAGTGGTGTCCCAAGGGGCAGACGGGGAGCTCTGAGACCCCGCGCTACTGCTTTCAGTTTCCTGCGGAAGGAACGTGAACCATTTAGAAATTTGGCTTCATTAATTAGAATGCAACCATATGGAGCTAATTACGCGGGGGTGTATTCCTTACCAGAACACGCTCAAGATCCTTCACCTTCGGATCCGTGGTAAGCTCCTTTGTTACCGGTTCCACCTTGTACCGGGCCCTGACATAGTTCCTGGTCTACTTTTCATGGTATTTACCGAAGAGGGGCGGTAGGCCTTGCTCGGCACGCTCCGCGTCCTCCTTGTCCCATTTAGGTTCCGCCACTCTGTAACCGCCGCGACCGAGTTTGTGGATCCCTAAGTTCAAGTCCCGCATATCTTTCCCCCACTGACTTGATTCCGCGGATGCGTTGCTCTCGCACTTGATCTTGAACTCCAGGTAGTCAGCTTCGCTGATCGAAGGATTTTTCTCCTTGATCTTCTCATAACTATCACCTCTTAGAATCATTATCTTCACCGCGGCTCTCCAAGTAGCCAGGGCTGTGCTCATCTTTGTGAGGGCGGCACTGTTCACTTTATTCCCTGAGAGGCGTGTGTTTGCGAAGTCACCGGGGAACTTGTATCGTTCGTGCAGCTTCGTGAAGAGGAGGTTGCGCAAATTCCCTCGGTCACGATGCCTTAGGTTCTCGATGTTGATCGAGACGGTGCTCCGGAGAATGCACCCGAGTTGTCCCGCGTACCCACCGACTAATTCTTTGGGCGCCGTTGGATGCCCACTGGAGGACACTTCAGTAAATTCCTCCTTGACGGTGCCGAGCACGTTCGGGCGCCGGTCCTTCCGTTGCCTCTTCGGTTGGCTGCCATCTGTGCGTTCGCTGCCATCATCAGTGGTGGCATCCCCGGCGGCACCATCAGTGGTGTCATCCCCGACGCCACTAGGGGTTGTGTAGTCGGGATCGGTGTCTTCCGCGGCGTCCTCGTAGCGGTGAGGTTCTTCCTCCATCTCCTGGGACAGCTCCCGGAATGGATTGCCCGAACCGCCGGCCTCATCGTTGTCGGCCATGTTCGCTCTAAATAGGAAAATATGGATAACTTAGCTAAACAAACATGGGTCATTTTAGTGGTAATGGGTGGGTAACTTCACTGACAGGGGTAATTTAGCTGGCAACATAAAGTCTAGGAAAAATTCGGCATGACCTTTGCTAAAAAAGGTCATGCCGGAGTGCCAGAAATTTGCCGGACGGAAATTAATCAACGTTCCGGAAAAACATTGGCAACTCAATGTACCTGCACATAAACCCCAAACCAAAAGGATATAGCCCAGCAAGGGAGCCCAATCCAGTGGATATGCACTAGATATACCCTCCCAAAGTGTCCAGACTTGTGCTAAATGAAGGCACACCAAGCACACGAGCACCGTGCACGTCAAAGTGTCCAGACTTAAAATGCCATGCCTTGTGGCTGATACACAATGCTTCAAGCACATAGTATACACTGAATCCTGCATGTCGACCTATATACGCAGTACCGTACAAGACAAAACAGCATACAGAGCATTGCTTGATCAAAACAAACAAATAAAAACACAGTACAAGAAAAAATATAGAGAGAATCGTCATCTACCAGTCCTATGTGACTGAACCAACATGCACAACATTTTTGCCATCATCAACTAATTAACACCCTCTGTGACTATGAAGTGTGAACTACCAACCATAAGGCATAAGCTGCACTAAAACTTGCTCATGCTGCATGTCTGAACTATCAAGTACTGCACTGGAACTCAACACGGTATCAGGCTTTCTGCATAAGTACATGATGAGCCGAATGAGGAGCAGTTAGCTCGATTGTGCAGTCATGTACATATATATGATGCACTTGCCTTGACAAATATCTCCAAATGGGACCTGAATCCAGCAACAAGAGCACAAATCAATTCGGCATGAACCAAAACACACAACACATATCCAAATCGAGCACTTTGCAATCCCCCACTAGACGCAACTCCGGCAGTTTACTGAACCCACAATGTGACACTAAGAGCTGATATAATCTAAAACTGTCAATGGCAGCTAGGAATTCCACAAGTAATCCCCAAAATCCTGAACCGGATCTAGTATGCAGTTGGGATCAAGGGATTCGGAGGAGAGGCGCATACATACCTAGAAGAGAGTAAGGAGCACGAAGAAGGCGCAGACGCCGTACACGCCGGCACCACCTTCCCCTGCGACAAGACAGAGGGCGGGGGCAGACGAGGGGCGGCGGGCGGCGGGCAGCGGAGGGGAGAGCGGCGGGCGGGGGCAGACGAGGGGCGGCGGGCGGCGGAGGGGAGAGCGGCGGTCGGGGGAGGGTCAGGGCCGGGGAGGAGAGTGAGTTAGGCTAACGGGGGAGGGTCACGCCGGGGAGGAGAAGCTATAGTCGAGGGGAGGGTTAGCAATGGCCACAAGGATAGCAATGGCGCACTATTGCGAGGTGCGCCATAAACAAGGATAGCAATGGCGCACCTTTTAGGGGTGCGCCATAAACACCGTGATAGCAATGGCGCACCTTCTCCTGGTGCGCCATTACTAACTTTTTTTTATTTTTTTGAATTTTTAGTTGCATGTAATAATTTAAGATTTGAGATAAAAGAAAAGGAAAATGCAAATGGAGTGATAAAACCATTGTGCAAAGATTTAGAATTAGATGACATGGTTGAAATCAAGTGACATGAAATAACAGTCATCAAAGATTGAGCTTGCCACTGACACACACACGCGGCCGACACGTCGTGATTCGATCATAGCTATCTTTTCACAATCTTCTTGCCCTTCTTTCTCGCGGTTGAATAATTTAGCCCCGGAACCCCTTGATTTCTTCTCTTGAACGGACGTCCTTTAGGTAGGGTGGTCCTGCTTCTTCTTGTGGTGTGTGGTACTTCGTCGTCGTCGTCATCTTCCATCTTCGGGTCGCCGTACTTGTCGAAGTCTTGCTCATTGGCGACTCCATCCATTCCGATGATGTTCCTTTTGCCTCTCCTCACGACAACACGACTGGGCTTTGACGGGTCGGTAATGAAGAAGCATTGGTCCACTTGGCACGCCAGTACCCATGGCTCATTTTTTGCGGTGACGTTTGCACCCGCGGTCTTGGATTTGGCTTCGGGTATAACCATGGTGGTGAAATACCGGTCTTCTTTTAGGACGCTCTTGGCCCATCTGACACGGAACATCGGGACCTTCTCTCCAGCGTAGCTCAGCTCCCAGATCTCCTCGATCCTTCCGTAGTATCTGTCCTTGTCGTTACCGGTGTAGGATTCCATCGTTACCCCGGAGTTCTGATAATCGCTATTCATGTCCTTTTCCTCGGTGTAGAATGTGTAGCCGTTGATAGCGTATGCCTGATAGGTTATCAGGTTGTGCTCGGCGCCCTGTGACAAGGCGAATATGAGTTTTTCTTCCGCGGAAGAATCCTCATGTAAAGGGTACGACAGAAGCTTGTCCTTGAACCAATGCGTGAAACATGAGTTGTGCTCTTTGATTATATCTCCGTCCATCCTCTGTTGGCCTCGGTCCTTGTACGTCTTCTCAATAAAGGTTTTGTGCTCTACCACCCAAGGATCGACCACGTCTATGTGTTGTAGCGCGACTAGGTTTGCTCTTTCAAAGTCGGCGAGTCGACCCTCGAAGTCGACATGCATTTCGCGGCGACCCTCGCGGTGACCCCATCCAGCGAGCCTGCCGAGGTGCCTGTTGACGGGCAGACCAACGGGGTTCTCGATGCCTAGATAATTCGTGCAGAAGGAGATGCACTCTTCGGTCAGAAAGCCCTTGGCTATGCTTCCATCTGGACGTGCCCTGTTGCGAACGTATCCTTTGATGACACCATTCATCCTTTTGAACGGCATCATGCTGTGCAGGAACGTCGGCCCGAGTTGGATGATATCCTCCACGACATGGACCAGCAGATGCACCATAACATCGAAGAATGAGGGCGGGAAGTACATCTCAAGCTCGCATAGTATCACCACGATCTCTTCCTGTAGCCTTCTGAGTTGCCTCACGCCAACCGACTTCCGAGAGATCACGTCGAAAAAGTTGCATAGGCCAAATAGCGTTGCACGGACGTGCGCGTCCATGATCCCACGGATTGCAACTGGAAGTATCTGCGTCATCAGCACGTGACAGTCGTGAGACTTCATCCCGCTGAACTTCTGCTTCGCTGAGTCTAGGTATCTGCTTATCTTCCCCGCATAACCGTAAGGAAGTTTTACTCCTAGGAGGCAGGTGAAAAACTGCTCGATCTCCTTCTGACTTAGAGTGAAGCACGCGGGAGGGCAGTCATATTCGATCTTCTTGGCCTTTTTGCCTTTGCGACGACTTTCCGTGTCCTTCGCCTCATCATCATCATCATCATCATCATCATCATTAGGGCGTTTTGCGTGAATCTCCTCCCTGATGCCCATTGATTGCAAGTCTGCCCTTGCTTTCGTCCCATCTTTGGTCCTCTCTGGCATGTTGAGCAGGGTACCAAGCAGACTCTCGCACATGTTCTTCGTGATATGCATGACATCAAGGCTGTGAGGCACACGGAGGATCTTCCAGTACGGCAAGTCCCAGAAAATAGACCTCGTTTTCCATACCTTCAGCAGCGGCTCTGGCGCCTTTCGCTTCTTTCCCGGCGGTGGGCACGCTTTCCAATTTTTCAACAGCTCGTCTATTTCCTCGCCGCTCCTCGTACGTGGGGGTCTTCGGGGTTCGGTTTCACCATCGAACAGATCCTTGCGTTTTCTCCATGCGTCATCGTCACGAAGCCACCTTCGATGTCCCATGAACACGGTTTTCGAAGACCCGGGATCTCTATCTAGCTGGCGATACGTTGTGTCATCCATGCACCTGACGCATGCAGAAAATCCGTGGACCACCTGCCCCGCGACATATCCGTAACCGAGATAGTCGTGCACCATCGTGAGTAGTGCGGCTCACATAGGGAAATATTGTTTCGCTGCGGCGTCCCACGTATTGGCTGGCGTTTTCCACAGCGTGTCTAGCTCCTCTTTCAGCAGCCCTAGATACAGATTGATGTCGTTCCCTGGTTGTTTCGGCCCTTCAATTAGCATACTCATGTGAATGTACGTCCTCTTCATGCACATCCAGGGGGGAAGGTTGTACATCCACACAAACACAGGCCAGGTGCTATGTGTGCTTCTCTGGCTGCCAAACGGATTGACTCCATCGGTGCTCGCGCCTAGCATGATGTTCCTTGGATCGTCCCCAAATTCTGGGTGTTCGAAGTTCAACGCTTGCCACTGGCTCGCATCCTTAGGGTGACTCAGCATCTTGTCTTTTTTATTTATCTCCGGATCATTTCCCTCATCTTCTCGCTTCTTCTCCTTCCTATCCGCGTGCCAACGCAGGAGCTCTGCTTGCTTAGGGTCCGCGAAATACCGCTGTAGACGAGGAGTGATCGGAAAGTACCACACCACTTTTCCAAGAGCTTTCTTCCTCTTCTTGTATCGAGTGACGCCGCACACCGGACATATGGTAGACTCCGCGTGCTCGTCCCAATAAATGATGCAATCGTTCATGCACACATGGTATTTCACGTGCGGTAAATCCAGAAGACACACGATTTTCTTCGCCTCCTCGAAACTGGTCGGGCACTTGTTCCCCTTGGGAAGACGTTCGTGCCAGAATGACATGTTCTCGTCGAAGCATGCGTCGGTCATTTTGTGTTTTACCTTCATCTCCAGAGCTATGAGCGTTACTTTCAGGCGGGTATCCTCGGGCCTGCATCCTTCATACAATGGAGTAACCGCATCTATCTCCAGTTGATCCAGCTTGGCTATCTCTCGGGCGGCAGCTCTTGCGTTACCCGTCTGCTTGAGAAGCAGCTCTTGAATATGAGGGTCCTGCACCCAGCCCATTGATGGTCCATCGTCGTCTGCTCCGGCATCTTCATCTTCATGATCATGCCCTTCGTCTTGATCTTCCTCATCATCATGTCCGGCATCTTCTACATGATGACTGTGTCCTGCATCTACTTCGTGATCATGTCCTGGAGATTCTTCGTCTTCTCGCCCGCCCTCGCCGCTATTGTCTTGCTGCCCTTCCTTATTTCTTGCCCGGCCCCCATGGACGACTTCATAATCATCTTCATCACATTGCCACCGATAGCCATCCATGAAACCACGCACGAGCAGGTGGTCCCGCACCAGTCTGGAATCCGGGTCCATAAGGCTCTTCAGCTTGCATCTTCGACATGGACATCTTATCTCCGTCTCGTTCTTTTGAAGCATCTCGGCCTTCGCGGAGCTCAAAAACCTATTCACGATGCCTTCGGTCATCGTGCGGACCATGGTCGCCTGCGGGGTAGAGAAAAACGATATTTTAGAACCAAAAAAAAATTTGGCATGACTTTGCCTAAAAATAGGACCAAAAAGAATGCATAGTGCCAAATTCTCGCCGAAACGGAAATGAATCAACATTCCGGCAAAATATTGGCAACTATCGCATTTCAAATACCGGTACCTGCAAACACAAACATATGCAACACCACAAACATACGTAGATCTAGCTCAATGAGAAAAGTGTAGATCTAGGCCATAAAAAGTGTGTACATTGGAGGGAGAAAAAAGTAGATCTAGAACATAAAGAAAGCTTTCCCCTTACTTACCTATCAAAAAAAGGAAATTTAACCACTTAATTTGGGTGAATCTATGGTGCAAATGAGGTGAGGAGGAGGAGGCAGCCGAGACCAAGCTTGGTAGAGGTGGAGAGAATGAAGTGGGGAAAGTGAGTGTGGTAGGTGGCTGTCAAAAATATCTAGCTGCTCTCAGGTTACCAATGGCGCACCTCCTAAGAATGCGCCATTGGTAACCAGGGTTACTAATGGCGCACCTGGTGTGTGGTGCGCCATTACTAGTTTTGAAAAAAAAATTGAAATTTTTTTTGTTAGTAGTGGCGCACCGTGGGTGTGGTGCGCCATTACTAGTTAAAACTAGTAATGGCGCACTTTCCCCTGGTGCGCCATTACTAGTTTTGAAAAAAAAATTGAAAAAAAAAATTGTTAGTAGTGGCGCACCGTGGGTGTGGTGCGCCATTACTAGTTAAAACTAGTAATGGCGCACTTTCCCCTGGTGCGCCACTGCTAAGTCTGGGGAGGGGTGTGGGGCCAGGACAAACTTAGTAGTGGCGCACCACATGCAATGTGCGCCATTAGTAATATGGCCATTAATGGCGCACCTATATCTGGTGCGCCACTGCTATATAGCAGTGGCGCACCACATACATGGTGCGCCATTAATGTCCATATTAGCTATAGCCGTTTTCCTAGTAGTGCAACTTCCACCGTTCCGTTTTTCATGACATGCACCATCACTTTCATATTGCATATAGAGTCATATTTTGTCATAGGTATCGAGTTGTAATTTTCCTTTTGAGTTGTAAGTAAATAAAAGTGTGATGATTTTCATTATTAGAGCATTGTCCCATGAGAGAAAAGGATGATGGAAGCTATGAATCCCTCACAAGTTGGGATGAGTCTCCGGACTTTACAAATAATAAAAGTAGCCAGCGAAGCCCAAATAAAAAAAGAGGCCAAAGATGCCCACCAAAATAAAAAAATGAGAGAAAGAGAGAAGGGACAATTGCTACTATCTTTTTCCACACTTGTGCTTCAAAGTAGCACCATGATCTTCATAATAGAGAGTCTCCTGTTTTGTCACTTTCATATAGCTAAGTGGAATTTTTCATCATATGCACAACCACATAGTTTTCTTTTTGAGCATTCATACACTTATAGCTCTAGTGAATTTGTTGCATGGCAATCCCTACTCACTCACATTGATATCTATTGATGGGCATCTCCATAGCCCGTTGATACGCCTAGTTGATGTGAGACTATCTTCTCCTTTTCCCTTGCAACCTCCACCATATTCTATTCCACCTATAGTGCTATATCCATGGCTCACGCTCATGTATTGCGTGAGAGTTGAAAAGGTTTGAGAACATTAAAAGTGTGAAACAATTGCTTGGCTTGTTCATCGGGGTTGTGCATGATTTGGATACTTTGTGTGGGGAAGATGGAGCATAGCCAGACCATATGATTTTGTAGGGATAACTTTCTAAGGCCATGTTATTTTGAAAGGACGCAATTGCCTTGTTGGAGTGCTCGAAGTATTACTGTTTTTATGTCAATATTAGACTTTTGTTTTGAATCTTACGGATCTGAATATTCATGCCACAATAAAGAATATTACATGGATAAATATGTTAGGTAGCATTCCACATCAAAAATTCTGTTTTTATCATTTACCTACTCGAGGACAAGCAGGAATTAAGATTGGGGATGCTTGATACGTCTCCAACGTATCTATAACTTTTGATTGTTCCATGCTATTATATTATCTGTTTTGGATGTTTTATATGCATTAATATGCTATTTTATATATTTTTTGGGACTAACCTATTAATCTAGAGCCTAGTGCCAGTTTCTGTTTTTTCCTTGTTTTTGAGTATTGCAGATAAGGAATATTAAACGGAGTCCAAATGGAATAAAATCTTCGGAATAATTTTTCTTGGCCCAGAAGCAACCCAAAAGACTTGGAGATGAAGGCAGGGGAGCCGCCGTGTGGCGACAAGCCACAGGGGCGCGCCCTAGGGGGGGGCAGGCTTGTGGCCCCACGACAGCCCCCTAACCCTATTCTTCGGCCTATAAATTCACAAATATTCCCTGGATACCAAAAAGAGCCACGAAAATACTTTTCCGCCGCCGGAAGCCTCTGTTCCCGTGAGATCCAATCTTGGAGCCTTTTCCGGTAATCTGCCGGAGGGGGAATCGATCACGGAGGGCATCTACATCAACTCCATTGCCCCTCCGATGATGCGTGAGTAGTTCACCACAGACCTTCGGGTCCATAGCTAGTAGCTAGATGGCTTCTTCTCTCTCTTTGTTCTTCAATACCATGTTCTTCATGATCTTCATGGAGATCTATCTGATGTAATACTCTTTTGCGGTGTGTTTGTAGAGATCCGATGAATTGTGGGTTTATGTTCAGATTATCTATGAATATTATTTGAATCTTCTCTGAATTCTTATATGCATGATTTCATATCTTTGCAAGTCTCTTCGATTTATTGGTTTGGTTTGGCCAACTAGATTGGTAATTCTTGCAATGGGAGAAGTGCTTAGTTTTGTGTTCAATCTTGCGGTGTCCTCACCCAGTGACAAAGTAGGGGTAGCGAGGCACGTATTGTATTGTTGCCATCGAGGATAAAAAGATGGGGTTTTCAGCATATTGCTTGAGTTTATCCCTCTACATCATGTCATCTTACCTAATGCGTTACTCTGTTCTTCATGAACTTAATACTCTAGATGCAGGCAGGAGTCGGTCGATGTGTGGAGTAATAGTAGTAGATGCAGAATCGTTTCGGTCTACTTGACAAGGACGTGATGCCTATATGCATAATCATTGCCTTGGATATCTTCATAATTATTCGCTTTTCTATCAATTGCTCGACAGTAATTTGTTCACCCACCGTATTATTTGCCTTCATGAGAGAAGCCTCTAGTGAAACCTATGGCCCCCGGGTCTATTTTCCATATTATACTTTCAGATCTAAAACCAAAAATACCAAAAATATCTTGCTGCAATCTTTTTACTTTTGTTTTACTTTACTTTCAAGCAATCATATCTATCTATCTCTATCAGATCTCATCCTTGCAAGTAACCGTGAAGGGATTGTCAACCCCTTTATTGCGTTGGGTGCAAGTGTTTGATTATTTGTGTAGGTACACCTATTGGGGACTTGCTTGTATCTCCTACTGGATTGATACCTTGGTTCTCAACAACTCAGGGAAATACTTATCTACTTTGCTACATCACCCTTTCCTCTTCAAGGGAAAACCAACGCATGCTCGAGAAGTAGCACTCACCACTCGGAGTGTTTTTGAAAATGAGATTGTGCGATCGGAATCGACAAAGGACTGCGGGAGTCATAACTTTGATAAACAACATTGTCTAGAGTACTCTTATTACATCAAACAACTCAGTCGTCAGGTATAAAATCGTCGAAGTAAATTTGCGTTCCAGGCACGCGGTTCATCGATACTCTTCTTGAGGTTGAAAAGATGGTAGGCTCCATTGTTCAGTACTTTGGTGACGACGAAAGGACCTTCCCACGCGGGGGCGAGCTTGTGAGGCCGCTGCTGATCCACTCGGAGCACAAGATCACCTTCATGGAACGACCGACTCCTGACGTGCCTTGCATGGAAATGACGCAGATCTTGCCGGTACACCGTCGACCGAATCAGAGCCATTTCACGTTCTTCTTCCAGGAGATCTACACTGTCTTGTCGTGCTTGTTCAGCCTCAGCCTCTGAGTAAAGATCTACACGGGGAGAATTGTGAAGGAGATCACTCGGCAAAATGGCCTCGGCTCCATACACCATGAAGAAAGGAGTGCGCTCAGTCGACCGGTTAGGAGTCGTCCTCAAGCCCCACAGAACAGACGGCAATTCAGTAACCCAAGCTCCAGCTGCATGTTCAAGATCTCGCATGAGTCGAGGCTTCAGCCCTTGAAGGATAAGGCCGTTTGCTCGCTCAGCTTGACCATTAGTCTAGGGGTGCGCAACGGATGCGTAATCCACCCGAGTGCCTTGGGAGGAACAAAAGTATCTGAACTCTTCCGAGTCAAAGTTTGAACCATTGTCTGTGATGATACTGTGGGGAACTACATACCTGAACATTATCTCTTTCATGAATTTGATAGCAGTGTGCGAATTCAGCTTCTTTATGGGCTTAGCCTCAATCCACTTGGTGAACTTGTCGACTGCTACAAGCAGATGCGTGAATCCACTCTGGCCCGTTCGGAGAGGACCGACCATATCCAAACCCCATACAGCAAACGGCCAGACGAGTGGAATAGTCTTCAAGGCGGACGCAGGCTTATGTGACAAGTTTGCGTAAAACTGGCATCCTTTGCAGTGCTGAACAATCTCCTGGCCCATTTCATTGGCGCGCGGCCAGAAGGAACCAGCTCGGTATGCTTTGGCAACAATCGTCCGAGAGGACGCATGATGACCACAGGTCCCCGAGTGAATTTCCTCTAGAATCAGTCGACCTTCCTCAGGAGAGGTGCACCGCTGAGCTACGCCAGTTACGCTTTCTCTGTAAAGCTGTCCGTCCATCACAGCAAAGGTTTTGGACCTGCGGACGATCTGTCGAGCTTCAACCTCGTCTTCTGGGAGTTCTTGCCTCAATATATATGCAATATATGGCACCGTCCAATCGGGCGTAATCACCAGAATCTCCATGACCAGATCTATGACTCCCGGGACGTCAACCTCAGTCGGATTGGAGGCGCTTATTGCTTGCAGGGGCTCTTCAGTGAAGGGATCATCTTGCACCGAAGGAGAATGTAGGTGTTCTAGAAACACATTGCTAGGTACAGGCCTCCGAGTGGATCCGATCTTTGCAAAATCATCAGCTGCCTGATTCTTCACTCGGGGAATATGGTGGAGTTCCAAACCTTCAAATTTCTTCTCAAGCTTTCTCACTGCATAGCAATATCTAGTCATGGCAGGGTTCCTGACATCCCACTCCTTCATCACCTGATTAACCACCAAATCTGAATCACCGTATACCATCAGGCGCCGGACGCCGAGTGAGATGGCCATACGTAACCCGTAGAGGAGTGCCTCGTATTCAGCTTCATTATTGGAGGAATCAAAGTGAATCTGGAGGACATAACTGAGCTTGTCACCCTTTGGAGATACCAATACCACACCAGCACCAGACCTATTCAGCATCTTAGAGCCATCAAAGAACATGTTCCAGTGCGCCGAGTGGATTTGAGTTGGCTGATGTTGTTCTATCCACTCGGCCACGAAGTCAACAAGCGCTTGAGATTTGATTGCCTTCTTTGCTTCAAACTTGATATCAAAGTAGAGGAGCTCATAGCCCATTTGGCCACTCGACCAGTCGCGTCTTGATTGTTGAGGATCTCAGACAATGGAGCATCGCTGACGACTGAGACTGGGTGGTCTTGGAAGTAGTGTGCCACCTTCTTCGCTGATAGATATATACCATAGACGAGCTTCTGGTAATGAGGGTACCTTTGCTTTGAAGGAGTCAACACTTCAGAGATATAGTAAACTGGACGTTGGACATTATAAGCATTGCCCTCCTCTTCTCGCTCGACAGTGAGAACCGTACTGACGACTTGGTTAGTGGCTGCAATGTACAGAAGCAGGGGTTCTTTGCTATGCGGAGCAGCAAGCACCGGCTGGGTGGAAAGCAGGGCTTTGAGCTGGACAAACGCTGCCTCTGCCTCAGGAGTCCACTCGAACATATCAGATTTCTTCATCAATCGGTATAAAGGCAATGACTTCTCTCCGAGGCAAGAAATAAACCTACTCAATGCCGCCAGGCAGCCCGTGAGCTTCTGGACATCGTGCACACGCTCAGGGCGTTTCATTCGGACGATGGCACCGATCTTCTCGGGATTGACGTCGATCCCCCGTTCGGAAATGAGGAAACCGAGCAACTTGCCACTAGGAACTCCAAAAGTGCACTTGGATGGGTTTAACTTGATATCATATTTCCTTAGGTTGGCGAATGTTTCTGCCAAGTCAGTCAGTAGGTCAGAACCTTTGCGAGACTTGACTACAATATCATCCATATAAGCCTCGACATTCCGACTGATTTGCTTGAGCAGGCATTTCTGAATCATACGCATGAAAGTAGCGCCAGCATTTTTCAGACCAAAAGGCATGGTGATATAACAGAAACACCCTAAAGGGGTGATGAAGGCCGTTTTTATTTCATCTGGACCAAACAGACGGATCTGATGGTAACCAGAGTAGGCATCGAGAAAAGATAAACGCTCGCATCCCGCAGTTGAGTCGACAATCTGATCGATGCGGGGGAGCGGAAAAAGATCTTTCGGGCAGGCCCGATTGATATGTTTAAAGTCAATACACATGCGAAGTGACTTGTCTTTCTTGGGGACCATGATGACGTTTGCGAGCCATTCGGAGTGGTAAACCTCGCGTATGAACTTAGCCGCCAAGAGTCGAGCCACCTCCTCGCCGATTGCGTTCCGCTTTTCAGCCGCCGACCGATGCAAATGCTCCTTGACAGGCTTGGCCTTCGGGTCAACTCTCAGTCGGTGCTCAGCCAGTTCCCTGGGTACACCCGGCATGTCAGAAGGCTTCCATGCGAAGATGTCCCAGTTCTCATGGAGGAACTGGATGAGCGCGGCTTCCTATTTGCTGTCGAGTGACGTCGAGATGTTGGTCGGGGCAGCATTAGGATCTGTCGGGTGAACGTTCACTTGCTTCACCTCACCCGCCGATTGAAAAGCAGACTCAGAGGCGGGCTTCTTGGAACGCAGCAGATCGGCAGGATCAGTATTCTTCGTGTATTCTTCCAATTCGACCACACCCATTTGCTGGTCGGCAATCTTGGAGCCTTGCTGAAGGCACTCCTCAGCCCTCTGTCGATTCCTTGTGACTGTGATCACACCCTTGGGCCCGGGCATCTTCAGCTTGAGGTACACGTAACATGGACGGGCCATGAAACGGACATAAGCTGGTCGACCAAGGATGGCGTGATATGCGCTCTGGAAGTCTACAACTTCAAACGTCAACTTTTCCTTGCGAAAATTCTTGTCGGTGCCGAACACCACATCCAACGCAATCTAACCGAGTGACTTGGCCTTCTTCACAGGGATGACTCCGTGGAACTGCATGTTGCTCTCACTGAGTCGGGACATCGGAATGCTCATCCCCTTGAGGGTCTCTGCATACAAGATGTTCAATCCACTCCCTCCGTCCATGAGAACCTTGCGGAGTCGAGTGCCTCCTACAACAGGATCCACCACCAGAGCTTGCCGACCGGGGGTAGCGACATGAGCAGGGTGGTCTGACTGGTCAAAGGTGATAGGAGTCTGAGACCACCCGAGGTACGTGGGGGTGGCAGGAACAGCCATGTTGACCTCCATGTACGTGGGGGTGGCTGTTACCTCCACGAGAGGGGCCTGA
The DNA here is from genome assembly GCA_039707655.1 of Elymus sibiricus. Lineage (NCBI taxonomy): Eukaryota > Viridiplantae > Streptophyta > Magnoliopsida > Poales > Poaceae > Elymus > Elymus sibiricus. The sequence goes on along the minus strand of CM077669.1, from coordinate 389,459,190 downwards.
ACTCATACATCCGTGTGTACAATCTCGCCGTAGCTAGGACTCTGCCCTCTCCTTACGTACCCCTAACCTCTATTGTCAGGCTCGTTCCCATGACAGTTGGTGCCCACCGTGGGGTAGGCGTCTAAGCGACTTTCGGCGAGTTTGCAAATTTCTTCTTCGTCATGTCTTCCGGCGGCGGTTTGTTCCTGGGCCACGAGATCCGTCTCGGTGCGCTCACATTCGTCGTCGACGACTCGGCATGGCTTCAGGAAGTGCCTCTGGACGTTGAGGCGCTCCCGATCCGCGGGGCGACGCACTTCCGCGTAAGCTCCTGCGGTGTTCTTCTTCGGCAGCCGTCGACTCCGTACCTGACGACTCTGGCATCGTTTGCTATCCCCGCTATTCGTCGCCACAAGCGATTTGGTCGCTCGCGGCTCCAGCGTTGGGTGAGGCATGCGGCGGCTCGCCAAGTGTCATCTCCGCAGATTGCGGCTATCGAGCCCGCCAAATCACTTCACGGCGTGTTCGACTCGGCGTCGAATCAGTCTGACGTTCCTTCCGAGTGCGAGAGCTGCGATCCAGCGGCCGAGGTTCTTATGGCAGGTTCACAGCAAAGACCGCCTGGCTACGGCCGCGGCGGGCACGAGGTTGGAGGACCGTCGAATGAGCAGCAGCGCCGAGATGAGGAGGTTCTCCATACGCCCATCGTCGGTGCGATTGCCGAGGCCCAGGCCTTGGAGGCCACGCGCCTTTGGCTCGAAGAGATGCAGAGGGCACTCGACGAGCGTACCCGCCAGCATCCACAATTTTCCAGTCGACGTCAGCGACAGTTGTTTCCAAGTGGATCTCAGAACAACGTCCAGGTATTCCGTACACCGGTTCAGAATGTTGCAGCCGCTGCTAGAATTGCGGATTCCATTCAACCATCACGTTCAGAAGCTGGCAGAGGTTTGCAGCAGATCCAAGCGTTGCTTGGGGCAGCGCAACAGCAGAATTCGGATGTCACTCAGTCGCGCAATAGGTTGCACAGTAATTCGCCCAAGGCAGACACAGTTTAGTCGGCTCACAGCCCGGGGTCACCTCTGCGTCGCAGGGGCGGAAGTTACCGTGAAGATCAGTACCGAGATCAGGGGCGGGATCTGTTTGCTCCTCGTTATCACCGTGATGACTGCCGTCGAGTGCCTACTCCTCCGCGGGGTGGTTCATATGTGCCCCGGCACTATGATGATCGGCGCCCGTACGGCGATGAGCGGATTCCTGGGTTCGACGCGAGGTCTGTCCTCGTACAGAATCGAATTGACAGGGGCAGAGTTCACAGGGATGGTTATGATAGAGATCATCCGAGTGGAAGTGGTGCCGTTGTCTCTGGGCCCGAGTGTTTCAGCAGAGCCATTCGATCCGCTGAGATTCCCCCCAACTTCAGGTTGGCGGCTGGAGTAAGCAAGTTCACTGGTGAGTCGAAGCCGGATACATGGCTAGATGATTACCGAGTGGCGGTGCAGATCGGTGGAGGAAATGACAATATAGCCATAAAGCATTTGTCTTTGATGTTGGATGGTTCGGCCCGAGTGTGGCTAAATCAGTTGGCTCCTTCTAGCATCTACTGCTGGGAGGATCTCGCCCGAGTGTTCATCAAAACTTTCGAGGGCACATGCAAGCGTCCCGTTGGTTTGACTGAGCTGCAACACTGTGTGCAGAAACCGAATGAAACTTTGAGGGATTACATTCAGCGTTGGAATACCCTCCATCACACGGTGGAAAATGTTTCCGAGCACCAAGCCGTTTGCGCCTTCAAGGCTGGTGTTAGGTACAGGGAGCTTTATCTGAAGTTTGGTCGGACAGGAGATATGTCCCTGAGCAAGATGATGGAGATTGCCACTCGGTATGCCAATGGCGAAGAGGAGGACCGCCTCCGTAGCGGCAAGGGAAAGGCAGTCGACAATGATGCTGGCGGCGGCAATTCCAGTCGGCAGCAAAAGCGCAAAGCCGATGGTTCTGCTTAGGTAGAGGTAGCCGCTCTGGCGGCGCAAGGAAAGAATAAGGGGAAGCCCAAAGGGCAATTTACCCCCAAGAAATCAAAGAATTAGTCAGGAACGGACGTCCTAGATATGCCGTGTGCAATCCACACGAGGAAGGATGAGGAAGGCAATTTGATATTGCCAAAGCACCACTCGACAATGTAGATTACTGATCCAACAATTCAAGGAAGGACAGTTGAGTGGGAAAACTCCTGAAAAGGAGGATGATGAAGATAAAGAGGATTTTCCTGAGGTCAATGCCACTTTGATGATTTTTGCTGATGTAGAAAGCAAAAGTCGACTGAAAGTTATTAACAGGGAGGTCAACATGGCTGTTCCTGCCACCCCCACGTACCTCAGGTGGTCTCAGACTCCTATCACCTTTGACCAGTCTGACCACCCTGCTCATGTCGCTACCCCCGGTCGGCAAGCTCTGGTGGTGGATCCTGTTGTAGGAGGCACTCGACTCCGCAAGGTTCTCATGGATGGAGGGAGTGGATTGAACATCTTGTATGCAGAGACCCTCAAGGGGATGGGCATTCCGATGTCCCGACTCAGTGAGAGAAACATGCAGTTCCATGGAGTCATCCCTTGGAAGAAGGCCAAGTCACTCGGTCAGATTGCGTTGGATGTGGTGTTCGGCACCGACAAGAATTTTCGCAAGGAAAAGTTGACGTTTGAAGTTGTAGACTTCCAGAGCAAATATCACGCCATCCTTGGTCGACCAGCTTATGTCCGTTTCATGGCCCGTCCATGTTACGTGTACCTCAAGCTGAAGATGCCCGGGCCCAAGGGTGTGATCATAGTCACAGGGAATCGACAGAGGGCTGAGGAGTGACTTCAGCAAGGCTCCAAGATTGCCGACCAGCAAATGGCTGTGGTCGAATTGGAAGAATACACGAAGAATACTGATCCTGCCGATCTGCTGCGTTCCAAGAAGCCCGCCTCTGAGTCTGCTTTTCAGTCGGCGGGTGAGGTGAAGCAAGTGAATGTTCACCCGACAGATCCTAATGCTGCCCTGACCAACATCTCGACGTCACTCGATAGCAAATAGGAAGCCGCGCTCATCCAGTTCCTCCGTGAGAACTAGGACATCTTCGCATCGAAGCCTTCTGAGATGCCGGGTGTACCCAGGGAACTGGCTGAGCATCGACTGAGAGTTAACCCGAAGGCCAAGGCTGTCAAGGAGCATTTGCGTCGGTCGGCGGCAGAAAAGCGGAAGGCAATCGGCAAGGAGGTGGCTCGACTCTTGGCGGCTAAGTTCATACGCGAGGTTTACCACTCCGAGTGGCTCGTGAACGTCGTCATGGTCCCTAAGAAAGACAAGTTACTCCGCATGTGTATTGACTTTAAACATATCAATCGGGCCTGCCCGAAAGATCATTTTCCGCTACCCCGCATCGATCAGATTGTTGACTCAACTGCGAGATGTGAGCGTTTATCTTTTCTCGATGCATACTCTGGTTACCATCAGATCCGTCTGTTTGGTCCAGATGAAATAAAGACGGCCTTCATCACCCCTTTCGGGTGTTTCTGTTATATCACCATGCCTTTTGGTCTGAAAAATGCTGGCGCTACTTTCATGCGTATGATTCAGAAATGCCTGCTCAAGCAAATCCGTCGGAATGTCGAGGCTTATATGGATGATATTGTAGTCAAGTCTCGCAAAGGTTCCGACCTGCTGACTGACTTGGCAGAAACATTCGCCAACCTAAGGAAATATGATATCAAGTTAAACCCGTCCAAGTGCACTTTTGGAGTTCCTGGTGGCAAGTTGCTCGGTTTCCTCGTTTCTAAACGGGGGATCGACGTCAATCCCGAGAAGATCGGTGCCATCGTCCGAATGAAACGCCCTGAACGTGTGCACGATGTCCAGAAGCTCACGGGCTGCCTGGCGGCATTGAGTAGGTTTATTTCTCGCCTCGGAGAGAAGGCATTGCCTTTATACCGACTGATGAAGAAATCTGATACGTTCGAGTGGACTCCGGAGGCAGAGGCAGCGTTTGTCGAGCTCAAAGCCCTGCTTTCCACCCAGCCGGTGCTTGCTGCTCCGCACAGCAAAGAACCCCTCCTTCTGTACATTGCAGCCACTAACCAAGTCGTCAGTACGGTTCTCACTGTCGAGCAAGAAGAGGAGGGCAAGGCTTATAAAGTCCAACGTCCAGTTTACTATATCTCTGAAGTGTTGACTCCTTCAAAGCAAAGGTACCCTCATTACCAGAAGCTCGTCTATGGTATATATCTATTAGCGAAGAAGGTGGCACACTACTTCCAAGACCACTTAGTCTCAGTCGTCAGCGATGCTCCATTGTCTAAGATCCTCAACAATCGAGACGCGACTGGTCGAGTGGCAAATGGGCTATTGAGCTCCTCTACTTTGATATCAAGTTTGAAGCAAAGACGGCAATCAAATCTCAAGCGCTTGTTGACTTCATGGGCGAGTGGATAGAACAACAGCAGCCAACTCAAATCTACTCGGCGCACTGGAACATGTTATTTGATGGCTCTAAGATGCTAAATGGGTCTGGTGCTGGTATGGTGTTGGTATCTCCAAAGGGTGACAAGCTCAGTTATGTCCTCCAGATTCACTTTGATTCCTCCAATAATGAAGCTGAATACGAGGCACTCCTCTACAGGTTACGTATGGCCATCTCACTCGGCGTCCGGCGCCTGATGGTATACGGTGATTCGGATTTGGTGGTTAATCAGGTGATGAAGGAGTGGGATGTCAGGAACCCTGCCATGACTGGATATTGCCATGCAGTGAGAAAGCTTGAGAAAAAATTTGAAGGTTTGGAACTCCACCATATTCCCCGAGTGAAGAATCAGGCAGCTGATGATTTTGCAAAGATCGGATCCACTCGGAGGCCTGTACCTAGCAATGTGTTTCTAGAACACCTACATTCTCCTTCGGTGCAAGAAGATCCCTTCATTGAAGAGCCCCCACAAGCAATAAGCGCCTCCAATCCGACTAAGGTTGATGTCCCGGCAGTCATAGATCTGGTCATGGAGATTTTGGTGATTACGCCCGATTGGACGGTGCCATATATTGCATATATATTGAGGCAAGAACTCCCAGAAGACGAGGTTGAAGCTCGACAGATCGTCCGCAGGTCCAAAGCCTTTACTGTCATGGACGGACAGCTTTACAGAGAAAGCGTAACTGGCGTAGCTCAGCGGTGCATCTCTCCTGAGGACGGTCGACTGATTCTGGAGGAAATTCACTCGGGGACCTGTGGTCATCATGCGTCCTCTCGGACGATTGTTGCCAAAGCATACCGAGCTGGTTTCTTCTGGCCGCGCGCCAACGAAATGGCCCAGGAGATTGTTCAGCACTGCGAGCGTAGCTCAGCGGTGCATCTCTCCTGATGCCAGTTTTACGCAAACTTGTCACATAAGCCTGCGTCCGCCTTGAAGACTATTCCACTCGTCTGGCCATTCGCTGTATGTGGTTTCGATATGGTCGGTCCTCTCCGAACGGGCCAGAGTGGATTCACGCATCTGCTTGTAGCAGTCGACAAGTTCACCAAGTGGATTGAGGCTAAGCCCATAAAGAAGCTGAATTCGCGCACTGCTATCAAATTCATGAAAGAGATAATGTTCAGGTATGGAATTCCCCACAGTATCATCACAGACAATGGTTCAAACTTCGACTTGGAAGAGTTCAGATAATTTTGTTCCTCCCAAGGCACTCGGGTGGATTACGCATCCGTTGCGCACCCCAAGACTAATGGTCAAGCTGAGCGAGCAAACGGCCTTATCCTTCAAGGGCTGAAGCCTCGACTCATGCGAGATCTTGAACATGCAGCTGGAGCTTGGGTTACTGAATTGCCGTCTGTTCTGTGGGGCTTGAGGACGACTCCTAACCGGTCGACTGAGCGCACTCCTTTCTTCATGGTGTATGGAGCCGAGGCCGTTTTGCCGAGTGATCACCTTCACAATTCTCCCCGTGTAGATCTTTACTCAGAGGCTGAGGCTGAACAAGCACGACAAGACAGTGTAGATCTCCTGGAAGAAGAACGTGAAATGGCTCTGATTCGGTCGACTGTGTACCAGCAAGATCTGCGTCGTTTCCATGCAAGGCACGTCAGGAGTCGGTCGTTCCATGAAGGTGATCTTGTGATCCGAGTGGACCAGCAGTGGCCTCACAAGCTCGCCCCCGCGTGGGAAGGTCCTTTCATCGTCACCAAAGTACTGAACAATGGAGCCTACCATCTTTTCAACCTCAAGAAGAGTATCGATGAACCGCGTGCCTGGAACGCAGATTTACTTCGACGATTTTATACCTAACGACTGAGTTGTTTGATGTAATAAGAGTACTCTAGACAATGTTGTTTATCAAAGTTATGACTCCCGCAGTCCTTTGTCGATTCCGATCGCACAATCTCATTTTCAAAAACACTCCGAGTGGTGAGCGACCCTCTCACTCGGAGGCTTAGCCGCGAACAAGTTTTTACCTAAGTTAAAAATCCTGCCGAGTGGATAGCATCCCATTCACTCGGAAACTTAGCTGCGAATCAGTCTTCGTCTAAGTTGCAAACACTCCGAGTGGTGAGAGACAATCTCACTCGGGGGCTTAGCTGTGATCCCGTATCGCCTAAGTTAAAAACCACTCCGAGTGAGGACATCATCCACACTCGGGGGCTTAGCTGCGACTCCGTATCGCCTAAGTTAAAAACCACTCCGAGTGAGGACATCATCCACACTCGGGGGCTTAGCTGCGACTCCGTATCGCCTAAGTTAAAAACCACTCCGAGTGAGGCACTACTAGGAAAACGGCTATAGCTAATATGGACATTAATGGCGCACCATGTATGTGGTGCGCCACTGCTATATAGCAGTGGCGCACCAGATATGGGTGCGCCATTAATGTCCATATTACTAATGGCGCACCTGGTGTGTGGTGCGCCACTGCTAAGTTTGTCTTGTGCACACCCCCGTCCCCAGACTTACCAGTGGCGCACCGGGGTGTGGTGCGCCATTACTAGTTAAAAAAAAATTCAATTTTTTTTTCAAAACTAGTAATGGCGCACCGGTGTGGTGCGCCATTACTAGTTTTAACTAGTAATGGCGCACCACTCCCCGGTGCGCCACTACTAACAATTTTTTTTTTCAATTTTTTTTTCAAAACTAGTAATGGCGCACCCACACCAGGTGCGCCATTAGTAACCCTGGTTACTAATGGCGCATTCTTAGGAGGTGCGCCATTACTAGCCTGAGAGCATCTAGATATTTTTGACAGTCACCTACCACACTCACTTTCCCCACTTCATTCTCTACACCTCTACCAAGCTTGGTCTCGGCTGCCTCCTCCTCCTCACCTCATTTGCACCATAGATTCACCCAAATTAAGTGGTTAAATTTCCTTTTTTTGATAGGTAAGTAAGTGGTTAAATTTCGCGGACCCTAAGCTAGCAGAGCTCCTGCGTTGGCACGCGGATAGGAAGGAGAAGAAGCGAGAAGATGACGGAAATGATACGGAGATAAATAAAAAAGACAAGATGCTGAGTCACCCTAAGGATGCGAGCCAGTGGCAAGCGTTGAACTTCGAACACCCAAAATTTGGGGACGATCCAAGGAACATCATGCTGGGCGCGAGCACCGATGGAGTCAATCTGTTTGGCAGCCAGAGAAGCATTCAAGGGGTTCCGGGGCTAAATTATTCAACCGCGAGAAAGAAGGGCAAGAAGATTGTGAAAAGATAGCTAAGATCGAATCACGACGTGTCGGCCGCGTGTATCATATTTTCTTTTAGATATTATATTATTTTAAATACACTACATAATTATAATTATGTGTGCTTATTTATTTTAGAGTATTTGGATATTTATTACAAGGTTAAAATAAATTTAATATAAAAAGAACAAAAAGAGCTAAGGGTGATTGAATATTTAAACATATTTTGAAATTATGGATTTTTTTTGAAAATTTAAAGAAAATTTGAAATTCTAAACATTCTTATGTGTGCTTATTTATTTTAGAGTATTTGGATATTCAAAATAAAAAGAAAAAGAAATAGTAGTGGCGCACCAGGCAGAGGTGCGCCATTGTTATGCGGGTATTTATGGCGCATCAGGCAGAGGTGCGCCATTGCTATGCGGGTATTTATGGCGCACCAGGCAGAGGTGCGCCATTGTTATATGTATGTATGGCGCACCCCTCCCAGGTGCGCCATTGTTACCACCACCCCAGATCCGCGCCCCCCGCCCCTCTCACTCTCACTCTCACTCTCACTCCTCTCCTCCACCACCCCAGATCCGCGCCCCCCACCCCTCTGCCTCCACCACCCCTCTGCCTCCGCCACCCGCCGCTCCCGCCCCGGCGCCGCCGAATCCGTCCTCGCCCACCAGGTCCGCGTCCCCAGCCACACACCCTAACCCTAGCCGCCACCCTGCCGCCGCCGTCGCCGTCGCCGTCCCCGTCCCCGTCTCCGCGACCCCGCCGTCGCCCTCATCCTCGCGCCGCCCCTCCGCTGCACCCACGAGATCAGCGCCATCCCGTGCCCGACCTCACCGCCGCCCACTGCCACGAGCTCACCGTCGCCCTCCCCTCGAATCCGCGCCCACCGTCGCCACCTCCCCCGACCGACCGCCCCTTCTCCCAAGGTGCACCCCGCCAGATCCCCTCCCTTCAAGTTCTGTCGACGCCGAGAGTTGTTCTGCTATGTCTGATTTTGAGATGTGGTCGATGCCGATGCTCTATGTTCTTATCGCCAGGCGAACTATGAATGTGTGCGTTTAACTATTGTGCTGTCTTTCGCCATGCCGTGAAGAATTTGCTATGTCCCTCCGGAGTTAGCTATTGTGCTATGTTTACATGTATCTATGTGCTACGGCGAGCTGATTGCTTGCCTCAAAATAGGAAACAGTTGAAGTTCTGTTATCCTCAAAATTCATTACTGCTGTGGTTCAACAGTGGAAGAAACGAAATTATCTAACAAATTGATGCGATTAAGGTTCAGGGACATTCTAGACTTTATGCTAGTTAACACAGAAATGAAATGAAGCCCAAATTCTTTAAGCCCAAAAGAATGTGAAAAACAGTTGCTCTGTATCCTGTTCTGTTTTTCTTTCTAGCAGTCCAAGATAATCGCTAGTTTTGTTATCTCTCTGACATCATTGCATGCCGTTCTTAGTTACTTTGTGCAGAACTATCTGTTGCGCAGTTTTTGCCAGTCTCTGAACTTTGCTCCTGCAATTGGACATATTACTACCCCTTGCCATTCTATGTATTGTTAATTTTGCAATGTCATGTACCGTGCAAGAAACGAGTTTTTGGTTTCATTACTGGCAGTCTCTGGAACTGCTGTACAGGACATTAGAACAGGGTATGGATGTAATGTTTCATCCATTTTTCTGATGCTCCCTGTAGTAAGTTTTATGCCTCCATTCCTTGTACTGCTTGCAGTTGCAGAGACCCAATCTGCAGCACCATTGCTGTTAAGAGCAGAGGTGTGCTAAACTAAAGACGTTCTCTGCATATAAATATTTGTGACATGGTTGGCGGTTGCTATCATGAATAAGAAATGTTATATACTAAACTTACAAATAATGTCTACTACTATAAGGTGTGGGAACTTAAAAGTATGCAACCCACGGGTCTGGGGATGAGCGAGTGATGTGTTACTCGCCAGCACTAGTGCAAAAGATCGACTTGCCGTACAGATTCTGAATCTGCTTAGTGTGCGTGCTGAATTATTCATGTGAACATTCATATTGCTGGGGATGAGTCGAAGCCTGTAGTGTGCGTGCTGTTTTTACTAATCTCTAACAGTTGCATTTACTATTTCCAGAAGTTCTTTAAAGTATAAACAATGCAACTTGTTACTGTGTACTGCCATGGACCACAACAACTTGTTTTTGTCGTCTTATTGCAATGTTGTTGTGTATTGTTCCTTGTTTTTGTCATCTTATTGCTGGTGAGCTAATTATTGTCAGCATGTTTTTCCCATAATTCATTCCTCATGTAGATTTGTTCTCACAATATGTCTTCTGATATTCTTTTGCAAGTAATTGAGATAGAACATAAGATACTACACTGAGTGCTGCTGCCCCATGAACACATTTTTTTTTTGCAGGTAATTGAGTAGAAGCGTCTGCACTACTTCTAATATTGTTTTTCAGTAGCTTTTTTCTGCACCTTTTTCTTTCAGTTCTTAGTGCTGCTGCCCCATGAACACATTTTTTTTAATTTGATTGTACATCCAAATGAAACCTTTTTCTTTCAGTTCTTAGTGTTGCTGCCCCAAGATCACTTTATATTCAGTTTATAAATTAACAGTAGCTCCAAAATTAAGTACCATTCGCATGGATCAACTGTTATTTTATTTTGTGGAGGATAAAGTTTAGATCATGAATAATGGCATCACAAAGGGCATATGGGTGGTAATGGGCAAAAATCACTCACATGAAGGCTCATAGATGAATTCATATCTTAGGCTGCAACCAGCTCATGGAGCAGATGGGAAGAGTGCAGGAAACATACAAGATTTCTAAGTTTAGAAATAGAAGAGCTTGCACTCTAGCATACCATTACAAGTGAACTTGGCACAATTACACATGTCCTGAACCTCATAGAATCTGACACTAGCAAGTCTTCCTTCATTGACATGCAAGTACTACTTTTACATTGTCATGACAGGAACAATTAATGATAAATACTCATCGAAAGTGGGCTCCTATCAAAATTCATTTCCATTATAATCTTACTCATACAATATTCACACCATGTAATTCTGGAAATATATGCTCATATCTAGTTCTGCATCAAAAATGACAATATTGACATGTTATAAATAGTTTGTTTGTCTTCTGGATCAGGGGCGCCGTCTAGCTAGAAGAAGTGATCATCTCATGGGTATGCTCTCGCTTGTCACTTTAGTAGCCTTCTATTCGTGGTTGTGCATTAATCTTGTGTCAAGGAAAGTAGGAGACTGACAAAGTGTAGTATTTTGTTGTTGTTGCAGGCATGGGTAGGTTCTTGGCCGGCGAAGGATCCGCTACCATTTAATTTATTTGTTGTGATGATGAGGCAGATACATATGGAAGGAGGAGGAGAAGATGTGAATATTGGGAGCGGAGGGTCCCTCCCTTCCCTTGAGTGAGTTTAGTGACTAGTTGGTTGGATGGAGAAGTATAAAGTTGACTGGTTGCAGGAGGAGCGAGCATATACAAAGGGAGGGAGGGAGCTGTTTTGCATTTCGTTAGATTAGATAGATTATTCCTCTGGTCTGGGCTGGGCTGGGCAGTCAGTCTAGAGTGGATTAATCAATCAGATTAGGAGGCAGATGTTGACTCTTGACGGTTTAATTGGTTGGTTGGTTGGTTGGTTGTACCTTACCTGTCCTGACCTGAGACTGAGACTGAGACTATTAGAGATGATGATGATGAGGCAGGCAAACAAATTTTGCTTGCTTGCAAGTCTGCGTTGTTTATTGTTGTTGTTGTTTTTGTTTTATTTTGGTTGTTTCAGTTTTTTTGTTGGTTTAGGGCTTGATTAAATTAGGAATCCTTTATATTGCTGTTTTGTTTCCTTTTTAGTTCATTCGGATCAGATGTCGGCATCCCTGTAATGTACTGCTGCTGCAGTCGTGAACTATTTTTGTTTTGTTTTACCAAATTGATAGCAGTGGCGCACCATTGCATCCACACAATGCGCCACTGGTAAGGCACATACCAGTGGTGCTAAGGCACATACCAGTGGCGCACCTTACCTGCTATTAGTGGCGCACTAGCATAGGATAGCAGTGGCGCACCTGTAGGCTAGCAGTGGCGCACCAGTAGGTGCATAGTAATGGCGCACTGTTGACATAGTAATGGCGCACTATGTGGTGCGCCACTATTATCTGGGATACTAATGGCGCACCAGTGGTGCGCCATTAGTATGTGTTACTAGTGGCGTGATAATAGTGGCGCACCTATAGTGCGCCATTAATAGCCAAAATAGGTGCGCCACTAACAGGGTTTTTTCTAGTAGTGAGGACATCATCCACACTCGGGGGCTTAGCTACGACTCTGTTTCGCCTAAGTTAAAAACCACTCCGAGTGAGGACATCATCCACACTCGGGGGCTTAGCTGCGACTCCGTATCGCCTAAGCCGCGAACCTGACTTCGCCTAAGTTAAAAAACTACTCCGAGTGAGAACATCGTTCACACTCGGGGGCTTAGCTGCGATCCCGTATCGCCTAAGTTAAAAACCACTCCGAGTGAGGACATCATCCCCACTCGGGGGCTTAGCTGCGATCCTGTATCGCCTAAGTGAAAAATCCTGCCGAGTGAATAGCATCCTATTCACTCGGAAACTTAGCTGCGAACCAGTTTTCGCCTAAGTTAAAAACCTGCTGAGTGAATAGCATCCTATTCACTCGGAAGCTTAGCTACGAACCAGTCTTCGTCTAAATTGAAAAATCTTCCGAGTGACGAGCGCTTCTCTCACTCGGGGGCTTATTCGCGAACAAGTTTTCGCCACTCCCGAGTGGAAGGGAGCAAGTTCAGTCGACTGAATGGCGACCCGCCACCCCACACCCCTGCAAAGCGCCATATCATGGTTGATGGAAAGGTCCGAACCGACAAGACCTATCTTGCTGGTTTCATGGACATCATTTCCATCCCTAAGACAAACATTCAGAGGTGGAGACACTAAGAAAAAGAACTCACTCGACGGACCCCGAGTACGAAAGAGGACCCCGAGTCCAAATCTTTAAGACTACTACCAATCGTAAACGATCGACAGTAGTCTCGGGGACTACACCCAGTGGGTGCACTCAGCGTGCCCCCACTGGATACGACACCACTCGACTAGGTCTGACCTGTCCGAGTAAAAAAAAGAGCAAACACGCAAACATTGTCTCTATCAGACCCCCGCCGATGCAAGCACTCGACGGCGGTCTCGGGGACTACACCCAGTGGGTGCACTCAGCGTGCCCCCACTGGACCTACTATCACTCATCCAGGTCCGGCCTGTCGAGAGACAAGCAACTATCAAAACAAATCTAAAACCCCTGCCGATGTCAGCGCCATTCGACAGCGGTCTCGGGGACTACACCCAGTGGGCGCACTCAGCGTGCCCCCACTGGGCCAGAAACCACTCGACTGAGAACTGATCTACTCGAGGGGAAAACAAGCAAGTATACACCAAAAGAAAACACCCAGTGGGTGTAGAGTCAAGAAGGACGGCGCGAAAATCGAGGCGTCTTGCCCCCACTCGCCCCAGTCGTTACGTCATCGTCGCGCGGCGCGTGCTTTCCAAATTTGCAAATCCTGTAAAATCCAGGCCTGACGAAGCGACCCGTCGCATCAAGAGATCCTGCTGACCACTCGGACCTGAATCCGCGCTCAAGTTCACTCGGACGCATATCAAGACAGAATCAATCAGGGTGAATGACAAAGACTCCAATCGACGCAGACTTCTGTGAAGCCCTAAAATGCATTCGGAATTTTTGTGTCTTATCAGAACCTGCATCGATCCCTTTTTCACTCGAACCCCGATCCATTCGGGGGCTAATGATGGGGATATGTACCTAGGGTAGGGTCTTAGGCCTGACCTACATACCCTACCTAAGGACACTACATTGGAGAACTTAAAGATTACAAGATTACAAGGAAGACTCCGACTGAAATCACCAAGGCGCATGAGTCACCCGACAGAAAATCCACTCGGAGGTTCCTCCCTCCATTCGACAGTCGCCTTTCACTCGGAAGAACCAGAAGTCAGTCGACCGCAGAAGACCAGAAGCCACTCCAGGGAGGTCAACAGACAGGCGTTCGACTGGTCGCCATAAGTAGCTTTTATTACATACGTTATCAATAACGTTCGCCTTTATTTCCACGATCGAACCCTTGGTTGCCGGGTATAGATGAGGGGAAGAGCACTCTATATAAGCCACCCCTCCTCTCTGGCACAAGCGTTCGCACCCCCTGTAACTCAAACATTCCACACGACAGAAGCTCCCGAGCACTGAGACGTAGGGCTGTTACCTCCACGAGAGGGGCCTGAACTCATACATCCGTGTGTACAATCTCGCCGTAGCTAGGACTTTGCCCTCTCCTTACGTACCCCTAACCTCTACTATCAGGCTCGTTCCCATGACAGTTGGCGCCCACCGTGGGGCAGGCGTCTAAGCGACTTTCGGCGAGTTTGCAATTTTCTTCTTCGTCATGTCTTCCGGCGGCGGTTTGTTCCCGGGCCACGAGATCCGTCTCGGTGCGCTCACCTTCGTCGCTGATGACTCGGCATTGCTTCAGGAAGCGCCTCTGGACGTTGAGGCGCTCCCGATCTGCGGGGCGACGCACTTCCACGTAAGCTCCTGCGGCGTTCTTCTTCGGCAGCCGTCGACTCCGTACTTGTCGACTCTGGCATCGTTTGCTATCCCCGCTGTTCGTCGCCACAAGCGATCTGGTCGCTCGCGGGTCTAGCGTTGGGTGAGGCATGCGGCGGCTCGCCAAGCATCATCTCCGCAGATTGCGGCTATCGAGCCCGCCGAATCACTTCACGGCATGTTTGACTCGGCGTCGGATCAGTCTGACGTTCCTTCTGAGTGCGAGAGCTGCGATCCAGCGGCCGAGGTTCTTATGGCGGGTTCACAGCAAAGCCCGCCTGGCTACGGCCGCGGCGGGCACGAGGTTGGAGGACCATCAAATGAGCAGCAGCGCCGAGATGAGGAGGTTCTCCATACGCCCATCGTCGGTGCGACTGTCGAGGCCCAGGCCTTGGAGGCCACGCGCCTTTGGCTCGAAGAGATGTATAGGGCACTCGACGAGCGTACCCGCCAGCGTCCAAAAGTTTCCAGTCGACGTCAGCGACAGTTGTTTCCGAGTGGATCTCAGAACAACGTCCCGGTATTCCGTACTCCAGTTCAGAATGTTGCAGCCGCTACTAGGATTGCGGATTCCATTCAACCATCACGTTCAGAAGCTGGCGGGGGTTTGCAGCAGATCCGAGCGTTGCTTGGGGTAGCGCAGCAGCAGAATTCGGCTGTTTCTCAGTCGCGCAATAGGTTGCATAGTAATTCGCCCAAGGCAGACACAGTTCAGTCGGCTCACAGCCCGGGGTCACCTCTGCGTCGCAGGGGCGGAAGTTTCCGTGAAGATCAGTACCAAGATCAGGGGCGGGATCAGTTTGCTCCTCGTTATCACCGTGATGACCGCCGTCGAGTGCCTACTCCTCCGCGGGGTGGTTCCTATGTGCCCCGGCACTATGATGATCGGCGCCCGTACGGCGATGAGCGGATTCCTGGGTTCGACGCGAGGTCTGTCCTCATACAGAATCGGATTGACATGGGCAGAGTTCACAGGGATGGTTATGATAGAGATCATCCGAGTGGAAGTGGTGTCGTTGTCTCTGGGTCCGAGTGTTTCAGCAGAGCCATTCGATCCGCTGATATTCCCCCCAACTTTAGGTTGGAGGCTGGAGTAAGCAAGTTCACTGGTGAGTCGAAGCCGGATACATGGCTAGATGATTACCGAGTGGCGGTGCAGATCGGTGAAGGAAATGACAATATAGCCATGAAGCATTTGTCTTTGATGTTGGATGGTTCGGCCCGAGTGTGGCTAAATCAGTTGGCTCCTTCTAGCATCTACTGCTAGGAGGATCTCGCCCGAGTGTTCATCAGAACTTTTGAGGGCACATGCAAGCGTCCCGCTGGTTTGACTGAGTAGCAGCACTGTGTGCAGAAACCGAATGAAACTTTGAGGGATTACATTCAGCGTTGGAATACCCTCCATCACACGGTGGAAAATGTTTCCGAGCACTAAGCCGTTTGCGCCTTCAAGGCTGGTGTTAGGTACAGGGAGCTTTATCTGAAGTTTGGTCGGATAGGAGATATGTCCCTGAGCAAGATTATGGAGATTGCCACTCGGTATGCCAATGGCAAAGAGGAGGACCACCTCCGCAGCGGCATGGGAAAGGCAGTCGACAATGATGTTGGCGGCGGCAATTCCAGTCGGAAGCAAAAGCGCAAAGCCGATGGTTCTACTTAGGTAGAGGTAGCCACTCTGGCGGCACAAGGAAAGAATAGGGGGAAGCCCAAAGAGCAATTTACCCCCAACAAATCAAAGAATCAGTCAGGAACGGACGTCCTAGATATGCCGTGTCCAATCAACACGAGGAAGGATGAGGAAGGCAATTTGATATTGCGAAAGCACACCACTCGATAATGCAGATTACTGATCCAATAGTTCAAGGAAGGACAGTCGAGTGGGAAAACTCCTGAAAAGGAGGATGATGAAGATAAAGAGGATTTTCCTGAGGTCAATGCTTCTTTGACGATTTTTGCTGATGTAGAAAGCAAAAGTCGACTGAAAGTTATTAACAGGGAGGTCAACATGGCTGTTCCTGCCACCCCCATGTACCTCAGGTGGTCTCAGACTCCTATCACCTTTGACCAGTCAGACCACCCTGCTCATGTCGCTACCCCCGGTTGGCAAGCTCTGGTGGTGGATCCTGTTGTAGGAGGCACTCGACTCCGCAAGGTTCTCATGGACGGAGGGAGTGGATTGAACATCTTGTATGCAGAGATCCTCAAGGTGATGGGCATTCCGATGTCCCGACTCAGTGAGAGCAACATGCAGTTCCACGGAGTCATCCCTGGGAAGAAGGCCAAGTCACTCGGTCAGATTGCGTTGGATGTGGTGTTCGGCACCGACAAGAATTTTCGCAAGGAAAAGTTGACGTTTGAAGTTGTAGACTTCCAGAGCGCATATCACGCCATCCTTGGTCGACCAGCTTATGTCCATTTCATGGCCCGTCCATGTTACGTGTACCACTAGCTGAAGATGCTCGGGCCCAAGGGTGTGATCACAGTCACAGGGAATCGACAGAGGGCTGAGGAGTGCCTTCAGCAAGGTTCCAAGATTGCCGACCAGCAAATGGGTGTGGTCGAATTGGAAGAATGCACGAAGAATACTGATCCTGCCGATCTGCTGCGTTCCAAGAAGCCCGCCTCTGAGTCTGCTTTTCAGTCAGCGGGTGAGGTTAAGCAAGTGAACGTTCACCCGACAGATCCTAATGCTGCCCCGACCAACATCTCGACGTCACTCGACAGCAAATAGGAAGCCGCGCTCATCCAGTTCCTCCGTGAGAACTGGGACATCTTCGCATGGAACCCTTCTGACATGCCGGGTGTACCCAGGGAACTGGCTGAGCACTGACTGAGAGTTGACCCGAAGGCCAAGCCTGTCAAGGAGCATTTCCGTCGGTCGACGGCAGAAAACCGGAAGGCAATCGGCGAGGAGGTGGCTCGACTCTTGGCGGCCAAGTTCATACGCGAGGTTTACCACTCCGAGTGGCTCGCGAACGTCGTCATGGTCCCCAAGAAAGACAAGTCACTCCGCATGTGTATTGACTTTAAACATATCAATCGGGCCTGCCCGAAAGATCATTTTCCGCTACCCAGCATCGATCAGATTGTCGACTCAACTGCGGGATGTGAGCGTTTATCTTTTCTTGATGCATACTCTGGTTACCATCAGATCCGTCTATTTGGTCCAGATGAAATAAGGACGGCCTTCATCACCCCTTTCAGGTGTTTCTGTTATATCACCATGCATTTTGGTCTGAAAAATGCTGGCGCTACTTTCATGCGTATGATTCAGAAATGCCTGCTCAAGCAAATCAGTCGGAATGTCGAGGCTTATATGGATGATATTGTAGTCAAGTCTCGCAAAGGTTCCGACCTGCTGACTGACTTGGCAGAAACATTCGCCAACCTAAGGAAATATGATATCAAGTTAAACCCGTCCAAGTGCACTTTTGGAGTTCCTGGTGGCAAGTTGCTCGGTTTCCTCGTTTCCGAACGGGGGGTCGACGTCAATCCCGAGAAGATCGGTGCCATCATCCAAATGAAACGCCCTGAGCATGTGCACGATGTCCAGAAGCTCACGGGCTGCCTGGCGGCATTGAGTAGGTTTATTTCTCGCCTCGGAGAGAAGGCATTGCCTTTATACCGACTGATGAAGAAATCTGATATGTTCGAGTGGACTCCGAGGCAGAGGCAGCGTTTGTCGAGCTCAAAGCCCTGCTTTCCACCCAGCCAGTGCTTGCTGCTCCACACAGCATAGAACCCCTGCTTCTGTACATTGCAGCCACTAACCAAGTCGTCAGTACAGTTCTCACTGTCGAGCGAGAAGAGGAGGGCAATGCTTATAAAGTCCAACGTCCAGTTTATTATATCTATGAAGTGTTGACTCCTTCAAAGCAAAGGTACCCTCATTACCAGAAGCTCGTCTATGGTATATATCTATCAGCGAAGAAGGTGGCACACTACTTCCAAGACCACTCAGTCTCAGTCGTCAGCGATGCTCCATTGTCTGATATCCTCAACAATCAAGACGCGACTGGTCGAGTGGCCAAATGGGCTATTGAGCTCCTCTACTTTGATATCAAGTTTGAAGCAAAGAAGGCAATCAAATCTCAAGCGCTTGTTGACTTCATGGCCGAGTGGATAGAACAACATCAGCCAACTCAAATCCACTCGGCGCACTGGAACATGTTCTTTGATGGCTCTAAGATGCTGAATGGGTCTGGTGCTGGTGTGGTATTGGTATCTCCAAAGGGTGACAAGCTCAGTTATGTCCTCCAGATTCACTTTGATTCCTCCAATAATGAAGCTGAATACGAGGCACTCCTCTACGGATTACGTATGGCCATCTCACTCGGCGTCCGGCGCCTGATGGTATACGGTGATTCGGATTTGGTGGTTAATCAGGTGATGAAGGAGTGGGATGTCAGGAACCCTGCCATGACTAGATATTTCCATGCAGTGAGAAAGCTTGAGAAGAAATTTGAAGGTTTGGAACTCCACCATATTCCCCGAGTGAAGAATCAGGCAGCTGATGATTTTGCAAAGATCGGATCCACTCGGAGGCCTGTACCTAGCAATGTGTTTCTAGAACACCTACATTCTCCTTCGGTGCAAGAAGATCCCTTCACTGAAGAACCCCTGCAAGCAATAAGCGCCTCCAATCCGACTAAGGTTGACGTCCCGGCAGTCATAGATCTGGTCATGGAGATTCTGGTGATTACGCCCGATTGGACGGTGCCATATATTGCATATATATTGAGGAAAGAACTCCCAGAAGACGAGGTTGAAGCTCGACAGATCGTCCGCAGGTCCAAAGCCTTTACTGTGATGGACGGACAGCTTTACAGAGAAAGCGTAACTGGCGTAGCTCAGCGGTGCATCTCTCCTGAGGAAGGTCGACTGATTCTGGAGGAAATTCACTCGGGGAACTGTGGTCATCATACGTTCTCTCGGACGATTGTTGCCAAAGCATACCGAGCTGGTTTCTTCTGGCCAAGCGCCAACGAAATGGTTCAGCACTACGAGCGTAGCTCAGCGGTGCATCTCTCCTGATGCCAGTTTTACGCAAACTTGTCACATAAGCCTGCGTCCGCCTTGAAGACTATTCCACTCGTCTGGCCGTTCGCTGTATGTGGTTTCGATATGGTCGGTCCTCTCCGAACGGGCCAGAGTGGATTCATGCATCTGCTTGTAGCAGTCGACAAGTTCACCAAGTGGATTGAGGCTAAGCCCATAAAGAAGCTGAATTCGCGCACAGCTATCAAATTCATGAAAGAGATAATGTTCAGGTATGGAATTCCCCACAGTATCATCACAGACAATGGTTCAAACTTTGACTCGGAAGAGTTCAGATACTTTTGTTCCTCCCAAGGCACTCGGGTGGATTACGCATCCGTTGCGCACCCCCAGACTAATGGTCAAGCTGAGCGAGCAAACGGCCTTATCCTTCAAGGGCTGAAGCCTCGACTCATGCGAGATCTTGAACATGCAGCTGGAGCTTGGGTTACTGAATTGCCGTCTGTTCTGTGGGGCTTGAGGACGACTCCTAACCGGTCGACTGAGTGCACTCCTTTCTTCATGGTGTATGGAGCCGAGGCCGTTTGGCCGAGTGATCTCCTTCACAATTCTCCCCGTGTAGATCTTTACTCAGAGGCTGAGGCTGAACAAGCACGATAAGATAGTGTAGTTCTCCTGGAAGAAGAACGTGAAATGGCTCTGATTCGGTCGACTGTGTACCAGCAAGATCTGCGTCGTTTCCATGCAAGGCACGTCAGGAGTCGGTCGTTCCATGAAGGTGATCTTGTGCTCTGAGTGGATCAGCAGCGGCCTCACAAGCTCGCCCCCGTGTGGGAATGTCCTTTCGTCGTCACCAAAGTACTGAACAATGGAGCCTACCATCTTTTCAACGTCAAGAAGAGTATCGATGAACCGCGTGCCTGGAACGCAGATTTACTTCGACGATTTTATACCTGACTTCTGAGTTGTTTGATGTAATAAGAGTACTCTAGACAATGTTGTTTATCAAAGTTATGACTCTCGCAGTCCTTTGTCGATTCCGATCGCACAATCTCATATTCAAAAACACTCCGAGTGGTGAGCGACCCTCTCACTCGGAGGCTTAGCCGCGAACAAGTTTTCGCCTAAGTTAAAAATCCTGCCGAGTGGATAGCATCCCATTCACTCGGAAACTTAGCTGTGAATCAGTCTTCGTCTAAGTTGCAAACACTCCGAGTGGTGAGAGACAATCTCACTCGGGGACTTAGCTGCGATCCCATATTGCCTAAGTTAAAAACCACTCCGAGTGAGGACATCATCCACACTCGGGGGCTTAGCTGCGACTCCGTATCGCCTAAGTTAAAAACCATTCCGAGTGAGGACATCATCCACACTCGGGGGCTTAGCTGCGACTCTGTATCGCCTAAGTTAAAAACCACTCCGAGTGAGCACATCATCCACACTCGGGGGCTTAGCTGCGACTCTGTATCGCCTGAGTGAAAAACCACTCCGAGTGAGGACATCATCCATGTCATTGGTAGAAAAACCTCTATGTATGAGGATCCAAAAGAGGCAGCTGCTGAGGAGGAGGAGGAAGAGCCAGTTGCCAAGGCTCCTCCTAAGAAGAAGAAGAACTTATGGCAGATGCTATGCCTAAGGCTACCACATTCAAGAGCACCAAGACTGCACCCAAGAAGGATGCTGCTGCTGAAAAGCCTAAGAGGTTCTCCAGAGAGATACCAGCTTCCAGCAAGAACAAGGCCTCCACTTTTAGGGAAGCTGAGGATGATGATTTCACTGCTTTGATGAAGCTAAGACCACACCTTCCAGAGTACAATGCCAGCCATTTGCATGCTGAGGACATGAAGAAGAGGAAGGACTCTGGTTTGAGGGAATGGAGAGCCATTGATCCATATGCCCAGAGGAGGAAAACATCTGTGGACTACAGGTTTTATACCAAGGAGCAACAAGATTTCTACGAGACAATCTTGCTTGATAAGAGCCTAGCTGTGAGTGACATGAGATATGTGCATTGGAAGTATATCTAGGAGAATCAAGATTACTTCCCAAGTGTTCAAGACAACTTTCACTGCATTGGTTTGGATGAATTTGTTGGCAAAGAATTCACTTCATGGAACGATGACATGATCATGCAATTCTACTCCACTGCTCACTTCTATGGAGATGGTAGGATTGTGTGGATGACTGAAGGAGCAAGGTATGAATCAACTGTTGAGGAATGGGCTGCCATCTTAGGAGTCCCAAAGGTGGAAGAAGGAGATCTGGATGTCCATTCTGAATCCAAGGAGAGCCATGATGTTATGAAGAATATGTACAATGAGATCCCTGCTGCAAACTTGAAATCTCACAAGTTAGGATCCATTTACTTCCTCCAGGCTGGTCTCTGCACCATGAACACCATCTTGAGGCACACCTTAATGCCTAAGTCTGGAGATGACAAGATGATTAGAGGCTATTCCATCAACATGCAGATCCATCTTGATAGACACACCAGGATAAGGGTGATGGACTTGATAGTAGAGACTGTGAAGAGGGTTGCTGCTGATCAGAAGCGCTCATGGTGCTATGCACCCTACATTCAGATGCTCATCAACTCCAAGCTGGAGAAGCACATCTTTGTTCTTGACAGGCGACATTTGCCCTACAGCCAGATTTAGAGGACAACATTGTGGTGATGAACCCAGATCATCCCACCTCAGCTGCAGCACAGGCAGAGGCAGAGGCAGCTAGAGCCACTAGTGCTCAAGTCCCTAGATCCAGGAACGAGCAAATGGATCTCTTGATCAATACCATTCAGGGCATGCAGAAGGATATCAAGGACATCTTAGAAAATCAGCATAGTATTGTGAGGATCATGGCGAATAGGATCAGGACACTAAATGACAAGGTGGATGGGCTGACCAAGACCGTGAACGAGCTCAAGAAGGAAGTTGATAGCGTGCCTAGTCCCCACACTACAGATGATGAGGATGACTCTCCTCTAAGGCCAGGCACTCAGTTCACTACTCAGGCCAGATCAGCCATAGTGCCAGCTCCAGAGTTGAGGCCTTCTTCGTCAGCACCTGCTACAGCCTCTTCAGCTCCATCAGCTCCTCCAGTTCCTCCAGTTGCTACTCCAACTCCGTCCATGACGGCTGCTGAAGTCTTCGCCGATGCAGTTCTCTCGACTCCTTCACCAGCTACCGGAGGAGATCAGCCCCAGAAGAACGATTAGCTATATACCTTTGATATTTTTGGTAACTTGTTGCCAAAGGGGGAGAAGATGTATATAGATCTTTAGGCTTCGAGTGAGAGAGCGTTGGTTTTTATTGCTTTACAAAACATTTGATCTTTTGGTTTGCTTGTGTTAAACTTTGTTGGTGTTTGATCATACACTTGATGTGTATTGCTACTACTTCCTATCATTGTGATGCTTATGAGATGGTCATTCACCATTAGTTGTTTGTGTTGTGCTATGATGTTCATTCTTATTTTTCTCGCACACCACCAAGTTGTATGTGACATGAAAGAGTGCCCTATGTACCTAATCGATTGTGCATTTGCATTCAAACGCAAATTTAAAATAATGCACAAATTTAGGGGGAGCTCTTGCTTATCACATACTTCTCAAAGCGGTGATTATATTCATTGATTATATCATATGTCGAAGCTTTGATCTATATGTTGTCATAAATTACCAAAAAGGGGGAGATTGAAAGCACATTTGCTCCCTTGGTGGTTTTGGTAATTAATAACAACATATATGTCATTGAACTAATGTTTCCACTAAGCATATTTCAGGAAAAGTTCAATGATAGGGATGGCAGAAGGATTGTGGAGAAACCCCAAGATGCAAGGAAATGGATTGGCAAAGCTTCAAGCAAGAGGACTCTACATTTTACTTTGTGAGAAATCACTTTGAGTCCATAGGAAAGCCAATACTATTAAAAGGGGGTAAGGTACTGTTGGTGAACAAGATGCTCCACGTGCACAAGAGATAGTCACCAAAAACACCCACAAGCTCTTCCACAAAAGTCTGTCCAAAGCCAAATATCCAAAATCGGTGCAACCAACAATTCCCACTCGGTGCCACCGATTCCCAAACTCAGACATACCCATGCCAAACCCTAGCACATCGGTGCAACCTATTCCACTTCGGTGCCACCGAGTTTGGGTTGCCAACTTTCTGTTACCTCGATTCACAAAATCGGTACCACCGAGTTTGATGGATCGGCGTCACCGAGTTGTGCAATCTGACCGTTGGTCACCTAATGGGTACCACCGAGAATTATATATCGGTCTCACCGAGATTCAACAGTTACTGTCTTTTGGTCACTTCGGTACCACCGAGATTCACACATCGGTGTCACCGAGTTGGTCACTTTAGGTGTAACGGTTGGATTTTTGGGGATACCTATATATACCAATTCACCACCACCCACTCGAAAGAGAAGCTCTCAGAACTATTCCATACTTGCCCCATCCAATTTTCTGAGAGAGAGCCACCTACTCATGTGTTGAGATCAAGCCATTCCACTCCATCCATATGAATCTTGATCTCTAGCCTCCCCAATTTGCTTTCCACCAAATCAATCTATTCCACCATAGCCAAATCTGTGAGAGAGTGATTGTGTGTTGAGGAGTCATTCATCTTGAAGCACAAGAGCAAGGAGTTCATCTACATTGCCGAGCCTATTACCTTTTGGAGGGTGGTGCCTCCTAGATTGGTTAGGTGTCGCTTGGGAGCCTCCTACTTCGTGTTGTGGAGTTGAACCAAGCAGTTTGTATGGGCAAGGAGATCGCCTACTTCGTGAAGATCTACCCATAGTGAGGCTAGTCCTTCGTGGACGGAAGCCGTTATGGAATAGTCAAGGTTGCTACTTCGTGGACCCTTATGGGTGGAGCCCTCCGTGGACTCTCGTGACCGTTACACTTCGTGGGTTGAAGACTCCATAAACGTGGACGTACGATAGCACCACCTATCGGAACCACGGGAAAAATCTTCGTGTCAACAAATTGCGTTTGATCTTCCTCCCTACCCTCTACTATACATGCTTGTTGTTACTTTCCGCTGCTATACACTTAGACATGCATGTGTAGGGTGTGCTTGACTTGCTATCATTGCTAAAAACTGCCAACACTTAAAATTGGGAAAAGGTAGAATTTTTATTTGGTCAAGTAGTCTAATCACCCCCCCTCTAGACATACTTTCGGTCCTACAAGTGGTATCAGAGCTTTGGTCTCCATTGCATTGGTCTCACAACCTAGGAGAGTATGGCGTCTAGTGAGGGAAATTATCACCGTAGAGGTCCGTACTTTGATGGCACTAATTTTGCTAGTTGGAAGCACAAAATGAAAATGCATATTCTTGGTCATAACCCCGCCGTTTGGGCTATTGTTCGTGTTGGCTTGCAAGGTGAATTCTTTGGTGATGGAAAGGAACCGGATCGTGAAGCGACCGCGGATGAATTGAAGATGTTGCAATACAACGCTCAAGCATGTGACATTCTCTTCAACTACCTATGCCCCGAAGAATTCAACAAAATCAGCCGTCTTGAGAATGCAAAAGAGATTTGGGATACTTTGGTTGATATGCACGAAGGTACCAAATCCGTGAGAGAATCCAAGTTGGAGGTTCTTCAAAGTCAGCTTGACAAGTTCAAGATGAAGGATGGTGAAGGAGTCACAGAGATGTACTCTAGGCTAGCTCTCATCACAAATGAGATTGCCGGCTTAGGAAGCGAAGAAATGACTGACAAATTCATCATCAAGAAGATACTTAGAGATTTGGATGAGAGATATGACACCGTGTGCACATTGATCCAAATGATGCCCAACTACAAAGATCTCAAGTCTACGGAAGTCATTGGAAGGATTGTTGCTCATGAGATGACACTCAAAGACAAAGAAGAGCTTCACAACAAGTCTAGCGGTGCTTACAAAGCCACAAGTGATGCCCCCACAACTTCAAGCGACAACCTTGTCACCAATGAAGAGATAAGCCTCATGGTCAAGAAATTCAACAAGTTCTACAAGAATAGAGGCAAAGAACGAAGCTCCAACTCAAGATATGAAGAGAAGCGTTCGTCAAGTCGTGACCGAAACTGCTACAATTGTGGGAAGCCCGGACACTATTCCAATGAGTGCATGGCTCCCTACAAACGAAGAGAAGAGTCACCTAGAAGACGAAGCTCAAGGAATGAATCACCTCAAAGAGAGAGAAGGAGTAGAGATGATCGTTATGAACGAAGACCCTCAAGGAGAAGTAGAGACTCGGAGAAGAAGGACAAGTACACCAAGAGCTACACAAGAAGAAGACATCAAGCTCATGTTGGTGAATGGGTTTCCGGCTCCGACTCCGACAATAACTCCGAGAGAAGCTATCACTCCAACTCCGACTATAGTCAAGATGAAGGTGTTGCCGGACATGCACTAGTGACTACCAACTCCTATGATCTATTTGATTCACCAAATGAAGGGAGTGGAAGTTGCTTCATGGCTAAAGGCCCCAAGGTATCACACCCCGAGTATCTTGATTTCGATAGTGATGAAGATGACTTACTTTGTGATGATGACTTGCTCTTTGATAAAACTAGTGATGTTAGTCAAAATGAACTTGATAATTCTCATGCTAGTCAAGATAAGTCGTTTGATGATGATAAGATGAAAATAGAACAACTAACTAAAGAATTAAACACTCTTAAGTTAGCCCATGAATCTACTCTCGAAGATCATAGAGAGCTTGTAAGGACTCATGAGAAGCTACGCTTCGAGAAGCTCACCTTGGAGCAAGAGCATGAGTTTCTTAAAGCTATCAATGACGATCTCCGAAAGAAGACTTCATCTTATCTAGCCAAATGATTACTCTTGTCTACATTCATGCCACAAGTTAAATCTAGACAAACTAGTAACAAAGGCAAGAAAGGTTCTTCATCTAGTAGCAACAATAAAAATGCTAAATCTAATGATGTTGCTTCTAGTAGTTCTATTGATTCCACTAATGATGATTCTCTTAGCCAAGTTACACTTTTGAAAGAAAATGCTTTATTGAAAGGAATTATAGAGAAAGGTATCTACAAGAGTCTTGCCGGGTGTAAGCAATTTGAGGAAATTGTACGCAAGCACGGAGGATACCGGAAGAACCATGGCATTGGCTACTTCAACGCTAATGGAGTTGAATGGGAAGAAGGTCAATACCCCAAGCCCAAGTTTGTTCCTCAAAAGGAGAAGTATGAACATACTCCTCCCAAGGGAACAAACACTCAAGATGACCTTCCACCACAAGACCACAAGCTCAAGGGCAAGAACAAGCTTTAAGAGGACATTGACTCATATGAAGATGAATCCCAAGCTTTGGTGGAGTGGGTTCCCAAGGCTACTTCAAGCTCAACTTCTACAAGGGCCACTTCAACACCAAGGATCCCCATCAAGTTGATGTGGGTCCCCAAGAAGAAGAACTAGAGAAGTTCTTGAGGGGTGACTCCGCCAATGAAATTCACTCACATTCATTATTGGCAAGAACTAGTTGCAATCAACGTCAACATCATGCAGTAGTTCAAGGAGTCACACATTCCCTCAAAGGTAAGCAAGGGACAAGGTAATCAACAAATCCATGGACATCATCATGTATGCTTTGCACTCCATGTCCATAGATATCCTTGTATTTGTCTCTTGTGTGTTGGGACTAACCCATGTAGGTGAGAAGAGTAAGGAAACAACAAGGATGCTCCCAACTCTTGGTGATCTTCATCATCCTTGAGCATCCACCACTACCTCACCAACATGAAGTCTTCATCGACAAACCCAAGGTTAGTTTATCCCTCCTATGGGGGGATGTCACATCAAGGGGGAGCTTTACTCTAAGACTTGAGTTAAAGCATCTCATAGTATGTGACAACATTAAATGCTTTATGTAAAAGTGGTAACCTCACTTGTGCTTAAACGATGAGTATGACCTATGATCAAGTATTCTTACTTGGCTCCTAAGTCAACATACTCATATATAGATAACTCCGTCATCGCCAAATGCTTGATAGATGTTAGTATGTATGTGCATGTTTGCCATGATTTCATTTGACATCTTATTGTGCGAGCATGTTGGTCTGCATTTATTTAACCATTCAAGGACATCCAATTGTTGCTATTTGGCTTTTGATTTTTCTTTTGCCAATTGGATGGACACGAATGCCTAGAACCACTCTCTAGCTATCTATGCTTTCTTACCTCATATTCTATTCTTGCTGCATCACAAAATTTGAATAAGGACTTTTTCGATCTCTCTGTGTGAGGAGCACTCGGAGTTCCGTATCAACAAAGGACTGACCATTAAAACCTCCCAAGTGCATCTCGGTGGAACCAACCCAAAATCTCGGTCTCACCGAATGCCTAGGGTTGATCTGGTTTTCTATCTCGGTACCACCGATTCCATCTTCTCGGTTACACCGAGTTTCCCTGTCAGCAGACAATTGAGGAACTCGGTGACACCGAAAAGTTAGAATCGGTGTCACCGACAGCCATGGGTTTATATAGAGGCGGACCCGACTTTTGAAATCTATTCTTCAAACGTCCCCCTCCGAAACCCTTCTTGCCGAACCAAGGCCCCTGGTCATCGCCTTCGTCTTCCCGAGCGCCTCCGCCGTTGGAAGTCTCCGCCGTCGATGAAATCCTCTCCCCCGTCGCCGCCGTAGCGAAGTCGTCACCAAGCTAGGGTACGATTTCACTCCCTCATGCGCTCCAACCTCCGATTCTTGCGCATTAGGGCTTCTCCATCGATAATCCACAGTTTGAGATTGATTCATCCACGAGAAACTCCAATAGAATAGCGAACGAACGATTTTTTAGGTTTTGCCGTCCACCACATGAATCTCGGTGGAACCGATGCAAAAGAATCGGTAGCACCGATTCACTTTTCTGGTCGACTGAGAACAGTCTCGGTGAAACCGAGTGCCCATTTTCGGTCTCACCGAAAGTGGTGCCAAGTTTCTGTTATGGACGATGTCTGTCTCGGTAGGTCCGAAATATTTGCTTCGGTTGTACCGACATACATTTGGCAGAATGCAAAACTTGAGAAATTTTAGTTCAATCTTTCGAAAATATCTGCATTTTGTGATGACTCATCCCTTCCACTCTTCTACACTCTATTCACAAGGTCAGAGATGTCTGCTTCAGATGATAGCCAGAATGATCTCAGAGAGCAGAGTGTTGACATGAGCTCAGGCACTAGTCCTGAGGGGAGCTATGATGACATTCCTAGCTCTCCTGATCTGCATAAAGCTGCAACCAGGGCAAGGAGGAAGCTCAATTCTGATGAGGAGGATGAGGACTTCATCGCTGAGGAGCTGCCCAAGAGAGATGATGCTGCCAAGAGCACCACTGCTGCCACTACTTTCAAGAAGAAGAAAGCTATCAGGAAGGAGTATGCTAGCTCTGGGTCAGCAAGAGCACTTGAGAGCTCTAGGGAAACAATGACTCTTCACCTTGAGACACCCCCAAAGAAGCCCATGCCTAAGAAGGTAGGAGAGAAGAAGAGAGCCAGGCAGAGGATCATCCATGTCATCGGCAGAAAAACCTCTATGTATGAGGATCCAGAAGAAGCAACTGCTGAGGAGGAGGAGGAAGAGCCAGTTGCCAAGGCTCCTCCTAAGAAGAAGAAGAAGCTTATGGCAGATGCTATGCCTAAGGCTACCACATTCAAGAGCACCAAGACTGCACCCAAGAAGGCTGCTGCTACTAAAAAGCCTAAGAGGTTCTCCAGAGAGATACCAGCTTCCAGCAAGAACAAGGCCTCCACTTTTAGGGAAGCTGAGGATGATGATTTCATTGTTTTGATGAAGCTAAGACCACACCTTCCAGAGCACAATGCCAGCCATTTGCTTGCTGAGGACATGAAGAAGAGGAAGGACTCTGGTTTGAGGGAATGGAGAGCCATTGATCCATATGCCCAGAGGAGGAAAACATCTGTGGACTACAGGTTTTATACCAAGGAGCAACAAGATTTCTACGAGACAATCTTGCTTGATAAGAGCCCAGCTGTGAGTGACATGAGATATGTGGATTGGAAGTATATCAAGGAGAATCAAGATTACTTCCCAAGTTTTCAAGACAACTTTCACTGCATTGGTTTGGATGAATTTGTTGGCAAAGAATTCACTTCATGGAACGGTGAGATGATCATGCAATTCTACTCCACTGCTCACTTCTATGGAGATTGTAGGATTGTGTGGATGACTGAAGGAGCAAGGTATGAATCAACTGTTGAGGAATGGGCTGCCATCTTAGGAGTCCCAAAGGTGGAAGAAGGAGATCTGGATGTCTATTCTGAATCCAAGGAGAGCCATGATGCTATGAAGAATATGTACAATGAGATCCCTGCTGCAAACTTGAAATCTCACAAGTTAGGATCCATTTACTTCCTCCAGGCTGGTCTCCGCACCATGAACACCATCTTGAGGCACACCTTAATGCCTAAGTCTGGAGATGACAAGATGATTAGAGGCTATTCCATCAACATGCAGATCCATCTTGATAGACACACCAGGATAAGGGTGATGGACTTGATAGTAGAGACTGTGAAGAGGGTTGCTGCTGATCAGAAGCGCTCATGCTGCTATGCACCCTACATTCAGATGCTCATCAACTCCAAGCTGGAGAAGCACATCTTTGTTCTTGACAGGCGACATTTGCCCTACAGCCAGATTTAGAGGACAACATTGTGGTGATGAACCCAGATCATCCCACCTCAGCTGCAGCACAGGCAGAGGCAAAGGCAGCTAGAGCCACTAGTGCTCAAGTCCCTAGATCCAGGAACGAGCAAATGGATCTCTTGATCAATACCGTTTAGGGCATGCAGAAGGATATCAAGGACATCTTAGAAAATCAGCATAGTCTTGTGAGGATCATGGAGAATAGGATCAAGACACTAAATGACAAGGTGGATGGGCTGACCAAGACCGTGAACGAGCTCAAGAAGGAAGTTGATAGCGTGCCTAGTCCCCACACTACAGATGATGAGGATGACTCTCCTCTTAGGCCAGGCACTCAGTTCACTACTCAGGCCAGATCAGCCACAGTGCCAGCTCCAGAGTTGAGGCCTTCTTCATCAGCACCTGCTACAGCCTCTTCAGCTCCATCAGCTCCTCCAGTTCCTCCAGCTGCTACTCCAACTCTGTCCATGACGTCTGCTGAAGTCTTCGCCGATGCAGTTCTCTCGACTCTTTCACCAGCTACCGGAGGAGATCAGCCCCAGAAGAACGATTAGCTATATACCTTTGATATTTTTGGTAACTTGTTGCCAAAGGGGGAGAAGATGTAAATAGATCTTTAGGATTCGAGTGAGAGAGCGTTGGTTTTTATCGCTTTACAAAACATTTGATCTTTTGGTTTGCTTGTGGTAAACTTTGTTGGTGTTTGATCATACACTTGATGTGTATTGCTACTACTTCCTATCATTGTGATGCTTATGAGATGGTCATTCACCGTTACTTGTTTGTGTTGTGCTATGATGTTCATTCTTATTTTTCTCGCACACCACCAAGTTGTATGTGACATGAAAGAGTGCCCTATGTACCTAATCGATTGTGCATTTGCATTCAAACACAAATTTAAAATAATGCACAAATTTAGGGGGGAGCTCTTGATTATCACATACTTCTCAAAGAGACGATTATATTCATTGATTATATCATATGTCGAAGCTTTGATCTATATGTTGTCATAAATTACCAAAAAGGGGGAGATTGAAAGCACATTTGCTCCCTTGGTGGTTTTGGTAATTAATAACAACATATATGTCATTGAACTAATGTTTCCACTAAGCATATTTCACGAAAAGTTCAATGATAGGGATGGCAAAAGGATTGTGGAGAAACCCCAAGATGCAAGGAAATGGATTAGCAAAGCTTCAAGCAAGAGGACTCTACATTTTACTTTGTGAGAAATCACTTTGAGTCCATAGGAAAGCCAATACTATTAAAAGGGGGTAAGGTACTGTTGGTGAACAAGATGCTCCACGTGCACAAGAGATAGTCACCAAAAACACCCACAAGCTCTTCCACAAAAGTCTGTCCAAAGCCAAATATCCAAAATCGGTGCAACCAACAATTCCCACTCGGTGCCACCGATTCCCAAACTCAGACAGACCCATGCCAAACCCTATCACATCGGTGCAACCGATTCCACTTCGGTGCCACCGAGTTTGGGTTGCCAACTTTCTGTTACCTCGATTCACAAAATCGGTACCACCGAGTTTGATGGATCGGCGTCACCGAGTTGTGCAATCTGACCGTTGGTCACCTAATCGGTACCACCGAGAATTATATATCGGTCTCACCGAGATTCAAAAGTTACTGCCTTTTCGTCACTTCGGTACCACCGAGATTCACACATCGGTGTCACCGAGTTGGTCACTTTAGGTGTAACGGTTAGATTTTTGGGGATGCCTATATATACCCCTTCACCAGCACCCACTCGAAAGAGAAGCACTCAGAACTATTCCATACTTGCCCCATCCAATTTTCTGAGAGAGAGCCACCTACTCATGTGTTGAGATCAAGCCATTCCACTCCATCCATATGAATGTTGATCTCTAGCCTCCCCAAGTTGCTTTCCACCAAATCAATCTCTTTCACCATAGCCAAATCTATGAGAGAGTGATTGTGTGTTGAGGAGTCTATCATCTTGAAGCACAAGAGCAAGGAGTTCATCTACATTGCCGAGCCTATTACCTTTTGGAGGGTGGTGCCTCCTAGATTGGTTAGGTGTCGCTTGGGAGCCTCCTACTTCATGTTGTGGAGTTGAACCAAGAAGTTTGTACGGGCAAGGAGATCGCCTACTTCGTGAAGATCTACCCATAGTGAGGCTAGTCCTTCGTGGACGAAAGCCGTTATGGAATAGTCAAGGTTGCTACTTCGTGGACCCTTATGGGTGGAGCCCTCCGTGGACTCTCGCGACTGTTACCCTCCGTGGGTTGAAGACTCCGTAAACATGGACGTACGATAGCACCACCTATCGGAACCACGGGAAAAATCTTCATGTCTACAAATTGTGTTTGATCTTCCTCCCTACCCTCTACTATACATGCTTGTTGTTACATTCCGCTGCTATACTCTTAGACATGCATGTGTAGGGTGTGCTTGACTTGCTATCATTGCTAAAAACTGCCAACACTTAAAATTGGGAAAAGGTAGAAATTTTATTTGGTCAAGTAGTCTAATCACCCCCCCCCTCTAGACATACTTTTGGTCCTACAGCCACCCTCAGGATGATGAGGGGCCGTGGACGTGCTCGAGGGTTCGCCCCTGTTGTGGGGACCTCCCCTCGGAGCCCAATGCGGATCGTAGTTACGGCGGCGGGAGCCGGTTCAAGCTCCCGTGGAAGGACGGCGTCCAGGGGTCGTGGAAGGACGCCCCCCTCGAACCGCGGCGGACGCAGTGGCCATGGAGGCGTGCCTATCCCGCCGCCCAACGTGGGAGCTCATGTGGGGGAAGAGGTGCACGAGTTTGTCGTGGTGGTGCCCCGTCGGCCCCGGAGCTGGTTGCATCTTCCTGACCCTTTCGCGAGGGCCATGGAAGACAGCAGGCCTTTAGGCATGTGGCTCCGGGCGGACGGTTGCTGCAACGGGCCCGCCTGGGTGGCGGTCGACCTCTCCCCCAGAAGCGCCATGTTCTTGACACGGGGGTGGAAGTCGTTCGCCCGCTCCCGCGGCCAGGGGCCCGGGCATCTTCTCCAATTCAAGTTCGACGGAGCCGCCACTCTCTTCGTGAAGTTCTTCGGGGCTTCTGGCATTCGCCTGGAGTGCTACGC
This sequence comes from Elymus sibiricus, assembly GCA_039707655.1. Lineage (NCBI taxonomy): Eukaryota > Viridiplantae > Streptophyta > Magnoliopsida > Poales > Poaceae > Elymus > Elymus sibiricus. The sequence continues at coordinate 389,426,099 of CM077669.1, read as the reverse complement.
GGAAAGCTCGAGCGGCAGCGACTACGACGACGACAGTGGTAGCGACGACGACAGCGCCATCGGCATCAAGCACGAAGACTCCAACTAGGCGCACGGATGTGAGGCTCCATCCGCGAGACCTCGTTTTGGAGGTGGGTCGATTGATACGGATGTGAGGCTCCATCCGCGAGACCTCGTTTCCAAATCAGTAGCCCCATCGTAGTTGCAGGTCTCCTTTTGCGCTTAGATCGCACCCAATGTAACCCTTTGGGGACGCGAGGAAAAAATATTGGGTGTTTTCTGCAGAATATCCGAGCGTCTATTATGTTACATGAATAGCAATCTCATGTCTACGCAGTTTTGTACTTCCGATCCCTACGCTTGTCGAAAACGCCAACCGGTGCGCACATCTTTACCGCGAGCGCTCATAGGAACGGATCCTTAGCAGCCTGCCGGTGATGCCACTGCCAACAAGGCCTCCTTGTCGTCCCTACCGCACTTACTTAGGATGTTGAGCGGGCTCGAAACAACCAAGTGTGCAAACAATTTCGACAACGGTCCTTCGCGTGCATGTTTTCTCACACAAGCGTCAACTTTGTTTAAGGAGAAAGCTTCAATTTTTTGAGAAGTTTTTGCTACTTAGCTTTCCCTTGTTGCATTCCTTGCCGCAAGGTGATCGTCCTTGAACGTGCTTGTAGGCATCCATACCGCCACTCCCCCCGGGAAGACTTGCACGCGGGGGCTCCTTCTCCCTTCTGAGAAAAAGAAAGAAGAGAAAATAGAGGAGGCTAGGAACCTAAGTGGTTCAATAGTCACCTTATGCAAGTAAAAAATGATCACAACATCTCATGGACGATACATAAGACAAATATGTACTTTCACAAAGGGTTGGAGAACACTTAGCTTCATTGACTATGCACAGGGTCATCGCCTGGCTTTGTACAAAGGATTACACGCCCTGCCGACGAACTTGTACAAAAGGGGTTGTCGGGCGGCCCGGCAACCGTGCCTTACAGGTAGAGCTTGCGAAGATGCTCGATATTCCACGAGTTTTGCACCGAGGTGCCGTCTTCGGTCTCCAGGCGGACTGCGCCAGGCATGGTGACTTGTTCTACCCGGTAAGGGCCTTTCCACTTCGGCGTCAACTTGTTTGATCCCTTTGCGGACTGAATCCATCGAAGAACAAGGTCGCCTTCCTCAACGCTCCTAGCACGCACCTTGCCGATGTGATAGCGGTGCAAGGTTGGCTGGTACCGAGCGGCATGCAACGCGGCCTGGAGACGATCTTCCTCGAGGAGCGTGGCATCATCTTGTCGTATTTTCTCTTGCCGGTCCTCGTCGAAGGCCTGCACTCTCGGTGACCCGTATGTGAGTTCCATGGGGAGCACTGCTTATGCACCATAGACAAGGGAGAAGGGCGTCTCACCGGTGGCTCAATTCGGTGTCGTTCTGATTGACCAAAGAACCACTGGCAGTTCATCAATCCAGCGCCTTCCATGCTTGTGCAGCTTGTTGAAAGTTCTCGTCTTGAGGCCCCGCAATACTTCAGCATTCGCCCTTTCTACTTGCCCGTTGCTCCTGGGGTGAGCAACTGATGTGAATCATATCTTGGTGCCAATGTCTTGACAGTATTGCATGAAGCTGCTACTGGTGAATTGCGTGCTGTTGTCAGTGATGACCCTGTTGGGGACACCGAAACGACAAACTATCCCTTTGAGAAACTTGATTGCCGCTTGCGACGTCACCCTTCTCACTGGCTCCACCTCAGTCCACTTCGTGAACTTGTCGACTACAACGAATAAGAACTCGAAGCCCCCGGTAGCACGGGGGAAAGGCCTGACAATGTCGAGCCCCCAGACCGAGAATGGCCAGGAGAGCGGTATGGTTTGAAGGGCTTGTGCTGGTTGATGTGTTTGCTTGGCGTGGTACTGGCATGCTTCACACGTTGTCACCACCACTGTTGGTGTCAAAACCGGCGGATCTCGGGTAGGGGGTCCCGAGCTGTGAGATTAGGATCGATGGGTTACAGGAGACGAAGGAGACGGTGTTTACCCAGGTTCGGGCCCTCCTATGGAGGTAAAACCCTATGTCCTGCTTGATTGTATTGATGTGTATGAGTATTACAGAGTCGATCTACCTCGAGATCAAATAGCCAAAACCCTAGATGAGCTTGTCTGCCCTCTACAATCTAAACCCTCCGGTTTATATAGACACCGGGGGTATCTAGGGTTTACACATGGTAAGTCTCCAGCCGTAAATAGAGACGCCGATCTTCTCATCTTGACTTGGAGTGCACGCCCCGTCTTCGGAGGTTTCCTTCTAGAATATGGGGTCACCGCCTATCCGGCCATTCCCGTGACAATCAGAGAGCGGCCCACCAAGCCAGCCTGTGAGAGATAGGCCGGCGGCCTGAGGACCCCTTAGTCCAGGACTCCCTCAACCGCCAAGGAATCTTGAAGGGTTGTCGGCCAATAGAAGCCTTGGCGGAACATCTTCCCGACAAGGGCTCGTGATCCGATGTGGGAGCCGCAGATCCCTTCGTGTATCTCTGCCAACAACTATCGTTCTTCTTCCTGGGGAATGCACTTCAATTTCACACCATTCAATCTCCTCTTGTATAAGGTGTTGTCCACGAAATGGTACATGCTCGACCGTCGGGCTACTCTTTCAACTTCCTTTGGCTCCTCGGGAAGATCTCCTATCTGGAGGTACCGAACTATCTGATGCACCCATGCCGGAGCCTATAGCTCGATGACAAGGACCCAAGGCATCTCTTCCACCATGGGAACTCTAGCTTCTACGACAAAGATCGTCGGGCATGTCGGAGCTCGAGGTTCACCGGTAGGCGGTTTGTCACTTCCGGCAACCCTCTTGGCGGATGGCTCTGTCGGGCTGTAGTCGCTCGAATTGACTTTTCTTTTCTTGTTCTGCCGCGCTGATGGAGTGACTGAAGGTTGAGTTAACCGGAGTACAAAAGTACCTGGCTCCACAGGCAGCTTCTGTGCATCTCTCTTTGATAGGTCATCAACAATGCTATTTTCAGCACGAGGGACATGCTCCCTTTGCAGACCGTCAAAGCGCTCCTCTAATTTCCGCACTTCGTCAACATACGCTTCCATCAGGGGACTCTGGTAATCCTTATTCACTTGGCGCAAAACAAGCCGTGAGTCTCCTCGGATTATCAACTTCCTGATGCCAAGGCCGGCTGCTATCCGTAGTCTGGCAAGCAATCCTTCGTATTTAGCTGTGTTGTTCGTTGATTCCTCCCTGGGGAAATGCATCTGGATCACGTACTTGAGGTGCTCTCCAGTGGGTGCGACGAGCAGCACTCCGACACCAATGCCTTGTAGAGAGAAAGCTCCGTCAAAGTACATGACCCATTCTTGAGGTGTTTCCTTGCCGTGGAGGGCTGTTTCTTGGATTTCTTCGTCTTGCGTTGGTGTCCATTCTGCGATGAACTCCGCCAGGGCTCTGCTTTGGATGGTTGTTGTGCTTTCAAAACTCAAGTCAAAGCTATCCAGCTCCAACGCCAATTCGACGATCCTGCCCGTTGCCTCTGGATTCCTCAAGATGTGTTGCAATGGGAACCAAGTGACGACGGTGATATGATGTGCTTGGAAGTAGTGACACTGCTTCCGGGAAGCCATGAGAAGGCCGAAAATCATTTTCTGCACCCTAGAGTATCTTGATCTACCCCTTGCAGAAGAGAGCTGACAAAATACACTGGCTGCTGCACCATCTTCTTCTTCTGCATGGTCCATTCCTCTGCCTCTTGCATCATGCTTGTGTTGTTGGATCCTTGGCTAGCCGGGGCTGACTCCGGCTCGCCGGTTGCCGGCTCGGGGGTTACCGCTTCGTCCTCCTCAGCTTCCCTTTCCGCCACCAGCGCAGCACTAACCACTTGGTTCGTTGCCGCCAAGTATAGCAACAATGGCTCCTTTGGTTTAGGCGTGACTAGGACTGGCATTGAGGATAGATATTTCTTCAAATCTTGCAGCGCTGCCTCCGCTTCCGGGATCCACGTCATCGGGCCCGCCTTCTTCAGGATTTTGAAAAACAGTAGGGCGCGCTCTGCAGATTTGGAAATGAACCTGCTGAGGGCGGCGATGCATCCCACCAGGCGGCGCACGTCCTTGATGCGCTTCGGTGCCTCTAACTGCTCGATTGCCTCAATCTTGGCGGGGTTGGATTCGATCCCGCGCTGTGAGACAAAGAACCCGAGGAACTTGCCGGAGGGGACTCCCAACACGCATTTCTCAGGGTTGAGCTTCAAATTGATCTTGCACAAGTTCGCAAAGGTCTCTTCTAGGTCTTGAACCAGCGTGGCCTTGTCCTTGGTTTTGACCACTATATCGTCCATGTATGCTTCCACATTCCTGTGTAGCTGTGGCCCAAAACCAATCTGAACGACCCTTGCGAACGTTGAACCGGCACTCTTCAACCCAAACAGCATACGCTTGAAACAGTACATGCCGCAAGGAGTGATGAATGTCGTTTTCTCCTCGTATTCCTTGGCCATGAAGATCTGGTGGTAGACAGAGTAGGCATCAAGGAAAGACAATACGTCGCAGCCAGCGGTTGAGTCCACTATCTGATCGATGCACGGCAAGGGGAAGGGGTCCTTCGGGAAAGCCTTATTGACATCAGTGAACTCGATGCAAAGTCTCCACTTCCCGTTCGCCTTGCGCACTACCATCGGATTCGCCAACCAAGTTGGGTGGATCACACCTCTGATCAGGCCTGCTGCTTCTAGTTTCTTGATTTCTTCGGCAATAAACTCCTACCGTTCCAGGGCTTGCTTTCGGACCTTCTGCTTGACGAGGCGTGCATGGGGACAAACAACAAGGTGGTTCTCGATCACCTTCCTGGGAACACCGGGGATGTCGGATGATTGCCAGGCAAACACATCGACATTCTCCCATAGGAAGGAGACGAGCGTGCTTTCCTATTTGTTGTCGAGGGTGGCACTTATACTAAAAGTGCCGCCCTCGTCATCCTCCTGTGCAGCCACTTGTTTCGTCTTGGGGATGGTCACCTTGTTTTTCTTGCTCCTGGCGGCAGAGGTCTCTGGTAAGTCCTCGACGGGCATGCTGCACTCCATGGCGTGCTTCCCGGAGTCCTTACAAGATTCACCGGAATTCTTGTTCTTTTCCTTCCCCCCGGGAGCTTTGCCGACAGGAGCGAGTGCTTTGTCGGCAGATGCTACTAATACCTCCCGGAAGAGCTTGTCGACGCAGAGGACCGCGTCCTGGTTGTTAGCACGGATGGTGATGACGCTCATCGACCCTGGCATCTTGAGGGTATTGTAGGCATGGTGAGATGCCGCCATAAACTTCGCCAGTGCCGGTCAGCCCAAAATCCCGTTGTATGGCGAGACATCTTCGCGATGTCGAAGACGACCCTCTTTGTTCAGAAGTTGAGCTCGCTGCCAAATGTGACCGGCAGAGTTATCTTCCCCTTGGGGTGAGATCTTCCCGGGTTGACCCCTTGAAAAGACCCCGTCGGTTTGAGATACGAGTCGGGAATCTGCAGACGCTTGATTACGTCTGCTGATATCAGATTCAAACCGGCTCCACTGTCGACCAACATCTTTGTGACCTTGAGGTTGCATATTGTTGGTGACACCAACAACGTCACACACACCCGATGGCAGTGATGCGGTCAGGGTGGTCCTCGGCGTCGAAGATGATGGGAGTATTGGACCACTTGAGGGGTTTTCTCACCTCTGCCACTGGCTCTGCTGCGGTGATCTCACGGGCCCACTGTTTGAGTTGCCGGTGAGAGGAGTGCAAAGATGCGCCTCCTCAACACACATAGCATCGACAACCTTCTGGAATTCTTGTCCATCAGATTCCTCTTCATCTCTGTCGTCATCATCGTCTTCGACATCAGACTTTTTGTCCCGGACCCTAGCAGGCTTCTCCTTGTGCTGCTTGACCTTGCCGCGGCGGCCACCACGGCCACCTCTGTTTTTCTTGCCAGAGCCACCTGCACCATCTTGGCCCTTCTCCTTGTCATGCCTTTCGTACTCTTGCTTTTGTTTCTCAGCAAGCTGTTCTACTTTGTGGCATTCGGTGATGTCATGGCTCTTGGTGAGGTGGATCTTGCAGTATGGCCTGCCGGTCTTTTCTCCTTCCGCGACCTCTTCGTCTCCGAAGCACACGACAGCGTCCTTGCTTAATCCCTCAGACTTGGCCTTCTTGCCGGAGTCGGAGTTACCGTTTCCTTCGACGACCATCACTGCTTTTCCCTTGCGCTTTCGATTGCGTTTCTGGCCCTTTTTCTTGGAGGTTGGCGCGTCTTTGTCGTCGTCCGAGTCGACTTCTACACCAGCGTCCTCTCCGAGAAGCCTCCTCCCCTCTTCGGCGCGCGCACACTTCTCAGCCAAAGCGTATAGCTCGGTGACATCCCGCACCTTGTTAATACTCATCTCTTCGCGCATCCGCTGATTGCGCACATTTGTATGCAACGCGGCGATCACTGCGGCAAGGTGGATGTCGGGGATGTTGTGTTGTACGCGACTGAATCTCTGGATGTACTTGCGGAGCGACTCGCCATCTCTTTGGGGAAGCACGTGCAAGTCGCTGGGCTGCCCTGGGAGCTTGTGGCCCCCATGGTATGCGCCAACGAACTAATAGTAGTAGATGCAGAATCGTTTCGGTCTACTTGTTTATGGACGTGATGCCTATATACATGATCATTGTCGTGAATAACATCATAACTAAGCACTTTTCTATAAATTGCCCAACAGTAATTTGTCTACCCACCATATGCTATGTGTTTGAGAGAGAAGCCTCTAGTGAAAACTATGACCCCCGGGTCTACTTAATCCTATTGCTTAAAACCAATTTACCTTGTTGCATTTTTCTTATTTTGTTTTTTACTTTTCTGTTATTATATCTATGACTATCAGAATTAATCCTTGCAAGTAACTAGCTTAAAAGGATTGACAACCCTCTTGCCCGCGTTGGTTGCAAGTGTTTGCTTTTCTGTGTGTAGTTGCTGAAAACGGGAATTTGCATGATTCTCCTATTGGTTCGATAACCTTGGTTCTCACTGAGGGAAATACTTATCAGGTACTATATTGCTTCACCCTTCCTCTTCGGGGAACAACACAATGCAGCTCACAAGTAGCAGCATGTGGCTTGTTGTAACTGCACACACGTTATTTGGTTTTCATTTTATGAGATTCACAATACGCAATTCACCTATTGTCTTCCATTAAAAAAGATATATTCACTATTTAAAAGAATGTCTACCCAATCCAAAAAATAAATATCATATCTTGTTTTCTTATGTTAAACTCCACGATGAACAAACAAACCCTTGACAAATCATGAATACTGGTAAAAAGAATAGTATGCCATTTTCTTAAAACTCCGCCCTCGTGAAATACATAAATTAAAGTGAGATGTCACTTTGAATCCCCCATCAAGGAATACATCTGTGAAAACATATAAGTACACAATGGAGATCAAATGCATTTCAAAGCTTTAGCATTGGAATTAAATAAAGACTAGAAGGATTGGGCGCGCTTTGCTGCGCTGATGATGTTTTTGGATTTTCATTTGTACTCAATCTATCTTAAGGCGTGTTAGTTTTTTGAAAGTCAAACCTCTTTAAATTTGACCATATTTTTGTAGAAATATATCGGTATCCATAATATCAAATCAAATTCTTAGATTCATCATGAAATGAATTTTCATATTTTATATTTAGTATTGTGGATGTCGATATTTTTGCGTCTAAACATGATCAAAGTTTTAAAAATTGACTTTTAAATGAACTAATACGCCTTAGATTTTAGAACGGAGTGAGTATTACGTTTGGTTAGTGGCGAAGATGATGGAGTGTCTTTTCTTTTTGATTCATATAATGTGGTGTTCTGGTGGGCTTTCGCGGTGTGATTTTGTGATCTAATAATCAACTCATACTTCTGTGCGAAAAATTTCTGCGTCGGTGACTGCATGTACTATATTGATGCCACAGTATCACATGTTGACGCTATTTTTTTGAAGGTGATGAGAGGGTGCCTAGGATTGGTAAGTTGTATAGGCCAGTTGCTTTCAATTCATTTGAAAAATTATTGACCCAGTCAAAATCATGAACGAAATCTAATATTTAATTTCTCAATGAAATAAAAGACCATAGTTAATTAAAATAATTAAGTAAGAGATTGCTCAACGAAATAAAAGAGCATAGTTAATTAAAATAATTGAGTGGGAGATTGTTGACCCGGTCAAAATCGGTGACCCAATTCCAAATTGGTGACCTCAATTGATTGAGAGGCCTCCAATTCTAGAAAGATTAGTGATATAGTATATGACATCATCACCCCTTCCCAATGTCCACCCTTTGGACCGCCAAACCATAGTTATATTGTTGTTGTGTACAATGGTTCTTTGGGTACTAATATCTCTGTGGTCCAAATCTTGGACTTTGAAGAGCTAAGGGATGTCTTTCCCTTGCTCTTGTCCCTAGAGGCTCACCAGCAATTTCTTTCCCGCCAACAATAGTTGTAGGACATCAACATGTCCTCTAATAATGATTTTTTTGGGGTTATCCCTAGAGTTCTAACTATGGCACATCCAAGGCGTACCGACTTCTCAAAGGGTAATTTGTTCCACCTGTTGCCTTTGCGTGGTTATGGAATACTTGTGTGCGGTGCAAGCAGCAATTTTTTTCCTGACTATCGCTCATGGATAGACTAAATCCCTGGGTCATGCTGCGAAGAAAGATTTTTTACTTATTATCATATGATTGTATCATGTGCAATGAACATGTTATTGAGGATAAAGAGCGGCTCTTCCTTGGTTGCTCATTTGCAAAGCATTGTCCGCATTATTTGTGCCCATTTGTTCAGCTCTCCGCTGTTGTTTGCGCTCATTTGAGACGTCTAACGAGTGCTTTAGACGCTACCTTTTTATGGACCTGGTCATCGTAGTGTCTGGTAGCATTTGGAATTCCATAATGACTAGATCGTCAATCACGGAGTTCCTAATCTTTATAGATGTAGGAAGGATTTTTAAAATGAGCTAAACCATTTTCCCATAGTGAAAAGAACTTCATATCATAGCCTTATAGATTGGGTAACATCATTCATGTAATTAGTTGGCATGTGCCATGTTGTAATTGCACGTACCTTTATTTGGTTTTAAATATTTATAAAATTCACAGTACGTGTTCACCTACTGTCTTTATAAAAAAGGCATAGTCTCTATTGGAAAGAATGTTTACCCAGTCCAAATAAATAAATATTGTATCCTGTTTTTAGTATTTAAACTCCACATTGAACAAACAAACCCTCAAAAGATCATGCATATTGGTAAAAAGATTAGTAGACCATTTAGAACTCTGTGATCATGAAACAAATAAATTAAAGTGAGATCTTACATTGCTTCTCCCATCAAGGAAATGGAACTGTGAAAACATATGAGTACAAAATTGAGATCAAATGCATTTCAAAACTTTTGAATTGGAATTAAATAAAGATGACATCATCACCCCTTGCCCATGTCCACCCGTTGGGCCGCCAAACCACGGTTATATTGCTGTGGTGTATAATGATTCTTTGTTTGCCATTATTGTTTTATATCATGATGATGGGCTGAGTTGCTCCACGATAATTGAGTGTTTGACCTCTAGTTCCCTCTTTAAACAATGCGAAAATGGATAGAAATGAGAAGCCAACCAAGATTTTGGGTAACACAGTTCACACACGTTTAAACTTGATTTACATATCATAACTAATTGTTTTCCTATATAAAAAATGCATTTCTGTGAACAAACGGTCCAACATGCCGATTAAGAACCACAAACAAGGGATAAGATCACCGGCGCGCAATCTATTTTGTTATTTGGTGGAGCCGATTATATATTGACCATTTGTCAACTTTTTCTTCTACTAATAATCAAGTTGCAATAGATAATTAAGCCAACTCAGAGCTTAGCTGGCATCGACCATGTGTGGAACTTATACTTGGCTATTACATACATGCAATATATATACAATCTATAAACAAAGTTGCTATACGTCGTACAGTGGTCCGTCCATGGCCGAAGGTGGATCTTTTTCGTGACGACACACACGCGGAACATAAATACACGCAGGCGGGGCAGTGCAAAGCGGGGAGCATGCACAGAGACAGAAGCGAGGCGGGCTCAAACGAGGAGGGAATTAATGCAGCGGAGCCATGGCATGATGAGCTCACGTCGGCCGTTCTTGCCTGGACCGGCACTAGTTCCTCGCTCGATCGATTGATCCTACTAGCTGCTGCTGCCACTGGAGAGCCCCCGCGCGCTCCTAGTCGACCGATCGATCACGTTGCATGACGCACGTCGCCCGAGGCCACGAGCTGGTGCACTGCAGATCGATGGCTTCTGGCCGCGATCGACCTCTGTCTGATGCCTTCCTCCGGCCGCTCCCTCCCCCCACTGCCGCACTGTGCCGACGTACGTACGATCACACCACCGGCCGGCCTGCGCCTGCGTGGACGGACGGACGGACGGGAAGGGGAGGGGAAGAATGCGGCATCAGGGGGTAGGAAGCTGCACCGCTTGTCGGGTTTTCTCGTTCCGCGCCGAGAATTACTAGCCCAGCGGGCGGCATCATCGTGTCGTCGACGCAGGGGCCTGGCACGCATCATGGCGCCGGCCGGCCCGGGGATCTCATTCCGTTTCCTCATCCCATCCTCCCGTCCGGTCCGGTCGTCCAGTCCTCCTGTGCCTGGCTCTGGCTATGCTATTAGCTATGGCCTCCTCTTCTCTTTAATCATGGGCTAAGATTTGAACTCGATAACCACAGTTGCTAGCTAGCTGCGCAGATGAGATGAGTGGTGCATTAGCCTGCTGCTGTTGGCGCGTGGATTCTCTGTTTGCTTCAATCCTGCGCCCACGCGGCCCTGGTCTAGACTACAGTAGTAGTACTAACAAGATTGATTACACTAGTCATGCAAATGCTAATCGCTGCGCCACCAGAGGGGAGGAGTGTATTCCAAGACACACACAATGATTGTGTCTCTCGGGGAGGCGGGCGGGAGGCCTAGGCGTGGATTGGTAAAGTGAAGGGGGGGTGCTGCAGAATATGGGCCTTGACCGACCCATACACATACGCGCGCATGGCACATACGTACAAAGGTAGTATACTACTACTACTCGCCTATGTCGTCCCTCTCTCCTTCCATGCAATCTTTTGCTCGCTCTCTTTCCCTGCTCTCTTTTTGCCTGGTGTCGATCAGCTCCATTTCCACACACCCACGGCCCCTTTCTCCTCCTGTCTCCATTGCTCCGGCCTAGTTATTATGTTACCCTACTAGCCTTTGCCCCCACAAGGCCATCGAAAGGCGTAGCAGCCAAGTTACACTACCAGGTCGGGTCAGGTCAGGTCAGGTCTAGAGACCACGGCCAGCCGGCCGGAGCCTTTTCTCTTCCTCTCTCTCTCCCTCTCCCTCTGTGTGTGTGTGTGTGAGAGAGAGAGAGATAGGGGGGAGAGGAATCAGGGGGAGGAGGTGGCCATAATTCTTGCGAGCTCGGGCAAGATCATAAGGGAAAGACAAAAAGGCCGAAAGGCGAATCATGCTGCCACATGCCACACCCTATACAAAAGCTAGCCCTAGACACCAGCAGAAGCATCCATCTCACTTGATCGCCCACGCAAACTTACACCACACCACACCATAGCTAGACTAGAACTAGAACCAGAACTAGATCGATCCCACACAGACGGCTTCGATCGTGTGGCTAGCTCCTCCCGATCGATCGGGCGATGGGTGCTCACGGAGATCGCCGCCGCCACCGCCGCGAAGAGGTGGGGGTGCTATTGGACGAAGAGGAGGAGGAGCTCGAGCACCACGCCAGGGCTTGCGGCGGCGCCACGAGTGGGCTGGTGGATCAAGAATTGGGTGGCTGCCAAGAAGGTGGAGGGGGCATGGTGTTTGAAGCGAGCAGCAGCGTGGGGAGCGTGAGTGCGACCATGGGCCCGCCCCCGATCATGTGCTGGCCGCCGCCGGCCCCGTCGCTGTCGCCGCAGGAGCCACTCCACGGCGCGATCCACCACCACCACAACATAGGCATCGGCGGCCAGGGTCCCTTCTTCCCGTTGCTACCGCCGCTGCCCCCGCAGCCTCCTCCGCCCCCGCCCTTCTTGGCCGACTTCTACGCCCGGCGCGCGCTCCAGTTCGCGTACGACCACTCGGGCGGCGCGTCGTCCTCGTCCGACCCGCTGGGCTTCGGCGCCGGGCTCTACATGGGGCACCACGGCTCCCCAGTGCACGGGATGATGATGCCGCCGCCCTTCGGGGCGTCGCCGTTCGGCGACTTCGGCCGGATGACCGCCCAGGAGATCATGGACGCCAAGGCTCTGGCCGCGTCCAAGAGCCACAGCGAGGCCGAACGTCGCCGCCGCGAGCGCATCAACTCGCACCTCGCCCGCCTCCGCAGCCTCCTCCCCAACACGACCAAGGTACTCCCTCTGGCTGCATAATAGTGTACCCTGACATATAAATTCATGCATGCAATGCACATATCTCCAGCTCTAGCATCTTTGCAATTCTTTCTGCACAGTGCACCGCATATAGCCAACCCAAAACATGTGTGTGCATGCGCGCAAACTCCAACACTCCATTGCTGGCTCCCCGGCCATTCCATTTCAGCATGCATATTCTATGGTAGGAGTGAGCTACTAGGAGACAAGGGGAGGGAGGCGAGCCGCCTAGTTGACGCGCAAAAGAGAGACCAGGAAGGAAACAAAAAGCTTGCGACTCGAGGGTTACTGCTGGGCGATGGCCTGACCGAGGAGAGACAAGCGCGCGAGCTAGTGTCAGGTACACACACTCACAGAGCGCCGGCAGCAAAGATGAGAAAGCGGACTGTCTCGAGATCCTGCTGGTTACCGCCCTACTCCCAAGAATTCTAGCCCCAGATGCTTCTGCGTGCCTTGCTAGCTAGCTCTTCCAAAACCATCCGAGTTATCCTATGCAACTGAGTATGATTAATGGTAGTATGGTGCTAGTCGCGCTATAGTACTCTTTCATCTTTACCGGAGTAGTAGCAGCATGGAGCGAGTCGGTTTTGGTTTGCATGTCCAAGTCTTTACGGTCAAAAGGCAGCAATGCAATGCATTGCATTGTTACTGATCTGTTGACTGATCTTCTAGTGTTCGGTTCAAAAGTGTTTTGGGTTTCTGGATGGTAGATAAGACAGCATGACATGTACTACTAATAATCCATCGATAACGCACATCATCCACCGGCTAGTGCATGCTCAGGAGCACTGCACCGGCTAAGGTGCTTAGATGAGGTGCTAAGAGCATTAAATAGCTTAGCAACTTAACTCCCCAATGCATAGGTGCTTAGCTTGTTGTTGCTAAGCTCACCTTATTTAATGATTTAGCACCTTAACTCTTTCATGCATTGGCTAACTTCTCTCATTTAAGTGGTTTGGCTAGGTTCACGTGCTTAGTATTGGTTCTTCCTGGGTCACCAAAATGCTCTTTCTCCTCTTTAATTGTTGTGCCATGTCATGTTTTTGCTTATGTAGCATGCTTAGCACCAGTCGACGGTGGAGCACTGGGAAGGGCCTAAGAAGGATTTGACCACGGGCGTGATAACGGAACAAGTATAAAGAATTAATGCGGGCGCAGGAGTGGCGATCGATGGTTTGGTGCCCCACTAAACCCCAAAAGGAAGAAACACAGATCGCTTGTGGAAGCGTGCATGCGAGCACCACCACCAGCCGGCAGGGCAAGCGAGCCATGCACTAGCCATTTTTTGTGTATTGATTACGCGCGCGCTGTTATGCCTGTGCTCCTCTCGCCCCTGGTAGGAGGAGAGTGGAGAGGGAGAGGTCGAGTGAGTCCCACGCTCGTCCGCTGGGAGGCATGCATTCCACGGCACGGCACGAAGCCAGCCCTCCTTTTCGCCTGCATGCGTACGCCCCGTCCATCATTCCCCCAAGGCCCCAGCCATGCATCATCCTCCTCCCATCATGCATGTTAGCGAGCTGATTTTTTAACTACTAATCAACTAGCACAAGCAGCGCGCTCGCCGCCGCGAGCGAGCGCGTGCGGGCGTGCGTACCCTTTCCGTGTGATTTACTCCATGCATGCATGCGTGCGTGCATGAATGTTTTGGTGCGCAGACGGACAAGGCGTCGCTGCTGGCGGAGGTGATCCAGCACGTCAAGGAGCTGAAGCGGCAGACGTCGGAGATCAGGGAGGAGGCGTGCCCGCTCCCCACCGAGGCCGACGAGCTCACCGTCGACGCCTCCAGCGACGAGGACGGCCGCCTCCTCGTGCGCGCCTCGCTCTGCTGCGACGACCGCCCCGACCTCCTGCCGGACCTCATCCGCGCGCTCAAGGCGCTCCGCCTGCGCGCGCTCAAGGCCGAGATCACCACCCTCGGCGGCCGCGTCAAGAACGTGCTCGTCGTCACCGAGGACGACAGCGTCGCGTGCGACGGGGACCAGCAGGACGAGGACGGCGGGATGCAGGCGCCCATGTCGCCGCAGCACGCCGTCGCGTCCATCCAGGAGGCGCTCAGGGCGGTCATGGAGCGCACGTCGTCCTCGTCCGGCGCCGAGGACTCCGGGGGCTCCGCCAGCGGCGGGCTCAAGCGGCAGCGCACCACCAGCCTCTCGGCGATCCTAGAGAACAGGTCCATCTAGGCAATTAACATCCACGTACGTACGTACGTACGTGATGATCTATCCATCAGCTGATGTGCAAAAACGGAACGAAACAAAACGAAACGGAAAGAAACAACAGTAAAACACAACGTACATGCACCACAGTATCCCATAGTTGATGACAGTAAAATACCGTGCGACTAGCTAGCTTAGCTACTAGTTATGGATCCCCAGAGTGCTACTGTTTTTCACCTCTTCTCGTTAGATTTTCTCCCCCATTGATTTATATACTAGTGTTTCTTTTGTTTGTGTGGTGTGTGTATCGATCTCTCTCCAGCGGTCAGTACAAGGCTTCTCTTTTAACTCCTTGCTGGAGTTTAACATTTTCAAACCCATATACATTGAACTTCTCAGGCTGCCAACGTTTTCAACCAGCATTACTGCTAGCATGCATGTAAGTATCGACTTCACTATGCTTTAGCTCGTCTGTTCGAAACAGTATTTGTACGGTTATACTTCCTCCGTTCCAAAATACTTGTCGTGGTTATAGTTCAAAATTGTCATGCTTGTGTGCTACACATCACTACATGTTCCAGAAGAGATACTATGACTGCACTGTTTGCAATTACATACGATCAATGTCTATACATGCACTCTATATGCATCCAGTTCACAAAAGGTGATGTTTTGGACAGAGTCTCGTGTCAAATATGTAAAACTCTGATCAGCAGTATTGTTGTAAATACTTAGATTGAAACTTGAAATCATATGCATAGATTTATCAAGAGCGTATGTTCTTATTATTTGTTGGTTGTTCTGCATATATTGCAATTGAAACTAGTCAAGCTACATTTTTGAGGACCGTGTCAATGTCCAAAATGTCACCTTGTCATTAACAAGAGGGGAGTATCATTTTCTTGCTAAATCATCAAGGAACGTAAATCCCTTCAGACCATTTCAAATCAGTAGTTTTCATCACTTAAAATGGTTTTAGATGAGTCCTGGAAAGGTGGTTTAAGATGGATTGGCCTCTATGTGGCATCTAATGGCATCATTTTGTGTGTCTGTGGAATAACTGCATCATTTTTCAAAAGCAATAGAAGATAAAGTAATACTTTTTAAATCTCAACTTACCAAGAAAAATATTTTTTAAATCCTGATTTGAAATTACAAAAGAAAAACATTTAACAAAATCAAATTCGGATTAACTATTTTAATTTCGTCATTTTTTTATTTTGAGAAAATGCATGTTTGGTTCTATATTTTCTCAACTGCTTGCAACCAAATTGGTTCCAAAATTAATTTTGGCTTCTATTTGGAACATTTCCATTTCAAGATTTTGGATCCCCCCTCCCAAATCTCATCATATTTACAGATATTCCTAAGTTTTTTAAATGAGGTGGAGGTGATAGGGTAGACACATAGATCTGCTTTGAATTGGTCAAACCACTTTGGAATGGTATTATGAGGATTCTAGTGGTTTTGAGAGAGACGGTTAAATTTGTCCGGTTTACATTTTATTATGGGTGTATTGTGTGCTCAGCCATAGTACAATTTAATTTGGAAAAGGGATGTAGCGCAGCTTGGTAGCGCGTTGTTTTGGGTACAAAATGTCACATGTTCAAATCATGTCATCCCTACCTATTACTTCTTTCTTCTTTATAGGCAGTAGCAACGAGATCAATTAAAGTAAAGTGGGTATAACTTGAATTTGTGGAGACTATACGTACATGAGATACATTAGCACTAGTAGAAAACAGGGCATCAGTCCCGGTTCCAGAGGGCCTTTAGTCCCGGTTCTGCAACCGGGACAAAACGATCGGGACTAATGCCCGTCACTTTTAGTCCCGGTTGGCTTACGAACCGGGACTAAAAGAGCTCCACGTGGCCGCTGTGGGGCGCCCAGGCAGGAGGACCTTTAGTCCCGGTTGGTAACACCGACCGGGACTAAAAGGCAGCCACGCGTCAGCAGCTGCCAGGCTCTGGGTTTTTTTTTTGAAAGGAGGGGTTTAGGGGTTTTCATATTGTGTTTACCCTTCAATTCTTTTACATTTAGGGTTTCATTTTTATTTAATTCAATTTGGTCTATTGCATCCATCTAATTTGTACTGGTATATGTCATATAACAACTCATCATCATCATTCAAGATAAAATAGCAGAAAAAGGTCAACTCCTCATCATTCTGGTTGTTATCATATTAGCAAGTGATCAAGTAATCACAAGTTGGAAACACTAACTACTGCTCTCTCCTAGGTAAAATAGCATAAAAAAAGGTGAACTCCCGCATCTCCCCATTGAAGAATACAGATCAACCTATCTCCAACTTGTGGCGTGATCAACCTATATTCATCAATCAAGACATCGTGTCCAAGTGGTTGCGCGGATGCTTTTATTGCCT
Source organism: Elymus sibiricus (assembly GCA_039707655.1). NCBI lineage: Eukaryota > Viridiplantae > Streptophyta > Magnoliopsida > Poales > Poaceae > Elymus > Elymus sibiricus. The sequence continues at coordinate 389,409,099 of CM077669.1, read as the reverse complement.
GGCTCCATCCTTTGATTTTCAGGCTTTCTTCACTTCGAGATATTCTGTATTTACCAGGGTAACTCATCCACATTGGGCGTAAGCTAACCATATGCAAATCACCGATGGTAACCATCCATTTAGGCACGGTCTCTGGCGGGAGTACCTGTTGAAGAACATAAGTAATAATAACATTGTTAGCTAAACTAGTTTTGCTTAAGAAGAATGTATGAAAAAGATGGACTAGTGATGCAATGGTAAAAAAGTCTTACAAAGTTGTCTGAAGTGATGTTATAACGGTTCAATTTGTGCACTAGTGGCACATATCCATGATAAATGTTCCCAGCCATGTAATGTTTAGCATGATACTCAACATCATCAATAAATGATATCAGATGATTTTTCTTCAACCAAGTAAGCTCGGAGTCATAACTGTAGTAGGTGCGATCTATTATCTGTCGGGTAACTCTTGTAGAACGGAAATAAGCTAATAATTAAAAATAAATAAATTTAGTCGGGATGAGTACCAAATACTTTTCAATAATCAATATAAATTACCTAACAAATCTGTTGACAAACGCACCTGGAGGTAGCACCGGAATCAAGTCATCCCCCGCATGCACCCAAATATCTATATTATTATCACGAACGTCGTCATTACCAAGATCGAAGGTAATGTTCATGTCCTCATCCAACCCATATGCCTTGCAAAATGCTCTCCAACTAGAACAACCAAAATATGTGTGATCTTCGTTATTTTTCACCTTAACAGCAAAAGTGTAATGCTCCGTTCTTAGGTGAGCTATCTTAGGCTCTGTACTACACTTCTCTTTGAAATGCAACTTGTCCAACACAACGCATCTTGCATGGCAGGGAACGCACTGGTCAAATTGTACCAAAGAAAATTAAAGGTTAATTAAAGCAAAAAAGCACACGTCATACTTCATTAACAAAAAAATACATGTCGTCTTTACATACCGTAGTAATACTAAATTCTTCCTTTAGTTTGACGGTGAATGACGTATCGTTGTCTAGGTGACGATAAATGTCGCATATACCCCTGTCATCCCAGCACAAAGGGCACTGACGGATCCTATCGTCGTCAGACGACATCGGCATTTCCTGTGTTCATGATTCTAACATTAAAAATCAACGGCAATTTTTTTAACAAGATCATCATATAATATCACTAATACATATAATAGCACCGGCGATCGTCGGGGACTCTTCATATAATATTATCATATAATATCACTAATACATCTCGAATAATCCAGTTAATGAAGCATCGAATATTATCACTAATACAGCTCGAATATTATCGAATAATCTAGTTCACTCGCGGTTCCTGAAGCGTGGGCGGTGGACACCCAAAGAGAAGGAACCATCACATGATCATAGCGCGGGTGAGTTCCCTGAAGGAACTGCCAGGTATTGGAGAACCTCGCATCCAACGCAACCATGTAGCGACGGACGTGCTCGTCCTCCTCCCTGACACGTCGACGTACCACCTCCTCGATTGCCGGCTGCCTCCGCCCGATAGTGGCCCACGCGACCGCCACCAAAGAAGCTCCGGGTCGACGATGATACCCGGATTCCTCACCAAACTGCGCGCCCCGGAAGGTAGCACCCCCTAGTGCCAGCCCGGCGGAGCCCAGTCCCGGACATGGCGCCTCTCAAACTGGTTGTCGGCGCCGAGTCGACGACGAGGATGTGGGATTGGCATCGTCGACGAGAACAAATTGTGGCTATAGCAAATATCATTTTATTTAACAACAATAAAACAACAATACCATTTTTAATACTTAAGGCCCAATCAAACAACAATAAAACAACAAATTGTGGTACTGTTTGGCTGCGCCTAAAAACTGTAGTTTTGATACTAGAGTATTTGCCAAACCATAGTATTTTCTCTGCATAATAAAAAGAACCCGAGACCTCTTTTTTTTAAACTGAGCAAGGTGAGAAAATGTGTATGTGGCTGCTCAACCTCTGTCGATTTTGTTTTAAACAGTTAATATAATGTGTGGATCACTCTTAATTAATTCTGTATTATCAAACTAGTAAACCTCTATTCACCTACTACTTCCAAATGTAATCAGTATTCCTCACCCAGAGAGACTCTCTAGGTAAGTTCATTCAAATTACCACCAGGGGGCATACACAAGAGCGATCTATGGCATGAGCCTCTAATTACTGATTGTAATTACAATTTCCACGACTCATCATGCATCCACCGTAGTTGTCCACAGAACTAAATATACCATATATATGAAATACAGGTTAATTAATTTGGGAGCTTCTTAATCACTAGAAAAAAGAGCAAGCCAATGAGCTGAGAAGCCAAAGAGCAAGCCGGCGGCTCGCCTAGGAGGAGGAGGAGGAGGCCGGAGCGGGCTCGGGGAGGCGACTGCGTCGGGGGGCGGCGTCGGGGGTGGCGACGGGGACGGCGTCGGGGGCGGCGACGGGGACGGCGTCGGGACGGCGTCGGGGGCGGCGACGGGGGCGGCGACGGGGACGGCGTCGGGGGCGGCGACGAGGAGCGAGCGGGCTCGGGGAGGCGACGGCATCGGGGAGGCGACGGGAAAATCCAGCAGCCTGGCGGCATCGAGGTGGTTTTCGGCACCGTCGGGGGAGAGGGAAAGCAGATGGATTTGGAAATGTTTCCAAGTCCCGCTTATATAGCCCCCCCTTTAGTCCCGGTTGGTGGCTACAACCGGGACTAATGCCCCCCCTTTAGTCCCGGTTGGAGCCACCAACCGGGACTAAAGGTAAATTTCAGCAGCCCAAAGGGTGGGAAGCAGAGACCTTTAGTCCCGGTTGGTGGCTCCAACCGGGACTAATGGGGGGCTTTAGTCCCGGTTGGAGCCACCAAGCGGGACTAAAGGGCTGTGCTTCCCGCAGCCAAAAGTTTAGTCCCACCTCGCTAGTCGAGAGGGCCTCGGAGTGGTTTATAAGCGCTGCTGCCGCTGCCCTCTCAAGCTCCTCTCTATTGCAGGCAGTACATGCCTATGTCACGCCCTGTTGGGCCTTCTAGCACTGCGGGCCTGCATCCTGGCCCATTTCTAGGGTTTCTAGTCGTATGCAGGCCGTTGTGGCTAGAGTTTTATAAAAGCTTTTTACTACTAAAGTTTTTAACAAATAAATACTTTGATAATTTTAGTTAATATTATTTTTATTCTTTTTAGTTGATTCTTTTTGCTATTAGAGTTTTATAAAATCTTTTAGTTCATTCTTTTTGCTATTAGAGTTTTATAAAATCTTTTTAGTTCATTCTTTTTGCTATTAGAGTTTTATAAAATCTTTTTAGTTCATTCTTTTTCCTATTAGAGTTTTATAAAAGATTTTTAGTTCATTCTTTTTGCTATTAGAGTTTTATAAAATCTTTTTAGTTCGTTCTTTTTCCTATTAGAGTTTTATAAAAGCTTTTTCGTTCATTCTTTTTGCTATTAGTTCATTCTTGGAGCTAAATGACCCTGAATTTGACAAGCATTGCAAATGATCTCTGAAAAGGTTGAAACTTGGCATGGTATCATAATTTCACCCACATAGCATGTGCTAAAAAGTTGAGAGGGTTACGGGAAAAACTGGATGCACTTCGTGTACAAACTGGACAATCGCTTTCGAAGTAACAGGGTTTCGGACGAAACCTCAACTATTACAAAAGGGATTTCAATTTTTTTAACATATTTTAACTCTAGACTTTTTCTGCATTCAATATGCACCATTCAAAGCCACATCATCAATTTTTAAACCTTTTCTGACTTCATTTGCTATTTTTCATGCATTTCATGATTTATTTTGAGCTAAATGACCCTGAATTTGAAAATCACTGCAAATGAACTCTGAAAAGGTTGAAACTTGGCATGGTATCATAATTTCACCCACATAGCATGTGCTAAAAAGTTGAGAGGGTTACGGGAAAACTGGATGCACTTCGTGTACAAACTGGACAATCTCTTTCGAAGTAACAGGGTTTCGGACGAAAACTCATCTATTACAAAAGGGATTCAATTATTGACATGTAACTGCAGTGATATTCTAGATCAAAGCCATCATGAGAATAGTTGTGGAGAGAAAGTCTTCACTTTTTCTTCACGTGTGTCCCTTCCTTATTGCGCCGTAACCATGGATGATCTTCATCGTTTAACAAGATGCTTGGGTCAGCCTTCACTTTGAAGGGAGGAATTTCATGAAACTTTTCATAATCCTCAGACATGTCTGTCTTGTCCTCCACTCCCACGATGTTTCTTTTCCCTGAAAGAACTATGTGGCGCTTTGGCTCATCGTTTGATGTATTCGCTTCCTTATCTTTTTTTTCCCCGGTTTGGTAGACATGTCCTTCACATAGAAAACCTGTGCCACATCATTGGCTAGGACGAATGGTTCGTCTGTGTACCCAAGATTTTTGAGATCCACTGTTGTCATTCCGTACTGCGGGTCTAACTGTATCCCGCCTCCTGACAGATTGACCCATTTACACCGAAACAAAGGGACCTTAAATTCATGTCCATAGTCAAGTTCCCATATCTCCTCTATGTAACCATAATATGTGTCCTTTGCCCTATTGGTGATTGCTGCATCAAAGCGGACACCACTGTTTTGGTTGGTGCTCTTTTTATCTTGGGTGATCATGTAAAATGTATTACCATTTATCTCGTACCCTTGGTAAGTCCATACAGTCGAAGATGGTGTCCTAGCCAACAAGTACATGTCATCTCCAACAGTGTTGTTACGCATGAGATGCATTTGCAACCAACCGCCGAAAGTCTCGATGTGTTCACGTGTAATCCAGTCGTCAGACTGCTCCGGGTGTTTGTAGCGTAGAATATTCTTGTGTTCATTGATATACGGGGCCACCAAGGTAGAATTCTGTAGAAGTGTGTAGTGTGCTTGCGCCCAGGAATGCCCGTCCCTAGATATTATTGAATCCGCTTCTAGCGTGCCTTTTCCACTCAGTCTCCCCTCATACCGCGGTTTAGGGACACCAATCGGCTTAAGGTCAGGAAAAAAGTCAACACAAACCCAATGACCTCCTCTGTTTGATGGCCCGCGGAGATGCTTCCTTCTGGCCTAGCACAATTACGAACATATTTCTTCAAGACTCCCATGAACCTCTCAAAGGGGAACATATTGTGTAGAAATACAGGACCCAGAATGGCAATCTCGCCGACTAGGTGAACTAGGACGTGCGTCATAATATTGAAGAAGGATGGTGGGAACACCAACTCGAAGCTGACAAGACATTGGACCAAATCATTCTGTAACCTTGGTAGGATTTCTGGATCGATTACCTTCTGAGAAATTGCATTGAGGAATGCACATAGCTTCACAATGGCTAATCGAGCATTTTCTGGTAGAAGCCCCCTCAATGCAACCGGAAGCAGTTGTGTCATAATCACGTGGCAGTCATGAGACTTTAGGTTCTGGAATTTTTTTCTCTGCCATGTTTATTATTCCCTTTATATTCGACGAGAAGCCAGACGGGACCTTGATACTGAGCAGGCATTCAAAGAAGATTTCCTTCTCCGCTTTGGTTAGAGCGTAGCTGGCAGGACCTTGATACTGCTTTGGATGCATGCCGTCTTTTTTGTTCACACGTTGCTGGTCCTCCCGTGCCTCCGGTGTATCTTTTGTCTTCCCATACACGCCCAAGAAGCCTAGCACATTCACGCAAACATTCTTCGTCACGTGCATCACGTCGATTGCAGAGCGGACCTCTAGGTCTTTCCAATAGGGTAGGTCCCAAAATATAGATTTCTTTTTCCACATGGGTGCGTGTCCCTCAGCGTCATTCGGAACAGATTGTCCGCCAGGACCCTTTCCAAAGATTACTTGTAAATCCTTGACCATATCAAGTATATCATCACCAGTACGGAGGACGGGCTTCTTCTGGTGATCTGCCTCACCTTTGAAATGTTTGCCTTTCTTTCTTAAGGCATGCTTGGTCGGAAGAAATCAACGATGTCCTAGGTACACATTCTTCTTGCATTTGTCCAAATATATACTTTGGGTATCATCTAAACAGTGCGTGCATGCGTTGTATCCCTTGTTTGTCTGTCCTGAAAGGTTACTAAGAGCAGGCCAATCATTGATGGTTACAAACAACAACGCTCGCAGGTCAAATTCCTCTTGTTTATGCTCATCCCACACACGTACACCTTTTCCATTCCACAGCTGTAAAAGCTCTTCGACTAATGGCCTTAGGTACACATCAATGTCGTTGCCGGGTTGCTTAGGGCCTTGGATGAGCACTGTCATCATAATGAACTTCCGCTTCATGCACAACCAAGGAGGAAGGTTATAGATACATAGAGTTACGGGCCATGTGCTATGCTTGCTGCTCTGCTCCCCAAAAGGATTAATGCCATCTGCACTTAAACCAAACCATACGTTCCTTGCGTCACCTCCAAAGTCCCCCCACTTTCTCTCGATTTTTCTCCACTGCGACCCGTCAGCGGGTGCTCTCAACTTCTGTCTTTCTTAAGGTCTTCTTTGTGCCATCGCAACAACTTGGCATGCTCTTTGTTTCTGAACAGACGTTTCAACCGTGGTATTATAGGAGCATACCACATCACCTTGGCAGGAACCCTCTTCCTGGGACGCTCGCCCTCAACATCACCAGGGTCATCTCGTCTGATCTTATACCGCAATGCACCGCATATCGAGCATGCGTTCAATTCCTCGTACTCACCGCGGTAGAGGATGCAGTCATTAGGGCATGCATGTATCTTCTGCACCTCCAATCCTAGAGGGCAGAGAACCTTCTTTGCTTCGTACGTACTGTCGGGCAATTCGTTATCCTTTGGAAGCTTGTTCTTCATTATTTTCAGTAGTGAACCAAATCCCTTGTCAGATACACCATTGTCTGCCTTCCATTGCAGAAATTCCAGTGTGGTACCGAGCTTTGTGTTGTCATCTTCGCAGTTTGGGTACAACCCTTTTTTGTGATCCTCTAACATGCGATCGAACTTCAACTTCTCCCTTTCACTTTCGCATACTCTCTGTGCATCAACAATGACCTGACCAAGATCATCATCGGGCACATCGTCTGGTGCCTCTTGATCTTCAGCTTCCCCAGTTGCAGTATCACCGTATTCAGGGAACATAGGATAGCTATCATCATCCTCTTCTTCTTCGTTGTCTTCCATCATAACCCCTCTTTCTCCGTGCTTGGTCCAAACATTATAGTGTGGCATGAAACCCTTCTCAAGCAGGTGGGAGTGAAGGGTTTTCGAGTTAGAGTAATCCTTCGTATTCTCACAGACAGTACATGGACAATACATAAAACCATTCTGCTTGTTTGCCTTAGCCACTTCGAGAAATTTATGCAGGCCCTCAATGTACTCGGAGGTGCGTCGGTCACCGTACATCCATTGCCGGTTCATCTACGTGCATTATATAATTAAGTGTATCAAAAACCATTACAGAACATCATGAATAGAGAAGTGGCCAAATTAATACAAGTATCTATGTAAATCATACAAGTAAGAATTTTTTTCTTTTAAAAATAAGATAAGAACAAGAGGCTCACCACGGTGGTGCCGGGGACGAGATCGGTGCGGGCGATCGACGATGGTGAGGACGGGGACGGGAACGGCATCCTACACATGTGCAGACTCTAAGAAGTTAATTTCAGCTCTAATTGTGCGTCTAAATCAAAAGAACTCCCACATACACTCCTCCACTAAAACCCACAAACCACACTCTACTTCTAGAGCATTTGAAATGAGCTAAACTAGCAGTGAGAGATGAAACGATGAAGTCATTAACCTTTTAGAACACTTGTGTAGTTGGTGCAATGCCAAACCTAAACAAATCTTGGGGAAAATGTAGCTTGGAGGTCGAGCTTGGAGAGGAGAAAGCTTAAGTGTGGCTGCGGCATTTCATCGAACACCTCATGTGCATAGAAGGTCAGAACAGAGAGCAGCACACCTCCCACACGCCGGCCGGCCAAAAAACAGAGGAGTGAGCGGGCAGGGGCGAGCATATATATAAGCAACTCTTAAGTCCCGGTTGGTGGCTAGCACCGGGACTAATGGTGTCTCTTTAGTCCCGGTTGGTGGCTAGCACCGGGACTAAAGGGGCTGAGCCAGGAGCGAGGACCTTTAGTCCCGGTTCGTGTCTGGAACCGGGACTAAAGGGGTCAGACGAACCGGGACTGGTTCCTGCCGAGGCCCGGCCGGCGCCCTGGCCGCTCGAACCGGGACTGATGCAACCATTGGTCCCGGTTCGTAACAGAACCGGGACTAATGATCTGATCTGGCCCGGATCAAAGCCCTGTTTTCTACTAGTGTAGGAATAGAAAAAGATTTTCTTTTTTGGGTAAATGAACACATTTTTTGCAATTTTCTTTTGTACTACATCCGTACCAAAATAATTGAGATTCTCAGTTTGCCCTAAGTCAAACTTCATTAAGTTTGACCAAGTTTATATATGACTATATCAACATATACAACACTAAATTTGCTTTGGTAGATTCATTATGAAATATATTTTCATATTATAAGCATTTGATATTGCATATCTTTGCAAAATGAAGTTTTATAGACTGGGGCAGTCCTCCATACCCACCATGAAATTTAACCTCCCGTCTATCATCAAAAATATTATTGGCCTTGAATCTCTTTCTGCCCCGTTCACTCAGAAGGAAATTGACGATGTGGTGCATGCTATGCCTAATGACCGAGCCCCAGGACCGGATGGCTTCAACGGACAATTTCTTAAAACCTGTTGGCACATCATAAAGCCAGAATTTTATAAACTATGCGAGGAATTCTACTCTGGTGATTTGGACCTAACAAGCATCAACTCTGGGTTTATTACCCTCATCCCCAAAGTCAACTCACTAGAGACGGCCAATGACTTTCGGCCAATCACACTCCTCAACTGTTGTCTAAAGATCAACACAAAATACCGGCTAATAGACTGCAGAAATTTATCCTTCAAATCGTCCACCGAAACCAGTACGGATTCTTGCGCACCAGAACAATCCAAGACTGCCTGGCATGGGCGTACGAATAGATATACCAATGCAAGAAATCGGGGCTGCCAATCATCCTGCTCAAACTCGATTTTGCAAAAGCATTTGACATGATCGAGCACGCCTCCATGCTGGAAATCATGAAGCACATGGGCTTTGATGACCGATGGATTAACTAGATTAAATGCATTTTTGACTCTGGCACCTCTTCTGTTCTGCTCAACGGGACTCCTGGCAAACAATTTTTATGTCGTTGCGACGTCCGGCAGGGAGACCCCTTCTCCCCTCTAATTTTTGTCCTAGCCGCAGACCTGTTACAAGCAGCAATTAATGATGCATATAGACGGCAGATTCTCAGGGCACCAATTCCAGCGGGAGGGACAGAAGATTATCCTGTTGTCCAATACGCCGATGATACCATCCTTCTCATGCCCGCCTTCCCAGAGCAAACCAAATACATGAAACAACTGCTGATCGACTACGCTGAGTCTATTGGACTTCATCTAAATTTCCAAAAATCACTGCTTATCCCTATTAACGTTGATGATGACCTGATAACCCAACTGGCAAACCTCTGGCGGTGCTCCATTGGCAATATGCCATTCACCTACCTTGGGCTCCCAATGGGCACTACTAGACTGACGGTCACTGATTTGATGCCAATTGTTGATCGCACCGAATGCAAACTATCATCTTTACTTTGCATGCTAGACCACGGTAGCAAGCTGACCCTCCTGAACTCGTTGATCACATCTATGATGATCTACCCCATGTGTACCTTGAATTTGCTCCCCCCAAGCTAATTGAACATCTAGACAAAATTCTCCGAAGATGCCCGTGGAGTGTGCAGACCGAAGAACCGTGGAGGGCTTGGGATCCTGGATATCAAAACCCAAAACACTGCCCTGCTGCTGAAACACTTGTTCAACTTCTACAACAGACGCGATGTATCGTGGATCAACCTAATCTAGTCCACGCACTATGATCACAAGGTGCCGCATGCTGAAGAGAACTGTGGATATTTCTGGTGGCATGATATAATGTCCCTCAGTAGCTCCTTCCGCGGAATCACGTCAGTTAAAATCGGTGATGGGATCACTGCCCTTTTTTTGGAAAGATCTTTGGAAAAACTACATCTTCCAAGAATCCTTCCCCAGAGCGTTCTCCTTCTCAATACTTGAAGATGCTTCGGTCGCGAGCTTCCTGGAAATGAACAACATAAGTACGGGATTTCACCTACCTCTCTCGATGCAAGCAAAGGATGAACTGCGAGACCTCCAAGACCTGACAACATCCACTAGCCCTAACAATGGGGAGCGTGATAGCTGGACGTGTGTGTGGGGAAATCAATACACCGCTGCAAAATACTACAAGTTCTACTTCAGAGACGTAAAGGCAGACAAAGCATTCTCCTGGATCTGGAAATCTAAGGGCACCATGAAATACAAAATGTTCGCGTGGCTCCTCCTGGCTGATCGAGTGAATACCAAAAATATGCTGAGAAGAAGGCACTTCAAGATAGATGATGGCTTTGACTGTGTGTTATGCAACCAGAAAGAGGAAGAAATGGTGGATCACCTTTCCTTCAGATGTCCATTTAGTCAGACATGCTGGAATACCCTTGGGCTAGATTGTACTACTGATGGAAACAGGCTCGTACTGATTCATCATGGGAGACAACGTTGGAGATCCCCTCTGTTCATGGAGATTTTCATGGTGGCCGCCTGGAGCATATGGAAGGAACGCAATGGGGTGATCTTTCAGAAGATACCACACTCGTACACCTCTTGGAGACAGAGATTTAAAGGGGACCTTGCTCTGATAGGTCATAGGGTTAAGCCCTCTCTTGTTGATTTTGTCACCTACTTTTTAGAGACTATAGTGTAGACCTTTGCAACCATTTCACTTTTCCTTCGGCATGAGCCTCTTCTCACCACCCCCTTCTGCTAGGCGGCTTGGTAGATTAGGTCTCTAGGCAGAAAACCCCCAAAAAGATGTAATTAACAGGACTACCTGAGGTAATATATATGTCAGTAGGACCCTCTCCTACTGTCTTTCATTGATAAAAAAAGGTTTGCCTTAAGACAATCCTCGGAACAGAGGGAAAATTCTGCTTTGCAAACTAACATTATACATTCCACTATATAGATCTAGTCATTGTGCTTACTCTCTCTCTCTCTCTATGTGTGTCTGTGTGTGTGGGGGGTGTATGTGTGGGCGCACGCACGCATGTGAATTTGTTGCAGCAGCATATACCTTTTTGCTTTTTTGACAATCGGCAGGTGCACTGCCTTTTCAAGAAAGAAAGGGATGAACATACTATACAAGATGACACACGTTTTTGGATGGAAACATGGAAAAACCCAAAGAGACTAATAATTACAGACTCGGCTTAGCCCATACACATAGTGGGCATGGCGCCCGAAAATGCCATCTCACATTTCTTCATGTTCTCTAGTATTGCCACCTCATAGTGAGTCATGTGATAGCCCACTCATATATTCCTATCTTTCCTTCTAACTCATGTAGACGAGCCTGCCACTTGGACATTTACGCACCTCTTTCAACTCTTTTTTGATCAACTTGTCCCACTAGTTTGAAACGCTATCGGGCTCAGGCAGAAAAATAGGCAACGGAAGATCCTCACTTGTCCAAGTGATCGCTGTGTTCTGGACCGCAACAGAGAAGGGACAATCTTTGCACAGGTGAGTCACAGATTCCTATACTTGGAGGCACAAGTGGTACCTCGAGTCATGCGGCTAGCCTAAGAGCACAAGCATGTCTGGTAAGAATTATGCCATGTAGGACGAGGCATGCAAATAACTAGCATTTTGGCTCTCAGCATGCGCGGACCAGATTTTAGCCGATTTGAACCTAGGGTGATATCCGTCGAACTGGACTTCATAGGTGGATGCCGAAGAGTATGAACCATTGGTAGTCATGTTCTAAGATATAGTATCGTCCTGGTTCACTGTAGTCTGAACCTCGCTGATCCACTCCCAAAGGGTAACATACTTCCCCAGCTGCTGCAAGAACTGGAGCCTCATCGCTGCTCTGATCTAGGCTTGTTAAGGTGCTTCCCCTTCCAGCCCGGCAATCTAGTCATGTTCTAAGATATAGTATCGTCCTGGTTCACTGTAGTCTGAACCTCGCTGATCCACTCCCAAAGGGTAACATACTCCCCCAGCTGCTGCAAGAACTGCAGCCTCACCGCTGCTCTGATCTAGGCTTGTTAAGGTGCTTCCCTTCCAGCCCGGCAATCTACCCGCAATATTGTCGGGGAAGGGTTGGATGTCAATCTTGCATAGCCGTCGAAAGTGAAGGGGAAGCCCCAGCCAGCGTCCCCAAAAAGAGGAGATCTTGGTGGGGAAGGTGGAGAGGACATCATGTAGGTCAATGCCATTGCACCTGATTGGGAACACCTAGGTCTTCGAAAGGTTGGTTACTATGCCACTAGCCTCCCCGAAGGCCGCAAGGATGGCGAGAAATCGCTTGTAAATCCTCCTTGTACGGATTTGCAAAGTACCGACATCATTCGCAAAGAGAGAGGGAGGGAGAGAGAGAGATCTGGTGGTGTGAGCGTGAATGGGTTTGAGGACACCCCTATGCGAGTTCAACTGGAGGATCTACTTGGATTAGTGCCAAGATGAAAAGCATCGGCGAAAGAGGGTCCCCATGGCGCAAGCCACATGCATGCTTGAAAGGTAGGCCAGGGTCCCCATTTAGGAGGATCTTCCAGGATGAAGATAGTAAGGACATGCAGATCTAATCCTGCCAACAATGGCCGCACCCTAGGCAATGAAGCACCTCAAGCAGGTGGGCCCAATTCACAGAGTCAAAAGCCTTGGAGATGTGGAGCTTAAGGAACAAGTCATGGATGTTTCTATAGTGGAGGTCCTTTATAAGGTTCTGGACATGCATGAAGTTGACATCAATGCGACACTTCTGAACGAAAGAACTCTGGCACTTGCCTAATATCATTGGCAGGATTGGGGTGAGGCTGTTGGCCAAAAGCTTGGAGAAGGTCTTGGAGAGGCTATCAATGAGACATATCAAGCAGTAATCTCCCACTCTGAGGGCATTGTTATTCTTTGGCAAAAGAATGGTGCTCGATGAATTGGTGAGGGAAGTGCAGTCTCTCCGAAAACTCGATAATTTCATGATGCCGCAACAACATCATGGCTGATGATCCAAAATCTTGATGGAAGGCAAGAGAAAAACCATGTCTGTAATGCCCTACTTATTAAAAGGGGCTTCTATGTCTGATAAGTAATGGGCATGGATGTCCATGTTATCCCAGATGAGGCGCGTGTTTCTCAGAGTCGGCGTTCCAAGGTGTTCTTAGAAATGAGAAGACAAAATGCTCTCCTTATCCTCGCTAATGATGGTGGTGCCCGGGTGAGTATGAAGTGTTTGAATGTAATTCTTTCTTCTGCGACCATTGACCCCGGCGTTGAAAAGCTTAAAGTTTACGTCTCCCAACCTAATCGAGGTCAGACAAGAGAGCTTCTGCAACTTGATTTTCTGTAAGGATAACAAGCCAAGGTAAGAGGACCGAACACGCTCACCCTAGGAGAGGGGCCTACTCTTCTCAACCAGGTCGAGTCTCCAGATCACCTCCTTTGCAAATGCAATATGGTTCTTGAGGATCCCAACACTCTCACGCTGCCATCTCTTGAGGCCTTGGGTGTGCGGCAAAATTTTATATGGACAAGAAGAATGGCGTCGGTTGCATGAGCGGTCTTGTTCCAAGCTGCTGCCATGGTCTCCTCGAAACAAAGATGGTCTAGCGAGAACTCCTCAAAGTTGAAGGAGACCTATGTCCCTCATTGACTCACCTTGGAGGACAAGTGAGTGTGGTCTGAGAAGACAGAGGTGATGGCTTGAAGATGCGCGTTTGGTAACAACAAGGCCCACTCATCAAAGTGGAAGAAGCTGTCAATCTTTAGCAACAGAGGGTTTCTTAAGCGTTGGACCAAGTGAACTTTCTTCTCGCAAGCCATAGCTCTTTGAGTTGAAAGTGGTCAAGGGCCCAGTGGAAACTCCCAATGAAGCGCCTATTGATGTTATGGTTATTATTGTCAGTAGCTTTGGTTATCGGATTGAAGTCCCCAAGTATAAGCCAGCTCGACTTGACAAGAGGCTTAAGGCTTTGAGCTCATCGACGAAAATCATCTTCTCCGGTTCCCCGATCCCTGCGGTCCGTAAACAAACGTAAGGGTCCAAAACGTGCCTCCTAAGGATTGTGATAGTGGTCGAGATTGTTCTCGAAGTGGCGTGGAAATCAAAAAGCTTGAAGTCGTTTTCAAAGACCCCCATGATCATAGCAGCCCATAATCTCGATACAATTTACAGGTGGTCTTACTGGTTATCGGTGTAATAAAAAGGCCAGAAAATGTGCCACCCTCCTCCATTATATGAGGCATGTATTTTCAAATATTGATACAGTACCAATTTGAAATAATCTACCAGTTATGTTGCTCATGTTCTCCCTACAAAAAAAACATTTTCTTATGTTCGTATAACTCCATTTGTGAAATTACTTAAACATTTATTATTTGGAATGTCAAATTTATTTGTAGACTTTTTACGCATATGTTTCCCTACAAGGAATGTGACTGACGCTACATGTCACCATATTATATAGTAGATGACCGACCGGGTCGACAGCCGTTTGATATGTCCTAGTAAAGTATAGGCTCATCACAACATGGACCATGTTGCGAGCACCCATTGCAACATGGACCATGTTGTGGTCAACTTTGGCTTGCGTGACATTGCATTACATGGGTCTTTTGTCATCCAATGCAACATGGGCCATGTCGTGGTGACCTACTGCAACAAGGACGATGTTATGAACCCAGCGAACCCATCGTACCATCATTGAAGCCTCTCCTCACCGCAACATCATCCATGTAGCCACTGCCACCGCAAAATCATCCATGTTGTAGTCTCCGGCGTCCCATTATCACGACATATCACCGTTGATTGGTGCTTGTGCTCACAGCTCCGCTGCCCGGAGCTCGTAGCACACGCTCCGACAATAGGGCCATATGGTTATTTGCAACATCGAGATCCAGCCATGGGGTTAACATGGACATCGAGGATTTGGTGCATCAAGGGGAGGCACATCCATGGCAGAATCAGGAGGTGGGAGAATAGGGGGGGTCCATGGTAGGTTTAAGGAAGGTAGGAGAAGAGGATCCATGGTAGGATTGGGAAGGTAGGAGAAGAGGGATCAGGGGGAACATGTGGTTGTGCTCGCTTCGGTTGGAGACAAGGTGAAATGGATAGTGGTGTACGGGGTCCACATGGGCAAGTGGCAGCCATAGGAGGCGGCCGACGCGTTAGATGTTTTCCGTCGGTTGATTGCCAAAGTTTCCTAAAGAATATACTTAGGGCATGTCCAACGTAATACCGCAAAATGGACTCATTATGTGCACGGATGCGTCCATAGAGATGGATACAGGAGTGGCCATCCAACCCTCTCCATCAAAGTCCGCCTCTTTTCCTCCTATGTCCGGAGCACTCAAAATAGTATAGCAGTAGCGCAATCTGTCCATAAATAACATGCATGTATCCTGGTACAACAAAAGTTCACACTACTGGAGAAATGGCTAGCCACAACTCTTGTTCGTGGCGCGCCATTTCTCACCAACGCCAGCACTAATATTTTCAAATAGTGCTGGCGTTGGCTGAATTCCTACGCCATAGATATTTGATTAGTGCCGGCGTTGAACAATATCCCCGGCGTTGCACTTTAGGCATATTAGGCCCACGCCAGCACTAATCTGCCTAATACCCTACTACCACGCCCCCACTCCCACTCTCTCCAGCCCCAACTCCCTCGTCCTCCTCTCGATCCCCGCCGCCACCCCCGACACCGCCCGTCGCCGCCCCGCCCAACGCCGCACGTCGCCGCCCCGCCCGCCGCATCGCCCGACCCCGCGCCCGACGCAGTCCGTCGCCGCCCCTCCGACGCCGCGCCCGACGCCGCCCGACCCGACGCCGGCCCTCCGACGCTTTTAGGTATTTTAGTCCTATTCACATGATAATAGATAAATTGAATACCTAGATTTTGATGTCCTAGATTAAGATGAAATTTTTAGTCCTAGATTTTGATGTTTGATATTAAGATGAAATTTTTAGTCCTAGATTTTTAGTCCTATTTTAGTCCTTCTCCACGGGAAAGTTGGAATAATATATATGGAGAACATAATGGAAGCTTTCACATCCTTAATTAGATGTGGTATATCAGTTGCAATGTATGAACCTTAATTAGAAGTGGTATATTAGTAACAATAAACTATAAACCATAATTTTAAAAAGCTTTTGCATTACACATATGGAAGGGTGGCCATGTAGGAGTAGTGTGTAAACAAGCTACGACAACTTAGCTGAAACAATACATAGTTTATGGTAGAGCTTGACAACATTCAAATAAATAGTTGATGCATGATACACACTAGCTAAAACATTACATAGTTGATGGTACAACTTTCAAGTGTTTTTTGTTTGATGGTACAACATGGCCGACTCTAGCATCTGGGTAGGCTCCTCTGAGCATTGGTCGGATTTTACCGAAGAGAAAGGCGAAGTGAGCACCAACCAGGTAATTAGGCTAGTTACAGAAAACATGCATTAGCATTGCAAACATGCATATATATATTGTTGATGATTTGAAACCCTTGTCAGGCATACGTACCAGCTGGTCCGTCTTCGCCAGCACCCGTTGTACAGCCAACAGGTGACGTGGACGTGCTCAGTCAAGAGATGATCGCGTCACGTCGGAGTACCATGAAGGCCCTGCAGGAGTTGAATGACTCCCTGACGAAGGAGAAATACAAAATTATCGATGACAATTATATTGTCTTCCAAAAGATTTACAGTCTCGAACGTCAGATCACGGCGCTGAACGCCGAGATAACTGATATCAATAAGGAGATAGAATTTCTGCAGGCCGAGAGGCGACAACTGAAGACGGAGAAAGCGCATTACATCCACGAGGGGACGACGAATAGGAATAAGCTTCGTGAGCTTAAAATGGTCGTTAGAAAAAATTAGGTATATAGCAATGTCGATCGAGATAGGGGCAAGATCGATACTTGTAATTGGTACTTTCCTTTTGTGAATTAGGTATCTTTTGTGAATTACTGAAATGTTCAGTATCTTTTGTGAAGCTGGTATTTTTTATTAGCTAAATATGACAGTGCCGGCGTGCAACTCTGTCCAACGCCAGCAGGTACTCAAAATACTGCTGGCGTCGTCTCCAATGCCACCACTACATTTTAACTGTGGCGCCATATTGATGGCGTAGGGTGTCCACGCCAGCAAGGCCAATTTTGCCACGCCATAGCTAGGCTTTTCTGTAGTAGTGTCAAATATAATAAATATTATATCCAAAATAACCGATGTTCAACAATTTTTTGAATGTTGATAGAAATTTGACGTTACTAGAGTCCAACAATGCACTAGTATCCGCAAATGTTGATCATCCGGACGTTGTGCCTCTTGAGCTTCATCCAACAATGTATGAACTTGAATGAGCTGCCACCGTTCTTTGGTACAACAAGGCATGGCGTGGTGGCTATATAACGTGATGATTATCAAGTTGCAACATTGAGTGAATGAATAAATTGACCAACATGTAGATCAACAAGAAGAGCTTACAATCTCCGCTATTGACGCACCAGGTGGCAATATTCTCTCCACTTGTGCAATTGCACTGCATACTTCATGACAAAGTTTGAGATGGTGTGTTACCGATGGGTTAGAAACTTCACATTGCGGCCATGGATCATGTGCAAGTTGTAAGGCGTGAAGCGCTTTTCCTCATGAAACATAGAATTCCCTTTAGCCACACCCGCCCCTTGCTTCATGCCTACAAAGTCCTCACTTCTCGCCAACCACACATCGCACAATCACTCATCCTTCCTCATGGAGTACCGTGCCATCGTGCTTGCTACAAGGAAACAACGAAAACATAAAAAAACTCAATGGTACTTGGTCGAACACTTGTGGGGCGTGGTGTCCGGCATGGACGGCTGGGGCAGGGGCGAAGGATATCTAGCTGCGAATGGATCCGCGGTGGGCGGCGGAGTAGTCGAAGGCGAGCAGGTGCGGGAAGTCATATGTCCAGCAAAGGCTGGGCGACGATTGAAGTGGCAGAGTGGCGGCGTCGGGCTAGGAGAATGCGGTTACATAGCAAGTGATAATGGACGAAATGAGAGAAAAGTGATATGGGAGAGGGGATTTGAGTGGGCCGGAGATGTCGAAGTCCTACGTGGCAGGGTTCAGACTCCCGCAAAGTTCCCTGCAGTTTTTGACCGGTTTGCGAAAATTCGGATACGTCCTCGGACGTTTGCGACATCATGTTGGATGGTAAAAATAAATAAAAATCTGGACGCGTCAATCCAGACATTTGCCGATGATTTAAGGGAAGACGTTGGAGATGCCCTTAGAGCATCTCCAGCCGTTTGGTGCCCCCAGGGGCGAAAATAGCGCCGCCTGGGGGTCAACCGGCGGAAAAATCGGCGTGGGGGGCAACCGGTTCCCAGTCGCCGCCCCACGACGTCACCCCACGACAATTTGAATGCAAAATTTAAAATAGAAAACGGCGAAAACATGCCAAGTTTCGGCCAAATTACGACTAGATTCGAATGTTTTTTTTACAAAAGTAGACAAAAAAAGAAAACTAGGTGAACTACGCCGTCGCCGCCGCCGCGCCGTCTTCTACATGCCGAGCAGCCTGTAGAAGTCCGTGTAGTCGCCGCCGCCGTCGTCGTCGCCGTCGTCGCCACCGTCGCCGTCGCCGTCCTGCGCGCCGCCGCCGTCCCTGCTGCACCCCTGCCCTGGGTCGCCGTGGCGATGCAGCTCGGGGTTGGAGGGCCCCGGTGCCTCCTCGTCGTCGCTGTCGAGGATGACGATGCCGCCCTCCTCGCGGTCGCGGTGACGAGCGGCGATTTCCTCGAGGGCGCGCCGCTGGCGTTCCATCTCCTCCCGGACGTAATCGTCCCGCGCCTATTTGAGGGTCGTCTCGTCATCGACGGCCATGGCGAGGTGCTCCTGTTTTATGGCCGCCGCCGCCGTGCCAGGCTCTGTCTTGGGCCTGACAAGTTGAAGGTGGCCGCCGGGAGGGGGGGAAGGCTGGCGGGGGCGGCCCTCGTTGATGGTAATGCCGCCGCCACCGCTGCGCCCGCTGCGACGGAGGGGCGTCTCGCCTGGCTCGGGCTTCACGGCGATGAGCGGCGTGCGCGCGCCGGAGGAGTGGGAGCCGGACGACGAGGACGACGCCGTGGCCAGCCGCCTCGGCATCCACGAGGAGCCCCTCCAACGCGAGATGGAGGGCGGCTCGGGGTACTCGAGCCGCGGCGAGTCGTCGCCCTCGATGTGCTCGAGGACGGCGTCGAGCGTGCGCCCGGGGACACCCCACCACAGGCGGCGCCCCTCGGAGTTGTGGCGGCCGCGCGCCGGGCCGCCGTTGGTGGAGGCTAGCAGGTCCTCGCGGCGGCGCTCGAAGTACGCCGTCCACAGCGTGTTGCTGTCGGCGGCGTACCTTGGCTGCTGGCGCACCGCCTCGGTCAGCGACGACCAAATCCTCGCGATTTCGGCGCGCCGCTCGGCTCCGGTTGGCACCGGTGGCACCAGGACTCCGCCGGCGCTGAGCCTCCACGCGCCCGGCACCCGCATGTCCGGCGGCGCCGGGTAGTCCGCCTCGTACAGGAGGCGGGCCTCGTCCTCGTGGAGGTGGCGGCGGCCGAAACCGTTTAGGGCCGCTCCGTCGCCTGGGTAGCGCGCGGCCATCACGGGAGAAAAAGAGAAGCTCGCCGGGGGAGTGTGGTTGAGGGCGTCGGCGGCGAGAGAGGGGAGGAGGTGTGGCGAGGAGTGGCGGGGCTGCCGGAGGTCGCCTTTTATAGCAGCGAGCGGGCGACAGCGTGCGGCCGCGTGGAGGGAAAGGTGTGGACGCGCGTCGCCCGGCCTGACTGCGCCGCCCTTCGCGCCGCCCCGTGAGGCATCAATGGAAGGCTGACCGTCGGGCAGCCTTGCATTGATTCCGCTGGAAACCGAGGCGATGAGGACGACGTAGCGCTGCGGGTCGCTGACGCGAAGGACCCACCGTTTTTCGCGCCAAAAATCGTTCCCCCGGCGCCGCCCAGCGTGCCGGGTTCGGCTTGGATTCGCCGGCGCCAATTTTGGCCCTAACCGGCGAAAATTGGGCTCCTGGGGGCGCGACTGGGCCGTTTTTCGCGCGCCGGCGATAAAAAAGGGCCTTGGGGGGGCCTGCTGGTGGGCGAGTGGAGATGCTCTTACAGTATGGTGGAGCGGGAGAAGTAGTAGTCCAGGAAAAGGAAGAGGCAAAACGAAATGGTCGGATGGACTGCATGCTTTTTCCCTGCAAAGCGAGTGATACGATAAGCCGGATAGGTGAACCACTGAACCAGTGAGCCATAAATACAGATCTTGGAAAGATACCAGTTCAAACTGCTGCCAGCAGGACAGTTCATAGAAGGAAGGAATAAATGCATCGAAATTGGGTCATGATGCATTTCAGTTGTCGCTTCCTCTGGGTTTCTGGTTTCTGAAACCCAAGACTGCACTGCGCTGTTTTTGTGCGTTGCATGACGCCAAGCTGTACGTGCCCACCCAAAGCAATGACATGTATGGGACTGTCGACGTCTCAGTGGGCTGTTTGTTTTTAATCTTATAGTCGATTGGACTTAAATTCAACATTATATTTTTATTTTTATTTGTACTATCACCATCTCTGGATCCAAGATCTTCCGGCGCTGATCGATCATTGATGTGCACGCTCAACCTGACCATCAACTCCAGCTACGTCCCCTTCCTGCCTGAATCGCTAATTGTTGCGTCGACGCAGCTCCGCAAAAGTTCTCGAATTAATTAAAATCAACTAAACAGTGCAACATATCAACAACTCAAGCATTTAGTATGGAACTCATATGGTACACTGAAAAGAACTAAGTATTTGTTATCAGAACTGCAATTCATAGTTTTTTTTTTGGGGGGGAGATGCATGTCAAGAAGTAAGTGTATACGTACTTCACAACAGTTAGATGGCCAGTTCAATTTGCACACAAAAACTAACATCTACCTGCAGCTATGTCAAAAAAAAAAAAAAAAGAACCCTCCTCATGACTGGTTCACTACTGTCCCAGGAACTGGCTTCGCAACCAACAAATGGATTGTTCTGTCATGTCAGGATGATGGACCGGCGATCTTGCCCTCAAGCTACGGAGGGCGGTCATGAAACTGATCCTACCAGGGTCAAGATGTGCTGCTATTCTAACCAGATGTATGCTCGTGCCTCATGCAAACAAAATCATCTAGCGTGTCTCGTCTCTCGTCCGTCTTGTAGAGAGATACGCCACCCATTGGTCATCGTGTTCCTGAGCTTCACTTCTCAGGCTCTCAAATGGAACTATGGAAGCAACCACCGCTTGCTGTAGTATGGATTCCTCGTCTCACTCGTACCTGAATTTCCTGACGCTGGCAAGTAACCCGGTTTAACTGTTCCCTGTATCTTGCAATCGCATAATGTCCCCCCAAATCACCTGCTTGGCCAGTTTCGTGCTTTTTAAAACGGATAGCTGCGGCATGTGCTCTTCTGATCTCTTCCTTGCTCAGTACATCTGACCAACCTTCCACCCTCTGCTTCATCCAGGACTGAATCCAGATTAGGGCATCTAGTATATCCCGTATAACTCCGACGAACTGCGTTTTGCGGGACGTTACACGGGACGGTCTAAAAAAGGGCTTGCGCAGATCCTGCAAACAAAGCCCGGCCCGTAAATTTTTTACAGACGGCCCGTAAACCGACCGGGTTTCCAGATATATGCGGGCGCGGGATGATTTTAGGATTCCTATCCTTCATTTCCCACATCCCACTCCGCCGCAAACTCCACTCCTCCGACAAAAAATCTCCTCCCCTCCAGCAGCGATTTCCGGCGCTTCCGGCCACCGGATCTTGGCGGCGATGGCGACGACGGGTGCAGGGCATGGTGACGGAGGGGGTTTCGGTCGACGCAGCGGGCACAAGTGCGGCGGGTTCGCCGGCCGCAAGCGTCGCAACAACGCCGAGGCCGACAGCTCCTCCCTCCGTCCTTCCATGTCAGATGCGCAAAGGGAGGCGCCACGCATCCATGGCGCGAAGTCCCGTAGCGACGACTCGTGGACGTGAGCAAGTTTCCGGCGCCTCGGGAGGATCTTCGACCCGGTCCTCCAGCGGCTCCGGGCGGCCGAAACCCCGTGGTGCCAGGCGAGGAGGCCACCGCGGTCAGCGATGTAGCTGCGGCCACGCGCGTGCCAGAGCTCTGGGAGGAATACCAACTTTAGCAGACGCTCTCCAGCACCCTGATCTACCACACCCTACACGGCAATGAGCCGCCACCACACGAGGACGGCTCCGGCGACGAGGGCGACTCCGGCTCCGATGCCAACGCGTAGAACAAGTATGAATTAAAAGTAGAACCCCGCGTAGTATGAACTACTTTAATTTCCATTTGAACTATGTTTAATTAAGCTTGTATGAACTATGTGTGAAACTTCGGTGATGTTAATTATGACGCGAACTACTAGTTTTTAAAATCATGTTAAATTCCGGTGATATATGCATGATTTGTAGTATGCTCGGAGCTTGTAAACGAATTTTAAGGCTTGGTCGGTTGCGGGATCTACTAAAGATGATCTTACTACCTGCATACAGGTAACCAAATGGGGTCAAGTCAAGTTTATCAACTACAATCATTTAACTGGCGTATAATAAAATTTCTGACAGAACAAGATCGTCAGAGCACAAATTTGTAGAGCAACATATAAAGCCAGTATTTCTTGGACGCTGATATCTGGGAACGGTAGCTGTGGGGCTGCCCCTCAACTTAGAAACGTTCCATGGGAAATCGAGCGAACAGGTTCGCTGGGAAGGATGGCTCCTATACGGTGGGTAGGTCGCCGCGGAGCCACCGCGCGCACCCCCTGGCGTGCCGCAATTTCTATGGACCGGCCCATTTTTTGGGTTTCACCACCAACCAGTTTTGGGAAGTTTCAAGAACCTTCCTTGAAAAGTTGCAAGAACCTTCCTTGAACCGTCATTTTCGTTTTGTTTTTTGTTCCGGTTTTTCTTTTCTATTTTTGTTTCTTTTCTGTTTTTTCTTTTTCTTTTCTTTTTGTTTTCTTTTCTGTTTTTTCTTTTCTATCTTTTCTTCTTTACCTTTTTCACCTTTTTTGTTAATTTTATTTTAAAATTCGCCAGCATTATTTTGTTCATCAGATTCAAAAAATGTTCAACAATGTAAAAAATGTCATCGAGTTCAAATTTTGTTCATCGAATAAAACAAATCATCCAATTCAAAATTTGTTCGTTGATTTTTCAAGAAATGTTCATTGAATTCAAAAAAAATTCATTGATTTTTCAAAAGAAAATTTTCTTGAATACTATTTTTATTCATCAAGTTCAAAAAATGTTCATAAAATTTTGAATTTGCGATCTGTTCTGAAATTTATGAACACTTTTTGAATTCACAAACATTTTTTCAATACGCGAACATTTGTTTTCGAAATCATGAATATTTTTTAAACCACGAACATGTTATGATGTCTGAAACATTTTCCCAAAATTCATTATTTTCCTTCAATTTTGAAATGTTTTTGATATTCTAAATTGTTTTAAAGAAGAAAAACAGACAAAGAAATACGGAATAAAAAAACTGGGGCGCCCAACCCCTCTTATGGGCCGGCCCATTAGAGGCGAGCGGGAGGGGATAGGTGTGCGCTGGGATGTTGGCCAGCGCCGCACGCGTCCCTTTTTAAAAAGAAAAAAATGTCACATGGCAAAGAACACATCTAATAAAACACGAAGAAAGAATGTACTAAAGAATCTGAAAAATCATGGCCGTACAAAATACATAGCTTTTCCATGCTATATACGTGTATTTTCTTTGTAGAAAAAATCACACAACGAAAACAAAATTGCATTGATTTCAGAAAAGAAAAATGCCATGTCATTTGACAATAAATATCATCCTATACAAATAAAAATGCCAAGTTCTTCACGATACAAATGACATGGTCTTAATGATAGAAAGTCCATGCTATTGAAAAATGGCATGCTCTTCCTGATAAAAATGACGTGCTCTTAGTGATAAAAATGTCATGTTCTAATCAATAAAAGTGCCATGCTTTTAATAAAAATGCCATGTAGTTTCTACAAAAAATCCCATGGAAAAAACTGCCATGGATTTTTTTTGCAAAAAATGTCATGCTCTTCATGACAAAAAATGGCATGCTCTTAATGATCAGATGCCATGTTGTAATTAATAAAATGCAATGATCTTAATGAAAATGACATGTATTTCTGTGGGGACTCCGACTCATAAGTCGAAGTCATCGAATGCACGTGTACAGTGATCCCAGAGATCAATGCTCACTGAACACACAGAAGTTGAGTAACAAGAGTCTTACATCCATTACATACTGTCTTACACAAATTATGACCAGTGTGGTCAAGTATTACATAGATAGGGCCATGAAGGCCAAAAATCAAACATAAACTCACAGGGGAAATCTTCAACGATAGCGTGGACCCATGCCATCTGCCTTAACCCTACATGCATTTTGACTGGGAAGCAGCTTAATTCGCATGTTCGTCAAGGTACTCTTCACCAAATTCCTGTTTTTCTATGTCTGGCCAATTAAATAACCAGGGACAAGCCAATGAGTACTTTTGAATATGCTCGCAAGCAACCCATGTTTAGAACAAGGTATTCATGCATGGTATAACACTAAGTAGGTAGTTTTACAGAAAGCTAGTTTTGAGTGCAATATCATGTCCTAACATTTGTAAAATCATGCATCATGAGGTTACAAATATCAATATAAACAGAGTATGAACAACTCCAGTTTAATCATCTCATCAAGTCATCCAACTTAACTCAAGTATCTCCTTTTTCACACGCACACCAAATTTTGTGAAAACATCTGGACGTAGTTTAAGAAGCACCACGCAACTCTCCTTGACCATGGACACTGTCGGGCCTCTGGGACTGGGGGTACCCAGGCCCATCTGCCTGCGGCCCAGGACACGAGGACTGCCTTAAACATTGGGTGGCCCACCTACGAGCTTCGGGGGGGCTGGTTCTCGCGAGGGCCTACGCCTCACGAGGTGCGAGGAAACATTACCTTCAAGGACTTCACGAGGCCGGGTGTCCCCGACGCCCTCAGGAGGCGGGTCCGTCTGGGGTTGGCCTGGCAGGGCCCCGCAACCCTGTGCCTGCACATGGGTGACGCGCGCCGCGCCAAGCGGCGCCAGGAGCGCTGCCAGCGGGCGCGGATAGAGAGGTTTTCCTCTTCGGTGATAGAGGAACGGCGCCAGCTAGCGGGCTCCAAAAGCAACCCCCAAAGGTTTCCCCTTTTGTGCAAGAAGACCAAGACCGGGGGCTCGGCAGGACGGAGGTCACTCCCGAGCCCACAAGCATGCCACGACGAGGAGCTTTGACAGGCGAAGACCACCTTTTGTCAGGATAGGCTGCAGTCCTGTCCCCCCTTCAAACTGGCTGTTGTGGCAACCCTTCCCGCCTTGTGTTTTCGGGGGAAGAGGACCAAGGCCAATATAAGAGTAGGAATCAGCCACCGTAGAGGCAGGGAGAACCCGGGGCAAGAAAGAACACACCTTGTACCCGTCCTCATCCTCAAGCAAACCAGACAAGCAGGAGTAGGGTTTTACACCGCGAGGTGGCCCGAACCTGGGTAAACTGTGTGTCCCTTGTTCGTCTTCCTTAGCTCGAGCCGCCGGAGAGTCGCCATGAGGTTGTGAGGCAGAGTAGGGCAGGAGAGCGAGTGCACCCCAGTGTTCAAACCTTTTTGGGTCCCCGGAGCCCCGATTCCGACATTTGGCGCGCCAGGTAGGGGTGCGTCGTTGCTCTCCAGCTCCGTCTCGGCTTCGCCCGCGCCGACCCGATGGTTGACACCCGCCGCGCACGCGCAGCGCGCTCAGCACCGAACGGACGCCACAGCCTCGTCCACACCGCGGCCGAAGCTGTCAACGGCCGCGCCGCCCGCGAGCGGCGGGATCGCTCGCGGCACCCTGCGCGGCGGAACGGCCACCCCGTCGCGCCCTCCTCGGCTTGCGTTCACGTGGGAGACCTGAACGCGCAGGACGCGTTTCTCATGGCGAGTGAATTGCTCCGCCACCGCCCGACGGACGGGGGCTACGACACCTGGGCGGACCACATCGCACAGCTCGTCGCCGTCGCCAGGAGGGCTCTGGCGCCCTACCTCCCGCTTCGGCCCCCGGCGCCGGAAGAAGGGAGCACGAGTGGCGGGCCTCCCCCACCGCCGCGCCACAACTTGACCGGGCCTCGTCCTGACGAGCCCGAGCAGGGGCCGCCTCGCGCCGTCCTCCTCCTCCTCCGGGTCCCGGTGACCGGCTTTGGCCAGCCGACTGGCCCCGGCGGCGATGCACCCAGGAGAGTGGCGGGATGTTCTGCGCCCATCACAATGTGCGCACCCACGACACGGAAGACTGCCGGGCGTTCGGACCTTCCCGCAGGGAGTGTGCCAGCCAACGCCCGGGCCGTAGCATCCGCGGTGCTGGATGCGAAGACAGTAGCGGTGGTAGCAGAAGGGACAACCGCAGTAACAACCCTAACCAAGGCCGGCGCAAGCAACCTCGCGACGACAGCGAGCGCGGTCGGCCTCAGGAGGACGCCCGGCAAGGGCGACCCCACGGGGCGCGCCCCTGATACGTCTCCAACGTATCTATAATTTTTGATTGTTCCATGCTATTATATTATCTGTTTTGGATGTTTTATATGCATTAATATGCTATTTTATATTATTTTTGGGACTAACCTATTAATCTAGT
Organism: Elymus sibiricus; assembly: GCA_039707655.1. Classification (NCBI taxonomy): domain Eukaryota; kingdom Viridiplantae; phylum Streptophyta; class Magnoliopsida; order Poales; family Poaceae; genus Elymus; species Elymus sibiricus. The sequence goes on along the minus strand of CM077669.1, from coordinate 389,382,259 downwards.
GCCTAGTGCCAGTTTCTGTTTTTTTCCTTGTTTTTGAGTATTGCAGATAAGGAATATTAAACGGAGTCCAAACGGAATAAAATCTTCGGAATGATTTTTCTTGGACCAGAAGAAACCTGCTAGACTTGGAGATGAAGGCAGGAGACCTGCCGGGAGGCGACAAGCCACCTGGGCGCGCCCCCTGGCTTGTGGGCCCCCAGCAGGCCTCCTAACCCTATTCTTCGACCTATAAATTCCCAAATATTCCCCCAATACCAAAAGGAGCCACAAAAATACTTTTCCGCCGCTGGAAGCCTCTGTTCTCGTGAGATCCCATCTTGGAGTCTTTTCTGATAATCTGCCGGAGGGGGATTCGATCACGGAGGGCATCTACATCAACTCCATTGCCTCTCCGATGATGCGTGAGTAGTTCACCTCAGACCTTCAGGTCCATAGCTAGTAGCTAGATGGCTTCTTCTCTCTCTCTATGTTCTTCAATACCATGTTCTTCATGATCTTCATGGAGATCTATCCGATGTAATACTCTTTTGCGGTGTGTTTGTCGAGATCCGATGAATTGTGGGTTTATGATCAGATTATCTATGAATATTATTTGAATCTTCTCTGAATTCTTATACGCATGATTTCATATCTTTGCAAGTCTCTTTGAGTTATTGGTTTGGTTTGGCCAACTAGATTGGTAATTCTTGCAATGGGAGAAGTGCTTAGTTTTGGGTTCAATCTTGCGGTGTCCTCACCCAGTGACAAAGTAGGGGTAGCGAGGCACGTATTTGTATTGTTGCCATCGAGGATAAAAAGATGGGGTTTTCATCATATTGCTTGAGTTTATCCCTCTACATCATGTCATCTTACCTAATGCATTACTCTGTTCTTCATGAACTTAATACTCTAGATGCAGGCAGGAGTCGGTCGATGTGTGGAGTAATAGTAGTAGATGCAGAATCGTTTCGGTCTACTTGACATGGACGTGATGCCTATATGCATAATCATTGCCTTGGATATCGTCATAACTATGCGCTTTTCTATCAATTGCTCGACAGTAATTTGTTCACCCACCGTATTATTTTCCTTCAAGAGAGAAGCCTCTAGTGAAACCTATGGCCCCCGGGTCTATTTTCCATATTATATTTTCAGATCTATAAACCAAAAATACCAAAAATACCTTGCTGCAATCTTTTTTACTTTTGTTTTACTTTTCGTTTTAGCAATCTTCTATATCTATCTCTATCAGATCTCATCCTTGCAAATAACCGTGAAGGGATTGACAACCCCTTTATAGCGTTGGGTGCAAGTGTTTGATTATTTGTGTAGGTACATCTATTGGGGACTTGCTTGTATCTCCTACTGGATTGATACCTTGGTTCTCAACAACTGAGGGAAATACTTATCTACTTTGCTGCATCACCCTTTCCTCTTCAAGGGAAAACCAACGCAAGCTCAAGAAGTAGCAAGACGGATTTCTGGCGCCGTTGCCGGGGAGATCTACATGAAGCCTACCAAGTACCCATCACAAACTCATCTCTTGCATTTACATTATTTGCCATTTGCTTCTCGTTTTCCTCTCCCCCATTTCTAAAACGATTTTCAGAAAATACCAAAAAGATTTGCCTTTTTCTCGCCGGATCTCTTTTTCTTTGCTTGTGTTGCCATGTGCCTTCTATTTGCTTGCATCTTCGCTTGCTAAAATTCTATTCATATGGATCCTCATCCACTAGTTAATCTTTTCAAAAGGCCAAATTATGATGAACCAATTGCTAGTGAGTTGAGTGCACTTGATTGTCTCTATGAAGTTTTGTTTGAAAATCATGAATCTGAAAATTTTGATGAAGTGTTGAAAGAAGAAATTTATAAGGTGATTCATGATATCTCCTTGGTTGGAAAGCATGATTGCAATGATGTTACTATCAATTCTATCAATGTCAATTATGCTAATGATATGCAAAGCCGCAAGCTTGGGGATGCTATGTTTGATGAAGATGATATTTTTAGTCCCCCAAGTTTTGATGAGCAAATTTATTATGATGTTTGCATGCCTCCTATTCATGATGATGGTGAAACTTATCATCATGGTTTTAATTTGCAATCTGGTCATGTCAATCAAGTGTCTCATGATAGTTATTTTGTTGAGTTTGCTCCCACTACTATGGATAAAAAGGAATTTGCTTATGTGGAGAGTAATGAAAATTCTATGCTTGTGCATCATGAAAAGAATGATTTATGTGATAGTTATATTGGTGAATTCCCTTATGATGCTACTGAAATTTATTATGAGGGAGGAACATATTCTTGTAGGAATTGCAATAATATCAAGTTTCCTCTCTATGTGTTCAAAGTTTTGAAGTTATGCTTGTTTTGCCTTCCTATGCTAGTTGATTCTTGTTCCCATAAATTGTTTGCTCACAAAATCCCTATGCATAGGAAGTGGGTTAGACTTAAATGTGATTTTAATGCTAATCCCAGGGCATGGCCCACTTCACCAGCTAAGCACAACCATGCACAGCCCCACTCGAGACAAGGCCCTCGTGAGGCCCCTAGGCTCACGAGGAGGAGCAGCGACAAGGCCGGCTAAGGATGGGCCTCCCCAGGCCCCCTCTGGAGCGGCGGAGATCTCTATGCAGGGACCGGCCTCAGGAGTCAATGATGACGCAAGGAAGGATAGGCGGGTGCTAGCGCGCCAGGCGGTGCAGTTTCCCCGTTGGTGCAAAGGTGGCAAGGACGTACGCGGGTTCCCAAAGCATCCCCCAAAGGTTTCCATTCTGGTGCAACAAGACCACGACCACGAGCCCCGCAGGGCGGATGTCATCGCCGAGCCCACCCCTGCGGCGTCGACAACTACTTTGCAGGCGAAGACCACCTTTGGACAGCGCGGGCATGAACCCCTGCCCCCCTTCAAATTTGGCTGTTGTGGGATCCCTTCCCGCCATTGCGATAAGGGAAGAGGACCCGGGGCACCGCTATATATAGAGGTTAGGCTGCACCATAGGGCCGGACCCGAAATCAGTCGATTCACCCATCCACCACAGAGCCAACAGAGGGCCAAGAACACCTCAGGAGCGCCCTCACGAGGCTCCTCATCTTTGTACTAGTTCATCCAGCAAACCTCCACGAGAGGCAATCCACCAAAGCAGGAGTAGGGTATTATGCTTCGCAGCGGTCCGAACCTGGGTAAACTACCGTGTTCATCTTCTTCCTCGTCATCGTGCGAGTTCATCCTCTAGATCATCGTGTAGCGAGCTAGGTTGGGCGAGGCTGTAGGGGATCTTTGCACACGCCCCTGTGTTCGAATCTTAAGGGTTTTGCGGAGCCCAAACTCCGACATTTGGCGCGCCAGGTAGTGGGCGTGTCGAAGTCGTCCTCAAGCCAAGCTCTTCTCCCACCTCGCCGTTCCGATGTCTGACGCTTGCCAAGCCCGCGCTGAACACCGTGCTGCCCGCGTCGCTCAGACGGCACCCGTGGGCCACGCCGACGCGCGCCGGTCACCCTCGCCTGTGGCCAACGCCGCCACAGGCCCGGACGCCCACGAGCAACAAGACTCCTCCCATCCGGTCACCGCGCAGCGCGACGGCCACATCGCCACCCCGTCGATCGTCCCAGCTACCGGGTCGTCCTCCCACGCTCGGCCCGGACCGGCGCGCGGTTCGGGCGCACTCGCCATGGTGAACGAGCTGCTCCGCTACCGCCCCGCCCCCGACCGCTACGACGACTGGCTTGGGCGCATCGCGGAGCTCGTCAGCGCCGCCGGTGAGGCTTCAGCACTCTCCTACTCGCTTCGACCCCGACCGTCCCAGGCAGATGACGCGGCCCACGACGCGCCGCCACCTCCTCCGCAATGCGACGTCGACCCCGAGCCCAGGCGAGAGGCGCGCCTGCGCGACCGGCCCCGCGAACCGCGGGCAAGGGCAGGAGATGAAGTAAGCTGCCAAGTGGTTCCCCGCTCGCGCGTTGACGCGCGTGCGCTCCCCGCGCAGCCGGTCCAGCGTCGCGACCGGGCGCCACTCGAGGCAGCTCCTCAGGAGCGTCGAGACCGGGTCCCTCCCACATACGTAGCACCCGTCGAGCCAGTGGGGTGCCTCGCCATCGCCCCGGAGCTCCACCCAACCACGTGGCCTTGCAAGTTCAAGCCTGACCTGCCCCCGCGCTACGACGGCACCCCAGATCCCGCCGAGTTCCTATAGCTCTACTCCCTGAGCGTCCGGGCGGCCGGAGGAGACGACAAGGTCATGGCGTGCTGGTTCCCCATGGCGCTCAAGGGCGGTGCGCTCTCCTGGCTCCTCAACCTCCGGAGGCCTCCATCACCTCCTGGGATGACCTGCGCAAACGCTTCATCGCCAACTTCCAAGGTACTCGCGACCGTGCGCTCACCGTGAACGACCTGCGGCGTATCAAGCAGCAGGAGGGAGAGACCCTGCACAAGTTCATACAACGCTTCACGACTACGCGCCTCAAGATCCCGAAGGCGTCGGACGAGGCTATCATCTCCGCGTTCACCGACGGCGTCACGGACCTTAAGATGAAGGAGGAGCTCGCCATGAATGACGAACTGTGCTCAGCCTTGGAGATGTTCAATCTGGCGAACAGGTGCGCCAAGGCTGAAGAGGACCGCCTGTCGCTCCGCGGGCCTCCGGCGGCCGAGCCGGAGGAAAAGAAGATCAAGGCCAAGGAGGCGAAGCGCAAGGCCCCGGCAGTGCTTGCGGCCGAGCCTGAGGCAAAGCGCAGCCGAGGTGAGGAACACCCCGTAGGAGGAAGGCCGACCTGCATCTTCCATGGCACCAACAACCACGACACCGCCGACTGCCAGGAACTCAGGCTGGTCCGTGCCGAACACTTCGGCAGGCGCCCTGTACGCGCTGACCGTGGCTTCGGACGCGACGGAGGCCGCGGTGGAGGCCGTTGGGACAGCCGAGAGCCGCGCCAGGGATGGCACGATCAGCCTCAGGAAGACCGCTGGCGCGATCAGGCGCTGGACGACCGCTGGCGCGATCAGGCTTGGGAGGATCGCTGGCGCGACGACCCTCCGGAGGGGTCACGCCGCGGTCAGCCTCGTGAGGCACGTCCTCGCGAGGCTGGCCTACCACCACTACCTCCACCACCCAGAAGGAAGGAAGAGGACTGGCAGGACGATGGGGCTGGGGGCTTCCAGGAGGTCAGAGCGGTAGCCTATATCCTGGGCGGCGCCCAGGCCCCAGCGTCGAACCGCGTCTTCAAGCAGTTCACACGGGAGGTTAACGCGGCTCTCCCGAAGCCCGAAGCAATGCGCCCCCTCAAGTGGTCCCAAGTCACCATTACCTTCGACTCGAGGGACCAGCTCAGGTGCTCGGCCATGGCCGGCAAGCTCCCCATGCTGTGCACTCCAACCATCAGCAACGTCCTCGTCACCAAGACCCTCATCGACAGTGGGGCGGGGCTCAATGTCCTCTCCATTGAGACCTTCGAGACGCTCCAGGTTCCGTACGAACAGCTCATGCCGACCAAGCCCTTCTCGGGAGTCACAGATGGGTCCACCGTCCCCATCGGGCAAGTGCGCCTGCCCGTCACCTTTGGCGGACGCGAGAACTACCACACTGAGATCATCGTCTTCGACGTCGCGCACATCCACCTCCCGTACAACGCGATCCTCGGGTACCCGGCCCTCGCCAAGTTCATGGCGGTGACTCACCACGGCTACAATGTCCTCAAGATGCCAGGGAGTGGAGGCGTCATCACCGTCGCCTGCGTTGAGAAGGATGCCGTCTGCTCCCTCGAGCGTGCCTACCGCGCCGCGGCGGCCGAGCGCTCGGACGACGATGAGGAAACCCTGCCACGAGAGGACACATGCAAGAAGAAGAAGCAGCTCCTTCCCGTGGGGCATCCCAGGGCCTCGGGCTCTGTGCCCAGGGACGGGGCCCCGCCTCCCATCGCATAGGATAGTGCGCTCGGCGCCCCTCTTGGGTTGGGCTCGGGGGCTCCCATCCGGGGAGCTTCCGGCCTGGCCAGTGAGACAAGGGAGGCGCTCGGGCACAACCTGGAGGCGCGTCCTGACGCGCGTCTGCTCGAGTCGGGAGCACGGCGCGTGGCGCCGAGCTCGCAAGAGTCCGTTATCAGAGCGATCGAGGAGCTTCGAGAAGCGCAGGCCATGCAAGGCGGGGACTGCCCAGCACCACCAATCGCAGCCGCCATCATCGGCACGGTCGACCAGCCGCGCGTCTGCGTCAACGCGCTCGCGATCAACAGGGCCGCGTCCTAGGGCCCCTTTTGGCCGACGCGTGCCGATCATGGATGGGTCTACCCGTGCAACTACTTCCGCATACCCTTCGGCCTAGCAAACACAGGCGTCACGTTCTAGTGCCTTCACCAGGCCATGCTCGTACCTTGCCTGGCGGGGCGTGGCGAAGAGTTGGAGGAGATGCTCGGACCAAGCGAAGGTCCCGAGCCCCGGGAGACGATGGGCCCGTGAGGGTCGCGCTCGTGGAGGTGTGAGATCAAGCTCTGATGGCAGCTTCGACCCATCGGCGGCATGGCCGCCAGGTGACTTTTTGTTGGCTGTTGTGAGGTAACTCTTTGGTTCACTCCGTTTGAGGGCGCCCACCTGGCCGCATTATCCTCAGGCGATCAGGGCACACCCCTGAAGCTGCCTTGTTTACGCATGTTTCAATAATTTCCCATGCATATGATCTGCTTCCTAACGTTTTACCTTGCCTGCATGGCTCTTTGTCGGCGTGAATGTCGCCGCACCACCCTTTCTTAGTTGGTGTTTCGCAAGGGGTCGTGCACCACGGCCCTCCCCGGGGCACCTCGGAGCTGGATAGCAAGGCCCTGTCGCCTCAGGGACATGTGTCTTCAGGCAGTCGACCCCCGCCTGGGGGCTCCGACCGCAGCGCGGCACCTCAGCATGGAGTCTCGGGAGGCCCCGTGGCCTCCTGAGGCAGCAGCCGGCAGGATGGAATGGGGGTCGCTCGAACGTCAAGGGGGACTCCTGAGCATCGCTCCTCAGGAGCCTTATTGGTCATATAGCCACTCGCCCCTTGGTGTCGTCCTTGGTGATCCGGTCGGCATCAAGGGTGTCGGGGCCTCGCCTCGTAGTTGCGTCCTTGGTGATCCGGTCGTACACTACGGTGGTAGGGAAATGTGCGGGACTGGGACCTGCCGACGTAGAGCCGCTTGGGCGTCAAAGGGGGCTCCTGAGCAATGCGCCTCAGGGGCCTTACCGGTCATAATGCCACTCACCCCTTGACGTCGTCCTTGGTGATCCGGTCAGCGTCAAGGGTGTCGGGGCCTGACCTCATAGTTGCGTCCTTGGTGATCTGGTCGTACACTATGGGGGACGGGAAATATGCGGGGCCGGGGCCTGCAGACGCAGAGTGCCAAAAGGACTCCCAACCTGCCTCACACGTGAGGAAGAAGAAGACTGCAGGGCCTCAGATGGCGCCACCTACAAGAAGACTCAGGCGCAAACCGCCTTTGAGGTAGGGACCTCGCGAGGCCAAAGCGCCCTCGCGAGCTCCCATATACACCTCCCAGTTCTGCCGTGCCAGCCACGCGTACGAACTCTATGGGCTGTATACGCCCGGAGCCCCCCGAGGACGCGGAGGGGTTCCTCCCACGCAATGTGGCAGCCACAGCTCCGTGCTGGCGGAGAAGTCAACACTGCCCATCAATGGCTATGCCCATGCAATGTGGAAGCCACAGCCCCGTGCTGGCGGTCAACATGGTCCACCAATGACTATGCCCACGCAATGTGAAAGCCACACCCCCGTGCTGGCGGTCAACACGGTCCCCCAATGACTATGCCCACGCAATGTGGAAGCCCTTCGCTCCGTGCTGGGGATAAACAACCGAGGGCGCCCCAGTGGCTGCATCCAACCTCAGGAAGGCCCCTCGCGGCCCCGTCTCCCTGCGTTCCCCAGGGATGTACGCGTGAGGGGGCTGCACGGGGGCTGCTACCGGGCCAAGCCTGGTACACGCCACCTTCACAGGTCTGCCAAATCTGGTCTTCACGTGCCCATCTCAGCAGAAGCCAACGAGGAAAGGTATGGGAGCCGCTCGTACGTCAAGGGGGACTCCTGAGCATCGCGACTCAGGAGCCTCACTGGCCCCATAGCCCCTCACCCCTTGGGACCGTCCTTGGTGATCCGGTCGGCCCCAACGGCGGTTGAGGTATGCGTGGGGACGAGCCCTACCGACGCAGAGCTCAGAAGCGCTCAAACCCCTAAGGAGAACCTCGGAGCTCGTACGTCAAGGGGGGCTCCTGAGCATTGCGACTTAGGATCCTCACTGGCCCTGTAGCCCCTCACCCCTTGGGACCGTCCTTGGTGATCCGGTTGGCCCCAATGGCGGCTGAGGTATGCGCGGGGCCGGGCCCTACCAACGCAGAGCACAAGGTGTTCGAAACCCCAAAGCACTCACAACCCTTGAGGAGGACGTTGGAGCTCGCACATCAAGGGGGACTCCTGAGCATCGCGACTCAGGAGCCTCACTGGCCACGTAGCCCCTCACCCCTTGGGACCGTCCTTGGTGATCCGGTCGGCCCCAACGGCGGCTGAGGTATGCGCGGGGCCGGGCCCTGCCGACGCAGAGTACAAGGTGTTAGAAATCTTCAAGTTAACCCAATCTTCACCGTGTTCCCTTCATGAGGGCTCCTCGTACGTCAAGGGGGACTCCTGAGCATCGCGACTCAGGAGCCTCACTGGTCCTGTAGCCCCTCACCTCTTGGGACCGTCCTTGGTGATCCGGTCGGCCCCAACGCCGGCCGAGGTATGCGCGGGGCCAGGCCCTGCCGACGCAGAGCATCACAGCAACCAGGAAGGAAACAAGGCGAAGATAGCAACCACACAGTTCAACAGTTATTACAAGCTTTAGAAGTATTCGCAAATGCAAACAAGTTTAACGCCTCCGCGAGGCACTATGAACGTTGCAGGAAAGGAAAGAGGAAGAACAATCAGGAGGAGCCACCATCACCACTCGCCCCGACCGCGAGGGACTCGTCGTCGACGTCGCTTGCGTCATCTTCTTCGTCGCCGACACCTGCAGCTTCAAGAGGTGGAGGAACGGTCATGCGGGTGAACCTCTTCACCAGCGCCTCCACGGCTCCCTTCACTGCCGCTGCAGCGCCGGCGCGGACCCCGGGGCAGACCGGGCGGATTACGGAGTCAAAGTCAAACCCCGCCTCGCGAAGGTGAAGATGGCTGAAAACGCGCGTCGCGGCCTCGGAAAGGAGGTCGCGGCACTCACTCTCCAAGACCCCGTCCACCACGGCAACGACGCCCTCCAGCACCTCGACGAGCTTCGAGGCGAGTCCCGCGAAGCCATCCTCCGGAGCCGCCAGGGGCTCTCCAAACCCATCCCGGCATATGGAGTGGAGCGCTTCATGAAGCTTGAGCTCGACGGAGGGAAAGGCGCTGAGCTCCGCGGCCTTCTTCTCCTCAGCCGCGGCAAGGGCCTCCTCCCTGGTGGCGAGCCGGGACTCCTTCGAAGCGACTTCCTTTTCTTGCGTGTCCAGGCGCTCTCGCTCCGCGGCCTGGCGGGTCGCCTCCTGGGATAGCTCGGAGTCCCGGGCGACAAGCTTGGCCTCCCGGGTCTTGAGATCTTCTTCCTGCAGACGCAGCCGCTCCGCAAGCTCAGACTTCTCCTCATGGAGGGCCTTCAGGTGGGCCTCCACCTCTTCACAGCGCCGGGTAGCAGACACCGCTTCAGCTAGTGCCTCCTCGCGGGCTGCCCTGGCAGTCGCAGCTTCCTTCTCGCTCTTCTACGCGGCAGCCTCGGCCTGACCCCAGATCGCCACGGTAGTGGCGTCGGCCTAGAGCCACCCTGACAGGAGCCCTAGGCGCCCGCTCGCGAGGCGATCGTCGGCACCCCCGAGGGCGCCACGAACCTGACCCAGAACGGCAGAGGCCCCGTCTAGGACGTCGAGGCCACGCGACGAAGGCATCAAGACCTCCTCCGGAGGAGTCTCCTGTGCGATCGCGGGAGGCATCCCCGAGGAGACAGCGGCACGAGGAGCAGGAGGCTCCGGAGGCCGCACAGCGACCACAGACACGGACGGATCGACGGGCGGCCGATCCTCAGGAGCCGGCCCTCTGGACGGCGACACCGCCGCGCCCTCGAGGGCAGGAGCGATCACGCCAACATGCATTGGGGGCTCAAGGGGCTCCCCGACGATGACCAGGGGGTTTGCATCGCGAGCCCCTCCCCCTCGGCAACAGGCGACGGCAGGACAGCAGGAGCGGGCGGCACGTCGGAAGGCGCCTTCGGCTTGACTCCCGCCTTCTTCTTCCTCATCTTCAGCACGGTGGCGTTCCTGGTCACCAAGCAAAGGAAGGTCATCAATACACAAGCCATCGGCGGGCGAGCAAGGCCAAGCCGGGTCACTTACTCCTCAACGTCGACCCACTTCCTCTTCCTCTCCGCTCCGGCAACGACGGAGGCGCCAACGCCTTCCTCGGCGAGAGCTCCACCACGTGGGGGAGCAAAGGCGCTGTCCACAAGGGCGGCCACTAGAGGGGTCGCCATGGCCCCGGCCCCGCCCACCTTGCCCGCGAGCTGCGATTCGGGCAGGGGCGAGGCCGGCGCTTCAACCACCTTGCCGGCAAAGGCAGGGCGCACCGGAGGAGACCCCGCCCCGCGCTTCCTGGGGGTCGACACACAGGCGGACCGCGTGGCACGAGGGGCCGGTCCTAGCCCCCAGGGGGCCTTGGCGGAACCGGGGGAGCCCGCAGCGGAAGCCTCACTGACATCGTCGTCGTCCTCAAGGTCACGCAAGAGCGTGTTCTGCGACGGGGAGACGCCCCCGTCAGGTCGTCGTCCCCTGTCTCCTCCGAATCCTCCCCGCCCGTGGTGTCACCAGAGGACACCATCACCGGGGAACCAAGGCCCTCAGCTGGGGAGAGCCCCAGCTCGTTGAAGACGGGCATCGCAACAACCAGATCGGCTACGTCGTCGCGGCAGTACAGCGGGGCATGGGCGTCGGGGAGATCACCGGGGTCGCCATTGAGCAGGGTCGCCACAGCCTTGTTCAGTTCCTCAGAGGTTATGCGTGCGTACCAAAGCCGGAGGTCGTCGCCGCTGCCTTGATAGTCCCACAAGGGCCTAGAATGGGACTGGAGAGGCACCAGCCGTTGCGTCAGGAACTCCTTCACTATCATCCCCCAGTCAGCTTCCTGGCACTGATGTCACGAGAAATCCGCTCCAAGACGGGCCCGGCCCGGGGGTCGGAAAGCTTCGCGGAGCTCCACGCGGAGGTCTTCTCCGGCAGCCCCTTCGGCAGATCCAACCGGGGGTTGGTGTCTTTGAGGTCCATGAGGACCCATCAGTGCCTGAAGTTCTCCAGCTTCTTCCCAGCCTTTAAGAGCATGTTGCCGCTCTGGATCGCGACGAAGGAGACACACGCCGACCGTTGAGCACCGTCATGCACGCGCAAGCTGAAGAAATGGCGGAAGAGGGCCACCGAAGGCCTCACGCCCACGAAAGCCTCGCAGTAGAAGGCAAAGACGGATAAGAGCAGAATGGAGTTGGGTTGGATATGAAGGGCCTGGATCCCGTAGTGGTCGAGGATGGCGGTGAAGAAAGCGGAGAAGGGCGGGACGAGCCCAGCGAAGACGCTATGGAGAAAGAAGGGGTAGACCGCCTCGGACGAGGGTCGCTTCTTCGAGGAGCCGCCCCATATCAGGGTCCGCCCCCACTCGTTGGTCTCATCCGCCGTCGACGGGAGCACCGGGAAGAGGTCCTCGTCCTTGGCGATGGTGGACCCTGAGAGCGCTGGAGAGATAGGAGCGGAGGCCGAGCTCTGGGCCTCTGGCTTCTGCTTGCCGGCGGGAGCCATCAAGGAGCCAACGGGGCCTAAGCGGCAAGGAGGAGGACGGAGCAATGCCGGATCTGGAGAGACTTCTGCTGAAGCCGGAGATCTTGGAAGCAAGAGCAGGTGCGCAAGACGGAAAAGCAATAATGGCTCGGCGCTAGAAGTCAGGCTCTTGTCGACACAGGTGGAGGCCGAAGGGGCGAGGGACGCCCGACATCAACCGCATGACGCGCACCAGTCCTGGCCCGCAGGTGTTTGGGGCCCGCGGCGCTTCGTGCCGCCCTCAAGGCTTCGCCCGGAAGCCAGCTTGGGCGCGCCTTGGGCCCGGGGGTTACTGTCGGTGTTCTGGGAACGGGGGTACCCAGACCTGCCTGCCTGCGGCCCAGGGCATGGCCCACTTCACCAGCCAAGCACAACCATGCACAGCCCCACTCGAGACAAGGCCCTCATGAGGCCCCTAGGCTCACAAGGAGGAGCAGCGACAAGGCCGTCTAAGGATGGGCCTCCCCAGGCCCCCTCCGGAGCGGCGGAGATCTCTATGCAGGGACCGGCCTCAGGAGTCAAAGATGACGCAAGGAAGGACAGGTGGGTGCCAGCGCGCCAGGCGGTGCAGTTTCCCCTTTGGTGCAAAGGGGGCAAGGACGTATGCGGGTTCCCAAAGAATCCCCCAAAGGTTTCCATTCTGGTGCAACAAGACCACGACCACGAGCCCCGCAGGGCGGATGTCATCGCCGAGCCCACCCCTGCGGCGTCGACAGCTACTTTGCAGGCGAAGACCACCTTTGGACAGGGCGGGCATGAACCCCTGTCCCCCTTCAAATTTGGCCGTTGTGGGATCCCTTCCCGCCATTGCGATAAGGGAAGAGGACCCGGGGCACCGCTATATATAGAGGTTAGGCTGCACCGTAGGGCCGGACCCGGAATCAGTCGATTCACCCATCCACCACAGAGCCAATAGAGGGCCAAGAACACCTCAGGAGCGCCCTCACGAGGCTCCTCATCTTTGTACTAGTTCATCAACCAAACCTCCACGAGAGGCAATCCAACAAAGCAGGAGTAGGGTATTACGCTTCGCAGCGGTCCGAACCTGGGTAAACTACCGTGTTCATCTTCTTCCTCGTCATCGTGCGAGTTCATCGTCTAGACCATCGTGTAGCGAGCTAGGTTGGGCGAGGCTGCAAGGGATCTTTGCACACGCCCCTGTGTTCGAATCTTAAGGGTTTTGCGGAGCCCGAAATCCGACAGATAACTTTCTAAGGCCATGTTATTTTGAAAGGACACAATTACTTGTTAGTATGCTTGAAGTATTACGGTTTTTATGTCAACATTGAGCTTTTGTTTTGAATCTTATGGATCTGAACATTCATGCCACAACAAAGGATATTACATGGATAAATATGTTAGGTAGCATTCCACATCAAAAATTCTGTTTTTATCATTTACCTACTCCAGGACGAGCAGGTATTAAGCTTGGGGATGCTTGAAACGTCTCCAATGTATCCATAATTTTTAATTGTTCCATGCTATTATATTATCTGTTTTGGATGTTTTATATGCATTAATATGCTATTTTATATTATTTTTGGGACTAACCTCTTAATCTAGTGCCTAGTGCCAGTTTCTGTTTTTTCCTTGTCTTTGAGTATTGCAGATAAGGAATATTAAACGGAGTCCAAACAGAATAAAATCTTCAGAATGATTTTTCTTAGACCAGAAGAAACCTACTAGACTTGGAGATGAAGGCAGGAGACCTGCCGGGAGGCGACAAGCCACCTGTGCGTGCCCTAGGGGGGGGCGCCCCCCTGGATTGTGGCCCCCCAGCAGGCCTCCTAACCCTATTCTTCGGCCTATAAATTCCCAAATATTCCCCCAATACCAAAAAGAGCCACGAAAATACTTTTCCGCCGCCGGAAGCCTCTGTTCCCGTGAGATCCCATCTTGGAGCCTTTTCCGGTAATCTGCCGGAGGGGGATTCGATCACGGAGGGCATCTACATCAACTCCATTCCCTCTCCGATGATGCGTGAGTAGTTCACCTCAGACCTTCGGGTCCATAGCTAGTAGCTAGATGGCTTCTTCTCTCTCTATGTTCTTCAATACCATGTTCTTCATGATCTTCATGGAGATCTATCCGATGTAATACTCTTTTGCGATGTGTTTGTCGAGATCCGATGAATTGTGGGTTTATGATCAGATTATCTATGAATATTATTTGAATTTTCTCTGAATTCTTATATGCATGATTTCATATCTTTGCAAGTCTCTTCGAGTTATTTGTTTGGTTTGGCCAACTAGATTGGTAATTCTTGCAATGGGAGAAGTGCTTAGTTTTGGGTTCAATCTTGCGGTGTCCTCACCCAGTGACAAAGTAGGGGTAGCGAGGCACGTATTTGTATTGTTGCCATCGAGGATAATACGATGGGGTTTTCATCATATTGCTTGAGTTTATCCCTCTACATCATGTCATCTTACCTAATGCGTTACTCTGTTCTGCATGAACTTAATACTCTAGATGCAGGCAGGAGTCGGTCGATGTGTGGAGTAATAGTAGTAGATGTAGAATCGTTTCGGTCTACTTGACACGGACGTGATGCCTATATGCATAATCATTGCCTTGGATATCGTCATAACTATGCGCTTTTCTATCAATTGCTCGACAGTAATTTGTTCACCCACCGTATTATTTTCCTTCAATAGAGAAGCCTCTAGTGAAACCTATGGCCCCCGGGTCTATTTTCCATATTATATTTTCAGATCTATAAACCAAAAATACCAAAAATACCTTGCTGCAATCTTTTTACTTTTGTTTTACTTTTCGTTTTAGCAATCTTCTACATCTATCTCTATCAGATCTCATCCTTGCAAATAACCGTGAAGGGATTGACAACCCCTTTATAGCGTTGGGTGCAAGTGTTTGATTATTTGTGTAGGTACATCTATTGGGGACTTGCTTGTATCTCCTACTGGATTGATACCTTGGTTCTCAACAACTGAGGGAAATACTTATCTACTTTGCTGCATCACCCTTTCCTCTTCAAGGGAAAACCAACGCAAGCTCAAGAAGTAGCAAGACGGATTTCTGGCGCCGTTGCCGGGGAGATCTACATGAAGCCTACCAAGTACCCATCACAAACTCATCTCTTGCATTTACATTATTTGCCATTTGCCTCTCGTTTTCCTCTCCCCCACTTCTAAAACGATTTTCAGAAAATACCAAAAAGATTTGCCTTTTTCTCGCCGGATCTCTTTTTCTTTGCTTGTGTTGCCATGTGCCTTCTATTTGCTTGCATCTTCGCTTGCTAAAATTCTATTCATATGGATCCTCATCCACTAGTTAATCTTTTCAAAAGGCCAAATTATGATGAACCAATTGCTAGTGAGTTGAGTGCACTTGATTGTCTCTATGAAGTTTTGTTTGAAAATCATGAATCTGAAAATTTTGATGAAGTGTTGAAAGAAGAAATTTATAAGGTGATTCATGATATCTCCTTGGTTGGAAAGCATGATTGCAATGATGTTACTATCAATTCTATCAATGTCAATTATGCTAATGATATGCAAAGCCGCAAGCTTGGGGATGCTATGTTTGATGAAGATGATATTTTTAGTCCCCCAAGTTTTGATGAGCAAATTTATTATGATGTTTGCATGCCTCCTATTCATGATGATGGTGAAACTTATCATCATGGTTTTAATTTGCAATCTGGTCATGTCAATCAAGTGTCTCATGATAGTTATTTTGTTGAGTTTGCTCCCACTACTATGGATAAAAAAGGAATTTGCTTATGTGGAGAATAATGAAAATTCTATGCTTGTGCATCATGAAAAGAATGATTTATGTGATAGTTATATTGTTGAATTCCTTCATGATGCTACTTAAATTTATTATGAGGGAGGAACATATGCTTGTAGGAATTGCAATAATATAAAGTTTCCTCTCTATGTGTTCAAAGTTTTGAAGTTATGCTTGTTTTGCCTTCCTATGCTAGTTGATTCTTGTTCCCATAAATTGTTTGATCACACAATCCCTATGCATAGGAAGTGGGTTAGACTTAAATGTGATTTTCATGCTATTCATGATGCTCTTTTGAATATCTCAATTACTATTTTTTATGTGAGCATCATTGAAATCGTTATGCCTAACTAAGGGCGTTAAACAATAGCGCTTGTTGGGAGGCAACCCAATTTTATTTTATGTTTTTGTTTGTTGCTTCTGTTCTTGAGTGTTTTGCACATTATTACCTCTGTAGTAATTGTGTTTTATTGTTTTAATTTGTGTTTGTGCCAAGTAAGACCTTTGGGATGGTTTACGGTGATTGTTGATTTGGTTTTGCTGAAAAACAGAAACTTTTGCGCTCAGTCCAGGAATTTTATAAATTCACCAGAGCGTCAATTGGATCTGAATTTTTTATTAAATATTTATATACAAATTTCCCTGATTTTCCTAAGTTTTCAGAATTTTTGGAGTTACAGAAGTATTCGAAGTTTACAGATTGCTACAGACTGTTCTGTTTTTGACAGATTCTGTTTTCTTTGTGTTGTTTGCTTATTTTGATGTATCTATGGGTTGTATCGGGGGGTATGAACCATGGAGAAGTTAGAATACAGTAGATATTACATCAATATAAATAAATAATGAGTTCACAACAGTACCTAAAGTGGTGATTTATTTTTCTTATACTAACGGATCTCACGAGTTTTCTGTTGAGTTTTGTGTTGTGAAGTTTTCAAGTTTTGGGTAAAGATTTGATGGACTATGGAATAAGGAATGGCAAGAGCCTAAGCTTGGGGATGCCCAAGGCACCCCAAGCCATATTCAAGGATACCAAAGAGCCTAAGCTTGGGGATGCCCCGGAAGGCATCCCCTCTTTCGTCTTCAATCCATCGGTAAATTTACTTGAGGCTATATTTTTATTCACCACATGATATGCGTTTTGCTTGGAGCGTCTTGTATGATATGAGTCTTTGATTTTTATTTTGCCACAATCATCCTTGCTGCACACATCTTTTGAGAGGGACACGCATTAATCGTGAATTTATTAGAATACTCTATGTGCTTCACTTATATCTTTTGAGCTAGGTAATGTTGCTCTAGTGCTTCACTTATATCTTTTTAGAGCACGGTGGTGTTTTGTTTTATAGAAATAATTTAACTCTCGTACCTCACTTATATTATTTTGAGAGTCTTTAAACAGCATGGTAATTGGTTTAGGTTATGAATTTAGTCCTAATATAATGGGCATCCAAGAGGGATATAATAAAAACTTTCATATAAAGTGCATTGAATACTATGAGAAGTTGGATTCCTTGCATATAGTTTTGAGATATAAAGATGGTGATGTTAGAGTCATGCTAGTGAGTAATTGTGGAATGGTAAAAATACTTGTGTTAAAGTTTGTGACTCCCGTAGCATGCACGTATGGTGAACCGTTATGTAACGAAGTCGGAGCATGATTTGTTTAATGATTGTCATCCTTTGTGTGAGGGTCGGGAGCGCGCGATGGTTAACTCCTACCAACCTCTCCCCTAGGAGCATGCATCTAATACTTTGCTTCGATAACTAATAGATTTTTGCAATAAGTATGTGAGTTCTTTATTACTAATGTGAGTCCATGGATTATACGCACTCTCACCCTTCCACCATTGCTAGCGTCTCTAGTACCGCGCAACTTTCGCCGGTGCATTAAACCCACCTTCCTCAAAACAGCCACCATATACCCATCCTCAAAACAGCCACCATACCTACCTATTATGGCATTTCCATAGCCATTCCGAGATATATTGCCATGCAATTTCCACCGTTCCGTTTTTTTATGACACGCACCATCATTGTCATATTGCTTTGCATGATCGTAAGACAGCTAGCATGATGTTTTCATGGCTTGTCTGTTTTTTTGATGTCATTTGCTATGCTAGATCGTTGCACATCCCGGTACACCACCGGAAGCATTCATATAGAGTCATACCTTGTTGTAGGTATCGAGTTGTAAGTAAATAAAAGTGTGATGATCATCATTATTAGAGCATTGTCCCATGAGAGGAAAGGATGATGGAAGCTATGATTCCCTCACAAGTAGGGATGAGTTTTCGGACTTTACAAATAATAAAAGAGGCCAATGAAGCCCCCCAAAAAAAAGAGGCCAAAGATGCCCACCAAAATATATAAAAAAAAGAAAAAAAATGAGAGAAAAGAGAGAAGGGACAATGTTACTATCTTTTTTCCACACTTGTGCTTCAAAGTAGTACCTTGATCTTCATGAAAGAGAGTCTCTTATTTTTTGTCACTTTCATATACTAGTGGGAATTTTTCATTATATAACTTGGCTTGTATATTCCAATGATGGGCTTCCTCAAATTTCCCTAGGTCTTCGTGAGCAAGCAAGTTGGATGCACACCCACTTAGTTTGTTTTTGAGCTTTCATACACTTATAGTTCTAGTACATCCGTTGCATGGCAATCCCTACTCACTCACATTGATATCTATTGATGGGCATCTCCATAGCCCGTTGATAGACCTAGTTGATGTGAGACTATCTTCTCCTTTTTCATACAACCTCCACCATATTCTATTCCACCTATAGTGCTATATCCATGGTTCACGCTCATGTATTGCGTGAAAGTTGAAAAGGTTTGAGAACATAAAAGGTGTGAAACAATTGCTTGACTTGTCATCGGGGGTGTGCATGATTTAGATACTTTGTGTGGGGAAGATGGAGCATAGCTAGACCATATGATTTTGTAGGGATAACTTTCTAAGGCCATGTTATTTTGAAAGGACACAATTCCTTGTTAGTATGCTTGAAGTATTACTGTTTTTATATCAACATTGAGCTTTTGTTTTGAATCTTATGGATCTGAACATTCATGCCACAATAAAGGATATTACATGGATAAATATGTTAGGTAGCATTTCACATCAAAAATTCTGTTTTTATCATTTACCTACTCGAGGACGAGCAGGAATTAAGCTTACGGATGCTTGATACGTCTCCAACGTATCTATAATTTTTGATTCTTCCTTGCTATTATATTATCTGTTTTGGATGTTTTATATGCATTAATATGCTATTTTATATTATTTTTGGGACTAACCTATTAATCTAGTGCCTAGTGCCAGTTTCTGTTTTTTCCTTGTTTTTGAGTATTGCAGATAAGGAGTATTAAATGGAGTCCAAACGGAATAAAATCTTCGGAATGATTTTTCTTGGACCAGAAGAAACCTGCTAGACTTGGAGATGAAGGCAGGAGACCTGCCGGGAGGCGACAAGCCACCTGGGCACGCCGTATGGGGGGGGGGGGCGCCCCCCTGGCTTGTGGCCCCCCAGCAGGCCTCCTAAGCCTATTCTTCGGCCTATAAATTCCCAAATATTCCCCCAATACCAAAAAGAGCCACGAAAATACTTTTCTGCCGCCGGAAGCCTCTATTCCCGTGAGATCCCATCTTGGAGCCTTTTCCGGTAATCTGCCGGAGGGGGATTTGATCACGGAGGGCATCTACATCAACTCCATTGCATCTCCGATGATGCGTGAGTAGTTCACCTCAGACCTTTGGGTCCATAGCTAGTAGCTAGATGGCTTCTTCTCTCTCTATGTTCTTCAATACCATGTTCTTCATGATCTTCATGGAGATCTATCCAATGTAATACTCTTTTGCGGTGTGTTTGTCGAGATCCGATGAATTGTGGGTTTATGATCATATTATCTATGAATATTATTTGAATCTTCTCTGAATTCTTATACGCATGATTTCATATCTTTGCAAGTCTCTTCGAGTTATTGGTTTGGTTTGGCCAACTAGATTGGTAATTCTTGCAATGGGAGAAGGGCTTAGTTTTGGGTTCAATCTTGCGGTGTCCTCACCCAGTGACAAAGTAGGGGTAGCGAGGCACGTATTTGTATTGTTACCATCGAGGATAAAAAGATGGGGTTTTCATCATATTGCTTGAGTTTATCCCTCTACATCATGTCATCTTACCTAATGCGTTACTCTGTTCTGCATGAACTTAATACTCTAGATGCAGACAGGAGTCGGTCGATGTGTGGAGTAATAGTAGTAGATGCAGAAACATTTCGGTCTACTTGACACGGACGTGATGCCTATATTCATAATCATTGCCTTGGATATCGTCATAACTATGCGCTTTTCTATCAATTGCTCGACAGTAATTTGTTCACCCACCGTATTATTTTCCTTCAAGAGAGAAGCCTCTAGTGAAACCTATGGCCCCCGGGTCTATTTTCCATATTATATTTTCAGATCTATAAACCAAAAATACCAAAAATACCTTGCTGCAATCTTTTTACTTTTGTTTTACTTTTCATTTTAGGAATCTTCTATATCTATCTCTATCAGATCTCGTCCTTGCAAATAACCGTGAAGGGATTGACAACCCCTTTATAGCGTTGGGTGCAAGTGTTTGATTATTTGTGTAGGTACATCTATTGGGGACTTGCTTGTATCTCCTACTGGATTGAGACCTTGGTTCTCAACAACTGAGGGAAATACTTATCTACTTTGCTGCATCACCCTTTCCTCTTCAAGGGAAAACCATCGCAAGCTCAAGAAGTAGCAGCCCCCCAGGACAGCATGGTCCTGCCGCCGCGACCGCGGTCGCCTAGAGGGAGAGGCAGCGGCTCGTCTGATGAAGGGTTTGGGGATGACCAGGAGCCTCGCGTGGCAGCCTGCATCCTTGGCGGAGCCCAAGCCCTCCTGTCAAACTACCGACTCGGACAGCCCCACCGCGCGACGAGCAGCACTCTTCGGGGGCCGGAAGCCGGGCGACCCCTCAGGTGGTCCCAGTATGCCATCTCTTTTGGCTCCAGGGATGGCCTCAAATCCATGGCCACCGTGGGCATGCTCCCCCTGATGTGTACCCCCATCATCCGCGACGTCTCCGTTACCAAGACCCTCGTCAACAGGGGCGTCGACCTCTACGTGCTCTCTGCGGAGACCTTCGAGACTCTCCGGGCGCTCTACAGCAAGCTGGCACCCACTAGGCCGTTCTTCGATGCCACCGGCGGTCCCGTTGTCCCCTTGGGGCAGGTCCGCCTTCCCATGACCTACGGCACGCGCGACAATTACCGCATCGAGCTCATCAACTTCGACGTAGCGCGCATCAGTCTCCTATACAACGCGATCCTGGGATACCCGGCCCTGGCCAAGTTCATGGCAGTGACCCACCATGGTTACAACATCCTCAAGATGCCGGGTCCCGACGGCGTCATCACCATCGCCGGCGATGAGAAAGTCGTGGTTCGTTCCCTCGAGCGGGCCTACAAAGCTGCCGCGGCCGAGCATTCCGACGACGAGGGAGGTGCTGGGCCTTGCGGGGCCCCGCTCCCAAGGAAGAGAGAACTGCCGCTCGTCCCAGGCCTTGCCAAGATGAAGAATGCAGCGCCCGACACCGACGACGCGAGCCCCGTGCCCCTCACCGGCGCCGGCCTCCTCTCGGCATAGGAAGGCGCGCCCATCGCCTCCCTCAGGTTAGGCCTGGGGGCTTCCACCCGGGGAGCGTCTGACCTAGCTGGTATGATGAGGGAGGAGCTCGGGCACCAATTGGAGGCATGCCTCGCCACGCCCCCCCCACGAGCAAGGAGTGCAGCGCCTGGCGCCAGCGTCATGGGAGCTCATCGACCAAGGGATCGGCAAGCAGCGCGAGGAGCGTCACCCTGAGTGCCGGACTGTACAGTCCGTCGCCCCCAGGAGGAGCGGCAGGGGGCGCCCGTGCATCAATCTCGAGGCCCTAACAGGGTCGGGTCCCAGGGCCCCTCCCGGCCCTCGCGCGCCATCGCCAACTATGCCCGCGTGCCTTTTGGCTCGGTAAGCGCCAGCATCACCTTCCAGAAGCAGGCGCAGCTCACGACGGTGCCTCGCGTGGCGCCAGGGCCTCGCGGGTCTCCAAGGCCTCAGGAGCCAGCCGGCCCTTGAGGGGCGAACCTCTGCAGCACGCCTCATCAAGCGGCCTGACGATCCCGCAGCGGCATAGTTGCCAGGTTATTTTTTGTGGTCTGTCCGAGTCAGGTGGCCCCTCATCCCCTCTTGTATTTTGCATTACCCCAAAGCAGGAGCTTGATACGTCTCCGTCGTATCTATAATTTTTGATTGTTTCATGCCAATATTATACAACTTTCACATATTTTTGGCAACATTTTATATGATTTATTGGACTAACCTATTGATCCAGTGCCCAGTGCCAGTTCCTGTTTGTTTCATGTTTTTTTTTCGCAGAATATCCATATCAAACGAAGTCCAAACGCGATAAAAATTTATGGAGATTTTTTCTAGAATATTTGTGAATTTTGAGAAGTGGAATCAATGCAAACGGAGGCCCAAAGCCCCCACAAGACACCAGGGCACGGCCAGGGGGCCCAGGCGTGCCCTGGTGGGTTATGCCTAGCTCGTAAGTCGGTTGGATCTCTCCTTCGAGCGCAAGGAAGCTAATTTTTGGATAAAAATCCCCTCAAAATTTTAGCCCGATCGGAGTTACGGATCTTCGGGAATATAAGAAACGGTTTTCGGCCAGAAAACAGGAACGTGAAATAGAAGTGAACAGAGAGGGAGATCCAATCTAGGAGCGGCGCCTGCCCCTCCTCCGCCATGGAGGCCATGGACCAGAGGGGGAACTCTCCTCCCATCTAGGGGGGAGGCCAAGGAAGAAGAAGAAGGAGGGGGGGGGCTCTCTCCCCCTCTCTCCCGGTGGTGCCGGAACGCCGCCGGGGCAATCATCGTGACGGCGATCTACTCCAACAACTTCGCCGCCGTCAACACCAACTCTCCCCCCTCTATGCAACGGTGTAACACCTCTCTTCCCCGCTGTAATCTCTACTTAAACATGGTGCTCAACTCCATATATTATTTCCCAATGATATTTGGCTATCCAATGATGTTTGAGTAGATCTCTTTTGTCCTATGGGTTAATTGTGGTATGATGTTATGGATGTGACTTGTATGTTGATATGGTGATGTCCTATGGTGCCCTCCGTGTTGCGCAAACGTGAGGGATCCCCGCTGTAGGGTGTTGCAATATGTTCATGATTTGCCTATGGTGGGTTGCTTGAGTGACAGAAGCATAAACCCGAGTAGGTGGGTTGTTGCGTATGGGAGTAAAGGGGACTTGATACTTAATGGTATGGTTGGGTTATTACCTTAATGAACTTTGGTAGTTGCGGATGCTTGCTAGAGTTCCAATCATAAGTTCATATGATCCAAGTACGGAAAGTGTGTTAGCGTATGCCTCTCCCTCATTGCATATAACAAGTATCTATCGTATTATATTCAATTGCCTAGGGACAATCTTTCTATTGCGTTACACAAAAAGCTTTCTACTAAGTTATTTACTTTTATTGTTCTTTTATTAAAACAGCACCTAACTTTTATTTCCATGTTCCTTATTATCTTGCAAAGTACTTCTAGTTTCCCGCAAAGTAGTTTCATACTTGTTCTAGGTAAAGCAAGCATTAGCGTGCGTAGAGTTGTATCGGTGGTCGATAGAACTTGAGGGAATATTTGTTCTACCTTTAGCTCCTCATTGGGTTCGACACTCTTATCGAAAAAGGCTAAAAACGATCCCCTACACTTGTGGGTTATCAAGACCTTTTTCTGGCGCCGTTGCCGGAGAGCAATAGCGTGGGGTGAATATTCTCGTGTGTGCTTGTTTGCTTTATCACTAAGTAATTTTTATTTTCTGTTATTAGTTGTTTTATATCTTTAGTTATGGATATGGAACACGAAACACCAAAAACATTAGTGGTACTTGCTACTCATGGAGATGGGGAACCTCCTAAAACCCTCGATGCTAGTTATGTGAAACACGTTAATTAGTCCTTTGATAGTCCTGAGAAATCCTCATCGAACTTTATAATGGGAGACACATTGGATCAACGTGAGTACTTAAGGGATTATCGCTTGTCTCAAAAAGGGAAACACTTGTGGGATCAAATTAGAATATTGCAATGGTTTGCTTGGGATGCATGCTCGAGATGTGACTTTACTTGTTGCTCTAAGATAGAAGCTCGACACCTTCCCTTTCAATGTAAATTCAACGATAATGAAACCTTGGCTTCATATGCTAAAGTTATTTATGATTAGTATGATGTTGAACGAATAGAAGAATTTGTTGCTTTTAAAGGTGCTTATGAAATTGCTTCTTTGCTTGAAAAGTATGATGATGATGTTCCTTACCAATCTGAAAATTTATCCATACTTAAATATTGCTATGAGAATTATGAATACAATGCTGATATTATTGAATTTATTGAGAGAATGTCCGCTGCCTTGGAAGAGACTAATATTTTGCAGGGACCTATGGAAGAAGTGCTGAAATTGTGAGCTCATTAGATGAAAAAGATGAGGAGGAGAGCGAAGAACAAAAGGAGGAAGAGCGGATTGATCACCCGTGCCCACCTTCTAATGAGAGTAACTCTTCAACTCATACATTGTTTAATTTCCCTTCGCACATACCGAAGGATGAATGCTATGATGATTGCTATGATCCCGTGGATTCATTTGAAATACCCCTTTTTGATGAACTTGATGCTTGCTATGCTTGTGTCCATGATGCCAATACAAATTATGCTTATGAAGATGAACTTGCTATAGTTCCTTATGTTAAGGATGAAATTGTTGCTATTGCACCCACACATGATAGTCCTATTATCTTTTTGAATTCTCCCAAGTACACTATATCGGAGAAGTTTGCTCTTATTAAGGATTACATTGATGGGTTGCGTTTTGCTACTACACATGATGATTTTAATGAATATAATATGCATGTGCTTGCTGCTCCTACTTGAAATTATTATGAGAGAGGAACCAAATCTTCACCTCTCTATGTTTCCAATACTATAAAATTGCAAGAAACTGTTTATACTATGCATTGGCCTTTACTTAATGT
Organism: Elymus sibiricus; assembly: GCA_039707655.1. NCBI lineage: Eukaryota > Viridiplantae > Streptophyta > Magnoliopsida > Poales > Poaceae > Elymus > Elymus sibiricus. The sequence continues at coordinate 389,357,597 of CM077669.1, read as the reverse complement.
GCATGAATTGTTCTTGTATGACATGCCGATGCATAGGAAGAGAGTTAGACTTCATTGTCACATGATATATATCACTTTGTGCTCACTACCAAATTACAAATCATTGTTAATTAAAATTGGGTTTGATATACCATGGGATCCGGGTGGATCCATTACTTGAGCACTTTATGCCTAGCTTAATGGCTTTAAAGAAAGCGCTGCCAGGGAGACAACCCGGAAGTTTTAGAGAGTCATTTATTTCTGTTGTGTGCTTTTATAAAGTTTAAAAACAAAAAAAATATATAGGGGAACCTAAAACTTCACAAAAGGAAAGGTGAAAGTGAGAGAGATGATGAGCATCGTTGAAGTGGGGGATATCCTTGAACTTTGTTCATGCCCATGGAAACTTTGTGAGTCTTGAATCACGGAAACTTTTCCAACAAAAATAATTATCCCCTTGTACAAATCCATTGTATTATAAAAATAATGTGCCAAGATTTGCCTTTAGGATGATTAGATTGCTTGTTGGTATGTGCGGTGTAAAAACAGAAACTTTGGCTGTAGTGCGTGAATTTTCATTTTTTACTGGAACGTCAAAAGTTTCTGAAATTTTTACACAATATTTACATACAAAATTATTATTTCTTCCTATTTTTTCAGAATTTTTGGAGTTACAGAAGTATGGTCAAAGTTCAGATTACTACAGACTGTCCTGTTTAAGACAGATTCTGTTTTTGATGCATTGTTTTGCTTGTTTTGATGAAACTATCAATTTTATCGGTGGTATATGACATGGAAAGTTATAATACAGCAGGGATAATGCAAATATAAATTATGAATGGGTTTGCAATAGTACTTAAAGTAGGAATTTGCTTTATTATACTAACGGATCTCACCAGTCTTCTGTTAAGTTTTGTGTGGATGAAGTGTTCGAACATCGAGGAGGTCTCGATATGAGGAGAAGGAGGAGAGGCAAGAGTTCAAGCTTGGGGATGCCCAAGGCACCCCAAGTAAATATCCAAGGAGACTCAAGCGTCTAAGCTTGGGCATGCCCCGGAAGGCATCCCATCTTTCTTCAACAAGTATCGGTATGTTTTCGTTTTCGTTTCGTTCATGTGATATGTGTAAATCTTGGCGCGTCTTTTGTGTTTAGTTTTGTCGGCATCCTGGGAACGGGGGTACCCAGACTTGCCTGCCTGCGGCCCAAGGCGTGGCCCACTTCGACGGCCTGGTGCGGTCCGGTGCAGGGTCGCTCAAGAACAAGGCCCTCGCGGGAGCCCCACCCTCGCGAGGGGGACGACGCCAAGACCCCCGGAGGGAGGAGGCCTCCCCAGGTCGCCTCCCAAGGGGCGGAGATCCCTATGCAACACCTAGCCTTGGGAGGTCGGGGGTGACGCAAGCCAGGCCAGGCGGGCACCAGCGCGCGCAGAGGAGACAATTTCCTCTTTGGTGCAAAGGAGGCAAAGACGTACGCAGGTTCCCGAGGCACCCCCCAAAGGTTTCCATTCCGACGCAACGAGACCGAGACCACGAGCCCCGTAGGACGGACGTCATCGCCGAGCCCACCTCTGTATCATCACTGGCTACTTTGCAGGTGAAGACCACCTTTCGTCAGGATAAGATGTACTCCTTGCCCCCCTTTGAATTTGGCCGTTGTGGGATCCCTTCCCACCATTACGATAAGGGAAGAGGACCCGTGCCACTATAAATAGAGGCTAGGCTGCTCCATAGAGGGAGAGAGACAAAAAACACCACCTGAGCGCCCTCGCGAGGTTACTCACCACTGTACTAGTTCATCCACAAACCTCCTCGTGAGGCAATCCACCAAAAGCAGGAGTAGGGTTTTACGCTTCGCAGCGGCCCGAACCTGGGTAAATCCTCGTGCGCTAGTCTTCTTCCCCTCGATTGTGTGAGTTCGTTGGGCTAGGCTGTCGAGCTGTGAGCTTGAGGCTGAAGCTGGTGGGGATCTTCGCACACGCCCCTGAGTTCGAACCTCTTTGGGTTTTGCCGAGCCCGAAATCCGACATTTGGCGCGCCAGGTAGGGGGCGTGTCGGAATCCTTACACAAGCTTCACCTCGCCTCCGCTCGCCGTTTCCTTGGCCAAGTGACACCGAGCCCGCGCCGAACGACGGGCTGCTCGCATCGCTCGGGCGACGCCTATAGACCACAGCATCCCGCGTCACCTTGCCTCCCCGTTGGTGGACGCCATCGCCAGCCCGGCCTTCGACAGACGCCGGGGGTTGCCGCCCTCATGAACCGCGCAGCACGTTCTTGTCGCCCCGACCCTCCCCCGCTCCCGCGCCACGACATCATCCTCCCGAGTCTGCCGCGACCTGACGCGCGGGCGAGTCGCGCTCCTCGTGGCCCGCGAACTACAGCGTCTCCACGCCGCTCGCGTTCGCTACGACGACTGGGTATGTCGCGCGGCCAGGTGCGCCACCACAGCTGGCGAGGTCCAGGCGCTTCCCTACGGGACGGGCCTGGGGGCTCGCATCCAAAGAGTCGCTCGACTAACCGGCACGGTGCGGAGGACACGTGGATGCCCTTGGGAAGTGCGTTGCGACCCGTACCCGCTGGTTGTGCAGCCCACGGCATCGAGCATGAAGGAGTTAACCCCTGGCGCGGACGAAGACCGGTGGGAGATGCTGGCCGCGCGGGGTGGCCGCCGCCTCGCGCCTCCCAGCACGCCCATCGCATCCGGAGTGGACGCCCGGCGACTCGTCTACTCTCATGCCCGGGGGCTCGAGCAACTCCACAACGACCATGTTGACGAGCGCCCGTACCGCGGAGGGAGCAGCGCCGGCCACCATGACAATAGGAGGAGCATACGCGACCTCGCGAGTGGCTTTCATCGGGGCTGGTATGCGCAGAATCGTGAGGGTGGCTGGGGGGGTCGGTCTCGCGAGGGTGCCTGGCACTGGCAGCCTCATGAGGCGCGCCCGCTGGTAGGGAGGTACCCTGAGCCGGCGCCTGGGTCCGCTGACTGGGGGTCACCTGCCTGGAGACGGAGGGTGGAACACACGCCCATGTCCCCAGGTCAGGCACCCCCAACCTGGAGACGGAGGGTGGAACATACGCCCATGTCCCCGGGCCAGGCGCTTCCAACCTGGAGACGGAGGGTGGAACACATGCCCATGTCCCCAGGCCAGGCACTCCTAGCCTGGATACGGAGGGTGGAGCACACGCCCATGACTCCAGGACAGGCGTCGCCTACCCAGAGACGGAGGGCGGAACACATGCCCATGTCTCCGGGTCAGGCCTCGCTCGACCAGCGGTAGGGGATCACGTACTCGCCCATGTCCCCGGGTCCGGCTCGGTCCGCCTGGGGACGGGGGGTTGAGTACCGATGTGAGGCTCCCAGGCACCCCAGCGAGGCGCGCTGGGGCGCCACCTTCGGCGTCAGCCTCGCGCGTGATGGAAGGGCCCTGTGCCGAACCCCGCTCGCAGCGCAGGGGCTGCGGCGCTACTACAACGACGACATCCGTCCTCGAGCTTTGGGGTGCCCGAGGCCCTGTTCCGAGGCGGGCCCTCCCTGCGGAGAGCGTGGGGGGCTCCCCCCACGAACGAGGGCCCGTCCGGAGCCGACCCCACTTCGCCGCATCATGCTTGGGGGTTGGAAGTGGGCTCTATGTCCAGGAGGCATGGAGCTCCCTGCGCACCCCCGAGCTCAACCCGTGACACTCTCACGTAATAATGAGTGGGCTGTATAAGCCCGAAGCCCCCCGAGGACGCGGAGGGGTTCCCACCCACGTCCAAGTGGAAGTCCCATGCTCCACGCTGGTGGACAACACTGTCCTCCAATGACTATGCCCAAGCCTAGTGGAAGCCCTACGCTCCGCGCTGGGGAGAAGACGAAGACAAAGATTAGCCTAGGTGCCGGACGCGGCTGTTCCTTGCGCCTTTTGTATTCGAATTTGCCACCTTTTGGAATGAAACTTGGAGTTCTTGCGGTTTTCTTCTGGAAAGAGGGAGTGTCATTCTTTTTGGTAACGATTTCCGTTTTGCATCTCGCTTTCTTTGGGAAGTTTGGCAGCTGCCGGCCCCTTCCTCTCCCACGTGCGACCCGTAAGCGGGGGCTGGGCGCGGTGGACGCGCTGTTGCGCACACCCTGCCAAGGCCTAGACGCTCGGACGCTCGCACAACACGATCATCCGGATCGGCAGGAATTCATGGGAAAAAGGAGTACAATGCTATGCATCACGTCATATGGGGGTGTCTTCAAAGGTCTTTTCAAAAATACACTCAAGTCACCACAGGGCCACGCTCATAATTCTAACAAGTAAACATGAAGACTACTTATGGGGACATGCCGCCATCGTCGCCCTCATCATCACCACCACCGCTGGCCTCGCGCTCCCCGGCTTCGGCATGGTCCTTTGGTTCATCAGAAGAAAACCACGCTATCAAGTCCTACACATGGTCCTCCACCCACTCGGCAAGGGCGCCTAGGATCACTTCGGGCACGGGGGCGAGCACAGCCTCGAAGTCGAAGTGCGGGTCGAGGCGAAGGAGATGGCTGAAGATGCGTGAGGCAGCCAGCGCAAGGAGGTCGCGGCGTTTCTCCTCCACGAGCTCGCGGATCTTCTCCGCACCCCCGTCAAGGCGCTCCACAACCCTGGAAAAGAAGCCCAGGTATCCGGCATCGTCGGGAACGAGAGGGCTCGAGACGCTCTCGCCACAGATGTTGCTCAAGGCCCGATGGGCTCTTTTCTCGAGGGATTGGAACATCTTGGAGCGCGTGTACCGAAGACCGCGGGCACGATTCGCCTCGTCCAAAGCCATCTCCACGAGGAAAGTAACGCCCTTCACCTGCTTATAGAGGAAAGACAGCTCGGCCTCGACAGCAGCCTGGGCATCCATCGCAGCTTTCCGGCGTCGCTCCGCCTGATCTAACCTTCTCCTGAGGTCGTCGGCCTCGCTTTTAAGGCTGTCGCATCGCCTGCAGAAACGGGACTCCTGGAGCTTCAACTTTGTGTGATAATCCTGGAGGAGGGTGCGCCGAACTTCCGCCACATTGTCGCCGATCTCTTCCAGAACCTTCGCCTCACGAGTGGCGAGGGGGTCCTCGGCGAGAGACACCTGGTGCTCCCTCACCTCCAGCCTCTCGCGCTCCAGGCTCTGCTCCAGCGCCTCCATCGTCAGTGCGTCTTCGGGTACGCAGGGCCCCACACCGCCACTGGCCAACTCGATCGTCAGGCCACCAAGTGCGGCCATGTGCACCTGGATTTGCTCTTCAAGGGCGGTATTGGAGGCCTGAAGCTCCTCCAAGCGTTTCTCCGAGGCCTTGCGTTGGCTGTCGGCGGCTTGGGCCTCTGCAAGGGCGCGATTGCAGGCCTCCATCGCCGTGGCAAGGGACCCCTCAGCATCTGCATAGGCGCGCTCGCATTGCAGACGGCCGAGGTTGACGGCAACCCCAAGACAGTGCCATTCTCGCGCAAGGCGCTGGCGCTTCGCCTCAAGGCGGGTGTCGGTGTCGGCGAGCTCCGCCCCCAGGCGCCCCAGCGCATTCGCTGTGGTTTTGTCATCGTTTTCACATGACAGATGCCATGGGGAGGCTTATCGAGAGTGGTTGGGGCCGATAGACGCCAGTGGACTCCGGGAGCGAGATCGGGGACAAACAGTGCGGGACACGCGATGTACCCAGGTTCAGGGCCCTCCGAGGGAGGTAATACCCCTAGTCCTGCCGGTCTGGTTGATGAACCGAAGGGGGCTACAATGGTGCTCCTTGAGCGGTATGGGTAGAGGAGGGAGAAGTAGCTAGCTTGCCCTCTCTACCTCTCTACGTGGGTGTATGTGTGCGTGTGCTAGGGAGAGTAATCGCCCCCCTGCATAGGGGCGCTCCGGGGGGTTTTATAGGCCAACCCCCGGAATACAATACGAATAGAAGGCCCCGGAGGGCCCCAGCAGGCGGTCTCTCTAGCCGGCCAGGGGCCCCCCTGGCTGATGAGTCTGGTCGCCAATAGGGCCCGCCAGCTGCGGGGTCCTGTCGAGAGCCGCGGGGGCCCCCGCCTGGTAGGCCCCCGTGCCCGTCTCGTCACGGCACGGGTCGTCCTTTGGGGCGTCGTCTTGCGGCAGCCGGGCGCGGTCAGCGGTACGGCCGGCCGCGCTGTAGCCATGCCGGGGCAGGTAATGGAGTGGTTTAGGGCGTGCTGGCACTGTGCCGTCCACCCGGTCGCGGTCGGCCGGAGTCAGAGGCGTTGTCGCCTCCACTGTGGCCATGCGGGCGCTGACCCCCGACGCGACGAGGGCCTCTGTAGCCTCGCGTGCTCTGACCGCGGTACCCGCAGGACCGCCGGCTAGGGGGTCGGGCGTCTCCGCCCCTAGCCGGCCGGTTGGCACAACCGGCTATGCGGAGCCAGACTGCAGCGGGAGGCGGCTCGTCTTGCAGTTGTTTCGAAAAGTTGGGGTAAAGACCCGGCTGAGGCTACCCCAGGATTAACCCCCCGTCAGGTTCTGAGTAGACCACACCGCTTAGTGCTTCGGTCACATGCGAGCTCGAGGGCCCAACCAGGATTCCCGCCTTCTCCTGGACCAGTAGGGGAGGCATGCGAGGGGCTGCATGACCCCGGCGTGTGCCCGGGGGCTGGGGGCTCCTCCCTTTTCTCCCCAGGTGGAAGCCGCACCCCGCGGGGGCCCGCGTCTTCGCACGAGGAGGGCCCTAGGGCACGGCACGACTGGTCCCCTGGGAAGACTGCCAGTGGAGGACGCAGCCCCTCCCCTGCAAGTTGGAGGCCACGTATGGAGAAGATCGCAGGAAACTCGCGCTCTGGACCTCCCGAGGGCCACACGAGCTCGGGAACGGGCGCCCTTCTCCACGGAGTCCCGTGGCCCACAGAAGACAGGGCCACGATGGGCCCGGTGACCTCAGGAGGCGGCGGTGGGGCCGCATCTCTCCCTTCGTCGGGGGGAACTTGCGGAACAGAATTTTAGAAGGAGCACACCAGGGGAAGACTGAGGGGGCTCGGACACGTACTCATCCACGGCGATCCACTTCCTCTTCATCGGCACCCACGGCGCCGGGCAGCAGCTGCTCCCGGGCCCCTTCCTCTTCCGGCGAGCGCGGGGGCCAGGGGACGACGTGTCGCATCTGACGCCAGGCACCCTGCAGCAGAGGCAGCGGCCACCTTCACCGACGGGGTGTCATCCTCACCCCCGGGCAGGGCCGTGGCGAGAGCCCGGAGGATGGGCGACGCAGGACGACCCACCTCAGCCAAAGGGGGATCCACGGCCTCAGGACCCCCAGGACCCGAGGCCCTCGTGGGGGGATCGTCCCGGGGACACGCTCCCTGCGAAGGGAGAAACCCCCACTCGTCGAAGCACGGCATCTGCCTTGCAAGGATGACCCCGTCCTTGTGGTTGTACAGGGGGATGCCGTCCCGGGGAAGCTCATCCGGTTACCTGCCGGTCAGGCGACGGAGCAGTTCACGCAGCACGCTGAGAGGAAGAGAAGGGACTTGGAGCCTCATGGAGTCTTGAGGGCCTGCGAAGGTCCACATCGGGCGGGAATGGCGCTGAAGAGGAGCAATTCGCCGGCGAGTGAACTCCCGCACCACCATCGCCATTATCACACCCGCTTTCTTCAGTTCCGCCAGCCTGACCAAAACCTGCGCGAGCCGCGGGTCGACAAGCTCCTCGTGTTCCCACCCGGGGCTCGGCTCGGCAGGAACCGACGGGAGTTCAAGTAGGGGGCCAGCCGCAGCAGCATCGACGTACACCCACTGCCTCCGGAATCCTTCTGCGCTCGGGGAGAGCCGGGCGTTGAGAGCCCCATTGGCCGTCGCATCGACTGCCCTCAGGGACACACATCCTGAACAGTGTCCCCCAGGGTTCAACCGGAGGGAGAAGAAGTGGCGAAGCAGGGCCACAGAAGGGGGGACGCCGATGAAGGCCTCGCACATGAACGCAAAAGCGGAAAGGAGGGCGATGGAGCCGGGGTCAAGATGAAGCGCATGAACCTGATAATGCGTGAGCACGGCGGAAAAGAAGTCCGAGAATGGCTGCAGCAAGCCTGAGAGGAGGGCATGGAGATGAAAGGGAATACAGGTGGCCTCCAGCTCGGTTTGAGGCCGCGAGCCCAACCAGATCTTGGTCACCCCCACTCGTTGGAGCCGGCGGCGCGTTGTGGGTGGAGATCGAGGTTACCCCCGCAAGTTACGCCTTCCTGAGCCACGGGTGGCAGACCTTCGCCCGCGCCCACGGCCTGGAGGGGAGGCCCACACTCCATTTCAAGCACGACGGTGCGGCGACGCTCTTCGTCAGGATCTTCGGGGAGGATGGTAGGCGCTTGGGGTGCTGCCTGGAGGGTGATGGCGGCGGTGCCCTTGGAGGTGAGCTTGCACTTAGCAACGACCGTCATGCTTCCAGTGGCAGCGACACCTCCTCCGAGGAAAGCCTGAGTGATGACACCTACGACGCGCCACCGCGTCGGCGCGCTCGGACCTCAGGGGTTAGCCAGCCGCAATGGCGCCGTACTTCTGCCCAAGAAGCAGCCACACCGGCGTGCCGCCACGGGCCCATCAAGGAGGAGGAGGACTCTGACTGAGCGCGGTTGCACCGGTGCCAGGGCCTCAGGAGTGGCATCCCTTGAGGGGGCCACCTTTCGCCTTCTCTTCTTTTCCCTGAAATCAAGAATCATGGAGGGCCCCGCGGGGCATGTAATGAATTATGGCGCTTACGCCTTTATTTTAGCATTTTCGTCGCACATCCTGATTCCCGTATTACTGTTAATTGAGACTTTCCGCCCGTCGCGTTTAGGGTACTTAGCTCGATGCGTCCGCGGCGGGCCTCTGTGTCGTGAGGTCCAGCCGTGGCACCTGGGGAACTTGGGGATCTCGCCAGGAGGGTCTTCTTTCTTGCGAGCGAGGCGGTTTGGGAGCCCTCTTGGCACTCTACGTCGGCAGGGCCCAATCCCGCGCATACCTCGACCGCCGTTGGGGCGTCCGGATCACCAGGACGATACCAAGGGGCGAGGGGCTATGTGATCAGTGAGGCTCCTGAGGCGCGTTGCTCAGGAGTCCCCCTTGACGCTCGAGCGACTCCCATACCTTTCCTTGCCAGTTCCTGCCTCGAGAGGTGCCCGAACCTCCCGAGGCTCCATGATGGTGTGCCAGGCCGCGGCTAGAGCCCCCGAGCGAGGGTCGGGCACCGGGAGACGGATGCCTCTGAGGCAACATGCGCCTGCTGGCTCACCCGAGAGCGCCGCGCGAGGACCAGGATGCCAAGGTCTTGGCTTGGCAAGGTGTGCACACCGTGTCCAGCCCCCGCTTGCGTGGCGCGTGAGGCGGAGACCGACAGGTGTCGATTTAGAAAACGAAACTTCAAGACAAAAAAGACTGCAAGGAGATAAATTCCCACCCCTTTTTGAAATAAGGTTGCGAAACTTCGAGTTTCATTCCAGAAAATGGCAAATTCGAATACAGAAAGAAGCAAAGAACTACCGCGTCCGGCGCCTAGGCTAGTCTTCGTCTTCGTCTTCCCCCAGCGCGGAGCATAGGGCCTCCACTAGGCGTGGGCATAGTCATTGGAGGACAGTGTCGTCCGCCAGCGCGGGGCATGGGGCTTCCACTTGGGCGTGGATGGGAACCCCTCCGCGTCCTTGGGGGGCTCCGGGCATATACAGCCCACTCATTATTACGTGAGAGTGTCACGGGTTGAGCCCAGGGGCGCGCAGGGGGCTCCATGCCTCCGGGACACGAAGCCCACTTCCTGCCACCAAGCATGATGCGGCGAATCAGGGTCGGCTCCGAACGGGCCCTCGGGCGCGGGGTAAGCCCCCAACGCTCTCTGCAGGGAGGACCCGGTTCGGAACGGGACCTCAGGCCCCCGAAAGCTCGGAGGCGAACATTGTCGCTATAGTGGCGCCGCGGCCCCCCGCGATGCGGGCGAGGCTCGGCACGGGACTCTTCCATCAATCACGAGGCTGGCGCCCGGGACGGTGCCCCAGTGCGCCTCACTGGGGTGCCCGGGAGCCTCGTACAGACACTCAACCCCCTGCCCCCAGGCGGACCGGGCCGGGCCTGGAGACATGGGTGACTACCTGATCTTCTGCCGCCAGACGGGCAAGGCCCGGCCCAGAGACATGGGCGTGTGTTCCACCCTCCGTCTCTGGGCAGGCGACGCCCATCCCGGAGACATGGGCATGTGTTCCACCCTCCGTCTCCAGGCAGGGAGTACCTGGCTGGGGACATGGGCGTGTGTTCCACTCTCCGTCTCCAGACCTGGAGCGCCTGGCCTGGGGACATGGGCGTGTGTTCCACCCTACGTCCCCAGGCAGGTGACGCCCGATCTGGGGACACAGGTGTCTGCTCAGGGTAGCTCCCCACCAGCGAGCGTGCCTCACGAAGCTGCCAATGCCGGGCACCCTCACAAGGCCGACCCCGCCAGCCGCCCTCACGAGGCCACCCGTGCTAGCCCCGATGAAAGCCGCTTGCGAGGTCGCGTATGCTCCTCCCGTCGTCGTAGTGGCCGGTGCTGCGCCCTTCGCGGCTTGGGCGCCCGCCAGCATGCTCGTCGTGGAGGGGCTCGAGCCCCCGGGCGCGGGCGTAGATGAGTCATCGGCTGCCCGCTCCATAGGCGACGCAGACGCGAGCCCCCAGGCCCGTCCCGTAGGGGGGCGCCAGGGCCGCGCCGGCCGTGCTGGCGCGCCTAGCTGTGCGACCCAGCCGGTCATTGTAGCGGTTGCGCGCGGCGCGGAGACGCAGCAGTTCACGGGCCACGAGGAGCGTGACTTGCCTGCTCGTCAGGTTGCGGCGAGCTCGTGAGGGCGGCGCCGTGGCCTGGGCATGGAAGGGAGTCGGGGCGACAATGTGAAAGCACATTTGCTCCCTTGGTGGTTTTGGTAATTAATAACAACATATATGTCATTGAACTAATGTTTCCACTAGGCATATTTCAGGAAAAGTTCAATGATAGGGATGGCAAAAGGATTGTGGATAACCCCAAGATGCAAGGAAATAGATTGGCAAAGCTTCAAGCAAGAGGACTCTACATTTTACTTTGTGAGAAATCACTTTAGTCCATAGGAAAGCCAATACTATTAAAAGGGGGTAAGGTACTGTTGGTGAACAAAATGCTCATACGTGCACAAGTGATAGTCACCAAAAACACCCACAAGCTCTTCCACAAAAGTCTGTCCAAAGCCAAATATTCAAAATCGGTGCAACTAACACTTTCCACTCGGTGCCACCGATTCCCAAACTCAGACAGACCCATGCCAAACCCTAGCCAGTCGGTGCAACCGATTCTGATTCGGTGCCACCGAGTTTGGGTTGCCAACTTTCTGTTACCTTGATTCACAAAATCAGTAACAACGAGTTTCTTGAATCGGCGTCACCGAGTTTGGCAATCTGACCGTTGGTCACCTAATCGGTGCAACCGAGATTCAAAAGTTGCTACCTTTGGAGCAACTCGGTACCACCGAGATTCACACGTCGGTGTCACCGAGTTGGTGACTTAAGGTGTAACGGTTGGATTTTTGGGGATGCCTATATATACCCCTTCACCACCACCCACTCGTAAGAGAAGCATTTCAGAACTATTCCACACTTGCCCCATCCAGTTTTCTGAGAGAGAGCTACCTACTCATGTGTTGAGATCATGCCATTCCATTCCAACCATATGAATCTTGATCTCTAGCCTCCCGAAGTTGCTTTCCACCAAATCAATCTCTTCCACCATAGCCAAATCTGTGAGAGAGTGATTGTGTGTTGAGGAGTCTATCATCTTGAAGCACAAGAGCAAGGAGTTCATCGACATTGCCGAGCCTATTACCTTTTGGAGGGTGGTGCCTCCTAGATTGGTTAGGTGTCGCTTGGGAGCCTCCTACTTCGTGTTGTGGAGTGAACCAAGAAGTTTGTAAGGGCAAGGAGATCACCTACTTCGTGAAGATCTACCCATAGTGAGGCTAGTCCTTCGTGGACGGAAGCCATTATGGAATAGTCATGGTTGCTACTTCGTGGACCCTTATGGGTGGAGCCCTCCGTGGACTCTGGCGACCGTTGCCCTCCGTGGGTTGAAGACTCCATAAACGTGGACGTACGATAGCACCACCTATCGGAACCATGGGAAAAACCTTCATGTCTACAAATTGCGTTTGATCTTCCTACCCTTCCTTTACTACTCATGCTTGTCTTTCCTTTCCGCTGCTATACTCTTAGACATGCATGTGTAGGGTGTGCTTGACTTGCTATGAATGCTAAAATCTGCCAACACTTAAAATTGGGAAAAAGTAGATTTTTATTTGGTGAAGTAGTCTAATCACACCCCCTCTAGACATACTTTCGGTCCAACACAAGGCCGCGCTGCGCGGTGGGTGTGGGCGGTAGGCCCTGGCATCCGTCGATGGCCGAGCTGGTGATGACGTTTGCCAACGGGGGGGGGGGGGGGGGGGGGCGAGGCGGCGCGGGGCGCCGTGGCCCGCCGGCGTCACCTGGGCGACGCGAGCAGCTCGGCGCTCGGCGCGAGCTCAGCGACCTTTAGCCATGGGATGAAGCTTGAGGCGGAGACCCCGCCACACACCCCCTACTTGGCGCGCCAAATGTCGGATTTCGGGCTCCGCAAAACCCAAAGAGGTTCGAACCCAGGGGCGTGTGCGAAGATCCCAACAGCTTCAGCATCAAGCTCACGGCTTCACAACCCAGCCGAATCGAACTCACTCAATCACGGGGAAGAAGACTAACACGCGGATTTACCCAGGTTCGGGCCGCTGCGAAGCGTAAAACCCTACTCCTGCTTTGGGTGGATTGCCTCATGAGGAGGTTTTGTGAATGAACTGGTACAGTGGTGAGTAACCTCGCGAGGGCGCTCGGGTCGTTCCTGACCTGTCACCCTCTACGACGCAGCCTAGCCTCCATTTATAATGGCCCAGATCCTCTTCCCGTATCGCATTGGTGGGAAGGGATCCCACAACGGCCATTTTCAAAGGGGGACAAGGATTACACCTTATCCTGACGAAAGGTGGTCTTCGCCTGCAAAGTAGCTGGTAAAGATGCAGAGGTGGGCTCGACGATGACGTCCGTCCTGCTGGGCTCGCGGTCTTGGTCTTGTTGCACTGGAATGGAAACCTTTGGGGGGATGTCTTGGGAACCTGCGTACGTCCTTGCCTCCTTTGCACCAAAGAGGAAACTGCTTCTTCTATGCCCGCTGGCGCCCGTCTGGCCCGGCTGGCGTCACCTCAGCTTCTTGAGGCCGAGCGTTGCATAGAGATCTCCGCCCCTCGGGAGGGAGCCTGGAGAGGCCTCCTCCTTCCGGGGGTCTTGGTGTCGTCCTCCTCGCGAGGGTGGGACTCTCGCGAGGGCCTTGTCCTGGGCGATCCCGCGCCGGGCAGTACCAGGCTATCGAAGTGGGCCATGCCCCGGGCCGCAGGCAGGCAGGTCATGGTACCCCCGTTCCCAGAGCGCCGACATAAGGGACTCCTCCCCTCCCCTTTATATACAGCCTTAGGCTTTATGTCAGCCCTGGGCGGTTACCGAGGTGTCGTGGGGAGTGGTGGGGCCCCATGCCCCATCATGCGCCACGTGTCGTGCTTAACTCCCAGGCGGTTGGGGCCCGCGCCGCTCCGACCTTCCCCCACTAGAGGAGCCGTGCCCACCGCGTGCCCATCAATTGCATCTCTAGGCCCGCAGGACCGGGGGCATCCAGGCCCAGACGCCTGCAGCCCAGAGCGCAGCGTGTGCCACGGGCTGGGCTTGGCCCACCAACAAGCTCCACAAGCAAGATCCTCGCAAGGGCCCCACCCCCTGAGGCTCACGCCAACGGCCGTCGTTAGGGGCCTCCGCGACGCCACTCATGGGGCCGCATACTGAAGCCTTCTTAGGGACCTTGGCGGGGTGGGTTACTCGAGGGAGGCACGTCGGTCATGCTCGGCTGGCCTTGCTAGCTCGTGCGTGGTCGGCCCTGAGGAGTGGGCCCGGGCCCGTGGTTCACCTCTACACCCGTCATCTTGCCGAAGCCTCTGGTCACCTCGCCAAGGCCTAGGGTGACGGGCTCCCTCGTGTGGAGCCCAAGAGCAAGCTGATGGCCGCGTGGACTCTCGGGTGGAACGCTCGGCAAAATGGCTCCCTAAGGAAGGTCTGATATGTCTCCAGTGTATCTACTTTTCCTCACTCATTTGCCCTTGTTTTGGACTCTAATTTGCATGATTTGAATGGAACTAACCCGGACTGACGCTGTTTTCAACAGAATTGCCATGGTGTTTTTTGTGCAGAAATAAAAGTTCTCGGAATGGAACGAAACATTCTGGAGATTTATTTTAGAAAATATAAAAAATACTGGAGCCAGAAACCACCGGAGAGGGGGCCCAGGATGAGCAGCACCCACCAGGGCACGCCAGCCCCCTCTCGGCTCGCCCTGGTGGGGGCTGGGCACCTCGGGGCCCCACTTGCCGTATCTCCGCCACTATAAATTCCTAAATTTTGAGAAAAAAATAGGAGAGAAAGAATTACCGTGTTTCACGAGACAGAGCCGCCGCCACCTCCTGTTCTTCATCGGGAGGCCAGATCTGGAGCCCGTTTGGGGCTCCGGAAAGGGGAATCTTCGGTCTTCGTCATCACCAACCTTTCTCCATCGCCAATTCCATGTTGCTCCCCACTAGGAGTGAGTAATTCCTTCGTAGGCTTGCTGGTCGGTGAGGAGTTGGATGCGATTCATCATGTAATCAAGTTAGTTTTGTTAGGGCTTGATCACTAGTATCCATTATGTTCTGAGATTGATGTTGCTATGACTTTGCTATGCCTAATGCTTGTCACTAGGGCCCGAGTGCCATGATTTCAGATCTGAACTGTTTATGTTATCATCTCTATATCAATGTTCTTGATCCGATCTTGCCTAGTCATATGCACCTATTACGTGTTATGATCCGTCAACCCCATAGTGACAATATTTGGGATACTTCGCGGTGATGACCGTAGTTTGAGGAGTTCATGTATTCACCATGTGTTAATGCTTTGTTCTGGTTCTCTATTAAAAGGAGGCCTTAATATCCCTTAGTTTCCTTATGGACCCCGCTGCTACGGGAGGGTAGGACAAAAGATGTCATGCAAGTTCTTTTCCATAAGCACGTATGACTATTTACGGAATACATGCCTACATTACATTGATGATCTGGAGCTAGTTCTGTATCGCCCTAGGTTATGACTGTTATATGATGAATATCATCCAAGGAGTTACCGATCCAGTGCCTACAACCTTTCCACTTATTGCTCTTGCTAAGTTACTACTGCTATTGCTGCTGTTCCAACTGCAACAAAACTACTGCTACTACTGTTACCGCTACTGTTACTATTGCTACTGCTATCAAAACTACCATATTACTGTGCTACTGCTCATTCTACTGCAGATATTTAATCTCCAGGTGTGGTTGAATTGACAACTCAACTGCTAATACTCTCAAGTATTCTTTGTCTCCCCTTGTGTCGAATCTATAAATTTGGGTTGAATACTCTACCCTCGAAAACTGTTGCGATCCCCTATACTTGTGGGTTATCAAGACCTTTTTCCGGCGCCGTTGCCGGGGAGCATAGCAATATTTGTTGAGTTACTTGGGATTTATATCAATTTATCACTATGAATAATTTGAAGGATCCAAGGACCAAGATTTTTCCCTCTACTACGAGGGGAGGTAAGGAGCTGCCATCTAGCTCTGCACTTGATTCACCTTCTGTTATGAGTAAGCTTGCAACAGCACCACATGCTAGTAATCCTGATATGTCGCAAGTTATTGATGATGCTACCTCTGCCATGAATGATGCCTATGAGAATCTCTTTATGAACAAATTGCTTGATGTTAATGTGCCGCTAGGAGAATTTCTTTATGAACAAATTGCTAGAGCTAAAGAAAATGAAATTGTTGAAACTGATGAAGCTTATGAAACTGATTATGATTATGAAACTCCTATTAGTCCTAGCTCTCCTAAGTTTGAAACGCCTAAGATACCTGAAGGTTATGTTATGGACGAGGAGATATCTAGAGAAATTCTTTCTTGCAAGGATAGAGACGATCTTAAGAAATTGCTATGCAAGTACAAGGAAAAGACTTTGAATGCTAGAATGAAATGTGATCCTAAGTTTGCTACTTCACCTATCTGTGTTACCGATAAGGATTTTGAATTCTCTGTCGACCCAGAGTTAATTACTTTGGTTGAATCTGATCCTTTCCATGGCTATGAAACTGAAACTATAGTGGCACACCTTACTAAGCTAAATGATATAGCCACCTTCTTTGCTCATGATGAGAAGGTTCCCTACTATTATATCCTTAAGTTATTTCCGTTCTCATTAAAGGGTGATGCTAAGACATGGTACAATACTCTTGCTCCTGGTTCTGTGCGTAGTCCCCAGGATATGATTTACTACTTCTCTGAAAAATATTTTCCTCCTCATAAGAAACAAGCTGCCTTACAGGAAATATTTAACTTTGCGCAAATTGAAGAAGAGAGTCTCCCACAAGCTTGGGGGAGGCTTCTCCAGTTGCTTAATGCTTTGCCTGATCATCCTCTTAAGAAAAATGAAATACTTGATATCTTTTATAATGGACTAACCGATGCTTCTAGGGACTTCCTAGATAGTTGTGCTGGTTGTGTTTTGAGGGAACGAACTGTTGAACAAGCTGAGGAATTATTGAATAACATATTGAAGAATTATGATGATTGGACTCTTCCTGAACCACCGCCTAAACCCACTCCGAAAGATATGCAAGAGGGGTATCTTATTTCTCAGTCGTGGAGATATGCAAGAGGCAAAGAAAGCTATGAAGGAAAAAGGTACTAAAGCTGAGGATGTTAAGAATTTGCCACCTATTGAAGAAATACATGGCCTTGACACACCACCACCTCCAGAGGTGGTAGAGGCAAATTCTTTATTGAATTTCAATGAAAGTGACATCCTCACAATAAACCTCCTAGTCAATGCTTATATGAGTTTGATAACTATATTATGAAGCAAGATCATTTCAATGCCCATGTTCTGAAACAATTGAAATATAATTGTGATATGATTGCTCGCTTGAGTGACTTGCTATTTAGAATCAGTAATGATGTTAGAGGTGTAGGAAAGCATGCCTCTATGGTTCAAATCCAATTAGAACAAGTAGCTAAGTCTCAAAAAGAATTGCTTGATGAAATGATTAATAATATGCATGACTTTGCTGCTAGAGTAGTAACTAGAGGAGGTAGAATGACCCAAGAACCACTTTATCCTGAGGGTCATCCTAAAAGAATTGAACAAGACTCTCAGAGAATTAGTCCTGATGCACCTAGTCCTTCTAAGAAGAAAAAGAAAAAGAAAAATGATAGGACTTTGCATACTTCTAGTGAACCTGAGACACAAAAACCTCCTGATAGTAATGATGTCTCTATTTCCGATGCTGAAACTCAATCTGGTAGTGAACATCAACCTAGTGATAATGAAAATGATAATGATGATGTTCACAATGATGCTCAACCTAGTAATGATGTAGAACCAGATAATGATGTTGAAATAGAGCCTGCTCCTGATCTTGATAACCCACAACCTAAAAATAAACGTTATGATAAAAAAGACTTTGTGGCTAGGAAACATGGTAAAGAAAGAGAGCCATGGGTTCAGAAACCCATGCCATTCCCACCTAAGCCATCTAAGAAAAAGGATGATGAAGAATTTGAGTGCTTTGCTGAAATGATTAGGCCAGTCTTTTTGCGTACCCGTTTGACTGATATTTTGAAAATGGCCCCTTATGCAAAGTATATGAAAGACATCATCACCAATAAAAGAAAAATACCTAAAGCTGAAATCTCCACCATGCTTGCTAATTATTCTTTTAAGGATGGAGTACCTAAAAAACTTGGAGATCCTGGAATACCAACTATATCTTGCTCCATCAAAAGAAACTATGTTAAAACTGCTTTGTGTGATTTGGGAGCCGGTGTTAGTGTTATGCCTTTCTCCTTATATAAAAGACTTGATTTGAATAAACTCACACCTACTGAGATATCATTGCAAATGGCTGACAAATCAATAGCCATACCTATTGGTATTTGTGAGGATGTGCCCGTTGTTGTTGCAAATGTTACTATCCTTACGGACTTTGTTATTCTTGAGATGCCCGAGGATGACAACATGTCGATTATCCTTGGTAGACCCTTTTTGAATACTGCATGGGCTATTATTGATTGCAATAAAAGCAAAGTCACTTTTCATATCAATGGTAATGAGCACACGGCGCACTTTCCGAAGAAACAATTTCAAGTGAATGGTATAAATGTTATTGAAGAATCTCCGACCATCACTATTGGAAGTTTTCAATTACCTCTTCCTACTGCCAAGAAGAAATATGATATACTTATTGTAGGGGATATGCACATCCCCATTGAGGTAACTTAGTGTTTTTACGAAAGTTCTTTGGTTTCATGCTAATCGGAAGTGGTTGTTAATAAGACTTGATCAACCTTATTAATGAATCATTTTTGAGAGGTATGACGTCGATGAATCTAGTAAGCACAACTTTCTGCTCCCACCTTTTACTTTCTACCTTAGTTAGTTAAATAAAATAAAATGCCATGTTTATCTTGTTTTCTGTTTTCTCCGTGCAATAAAAAAACGACCCAAATTTTTTTCTCAGAATGCCCTGAAAATTTAACACGAATTTTTTCCGAATATTTATGAATTTTTGGTGCAAATAACACCTGAGGGGAGTCCACCCGGTGCCGACGATACACCAGGGCACGCCAGCACCCCCCAGGCGCGCCCTGGTGGGTGGTGGCCCCCACGTAGCCCCCCTCACTTATCTCTTTAGCCCACATTGTCTACCTCCAGCAAAAAATCACCACATCCACCATTTTCATGTTCTTGCTCTCAAACCCGCGGATTTCGATCTCTTTGCTCGAAGCTTCGTTTCCGAAATTGTTTGGAGGAATTGCTACTTGGTATGTGACTCCTCCATTGCTCCAATTAGTTTATGTTTTAGTGGGTTATCTTTAGATTAATTAGCTACTCTTGGTGCTGCTGTAGATGAGCTTGCATGTCGAATTCTTAGAGTTCTAAGTAGTTTGAATGCTTAATATGGCCTCTATGCATGCTTGGGAGTAGTTGCTAACAATCTTACAAAGTTTTGTTGACAAATTTTCATGGACTATATTTTTTCAGAATTTTTATAGGAATAAAAATGCAATTCTTTAGGATTTCTTCGAGGAGGAGATCCTCGGGAGCCTCGTCAAGTGGAAGCTCAGTTCGACAGTCTTATGTTGAACCAAGTGAAAGCTCGATGCGAGATGCCGCTACCAAATCATGCTTGTGGCCTTGCGACGAGTTCATGGAAGGTGCAGGTATTAAGGAGGAATTTTATCAATTTATCCACAACATAGGGCTTGCTTCCTTCATCGCAGATAAGTGCCCCCAACACCTCGAACTCACGAAAACCTTCACAAAGAAATTTAAATATTTTCCTCGTGAGTCTAGGGTCTCATTCAACCTGTGCGATCATTCCTTTACCATGCCATTAGAGATGTTTAGTGATGCATGCAAACTTCCATTTGAGGGTTCCTTCGATGAACCAACAAAATCCGATACGAATCATTTTTAGTAAATCTTTGCTTTGGCGAAGATAGGGGGGTTACACAAGGGAGAATTAACAGCATCCATTTTCCATCACTCCAATATTTTGCGCTCTTCAACGGTAAATGTGTTGTAGGCAAACATGACTGTAGCATCTTATGTGCTCATGATTTGAGCCTCTTACAAACCGCCATAACTGGGAATAAGGATTATAATCTTGGTGCAATTGTTGCACGGAGGTTGCAGCTTAATGCTGCTAGTGGTAATTTTTATGGAGGAATTTATGCCTCCCGTGTAGCTGAGAGATTAAATGTTTCACCTTGGCCTAATGACCCCATCCTACCCACTCAGTATTTAGACTTTGATGCTATGAAGCGTCATAAGTTCCTTACGGGCACGGCCACCAACTATACCTATAACTTGAGATTTTATAAGAAACCTGTTGTGCCTGTTGTTCTCCCTGCTCCTGCTCTCTCTGATTTCCACACTAGGGGAAGATATTATGTTCTTGAGAGCGAAGCTTATGAGTACAACGCGGAGGTTGAAGCTGCCAGGAGGGCCGCGGAGTCTGCTCCGAGGTTCTTGATGAGCCATCGCCCAAATTATTATTCATACGAATGGTGAGTACCAAGCTAGGCCAAAAGCCTAAGCTTGGGGGAGTACGTATTTCCACCGACATTACATTCATGTTCACACATTTCATTCCAGTTATCGGTGTTCATACTTTTTCATTGTATTATCCATGCTAGATTTGTTTTCTCGCCTTCTTCTTGTGTGTTTGAAAAACTGTGAGAAAACCCAAAAATATTTCCTACTTCTTTTTAGTTTTTCTTTCTAGCTTAATTTAATTGTTGCATCAAAAGAAAACCCAAAAAGATTTCTCGCTTCTGCTTTTACTTGTTGGGAGCTTTCCCGTGTAAATAGTTTTTCTCGTTTTTGTTTTCTTTAATTTTCTTCCTTCAAGAAAAACCAAAAACTCCAAAAATATTTCGGTGTGTTTTTCTGAAATTCTTTTCTTTTTTACTTGAGTCATACCTAGTAGAATACCACGATGAAATTGTTGAGTGGTTCTCATCTGCATTATCCTTTATCTAACAAAGAACCCATATTACCTTGTCTTCTCCTCTTGAATAAAATGTTTGCAGATTCCAGCTTAGTCCACGGCATTCTTGCACTATTATTATTCTCTTATCATACGGTCGTGCAAGTGAAAGGCAATAATGACGACATTTGATGAACTGACTGTGGCAGAGAAAGGCGGGTATGAACTCAACTTGTTTTTGTTTTTGTAAATATGTTTAACCTAGTATCCCTTGATTCAGCTCATTATGATCAAACATGTTTGCAATGACCATTAGAGATTATAGTTGTTCATGCCATGCTTAAGTAGCTAGGAGTGGATAATGATTTATCTTGGGTGTCAACATGCATTAAAATGGTTGTGATGCGGTATGATGATATGGTATCCTCCTCTGAATGTTTCAAGTGGCTTGACTTGGCACATGTTCACGCATGTAGTTGAATCAAAACCAAGATGGCCTTCATGATATATATGTTCATGGTGTCCATATCCTACTCATGCTAGTATTCAATGTTGATTATATGTAATGCATGTTCATGACCGTCTTCGCTCTCTAGCTGTCCGCTTCTCAATCTAACTGCTAGCCTTCGCCTGTACTAAGAGGGAATACTGCTTGTGCATCAAAACCCTTAAACCAAGTTATGCCAGATGAGTCCACTATATCTACCTATATGCGGTATTACCCTACCGTTCCAAAGTAAATTTGCATGTGCCACCTCTAAAATTTCAAATAAACATCTGTTTGTGTGTCTGGACCGCTCATGGAGCGACAGGGGGCGGGGAGTATCTTCCATGCTAAGCGGGTTATTCTCATGACGAGTGTTTATTCACTTGTCCTTACACGAAAGGGGCGGTAATAGGGATTCCCAGTCCCGAAATCAAAAATAAAAAATAATTAAACAAAACTCCCCCAGGAGTGTTGTTGGTTTGGACGGTACCCGTGGATGTGGCTCGCCGTGGAGTGTGATTGTTGGTGGAGGGGGAGTAAACCTTTACTTTTACCGCTTGAGAACAGCCGCTAATTTGTTTAGCATGAAATATATTGATAACTCTTGGTCGTGACGTTGACAGGAAGGGTATACCTCTAACAATTATATCTATCTCTGTTTTAAACTTTGAGCTCTGGCATCGCTGCAAATCCATGCTTCCCTCTGCGAAGGGACTATCCATTTACTTTTAAGTTGAGTCATCACCTTCTCAAATAAGCGCCAGACCTGAGAGCACTATTGTCATCCTCATGCATTGTGTATAGTTGATGTTGGGTGCAGCATGACTGGATCTTTTCTACCATGAATTACAATGTTTAGTCGCTGCTTGAACTTTGGAGGTGCTCTGCATTTATGTTTTGCGGTCTCAGAAAGGGCTAGCGAGATACCACTATTGTCATATTGTATCACGATTGCTCGTTAGTTGCTTATGTTATTGTTATGAGTAAATATAATTCCTAAGAGTTATAGTCGACATGGTTAGTCATAATCTCTGCTGAAAACCTGGGTGCTACTTAAGCATATATATGTAAACAAGAACAAAAGAGTTCATAAATTTTTTTCTTTATCACTTTCAGTTTATCAACTGAATTGCTTGAGGACAAGCAAAGGTTTAAGCTTGGGGGAGTTGATACGTCTCCAACGTATCTACTTTTCCTCACTCTTTTGCCCTTGTTTTGGACTCTAATTTGCATGATTTGAATGGAACTAACCCGGACTGACGATGTTTTCAACAGAATTGCCATGGTGTTGTTTTTGTGCAGAAATAAAAGTTCTCAGAATGGAACGAAACTTTCTGGAGATTTATTTTGGAAAATATAAAAAATACTGGAGCCAGAAACCACCGGAGAGGGGCCCCAGGGTGAGCAGCACCCACCAGGGCGCGCCAGCCCCCTCCCGGCGCGCCCTGGTGGGGGCTGGGCACCTCGGGGCCCCACTTGCCTTATCTCCGCCACTATAATGTCACAACCCTAGAAATTGTTTGCAATCATCATGATAGTTGCATCAGTGGATTCATGCATCATGTTAATTTTCCTTTAATTTGAATTGGGGATTGATCAAACCCTTGCACCAATTAACATCAAATAGGATCAACCTAAAACTATTTTTTCCCAATGAACCCAAAGTGCCCTCTAAATTGTTCATCGCGTTGGGAAAAGCCTAAATGCCTCTCCAAAAATGTTGCATATTTCCAAAGGCATGTTTGGGCCCTGGTTTAACACTTTAACATATTTGAATTGGAGTTATAAATTCTATACATAATATTTTATAACTCCAAATAATACTGGAAATACATGAGTGGCTCTAGGAGTAGTTCAGATGGCCACATAAATATTTCTAGGTTTTTATAAAATATTTTGATATTTATTTCAAACCACAACAAGTTATAGAAAAATAGAAAACAGAAATAAGAGAGAGAGAGAGAGAGAGAGAAAATAACCTGGCCGCCCAGCAGCCCGGCCCAGCTCATCTCCCCTGCCGGTCGTCTTCTCCACCGCGCCAGTAGGACGCCGGGCGCGTGGTCACCGCACGCCGGCCACCTCCTACTCGCCTGCCTACCTGGATGGATGGATAGGCTGCAGGGAGCCATCCGGATCGATCTCTCCCCCCTCATTCCTCTCCCCCTCGGCCTTGCTGCTTCTCCCCACCATGGCCGAGCGATGCCGTCGCCGCCACTCGCCACCCACGCAGCCACCGCCGTCGTTTCGCCTGACCAGAGAGTCCATAGGCTCCGTCTCCTCGCGCTGGTCATCTCCTCCAACGGAATTGAGCTGACGAGCCCTCAAGACGAAACCGCGGCCATCTTCCTCATCCACGGCCGCCGGACGCCGACGACCGATTCGCCGCTGCTAGGACCTCCCCGAGCTCTCCCTCGGCTCCATTCAACTCGCTGTGAGCTCTCCTTCGGTTCCCCTTTGCTTCCTTCGTCGATTGCGCCCCCTAGCTACCGTCGCCGTCATGGCCGAGCTCCGGCTGCCGCCATGCCTAGAGCACGCGTAGCCCGTTTCTGAGCATGCAGTCGACCTCCTGGAGCTTCCAGGATGCCGAAGAGAAGTTCTCCCCACGCGACCGTGCCTCGTAGCCTTCCATGTGTTTTTAGCGAGCTCCGGCCGCCACATTGCTCATCGCCAGCCACTATTCCGGAGACCCCATGACCTCCCATGTGCCCCGTCGGATCCGTGCGAGCACGGGCTATGCCCGAGAGCCTTCAGCGCGTGGAGCCGCCCCCTGTAGCGCAACTCCGGTGCGAAGCCGCCGCCTGTTTGGTCGCCGCCGGCAAGCTCCGGCGTGCTGATGTGGCCCCATCATTAGGGGTCAAACACCCCTGCTAATTAAACCACCCACAACCACTGACAATGGGCCCCACCAGCTGGTCAAAGCCGGGTCAACAGGGGACTAACCCCTGGTTAGTCTCTGTGCCACTGACGTGCGGACCCCACACGTCAGGTTTGACCTGGACCGGGTCAGTTGACCGCATGACGTCACCTTGACGCGGAGCTGATGCAATAATTGATTTCTGGGTTTATTTAATTTCAAAAAATACCTAAAACTTTAAAAATTCATATAAAATAATCTATAACTCAGATGAAGAAAAGTTATATATGCAAAATGATCGAAAATGCAAGGAATCTGATTATGCCATGATCATGCATGTTTGAAACATTTAACATCACCAACTAGGACATTTCATGATTAGGACAAATTTGATAAATAGTTTGGAGTTGGAATTTGATGCCTATTTGAATTCCACTTCAATTGATTTCTGAATTTGATGCTCACTTCCAGAACCTTAACATGCCATATCATACAACGTGTTTGTTGCATCACATTGATTGTGTTCCTCCTTCTTGTTTGCCGGTGTTGTTCCTTCTCGATAGACGATGGTTCCGACGTGATGATCGTTGGCACTAATGAAGAGAAATTCTATCTTCAGAACTGTCAGGCAAGCAACCCCTCCTTGAGCATCCCGATAATATCCTACTCTCTCGCTCCTGATCTCTTTTACTGCATTAGGACAACAACGATTCAACTGTTACATATTCTCGGTAGTTGAACCTTTGCATGACCTGATCTTGTCACAGTAAATAGTTGAAACCACTTAGCATGAGTAGCAACTGCTTGAGCCTTGTTGTGCTTACTCATCCATGCTTGCTTACTGTGCCTACTATGCTTAGAGTCGTGTCGGGTCTGATCCATCTGGGTGATGAATCGGAATGGATGTGTTCATGTCCTGCTGTGTGAGAGCTAAGTGTGTGAATCCGATTTGGTAACGGTAGCGATGAGAGGCCATGGAGGAGTACATGGTGGGTTGTCTCATTGGGACCGTCCTTAAGAACTGAGTTCTGTGTATGTTATCCAAGACAAGATACTACCGCACATTGGGATCCTTCATTGACCCTCTCGGCTTATTAATCGCCTTGGTCTCTGTCCCGGAGTTGCAACTAGTTTCTGGTGTTTGTAGGATATGCTGGCGGCCGTGCATAGCGCTGACCGGAGGGATAGGCTATGGCGCGGTAGATGCACCGTGGCCCGGTGTACCAAGCGTAGTACCATCCGTCGAGGTGGGCTTGGGAACCCTACACAGATCGTTTGGGGCCGTGATGGAAACTTTGGCCGGACTTCCGTTGCGGGTTCAGTCTCAAATATGCGATAAACCTGGACTAGAGTCTTGTGTGGTTAACGGTCGTGGCCGACTCCCTCGCTGGGCTTCCGCTTGAAGGTTGCCGAGGTGCCTTTTTACGTGCACATGGCGGTAAGTGGCGGGAGCGTGTGTGATGAAGTATACCCCTGCAGGGTGAAACAATCTGTTTGAATAGCCGCATCCTCAGATATGGACTACTTGGATTGCTTATGTGGTACATAGACAAGTGAAATGGATACTCTAAAATGTGCAAGAAAAGCGTGAGTGCTATGGATGGCCTTCTCGTAGGGAGACGGAAGTGGATCTATAGTGGTGTATTAATTTGGTGAATATGTGGACTCGTGTGCGTTGTCCCACCTCAAAGATAATACTTGTAGTTGTAGTACAGGTTAGCCAAGAGTCAAAGCTGGCTTGCTGTAATAAACTCCACAAACCCCTTTTGTTGATAATGATGCATATGTAGCAAGTTCTGATGTAAGTCTTGCTGAGTACCTTTGTACTCACGGTTGCTTCATTTACGCTTTTGTAGAGGAGATGTCAGTCTCATTAGTGATTCTTACGATGTGAAGTTCGATGTTGATCGGATTAGCTTGGGAATCCCAGACAGAGGTCTGGCTCCTTTGGTAGGGTTGTTGTAGCTTTTCAGGCTCTTCCAGCCGCTTTTATTAGATGTCTGTATCCAGACATGTAACTTCCGCTTGTTGTTTGTATGCTCTGAATGTTGGGTCATGTGACCCATCCCCTCCTTCCTGTAACATTATACTATGTTGGCTCTTCGGAGCCTCCTAAATAAATGTTATGTTGTAGAGTTTTGTTGTGATGCCATGTTGTATCCACGCATATCGTGCATAGTGTGTGTATGATTGAAATGCATTGCTTTGTGTGGGATTCGACACCTAGTTGTGTGCCTTTAGTAGCCTTCTTTATGGGGAAATGCCTCTTTGTGCTTCCATGAGCCTTGGTAGCTTGCTACTGCTCCGGACACATTGATTGATCGGCGTCTATCCTTCTTTGCTGCTGTGTCTATCCCTACGGGGAAATGTCACACGGTGTAATGGAGTCCATGTAGCTTGCTACGACTCGTCTAAACACGTTAATGTCCGACACCTGCATTGTTGGGTTACGTATGCCTGTCCCTGTACGGTTGTGCCACTTGGGTCTATGACTAGTCATGTCGACCCGGGTTGTTTGACGTGTGAATGCTAGCGACATATTCATATCCGTGAGCCAAAAGGCGCAAACGGTCCCGGCCAAGGTAAGGTGGCAGTCGTGGGTTACCGTGCGTGAGGCCGCAAAGTGGTGTGACATGTTACAGGATGGATTCATATGGCTTAGGATCGGGGTCCCGACAACGTTGGTATCAGAGCTTGACTGCCTGGAGGATTACCAAGCCAAACTGGTCGATGTTGAGTCTAGAACTACTTTAGTTATATAAGGGAATTGATTGTGGAAGGGAACGTAAGATTCTTTTTACTCCTTTCCTCGTGTCATTCTAATTCTGAATCATCCTCTTCCTTATTCTACGGGGTTTAAGAATTAGGCTTCTCATCTATCTATCAGGATGACGAGTTACCATGATGGAGACTTATAGGAAGGTTGTTGTGTTTCTGGATCGATGTCTCTATAAGAATTCAATTGTTTTGTTGTCAGTTTCATGTAGGTTGCCTCATATTTCATGCCCGTACAGTCGTTATGCTGTCCGAGTTATCCAAGGTTTCTAAATTATCTGATGCGATTGCAAATTCCTTCCCCTGTTCCCGATGTCCTTGGGCTAGACAAAGCACACTAATTGTTGTGTTGGGGTACTTTATTACCTCGACGTGTTTGTGGAAGTGATAGGAAACAAGGTTATTCTAGTGAACCACCCAATAGTATAGTTGTGTTGTACTCCGGTGTGATAATTCTGGCCATCGTTCTCGAAAACATCCTCTGATGCTACTTAGTCAGTAGGTATTCTATTTCTGGGTTCTTGAACCCAATAATCATTCTGCTCACTCCCATTGACAGTATTTGCTTGTTCCTTTAGGATATTAGTAACCTTTGTGATAGTCTTCAAGGTTTGTGGTACATCATTCTTCCAATACCATGATCCAGTTATGGCAGAAGTTCCTCGTGAACGAAAGATCACAACATGAGTGCTCATGATGAGTTCTCCATTCCATAATTGTGACTCTGCCAGTCCTACCTTTCTGCATGGATTATCTGGAAGAAACATGTTGAACTTTGTTCGACGTATTTAGTCTATGCATCTACAACTCAGGAAAAATCATGTTCTCTTGAGTTGCCCCTCTTCAATTGTATTCTGACCTTCAGCTATCAGTGGATAGTCAAGAGTAGTTGTGCATTCGTGTTCATCGATGCCTATTATTCTTGTGGTCCATCAAGTCATTCTATTTCAGACTGATTAGGAGAATCAAACTCCAGTACCTCATCCATTTCTTGTATTTGGTCAAAGTAGTTGTATCCCGCAGATCAAATGCCAACCCAGCTTTTGCTTTGTTCTACCTTAAAGTATTGGGTCTTTTACATTTGTGTCCCTAACTCGAACCCACTACTCATATTTGCCCCTAATTTCGAAGCCTGCTCAAATTTACCCCTCTACCGTTAGTTGCACTTATAGAAATACCCTTCCGTGCCGTTTCCGTCCAGTCAAAGCCGTTTGACCGCTATCTGACCGTTTCTTTGATATTTTTGCCCCTGTTTCCATGTGCCACTTACTGGTGGGACCCTCTCTTAAAAAGTAAACTGAAAAAACCCTTTAGCTCACCTCCTCTCTCACACAGACTTACATGTGGGGCCACTCATCCAGAGAAAAAAAGGAAATAGAAAAACCTGTCTCTCTCAACTCTGTCTCTCCCTAGCGAACGACGGGCCGACGGCCACTCCCTCTCAACACTGGCGAGATTGCCGAATGGGCCTTGCCTCCGCCGCTGGCATCCCCTAACTCTGCTGGCCTCTCTCCATGGTGATCTCTCTAATGCTCGCCCTTGTTCCCCTCTCCGCCGCTAGCCCTCTCACACAAGCACGCTGGAGAATGCCCCGTCGCCAGCATCTGTCAAGCACGTGGCCGACGGCAACCCGAAGCGCCGCCACCTCACCAGGAAGCTCGTACACCATGCCTTCGTCCTGCCAGCCTACTATTTCGACCAGAGACGTTGAGCACAGAGCGCCACGACACATCTCACCGGCCTCTGGGCTCGGACCAGCGCATTTGATTCGACGCCGTTGAAGCACGCCGTCCAGCCCCAGCTGCGTCGTCGTCATGCTCCTAGTGAGCTCCAAAACATCACACGGACATTTCCCCTCCCCCCATCGCATTGTATCTGCCCCACTTGCGCCGTCCGGATCCACCGCGGGAATGGTTGCCGCCGTTTGCTCCGGCGACCATATGGTCCAAAGACCATGCCCCTGGACCCGGTAAAGCCAGGCCTATCACTTGGTTCCCTCGGCCGGCCTCCTCGCAGCCTCCTGGTGTGTGTCCATCGCAGGATTTGGTCGTCGCCGGCAACCGTCGGTCTAATCCACAATAAATTAATGAAAGGACTAATTAAATCAAAATATTTCTGGAAAATATTGATAAGCCAATGACATGTGGGCCCAAATATCTAGTTTGAATAATCCTATTCTATTTTCTTTTTTTCTCTGGATGAGTGGCCCCACATGTAAGTGTGTGTGAGAGATGAGGTGAGAGAAAGGGGTTTTTTAGCTTATTTTTTTAAGAGAGGGTCCCACCAGTAAGTGGCACATGGAGACAGGGGCAAAAATGTCAAAGAAACGGTCAGATAGCGGTCAAACGGCTTTGACTGGACGGAAACGGCACGAAAGGGTATTTCTATAAGTGCAACTAACGGGAGAGGGGTAAATTTGAGTAGGCTTTGAAATTAGGAGCAAATCTGAGTAGTCAGTTCGAGTTAGGGACACAAATGTAAAAGTCCCTAAAGTATTACCTTCTTCATGTCAAGATTGTCATGAGAATTGCACCCCCTCTTATGAACTCTTGATACAGTGGTACTTCTCACCGTTATCGTTCATTCCTCGGCCTCCGTGCTGTTGTACTCGGAATGCCGACAAGTGAACCATGATGTGTGAACTCAATACTCCTAGGAACCCCGTTGCTTGGTGGTTAATGGACAATAATTTCACTCTTAGTGTGATGGTTATTGAATCATCATTCTAAGTTTGATCGTGCTACCTAGTCCATCTTTCCTGGTGCACTCTTCGATCTGTGGGTTAGGATTCTGTCAATCCCTCGCTCTTTGATCATGTCGCCTTGCCCTGAAAAGCAAGATTGTTCCTGAGCTCAATAACATATCGGTGGTTGTGATTTTCCGAATATCTTCTCGGAAGTATTACCGGGTTGACCCTGACTGTTATGTTGAGTTCGTGATCAAGTTCGTTTTCTCTATAAACCATCCCTTCTCCAAGAATCTGTGTTGGATACCCTTGAGCTAGTTGGTTAAGCTAAACAACAACTTGGAGAGTTGGAAGATAAAAGCTTCGTCTAACTTAGTTCATTCAAAAGGGATATCTCATGTGTGTGTCGAAGAAAGATGATATGTTCACCGATTGATCCTTGTGATCAATTGTTGCATCTATTGTCTTGTCCAATCTTTGATTTGAATATGGGCTATCATCAAATCAAATCAGAACCAAAGATTTTCCTAATGTTGTCATACTCGTGGATGCCTCCTCGAGCTTGCACCGTTATATTTCTTGGTCTGACCAATTCTATCACCTTGTTCTCATAGTTGTGGAATTCCATTCATATGGATATCTCGATGAATTGTTGTTGAGCCCATTGGCAACATTTTCATTTATTCCATGATTCATGTTGGACATTAAGCTAGTGTTGGAAACTTTTGTAGGCATTATCTTCAGGGCTCGCGCCCGAAGTATGTGTATGGTGTAAGAAGTGACCTCCTCTCAGTTCACGTGCATTTGATGTAAGTTGCCGCCGTGAATCCAAGAAAGGACGTTTTGCTTCCTCGGGAATCATCCCAAGTCATTCATGCATGTGCGAAGTATGCTATGGGTTGACAGGTTGGCCGCCTCCAGTCCATATGTATCCCTAGCACACCAAGCCACTGATTGATTTGTTCAAGGTAAAGATGTTCTTCTTAAGAGCATGCCTTATGCAAGGACTTCAATATCCTCAATGATGGTTCCACCCAGAACTCGGTGGTGTTTTGTTGTAAGATTTCTATGTGGTCACACTTGTCTCGGACAGTGTGTTCACACGTGTCTTGCAATCCTTCTTATGTTTTGGAGCTGGCTTCCGTGGTTCATTTCCCGACAATCTCGCAACGTCATCTCGTCGATTTGTGTTGCGAACTTTCACCTTCAGACCTGCTAAGTCTGGAATATCTTAACACCAACCATATCTGAATCCCGGGCAGATATGATGGTTGGAACATTTCCCAAGAATTATAATATTGGTCTCTCTGTGACCCGGTAAAGTGGATGTTGTGGCCAACACAAACCTAGCTGGTAAACCTATGATTATAGTTTCTTCATTTAGCAACTTGGCCACTTTCCCCATTGGGACTCCGTATGACTTATTTTAGAAGTTGTTCCTCATGGACCCCTTCAGCCCCGAAGTCCGACCTATACCTGATGTGCTAGATATCAAGCATTATCTATAATCAAGTTATGCTAGTACATCAAGGAGAACATTAGAAGCGGAGTGCTAAATGTCTCTCGGTCGATCATCCAGATTTCATTCCTTGGCATAGCTAAGATGAAAATTGAGAAAGTGTTGTCTTCCTTTGAATCTGTATCCTCCATCACTATTCATCATGGTAGTATGATGAGTCACCAAGATCTTGGCATAGATGTTGGTAAATTCCCGATGAATATGGAGATGCTCAAGTTCTTGAGAGCACGCTCAGACACTGGGTTATATTCTCGGCATCATTTGGAATGTGTCTTCCGTTGCCGAGTGGTTCTATAACTCTAGTTTCCTTTCCGATCTGAGTATGCCATTTCTTTCAGACTCCTTCAAACGATCATTGTGAATTGCCTTAGGCTGTTATGAAGAGTTTCAATGATCTCTGGATCAAAAGTAATTATTTTTTCCACTTAAGAGAATAACTCTACGAGTCACCCCCCCTAAGGTGCTTCGTTATGGTATTATGGCAACCAACTCCTCACTACTTTGAAACCCACGCACCATCTGCTTTAAGTGTGGAATTGTTGCCTACCAACTTGAACCTCCGTCATCTACCTCGTTCCAACCCTCTTGATATGTGTTTTATGTCTCATCTCGAGAGATATTTTGGCGTCTCATTCATGAGTTGATCGTGAGTTGCTCGATCTTTGAGAAGATCGATTCCTGTAGAGTTTTCTTTTCCTCTTGTCATATGTTTGGATGAAGGCCCCAAAGCAAAAGATGTCAAGATCAACATGATGCAATGAATCAACATCTTCAAGAAGGGGAATTGGATCGTGAAGATTGTGGTAGTTTGTGTTCCCTCTGTCATCTTACCCTACGCCTGAATCTCGGGACGAGATTCTTGTTTAGTGGGGGTGAGTTGTCACAGCCCTAGAAATTGTTTGCAATAATCATGATAGTAGCACCAGTGGCATTCATGCATCATGTTAATTTTCCTTTAATTTGAATTGGGGATTGATCAAACCCTAGCACCAATTAACCTCAAATAGGATCAACCTAAAACTATTTTTCCCAATGAACCCAAAGTGCCCTCTAAAATGTTCATCATTTTGGGAAAAGCCTAAATGCCTCTCCAAAAATGTTGCATATTTCCAAAGGCATGTTTGGGCCCTGGTTTAACTCTTTAACATATTTGAATTGGAGTTATAAATTCTATACATAATATTTTATAACTCCAAATAATACTGGAAATACATGAGTGGCTCTAGGAGTAATTCAGAAGGCCACATAAATATTTCCAAGTTTTTATAAAATATTTTGATATTTATTTCAAACCAGAACAAGTTACAGAAAAATAGAAAACAGAAATAAAAGAGAGAGAGAGACAGAGAGAGAAACTAACCTGGCGGCCCAGCAGCCCGGCCCAGCTCATCTCCCCTGCGAGTCGTCTTCTCCACCGCGCCAGTAGGACGCCGGGCGCATGGTCGCCGCACGCCGGCCACCTCCTGCTCGCCTGCTGATGGGGATATGTACCTAGGGTAGGGTCATAGGCCTGACCTACCTGCTCTACCCAAGGACACTGCCCCAGAAAGCTTAAGGGCTGCAAGGAGATCTCCGACTGAAACCACCAAGGCTTACAAGTCACTCGACAATATCCACTCGGAGATTACCTTTTCACTCGACGAGTACCATTCACTCGGAAGAACCGGAAGAAAGTCGACCGCAGAAGACCAGAAGCCACCCCGGGGAGGCCAACGGGCAGGCGTTCATCTGTCTCATTAGTAGCATTTATTACGTACGTTACCAGTAACGTACGTCTTTATAGTCACGATCTGACCCTTAAACGCCGGACACTTATGAGGGGCAGCGCACTCTATATAAGCCGCCCCTCTCCTCTGGCACGGGGGTGGGTTCGCATCCCCTGTAACGACACTTATATTTCACTCGACAAGAGCTCCCGAGCACTGAGACGTAGGGCTTTTACCTCCACGAGTGGGGCCTGAACTCATACATCCGTGTGTACATCCTCGCCGTAGCTAGGACTCTGCCCTCTCCTTACGTACCCCTACCTTCTACTGTCAGTCTCATTCCCACGACAGTTGGCGCCCACCGTGGGGCAGGCGTCTAAGCGACTTCCGGCGAGGTTGCATTTGTTTTCCTTAGTCATGTCTTCCGGCGGTGATTTGTTCCTGGGCCACGAGATCCGTCTCAGAGCGCTCACCTTCATCGCCGACGGTTCGGCATGGCTCCAGGAAGCGCCTCTAGATGTTGAAGTTCCTGCGGTGTTCTTCTCCTTCTGCTGTCGACTCCGTACGTGTCGTCCCTCCATGCTGTTCGTCGCCGCAAGCGATCCGGTCGTTCACGGCTACAGCGTTGGGTGCAACATGCGGCAGCCCGCCAGGCTTTGTCCCCGCTGATTGCGGCCATCGAGCCCGCCGAGTCACTTCTCAGCGTGTTCGACTCGGCGTCAGATTGGTCTGACGTTCCCTCCGAGTGCGAGAGTTGCGATCCTGCAGCTGAAGTTCTTATGGCTGGGTCTCATCAGAGTCCGCCGCCTGGCTTCAACCACGCCAGGCGCGAGATTGGTGGAACGTCGAATGAACGGCAACGCCGGGATGAGGATGTTCTCCATACTCCCATCGTCGGCACGACTGCTGAGGCCCAGGCCATGGAGGCGACTCGCCTTCGACTCAAAGAGATGCAGAAGGCACTCGATGAGCGTGCTCGACAGCGTCCGTCGCGTCCCAATCGACATCAGCGACAGTTGTTTCCGAGTGGGTCTCGGAATAACGTCGAGGTATTCCGTACTCCAGTGTTGAATGTTGCAGCTGCTGCTAGGATTGCAGATTCTATACAGCCGTCACGATCAGAAGCTGGTAGAGGTTTGCAACAGATCAGAACGTTGCTCGAGGCAGCGCAGCAGCAGAATGCGGCTGTTTCTCAGTCGCAGAACATGTTACATAGCAATTCACCCAGGGCGGAAATAGTTCAGTCGGCCCACAGCCCTGGGTCACCCCTGCGCCACAGAGGCGGAGACTTCTGTGAAGGTCGGTACAGAGATCAGGGGCGAGATCAGTTTGCTCCCCGTTATCACCACGATGACCGCTGTCGAGTGTTTTCTCCTCCGCGGAGTGGTTCATATGTGCCCCGGCACAATGATGATAGGCGCCCATTCGGTGATTAGCGGAATCCTGGATTTGACGCAAGGGATGTCCTCGCTCAAAGACGGGTCGACAGAGGCAGAGCCCACAGAGATGGTTATAATGGAGACTATCCGAGTGGAAGTGGTGCTGTTGTGTCTGGTCCCGAGTGTTTTAGCAGAACCATTCGCTCTGCAGAGATTCCCCCCAACTTCAGGTTGGCGGCTGGAATTAGCAAGTTTTCTGGCGAGACGAAGCCCGAGACATGGTTAGATGATTACCGAGTGGCCGTGCAGATTGGTGGAGGAAACGACAACATAGCCATGAAGCATTTGTCCCTGATGTTAGATGGTTCGGCCAGAGCTTGGTTGAATCGTTTGGCTCCCTCTAGTATCTATTGCTAGGAGGATTTGGCCCGAGTGTTCATCAGAACCTTTGAGGGCACCTGCAAACGTCCGGCTGGTTTGATTGATTTGCAGCACTGTGTTCAGAAACCCAATGAGACCTTGCGAGACTACATTCAGCGCTGGTCCACCCTGCATCACACGGTGGAGAATGTTTCCGAACACCAGGTTGTTTGCGCCTTCAAGGCTGGTGTTAGATACAGAGAGCTCCATCTGAAGTTTGGTCGCACTGGTGATATTTCTCTCAGCAAGATGATGGAGATTGCCACTCGGTACGCCAATGGTGAAGAAGAGGACCGCCTCCGAAGCGGTAAAGGAAAAGCAGTCGACAATGATGCAGGCGGAAATTCCAATCGGAAGCAGAAGCGCAAGGCTGATCCCCCTGTTCAGGCAGAAGCGGCCACTCTGGCGACACAGGCCAAAAATAAAGGAAAGTCCAAAGCTAAGTTCACCCCCAAGAAGTCAAAGAATCAATCGGGTACAGATGTTATGGATTTACCGTGTGCAATCCACACGAGGAAAGATGAAGAGGGCAATTTAATATTGCCAAAGCATACCACTCGACAGTGCCGTTTGCTGATCGAACAGTTCAAAGAGAGCCAGTCGAGTGAAAAAGACCCTGAAAAGGGAGATGAAGAAGATAAAGAAGAGTTTCCTGAGGTCAATGCCACTCTATTGATTTTTGCTGATGTTGAGAGCAAGAGTCGACTGAAAGTTATCAACAGGGAGGTTAACATGGCGGTTCCCTCTACCCCCACATATCTCAAGTGGTCTCAGACTGCTATCACGTTTGATCAGTCAGATCACCCTGCGCATATCGCTACCCCCGGGCGGCAAGCGCTGGTGGTGGACCCAGTTGCGGGGGGCACTCGACTCTGCAAGGTTTTGATGGACGGTGGGTGCGGTCTGAACATCCTATATGCAGATACCCTCAAGGGGATGGGCATTCCGATGTCCCGACTCAGTGAAAGCAACAGGCAGTTCCATGGCGTCATCCCTGGGAAAAAGGCCCGTTCACTCGGTCAAATAGCGTTGGATGTTGTGTTTGGTGACGTTAAACATTTTCGCAAGGAAAAATTGACATTTGAAGTGGTGGACTTCCAGAGCGCATACCACGCCATCCTTGGTCGTCCGGCTTATGCCCGTTTCATGGCCCGTCCATGTTACGTGTATCTCAAGCTGAAGATGCCCGGGCCCAAGGGTGTGATCACAGTCACTGGCAATCGACAGAGGGCTGAGGAGTGCCTTCAGCAGGGCTCCAAGATCGCCGATCATCAGATGGCTATGGTTTAATTGGAAGAATACAAGAAAAACGCTGATCCTTTCGACCTGTTGCGCGCTAAGAAGCCTGCTTCTGAGTCAGCTTTTCAGTCGGCAGGAGAAGTGAAGAAAGTGAACATTCACCCGACAGATCGCACTGCTGCCCCAACCATCATCTCGACGACACTCGACAGCAAATAGGAAGCCGAGCTCATCCATTTCCTCCGTGAGAACTGGGACATCTTCGCATGGAAGCCTGCTGACATGCCTGGTGTACCCAGGGAACTGGCTGAGCACCGGTTGAGAGTTGACCCGAAGGCCAAGCCTGTGAAGGAGCATTTGCGTCGGTCGGCAACGGAGAAGCGAAAAGCAATCGGCGAGGAGGTGGCTCGTCTCTTGGCGACTAAGTTCATACGTGAGATTTACCACTCCGAGTGGTTATCGAACGTCGTTATGGTCCCTAAGAAGGACAAGTCACTCCGCATGTGTATTGGTTTCAAACATATCAATCGGGTCTGCCCGAAAGATCATTTTCCACTCCCCCGCATTAATCAGATTGTCGACTCAACTGCGGGGTGTGAGCGTCTATCTTTTCTGGATGCTTACTCTGGTTACCATCAGATCCGTCTGTTTGGTCCGGATGAAATAAAGACAGCCTTCATCACCCCTTTCGGGTGTTTCTGTTATATCACCATGCCTTTTGGTTTGAAGAACGCTGGCGCTACTTTCATGCGCATGATTCAAAAATGTTTACTCGATCAGATCCCTCGGAATGTTGAAGCGTACATGGATGACATTGTCATCAAGTCTCGCAAAGGTTCCGACCTATTGTCTGACTTAGCTGAAACATTCGCCAATCTGAGGAGATATGACATCAAGCTAAATCCGACTAAGTGCACTTTCGGTGTTCCTGGCGGCAAATTACTCGTTTTCTCATTTCCGAAAAGGGAATCGACGTTAATCCTGAAAAGATCGGTGCCATCACCCGAATGAAAATCCCTGAGCGTGTGCACGATGTCCAGAAGCTGACAGGTTGCTTGGCAGCATTGAGTCGATTCATTTCTCGTCTCGGTGAAAAGGCATTGCCTTTATACCGACTGATGAAGAAGTCTGATATATTCGAGTGGACTCCTGAAGCTGAAGCAGCGTTTGTCGAGCTCAAAGCTCTGCTTTCCACCCAGCTGGTGCTTGCTGCTCCGCACAGTATGGAGCCATTGCTATTGTACATAGCGGCTACTAATCAGGTCGTCAGTACAGTTCTCACTGTCGAGAGGGAAGAGGAAGGTAAAGCTTACAAAGTCCAGCATCCTGTTTATTACGTCTCTGAAGTGTTGACTCCTTCAAAGCAAAGATATCCACATTACCAGAAGCTCGTGTACGGTATATATCTATCAGCTAAGAAGGTGGCACATTATTTTCAAGATCACTCAATTTCAGTCGTCAGTGATGCTCCATTGTCTGAAATTCTCCACAATCGAGATGCGTCTGGTCGAGTGGCCAAATGGGCTATTGAGCTCCTCTATTTTGACATCAAGTTTGAAGCAAAGAAAGCAATCAAGTCTCAATCCCTCGCCGATTTCCTGGCCGAGTGGACTGAACAACAGCAGCCGGTCCAAGTTTACTCGGCACACTGGACCATGTTCTTTGATGGCTCGAAGATGCTGAATGGGTCTGGTGGTGGAGTAGTACTGGTGTCCCCAAAAGGCGACAAACTCAGTTACGTCTTGCAGATTCACTTTGATTCCTCCAACAATGAAGCTGAATATGAAGCACTCTTGTATGGGTTGCGTATGGCCATTTCACTCGGCGTCCGGCGCCTGATGGTATATGGCGACTCTGATTTGGTGGTCAATCAAGTGATGAAAGAGTGGGATGTCAGGAACCCCGCTATGACTAGAAACTGCAATGCAGTAAGAAAACTCGAGAAGAAATTGGAAGGTTTGGAACTCCATCATGTTCCCCGAGTGAAGAATCAAGCAGCTGATGAGCTGGTAAAGATTGGATCCACTCGGAAGCCTATCCCCAGCAATGTATTTCTCGAGCACCTTCATTGTCCTTCGGTGCAGGAAGATCCCTTCACTAAGGAGCCCCCGCAGGCAAAAAGCGCCTCTGATCCGACCGAAGTCGATGTCCCAGCTGTCATTGATTTGGTCATGGAGATTTTAGTGATCATGCCCGACTGGACTGTACCCTATATTGCGTACATTCTTAGGAGAGAACTCCTAGATGATGAAGATGAAGCTCGACAGATAGTCCGTAGATCCAAAGTTTTTACTGTTATGGATGGACAACTCTACAGAGAAAGTGTGACTGGCGTGACTCAGCGGTGTATTTCTCCTGAAGAAGGTCGACTGATTTTGGAGGAGATTCACTCGGGAACTTGTGGTGATCATGCGTCCTCTAGGACGATTGTTGCCAAAGCTTACCGAGCGGGTTTCTTCTGGCCACACGCCAATGAGATGGCTAAAGATATAGTCGATCACTGCAAAGGATGCCAGTTCTATTCGAACCTGTCACACAAACCTGCGTCTGCCTTGAAGACTATTCCACTCGTCTGGCCGTTTGCTGTATGGGGCTTGGATATGGTTGGACCCCTTAGAACAGGCCAGAGTGGATTCACTCACTTACTGGTTGCAGTCGACAAGTTCACTAAGTGGATTGAAGGTAAACCCATCAAGAAGCTGAACGCCCGCACTGCTATCAAATTCATGAAAGAGATAACATTCCGGTATGGAGTCCCCCACAGTATCATTACAGACAACGGCTCTAATTTTGACTCGGAAGAGTTCAGATACTTTTGCTCCTCTCAAGGCACTCGGGTGGACT
Source organism: Elymus sibiricus (assembly GCA_039707655.1). NCBI lineage: Eukaryota > Viridiplantae > Streptophyta > Magnoliopsida > Poales > Poaceae > Elymus > Elymus sibiricus. Next base: position 389,319,142 of record CM077669.1, on the reverse strand, counting down.
ACGCGTCCGTTGCACACCCCCAGTCTAACGGTCAAGCTGAGCGAGTGAACGGCCTTATCCTCCAAGGACTGAAGCCTCGGCTCATGCGAGATCTTGATCATGCTGTTGGAGCTTGGGTCACTGAATTGCCGTCTGTTCTGTGGGGCTTGAGGACGACTCCAAACCGGTCGACTGGGCGCACTCCTTTCTTCCTTGTGTATGGAGCTGAAGCCGTTTTTCCAAGTGACGTCCTTCACAATTCTCCCCGAGTGGATCTTTACTCTGAAGACGAAGCTGAGCAAGCTAGACAAGATGGGGTGGATCTCCTAGAGGAAGAACGAGAGATGGCCCTGATCCGGTCGACTGTATATCAACAAGACCTTCGCCGCTTCCATGCGAGACACGTCAAGAGCCGTTCATTCCACGAAGGTGATCTGGTGCTTCGAGTGGATCAGCAGTGACCCCACAAGTTGGCCCCAGTGTGGTAAGGCCCATACGTCATCACCAAGGTGCTGAACAACGGAGCGTACCATCTTTTCAATTTGAAGAAGAATATTGATGAGCCACGCGCCTGGAACGCAGATTTGCTTCGACGCTTTTATACTTGATGACTGAGTTATTTTGATGTAATAAGAGTGCTCCAGACGATGTCGCTTGTTAAGTTATGACTTCCGCAGTCTATTGTCGATTCCGATCGCACAATTTCGCATTCAAAAACTTCTCCGAGTGAAGAGCAACCCTCTTGCTCGGGGGCTTAGCTGCGAACCCGTTTCGCCTAAGTTAAAAACCCTTCCGAGTGTATAACATTCAATACACTCGGGGACTTAGCCGTGAACCAGTCTTCGCCTAAGTTCAGAAAACTTCTCCGAGTGAAGAGCAACCCTCTTGCTCGGGGGCTTAGCTGCGAACCCGTTTCGCCTAAGTTAAAAACCCTTCCGAGTGTATAACATTCAATACACTCGGAGACTTAGCCGCGAACCAGTCTTCACCTAAGTTCAGAAAACTTCTCCGAGTGAAGAGCAACCCTCTTGCTCGGGGGCTTAGCTGCGAATCTGTTTCGTCTAAGTTAAAAACCTTTCCGAGTGTATAACATTCAATACACTCGGAGACTTAGCCGCGAACCAGTCTTCGCCTAAGTTTAGAAAACTTCTCCGAGTGAAGAGCAACCCTCTTGCTCGGGGGCTTAGCTGCGAACCCGTTTCGCCTAAGTTAAAAACCCTTCCGAGTGTATAACATTCAATACACTCGGAGAGTTAGCCGCGAACCAGTCTTCGCCTAAGTTTAGAAAACTTCCCCGAGTGAAGAGCAACCCTCTTGCTCGGGGGCTTAGCTGTGAACCCGTTTCGCCTAAGTTAAAAACCCTTCCGAGTGTATAACATTCAATACACTCGGGGGCTTAGCTGCGAAACCGTTTCGCCTAAGTTAAAAACCCTTCCGAGTGTATAACATTCAATACACTCGGAGACTTAGCCGCGAACCAGTCTTCGCCTAAGTTCAGAAAACTTCTCCGAGTGAAGAGCAACCCTCTTGCTCGGAGGCTTAGCTGTGAACCAGTTTTCACCTAAGTTAAAAAATCCTTCCGAGTGTAAGGTATTCCTAACACTCGGAACTTAGCTGCGAACCAGTCTTCGCCTAAGTCCTAAATTCAGTCAAGCAAAATGTCGGAAAGCAAAATGCGAGTAAGACTAGAATCTCTAGCGCAGCAAAAACTTGTTCGCGCAAAGGGAAGTTCTCAGGCTTAAGGCCTGAACGAAGTTTTAATCGGTTACACCATCACTCGGCATACCGAGGCAAATAAAGTTTTAACTGAAAGCAACATACTTCTTCAAGCTCCGGTAGGGCTTGAAGGCTCGACAAAGGTGTCCAGGTCAATTCCGTCGGCGATCCGAGTAGCTGCTTCGATGAAAGTCTCCATGAAATCTTCAAATTGAAGTTTCTTTGTGTTGATCACTCGGAGGGCCTTCAGTTTGTCCTCCCTGGCCTCCTTGCAATGAACCCTGACGAGTGAAAGTGCCACATCGGCACCACAATGGGCAGCGGACTTCTTCCACGCCTGCACTCGACTTGGAATTTCATTGAGGCGAGTCATCATATACTCGAGGTCAGTCTGTTGGGGGTCTTCAGGCCACAGTTCCTTGTCGACTTTCTCGAATGCAGCCCTCAGCCGAGGAACATATCCCTGGACATTCTTAAGATGAGCTTCAAGTCGAAACATATCCATGGCCACGACGTCTCCGACGAGTGACTTCGTGGGGTCCAGATTGGGCTCGATCTCTTCGGTTTCCTTCTCAAAGTCTTGACAGAATTCTGCCTGAAGAGAAAGGGAAAAGGTGATCACAATGCCGTTCTGAGGAAATCAAAGAAATTCATTTGACAGAAGAAAGTCACCTTCAAGCATGCTGAACATTTTCTTCGCAAAGTCTCCTAAGTGTTTTTTCAGAGCACTCTTTCCCTTGGTCTGCACTTCAAGTTTTTTGATCCAGTCGGATCGTTCCTGCTTGAGTTTGGCGTTCTCTTCTTCCAGTTTACTGGCTGCAGCAAGTTTCTTCTCAGCAGCTTCAGTTTTCTCCTTCGCTTCCTTCTGAGCATCAGCAAGTGATTTGTCCTTGTCCTCGAGTGCCTTCTTCATGGTATCTAAAGAAAAAACATTGTTGAGTCGCGCTCGGAGACGACGGTTCTCATCACGTACGTCTGTTTGAGTGGATTCACTCGGTTCAAAGGACGGAAGATGAAAGTGATAATGCAATTGGTTGACAAGGATTACCTCCCAAAGTCTTCAATTCGGTCTGTGCACGGTCCAGGTTGTTGTTCATCAGCTCCAGATCCAGCAGAAGTCGATTCTTTTCCTTCTCTAGCTCGACGTACTTGGTCCCGAGCCCACAGGCTTTCTGAAATCAGCAAAGAAGGGGTCTAGTCGACATGGATATTTCTCTACTCCCGAGTGGAAAAGTACAAGTGCATTCGACTGAAAGGCGGCCCGCCGCCCCACCCCACAACCCTATACAGCGTCATATCATGGTTGATGGAAATGATGTCCATGAAACCTGCAGAATGGTTCTTAAGACTACTGCCCATCGTCAACGATCGACAGTAGTCTCAGGGACTACACCCAGTGGGTGCACTCAGCGTGCCCCCACTGGATACAAAAACACTCGACCAGGTCTGGCCTGTCAGAGTATAAAAGAAGAAAGCAAGCAAGAGAACATTGTTTCTATCAGACCCCCGCCGATGCACGCACTCGACGGCGGTCTCGGGGACTACACCCAGTGGGTGCACTCAGCGTGCCCCCGCTGGACCTACTTTTACTCGACAAGGTATGTCCTGTCGAATGGAAAACAACTATCAAACCGACTCTAAGACCCCTGTCGATGCCTTCGTCATTCGACAGCGGTCTCGGGGACTAAACCCAGTGGGTGCACTCAGCGTGCCCCCACTGGACCAGAGACTACCTGTTCTACTTGCGAAGAAAACACCCAGTGGGTGTAAAATCAAGACGGACAGGAATTCAATTGGAGATGAACTTACAATAGCACTTACTCGGACGTTGGCTTGAACCGCTGAGCTGGCATCATAGGCTAACTTGCTGGCTTCATACACCTCCTTTGTTCGCAACATCATCTGCCCAGCCTGAATCATGGCTTCCTTGGGAGCTCCAGTTTGGTCCTCCGGGACGTGATACAAAGGGTATGCGGGCGTCGAATGAGTTGGTGCTGTAACTGAGGCAGCAGGAGGTGCTTCAGATTGTCCAATAGGTGCTGAAGCCACCAGAATTGAAGTGGCTGGCGGAGCACTCGACAGCGGGGCCACAAGGGCTGGAGGTGTCGCAGCAGTCGACCCATGGGGCGTCTGTCCTGACGATGTTCTCCGAGTGCGTACGTGTGGAGCCTCCAGAGGCACAGCTTCATCCTGCGTTCCTCGCTGCAGCTCCTCGTCATCTTCCAGTTCGATGACTTCGTCAGCTATCAAACGGCAATTTTAATCAAGTCACTCGACGATTATTCTTCAAAAAGAAGAGTAGAGTGTGGGTTTGTTATACCTCGTTGGGAGGTGGCCGCATCAGGAGTGTCCACTTCCATATGATCCCCATCATTTCGCTGGGGCGACGTCACAGAGGTAGCAGCTCTGGCGGATAAACTCCACTCGGTTAGCAGAGACATGAAGTGCCACAATCACAATTGCGGGAAAATAAACACTCATGTTGAGGCAACAGCCACAACAATCTTGATGCGAGGCAGGGCCTTCCGAGGTTTTGGCGCGTCCGGCTTGAGTTGTTTCGCAGCTTTTTCAGTCGACCCTGGTGTTGCGGCACGGTCACGCTTTGGGTTCCTTGTGCTCGACGCCACAGTTTTGCTCGGGGCAACCTCTGGGTCTTCCTGCTGCTTGGTGCGACGCCCGGTGCGCAGAGGGACCTGAGCTTCCACCTCGCCTTCCTCCAGGTCGTCATCGCTGCTCTCGCTGTCGTCGGCGTAATCGCCGTCTACGCTGCCATCTACGCTCCCTTCTTCTTCGTCAGGCTGTTCTCCGTTTGGCACGGGCGAGTACATGTTTGTAAATTCCTGCAAGATACAAGCTTCAAAGTCAGTCGACTGAAGATCCAGTTACTCGACAAATATTAAAACAATCGGAAGAGGCATAACTCACCAGGTTCTTTGGTGGGTTCAAAGCAGAAAAGGGCGGAATTCGCTTGGCTCCCTCGGGATTATCACAGGCTCCGGTGATGCTCCTGAGCCACTGAGAAATGGTCTTGTCGGAAACTTCTTCAGGATGAGTCCGAGTGGTATCCTCAGGGCCCGAGTAATGCCACATGGTGTGATCCCGGGCTTGGAGAGGCTGGATCCGTCGACTGAGAAACGTTTCAAGGAGATCCAAGCCAGTCACTCCGCTGCGGATCAGATCAGATACAGCGTTCACTAGGATCCCTACTTGGATTTTCTCTACCTTTGTCACGTACAGTGGTTTGGGGGTGGTAGGTCGATCCAAGGTGAAAGGAGGAAGTCCAGTCGACATATTTGGTGATGCAACATCCTTGCAATAGAACCATGTCGACTGCCAACCCCGGACAGAGTCAGGAAAGGTCATAGAGGGGAATGCACTCCTACCTCTCTTTTGGATCCCTAAGCCACCACACAGTTGGATTACGTGGGTTTTGCTATCACTGGGATGGGCTTTCTTGATGGATTGAGATCTAACAAAGAATATGTGTTTAAACAAACCCCAATGCGGAGAACAGCCCAAGAAGCACTCGCACAGGGTTATGAAACAGGAAAGATAGGCAATTGCATTCGGAGGGAAATGGTGGAGCTGCGCCCCGAAATAATTCAGGAAACTACGGATGAATGGGTGGGGTGGCATGGAGAAACCTCATTCGACGTGGGTGAGAAGCAGAACTCGCTCGCCGTCGCGTCGCTCTGGCTCGGTCTCCCCCTTCGGCAATCTCCAGGACTCCGCAGCTATCAACCCGTCGTCGACTAGATTTTGCACATCCTCCGCCGTGACCGTCGATTGGAGGAAATCCCCCTGGATCCACCCCGGCGGCACCGTCGACCGGGCGCCCAACGGCTTCTTCGCCTTGGCTGCTCCCTTCTTGGCGCGCTCGAGCTTCTCCGTCTTGCCCTTCGTCATGGCGGCGGTGGCCGTTGGAGCGGAGCTGAGCAGAGGAGGAGGAGGAGAAGAGCAGATTTAGGGGAAGAATACTGTACCAGCACCGGCGTCGTCGCCCCTTATATCCGCCCGTGTGGGTCACTGACCTGCGGGCCCGCCAGATCTGTGAGTATCCCGAATTCATAGGAGGCGCACCGCGTGGCGATTTTGGCGGCGCGGTAATCGAGGCGTCGTGTGCCCACTTGCCTTTGCGGTTGCGTCATCTCCGCTCGGCGCGCGTTTATCCAATTTTCAAATCCCATAAAATCCAGACTCGACGGAGCGAACCGTCACATCAGAAGACTCTGCAGACCACTCGAACCTGATTTCGAGCTCAGTTTCACTCAGACCTGATTTCGAGCTCATTTTTTACTCGGATATACTTCAAGACAGAATCGATCAGGGCGAACGCTAAAGGTTCCAATCGACGCAGATTTCTAAGAAGCCTCAGAATGCACTCGGAATTTTTGTGTCTTGTCAAAACTTGTATTGACACCTTTTACACTCGAACCCCGATCCATTCGGGGGCTAATGATGGGGATATGTACCTAGGGTAGGGTCATAGGCCTGACCTACCTGCTCTACCCAAGGACACTGCCCCAGAAAGCTTAAGGGCTGCAAGGAGATCTCCGACTGAAACCACCAAGGCATACAAGTCACTCGACAATATCCACTCGGAGATTACCTTTTCACTCGACGAGTACCATTCACTCGGAAGAACCGGAAGGCAGTCGACCGCAGAAGACCAGAAGCCACCCCGGGGAGGCCAACGGGCAGTCGTTCATCTGTCTCATTAGTAGCATTTATTATGTACGTTACGAGTAACGTACGTCTTTATAGCCACGATCTGACCCTTAAACGCCGGACACTTATGAGGGGCAACGCACTCTATATAAGCCGCCCCTCTCCTCTGGCACGGGGGTGGGTTCGCATCCCCTGTAACGACACTTATATTTCACTCGACAAGAGCTCCCGAACACTGAGACGTAGGGCTTTTACCTCCACGAGAGGGGCCTGAACTCATACATCCGTGTGTACATCCTCGCCGTAGCTAGGACTCTGCCCTCTCCTTACGTACCCCTACCTTCTACTGTCAGGCTCATTCCCACGACACCTGCCAGCCTGGATGGATGGATAGGCTGCAGGGAGCCGTCCGAATCGATCTCTCCCCCCTCATTCCTCTCCCCCTCGGCCCTGCTACTTCTCCCCACCATGTCCGAGCGCTGCCGTCGCCGCCGCTCGCCACCCACACAGCCACCGCCGTCGTATCGCCCGACCGGAGAGTCCATAGGCTCCCTCTCCTCGCGCCGGTCATCTCCTCCAACGGAATCGAGCTGACGAGCCCTCAAGACGAAGCCGCGGCCATCTTCCTCGTCCACGGACGCCGACGACCGATTCACCGCCGCTAGGACCTCCCCGAGCTCTCCCTCGGCTCCATTCAACTCGCTATGAGCTCTCCTTCAGTTCCCCTTCAGTCCCTTCGTCGATTGCGTCCCCTAGCTACCATCTCCGTCGTGGCCGAGCTCCGGCCACCGCCATCCATGGCGCCGCCATGCCTAGAGCACGCGTAGCCCGTTTCTGAGCATGCGGTCGACCTCCTGGAGCTTCCAGGATGCCGAAGAGACCTTCTCCCCGCGCGACCGTGCCTCATAATCTTCTGTGCGTTTTTAGCGAGCTCTGGCCACCTCGTTGCTCATCGCCGGCCACTATTCCGACGACCCCATGACCTCCCATGTGCCCCGTCGGATCCGCGCGAGCACGGGCTACGCCCGAGTGCCTTCAACGCGTGGAGCCGCCCCCTGTAGTGCAACTCCGGCGCGAAGCCGCCGGCCAGCTCTGGCGTGCTGACGTGGTCCCGTCATTAGGGGTCAAACACCCCTGCTAATTAAACCACCCACAACCACTGACAATGGGCCCCACCAGCTGGTCAAAGCCTGGTCAACAGGGGACTAACCCCTGGTTAGTCTCTGTGCCACTGACGTGCGGACCCCGCACGTCAGGTTTGACCTGGACCGGGACAGTTGACCGCATGACGTGACCCTGACGCGGAGCTGACGCAATAATTGATTTCTGGGTTTATTTAATTTCAGAAAATACCTAAAACTTCAAAAATTCATATAAAATAATCTATAACTCAGATGAAGAAAAGTTATATATGAAAAATGATCAGAAAAATGCTAGGAATCTGATTATGCCATGATCATGCATGTTTGAACAATTTAACATCACCAACTAGGACATTTAATGATTAGGACAAGTTTGATAAATAGTTTGGAGTTAGAATTTGATTCCTATTTGAATTCCACTTCAATTAATATGGCTAAATATTGTACTAGGTGATTCCAGAACCTTAACATGCCATATCATACATCGTGTTTGTTGCATCACATTGATTATGTTCCTCCTTGTTTGCCGGTGTTGTTCCTTCTCGGTAGACGATGGTTCCGACGTTATGATCGTTGACACTGATGAAGAGAAATGCTATCTTCAGAACTGTCAGGCAAGCAACCCCTCCATGAGCATCCCGATAATATCCTACTCTCTTGCTCCGGCTCTCTTTTACTGCATTAGGACAACAAAGATTCAACTGTTACATGTTGTCGGTAGTTGAACCCATTCCTTTGCATGACCTGTCCTTGTCACAGTAAATAGTTGAAACCACTTAGCATGAGTAGCAACTGCTTGAGCCTTGTTGTGCTTACTCATCCATGCTTGCTTACTATGCCTGCTATGCTTAGAGTCGTGTCGGGTTTGATCCATCTGGGCGATGAATCAGAATGGATGTGTTCATGTCCTGCTGTGTGAGAGCTAAGTGTGTGAATCCGATTTGGTAAAGGTAGCGATGAGAGGCCATGTAGGAGTACATGGCGGGTTGTCTCATTGGGACCGTCCTTAAGAACTGAGTTCTGTGTATGTTATCCAAGACAAGATTCTACCGCACATTGGGATCCTTAATTGACCCTCTCGGCTTATTAATCGCCTTGGTCTCTGTCCAGGAGTTGCAACTAGTTTCTGGTGTGTGTAGGATGTGCTGGCGGCTGTGCATAGCGCTGACCGGAGGGGTAGGCTATGGCGCGGTAGATGCATCGTGGCCTGGTGTACCAAGCGTAGTACCATCAATCGAGGTGGGCTTGGGAACCCTGCACACATCGTTTGGGGCCGTGATGGAAACTTCGGCCGGACTTCCGTTGCGGGTTCAGTCTCAAATAGGCGATAACCTTGGACTAGAGTCTTGTGTGGTTAACGGTCGTGGCCGACTCCCTCGCTGGGCTTCCGCTTGAAGGTTGCCGAGGTGCCTTTTTACGAGCACATGGCGGTAAGTGGTGGGAGCGTGTGTGAAGAAGTATACCTCTGCAGGGTGAATCAATCTGTTCGAATAGCCGCGTCCTCGGATATGGACTACTTGGATTGATAATGTGGTACATAGACAAGTGAAATGGATACTCTAAAATGCGCAAGAAAAGCATGAGTGCTATGGATGGCCTTCTCGTAGGGAGACGGAAGTGGATCCATAGTGGGGTATTGATTTGGTGAATATGTGGACTCGTGTGCGTTGTCCCACCTCAAAGATAATACTTATAGTTGTAGTACAGGTTAGCCAAGAGTCAAAGCTGGCTTGCTGCAATAAACTCCACAAACCCCTTTTGTTGATAATGATGCATATGTAGCTAGTTCTGATGTAAGCCTTGCTGAGTACCTTTGTACTCACGGTTGCTTAATTTACGCTTTTGCAGAGGAGCTGTCCGTCTCATTAGTGATTCTTACGATGTGAAGTTCGATGTTGATCGGATTAGCTTGGGAATCCCAGACAGAGGTCTGGCTCCTTTGGTAGGGTTGTTGTAGCTTTTCAGGCTCTTCCAGCCGCTTTTATTAGATGTCTGTATCCAGACATGTAACTTCCGCTTGTTTTTTGTATGCTCTGAATGTTGGGTCATGTGACCCCTCCTGCTTGTAACATTATACTATGTTGGCTCTTCGGAGCCTCCTAAATTAATGTTATGTTGTAGAGTTTTGTTGTGATGCCATGTTGTATCTACGCATATCGTGCATAGTGTGTGTATGCTTGAAATGCATTGGTATGTGTGGGATTCGACACCTAGTTGTGTGCCCTTAGTAGCCTTCTTTACGGGGAAATGCCTCTTTGTGCTTCCATGAGCCTTGGTAGCTTGCTACTGCTCCGGACACATTGATTGACCGGCGTGTATTCTTCTTTGTTGTTGTGTCTGTCCCTATGGGGAAATGTCACACGGTGTAATGGAGTCCATGTAGCTTGCTACAACTCATCTACACACGTTGATGGCCGACATCTGCATTGTTGGGTTACGTATGCCTGTCCCTGTACGGTTGTGCCACTTGGGTTTATGACTAGTCATGTCGACCCGGGTTCTTTGACGTGTGAATGCTAGCGACATGTTCATATCCGTGAGCCAAAAGGCGCAAACGGTCCCGGCCAAGGTAAGGTGGCAGCCGTGGGTTACCGTGCATGAGGCCGCAAAGTGGTGTGACATGTTACATGATGGATTCATATGGCTTAGGATCTGGGTCCCGACATATAAATTCCTAAATTTGGAGAAAAAAATAGGAGAGAAAGAATTATCGCGTTTCACGAGACGGAGCTGCCGCCACCTCCTGTTCTTCATCGGGAGGCCAGATCTGGAGCCCTGTTTCGGTGCCCTGCCAGAGGGGGGATCGATCACGTAGGGCCTCTACATCAACCTTGCTGCTCCCATGGTGATGTGTGAGTAGTTCCCTACAGACCTATGGGTCCATAGTTAGTACTTAGATGGCTATCTCTCTCTCTTGATCTTCAATACAAAGTTCACTGCATCTTCGCGGTGATCTATTTGATGTAATCACTTTGTGCGGTGTGTTTGTTGGGATCCGATGAATTGTGGGTTTATATTCAGATTATTCATGAAAAGGATTTGAGTCTTCTCTGATTTATATTATGATTCTTATTTGCATGATTATTATAGCTTCGTAAATCTCTCCGATCTATTGAAATAGTTTGGCCAACTAGATTGATATTTCTTCAGTGAGAGGCGTGTGTTGTAGTGGGTTCAACCTGACGGGTTTCTATATCCCAGTGACAAAGTAGGGGACAAGATACGTCTTTGTGTTGTTGCCACTAAGGATAAAATGATGGGGTTAATTCATATTGATCGAATTCTCTTTGTCTAGATCATGTCATTGTTCTCCAAGAATTACTCTGCTTTACTTAATACTCTAGATGCATGCTGGATAGCGGTCGATGGGTGGAGTAATAGTAATAGGTGCAGGCAGGAGTCGGTCTATTTTCTTATGGACGAGATCATTGCCATGAATAAAGATTGCATAACTCTGCGCTTTTCTATCAATTGCCCAACATTAATTTGTTTACCCACCGTATGCCTACTACATGAGAGATGCCACTAGTGATCACTACGGCCCGCGGGTCTATTCTCCTATATATTAACAAAAGCTTTCAATACCTTGCTGCAATTTATTTCCTTTTATCTTATTTTGCACTCTACAATATTCAACTTTCATCCATATACTTTACTAGTGTCTGATTCTGGGATCTACGTCCAGGAACTTCTCCGTGAACATGATTCGAACACTAGGGGGCTTGGCTTAGTTACCTACGACTCGACGGCAAACGTAAGAGGATCGACGATGATCTCACTGCTGCTCACCGGACACGACAGGGACACACGAGCTACCCAGGATTCGGGCCACCGTTGAGGTGTAATACCCTACTCCTGCTTTGTGTTGGATTGCTATGTGGGTGAGATCTGTGCTCGAGGTACACAAGGACTTGGGGAGAGAAAATGGCTCGATCCCCTTACATGGAGGTGGTCTTTCCCCCTTTGTAGTACCTTGGTTCTCTTCCTCGAAAACAGACGCATGAAAGGGTGGCCATAGGGCGGCAATTCAAAGGGGGACAGGAACCCAGTCCTATCCTGACAAAAGGTGGTCTTCGCCAACTAAAGTTGTCTTCGTGACGCGCTGGTGGGCACGGCGATGACATCCCTCCTGCAGCGCCGATCCATTCTGATCTTCTTGCACCGAAGGGGAAACACTTTGGGACTCGCTTTGGGGGAGGCGGGCTCCCCCGCCTCCCTTATCACTAGAGTAGAAACTGCCTGCCTTCCCCCTCTGTCCTCGTCATGACATCAGGGGAATCTCATTTGTGGAGGGGGCCGTGCCCCGCGGCTGGCCCTGTACGAACTGCCTCACGAAGCTAGCCTATGAGGGAGGCCTGACGAGGCGCTTGTGTTGGCCAAGTTGCCTCGGCAGGGGTTTTCCTCATGCAAGGGGACCTGCCTCTCGCGAGGCAAATCTCTTGGGAGAGGAAGGAGGGGGTTCAACCCTCTTGGGACGGCCCAGCGTCGCCTCCTGACTCGGCCGGCAGACGGGTCGTGGTACCCGTGGTCCCACTGGGCCTATAGTAGCCCCCGGGCTCGCGGTGCCAACATTCTGCTAAGACGAAATGACACGTACCGAAGCACCACGGGTCCTGGCGAATGGCCAGGCCGAGAGGCAACGTGGGTCAGCTGCGATGGGACGTGGGTCAGCCATGATGGGACGTGACGCTCCCACTTCCCCACGATGCCCCGGGGACTGCGCTCCTCCTTAGAAAACCGCCGTGCGCGCCCAGCGAAGCCATCATTGCTCGCCTTCTCTCGCACTCCTCCTTACTTGCGCACACACCATCTCCTTCTTTCCTCCTTTCTCCATGGCAACGAAGAAAAGCACCACGGGCGCCGGAGCGCAGGCGGGGCCTTTGGCACCGGTCTCCTCCCCTGGAAGCAGCGGAAGTCGACGTCCAAGGCCGACCCTGACACGGAGGCGCTGGGCCGCCGCTGACGAGTAAGTGCATCGGCCTCCCCACTTTCCTCATGCCTGCCATACTTAGGGCCAGTGAACCTGATCGTTGATCTCTTTAGGGCGCCCGCACGCAAGCGGCAGGGGGGTGCTTCGCCTGTGGCGCCCTCTCTTATGTTGCTTGCCGGGGAGGCCTCAGCCCCCACGCCCAGCTCGATAGGGCCTGGAGGGGCCGCTTGCCAGCCTGATGCCGAGGCGGAGCTCCAGGAGCACGCGGTTGCCACTGCTGTGCTTCCCGGGAAGCCGCCCACGAGGCAGAGCTGGCTCGTAGGGAGGTGGACGTCGCCGGGCTGGAGGCCGACGTGGCCCTCCGTCAACGGTAGGCCGACCGGACCGCCTTCGACCAGGAGGCGAAGCACGAACGCCTCGATACCTTGGAGGGTCAGGTCCTCGCCGACAAGGCTGCCTTCGAGTCAATGGGAAACGAGGTCCTCGCCTATCTCGAGAGGACAAAGGCCACGGGTAACGCCGACACCGATGCGAGGGTTGCTCAGGAGCGGGAGGCCGCTCTGGAGGAGTACCGCGTCAAGCTGGTGCAGTAGGAAGCCCGCTTCCATCTCTGGCACGACACGCTCTAGAAGGAGGTGGACGAGCTGTAGGATGATGAGGCCGACCTCCAGGCTGCCCTCGAGGGCAAGGGGGACGTCAAGGCAGAGCTGGCATCGCTGCAGGCCCAGGTCGGCGAAGCCACCGACGCCGTGCGGAGGGCCAAGGACGATGAGGCGCTGGCACGGATGATGCAGCCGTAGCGCACCATGCAGTTCTTGGACCTTGCCCTGCGCGCCGATGATGCACTCCGCCGCTTCGTCGAGGATGTCCGGGTGCTGCCCCACGCGCACAGCAACGGGGGCTACCTCGACTTCTTCCTCAAGGTGTTGGAGCCGCTGGAGTCGGGCGTCTCCAAGGTGGACGAGGACATCGAGTCGAGCGCCCGCGACTTCCTGGACTACGCGTTGACGCGTGTCTTCTCAAACCTGTACCACCTCGACTCTACTTTCGACTACTCCCGCATGGTGGATCCGGTGACTGCGTAGCTCCGGGCCCCCCTCAGGGACGAGGTGCGCGGGCACGTGGAGCCCTTGGTTGAGCAGTTCGCTTAGGTTGCGTCCTCCGAGGAGAGCGGCATCCTTTGCATGGATCTCCCCAGTAGCCACGGCGAAGACGGTGCTTCCTCCGCCTTAGTTTTTATATTTCTTTCCTGCTGCATGATAACCCACAAGTGTAGGGGATCATTTGTAGCCTTTTTCGATAAGTAAGAGTGTCGAACCCAACGAGGAGCTAAAGGTAGAATTAATATTCTCTCAAGTTCTATCGACCACCGATACAACTCTATGCACGCTAACGCTTATTTTAACTAGAACAAGTACGAAACGACTTTGCGGGAAAGAAACAAGAAGTACTTAGTAGGTGTGATAGATAGGTTTGCAAGGTAATAAAGAACGTGGAAATAAAAGTTAGGGGCTGTTTAGATAAATATTAAATAGGTTAATTGTTTAGTAGAAAGATTTTTGTGTAACGCAAGGGAAATATTGTCCATTGGCAATTGAATATAACATGATAGATACTTATTATATGCAATGAGGGAGAGGCATACGCTAACACACTTTATCTACTTGGATCATGTGCACTTATGATTGGACCTCTAGCAAGCATCCACAACTACTAGAAATCATTAAGGTAAACCTAACCATAGCATTAAACATCAAGTCCTCTTTACCCCCATGCGCAAACAATCCCCTTACTCGGGTGTAAGCTTCTGTCAATCTAGCCACCCTACAGCGGGGTTCCCACACGCTTGGGTGACACGGCCGGCACCATAGGACAGCACCATATCAACATACAACTCATATCAATAGCATCATACCACAATTAACCCGTAGGAAAAAAGAAATCTACTCAAACATCATAGGATAGCCACACATCATTGGATAATAATATATAGCATTAAGCACCATGTTTAAGTAGAGATTACAATGGGGAGAAGAGGTTTTACACCGCTGCATAGAGTGGGAGAGAGTTGGTGGTGATGGCGGCGAAGTTGTTGGTGTAGATCGCTGTCATGATGGATGCCCCAGCGGCGTTCCAGTGCCATCGGGAGAGAGGGGGAGAGAGCCCCCTCCTTCTTGTTCTTCCCTGGCCTCCTCCCTAGATGGGAGGAGAGTTTTCCCTCTGGTCCATGGTCGCCATGGCTCCCGGAGGGCAGGTGCCCCTCCGAGATTGGATCTCTCTCTGTTTTTCTTCTGTTTTCACGAGTGGTTTCTGACCCCTTCACCGTTTCTTAAATATCCGGAGACCCATAACTCCGATCGGGCTGAAATTTTGAGGGTATTTTTATCGCGAAAGTATCTTTCTTGCGGCGGAACGAGAGCGTCAACCGACTTAAGGGGGAGGCACAAGCCATCAGGTTGCCCCCCAGGCCGTGCCATGTTGGCTTGTGCCTCCCTCGGGAACCGTCTTGCATTGATTCGGACTCCCAAAATTCACATATATTCCAAAAAAAATCTCCGTAAATTTTTATCACATTTGGACTTCGCTTGATAAGGAATTTGTGCAAAACAAAAAACACACAAAAAACAGGAGCTGGCACTGGGTCAATAGGTTAGTGCTTCAAAATAATATAAATTGGTAAATAATTACTCAAAAAGTATCCTAGAATGACAATATAATAGCATGGAACAATAAAAAATTATAGATATGTTGGAGATGTATCACTGCATCATGAACCACCTAGCCCCGTGGGGGCGTAAATACATTTGTGGAGTACTTTTGTTTTAAGTAGTAGTCTCTTATTATGTTTGATGTGTTTCCTTTTGCTCCTCATGCGAGGCCCTCTTCATTCCCTTGCATTTCCCTCGTGCCCTGCGTCGTTGGGACCCATCCCTCAAGGTGAACTGCACCGTCGTTGCTGTGCCTGGAGCGCGTGCTCGGTAGGGCCAGAGGGTAGAGGGCTCTTAGGGCCGGTAGGAGCCCCTGAGGCACGATCCTCAGGGACCCCCCCTTGACGCGCAGGCGCCTTGCGCCGGGAGAGTGTTGGAAATATGCCCTAGAGGAAATAATAAAGTGTTGATAATCGTTTATTATCCATGCTATAATTGTATTGATTGGAAACACAAATACATGTGTGGATACATAGACAACAATGTGTCCCTAGTATGCCTCTAGTAAACTAGCTCGTTGATCAAAGATGGTCAAGGTTTCCTAGCCATAGACATGAGATGTCATTTGATAACGGGGTCACATCATTAGGAGAATGATGTGATGGACGAGACCCAAACTATGAACGTAGCATATGATCGTGTCAGTTTATTGCTATAGTTTTCTGCATGTCAAGTATCTGTTCCTATGACTATCGGCGTTCTGGGAACGGGGGTACCCAGACCTGCCTGCCTGCGGCCCAGGGCATGGCCCACTTTGTCAGCCAGGCACGGCCTGGCGGAGCCGCACCAAAGACAAGGCCCTCGCGAGGGCCCCAATCTCGCGAGGAAGAACAGCACCAAGATCAGCAAGGAGTGGGCCTCCTCAGGCCCCCTTCGGAGCGGTGGAGATCTCTATGCAGAACCTGGCCTCAGGAGTCAAGGATGACGCAAGTAGGGACAGGCGGGTGCCAGCGCGCCAGGCGGAACAGTTTCCCCTTTGGTGCAAAGGGAGCAAGGACGTATGCGGGATCCCAAAGCGCCGCCCAAAGGTTTCCATTCTGTTGCAACGAGACCACGACCACGAGCCCAGCAGGGAGGATGTCATCGCCGAGCCCACCTCTGCATCATCGACAGCTACTTTGCAGGCGAAGACCACCTTTGGACAGGGCGAGGATGTACTCCTATCCCCTTTCGAATTTGGCAGTTGTGGGATCCCTTCCCGCCATTGCGATAAGGGAAGAGGACCCGGGCCGCTGCTATATATAGAGACTAGGTTGCACCTTAGAAAAGGAGACGAGGGGAGACAACAGACAAGGCAGAGAGGCAAGAACACCACCCGAGCGCCCTCGCGAGGCAACTCACCACTGTACTAGTTCATCCACCACACCACCTTGTGAGGCAATACACCAAAGCAGGAGTAGGGTATTACGCTTCGCAGCGGCCCGAACCTGGGTAAATCATCATGTGCATCTGCTTCCTCATCATCATGCGACTTCGTCGTAGGAATCATCGGGTAGCGAGCTAGGTTGGGCGAGGTTGCAGGGGATCTTCGCACACGCCCCTGTGTTCGAACCTTGAGGGTTTTGCGGAGCCCGAAATCCGACATTTGGCGCGCCAGGTAGGGGGCGTGTCGGAGTCTTCCTCAAGCCACGCTCTTTCTCCGCCTCGCCGCCCCGATGTCTGACGCTCGCCGAGCCCGCGCCGAGCGCCGAGCTGCCCGCGTCGCCCAAACAGCGCCCGTGGGCCGCGCCGCCACGCGCTGGTCCCCCTCTCCTGCGGCCAATGCCGCCACGGGCCCAGAGGCTCATGAACAGCAGGACTCCTCCCAGCTGGTCACCGCGCAGGGCGACGGCCGCACCGCCACTCCGTCGATCGTTCCGGCAACCGGGTCATCCTCCCACGCTCGACCCGGGCCGGCGCGTGGCTCGGGCGCACTCGCCATGGCGCGCGAGTTGCTCCACTACCGCCTTGCCCCCGACCGCCATGACGACTGGCTTGGGCGCATCGCGGAGCTCGTCAGTGCTGCCGGCGACGCTTCAGCGCTCTCCTACTCGTTTCGACCCCGGCCTTCTCTGGCAGACGACGAGGCCCACGATGCGCCGCCACCTCCTCCACAACTCGACGTCGACCCCGAGCCCAGGCGTGAAGCGCGCCCGCGCGACCAGCCCCGCGAACCGCAAGCAAGGGCAAGAGATGAAGTAAGCTGCCAGGTGGTGCCCCGGCCATGCGTCGACGCACGTGTGCCCCCCGCGCTACTGAACCAGCGTCGCGACCGGGCACCGCTCGAGGCGGCCCCTTAGGAGCGTCAAGACCGGGTCCCCCCCGCACACGCAGCACCCGTCGAGCCAGTGGGGTGCCACGCCATCGCCCCGGAGCTCCATCCAACCACGTGGCCCTGCAAGTTCGAGCCTGACCTAACCCCTCGCTACGACGGCACCCCGGATCCTGCCGAGTTCCTACAGCTCTACTCGCTAAGCATCCGGGCGGCCGGTGGAGACGACAAGGTCATGGCATGCTGGTTCCCCATGGCGCTCAAGGGCGGCGCGCTCTCCTGGCTCCTCAACCTCCCGGAGGGATCCATCACTTCCTGGGATGACCTGCGCAATAACTTCGTCGCCAACTTCCAAGGTACCCGCGATCGAGCGCTCACTGTGAACGACCTGCGACATGTGAAGCAGCAGGAGGGAGAGACCCTGCACAAATCCATACAGCGCTTCACGACTACACGCCTGAAGGTACCGAGGGCGTCGGATGAGGCTATCATCTCCGCGTTCACTGATGGCGTCAAGTACCTCAAGATGAAGGAGGAGCTCGCCATGAATGACGAACTGTGCTCAACTCTAGAGATGTTCAATCTGGCGAACAAGTGCGCCAAGGCCGAGGAGGGCCGCCTTTCGCTCCGTGCGCTTCCGGAGGCGGAGCCAGAAGACAAGAAGACCAAGACCAAGGAGGCAAAGCGCAAGGCCCTAGCGGTAATTGCGGCCGAGCCTGAGGCGAAGCGCAGCTGAGGCGAGGAACACCCCGCATGAGGGAGACCGTCCTGCATCTTCCACGGCACCAAAAAACCACGACACCATCGATTGCCAGGAGCTCAGGCTGGTCCGCGACGAGCACTTCGGCCGGCGTCCTGGACGCATGGACCGTAGCTTCAGACGCGGCGGAGGCCGCTGGGACAACCGGGAGCAGCGTCAGGAGTGGCGAGACCGGCCTCGGGAGGACCGCTGGCGCGATCAAGCTCGGGAGGACCGCTGGCGTGACGACCCTCCGGAAGGGTCATGCCGTGGCCAGCCTCGTGAGGCCCGTCCTCGTGAGGCCGGCCTACCACCACTACCGCTGCCACCCAGAAGGAAGGAAGAGGACAGGCAAGACGGTGGGGCTGGGGGCTTCCAGGAGGTCAGGGCGATAGCCTGTATCCTGGGCGGCGCCCAATCCCCGGCGTCGAACCGCATCTTCAAGCAGTTCACGCGGGAGGTGAACGCAGCTCTCCCGAAGCCCGAGGCCATGCGCCCCCTCATGTGGTCCCAGACCGCAATCACCTTCGACTCAAGGGATCAGCTCAGGTGCTCGGCCATGGCCGGCACGCTCCCCATGCTGTGCACTCCGACCATCAGCAACGTCCTCGTCACCAAGACCCTCATCGACAGCGGAGCGGGGCTCAATGTCCTCTCCATTGAGACCTTCGAGACGCTCCAAGTACCATACGACCAGCTCATGCCGACCAAACCCTTCTCAGGAGTCACTGACGGGTCCACCGTCCCCATTGGGCAAGTGCGCCTGCCCGTCACCTTCGGCGGACGCAAGAACTACCACACCGAGATCATCGTCTTCGACGTCGCACACATCCACCTCCCGTACAATGCGATCCTTGGGTACCCGGCCCTCGCCAAGTTCATGGCGGTGACTCATCATGGCTACAACGTCCTCAAGTGGCCATGGAGTGGCGGCGTCATCATCGTCGCCTGCGATGAGAAGGATGCCGTCTGCTCCCTCGAGCGTGCTTACTGCGCCGCGGCGGCCGAGCGCTCGGACGACGAGGAAGATGCCCTGCCTCATGAGGGTGCACACAGGAAGAAGAAGCAGCTCCTCACCGTAGGGCGCCAGGGGGCTGGGACCTCCAAGGACGACGCCTCAGGCTCTGCGCCCGGGGACGGGGCCCCACCCTGCATCGCATAGGAAAGCGCGCTCGGCTCCCGCCTTGGGTCGGGCTCGGGGGCTTCCATCCGGGGAGCTTCCGGCCTGGCCGGTGAGACAAGGGAGGCGCTCGGGCACAACCTGAAGGCGCGTCCTGATGAGCATCTGCCTGAGCCAGGAGCACGGCGCGAGGCGCCGAGCTCGCAAGAGTCCGTCATCAGAGCGATCGAGGAGCTTCAGGAGGCACAAGCCATGCGAGGCGGGAGCTGCCCTGCACCACCAAGCGCAGTCGCCATCGTCGGCCCGGTCGACAAGCCGCGCATCTGCGTCAACGCGCTTGCAATCAATAGGGCCGCGTCCCAGGACCTCTTCTAGTTGACGCGCCCTGATCGCGGATGGGTCTACCCGTGCAACTACGTCCGCGTGCCCTTCGGCCTGGCGAACGCAGGCGCCACGTTCCAGCGCCTTGCCCAGGCCATGCTCATACCTTGCCGGGCGAGGCGCGGCGAGGAGTTGGAGGAGATGCCCGGACGGAGCAGGGGTCCTGAGCCCCGAGGGACAACGGGCTCGTGAGGATCACGCTCACGAAGGTACAAGATCAGGCTACGACGGTAGCTTCAACCCTTCAGCGGCATGACTGCCAGGTGATTTTTTGGTTCGTGCCAGGTAACTTTTTGGTTTACTCAGTTTGAGGGCGCCCACCGGGCTGAGTTATCCTCAGGCGATCAGGGCACACCCCTGCAACCGCCCCATTTACGCATATTTCAGTACCTATCATGCATATGATCTATTTCCTAACAATCCATCATGCCGGTACGGGGCCGCGCCCTAATAATCCTGCATTCGACCGCCTCATGATTAAGGGCTGGCACGACGTCTGTGCTCGGGCCCTTGGAAATGCATTCGGCACAGGTTCCTCAAAATTTACAGGACCTCGGACGGCGCTATCTACAAGAAGACTCAGGCGCAAACCGCCTTTGAGGTAGGGACCTCGCGAAGCCAAAGCACCCTCGCGAGCTCCCAGATACACCTCCCAGTTCTACCATGCAAGCCACGAGTACGAACTTAATGGGTTGTACACGCCCGGAGCCCCCCGAGGACGCGGAGGGGTTCCTTCCCACGCAATGTGGAAGCCCCATGCTCCGCGCTGGCGGATAACACGGTCCACCAATGACTATGCCCACGCAAGGTGGAAGCCCCATGCCCCGTGCTGGCGGACAACACGGTCCACCAATGATTATGCCCATGCAAGGTGGTAGCTCCATGCCCCGTGCTGGCGGACAACACGGTCCGCCAATGACTATGCCCACGCAATGTGGAAGCCCGACGCTCCGTGCTGGGGATAAACAACTGAGGGCGCCCCAGCGGCTGCATCCAACCTCAGGAAGGCCCCTCGCGGCTCCGTCTCGCCGCGTTCCCATGGGATGTACGCGTGAGGGGGCTGCATGAAGGCTACTACCGGGCCAAGCCTAGTACACACCGCCTCCCCAGGTCTGCCAAACCAGGTCTTCACGCGCCCCTCTCAGGAAAGCTGGCGAGGAAAGGTATGGGAGCCGCTCGTACGTCAAGGGGGACTCCTAAGCATCGCGACTCAGGAGCCTCACTGGTCCCGTAGCCCCTCACTCCTTGGAACCGTCCTGGTGATCCGGACGGCCCAACAACGGCTGAGGTATGTGCGGGGCCGGGCCCTGCCAACGCAGAGCTCAAAGCGCTCAAAACCCTTAAGGAGGACACTGGAACTCGTACGTCAAGGGGGACTCCTGAGCATCGCGACTCAGGATCCTCACTGGCCACGTAGCCCCTCACCCCTTGGCACCGTCCTGGTGATCCGGACGGCCCAACGGTGGCTGAGGTATGCGCGGGGCCGGGCCCTGCCAACGCAGAGCACAAGGTGTTCAAAATTTCCAAGTTAACCCAGTCTTCACCATGTTCCCTTCATGAGGGCTACTCATACGTCAAGGGGGAGTCCTGAGCATCGCCACTCAGGAGCCTCACTAGTCCTGTAGCCCCTCACCCCTTGTCACCATCCTGGTGATTCGGATGGCCCAATGGCAGCTGAGGTATGCGCGGGGCCGGGCCCTGCCGACGCAGAGCATCACAACAAGTAGGAAGGAAAGAAGGCGAAGAAAGCAATCACACAATTCAACAGTTATTACAAGCATTAAAAGTTTTCGCAAATACAAACAAGTCTAATGCCTCCACGAGGCACGATGAACGTTGCAGGAAAGGAACCAGGAAGAGGAATTAGGAGGAGTCGCCGCCACCACTCGTCCCGACCGCGGGGAACTCGTCGTCGACATCGCTGGCGTCGTCTTCTTCGCCGCTAACCCTCGCAGCTTCAGGAGACGGAGGAACGGTGACGCGGGTGAACTTCTTCACCAGCGCCCCCAGGGCGCCCTTCACGGCCACCGCAACGCTGGCGCGGACCTCGGGGGCGACCGGGCGGATCACGGAGTCGAAGTCAAATCCTGGCTCGTGAAGATGAAGATGGCTCAAGACGCGCGTCGCGGCCTCAGAAAAGAGGTCGCGGCACTCGCTCTCCAAGACCCCCTCCACCTTGACAACGGCGCCCTCTAGCGCCTCGGTGAACCTTGAAGCGAGCCCCGCGAAGCCGCTCTCCGGAGCAGTCAGGGGCACTGAAAACCCATCCAGGCAGAGGGAGTGGAGCGCTTGGCAAAGCCTGAGCTCGACAGAGGGACAGGTGTTGAGCTCCGCAGCCTTTTTCTCCTCGTCCGCGGTAAGAGCCTTTGTCGGATTTCAGGCTCCGCAAAACCCTCAAGGTTCGAACACAGGGGCGTGTGCGAAGATTCCCTGCGGCCTCGCCCTACCTAGCTCGCTACTCGACGGTTACTACGGCGAACTCGCACGATGACGAGGAAGAAGATGCACACGGTGGTTTTCCCAGGTTCGGGCCGCTGCGAAGCGTAATACCCTACTCCTGCTTTGGTGGATTTCGCGGTGGCACACCGTAGACCGTAGTACCTGCATTCTGGCGTCAGTGCACGCAACCTCTATCCCACACTCGGGCCGCCATTGGATCGTGAGGCTCACGCTTGGTTTGGTTGTGTACTTAGCTTGTAGGCTGGTGACGATCTCGTGCACCACGAGGCACGGCCAGGTTGTCTAGGTGGTCCGTGATTCCGCTCGGGGCACTTCTTCCTTGCTTGCGGGGCGGTTCGGCTATGGCGCTTGGGAAGTCCGGGCATCCTGGGGACTTCTTCTCCCTTACGAGTGGGGCAGGCTGCGAACCCTTTTGGCACTCTATGTCTGCAGGCCCCAGTCCCGCACATTTCTCGACCATCGTGGTGTACGACCGGATCACCAAGGACGCAACTACGAGGTGAGGCCTCGATACCCTCGATGCCGACCAGATCACCAAGGACGACATCGAGGGGCGAGTGGCTATATTACCGGTAAGGCTCCTGAGGCACGCTGCTCAGGAGCCCCCTTTGACACTCAAGCGGCTCTACGTCGGCAGGTCCCAGTCCCGCACATTTCCCTACCACCGTAGTGTACGACCGTATCACCAAGGACGCAACTACGAGGTGAGGCCTCGACACCCTCGATGCCGACCGGATCACCAAGGACGACATCGAGGGGCGAGTGGCTATATGACCGGTAAGGCTCCTGAGGCGCGTTGCTCAGGAACCCCCTTTGACGCTCGAGCGACCCCCATTCCGCCCTGCCGGGTTCTGCCTCAGGAGGCACGGGGCCTCCTGAGACTCCATGCCGTGGTGCCGCGCCACGATCGGAGCCCCCGAGAGGGGGTCGACTGCCAAAAGATGCAAGTCCCTGAGGCGACAGGGCCTTGCTATCCTGTTCCGAGGTGCCTCGGGGGGGAGGCCGGAGCGCACGGCCCCTTGTGAAACACCAATCCAGAAAAAGCAAATTCAAGACCGGTAAAACGAGAGAGCAATGAGAGAAAAGTCCCCGCCCCTTTTTCTTTTAAATATAGAGTTTAGAAGTCCTCGAACTTCATTCCAAAAACTGACAATTCGAACACAAAAAGAAGAAAACAACCGCCGCGTCTGGCACCTAGGCTAGTCTTCGTCTTCGTCTTCCCCCAGCGCTGAGCGTAGGGCATCCACGTTGCGTGGGCATAGCCATTGGTGGGCAGTGTTGTCCGCCAGCGCAGAGCATGGGGCTTCCACATTGCGTGGGAGGGAACCCTCCGCGTCCTTGGGGGGCTCCGGGCGTATACAGCCCAGTCATTATTACGTGAGAGTGTCACGACCGTAGATAGCTGGGCAAGCCCCCAGCCGCTCGGCCTGGTTGCTCCCAACTCCGTTAAGAGCCACCCCGTGCATTTCTGCTCGGTTGCGCGCCTCTATGACCCAAACCCGAATGCATTGTTCCCCGCGTAGCCGCAGGATTGCGCTCCCGCGGCCCAAACATGAGCACAATGCATCCGGCACAGCCATAAAGGTGTTTTTCGATGAAGCCGCCTCGTGAAGTGTCTGGGCGCTGGCCGGGCATCACCTCGAGGGCCTCGTGAGGCCCAGCCTCCCGAGGCTGCGCCGGCGTTCCAGTTGCCGCAGGTGGCCCGCGCTACTTGTGTCTTGCTGCTCCCCCCAGGCCATCAACCCTGAGGCCCCGGGGCTCGGCTCGGCGTTGCTTGCTCGCGAGGCCGACGGCTTGCGCCGTGCCCCGCGGGCCCGGGTACGTCCTCCCTCTTTCTCCCGCTCGCGTTTTCCAGGCTCGGTGCTTCGTCGGGGGAAGCCCCCAGGCCCGGCTCGGGGAGGACGCCCGGGGCTCTTCCTATTCTTGGGGGGTGTTGGCGCCTGCGGCAGGCGCCTGATCCACCCCGCCGTCCGGAGGTACGACGTAGCATGGTACATAGGGCTCCACATAAGGGCCCGACTCTCCTCCTGAGTCGTCCGGCGGGGTGCCGGGGACGGCCCCTTCGGGCGGCGGCGGGGCGCCGCCCTGCGCGCGCAGCCCGCAGACCCTCCTACGGCAAGCCTCAGAGCGAAGTTGCTTACCTCTACCACCGCCATTGGGTGGGCCGCGCGTCTCCTGACGTGATTTGCTTCCTCGGCGATCTGACGCACCTTCGCCGTTGTTGCTTGTTTGTCCGGACGCCTGCGCCGCTTGCTCCCTGCGGAGGATGGCGCGCTCCCGCCTGGTCAATCCAGGCTGTTGAAGGTTTACTGGGTCACGGAGGCGTGTGTTGGTGCACGCGTGGGGCGCCCCGTTATTTACTCCGCGCGCTCGGTCGTCGTGGCCGAGCTGTGCCCCGAAACCGGTCACCGGAATTTGAAGGAGAAGGAGCACGGCGTGCGGCGGGCCCCGCTCGCGCTCACCCAGGGCTGGAGGGGGCACACCGTCGGTGGGCTGGGGGACAGGCCCGGCGGACGAGGCCCTGGTGCCTGAAGAAGGGTGCGGAGCCACGGCCCTTCGCGCGACGGTGACCACCTCTGCGACGTGGTCGGCCCATGCGTCGAAGCCCCCATGCGTCGGGCAGTGGCGGAATATCTCGGTTGCCAACAGCAGCGCATCGTGCGTGTCGAGGTCCCCCACGTAGGTGCGGCGCGACGCTGGTGCTGAGGGCGCCGCCCGCCCGCCGTGTGTTTGGGCGGTGCGAGGGGCAGCGACGGCGGAGCCTTTGTCGGATTTCAGGCTCCGCAAAACCCTCAAGGTTCGAACACAGGGGCGTGTGCGAAGATTCCCTGTGGCCTCTCCCTACCTAGCTCGCTACTCGATGGTTACTAGGGCGAACTCGCACGATGATGAGGAAGAAGATGCACACGGTGGTTTACCCAGGTTCGGGCCGCTGCGAAGCATAATACCCTACTCCTGCTTTGGTGGATTGCCTGATATGGGGTGTCCCGATCTTCTCAGTAAGCGGCGGTGGTGATGGTGAAGATGATAGATAACTTGTATGTCGCCGATGAACTCTCCCTCGCTTGATCCCTGCTGCCAATGCAAAAGGTCTCAACCCTTTGGATATTCACAACGTCACACACTTGCGCACGTAGCCGTCGACCACGAAACGGTAGAATTGCAATATACTAATTCCCAGTGGAATAGCAGATTACACTCAACTTGCAGTATATGATCTCCAGATCGATACGAATTGGAGATGAGGATTCAAGATGAATGCTTACAAGCAATCTCAAGAACTAGGGTTTATCTTAAACGTGGTCTAACCTTAACTAACTCTAGGGGACGGGTATTTATTGTCTAAAACGAGATCGAAGGGGTACACGGGCTGGACAGCCCAAAACCTGCGCGCAGGCAGAGCGGTACTACTGCTTATGGCAAGCGGTACTACCGTGATAAGTGGTACTACCGCTCGTACCAATATCAAGTGCCGCTTTAGTACCGCTTGGGGTTGCTCGATTCCAGAAGAAATTTCCTAAGTGGTACTAGGACGGTAGTACTGGAGCGGTACTACCGCTTGTGTGGGCGGTACTACTGCCCTGGAAACTGCAGGGTCTTCCTCCCTTTCCAGCTGCAATGCCTCCTTGCTCCCCTCCTTGCTCCCTTGTGCCATGCCTTCCTCTCCAATGTACCTAATGACACATACACACAAGGATTTAGGCAGTATAATGCTCTCATTAAAATAAATAGCATTATCAACTAAGAGAGAATTCACCTGTTGTTCTAGTAACTTAGCACGAGCTCTTGTAATTGGGCCAATCCTGATTTCATCATTGGACATCTTCTTTGCAGCAACAGGTTGTTTATCTTCATGAGGTAGAGAGGGAACCATAGTAGGGATATCCTCATCATCCTCCCCCCCTTCAAAAGGCGTCGACCCCAACGCTCCAAGGTCATCGACGTCACATGGGGACAAATCAGCAACGTTGAAACTGTTGCTAACGCCACCAAAGTCAGCAATAGGAATATCAATCGAGTAGGCATTGTCATTTATCTTGGCTAACACCTTGTAAGGGCCAGCACCACGCGGCCGAAGTTTAGAACGTCTCAACTGTGGAAACCTGTCCTTGCGAAGATGCACCCACACCATATCGCCAGGCTGGAACAAAACTTTCTTTCTTGATTGGTTTCGTGCAGCAGCAATGTTCTTGCCTTGCTTCTCAATAGCCTCCCGTGTCTTCTCATGAATCTTCTTCACATAATCTGCTCTGTTTGATGCCTCCATATCAACCCTCTCATGCAATGGAAGAGGCAGCAAATCTAGTGGTGTAATTGGTTTGAAACCATACACCACCTCAAAAGGACAAAGCTGGGTGGTAGAATGCACAGCCCTGTTATAAGCGAACTCAACAAGTGGCAAACACTCCTCCCACTCACGCAGATTTTTCTTGATCATAACTCTCAGCAATTGGAACAATGTGCGATTCACCACCTCCGTTTGACCATCAGTTTGTGGGTGACATGTAGTGCTGAACAACAACTTTGTTCCTAGCTTTCCCCACAATGTCTTCCATAAGTAGCTCATAAACTTCACGTCCCTGTCAGAAACAATTGTCTTTGGCACTCCATGCAAGCGTACGATGTCCCTGAAAAACAGGTTAGCAATATGCGACGCATCGTCGCTTTTGTGGCATGCAATAAAATGTGCCATCTTAGAAAATCTATCCACTACCACAAATATAGAATCATGACCTCTTTTAGTGCGTGGCAAACCTAACACAAAATCCATACTTATATCTTCCCATGGTGTGGTAGGTGTAGGTAGTGGCGTATACAAACCGTGAGGCTTCAGTTTTGACTTGGACTTGTGACATGTAATGTAGCGCCGAACAAACCTGTCCACGTCGCGCCTCATCTTGGGCCAATAAAAGTGATCAGCCAGCATGAGCAACGTCTTCTCACGCCCAAAGTGACCCATCAATCCGCCTGCATGTGATTCCTGCAACAATAGCAACCGGACGGACGATTCTGGAACACAAAGTTTGTTAGCTCGAAACAAGTATCTATCATGGATGTGGTATTTCTCCCATGCATTTCGAAGCAAACATAAATGATATGGTTCAGCAAAATCATGATTAGTTGCATACAAATCACACAAACTTTCTAAACCAGGAATTTGAATATCGAGACGTGTCAAAAGCATGTTCTTCCTAGAGAGAGCATCAGCAACAATGTTATCTTTTCCCTTCTTATGCTTAATGATATATGGAAAAGACTCAATAAACTCAACCCATTTAGCTAAGCGTCGATGCAGATTGGATTGAGCTTTCAAATACTTCAATGCTTCATGATCAGAATGTATGATAAATTCTTTTGGCCACAAATAATGTTGCCAAACCTCAAGAACTCTAACAAGCGCATACAATTCTTTATCATAAACAGGATAATTCAGTCGAGCACCAGAAAGTTTCTCGCTGAAATAAGCAATAGGTCTACCTTCTTGCATCAACACACCACCAATACCGATACCACTAGCATCACATTCAACTTCAAATTGTTTGGAAAAATCTGGTAGTGCAAGTAATGGTGCAGAAGTAAGCAAACGTTTCAGCTCGTCAAAAGCATGATCTTGGGCTGCGCCCCACACAAAAGGCACACCTTTCTTCGTTAATTCATTCAATGGTGCAGCAATAGTACTAAAGTCTTTCACAAAACGGCGATAGAAACCAGCAAGACCGTGAAAACTTCGTACTTGACTAACATTCATGGGAGTAGGCCAATCTTGAATTGCTTCAATCTTAGATGAATCTACTTCTACCCCATGCTTAGATACAATGTATCCCAGAAATATCACTTTATCTTTTGCAAATGTGCACTTCTCAAGATTAGCATACAATTTATTATCACGCAACACTTGCAAAACCTGTCTAATATGATCACAATGTTCGGATTCATTGCGGCTGTAAATAAGTATATCATCAAAATATACAACCACAAAACGACCAATAAACTTTCTCAAAACATGATTCATTAATCGCATGAAGGTACTAGGTGCATTAGTAAGACCAAAAGGCATAACTAACCACTCATATAAACCAAATTTAGTTTTGAAAGCAGTTTTCCATTCATCCCCTTCCTTCATCCGAATTTGATGGTAACCACTACGCAAATCAATCTTAGAGAAAACAGCAGCACCACTCAACTCATCTAGCATATCCTCTAAGAGTGGAATAGGATGACGATATCGAATAGTGATGTTGTTAATAGCTCTACAATCTACGCACATGCGCCATGTACCATCTTTCTTAGGCACCAAAATAACAGGAACAACACAAGGACTAAGAGAAACACGAATATACCCTTTGTCTAGTAGCGCTTGCACTTGCTTCTGTATTTCCTTCATTTCTTCGGGATTGGTCCTGTATGGCGCTCGGTTGGGGAGGGTGGCGCCGGGTATGAGATCAATTTGGTGCTCAATTCCACGCAATGGTGGCAGCCCCGATGGTACCTCCTCCGGAAACACATCGCCATATTCCTGCAAAACAGTAGACACACCAAGAGAAACAGATTGCGTATCATTAGAAACTAAAACCTAGCCTTTGTACATAAGCACAAGAGGCAGGGCTGTAGGATCCTCTCGAAATTCTCTCATGTCTTCTTTGGTGGCTAATATAAGCAAACTAGGCTCTCTCGCACTTTTCGTTATATTATCACTCACGGCTTTTACATTGTTCTCTCGTGCAGGTGGCTGTTCGATATTCACTTTTGTTTTCTGACGAGACTCAGTGACAATTTGCTGTGGTGACATAGGCTGCAGATTTATTTTCTTGCCCTTGAACTCCAAGTGATAAGTATTGGCACGGCCATTGTGTTGCACATGGCGGTCATAGAGCCATGGCCGACCCAATAAAAGATGACAAACAGTAATAGGCACAACATCAAATTCAATGGAATCCGTGTATGGTCCTATCTCAAAATTCACGCGCACCATATGACTCACCTTCATCTCACCATTGTCACTCAACCATTGTACATAATATGGATTGGGGTGAGGTAAATATTTCAGATTTAGCTTGGCACATAACTCCTTGCTTGCAAGATTGCGGCAGCTACCTCCATCAATGATCACTCTGCAAGCTTTGTTGGGGCCAACTAGTGCTTTTGTTTGGAACAAATTGCAGCGCTGTGAATCAACATGTGGCTGCACACTAAGAGCACGCTGCGAGACAACAATAGTAGGTGCTGGAGAGGAGAAAGCATCTATGCCGTCGTCACGTGTGTACCCATCGTCATCTGAAGCATATGGATCAGCATCATCGCCAGTCTCATACTCATTGTCATCGTTTACAATCATCACTTTTCTATTGGGGCACTCTCTCTTGAAGTGTCCCTTGCCTCCACATGTATGACATAACATATCTCTATTACGGGCTGTAGACATATTGGAACCTGAGCTAGCAGCAGGAGCAGCAGGTTGCTTTGATTGTGGAACTGTGAAGGCTGGTTTGGTTGCAGAAGAGGGGCGGCTGGCAGCGCCCTCAATAGGGGGCGGCGGTGTTCTGTTAGAGAACCGCCCAGCTGTAGTATAACGTCCTTTAATTTGAGCTTCTTCGGCCAACTGGGACTCAGCTTCTCTTGCATGATGGAGTAGCTCATTCATGGTATTGTATTGGTGATGCCGAACAATACCCTTAATGTTATATTTCAGCCCATGGAGAAAACGTTGCATAGTCATCTCAACAGACTCTCGCACTCGAGCACGCTGCATCAACATCTCCATCTCCATGTAATATGCATCAACCGTCAGGGAACCTTGCTTCAATTGTGTCAATTTATCATAAACTGTGCGCAAGTAATTAGTGGGAACAAAACGAGCTTTCATAACCGCCTTCATCTCACGCCATGTACGAACAGGAAGCTCATTGTCATCGCGACGGGTACTCACAACGCTATCCCACCAACGCAATGCATAGCCATCAAATTCAGAAGAAGCAAGCTTGACCTTCCTATCTTCAATATAATCATGCAAATGCCATAATTTCTCCATCTTAAGCTCCCAAGTGAGATACTCTTCGACACAGTGGAGCCTTCAAATCGAGGAATCGTGAACTTGGGCTTGCCCAAAACATCATCCTCCTGAAACGGTACACGCCGAGCACCAAGTGGTGGTGGTAGGCGACCATGCCCTTGAAAGCCACGCCCACGGCCATGATTGCCCACCATGTTGTCATTGTCGTCATGGACACTATCAGCATCGTCATGGTCGTCATGTTGGCGTTGCTCAATCGCGACACGTAACCCATTGACTGAAGTTGTCAACTGCTGTATACTTGTTTGGAGAGCATTGACTTGTGTTTGCATAGCATTGACGGTAGTGTCAGTTGCGTCCACTTTCATTTGTATAACTTGAATATCAGCCTCAATTTTTTCAGCAGATCGATCAATAACCCCTGTCAAATGAACGCGGAGAGCTTCATGGTCCTTCCATGAAACACACTCGTCATCAGCCTTTTTCTGCAGCACATCAACATCACTAGAAGACATGATTAGTAGGTTAGTGCAAAAATCAAAATCTGTGTGGTGGCACACTCACAACTCACTCAAAACTGACAAGAAAAGGAAATCTTACCGTTCCAAAGTGAATAGTAATGCTTACCCGTTCAGATGGATGACTAATGCACGGATGTGATGAAGTGAATACCCGGGTATGAGAACAATCACACGACAGAGCAGGATTATATGGTGGAGCTAGGTATGATATCCTACCTACACCGAAGACAAGTCCTAGTGCTGATCGTGTGAGCCAACAACCAAGGAAAACACACACGGTGGAGAAAAATGTGGCAGAGCAACTATCAAAACAGGAGGTGTTGCAATGCACGCGAGAGACACTAGCAATGCTCAATGTAAACAGGCACAAGATTGCTCAATTCTACTAGTGCACAATCGCAAGAAGCCAACAGTGCAATAGATAGCAGCCACGTCCAGCCACTGTTTCTCTCTTTTCTTTCTTTCGCTCTGTTTTTTTTTCAACTGTCACGTGAACAGTACGTGAACTGTTTCTCTCTCTCTCCTCTTTTTTTTGAGGCCACAAAAAAACTGTTCTTGGGTCACGTCCAGAAACTGCAAAGCACCAAAACCTATATGAGCAGCCTGTAGAGCGGAAACTAGTCTCGTGGGTAAGTTCCTAACACCTTTTGTGTAGACAGGCTGTGGCTATGGATTGGAATTTGCAAAACAGGAAAGCTGATCGAACAACAATCCAATCTACGATGCAATCTACGATGGAAACTAAAAACCAATGGATTCGAAGGAAAAAGCTATGCAAAAAGAAAGACACAACGACCAGCAACTAAAACCAATCTACGATGCAATCTAGGCTATGGCAAAAACCCTAACCCGAATCTTTTTGTGAGGCTTTTTCTGGATAGGATGAAAAACACAACTAATCTACGGATGATGTGGTGGATGCTTACCGAGGCAACGCTGGATATTTGATACCAAGATGATATGGGGTGTCCCGATCTTCTCAGTAAGCGGTGGTGGTGATGGTGAAGATGATAGATAACTTGTATGTCGCCGATGAACTCTCCCTCGCTTGATCCCTGATGCCAATGCAAAAGGTCTCAACCCTTTGGATATTCACAACGTCACACACTTGCGCACGTAGTCGTCGACCACGAAACGGTATAATTGCAATATACTAATTCCCAGTGGAACAGCAGATTACACTCAACTTGCAGTATATGATCTCCAGATCGATACGAATTGGAGATGAGGATTCAAGATGAATGCTTACAAGCAATCTCAAGAACTAGGGTTTATCTTAAACGTGGTCTAACCTTAACTAACTCTAGGGGACGGGTATTTATAGTCTAAAACGAGATCGAAGGGGTACACGGGCTGGACAGCCCAAAACCTGCGCGCAGGCAGAGCGGTACTACCGCTTATGGCAAGCGGTACTACCATGATAAGCGGTACTACCGCTCGTACCAATATCAAGTGCCGCTTTAGTACCGCTTGGGGTCGCTCGATTCCAGAAGAAATTTCCTAAGCGGTACTAGGACGGTAGTACTGGAGCGGTACTACCGCTAAAGCGGTACTACCGCTTGTGTGGGCGGTACTACCGCCCTGGAAACTGCAGGGTCTTCCTCCCTTTCCAGCTGCAATGCCTCCTTGCTCCCCTCCTTGCTCCCTTGTGCCATGCCTTCCTCTCCAATGTACCTAATGACACATACACACAAGGATTTAGGCAGTATAAAGCTCTCATTAAAATAAATAGCATTATCAACTAAGAGAGAATTCACCTGTTGTTCTAGTAACTTAGCACGATCTCTTGTAATTGGGCCAATCCTGATTTCATCATTGGACATCTTCTTTGCAGCAACAGGTTGTTTATCTTCATGAGGTAGAGAGGGAACCATAGTAGGGATATCGTCATCATTGCCTCTTGGGGAGGTGTGGTGGATGAACTAGTACAGTGGTGGGAAGCCTCGTGAGGGCGCTTCAATGGTGTTCTTGGCTTTCTGCTTTTCGGTTCCCCCCTTCTACGGTGCAGCCTAGTCTCTATATATAGCAGTGGCCCGGGTCCTCTTCCCTTATCGCAATGGCGGGAAGGGATACCACAACGGCCAAATTTGAAGGGGGACAGGAGTACATCCCCGCCCTGTCCAAAGGTAGTCTTCGCCTGCAAAGCGGCTGTTGATGATGCAGAGGTGGGCTCGGCGATGACATCCGTCCTGCGGGGCTCGTGGTCGTGGTCTCGTTGCACCGGAATGGAAACCTTTGGGAGGCGCTTTGGGAACCCGCGTACGTCCTTCCTCCCTTTGCACCAATGGGGAAACTACACCGAGTGGCGCGATGGCGCCCGCCTGTCCTTCCTTGCGTCATCTTTGACTCCTGAGGCCGGGTTCTGCATAGAGATCTCCGCCGCTCTGGAGGGGGCCTGAGGAGGCCCACCCCCTACTGGTCTTGGTGCTGTTCTTCCTCGCGAGCTTGGGGTCCTCGCGAGGGCCTTGTCTTGAGAGGAGTCGCGCCAGGCCATGCTTGGCTGACGAGGTGGGCCATGCCCTAGGCCGTAGGCAGGCAGGTCTGGGTACCCCCGTTCCTAGAACGCCGACAGCCTTCTCCCTGGTGTCGAGCCGGGCCTTCTCCTCAGCAGCTTCCCTCTCCCGCGCGTCCAGACGCTCTCAGTCCGTGGCCTGGCTGGCTGCCGCCTGGGACAGCTCGGAGTCCCGCTCGGCAAGCTTGGCCTCGCGGGTCTTGAAGGCTTCCCCCTGCTGACGCAGCTATTCCGTGAGCGTGGACTTCTCCACCTAAAGAACCTTCAAGCGGGCCTCCGCTTTGTCACAACGCCTTGCAGCAGACGCCGCGTCGGTCAGTGCCGCCTCGCGGGCTGCCTTGGCTGACGCGGCCTCCTTCTCACTCTCCGCCGCGGTGGCCTTGGCCTGGTCGCAAACCTCCATGACAGAGGCGTCGGCCTAGAGCCACCCAGAGAGAAGCCCTAGGCGCCCACTCGCGAGGCGATCCTCGGTGCCCCCGAGGGCGTCCCGAACCTGACCCAGAGCGGTGTAGGCCCCGTCCAGGACGCCGAGGCTACGCAATGCGGACACCAAGGCCTCGTCAGGAGGAGTCGCTTGTGCCATCACAGGAGACGCCCCCGGTGCGGTAGAAGCACGAGGAGCAGGGAGCACCGGAGGCTGCGCCACAACCACAGGTAAGTTAGATGCAGACGAGTCCACGGGCAGTTGGCCCTCGGGGGCTGGCTCTCAGGGCAGCGGCGCCGACGCGCCCCCGAGGGCAGGAGCGGCCACACCAACAGGCATCGGGGGCTCAGGGGGCTCCGCGGAAGCGGCCTGGAGGGTCGCCTCGTGAGCCCCCACACCCGCAGCGTCAGGCGCCTCGTCAGGCGACGGCAGGACGACAGGAGCGGGCGGTGCATCGGAAGGTGCCCTCGGCTTGACGCCCGCCTTCTTCTTCCTCATCTTCAGCACGGCGGCATTCCTGGTCACCAAGCAAAGGAAAAATCATCAGCACACGAGCTACCGGCAGGCGGCCAAGGTCGAGCCGGATTACTCACTCTTCAACGTCGACCCACATCCTCTTCCTCTCCGCTTCGACGACGACGGGGGCGCCCTTGCCTTTCTCCAGGAGGGCACCACCACGCGGGGGAGCAGGAGCACTGTCCACAAGGGCGGCAGCTGGAGGGGTCACCATGGCCCCGACCTTGTCCTCCTTGCCCGTGAGCTGCGATTCGGGCGGGGGCGAGGCCGATACTTCAACCGCCTTGCCGGGAGAGGCAGGGCACACCGGAGGAGACTCAGCCCCGCGCTTCCTAGGGGTCGCCAGGCCGGCAAACCGAGCGGCACGAGGAGTGAGCCCCGGCCCCCTGGGGACCTGGGCAGGCCGCAGAGAACCCGCAGCAGGGGCCCTACGGGCATCGTCGTCGTCTTCAAAGCCACGCAAGAGCGCGCTCTGTGACGGAGGGGACGCCTCCACCGAATCGTCATCCGCCGTCTCCTTTGAATCCCCCCGCATGTGGTGTTTCCGGAGGACACCACCACCAGGGAACCGTGGCCCTCAGCCGGGGAGAGCCCCAGTTCGTCGAGGACGGGCATCGCGGCAACCAGATCGTCTCTGTCATCGCGACGGTACAGCGGGGCGTAGGCGTCGGGAAGATCACCTGGGTCGCCCTTGAGCAGGATTGACACAGCCCTGTTCAGCTCCTCGGGGGTTATGCGTGCGGACCGAAGCCTGAGGTTGTCGCCGTTACCCTGATAGTCCCACAAGGGCCTAGAATGAGACTGGAGGGGCGCCAGGCGCTGCGTCAAGAACTCCTTCACTATCATCCCCCCAGTCAGCTTCTTAGCGCTGATATCGTGAGAGATCCGTTCTAGGACGGGCCTAGCCCGGGGGTCGGAGAGCTTCGCTGAGCTCCACGCGGGGATCTTCTCCGGCAGCCCCTCCGGAAGATCCAAGCGGGGGTTGACGCTCTTGAGATCTAGAAGGACCCAGCGGTGCCTGAAGTTCTCCACTTTCTTCCCGGACTTCAAGATCATGTTCCTGCTTTGGACCGCGACGAAGGAGACGCACGCCGACCGTTGGGCGCCGTCATGCACCCCGCAAGCTGAAGAAATGACGGAAGAGGGCCACTGAAGGCTTCACGCCTACGAAAGCCTCGCAGTAGAAGGCAAAGACGGACAAGAGCAGGATGGAGTTGGGCTGAAGATGAAGAGCTTGAATCCCGTAATGGTCGAGGATGGCGGTGAAGAACCTGGAGAAAGGCGGGACGAGCCTAGCGAAGACGCTATGGAGAAAGAAGGGGTAGGCTGACTTTGACGGGCGATGCTTCTCCGAGGAACCAACCCAGATCAAGGTCCGCCCCCACTCGTTGGTCTCGTCTGCCGTCGACGGGAGCACCGGGACGAGGTCTCCATCCTTGGCGATGGCGGACTCCGAGAGCGCCGGTGAGGCAGAGGCGGAGGCCGAGCTCTGAGCCTCAAGCCT
This sequence comes from Elymus sibiricus, assembly GCA_039707655.1. Lineage (NCBI taxonomy): Eukaryota > Viridiplantae > Streptophyta > Magnoliopsida > Poales > Poaceae > Elymus > Elymus sibiricus. The sequence goes on along the minus strand of CM077669.1, from coordinate 389,283,560 downwards.
CGACTTGCCGGCGGGAGCCATCAAGAAGTTCCCGGGGCCGACGAAGCAAGGGGGAAGATAGCGAGGTGTCGTGATCTGGAGAGGCTTCTGCTAAGGCTGGAGATCTAGAAGCAGGAGCAAGAGCACGGAAGGGGAAAGCAATAATGGCTCAGCGCTGGAAGTCAGGCTTTTCTCGATTCGAGCAGTGGCCGAAGAGGCACGGGACACCCGACGCCAACCGCGCAACGTACGCCAGTCCTGGCCCGCAGGCGTTTGGGGCCCGCGGCGCCTCAAGCTGTCCCCAATGGCTTCGCCCGGATACCGGCACGAGTGCGCCTTGGGCCCGGGGGCTACTGTTGGTGTTCTGGGAATGGGGGTACCCAGACCGGCCTGCCTGCGGCCCAGGGCAGGGCCCACTTTGTCAGCCAGGCATGGCCTGGCGGGGCCGCACCAAAGACAAGGCCCTCGCGAGGTCCCCAAGCTAGCGAGGAAGAAAAGCACCAAGATCAGCAAGGAGTGGGCCTCCTCAGCCCCCTCCGGAGCGGCGGAGATCTCTATGCAGAATCCGGCCTCAGGAGTCAAGGATGACGCAACGAGGGACAGCCGGGCGCCAGTGCGCTAGGCGGAGCAGTTTCCCCTTGGGTGCAAAGGGAGCAAGGACGTACGCGGGTTCCCAAAGCGCCGCCCAAAGGTTTCCATTCTGGTGCAACGAGACCACGACCACGAGCCCAGCAGGGACGATGTCATCGCCGAGCCCACCTCTGCATCATCGACAGCTACTTTGCAGGCGAAGACCACCTTTGGACAGGGCGAGGATGTACTCCTGTCCCCTTTCGAATTTGGCCGTTGTGGGATCCCTTCCCGCCATTGCGATAAGGGAAGAGGACCCGGGCCGCTCCTATATATAGAGACTAGGTTGCACCGTAGAAAGGGAGACGAGGGGAGACAACAGACAAGGCAGAGAGCCAAGAACACCACCCGAGCGCCCTCGCGAGGCAACTCACCATTGTACTAGTTCATCCACCACACCTCCTCGTGAGGCAATCCACCAAAGCAGGAGTAGGGTATTACGCTTCGCAGCGGCCTGAACCTGGGTAAATCATCACGTGCATCTGCTTCCTCGTCATCGTGCGAGTTTGTCGTAGGAATCATCAGGTAGCGAGCTAGGTTGGGCGAGGTTGCAGGGGATCTTCGCACACGCCCCTGTGTTCGAAACTTGAGGGTTTTGCGGAGCCCGAAATCCGACAATGACCATGAGATCATGCAACTCACTGACACCGGAGGAATACCTTGTGTGTATCAAACGTCACAACATAACTGGGTGACTATAAAGATGCTCTACAGGTATCTCCGAGGGTTTCTGTTGAGTTGGCATGGATCGAGACTGGGATTTGTAACTCCGTGTGACGGAGAGGTATCTCAGGGCCCACTAAGTAATACAACATCACAATAAGCCTTGCAAGCAAAGTGACTAAAGACTTAGCCACGGGATCTGGTATTACGGAACGAGTAAAGAGACTTGCCGGTAATGAGATTGAACTAGGTATAGAGATACCGACGATTGAATCTCGGGGAAGTAACATACCGAAGAACAAAGGGAACAATATACGGGATTAACTGAATCCTTGACATAGAGGTTCAACCGATAAAGATCTTTGTAGAATATGTAGGAACCAATATGGGCATCCAGGTCCCACTATTTGTTATTGACCATAGAGGTGTCTCGGTCATGTCTACATAGTTCTCGAACCCGCAGGGTCTGCACACTTAACGTTCGGTGACGTTTCAGTAGTTTTGAGATGTATGTGTTGGTGACCGAAGGTTGTTCGGAGTCCTAGATGAGATCCCGGACATCACGAGGAGCTCCGGAATGGTCCGGAGGTAAATATTTATATATAGGAAGTTGGTATTTGACTTCCGGAAAAGTTCCGGAATTTATCGGGGTTACCGGAAGGGTTCTGGGGGTCCACCGGGTGGGCCCACCAACCCCAAAGGGCCCCATGGGCTGTGGGAGGAGGCAGACCAGCCCCTGGTGGGCTGGCCGAACCCCCCACCAAGGCCCATGTGGCTGGGGTGTGGGAAAAAGGAAACCCCAAAGTGGGGGAAGGAAAATCCAAGTAGGAAAGGAATCCTACTTGGCGTAGGATTGGAGGGAGGCTTGGCCTCCACCTCCTGTTCGGCTGACCCCTAGGGGAAACCCTAGGGCGGCTCTCTTCCCCCCTCCCTCCTATATATACTAGAGGATAGAGGCCCCCCAAAAACACATGGTCACGTGCTAGTTCTCTATTCTCTAGTTCCTCCACCAAATAGATTCCGGTAGTGCTTAGGCGAAGCCCTGCCGGGATAACTCCACCACCACCACCACCACGCCGTCGTGCTGCTGGAGATCTCATCTACCTCTCCTCCCCCTCTTGCTCGATCAAGAAGGCGGAGATCCTCATCGAGCTGTACGTGTGCTGAACGCGGAGGTGCCGTCCGTTCGGCGCTAGATCGGGACGGATCGTGATTGGATCGCGGGACGGCTTGCGATTTGGATCGCGAAGACGTTCGACTACATCAACCGCATTTCTTAACGCTTCCTGCTTAGCGATCTACAAGGGTACGTAGATCCACTCTCCCTCTCGTAGATGCTCATCACCATGGATAGATCTTGCGTGTGCGTAGGAATTTTTTTGTTTCCCATGCAGCGTTCCCCAACAGTGGCATCATGAGCTAGGTTTATGTGTAGATGATATCTCGAGTAGAACACAAAGGAGTTTGTGGGCTTTGATATTCAGATTGCTTCCCTCCTTAATCTTATCTTGATTTGGCTGTATTGTGGGATGAAGCGGCTCGGACCAACCTTACTCGTCCACGTACGAGAGACATGTTCCATCGACTGACATGTAACTTTGTTGCATAAGATGGCTGGCGGGTGTCTGTCTCTCCCACTTTAGTTGAATCGGATTCGACAGAGGCGGTCCATGTAGAAGGTGAAATAGCAACTTGTGTATCACCAATGTGGTTTTGCGTAGGTAAGAATCTGTGGGTACCCCGACTCATAAGTCGTGATCACCGAATGCACGTGTACAGTGATCCCAGAGATCAATGCTCACTGAACACACAGAAGCTGAATAACAAGAGTCTTTCATCCACATTTAGCGTCTTACACAAATGAAGACCATGAAGGTCTAGTCTTACATAGATAGGGCCACAAGGGCCAAACACTTAAACATAACAAGCAGCGGAAATCTTGATCGGAAGCGTGAACCCATGCCATCTGCCTTAAACCTACACGCATTCTGACTGGGAAGTGTCCTAGTTCGCTTGTTCGTCACCAACGATCTCTTTGCCATATTCCTGCTCTTCCATGCCTATCCAATTAAATAACTAGTGGCAAGCCAATGAGTACTTTGAATGTACTCACAAGCAACCCAAGTTGTTGGAACAAGGTACAACAATGCATGATATAGCACTAAGTAGGTAAGTTTTGCAGAAAGCTAATTTTAAGTGCAATGATATGATCAAGTAACTTTAATAAGCACGCATCAGTGGTTGACAGGTATTCATGTGAACAAGTCTCAGTTATCATCATAAGCAGGGGTTGAACATCTCATGTTCATCATCGTGCCAAGTCATCGGACTTATCCCAAGTTTCATCCTTGTGTCATCCACACACACACACACACCATGTTTGTGAAAACATCGGACGTAGTTTAAGGAGGACCTCCAACTGTCCATGATCGTGGACATGGCTATTCGAATAGTTTGACACTCTGCAGAGGTTGCACACTTTACCGACAAGACTCGGGAAACTTCCGTGTCAAGCCACGACTCGCGGTATTGTCCATACCCGAGGTAAGTACCCGAACATTGCCCTTCCCCTGACGGTACTAAACAAAGAGTCCGCTCGATTGGTACCCAGCCCACATGATGTACATCACAAGTAACATCCATGCAGGGACCAACGGTGTGCCCGGTGCCTGTGAAGACAACGCATGATCGTCCTTACCGGCACGACCCCGTATCGAGAGTGACCACGTCACTCCCGCCACTAGAAATGCGGGCTCTATGCTACCCTTCAAAGTAATCAACAAAGCCCCGTCCCATAAGGGGTATCGTGGTTGTACATGTAAGGTTGGGATGGTCAGCAAATCTTAAATCTCTCCATTTTCGAAATCACACACACACAACCTGCTCCGGTACACCACTTCTTTCTCAAGTGGTTACCTAGCACAACATCATCTCCCTCGGGCATTAGTGGCACCCGACGGGGTTTTCAAAAAGTCTTTGAAATCATTTTGTTTCCATCACCATGCTTATTCCCGTCCCACTTGCGTAGCATCTACTAGCAACCTATCTACTCCCACCTGCACAACCCTCATAAGGAGGTAGGGTCATGCACGATGCAAGTATCAACAAGGAATTATCGGATGCATCCGACCGAAGGGGATACCACATCATCATGATCATCATCGGAATATAAAGTGCTATATGACATGCATGAAAAGTTTCTTAACATGGTCAAAGGGCTGCTTGCCTGGCTCAACAAAGTCTTTGGGTTCTTCAAAGTCTTCGGGTCCAACTCCCTCGTCAACAGCGCAATCTATCGTCGCGATAAATAATGGTAAAATAAGGATCATCACAAAAACAGAGCACTAAAGCTACTACAAAAATGTTACTCTATTCTAACAAATCCTAAAAACTATTCTAAAAATATTTGCCTAAGGTTTTGGGGTGAAAAAGGTTTTTAAAACCATTTTTAACAGTGGCTAAAAATGCCAAAAAGGGGTTTTAAAATAAAACAGTACATAAAATGTTTTCAAATATTTTTACAAATGGCACTATAAAATACTATAGATTATTATAGGAATTATGGTGGGAAAATATTTGGCATTGGGATTTTATTTATTTATGTGGGAGTTTTGGAAAACTAGAAGAAAAAGGATAAGAAAATGGCCCCAGAGTCAACTGGGACAAAACAGACCCAGTTGTGCCGGCCTGAGGCCGAGCCAGGCCTGGGCGAGCTAGGGCGCGCTAGCCGTCTGGGTTCAAACCCGACAGGTGGGCCCCTGGCGCCAGTCTCACAGAGAGGGAGAGAGAGAGAGAGAGAGAAGAGGATGACATGTGGGGGCCACCTGTCATCTTCTACCTCTCGACAGGGAGGAGGCGGCGCTCACCTGCTGCGAAGGCGGGCACGGCGAGGGGAGCTGAGGGCAAGAACGGACTCAGCGTCGAGCCGCCGTTCCTCTGGAGGTGGAGGGGTGGCCGGAGATGCACAGGTTCGCCGGCGATGAGGAAGCACGGCGGAGCCACTTCGGGAGGAGGTCGTCGGTGTCGATTCTCGCCACGCTTCGAGCGGAGAGGAGGGGGAAAAGGGTCAGGGGGACCTCACGATCTTAGAGAGAATGGTAGGAGGACCAGAGCGGGCCGGTAACCCGGGATCGATGGAGCTCCGCCGCGGCGGCGCCTTGGTCGATCTCGAGCACTGGTGCTCGGGGAGCTCAAATGGGGGCCTTTGGAGGTCGATTGAGAGTGAGAGAGAGCCAGAGGAGGAGAGAGGGGAGCTCGGGGAGCCCTTTTATAGCCGGGACGCGAGTCCACCGCGGACCCGTGCGCCGGCGAGGTCGAGCTGATCACTGGAGGAGGAGGGAGCACACGGGGCTTGCCTGGGGGTGTTCCTGGGGTCAGTCCACGGGCTAGGAAGGAAAGGGAGAGAGAGGGGGAGCTCGCGCGTGTGAGGCCGAGGGTTGGCCGTCCCGGCGGCGCTCAGTACATGCGAGGAGGGACCAAGGGAGGAGGAGAGAGGAGGGGGCCGACCGCGTTGCGTGTCACGGACGCCGAGGGGGGCCAAGTGGCGAGAGGGGGAGGCCCGAGGCTGTCGGGGCCATGCAGTGGGCGGCGGCTACAGTGCGGTCGGGCACTATAGCACGCTCCATAGCGCGCGTATGGCATGCCATGGCATGCCAAAGGCGTTCTAGGAGCGGCCAACCCTGTCCAGTAGGTCCAGGGGGGCATAAACAATGTGGCAGCTGCATTGGATGCTCTGGACAGTTGATAAAATAAGAGGGGAGGGGAGAGAGAGTTGGTTTACTGGTGTCCATGGGGGTAAAATGGAGGTTTTACCCTACCAACCAGTGGCTTATGGACTTGGGGTTTTTACTGGAGGTGATTGAGCATTGTAAGATGGTGTGGTAAAAAGTTGGACCCAAGGAGAATAGAGAAAGGGGGTCAAACAGGGTTTTTACAAAGTATGCAGAAGGTGTTTGATGTGGATTAGGGCCAGCAAATGGGCTTTGCTTGCCATAAGATTTGACAGGGTCAAATGGTGGTTAGAATTAGGGTTGATCACCAAGTTTGAGCTTGATTGAAGAAAGTTCACAATGTAACTTTGTAAAACCCTAGAAATCAACAGAATCAGATTTCTGTAGATATAGGCATGCATTTCACTTCCCACAAATCCACCACTTGGTGTGGTATCATTATTTGGGGTTTAACACATGCCCACAAAGTTTGGGGTCAAGGGAAGAAACTTCACAATGTAAAGTTTCTCAAATTTGGCTCTGGACAGGAATGGTATTGGAATATTTTGGTGAAGCAAATAAAATGTGATTGAGATGAAACTTTGCAAGATCATCACATATGGCATGTGTGTCTTGCTGGAATTTTCCTGGAATTTATTGAGAATATTTCTTATAGAAATATTTCAAAAGCTTGATTTGGGCAGAAAGGGTTTTGAGGGGTTTTGCCCATGATTTTGAACATGACCATGTGTTGAAACTCATATATATGGAAAATATATGTCCACTGAGTTTCCCTAAATTTTCTCAAATATTTTCAAAGCATTTAAATAATTTTTCCCTATGAAAAACCATTTCTGGCCTTAAGGAAAAGCCTTTAAATAAAATAGCAAAATAATCTTTAAAATTAATATTTGGTGGTTTTGGGAAGTCATATATATAGTAGGTTCCAAATAAAGTCTTTGGGGAAAAAGGATCCACCCAATTTGAGGACTTGTAGTACAAACCTCAATTCAGGGGCTTTTGAAAACCTAATTTGAATAAATCCCTTTTGGTCAAAATAATATTTGATAAAAATAGTTTTGGGTACTATTCACATGGCATGATCATTGGGCAGGAAGTTTGGATCAAGGAAGATGAATATGGAGAGGAGTAGAACCTAAGAGTGCCAAACACATTCAACCAAGCAAGCAAACATCAAACAAATCAAACAAGCACATGCACTCAAAAAGTTTTAATTGGTTCCAAATTTTGTAAATCCAAGCATAGCAAAGTGATACAACACAGGGTGTGACAGACCTACCCCCTTACAAGAATCTCGTCCCCGAGATTCCTAGGCTAAGCGCTAAAAAGATAAGGGAACTCAGATCTAAGATAGTCTTCACGCTCCCTGGTTGCTTCTGCTTCCGTGTGGTTGCTCCATTGGACCTTGAAATACTTGATGGTGCGGCTTCGGGTGCAACGCTCCGCTTCATCCAAAATGCGAACTGGCCTCTCATGATAAGTGAGGTCTGGCTGAAGGTTGATGGCTTGATGGTCGATGTCCTTGTAGAGGTCGGGGCGGTTGGGAACTTGGAGACACTTCCAGAGTTGTGACACATGGAATACGTTGTGCACGTCTGATAGCTCAGAATGTAGTTCTAGCTGGTAGGCTACTTCTCCTCGCTTGGCGGTGATCTTGAAGGGGCCGAGGTATCTTGGTGCAAGCTTTCCCTTGACGTGGAAACGCTTGGTTCCTTTGAGAGGCGTGATTCGGAGGTAGACATGGTCACCGACACAGAAGTTCACTTCTCGGCGGTGAGAGTGGGCGCAACTCTTCTGTCTTGACTTGGTGGTCTCGAGGCACTCTCGGATGAGTTGAACTTGCTCTTCGGCTTCGCGGAGAATGTCTCGGACGAAGACTAGTCCTTCTCCGGTTTTCGACCAGTTGAGAGGAGTACGACACTTGCGTCCATACAACACCTCAAATGGTGCCATCTGAAGGCTTGACTGGTAGCTGTTGTTGTAGGAGAACTCGGCGAATGGTAAGCAATCTTCCCACTTAGCTCCGTACGCCAGAACACAAGCACGCAGCATGTCTTCAAGTATCTAATTTATTTGTTCTGTCTGTCCTCCGGTCTGAGGGTGAAAGGCAGTGCTGAAGGAGAGCTTGGTTCCCATTGCTTCTTGAAACTTCTTCCAGAACCTCGAGGTGAACTGGGTACCTCAGTCAGAAACGATCTCCTTTGGAACTCTGTGGAGGCTCACAATACGCTCGATGTAAAGGTTAGCTAGCTTGTTACCATCATAGGTGGTCTTGACGGGAATGAAGTGGGCTACCTTGGTCAGGTGATCGACAATGACCCAGATAGAATCATGTCCCTTGCTTGACCTTGGTAATCCGGTGATGAAGTCCATCCCGATCTTGTCCCACTTCCATTCAGGCACTTTGAGAGGTTGCAATAGTCCAGCGGGTCGCTGATGCTCAGCTTTGACTCTCTGGCATATGTCACACCTAGCGACAAAGGTGCCTATCTCCCATTTCATGCCATGCCACAAGAATCTTGTCTTGAGGTCTTGGTACATCTTGGTTCCTCCAGGATGGATGGAATATGGAGTGTCATGAGCTTCTTGCAAGATCAAGTTCTTGAGCTCTTCTTTGTTGGGTACGCAGATGCGATTCCCGAACCATACAACCCCTTGTTCATCCACTGAGAATCCTGGGGCCTTGCCTGCCTTGATCTTCCTCTTGATGCCTTCAATGCTCTCGTGTCCCTTCTGGGCTTCCTTAATATCATCCATCAAGGTAGGCTTTGCTTCGAGGTTGGCTAGGAATCCAGGTGCAACTAGTTCCAAGCCGAAGCTTTCAAGTTCTTCATACAGGGGGGGTAGCCTTTCCTTAATCATAGCATTCAAGGAACAAGCCTTTCTGCTTAAGGCATCAGCTACCACGTTAGCCTTTCCAGGGTGGTATTGAACACTGAGGTCATAGTCCTTGATCAACTCCAACCATCTTCGTTGCCTCATGTTCAATTCCTTCTGAGTGAAAATATACTTCAAACTCTTGTGGTCTCTGTATATCTCACATCGCTTCGCCAGAAGGTGATGTCGCCATGTCTTCAAGGCATGAACTACGGCTGCCAACTCAAGATCATGAGTAGCGTAGTTCTCTTCATGAGGACGTAGATGTCTGGATAGATATGCTACGACTCTGCCTTCTTGCATCAGAACACCTCCAAGCCCGGTTCTCGATGCATCACAATATATCACAAACTCCTTGTGAATATCGGGGGTGGCCAAAACTGGGGCTGTGGTCAATCTCTTCTTGGGCTCTTGGAAGCTTTCTTCACACTTCTCCGTCCATTCGAACTTCTTGTCCTTCTTCAAAAGCTGAGTCATGGGTCGGGCAATGCTTGAAAATCCTTCGACGAACTTGCGGTAATATCCCGCGAGCCCGAGGAAGCTTCTGACTTTCTTCACATTGGTTGGGGATTGCCATTCAGTCATGGCTTCAATCTTGGCAGGATCCACTAACAATCCTTCTGCAGTCAATACATGACCCAAGAATCCAACTTCATTCAGCCAAAACTCGCACTTGCTAAATTTGGCATAAAGCTGGTGCTCTTGAAGCTTGTCTAGGACCAATCTCAAGTGTTGCTCATGCTCTTCTTCAGACTTGGAGAAGACGAGTATGTCATCAATGAAGACGACAACAAACTTGTCCAAGTACTCCATGAAGACTTTGTTCATGAGGTACATGAAGTAGGCTGCGGCATTGGTAAATCCAAATGACATGACCGTGTATTCATACAGGCCATACCGGGTTAGAAACGCCGTCTTCGAAATGTCTTGGGGCCTGATCTTCAACTGGTAGTACCCAGACCTGAGATCGATCTTGGAAAACACCTTAGCTCCATTCAGCTGATCGAACATGTCTTCAATCTTGGGGAGTGGGTACTTGTTCTTTATTGTGACTTCATTGAGAGAACGGTAATCGACACAGAGTCGGATAGTTCCGTCCCTCTTTGACACAAATAGAACAGGTGATCCCCAAGGAGAGGCACTAGGGCGAATGAATCCTTTCCTGAGCTGCTCTGCCAGTTGCTTCTTTAGTTCAGCCAACTCTTTGGATCCCATTCTATAGGGATTCTTATAGATGGGTCCTGCTCCGGGCATTAGCTCTACGATGAACTCAATGTCGCGGTCAGGAGGCATTCCGGGCAGCTCATCAGGAAATACATCCGGGTATTCACATACTACTGGCACTTGATCCAACTCAATTCCCGACAGACAGTTAACCTGAGGGGCTTGAGTGGAGGCATAGCTGGGCACATACTTGACTTCCACTCCTTCGCTATTGGTTACGGTGACGGTCCTCTTGGCACAGTCCAAGTAACCTTGGTTCTGGATTAGCCAGTCCATGCCTAGAATCACATCCAAGCCTTCGGACTTCACGACGATAAGGTCTGCTAGGAAGTCTACCCCGTTGATGTTAATCTCAACTCCTTTACAACCTATCCCGGACTTCATAACTGATCTCGGGGTTTGTATCGACATACGACTACCCAGGGGTGTAGGTTTCATTCCACTCTCTAGTGCAAACTTTTGGGTGAAAAAAGAATGCGAAGCTCCACAATCAAACAGTACTGTTGCTGGGGTTGAGTTGACGAGGAACGTACCCAGTATGACGTCCGGGTCTTCCTGGGCTTCCTCGGCGGTGACGTGATTCACACGACCCTTGCCATTATTGGGCTGGTTGCGGGGAGCTGGGTTCCTTGGTGGCACTCCACGGCCTTGACCTTGATTTGGCGCATTGGGGCGCGGTGCGTCTGGCTTCTTGTTGGGGCACTGCCTAGAGATGTGTCCTGGCCGGCCACATCCAAAGCAAGTGACTTGACCAGGGTTGTTATTGTTGTAGTCCCTGCCACTGTTGTTGTTATTGGGGTTGTTGTAAGCTGGCCTGGGATTGGCATACTGCTGAGGCTGGTAGCTCGGACAAGGTGCAGGAGGCCTAGCCTGCTGTGGCTGATAGGTTGGCTTGGCTGGGGCTGGCTGCCAGGGGCAAGGCTTCTGGTTGCTGGAACTACCCTTGCTAACCATCTTGCGCTTGCGAGTGTCGTCTATGGCATGACGCTTGTCTTCCAGCATGAGGGCCTTGTTCACCAGGTCGAAGAAGGTCCAACAGTCGCAGACAATGAGCTGATAGTGCAGGGTCTGCTGAAGTCCTTCCATGAAGCGTTCCATCTTAGCAGCCTCCGTGTTGACATCTTCAGGTGCATACCTTGACAGCAGGTTGAACTTCTGCATATACTCCTTAACAGAGCCACTTCCTTGCTTCAGCGCTCGGAATTCTCTCTTCTTGATAGCCATGATCCCAGAAGGAATGTGGGCGGTGCGGAATCCTTCCTTGAAGTTATCCCAGGTGATCACACGATCGCCTTGCATGACCTTGAATCCATCCCACCAAGCTCTGGCGGTACCTCCGAGGCAGTGAGAGGCATAAAGCACCTTCTCACGATCCTCATTGCAATTGACCAGTGCAGGGAGGCCCTCGATGGTGCGGATCCAGTCATCGGCATCCAGGGGTTCAGCAGTCTCGGTGAAGGTTGGGGGCGAATTCCTCATGAACTCGGACAGAGTGGAGCGGCCATTGCCGTTCCTGCCTTGCTGCTGGTTGTTCACAAGGACTTGAGCCATCTGCTGAATGGCAGCAGTGTTGGCTTGGCGTTCCTCCTGGAGAACTTGGAGAAACTGAGCTATGCTCATGTTCTCCGGCGGAGGTGGAGGCAGGGGAATGTCACCTTGTGGCTGCTCCGGGTGATCTCCAGCGTGAGCAGCCCCACCAGCTCCCTATTGCTGGCTGGAGTTGCCGGCTTCAGGGTTGGTGAAGAAGAGGTTGCGGGTTGCAGTCACCATCCTGTTTGGAGCATCCAACTCAAATAAGTGGGATAAACGAGAGGAAAAGCAATACTGGAGAAAGCGCGCCTAAGGGGGTTGGTGTAGTGCAAGTGTGGTAAAATGAAGGTCGAAAGACCAATACATATATTAAGATAAGATAGACGATGGAGTCGCTTACACATTGCCTAAGGCAAAGCGCGACTTGCATCGGAACACAAACAACAAAAGCAAACAACAAGCACACATGGCTTCATATGAACCATTACATGGACTCGACTTCGCATGAGGGGTACATGACTGATCCTACCCTAGGGGTTCTCAGACTCAGGTGGTGGACTGCTCTGCTTCCTGCTCAAGAGGAAGGAAGACTTGGTTGCTTGCTGGGACTCCTTCTGTCATGATGCCCATGTTCGCCATGCTCGAAACATGCGACGAAAATCCAGAGGTTGCTATTCGTCCTTGGTTCAAGATGTCAGTGGTTTGGCGGAGTAGCTCTCGAATGTGGTGAAATTCCTAGCGGAGCTTCACGGACTCCTTAATCAGGTTGTGGACCAAACTATAAGCGAAGAGGCTGAAGTAGGTCTGAAATCTAACGGGCATGCCATCTTCCTTGGATGGGACCAGTGTCTGACTTTCGCCGATGTCGTCCTTTCTGATAGGTAGGTAACGAGTAGCGGGCTCGTCGGCCATCTCGGGAATGATGCCTCGAAGGTGGACGAGTGCCTTCCGTGCAGCTGTCTCGACTGCGAGTGCCAGGGTCTCCATCTGTGGTCCTTCAAAGAACCAACTGGTCGGGGAGTCGTTTGCCTTCACGAACACTTCAACGTGATACTCCTTCGTGATGGCATCGACCCAGTGCTCGTGGTAGAGGAAAACAGGTGGCTGGTGAAACTTGCACTTCTCCAGGCTATCCCCGAGGAGTAGGGAAAAGCCGGATGCTAGGAGGGCTTCGGGTACGACGGCCATCTACAAAGGTTTGAAGGGAGGAGAGTCAGTATAGTGCTGTGAGAACACTAGAAGAGGCAAGAAGTGCAGAACTCCTAAGCATAGGTGCTAGGTGTAGTTTTGAAAACAGTTTTATCCTAACTAACGTCCATGCTAACTAAGGGCTTCCTACAGTCAGGATGGCTCTGATACCAGCTCTGTGGGTACCCCAACTCATAAGTCATGATCACCGAATGCACGTGTACAGTGATCCCACAGATCAATGCTCACTGAACACACAGAAGCTGAATAACAAGAGTCTTACATCCACATTTAGCGTCTTACACAAATGAAGACCATGAAGGTCTAGTCTTACATAGATAGGGCCGCAAGGGCCAACCACTTAAACATAACAAGCAGCAGAAATCTTGATCGGAAGCGTGAACCCATGCCATCTGCCATAAACCTACAGGCATTCTGACTGGGAAGCATCCTAGTTCGCATGTTCGTCACCAACGATCTCTTCACCATATTCCTGCTCTTCCATGCCTGGCCAATTAAATAACCAGTGGCAAGCCAATGAGTACTTTGAATGTACTCGCAAGCAACCCAAGTTGTTGGAACAAGGTACAACAATGCATGATATAGCACTAAGTAGGTAAGTTTTGCAGAAAGCTAATTTTAAGTGCAATGATATGATCAAGTAGGCATGGGCATTCGGTAGAAACCGAAAGTTCGGTTTCTGCTGTTCGGTTTTTTCTCAAAATCGGTTAGTCAAATTGCTAACCGAAAAGAGCACCAAAATTATGAAAACCGAAATTTCGGTTAACCGGTAATTCGGTTCGGTTTCAGTTTCCACCGAGAAAATAGCTAGTGTTTCTCAGCCCACTGCTGCGTGCACACTAGCTCTTGCACCCTGTCTTGTTAAGTAGCCGAGGTCACTGCCTCATCTCGTGTAGCTAGGCGAGGTGGGACAAATCCAAATGAATTGACGTACGGACTGGGAGAAGCTATTCTGAACAAGCATGGGCTTTGGAGTTTGGACTGTTGCACGTATGTGACCCGCCCAGAAGACAAGGCCATATCTGACTCGCATGCAACCACGCTAGGTTTGTCTAAAAAAATGCGATCATGCTAGGATTTGACCCGCATGCAGTTTTCAGTACGTGGCATGGTCCATCGCGACCTGGGTGCTAGGATTTGTGTCATAACTTTGGTTTTTGTTTCGGTCATTGGTATAAAACCGAACGGGCCAAATTTAATTCGGTTAGTAAAAGTAAAAACCGAAATTTCCTGTAGCATTGACAAAAACCGAAAATTCAGTTTTTTCGGTAGCGGTATCGGTTCGGTCTTTGGTTCATCGGTTTTTATGCCCACCCCAATGATCAAGTAACTTGAATACGCATGCATCAGCGGTTGATAGGTATTCATGTGAACAAGTCTCAGTTATCATCATAAGCAGGGGTTGAACATCTCATGTTCATCATCGTGCCAAGTCAACGGACTTAGCCCAAGTTTCATCCTTGTGTCATCCACACACACACACCAAGTTTGTGAAAACATCGGACGTAGTTTAAGCAGGACCTCCAACTGTCCATGACCGTGGACACGGCTAGTCCAATAGTTTGACACTCTGCAGAGGTTGCACACTTTACCCACAAGACTCGGGAAACTTCCGTGTCAAGCCACGACTCGCGGTATTTTCCATACCCGAGGTAAGTACCCGAACATTGCCTTTCCCCTGACGGTACTAAACAAAGAGTCCGCTCGATTGGTACCCATCCCACATGATGTACATCACAAGTAACGTCCATGCAGGGACCAACGGTGTGCCCGGTCCCTGTGAAGACAGCGTGTGATCATCCTTACCGGCATGACCCCGTATCGAGAGTGACCACGTCACTCCCGCCACTAGTAATGCGGGCTCTATGCTAGTACCCTTCAAAGTAATCAACAAAGCCCCGTCCCATAAGGGGTATCGTGGTTGTACATGGAAGGTTGGGATGGTCAGCAAATCTTCAATCTCTCCATTTTCGAAATCACACACACACAACCTGCTCCGGTACACCACTTCTTTCTCAAGTGGTTACCTAGCACAACATCATCTCCCTCGGGCATTAGTGGCTCCCGACGGGGTTTTCGAAAAGTCTTTGAAATCATTTTGTTTCCATCACCATGCATATTCCCGTCCCACTTGCGTAGCATCTACTACCAACCTATCTACTCCCACCTGCACAACCCTCATAAGTAGGTAGGGTCATGCACGATGCAAGTATCAACAAGGAAGTATCGGAGGCATCCCACTGAAGGGGATACCACATCATCATGATCATCATCGGAATATAAAGTGCTATATGACATGCATGAAAAGTTTCTTAACATGGTCAAAGGGCTGCTTGCCTGGCTCAACAAAGTCTTCGGGTCCCACTCCCTCGTCAAAAACGCAATCTATCGTCGCGATAAATAACAGTAAAATAAGGAACATCACAAAAACAGAGCACTAAAGCTACTACAAAAATGTTACTCTATTCTGACAAATCCTAAAAACTATTCTAAAAATATTTGCCTAAGGTTTTGGGGTGAAAAAGGTTTTTAAAACCATTTTTAACAGTGGCTAAAAATGCCAAAAAGGGGTTTTAAAATAAAACAATACATAAAATGTTTTCAAATATTTTTACAAATGGCACTATAAAATACTACAGATTATTACAGGAATTATGGTGGGAAAATAATTGGCATTGGGACTTTATTTATTTCTGTGGGATTTTTGGAAAACTGGAACAAAAAGGAAAAGAAAAAGGCCTTAGAGTCAACTGGGCCAAAACAGACCCAGTTGGGCCGGCCTGAGGCCGAGCCAGTCCTGGGCGAGCTAGGCTGCGCGCGCCGTCTGGGTTCAAACCCTACAGGCGGGCCCTTGGCGCCAGCCTCATAGAGAGGGAGTGAGAGAGAGAGAGAGAAGAGGATGACAGGTGGGGGCCACCTGTCATCTTCTTCCTCTCGACAGGGAGGAGGCGGCGCTCACCGGCGGCGAAGGAGGGCACGGCGAGGGAAGCTGAGGGCAGGAACGGACTCAGCGTCAAGCTGCGGTTCCTCTGGAGGTGGAGGGGTGGCCGGAGATGCACAGGTTCGCCGGTGATGAAGAAGCACGGCGGAGCCGCTTCGGGAGGAGGTCGTCGGCGTCGATTCTTGCCACGATTCGAGCGGAGAGGAGGGGGAAAAGGGTCAGGGGGACCTCATGATCTTAGAGAGAATGGTAGGAGGACCAGAGCGGGCCGGTAACCCGAGATCGACGGAGCTCCGCCGCGGCAGCGCCTCGGTCGATCTCGAGCACTGGTGCTCGGGGAGCTCGAATGGGGGCCTTTGGAGGTCGATTGAGAGTGAGAGAGAGCCAGAGGAGGAGAGAGGGGAGCTCGGGGAGCCCTTTTATAGCCGGGACGCGAGTCCACCGCGGACCCGTGCACCGGCGAGGTCAAGCTGATCACTGGAGGAGGAGGGAGCACACGCGGCTTGCCCGGGGGTGTTCCTGGGGTCAGTCCACGGGCTAGGGAGAAAAGGGAGAGAGAGGGGGAGCTCGCGCGTGTGAGGCCGAGGGTTGGCCGTCCCAGCGGCGCTCGGTACGTGTGAGGAGGGAGCGAGGGAGGAGGAGAGAGGAGGAGGCCGACCGCGTTGCGTGTCACGGACGACGAGGGGGGCCAAGTGGCGAGAGGGGGAGGCCCGAGGCTGTCGGGGCCATGCAGTGGCCGGCGGCTACAGTGCGGTTGGGCACTGTAGCACGCTCCAGAGCGCGCGTTTGGCATGCCATGCCATGCCAATGGCATTCTGGGCGCGGCCAACCCTGTCTAGTGGGTCCAAGGGGGCATAAACATGGTGGCAGCTGCATTGAATTCTCTGGACAGTTGATAGAATAAGAGGGGAGGGGAGAGAGAGTTGGTTTACTGCTGTCCAGGGGGGTAAAATGGAGGTTTTACCCTACCAACTAGTGGCTTATGGACTTGGGGTTTTTATTGGAGGTGATTGAGCATTGTAAGAAGGTGTGGTAAAAAGTTGGACCCAAGGAGAACAGAGAAAGGGGGTCAAACAGGGTTTTTACAAAGTATGCAGAAGGTGTTTGATGTGGATTAGGGCCAGCAAATGGGCTTTGCTTGCCATAAGATTTGACAGGGTCAAATGGTGGTTAGAATTAGGGTTGATCACCAAGTTTGAGCTTGATTGAAGAAAGTTCACAATGTAACTTTGTAAAACCCTAGAAATCAACAGAATCAGATTTCTGTAGATCTAGGCATGCATTTCACTTCCCACAAATCCACCACTTGGTGTGGTATCATTATTTGGGGTTTAACACATGCCCACAAAGTTTGGGGTCAAGGGAAGAAACTTCACAATGTAAAGTTGCTCAAATTTGGCTGTGGACAGGAATGGTTTTGGAATATTTTGGTGAAGCAAATAAAGGGTGATTGAGATGAAACTTTGCAATATCATCACATATGGCATGTGTGTATTGTTGGCATTTTCCTGGAATTTATTGATAATATTTCTTATAGAAATATTTCAAAAGCTTAATTTGGGCAGAAAGGGTTTTGAGGGGTTTTGCCCATGATTTTGAACTTAACCATGTGTTGAAACTCATATATATGGAAAATATATGTCCACTGAGTTTCCCTAAATTTTCTCAAATATTTTGAAAGCATTTAAATAATTATTTCCTATGAAAAACCATTTCTGGCCTTAAGGAAAAGCCTTTAAATAAAATAGCAAAATAATCTTTAAAATTAATATTTGGTGGTTTTGGGAAGTCATATATATAGTAGGTTCCAAATAAAGTCTTTGGGGAAAAAGGATCCACCCAATTTGAGGACTTGTAGTACAAACCTCAATTCAGGGGCTTTTGAAAACCTAATTTGAATAAATCCCTTTTGGCCAAAATAATATTTGATAAAAATAGTTTTGGGTACTATTCACATGGCATGATAATTGGGCAAGAAGTTTGGATCAAGGAAGATGAATATGGAGAGGAGTAGAACCTAAGAGGGCCAAACACATTCAACCAAGCAAGCAAACATCAAACAAATCAAACAAGCACATGCACTCAAAAAGTTTTAATTGGTTCCAAATTTTGTAAATCCAAGCATAGCAAAGTGATACAACACAGGTTATGACAGAATCATTCTTGCTACATACCCATAGCAGCCACGTAAAACATGCAACAACAAATTAGAGGACGTCTAACTTGTTTTTGTAGGGTATGATGTGATATGATATGGCCAGATACATGATGAGATATATGTGATGTATGAGATGATCATGTTTTGTATAGATTATCACGGCTTGCATGTCAATGAGTACGGCAACCGGCAGGAGCCATAGGGTTGTCTTTAATATATTTTCGTTGTTTTTGCTTTACTTTATCGCTATGAGTTAGCAATAGTTGTAGAAGAAATAGTTGGCGCGATAACCTCATGGTCACACGTTGATGGAGATCAAGATGATGGAGATCATGGTGTCATGCCGGTGACGATGGAGATCATTCCGGTGCTTTGGAGATGGAGATCAAAAGCACAAGATCATGGCCATATCATGTCACTTATGATTTGCATGTGATGTTAATCCTTTTATGCATATTATTATGGTTAGGACGACGGTAGCATTATAAGGTGATCCCTCACTAAAATTTCAAGATAAAATTGTGTTCTCCCCGAGTGTGCACCGTTGCGAAAGTTCGTCGTTTCGAGACACCACGTGATGATCGGGTGTGATAGACTCTACGTTCACATACAACGGGTGCAAGCCAGTGTTGCACATGCGGAACACTTGGGTTAAACTTGACGAGCCTAGCATGTACCGTCATGGCCTCGGAACACAATAGACCGAAAGGTCGAACATGAGTCATATAGTAGATATGATCAACATGGAGATTTTCACCATTGAAACCACCTCATCTCACATGATGATCGGACTTGGGTTGGTGAATTTGGATCACGTGACACTCGAATGACCTGAGGGATGTCAATTTGAGTGGGAGTTTTTAAGTAATATGATTAACTAAACTCATTATGTTGAACAATAGTCTAAGTTGTCTTTCAAAATTTATGTTGTAGATCAATGGCTCGCGCAGTAGCACCCCTGAATTTCAATGCGTTCCTAGAGAAAGCTAAGTTGAAAGATGATGGAAGTAACTTTGTAGACTGGGCCCATAATCTGAGGATTATCCTCACGGCTTCCCAAAAGGCTTATGTCCTTGATGTACCGCTCGGTGAACCACCCGCTCCAGTAGAGGCTGCAGACATTGCGAACGCCTGGCAGACACGTTCTGATGATTACTCAATAGTTCAATGTGCAATGTTGTATGGCTTAGAACCGGGACTTCAAAGACGTTTTGAACGTCATGGAGCATATGAGATGTTCCAGGAATTGAAGTTTATCTTTGAGAAGAATGCCCGGATCGAGTGGTATGAGACCTCCGATAAGTTCTACGCTTGCAAGATGGAGGAGAACGGGTCTGTTAGTGAACATGTGCTCAGAATGTCTGGGTATTCTAACCGTCTGGCGGAGTTGGGAATTGTTCTCCCGCCAGAGGCAATCACTAACAGAGTTCTTCAATCACTGCCACCTAGCTACAAAAGCTTCGTGTTGAACTATAACATGCAAGGGATGAATAAGTCAGTCGCCGAGCTGTTTGCGATGTTGAAAGTCGCTGAGTCTGAGATTCAGAAGGAGCATCAAGTGTTGATGTTCAATAGAACCACTAGTTTCAAGAAGAATGGAAAGGGCAAGAAGGGTAACTCCAAGAAGAGTGGCAAAGCAGTTGCCCCACCCGTGAAGAAACCCAAGGCTGGACCCAAGCCAGAAACTGAGTGCTTTCATTGCAAGGGGACTGGTCACTGGAAGCGGAACTGCCCCAAGTATCTGGCTGACAAGAAGGCGGCCAACACCAAACAAGGTATATATGATATACATGTTATTGATGTGTACCTTACCAACTCTCGTTGTAGTGCCTGGGTATTTGATACCGGTTCGGTTGCTCACATTTGCAACTCAAAGCAGGAACTACGGAATAGACGGAGGCTGGCAAAGGACGAAGTGACGATGCGCGTTGGAAATGGTTCCAAGGTTGATGTGATCGCCGTCGGCACGCTTGCTCTTCAATTACCATTGGGATTAGACATGAACCTGAATAATTGTTATTTAGTGCCTGCGTTAAGCATGAACATTATATCTGGATCTTGTTTAGTGCGAGAAGGTTACTCATTTAAATCAAAGAATAATGGTTGTTCTATTTATATGAGTAATATATTTTATGGTCATGCACCCACTGTGAGGGGTTTGTTCTTATTGAATCTCGATAGTGATGATACACATGTTCATAACATTGATGCCAAAAGATGAAGAGTTGATAATGATAGCACCACTTTCTTGTGGCACTGCCGCTTAGGTCATATTGGTGTAAAACGCATGAAGAAGATCCATGCTGATGGACTTTTGGAGTCACTTGATTTTTAATCACTTGACACATGTGAACCATGCCTCATGGGCAAGATGACTAAGACCCCGTTCTCTGGAACAATGGAACGGGCAAGTGACTTGTTGGAAATCATACATACTGATGTGTGCGGTCTGATGAGCATTGAGGCGCGTGGTGGATATCGTTATTTTCTCACCTTCACCGATGACTTAAGTAGATATGGGTATATTTACTTAATGAAACATAAGTTTGAAAAATTTGAAAAGTTCAAGCAATTTTAGAGTGAAGTTAAGAATCATCGTAACAAGAAGATTAAATTCCTACGATCTGATCGAGGAGGAAAATATCTGAGTTATGAGTTTGGCAATCACTTAAGACAATGTGGAATTCTTTCACAATTGTGAAAGCACATTTGCTCCCTTGGTGGTTTTGGTAATTAATAACAACATATATGTCATTGAACTAATGTTTCCACTAAGCACATTTCAGGAAAAGTTCAATGATAGGGATGGCAAAAGGATTGTGGAGATACCCCAAGATGCAAGGAAATGGATTGGCAAAGCTTCAAGCAAGAGGAATCTACATTTTACTTTGTGAGAAATCACTTTGAGTCCATAGGAAAGCCAATACTATTAAAAGGGGGTAAGGTACTGTTGGTGAACAAGATGCTCCACGTGCACAAGAGATAGTCACCAAAAACACCCACAAGCTCTTCCACAAAAGTCTGTCCAAAGTCAAACATCCAAAATCGGTGCAACCAACACTTCCCACTCGGGGCCACCGATATCCAAACTCAAACAGACCCATGCCAAACCCTAGCCAGTCGGTGCAACCGATTCTGCATCGGTGCCACCGATTTCAGTTCCCAACTTTCTGTTTAGCTATTTTCAGTCTTTGGTACTACCAAGTTTTGCCAGTCGGTCTCACCGAGTTTCTGGACCAACTCTCTGGATAGCCATTCACAAGAATCGGTACCACCGAGAATTGTGAATCGGCGCCACCGAGTTTCTGGACCAACTCTCTGGTAAGCCATGGTCAAGAATCGGTACCACCGAGATGTGAGAATCGGCGTCACCGAGTTGCGCAATCTGACCGTTGGTCACCTGATCGGTACCATCGAGATTTATATATCGGTCTCATCGAGATTCAAAAGTTGTCACCTTTTGGTCACTTCGGTACCACCGAGATTCACACATCGGTGTCACCGAGTTGGTCACTTTAGGTGTAACGGTTGGATTTTTGGGGATGCCTATATATACCCCTTTACAACCACCCACTCGAATGAGAAGCACTCAGAACTATTCCATACTTTCCGCATCATATTTTCTGAGAGAGAGCCACCTACCCTTGTGTTGAGATCAAGCTATTCCAGTCCATACATTTGAATCTTGATCTCTAGCCTCCCCAAGTTGCTTTCCACCAAATCAATCTCTTCCACCATAGCCAAATCTGTGAGAGAGTGATTGTGTGTTGAGGAGTCTGTCATCTTGAAGCACAAGAGCAAGGAGTTCAACGACATTGCCGAGCCTATTACCTTTTGGAGGGTGGTGCCTCCTAGATTGGGTAGGTGTCGCTTGGGAGCCTCCTACTTCGTGTTGTGGAGTTGAACCAAGAAGTTTGTAGGGCAAGGAGATCGCCTACTTCGTGAAGATCTACCCATAGTGAGGCTAGTCCTTCGTGGACGGAAGCCGTTATGGAATAGTCAAGGTTGCTACTTCGTGGACCCTTATGGGTGGAGCCCTCCATGGACTCTTGCGACCGTTACCCTCCGTGGGTTGAAGACTCCATAAACGTGGACGTACGATAGCACCACCTATCGGAACCAAGGGAAAAATCTCCGTGTCTACAAATTGTGTTTGATCTTCCTTCCAACCCTCTACTATATACATGCTTGTTATTACTTTCCGCTGCTATACTCTTAGACATGCATGTGTAGGGTGTACTTGACTTGCTATCATTGCTAAAATCTGCCAACACTTAAAATTGGGAAAAGGTAGAATTTTTACTTGGTCAAGTAGTCTAATCACTCCCCCCCTCTAGAAATACATTCGGTCCTACAAGTGGTATCAAAGCTTTGGTCTCCATTGCATTGTTCTCACAACCTAGGAGAGTATGGCATCTAGTGAGGGAAATTATCACCGTAGGGGTCCGTACTTTGATGGCACTAATTTTGCTAGTTGGAAGCACAAAATGAAAATGCATATTCTTGGTCATAACCCCGCCGTATGGGTTGTTGTTCGTGTTGGCTTGCAAGGTGAATTCTTTGGTGATGGAAAGGAACCGGATCGTGAAGCGACCGCAGATGAATTGAAGATGTTGCAATACAACGCTCAAGCATGTGACATTCTCTTCAACTGCCTATGCCCCGAAGAATTCAACAAAATCAGCCGTCTTGAGAATGCAAAAGAGATTTGGGATACTTTGGTTGATATGCACGAAGGTACCGAGTCCGTGAGAGAATCCAAGTTGGACGTTCTTCAAAGTCAGCTTGACAAGTTCAAGATGAAGGATGGCGAAGGAGTCATGGAGATGTGCTCTAGGCTAGCTCTCATCACCAATGAGATTGCCGGCTTAGAAAGCGAAGAAATGACCGACAAATTCATCATCAAGAAGATACTTCGAGCTTTGGATGAGAGATACGACACCGTGTGCACATTGATCCAAATGATGCCCAACTACAAAGATCTCAAGCCTACGGAAGTCATTGGAAGGATTGTTGCTCATGAGATGACACTCAAAGACAAAGAAGAGCTTCACAACAAGTCTAGCGGTGCTTACAAAGCCACAAGTGATGCTCCCGCAACTTCAAGCGACAACCTTGTCACCAATGAAGAGATAAGCCTCATGGTCAAGAAATTCAACAAGTTCTACTAGAATAGAGGCAAAGAACGAAGCTCCAACTCAAGATATGAAGAGAAACGTTCGTCAAGTCGTGACCGCAATTGCTACAATTGTGGGAAGTCTGTACACTATTCCAATGAGTGCACTGCTCCCTACAAACGAAGAGAAGAGTCACCTAGAAGACGAAGGTCAAGGAATGAATCACCTCAAAGAGAGAGAAGGAGTAGAGATGATCGTTATGAACGAAGACCCACAAGGAGAAGTAGGGATTCAGAGAAGAAGGACAAGTACACCAAGAGCTACACAAGAAGAAGACATCAAGCTCATGTTGGTGAATGGGTTTCCGGCTCCGACTCTGACAACAACTCCGAGAGAAGCTATCACTCCAACTCCGACTATAGTCAAGATGAAGGTGTTGCCGGACTTGCACTAGTGACTACCAACTCCTATGATCTATTTGATTCACCAAATGAAGGGAGTGGAAGTTGCTTCATGGCTAAAGTCCCCAAGGTATCACACCCCGAGTATCTTGATTTCAATAGTGATGAAGATGATTTACTTTGTGATGATGACTTGCACTTTGATGAAACTAGTGATGTTAGTCAAAATGAACTTGATAATTCTCATGCTAGTAAAGATAAGTCATTTGATGATGATAAGATGAAAATAGAACAGCTAACTAAAGAATTAAACACTCTTAAGTTAGCCCATGAATCTACTCTCGAAGATCATAGAGAGCTTGTAAGGACTCATGAGAAGCTACGCTTCGAGAAGCTCAACTTGGAGCAAGAGCATGAGTTTCTTAAAGCTATCAAAGACGATCTCCGAAAGAAGACTTCATCTTATCTAGCCAAATGATTACTCTTGTCTACATTCATGCCACAAGTTAAATCTAGACAAACTAGTAACAAAGGCAAGAAAGGTTCTTCATCTAGTAGCAACAATAAAAATGCCAAACCTAATGATGTTGCTTCTAGTAGTTCTATTGATTCCACTAATGATGATTCTCTTACCCAAGTTACACTTGAGCAAGAAAACGCTTTATTGAAAGGAATTATAGAGAAAGGTATCTACAAGAGTCTTGCCGGGTGTAAGCAATTTGAGGAAATTGTACGCAAGCACGGAGGATACCGGAAGAACCATGGCATTGGCTACTTCAACGCTAATGGAGTTGAATGGGAAGAAGGTCAATACCCCAAGCCCAAGTTTGTTCCTCAAAAGGAGAAGTATGAACATACTCCTCCCAAGGGAACAAACACTCAAGATGACCTTCCACCACAAGACCACAAGCTAAAGGGCAAGAACAAGCTTCAAGAGGACATTGACTCATATGAAGATGAATCCCAAGCTTTGGTGGAGTGGGTTCCCAAGGCTACTTCAAGCTCAACTTCTACAAGGGCTACTACAACACCAAGGATTCCCATCAAGTTGATGTGGCTCCCCAAGAAGAAGAACTAGAGAGTTCTTGAGGGGTGACTCCGCCAATGAAATTCACTCACATTCATAGTTGGCAAGAACTATTTGCAATCAACATCAACTCTATGCAATAGTTCAAGGTGTCACACATTCCCTCAAAGGTAAGCAAGGGACAAGGTAATCAACAAATCAATGGACATCATCACACATGCTTTGCACTCCATGTCCATAGATATCCTTGTATTTGTCTCTTGTGTGTTGGTACTAACCCATGTAGGTGAGAAGAGTAAGGAAACAACAAGGATGCTCCCAACTCATGGTGATCTTCATCAACCTTGAACATCCACCACTACCTCACCAACATGAAGTCTTCATCGACAAAACCCAAGGTTAGTTTATCCCTCCTATAGGTGTATGTCACATCAAGGGGGAGCTTTACTCTAAGACTTGAGTTAAAGCATCTCTTAGTATGTGACAACATTAAATGCTTTATGTAAAACTGGTAACCCCACTTGTGCTTAAACGATGAGTATGACCTATGATCAAGTATTCTTACTTGGCTCCTAAGTCAATATACTGATATATAGATGACTCCGTCATCGCCAAAATGCTTGATAGATGCTAGTATGTCTGTGCATGTTTTCCATGATTTCATTTGACATCTTATTGTGTGAGCATGTTGGTCTGCATTTATTTATCCATTCGAGGACATCCAATTGTTGCTATTTGATTTTTGATTTCTCTTTTGCTCATTTAATGGACAAGAATGCCTAGGACCACTCTCTAGCTATCTATGCTTCCTTACCTCATATTCTATTCTTGTTGCATCACAAAATTTGAACAAGTACTTTTCGATCCCTCTGTGTGAGGAGCACTCGGAGTTCCATATCGACAAAGGACTGACCATTAAAACCTCCCAAGTGCATCTCGGTGGAAACAACACAAAATCTCGGTCTCACCGAATGCCTAGGGTTGATCTGGATTTTCAATCTCGGTAACACCGGTTCCTTATTATCGGTTACACCGACTTTCCCTGTCAGCTGACAGTTGAGAAACTTGGTGACACCGAAAATTTCGAACCGATGTCACCGACAGCGAAGGGTATATATCCATGCGGACACGACTTTTGAAATTCAATCTCAAGAGCCCATTTCCTCCAACCCTAAGCTGCCGCTCCGGACCCCCTGGTCGTCGCCCTTGCCTCCCCGTCCGTCTCCGCCATTGGGAATCGTCGCCGCCGACGGAATCTTTGCCGCCGTCGTCGCCTTAGCGGATCCTTCACCGAGATAGGGTATGGATCCGGCCCTCCTTGCACTCCCCGTCCGATTCTTGCGCATTGGAGTTAATTTTATCAATAATCCACCGATTGCAAACCTCCCTATCCTCTAGAAAACTCAGAAGAATAGCAAACGAACGATTTTTAGGTTTTGCCGTCCGCCACATGAATCACGGTAGAACCGATGCAAAAGAATCAGTAGCACCGATTCGTTTTTTCTGGGGAACTGATAACACCTCTGTGGAACCGAGTACCAATTTTCCGTGTGACCAAAAATGGTGCCAAGTTTCTGGAAAGTAGGTTGTCTGTCTCGATGGGTTCGAAAAATTTGCCTCGGTTGTACCAACATACATTTGGCAGAATGCAAAATTTGAGAAATCTTAGTTCAATCTTCTGAAAATGACTGCATTTTGTGATGACTCATCCTCTCCACTCCTCTATACTCTATTCATAGGGTCAGAGATGTCTGCTTCAGATGACAGTGAGAACAACTTCAAAGAGGAGAATGTTGTCATGAGTTCATGCACTAGTCCTGAAGAGAGTTTTGATGATGTGCCTAGTTCTCCAGATTTACCCAAGGCTGCTACAAGGACTAGGAGGAAGCTCAATTCTGATGAGGAGGATGAGGACTTCATCCCTGAGGAGCTGCCTAAGAAAGATGATGCTGCCACTTCTTCCAAGAAGAAGAAAGCTATAAGGAAGGAGTATGCTAGCTCAGAGATAGTGAGAGCACCTGAGAGCTCCAGAGCAACTATGACTATTAAGCCTCCCAAGAAATCTATGCCTAAGAAGGCAGGGAAGAAGAAGAAGAGAGAGAGGAAAAAATTTGTCAAGGCTAAAGTTCTTCCATCTACTCCAGTGTATCTAGATGAGGAAGAAGAGGAGGAGGTAGAGCCAGCTGCAAAGGCCCCTCCCAAGAAGAAGAAGAAGCTTATGGCAGATGCTATGCCTAGTTCTAACACTTCCAAGAGCACCAAGTCTACTCCCAAGAAGGCTGCTGCTGCTGAAAAGCCTAAGAGATTCTCCAGAGAGATACCAGCTTCCTGCAAGAACAAGACCTCCACTTTCAGGGAAGCTGAGGATGATGATGACATGACTACTTTGATGAAGCTCAGACCACACCTTCCAGGGCACAATGCCAGCCACCTGCTTGCTGAAGATATGAAGAAGAGGAATGATTCTGGTTTGAGAGCATGGAGAGCAATTGATCCATATGCTCAGAGGAGGAAAACAGTTGTGGACTATAGGTTTTATACCAAGGAGCAACAAGATTTCTATGAGACAATCTTGCTTGATATGAGCCCAGCTGTGAGTGACATGAGATACGTTGATTGGAAGTACATCAAGGCAAATGAAGATTACTTCCCAAATGTTCAAGACAACTTTCATTGCATTAGCTTAGATGAATTTGTTGGCAAGGAATTCACTGCATGGAACGACGAGATGATCATGCAATTCTACTCCACTGCTCACTTCTATGGAGATAGTAGGATTGTGTGGATGATTGAAGGAGCAAGGTATGAATCTTCTGTTGAGGAATGGGCTGCCATGTTAGGAGTCCCAAAGGTGGAAGATGGAGACTTGGATGTCTATTCTGAATCCAAGGAGAGCCATGATTCTATGAAGAACATGTACAATGTAATCCCTGCTGCAAACTTAAAATCTCACAAGTTAGGATCCATTTACTTCCTCCAGGCAGGTCTGCGTACCATCAACACCATCTTGAGGCACACATTGATGCCTAAGTCTGGAGATGACAAGATGATTCGAGGCTATTCCATCAACATGCTGATCCATCTTGATAGACACACTAGGATAAGGGTGATGGACTTGATTGTAGAGACCATGAAGAGGGTTGCTGCTGATCAGAAGCGCTCTTGCTGCTATGCACCCTACATTCAGATGCTCATCAACTCCAAGCTGGAGAATCACATCTTTGCTCTTGACAGGCCCCATTTGCCCCTACAGCTAGATCTTGAGGACAACGTCGTGGTGATGAACCCAGATCATCCCACCTCAGCTGTAGCACATGCAGAGGTAGAGGCAGCTAGAGCCACTAGTGCTCAAGTCCCTAGATCCAGGAACGAGCAAATGGATCTCTTGATCACTACCGTTCAGGGCATGCAGAAGGACATCAAGGACATATTGGCGAATCAGCATAGTCTTGTGAGGATCATGGAAAATAGGATCAAGACTCTAAATGACAAGGTGGATGGGCTGACCAAGACCGTGAACGAGCTCAAGAAGGAAGTTGATAGCGTGCCCAGTCCCGACACTTCAGATGATGAGGATGACTCTCCTCTCAGGCCAGGCACTCACTTTACTACTCAGGCCAGATCAGCCACAGTGCCAGCTCCAGATTTGAGGCCTTCTTCATCAGCACCTGCTACAGCCTCTTCAGCTCCATCAGCTCCTCCAGTACCTCCCGTTGCTACACCAACTCCGTCCATGACGTCTGCCGACATCTTCGCCGACGCAGTTCTCTCAACTCCTTCATCAACTACCGGAGGAGATCAGCCCCAGAAGAACGATTGGCTATATCTCTTTGAACTTTTTGGTAACTTGTTGCCAAAGGGGGAGAAGTTGTATATAGATATTTAGGCTTCGAGTGAGAGAGCGTTGGTTTTTATCGCTTTTTCAAAAACATTTGGTCTTTTTCTTTGGATGTGTTAAACTTTGTGGTGTTTGATCATACACTTGATATGTGTTGCTACTATTTCCTATCTTTTTGATGCTTATGAGATGGCCAATCACCTTTACTTGTTTGTGTTGTGCTATGATATTCATTCTTATTATTCTCGCACACCACCAAGTTGTATGTGACATGAAAGAGTGCCCTATGTACCTAATCGATTGTGCATTTGCATTCAAACGCAAATTTAAAATATTGCACAAATTTAGGGGGAGCTCTTGCTTATCACATACTTCTTAAAGCGACGATTATATTCATTGATTATATCATATGTCGAAGCTTTGATCTATATGTTGTCATCAATTACCAAAAAGGGGGAGATTGAAAGCACATTTGCTCCCTTGGTGGTTTTGGTAATAAATAACAACATATATGTCATTGAACTAATGTTTCCACTAAGCACATTTCAGGAAAAGTTCAATGATAGGGATGGCAAAAGGATTGTGGAGATACCCCAAGATGCAAGGAAATGGATTGGCAAAGCTTCAAGCAAGAGGACTCTACATTTTACTTTGTGAGAAATCACTTTGAGTCCATAGGAAAGCCAATACTATTAAAAGGGGGGTAAGGTACTGTTGGTGAACAAGATGCTCCACGTGCACAAGAGATAGTCACCAAAAACACCCACAAGCTCTTCCACAAAAGTATGTCCAATGTCAAACATCCAAAATCGGTGCAACCAAGACTTCCCACTCGGTGCCACCGATATCCAAACTCAGACAGACCCATGCCAAACCCTAGCCAGTCGGTACAACCGATTCTGCATCGGTGCCACCGAGTTCAGTTGCCAACTTTGTGTTTAGCAATTTTCAGTCTTCGGTACCACCGAGTTTTGCCAGTCGGTCTCACCGAATTTCTGGACCAACTCTCTGGATAGCCATTCACAAGAATCGGTACCACCGAGAATTGTGAATCGGCGCCACCGAGTTTCTGGACCAACTCTCTAGTAAGCCATGGTCAAGAATCGGTACCACCGAGATGTGAGAATCGGCGTCACCGAGTTGCGCAATCTGACCATTGGTCACCTGATCGGTACCACCGAGATTTATATATCGGTCTCACCGAGATTCAAAAGTTGTCACTGAGTTGGTCACTTTAGGTGTAACGGTTGGATTTTTGGGGATGCCTATATATACCCCTTCACCACCACCCACTCGAATGAGAAGCACTCAGAACTATTCCATACTTGCCCCATCATATTTTCTGAGAGAGAGCCACCTACCCTTGTGTTGAGATCAAGCTATTCCAGTCCATCCATTTGAATCTTGATCTCTAGCCTCCCCAAGTTGCTTTCCACCAAATCAATCTCTTCCACCATAGCCAAATCTGTGAGAGAGTGATTGTGTGTTGAGGAGTCTATCATCTTGAAGCACAAGAGCAAGGAGTTCATCGACATTGCCAAGCCTATTACCTTTTGGAGGGTGGTGCCTCCTAGATTGGTTAGGTGTCGCTTGGGAGTCTCCTACTTCGTGTTGTGGAGTTGAGCCAAGAAGTTTTGTACGGGCAAGGAGATCGCCAACTTCGTGAAGATCTACCAATAGTGAGGCTAGTCCTTTGTGGATGGAAGCCGTTATGGAATAGTCAAGGTTGCTACTTCATGGACCCTTATGGGCGAAGCCCTCTGTGGACTCTCGCGACCGTTACCCTCCATGGGTTGAAGACTCCATAAACGTGGACGTACGATAGCACCACCTATCGGAACCAAGGGAAAAATCTCCGTGTCTACAAATTGCGTTTGATCTTCCTTCCTACCCTCTACTATATACATGCTTGTTGTTACTTTCCGCTGCTATACTCTTAGACATGCATGTGTAGGGTGTACTTGACTTGCTATCATTGCTAAAATCTGCCAACACTTAAAATTGGGAAAAGATAGAATTTTTACTTGGTCAAGTAGTCTAATCACCCCCCCTCTAGACATACTTTCGGTCCTACAAATTGACACCGCCTAGAACACCATAGCGTAATGGTGTGTCCGAACGTCGTAATCGAACCTTATTAGATATGGTGCGGTCTATGATGTCTCTTGCCGATTTGCCACTATCGTTTTGGGGTTATGCGTTAGAGACAGCTGCATTCACTTTAAATAGGGCACCATCAAAATCCATTGAGATGACGCCATATGAACTGTGGTTTGGTAAGAAACCAAAGTTGTCGTTTCTTAAAGTTTGGGGATGTGATGCTTATGTCAAAAAGCTTCAGCCTGAAAAGCTGGAACCCAAAGCGAAGAAATGCGTCTTCATAGGATACCCAAAAGAGACGGTTGGGTATACCTTCTATCTCAGGTCCGAAGGCAAAGTGTTTGTCGCAAAGAACGGGTCATTTCTCGAGAAATAGTTTCTCTAGAAAGAATTGAGTGGGAGGAAAATAGAACTTGATGAGGTTGTTGAACCTTTACTTCAACCAGAGAGTAGCACAGCACAGAAAGATGTTTCTGTAGAGCCTGCATCAGTTGAAGAGGAAGCTGATGATGGTGATCATGAGGCTTCGGATCAAGTTGCTATTGAACCTCGTAGGTCGACAAGGGCACGTACTGCTACTGAGTGGTACGGTAACCCTGTCTTAGAGGTCATGTTGTCGGACAACGATGAACCTACGAGCTATGGAGAAGCGATGATGGGCCTGGATTCCGAGAAATGGTTAGAGGCCATGAAATCCGAGATGGGATCCATGTATGAAAACAAAGTATGGACTTTGGAAGTATTACCTGAAGGGCGAAAGGCCATTCCAAATAAATGGATCTTTAAGAAGAAGACGAACGCGGACGGTAATGTCACCGTCTATAAAGCTCGACTTGTGGCAAAGGGGTTTTCACAAGTTCAAGGAGTTGACTACGATGAGACCTTCTCACCCGTAGCGATGCTTAAGTCCGTCAGAATCATGTTAGCAATAGCTACATTTTTCGATTATGAAATTTGGCAGATGGATGTCAAAACAGCGTTCCTTAACGGTTTCCTTAAGGAAGAGTTGAATATGATGCAACCGGAAGGTTTTGTCGATCCAGAGAATGCTGACAAAGTTTGCAAACTCCAGCGATCCATTTATGGACTGGTGCAAGCATCTGGTAGTTGGAATCTTTGCTTTGATGAGGTGATCAAAGCGTTCGGGTTTATACAAGTTTACGGAGAAGCTTGTATTTACAAGAAAGTGAGTGGGAGCTCTATAGCGTTTCTAATATTATATGTGGATGACATATTGCTGAATGGAAACAATATAGAAATGTTGGAAAGCATGAAGGAATATTTGAACAAGAGTTTTTCGATGAAGGACCTAGGAGAAGCTGCTTTCATATTAGGCATAAAGATCTATAGAGATAGATCGAGACGCTTAATAGGACTTTCACAGAGCACATACCTTCACAAAGTTTTGAAGAAGTTCAAAATGGATCAGTCCAAGAAGGGGTTCTTGCCTGTATTGCAAGGTATGAAGTTGAGTAAGACTCAATGCCCAGTGACTACAGAAGATAGAGAAAAGATGAGTGTCATCCCCTATGCTTCAGCCATAGGCTCAATCATGTATGCAATGCTCTGCACAAGACCCGATGTCAGCCTTGCCATAAGCATGGCCGGAAGGTTTCAAAGTGATCCAGGAGTGGAACACTGGACGGCGGTCAAGAATATCCTGAAGTACCTGAAAAGGACTAAGGACATGTTTCTCATTTATGGAGGTGATCAAGAGCTCGTCGTAAAGGGTTACGTCGATGCAAGCTTTGACACTGATCCGGATGACTCTAAGTCTCAAACCGGATACATATTTATTCTCAATGGGGGAGCGGTAAGCTGGTGCAGTTCCAAGAAGAGCGTATTAGCTGATTCTACATGCGAAGCGGAGTACATCGCTGCCTCGGAGGCGGCGAAGGAAGGTGTCTGGATGAAGGAGTTCATGACAGATCTTGGAGTAGTGCCCAGTGCACTAAACCCAATGACTCTGTTCTGTGACAACACTGGTGCCATTGCTCTGGCTAAGGAACCAAGGTTTCACAAGAGGACCAGTCACATAAAGCGACGCTTCAATTCCATCCGCGATTACATCAAGGAGGAGGACATGAATGTCACACGGATATGAATGTCACACACCCGTTGACTAAACCTCTTCCAAGGGCTAAACATGATCAACACCAGAACTGTATGGGTGTTAGATTCATTACAATGTAAATCACATAATGATGTGAGCTAGATTATTGACTCTAGTGCAAGTGGGAGACTGTTGGAAATATGCCCTAGAGTCAATAATAAAGTGGTTATTATTATATTTCCTTGTTCATGATAAATGTTTATTATCCATGCTATAATTGTATTGATTGGAAACACAAATACATGTGTGGATTCATAGACAACACTGTGTCCCTAGTATGCCTCTAGTAGACTAGCTCGTTGATCAAAGATGGTCAAGGTTCCCTAGCCATAGACATAAGATGTCATTTGATAACGGGATCACATCATTAGAAGAATGATGTGATGGATAAGACCCAAACTATGAACATAGCATATGATCGTGTCAGTTTATTGCTATAGATTTCTGCATGTCAAGTATCTATTCCTACGACCATGAGATCATGCAACTCACTGACACCGGAGGAATACCTTGTGTGTATCAAACGTCGCAACGTAACTGGGTGACTATGAAGATGCTCTACAGGTATCTCCGAGGGTGTCTGTTGAGTGGGCATGGATCAAGACTGGGATTTTTTACTCCGTGTGACGGAGAGGTCTCTCAGGGCCCACTCGGTAATACAACATCACAATAAGCCTTGCAAGCAAAGTGACTAAAGAGTTAGCCACGGGATCTTGTATTACAGAACGAGTAAAGTGACTTGCCGGTAACGAGATTGAACTAGGTATAGAGATACCGACGATCAAATCTCGGGAAAGTAACATACCGAAGAACAAAGGGAACAACATACGGGATTAACTGAATCCTTGACATAGAGGTTCAACCGATAAAGATCTTCGTAGAATATATAGGAACCAATATGGGCATCCAGGTCCCGCTATTGGTTATTGACCCTAGAGGTGTCTCGGTCATGTCTACATATTTCTCGAACCCGCAGGGTCTGCACACTTAATGTTTGGTGACGTTTCGGTTGTATTGAGATATATGTGTTGGTGACCGAAGGTTGTTCAGAGTCCCGTATGAGATCCCGGACATCACGAGGAGCTCCGGAATGGTCCGAAGGTAAAGATATATATATATATATATATATATATATATATATATATATATATATATATATATATATATATATATATATATATATATATATATATATATATATATATATATATATATATATATAGGAAGTTGGTATTTGACTTGCAGAAAAGTTCCGGAATTTACCGGGTTACCGGAAGGGCTCCGGAGGTCCATCGGGTGGGCCCACCCACCCCAAAGGGCCCCATGGGCTGTGGGAGGAGGCAGACCAGCCCCTAGTGGGCTGGCTGAACCCCCCACCAAGGCCCATGCATGTGGCTGGGGTGTGGGAAAAAGGAAACCCCAAAGTGGGGGAAGGAAAATCCAAGTAGGAAAGGAATCCTACTCGGAGTAGGATTGGAGGGAGGCTTGGCCTCCACCTCCTGTTCGGCCGACCCCTAGGGGAAACCCTAGGTCAGCTCTCTTCCCCCCTCCCTCCTATATATACTAGAGGATAGAGGCCCCCCAAAAACACATGGCCTCGTGCTAGTTCTCTATTCTCTAGTTCCTCCACCAAATAGATTCCGGTAGTGCTTGGGCGAAGCCCTGCCGGTATAACTCCACCACCACCACCACGCCGTCATGCTGCTGGAGATCTCATCTACCTCTTCGCCCCCTCTTGCTGGATCAAGAAGGCGGAGATCGTCATCGAGCTGTACGTGTGCTGAACACGGAGGTGTCGTCCGTTCGGCGCTAGATCGGGACGGATCGTGATTGGATCGCGGGTCGGCTTGTGATTTGGATCACGAAGACGTTCGACTACATCAACCGCGTTTCTTAACGCTTCCCGCTTAGCGATCTACAAGGGTACGTAGATGCACTCTCCCTCTCGTAGATGCTCATCACCATGGATAGATCTTGCGTGTGCGTAGGAAATTTTTTGTTTCACATCCATCGTTCCCCAACAGAGAGTAGGGCGCTTCGAGAGGGGAATGGGGGGGAAGAAAGCCCGAGGGATGTTGTTTAGACTTAGCTGCTTCGAGGCATGCGGCTCGAGGTGAATTTGCCATCAGAGGTGGCTCGTGAGGTTCAGTCCCTCATGAGGCCACCTTTGCAGCAAGGCGCCCTCGCGAGGCCCTCATAGGGGAGGGCTCCAGAGGCCTCCTATGTCCTGACCATGAAAGAAAAGATAGCCGAGTGGCGCCGCGGGGCGCACTTAGGGGGTCGCCTGTGGCCATCACGCGAGGAGTCGAAGGCACCAAGGACCTAGTGAGGTGGCATGCACGGGAGCAGGCCCGCGAGACAGAGCTCGGTCGCTTGGGTTTTGAGGTACTATAGGGACGGACCCCACCGTACCCGGGAAGCAAAGGCACCAAGGACTTAGTGAGGTGACAGGCACGGGAGCAGGCCCAGGAGACAGAGCTCGGTCGCTTGGGTTTTGTAGTGCTGCAGGGACAGACTCGAGCACAGACACCGTGCCCAGCCCCTGCTCGCGTGATAGACACGGGGGTGACCATGAAGGCATGCCCCTCCTGAGGCGCGTCTAGCTGCGAGGATGCATGATTTTTTTGGAGAAAAAATAGCTTTACTGATGCATGAAACAGGTTCATTACATAACAGAAAGGTACATGCTGTTGTGCTGGACACGGGTCAGCCTGAGGTTAATGCAGCTGAATAGCACCCTCATTCATTTGGAGAAGCTGCCGTGACGGACACGAGACAACATGAGGTTAATGTAGCTTACAAGCGCCCTCATTACGTTTGGAGATGGTGCCATGACGGACATGAGACAGCCTGAGGTTAATGCAGCCGAAAAGCGCCCTCATTACGTCTGGAGATACTGCCCTGACGGACACGAGATAGCCTGAGGTTAATGCAGCTTAAAAGCGCCCTCATTACGTTTGGAGATGCTGCTGTGACGGACATGAGACAGCCTGAGGTTAATACAACTAAAAAGCGCCCTCATTGTGTGACAATAACGCTACCGTGACGGACATGCGACAACCTGAGGTTGATGCAGCTGAAAAGCACCCTCATTGTCAAAATCCACCAGCGCGGAGCATGGGGCTTCCACGAGACTGGCAAGGGACTCTCACGTGCTGAAGGCAGCATGGGTAGAGAGAGCCCGGGAGCGTGTATAGCTCTGTCTCGCTCGTATCCGTGAAAACGGACAGAACATACGGTGATGGTGGGTCCTCCATGTGTTTGGCACCGGAACACCCACCACCGTCATTTGTCGTGCCGCATGGGGATGGAGATTGGTCAAGGACCACTTCAGCATGCCTTGCAGCGCGGGACTCCAGACTCATGCGCACTAGCCCCTCGAAGGTGGATGCAGCCCCCCTCAAGCGGAAAAGCATGCACATGAGTGGAGATGGAGAGAAGGGCCTCGCGATGCAAGCCTGGTTGAAGGAGATGTAGTCGACTCACATGCGCCACTTGGAGACGGGGGTGGGGTCGGCAGTTATATCTCCATCATCGCTTGCCGCATCCTTGGGCTTGTTGTGCTTCTCCCCCCGAGGCGATTGAGGCCCCTCCTGGCACCTGAAGAACTGGGCGCGCTGGCGCGCGGCCGAATAATGCTCGATCGCCTCCCTTTGCAGGCCGGACCCGACTAGTGTCGTCCGCACCGATGTACCAGAACTGGCCCGGAGGGAGACGCCGACTGCGCCTCCCTATTTGGGAGAGGGGGCATCACAGGTGGCGAGGGAGGTGCTAGTTCCTCACCCGTCCGGCGAGGCCCTCTTGGGCTCGGCCTGCCCTCGGGGAGGCAGGGGCTTCTTCCTCGCAGATGACTCCTCAGCAAACCTGAAGACATCCTCGTTGGAAGGATGCTTCGCAGAGGCGACCTTGTAGGCGTGCTCGAGGGTGTGAAGCGTGTCCTTCTCATCACAGCGGATGGTGAGGGTGCCGCTGCAACCGGGCATCTTAACGAGTCCATAGGCGTGATGGGTCACCGCCATGAACTTGGCGAGCGCGGGGTAGCCCGGGATGGCGTTGTAGGGTAGGCTGATGTGAGCTACGTCAAAGACGATGAACTCCGTGCGGTAGTCCTTGTGGGTGCCGAAGGTGACGAGGAGGCGCACCTGACCGATGGGGTGGGTGGAGCCGTCAGTGACACCCGAGAAGGGCCTAGTGGGCATCAGGCGCTCGTAGGGTACTTGAAGCGTCTCTATGAAGAGAACGTTGAGGCCTGCCCCGCCGTCGATGAGAGTCTTGGTGAGAGCCATGTTGCTGATGGTCGGTGTGCACAATTAGGGAACGGAACCCACGGTCCAGGTGGACTTGGGGTGATCGCTAGCGTCAAAGGCGATGGGGACCTCTAACCACCGAAGGCGGCTGGCGGACTCAGGTGGGGCAAGAAGGAGGGCCGCATTCACCTTGCGGGAGAACAGCTTGAAGTGGCGGTTGGACGGAGGGGCCTGGGTCCCGCCAAGGATGCACGCCACCTTGCGGGGCTCCTGGTAGCCCCCGTCATTGTCGGCTGGAGGGAGGTCGTTAGGGCGAGCCGGTGGAGCGCTAGCTCGAGGATCCGCCTGCCTTGGTTTGCCCTGTCAGCCCTGGTGACTGCTGCTGGAGGCAGCGTTGTTGTTGCTGTCATCACACCAGCGGCCGCCCGAGCTGCCTCTGGCGTGGCCACTGTCGAGCGTCTTGCGGCTGCCTGGGTGGTCAACACGGCTCTCGCGGAATTGCCTAAGCTCGTAGCAGTTCTTGGTGCTGTGGGTGTTCACATTGTGGTAGACGCACAAAGGGCGACCTTCCTTCTTGGCGTCCACGCTGCTGTCGCCGCGCTTGCCGTCAGGCTCTGCCACAAGCACGAGGGAGGCCTTGCGCTTGACATCCTTGTTCTTGGACTTGGCGGCACCCGGCTCTGCGTCTGGGTCGCCCTAGAGGGAGAGGCGCCCCTCCTCAGCCTTGGCGCAGCGGTCGGCGAGGAGGAACAGCTCTGCCGCGGAGTCGAGCTCGTCCCTGATGGAGAGCTTCTCGCACATATTCACGTTCGTGATTGGTATGTCTCCAACGTATCTACAATTTTTTATTGTTCCATGCTGATATATTATCATTCTAGGATACTTTTTGGGTCTTCATTTACCAATTTATAATATTTTTTAGCACTAACCTAGACCCAATGCCCAGTGCGAGCTGCTGTTTTCTGCATGTTTTTCACTTTTGAGGTTTACAGTACCAAACAAAGTCCAATTGCCACGAAACTTTTTGATGATTTTTCCTGGACAAAAAGAAGATCTGGACGCTTTAGAAGGAGGCCGGGAGCCGCACGAGTCAACAGGGCGCGCCCTGGGGGGGCGCCCTGACGGCTTGTGCCTCCCTCGGGCGTCTCCTGACGCCCCTCTCTAGCCTACAAATTCTAATATATCCTAAAAACTCTAGAGACAGTCCTGAAACTCTTTTTACGCCGCCGCAAGTCTCTGTTCCATCGCGAGGCCATCTGGAGCTCCGTTCCGGCACCCTGCCGGAGGGGGGATCAATCACGGAGGGCCTCCACATCAACCTTGCTGCCCTCATGATGATGTGTGAGTAGTTCACCACAGACCTATCGGTCCATCGCTAGTACCTAGATGGCAATCTCTCTATCTCTTGATCTTCAATACAATTGGTCATCGCACCTTCGCTTTGATCTATCCGATCTAATCCGATTGTGCGGTGTGTTTGTTGGGATCCGATGAATTGTGAGTTTATGTTCAGATTATTCATGAAAAGTATTTGAGTCAGCTCTGAATATTAAGGTTCTTATTTTCATGATCATTATAGCTTCGTAATGCTCTCCGATTTATTGATGTGCTTTGGCCAAGTAGATTGTTCTATCTTCAGTGGGAGTGGTGCGTTGTGGTAGGTTCAACCTGATGAGTTTCTATATCCCAGTGACAAAGTAGGGGACAAGATGCGTCTTTGTGGTTTTGCTACTAAGGATAACACGATCGGGTTCATTCATATTGCTTGAGTTTACTTTGTCTACATCATGTCATCGTTCTCCATGCATTACTCTGTTTTACTTAATACTCTAGATGCATGCTGGATAGCGGTCGATGAGTGGAGTAAGAGTAATAGGTGTATGCATGAGTTAGCCTATTTGTTTATGGATGTGATGCCTATATACACATGATCATTGCCGTGAAAATCGCATAACTATCCACTTTTCTATCAATTGCCCAACAATAATTTGTTACCCACCGTATGCCGCCTACATGAGAGATGCCGCTAGGGAAAACTATGGCCCCCGGGTCTATTCACTTATATATTTACAAACGCTATTATTTCCTTGCTGCCTTTATTTACTTGTTATATTAATTTGCAATTTACAATTATCTACACACATCATTTGCTTGCAAATAATGAGATCAAGGGGATTGACAACCCTCTTGCCCGCGTTGGGTGCAAGTTGTTTGTTCTTTTGTGTGCAGCCGCTGAAGACGGTTGGGGATTTATATTCCTATTTTTTCGATTAACCTTGGTTTCAAAACTAAGGGAAATACTTACCCACTTTGTGCTACGATAACCCGTTCCTCTTCATGGAAAACCCAACACATATCACAAGTATCAGGAAGGATTTCTCGCGCCGTTACCAGG
Source organism: Elymus sibiricus (assembly GCA_039707655.1). Taxonomy (NCBI): domain Eukaryota; kingdom Viridiplantae; phylum Streptophyta; class Magnoliopsida; order Poales; family Poaceae; genus Elymus; species Elymus sibiricus. Next base: position 389,244,381 of record CM077669.1, on the reverse strand, counting down.
GAATATCATCATCAACTATGAAGTAACGTCTTCACAAATTTTCATTCACTTGTTGATCTTTTTATTTGCTGTTATATTTAGCTTGTCTCATAAAAATCAAAAAATACAAAAATATTTATCTTTGCTTCTTACTAGTTTTCTTGTTTGAAGTCATGGCTAGTTCTTCTTCCGCTCACGTTACTCCCAATAATGATGTAGTCAATTTTAAACAAAGGGGAGCAGAAAGTTTGAAAGATGCATGATATAGGATTTGCTTCGCTCAAAATAAATCAACTAAAATTTTATCCACCACTACCTTGCTTCATAATTTTTATGTTGGTGTGACAACATGGTATAGGTTTGTCCTTAACACCATCACCGGTGGGAACTTCTTAATGTGTCACACCTTGGATGCCTATAATGCATCTGAAAATCTTGTAGGGGCACCACTGAGGGAGTCCGGGATTAAGGGGTCCTCGGGCTGTCGACTTACCTCCTATGGACTAACCCGGTGGGCTGCCTTTTGGCATCGTCGGGAAGGCCGGATTACAGAATGATCCCAGGCCGAGTGGGGAATATTTCGAAGACATGATGTGTCCTTCAAGTAAGAATGGGCATATCTATGCCCGGATGGAAACCGACCATGTGTAACCCTAGGTACCCCTGGTGTCTATATAAACCGGGGGATTAGCTCGTAGAGGGACAAGTCAACTCATATAGGGTTTAGCTCATTTGATCTCGAGGTAGATCAACTCTGTAACCTTCATACTCATCAATACAATCAAGCAGGACATAGAGTTTTACCTCCTCACGAGGACCCGAACCTGGGTAAACACCGTCTCCTTCGTCCCCTGTTACCATCGATCCTAGATTCATAGTTCGGGACCCCCTACTCGAGACCCGCCGGTTCTGACACCGACATTGGTGCTTTCATTGAGAGTTCCGCTGTGAGATCACCTGTGGATTGATGGCTCGCTTAATCATCAGCGAACAAGCCCGTAACGAGGACATGTTCATCCCCGGACAGGTCTTCGCATTCGGCAGCGTTGTACTGCATACTGACTTGACCAGACATCTAGGCCAGATCGAAAATTTCGCCCACGGTTAGGAGATCAGGTTCGGGAACCTAGAGTTCACCGCTGACTCCCGTGGCGATCTGTTCCTTGCGGAGCCCTCGGTTTTGTCTGACGGATCCAAAAATCCTAGAGCTTTAACTTCGGGCCCTCGATCCAGCTCGACCCTAGGTCTATCTTCGCCGGAGGTCCGGCCTTGAGCCCGGACTCATTGATAGTACCTGAATATCAGGGTTCGGCCTGTGCCGAACACGCCCATCCCGAAGACACCTTGGAGCTTAACTCCAGGGGCTCTCAAGAAACTGATCTGGTCGTCTTCTCGTGGTTGAGCGAGGTTCTAGACCAGATCCAGTTGTTGGCAATCGAGGATGATCGTACCTCGACGCACGTTCCGGTCGACCTAGAGGCCGGTTACGGGGAATTTTACGGCCCACCCCCGCCCATTTAGTAGCCACTGTCGAAGACCTAACCGACATGTTGGACTATGCCTCCGAGGAGGCAGGACACATGGATGAAGAGATCGACGACCCCGCCCCCGTGACCACCGGGCGGTGGACAGCCACCTCGACCTATGATGTCTATATGGTGGATACCCCTAATGATAGGGACAACCACACCCACAGAAGGAACGGCAAACAATCCGGCGAAGCGTCAAAACGCCGGAAACAACGCAAGCGATCCAAGACCAACAAGGGAAGGGAAGCCATCAAAGGCATCGGGGATATTGACACCCCGGAGGACCTCGGCGACCTTGAAGCCCCCGAGGAGCCGCTAGAGGACTCGGAAAGGCTAATGGATCAACAGGACGCCGAGAACCTCAATGATTCCGAGGATGATAACTACCTCCCACCCGCTGAGGAGGAGGAATGCCTCGAAGCCGAAGACTTCACCGTCCCCGAAAACCCCGAGGACCAAGAACAATTCAGGCAACAACTCATAGCCACCGCTCGGAGCTTAAAGGCGAAGCAGAAGCATCTCAAAGCCGAACAAGACACCGTCAACAACAGGTGGACAAAAGTCCTGGCAGACGAAGAAGGGTTCGGCATTGAGTGGCCAGACCAAAACAAGAGTTACCCGCGCCGACGCCTGCTGCCGCAATTCAACGACGAGGCCCTTGAGACCGAATCTCCCAGGCGCGCCCCGTACGACCAGCCGGACCGCCCCCCTCGAGGACGGGACAGGATGGCTAGAGATGCCGAATACTGGCCCACATCACCTCGTAGCAGGGGAAAGGGGCCAGCACAGCCCGAGGACCGATACGATCTATGACAGGACCTGGACTATAGGGTAGGTCACACTAGATCAATTTACGGATCTAGGGGACGCTCCCTCGCCAGACGGGATGGCTACCAATCGTTGCTCGACCACAATCACAGAAGCCGGGAACAATACCGGGCCCAGCCAACAGCCGACTTCTGGCGTGACGCAACCCGGATCAGAGGCGCCGCACACCCACTGTGTTTCACAGACGAGGTCATGCAACACCAGTTCCCCGAAGGGATTAAACCCGTAAACATAAAATCATACGACGGAACGACGGACCCAGCCGTATGGATCGAGGACATCCTCCTTCACATCCACATGGCCAGAGGAGACGACATCCATGCCATCAAATACCTACCACTCAAACTGAAGGGACCAGCTTAGCACTGGTTAAACAGTCTTCCCGAAAACTCCATTTGGAGTTGGGAGGAACTCGAGGACGCCTTCCGGTCTAACTTCCAAGGCACTTACGTCCGGCCCCCGGACTCTTCCGACTTAAGCAACGTCGTCCAGAAGGCTGGCGAATCAGCGAGGCAGTTCTGGAATCGGTTCCTGACTAAGAAGAACCAGATCGTCAACTGTCCGGACGCCGAGGCGATAGCCTCATTCAAACACAACATCCGAAACGAATGGCTAGCTCGCCAGCTCGGCCAGGATAAGCTGAGAACAATGTCTGCACTCACCTCACTTATGACCCGCTTTTGCGCGGGCGAAGACAATTGGCTAGCTCGCCGAAGCCACAACCCCGAAGACCCCTGCACCTCTGAAGTGCGGGACAGTAACGGAAAGCCAAGGTGCAACAAAAATAAATGCCGCCATAGCAATGGCAACTCGGAAGACACGGCCGTAAACGCCGGTTTCTGCAATTGCAAACCCGGACAACAGAAGAAGGCCTCTAAAGGGAACAGGGATGGACCTAACGCTTTGGACAAAATCATGGATAGGCCTTGCCAGATCCACGGCACACAAGACAAGCCGGCCACCCACACCAACATAAACTGTTAGGTGTTCAAACAAGCCGGCAAGCTCGCAGCCGAGGAACAGAGCAAGAGCCCACGCATCGAGGACGACGAAGAACCTCGCGGGCCGAGCAATGGTGGGCAGAAGCAATTCCCTCCTGAGGTCAAAACTGTGAACATGATATATGTCACACATATACCAAAAAAGGAGAGGAAACGCGCCCTCCGGGAGGTCTATGCCGTAGAGCCCATAGCCCTGAAGTTCAATCCGTGGTCGGCTTGCCCGATCACCTTCGATCGTAGGGATCACCCAACCAGTATCCGCCATGGAGGCTCGGCAGCCCTCGTTCTGGACCCCATCATCGATGGGTACCACCTCACTAGAATCCTTATGGACGGAGGAAGCAGCCTTAACCTGATTTACTCAGGCACAATAAAAATGTGGGTATCAACCCTTCAAGAATTAAACCCACCAACACTACCTTCAAGGGAGTCATCCCCGGTGTCGAAGCACGCTGCTCGGGTACCGTGACGCTGGAAGTAGTGTTCGGCTCGGCCGATAACTTTCGTAGCGAAGACTTGATCTTCGATATCGTGCCTTTCCGTAGTGGCTATCATGCACTGCTCGGCCGTACAACGTTCGCTCGCTTTAGCGCCATTCCCCACTACGCATACCTGAAACTCAAGATGCTTGGGCCAAAGGGAATCATCACCGTCAACGGCAATACAGAATGCTCACTCCGGACTGAGGATCACACAGCGACTCTAGCGGCCGAATTCCAGTCCGACATCGAAGCACCAAGACCCCAACTAGGCGACAAGCTGCGACAGGCGAGTAAGCGGGTTCGAGCACGTCCCGATTCCCCGGAGCAATCTCCTGTTCATCACAAATAGGGACATGCCCCCACAGCACGGCCCTGCTACCCGTCAGGTACGTACCAAGAAGGCACAATTTCACGCTTAAAATACCATGGGCAGCTGTGCGGGGGCGGGGGGGGGGGACACCCTATCAAAACCGAGTGGTCGGTTCGACTGAACTACTCTTAACACAGCAGGCGTCAAGCTCATGCATGTCTCGGCGATTAAACATGTACCTCTCTCAAAGGTCCGTTCGCCGATTATAAGCACCTTTAAAGGAGCATGCTACTCTTCAAGAGCAAAGGAGCGGAGGCGCACGGGGATACGCCAAGGACATCAAGTCGCCTATCAAGAACCTCGAGCGAACCTCCCCTTTGTATACATTTGTTTTTAAAATAAAATACCTGTAACAGTTGTGTCCGCAGTATGAATTGTAAAAATTCATCATATATAAAGATCACCTTTTATGGTCCGATTATGGCATTTTATAAAGTGTTTTTGAAACTCCCCGCCTTCGGAAACAAAACTGTTCGGTATATGTTTGATGCAATCGGCTAATGAACCGGAGGGCTTAGCTATAAAGCTCGTCCCAAGCATCGTCACGGCATTATCCTTTATATGTCCGGTGTCTCAGATTTTTGCGTTATATGCATCGGTTCCAAATTATGTCTTAGGTCAAAGGTTGGGTTGCCCGACTCCTGTGATTACCCTCTTACGTTTCGCTCGTTCGGCCAAAAGGGTAAAGGGAGAACCACTGCAATTGTATTTCCAGCTCGCCTAGTCAAGTACCTCAGTGGAGAAAGCCGAAAATCGACCATCATAATAAGCGAGAATGTGGCACCCAGGCTCAGAGGAGACCAGAACGCCCCGTATTCCAGCCCAGGGACAAGTCTTCTGGAATACGGCACTGCTGGCATAGAACAAATCAGCTCTTCATTACCATGGATAAGGTTACAAGGTTACATGGATTACATATGCACGGCGATACTACGCCTGCCTAGGATAGTTCTACGCTAGCAGCGGAACAACAACGGTGGTGATGGACTCCACTCCACAGGGACTCTGGCTGGAACGTGTATCCTAGCTCGCAAACTCGGGATCCTCGACGAGCAAGCAATCATGGCATGACCTGCAAACTGGTATGACACGCCAGGTGAGTACTTTGAATGTACTCGCAAGCTCACAACAAACATCAGCATTAAGGCAAGACAACATCATAGCAATCAAGATTAGGTAAAGATTTATCATTACCAAAGGGATAGTTGAAAGTAACAATTATAGGCTATTCTCCCTGTACTCTGGTGACCAACTCGTGATCACTCCAGGATCATCTAGCGAATATCCTCAAGATTGTTACCAAGACTTGTTAGTGGCATGATGCCCAACTGCTACCATACTCAGACAAGTTCTTCCATTATTATTATCACTGTTATGGTTGACCACCTAGTGAGGCCTGGACGGACTGTCTAATACCGTGGACGTGGCTATTCGAATAGATTATACACTCTGGAGAGGTTGCGCACTTTACCCACACCATGGAGCACCTGGCCTCGTGATCCCATTCGGGTGGATCAGCGTTGCTCCAACGAAACCCGCCTGACCTGTGACTCTCCCACCGTACCACCGGCATTCATCCTCCCCCGGAGTCCTGCCCTGGGTGGCCCCTGTGTCACCTCGTGACACCTGCCACCGTCGTGGCCAAACAAACTATCCCAAACGGGGACCTGGATCCATATAACTCAACTGGGCTCACAAGGTTATCGCCGCCTACCGGGCCAGGGTAGCACGCGCGCATAACCTTCCCTATTTGGTGGTACTGATAAAAGAGCACGAAGCCAGACCAAGTCAAGGCCGTCCCATACCGGCAAATGTGGCTGCACGAATAAGTCCGGACAGGTGACTCTCGATCAACTAGCTAGGTTGCATTAATTCAACTCAACATATCCACCAACTGTCGGATGAAACCCAAAATAATCATAGACAGTAATCTCTTAATCCAACCACATCATGGCATCATCAAGCGGGTAAACAACTAGCCACTAGCAATCCAATCCTTAACATGGTAGTCGCCTATTCAAGAATTTACTCAAGTATTGCATAATCTAATCCACTTCACAAATAATCATACTTGCTATTAAAATAATTAGTTTAACTATGATATTGCAACGCAATTATGCAGATGAGAGTTGTGGCTTGCCTGGGGGTGACGGAACCATCGGGAAGAAGTGCGGAGAGTCCGCGGAAATGATTGCCGGAAATAGTTCTCTCTCGGAGGGGGCTCAATCGCAGCTACGGGGAAAAAGATATAGTGGTTTTTCTGCCAGGGACCTTTCTGTAAATATTTTATTCACATCTGGGTCCCAAACAGTTATTCCACCGATAAAAAAGAAAGTGCACTGTGCACTTGGGCCGCTCTGGGCCGAAACTGCTGCTGCTGCCGCTGCACATGGGCCAGGCCCAACTGCTCCGCGCGGGTGACGCTGAAGGCGCCTTTCGGGGAGTACACCTTTGATTCGGAAACACGGCTCCGGTGGAAACCGTTTCCACTTAAAACGCGGGCCCGGCGGCTGGCTCACTTATGAGCGGGACCCGGCGGCAGGCGATTGAGGTGCCGTCGTCTTCCTCTGTCGCCCGCGTCTGGCCGAGGGAGGCGCGGCTCCGGCCGGCGATAGCCGGCGGCGCAGGCCACCGTTGGCGGTGCCCGGCCTACCGGCGTCATCTGCGGGCTGAGGCGGTCCCGTCCAGGCACGGTGGGGATGTCAAGGAGCTCGGAAACAAGCTGGGCAATGGCCGTGCCGGACGGCGGCTAGGCTAGAGTTGGGCACAGCGCTCCGGCCAACTAAAGAAGGGGGCAAGCTACTGGGAAGGGTCAGCGCTGCTGGTGGAGGCTCAAGGTGGTGAAATGAGGAGGAGGGAAGGGCTGGCTTGCCGGAATGTAGCCGAGGTTCTCCGGCAGCCGTGGAAGCAATGGAGGGCAAGGAGGGCCTCCAGAGACGATAGGAGGGGTCGGGGAGGACCAGTGGAGTGTGGTGGGGCTGGTGGAGAAGACGAGAGGGGCTCGGGGGCCTTAAATAGCCGCGGTGAGCTCGCCGGATAAGCTCGGCCACGGTGGCGAGCTTAGCCGCGCACTGGAGCTCCGGGGCGACGTGGCTGGCTGCATGCGGCGTCGAGAGGCTTCGTGGAGGGGTGGAGAGGGCTCAGGCGAGGTCAGGAAGGATCGGGAGGGCTCGGGCAACCGGACACGACGGCGTCCGCGGCTGCAGGTCACGGGCGCGACTGCTGCACCGCGTAGGAGGGGACGTGAGAGGGGGAGAGGGGTCCAGGAGGAAGACGACGTCGAGGGGAAGCCCCTAGACACGGCTAGGTGTCGAGGGAGAGGAGGAAACCGATGAGGCCGAGGGTCCCAATTGCCAGAGCGCGCGCACGGCATGCCGGCCGCGTGGTCACCGCGTGAACTGGCGCACGCGGTGCACCCTGGCATGCAACTTGTTGTCTAGCAGAGAGTCCTTCCAAGGAATAGCCCCTCTGGGGTGATAGATCACCAAAAGAAGCCAAGAATGGATGGGAGGCTCCACTGGAAGTTTGTTGTAGCAAACTTGGCCACATTACTGTGATAAATAGGCAAGTGATAAGGGCCAAAGCTACTGTCTGGGAGGTTTAGAGTAGGAAGGACTGCAAGCCTGGGAAGTTTGAGAAGAAAAGGACCAAGATTTAATAGGGTTGCTTTGCAACTGACCAATCTGGTCCAGAAGACAAATCTTGATGTGGCACTCACATATAGTGTTTCCTTGGGCTCAAAGTGGGCATAGGATGATGATTTGGTAATATGAGAGTGCCATAAAAATTTCATGCCATTTGGGCAAGCCAAGATGGTACTTCCTTCATAATGGACCTCTCTGACCTGAATCTTAGGAAAAAACTTGGGAATTATTGGGTAGATGGAATGAGTCCAAATTTTGTGGATAGGTGTTATATAGGTGGGAGAATGTCCTGGTAAAATTTCAGAAATTATGGAGCAACATAAAATATAGTTGCTTCACAATCCAAAATAATGACCAGAAACAAAGATTTGATGTTGTGGTCACATAGTTGAAGGGATGATGCTCAAATTTTGTGTAGAGTGTTAATTTGAACATATTGAGATCATGGCAAAATTTCAACTCATTTTGATCAACCTAGCTAGCACTTGCTTCACAAAGCTTTCAGTTGATCAGAAACTTTGGAAATTTGCCAAGAAATATTTAAGAGCCAAATTGAGTTGAATTTTGTCATGTGGCAATGATATGGATAGGAAAGAGTGCACAAAAAGTTTGAGAGCAAGAAAGAAAATATAAAAGGTACTTGCTTCTCAAACTGCCAGCTCGGGCAGAATCAGAAAAGGAATATTTGTGGAATATTTTTGAACATGGCAAGGAAGTATTTTGACAAATCTGAGGAAGATATGACCCAAACAATTTATGAGAATTATTTGGGAATTTTTGGAGTGATAGAAATGTGGGTTGCTTCACAACCTAGAGCAAACAGGGTTATTCCTTTAATAGGAAAAGGAATATTCCCAAGAAAAGAATATTGAGTTTGGTCCAAGATGGAAATGGCAAGGTCTCAAGATGGTTTAGAGGTTGGCAAGCCACTAGGGAAGAGAAATCAAGGGTGATCCCTCCAGGTTCCAAGACTACCAAGCCACAGAAAAGCAAAACCAGACCAAAATCAAAAGAAAAAAGTGGGCAAAAATCCAGGGTGTTACAGAGAACCGGTCTGCAATCTGAGCACAAGTGTCAAACTAAAAATCGATAGAGGTTATTCTGTGTCATACGAGGGGTTTGCATTTTCGTAAGCCATGTGGTAATGGTTTTTTACCTAGGTACACCCGGATATCACACAACACTGGGGGCTAGTAACCAGCCGCCGCAGTCAAGCTCCTTCGGCTAAGTGGAAGTACTAAAGCCACATAGTGTGATTGCCTCGTTCCCATCTCTCGCACCACCGCCTCTAGGTTCCGATAATTTGGCCAAGCATAATATTGCGGATGAAGTAACACCCCTTGTAATAATAACATGGGGGCTAAAGCCGACGACTGGCAACTTTCAGTTCCAAAACGGCCACATAGGAGTTAAAATAACCCAAACACCAAAGCATGATAAACCATGCATACGCATCATAAAACGAAGTATTCATCAGACATACAATAAATGCATTTATTCGAAAATTGCATCCTTAGGGCATTGGGTCTCTACCGACCAAGCACCCTCCATCGCAGCGGCGAAGTACAGTTCGGGGCGCCTATGCTCCTTCTGAGGCGACGGGGGTGCTGTAGCCATCTCGAGTGGCTTCATCCCTAGCCAGTGCATCATAGTCCTTGCAAAGGCCATCCGCGCTCCCTCAATGCATACAGAGCGCTTCAGGACCTCAATGCGGGAGGAGGCATCGCAAAGCTTCTGCACCAGGCCGAAATAACTGCTCGGCAGTGGCTCTGAAGGCCACAACCGAATGCAGAGGTCCATTAAGGCCGGCTCCGCCATCCGATGCAGCTCCATCAGTTGCTTCATCTGATAACTAAGAAGGGGACGGGGTTCGGGGGTCTGAAATTGCGCCCAGAACAGCCTTTGTTCCGCATCCCCGCCCCGAGCCGCAAAATGCTTGGCCGCGTCCACCGCACTCCGCGGAAGGTGTGCAAAGGCGCTTGAGGAACGCCACAGCCGTGTAAGACGAGCAAACCTGTTACCACCAAAGGCACACTGGAGTAAGTACGGCTTACCATCCGCGATCATCTTGACTTGACGAAGTTCTTCCTCAAAAGACCGCCTATCTACACGCTCCGATTTAAGCTCGGAAAATAACGTGGACAGCTCGGCCGCTTGGTCCCTGGTCTTCTGCTCAAGATCCTCGCACTTATTGCTTGCGTCTTGGAGCTTTTGCTACACCTTGGCCACCCGAGCCTCGTGCTTGTCACTAGCAACCTTCAAGGAGCTTAGCTCGGCAGCCGCTTGCTCGGCCGCCATCTTTTGATCGGCGACCTCTTGCTTGGCCTTCTCCAGCTCAGCCTTGAGGCTCTCGACCTCGGAAGTAACGACTGCAAATACAATGGAAAGCCAAGTTTCAGCAATTGAAAACTCAAGAACCTCAGTCAATGAGGATTAGACAGGGTCTCCGAGATAAAATTCCAACTTACTTTGCATTTCATAAAACCACTTGTTCAGATGGTCAAGCTCCTCATCGGAGCTCTTGAGCTTCTGGTTGAGCTCGGCCAGCTCCAGGTCATGGACAGCCATCGCCGATGACGACGCCTACAAAGCAAACTTGTGTGAGACACACCTCCGAGCTGTTGATCCTAGACCCTTTTTTGCTAGATCATCTCCAGAAACAATCAAATTCCCAGGAACTCAGATCGTTTTTTCTCGGAACCTGTGGTCCTCTGATCCCCGGGTAAGTTTCTTAAACTCACCCATGGCTCGGGGGCTACTATACCTATATGGAAAATATAAACCTCACAAATAAATTTCGTTTAGAGAAAGGAACATTACATGGCTTACCTTGAAGCCCGTCAAAAGACCGCCGAAGGCCTCCTTCAGTCCGCTATCAACGGACTGAATGCCTTGCAGAACCGCACCCATAACGATGCGATGGTCTTCGGCGATGGAGGAGCTATGCAAGGCCTCCTCCATCATAGCCGGCCACCCGGTTGTAGGCTGCCCCATCACGGGCGGCACCGGTGGCGGCACCGTGACTCCCCCTTCTTGAGAAGGAAGAGTCGTCGGTATCGGAGGCCTGGTGGTCTCCGGAGCCGTCTTCGGAGGGAGCTCTGATGACTCACGCCCTCCCTCTTTGTTCGCCAGGAGGGGCTCGACCTCTTCGGTCACCGAGGTACGAGCCTGGGTCTTGACCTCCCCACCCTCAGTACTCGGCCGAGGAGTGGCCCGCCGGGATGCCACCTCCATGGCCTCTTCGGCGGCCTGGGGAGGAGAAGTGCGGGACGTAGTTCCGCTCTCCGCCAGCTCGGCTGGGGGGATCTCTCTCTGAGACATGTTCAGTCGGGAGATCGCGGGCCGGGCTGCAATATGAAAGACATTTGTCTGGTCAGTAACAAAAACTTCGTATAAGCAAAGTGTTCGGACTCGGTACCTCTGGGCCACGGGCTTGGCCCTGGGGATCCTCCGAGGGATCCCCTCGAATGCTTCGGATTCCTCATCGAAATCGGGGCTGACGTCGGACAGGGTCACCTTGGCCCTGCAGGGCCTCTTCGGACAAGGGGGGGGCTGGGTCCTCCTCGGCATCCACAGATGCCGCCCTTTTCCTTGGCTGGGGGGAATCGATTTCCCCCCTTCCTAAATCTTCTCCTCCTCGTGAGCGGAGGAGGCTTGGGTCTCCCCGGACCTAGCGTCCGGAGGGCCTCTTGGGTGAAGACCATCTCAGGTCTCCTTCTTCTCGCCTTTCTTCTTCTTGTCCTTCTTCTCTGGTGCGAAATATGGTGCCTCGACCAGCATCGCCGTCAACAGTGTCGACCTGGGGGCTTCGGGCAGTGGGGCAGAGCCGTTAATCTGCATAGCCTTAGCAAGCCAGCCCTATGGGAACCAGGGAAGGAGAGGTTAAAATCCTTGCTAAAAGATTGAACCTGAAGATAAAAATTGAAACTTTACATTGAGCGGAGGGTGTTCGGCGTCCAGGCCGGTATCTTTTTCCTTGGCCAGCCACTCCTCCTGAGGCTTGAACAACGCCTTCCACAGCTTCTCTCGAGTAGTGCGGTAGAGCTTGCGCACGGTGGGAGGGTTGTCAGAATTATAGGCCCACATCGGTGTGGCCAGAAGCTAGCAAGGGAGGAGGCGGCGATGAAGCATGACCTGGAGCACGTTGGACAGGACAACGTTCGCTTCCAGCATCTTCCCGATGCGATCTTGTAGCGCTTTCACCTCTGTGGCCGACCCCCAGTCCAAACCCATTCCTGATCCACGAGGTCAGCCTCGTAGGAGGTCCATATCTGAATTCGGGAGGGGCCGCCCAATCTGCAGCGCATGGTTCAGTGATGTAAAACCACTCCTTTTGCCAGGTTTTGATGGTGTCGATGATGGTGCCATCCGGCCACTGGACCCGTGGGAGCTTGCTGATCACCGCCCCCATAGTCTGCATGCTGGTTGCTTATGGTCTTCGGTTTGACGTTGAAGACCTTCAGCCATAGGCCGAAATGTGGTTGGATCCGCAAAAAGGCTTCGAAGACGATGATGAAGGCCGATATGTGCGTGATGGAGTTTGGGGGAAGCTCGTGGAAGTCCATCCCGTAGAAGAACATCAAGCCCCGTACGAAGGGGTGCAGCAAAAAGCTCAGACCCCGGATGAAATGGGGAATGAACACCACCCGCTCACTGGGCTTTGGCGTGGGGACTACTTGACCCTCTTCGGGGGCGCGGTGGGAGACATCGACCGGGAGGTAACCGGTGCTCTTCAGTTCCTGGATGTCGTCCTCGGTGACGCACGACGCCTCCCACTTGCCTTGTGATCCTGGACCAGCCATGGTTGTGCTCAGGGAAGAAGGATGAGGGTCTCGGGACGGGCTGAAGGAAGGCTAGATCTATGCGCTCAGGGCAAGGAAGACTTGAGAGAGCAAATCTGGGGAGCGTGGAAAGGCTATGAAGATGTTTTCCTCCCTTTTATGGAAGGCCGTAACACCAAGCGTCCCCTTACTGCGCCGCAAGCTGCGCCAGTTCCTGAAGCGACCGTCCCGTTATGCGTGCGTGGGATAACCCAAATCATTGATCATATCCCGTAAAAAACGGAGCACCGTATTCATGTCGATTGAACATGCCAATAAAGAGGCGGCCTCGAACCGCGAATCGAGTTTTCGTAACTGGTTAAGTGGTCATGACCTGTCTGAGCCTTTCATCAAGAAAGTTTTCAGGAAGGGCACTATTCAGACTCGGGCGTTTGGCCTTCGAGTCTAAGCAAGGTATGTTCGGAAAGCAGGGTGTTATCGGTGGCCGAACTAAGGGTTACCGAAGCATGAAGGGAAGAAAGGAACTCGCCCCGCAAGCCAAACACTCTGGACGTGTGGAGCAGCTGGATGTCCTGAAGACCGGCGTTGGAGGCTTGTTCGGGGGCTACTGAGGGAGTCCGGATTAAGGGCTCCTCGGGCTGTCGACTTACCTCCTATGGACCAGCACGTCGGGCCGCCATGTGGCATCTTCGGGAAGGCCGGATTACAGAATGATCCCAGGCCTAGGGGGGAATATTCCAAAGACTTGGTGTGTCCTCCAAGTAAGAATGGGCGTATCTATGCCCGGATGGAAACCGACCATGTGTAACCCTAGGTAACCCTGGTGTCTATATAAACCAGAGGGCTTAGCTCGTAGAGCAACAAGTCAACTCATATAGGGTTTAGCTCATTTGATATCGAGGTAGATCAACTCTGTAACCTTCGTACTCATCAATACAATCAAGCAGGACATAGGGTTTTACCTCCTCACAAGGGCCCGAACCTGGGTAAACACTGTCTCCTTTGTCCCCTGTTACCGTCGATCCTAGATTCATAGTTCGGGACCCCCTACCGAGATTCGCCAGTTCTGACACCGACAACCACCCGTTATTGTTAATGAAACTAGTTTGATCTTGGAACATGTTATGCAAAGGCTTGATGCTATTGAAAAGAAAATGATCTCAAATAAACCAATTGAGGAGTTGGATAAAAAACTCCATAATCATATCACTCAACCTGGGTCACGGGTAGGAATGACTTTGAAAGCTTTAAAGGAAAAATACACTATTATTGATCAGAGGATAGAACAAGGTTTGAATAGAATTGATAAAATGGAAGAGGTCATTGACAAAGTAGGTTCCACTTTCACACCTTCTAAAACTAATGCTAGTAACTCTCAAAACAAAAACCCCAAGTTCACATATATTCCTAAGAGCATTAGTACACCTCCTACCAAAAGAAACAAGGATCTAAAGATGATTAGTGTTCATCCCAACTTTATAAATTTGATAAAAGATCCTATTGCCAAACCTCCTATTTCCCCAATTATCCATGGTTGTGTTATTGAGGAGCTTGATGTCAAAGATGACAATACTTGAAACTATGCATTATGCCTAGCTAGGGGCATAAATCAATAGCGCTTGTTGGGAGGCAACCCAATAGTTATCTTTAATTCTTGCTTTTTTACTTTCTGTTTGTTTTTTATTACATGATTATTGCCTCTGTAATGATTATGTTTTTTGTTTAAATTAGTGTTTTTCCAAGTAAATCCTTTGGGATGACACACAAGATGAGTAGAATCGATGCTGAAACAAAACAGAAACTTTTGACTCCAGTACATGAATTTTCATTTTCTTACTAGAGCATGATAATGATCTGGATTTTCTACACAGTGTTTCTATAGAAATTTTAGAGGTATTCCTAATTATTCAGAATTTTTAGAGTTATATAATTATAGGTTGTCTACAGATTGCTAACAGATTGTTCTGTTTTAGACAGATTCTGTTTTTGCTTGTGTAGTTGCTTGTTTTGATTATGCTACGGATTGTATCGGGGGGGGTATAAGCCATGGAGAGGTTAGAATACAGTACGTATTATGCAATTATAAAATAAGAATCAATTTACAATAGTACCTAAAGTATGCAATATGTTTCTTATACTAACGGATCTCACGAAGTTTTGTTGAGTTTTGTGTGATCGAAGTTTTCAAGTTTTGGGTGTTATCATGATGGACAAAGGAATAAGGAGTGGAAAGAGCCTAAGATTGGGGATGCCCAAGGCACCCCAAGGTAATATTTTAAGGAAGACTTGGGCGTCTAAGCTTGGGGATGCCCCGGAAGGCATCCCCTCTTTCGTCTCAATCCATCGGTATGCCACTTGAAGCTATATTTTTATTCATCACATGATATGAGTTTTGCTTGGAGCGTCGTTTGTTTTTGTTTGCTTTTACTTTCAGTTTACCACAATCATTGTTTTTTGGACATACCTATTTAAGAGAGACATACCTTCATCATAATTTGTTAGAATACTCTATGTGCTTCACCTATATCTTTTGAGCCTAGCAGTTGCTCTAGTACTTCACTTATATCTTTTTGAGCACGTTGGCGTGTAGATTTTATAGAAATAATTTTACTCTCGTTCTTCACTTATATTTGTTTGAGAGTTAATAAATAGTGACGGTAATTTGCATGGGTCATAAGACTAGTCCAAAAATATTAGGTATTCAATGAGAGATAATCAAAACCATCATGTAGCACATATAGAGAAATTGTGAATTAACTATATTGATGTGGTAGTGCTAATGTGAAACCATGGACATACGCAATCTCACATTCTCATATTTGCTAGCCTCTTCGGTATCGTGTGTAGCCCATTCTCACCTTGAGGATCGGTGCAACTTTCGCCGGTGCATCCAAACCCCGTGACATGATACGCTCTGTATTATATCTTCCCCAAAACAGCCACCATACCTACCTATCATGGCATTTCCATAGCGATTCCGAGATATATTGCCGTGCAAATTCCATCGTCACTTCACATGACTAGTTTGTTCATCATCATATTGCTTTGCATGATCATATAGAGCTGACATAGTATTTGTGGCAAAGCCACCGTTCATCATATTTTTGATACATGTCACGCTAGATCATTGCACATCCTGATACACTGCTAGAGGCATTCATACAGAGTCATATCTTCGTAATAGTTCTCCATATCGAGTTGTAAGTAAATAGAAGTTTGATGATCATCATTGTTAGAGCATTGTCCTAGTGAGGACATAAAGATGGGGGAAGCCAAATGAGCCCACCATTCTGAATAAAAAATGAGAGAGAAAGAGAGAAGGGACTTTGCTACTATCTTTTGCCACACTTGTGCTTCAAAGTGGCACTTTGCTCCTCATGTAGAGAGTCTCATGATATGTCATTTTCATATGCTAGTGGGAATTACCTTTTCATTATTACAAACTTGGCTTGTATATTCCTATGACGGGCTTCCTCAAATGCCCGAGGTCTTCATGAGCAAGCAAGTTGGATGCACACCCACTTAGCTTCATTTGAGCTTTCATACACTTATAGCTCTAGTGCATCATTTGCATGGCAATCCCTACTCCTTGCATTGACATCTATTGATGGGAATCTCCATAGCCCGTTGGTACGCCTAGTTGATGTGAGACTATCTTCTCCACTTTTTGCCCCCTTGATATCGACCACCATACTCTATTCCACCTAAATGCTATGTCCAACGGCTCACGCTCATGTATTGTGTGAAGATTTAAAAGTTGATGCATATTGAAAATGAACGATCCAATTGCCTGACTTGGACACCGTGGTGCTTGACATTTGTATTAACGTGGTGAAGATGGAGCCATGGCTTGCTAATATAATAAGATGAATGGGGGGTAAACATTCTTTGAGCATCGTATACTTTGAAAGATTGATGATTTTGTTTCTTATACTTATGAATATTGCTATATTAATATTTGTTGACTCATCATTTCTCAATGAGCATACATGCATAAGATTATATAATGGATAGCATGTCACATCAAAAATTCTGTTTTTATCATTTACCTACTCGAGGACGAGTAGGAATTAAGCTTGGGGATGCTTGATACGTCTCCAACGTATCTATACTTTTTGATTGTTCCATGCTGATATATTATCATTCTAGGATACTTTTTGGGTCTTTATTTACCAATTTATAATATTTTTGAGCACTAACACCTATTGACCGAGTGCCCACTGCCAGTTGCAGTTTTCTGCATGTTTTTCACTTTTCAGGTTTACAGTACCAAACGAAGTCCAATTGCCATGAAATTTTTCAATGATTTTTTCTAGACCAAAATAAGACCTCGAACCTTCGAAAGGAGGCCGGGAGCCACACAAGGGCCGCACAAGACAACAGGGCGCGCCCTGATGGCTTGTGCCTCCCTCGAGCGTCTACTGATGCCCCTCTCTGGCCTATAAATTCTAATATATCCTAAAAACCCTAGAGGAATTCCCAAAACTCTTTTTACGCCGCCGCAAGTCTCTGTTCTATCGCGAGCCCATCTGGAGCTCCGTTCCGGCACCCTGTTAGAGGGGGGATCGATCACGGAGGGCCTCTACATCAACCTTGGAAATCTCTATATCTCTTGATCTTCAATACAATGGTCATCGCATCTTCGCTTTAATCTATCTGATGTAATCCTATTGTGTGGTGTGTTTGTTGGGATCCGATGAATTTTGGGTTTATGTTCAGATTATTCATAAAAGTATTCGAGTCACCTCTGAATATTAAGATTCTTATTTGCATGATCATTATAGTTTCGTAATGCTCTCCGATTTATTGATGTGCTTTGACCAAGTAGATTGATCTATCTTCAGTGGGAGTGGTGTGTTGTGGTAGGTTCAACCTGATGAGTTTCTATATCCTAGTGACAAAGTAGGGGACAAGATGCGTCTTTGTGTTGTTGAGTAGGTAAAGAAATTTATCCCATATTCTTTTCTTTGAGATGGTAGGTTCAACCCAAGCTTAATTCCTACTCGTCCTCGAGTAGGTAAATGATAGAAATAGATTTTTTGATGTGGAATGCTGCCTAACATGTTCATCCCATATTCTTTTCTTTGTAGCATGGACATTTGGACTTTTAGACGATTCAAAGCAATAGTCAAGTTTTAATATAATGACTTCAATACTCAAGCATGCCCACAAGCAACCATGTCTTTCAAAATATCAACACTAAAGAAATTTATCCCTAGCCCATCATGCTCAATCATTGATCCATTCATGAAACACACTCAAATATTAGCTACACCCAATGCTCAAGTACGATCATAGTGCCCCCTAGTTGGTGCTTTATAAGAGAAGATGGAGACTCAAAGTAAAAATAAAAATTGCATAAAGTAAATAGATAGGCCCTTCACAGAGGGAAGTAGGGATTTGTAGAGGTGCCAGAGCTCAAAGTTTTAAATTGAGAGAGAAAAAATATTTTGGGTGCCATGCCTTTCCTGTCAACAAAAACGACAAAGTAGCTCACAATACTTTCCATGCTACATATATCATAGGCAGTTCCCAAACAGAAAATAAAGTTTATTCCTTTTTCCACCATTCTTTCATATTCCATGGCGGGTCGTATCCACGGTTGCCTTCCATACCAACACTTTCCAAGGAATTTATTATTTGACAACATAAAGTAAATATTTTTTTTCTTTTTCATTTCAGGAATGGGCATCCCTATACCGCTGCACTCTCGTGTAATGACAAGTGAATAAAACACTCATCTTGAGAATAACACATCTAGCATGGAAAAATATTGTACACTCCCCACCGTTTCATGAGCGGTACGAGCACACAAAAGAGAAGTTTATTTTGAAAATTAGAGATGGCACATACAAATTTGTTTGGAACGGCATGGAAATACCACATATAGGTAGGTATGGTGGACTCATAAGGCAAAACTTGGTTTAAGGATTTTGGATGCACTAGTATTTCTACTTAGTACAAATAGAGGCTAGCAAATAGATTGAGCGGCAACCAAACTAAGAAACGAAAATTCACATAAGCGTCGACGCGCGTGCGCTCCCCGCGCTGCCGAACCAGCGCCGCGACCAGGCACCACTCGAGGCGGTCCCTCAGGAGCATCAAGACCGGGCCCCTCCTGCGCACGTAGCACGCATCGAGCCGGTGGGGTGCCTCGCCATCGCCCCGGTGCTCCATCCAACCATGTGGCACTGCAAGTTCAAGCCTGACCTACCCCCTCCCTACGACGGCACCCCGGATCCCGCCAAGTTCCTACAGCTCTACTCACTGAGCATCCGGGCGGCCGGTGGAGATGACAAGGTCATGGCGTGCTGGTTCCCCATGGCGCTCAAGGGCGGCGCGCTCCCCTGGCTCCTCAACCTCCCGGAGGGGTCCATCACCTCCTGGGACGACCTGCGCAAGCGCTTCGTCGCCAACTTCCAAGGTACCCGCGACCGCGCACTCACCGTGAACGACCTGCGGCGTGTAAAGCAGCAGGAGGGAGAGACCCTGCACAAGTTCATACAGCGCTTCACGACCACGCGCCTCAAGGTCCCGAAGGCGTCGGATGAGGCTATCATCTCCGTGTTCATAGACAGCGTCACGGATCTCAAGTTGAAAGAGGAGCTCGCCATGAACGACGAGCTGTGCTCAGCCCTGGAGATGTTTAACCTAGCGAACAGGTGCGCCAAGGCCGAAGAGGGCCGCCTGTCACTCCGTGAGCCTCCGGCGGCAGAACCAGAGGAAAAGAAGACCAAAGCCAAGGAGGTGAAGCGCAAGGCTCCAGCGGTACTTGCGGCCGAGCCTGAGGCGAGGCGCAGCCGAGGCGAGGAACACCCCGCAAGAGGGAGACCGACCTGCATCTTCCATGGCACCAACAACCACGACACCGTCGACTGCCAGGAACTCAGGCTAGTCCGCGCTGAACACTTCGGCCGGCGCCCTGGGCGCACTGACCGTGGCTTCGGACGCGGCGGAGGTCGCGGTGGAGGCCGTTGGGACAACCGGGAACCGCGTCAGGGGTGGCGCGATTAGCCTCAGGAGGACCGCTGGCGCGATCAGCCTCAGGAGGACCGCTGGCGCGATCAGGCTTGGGAGGACTGCTAGCGCGATGACCTTCCGGAGGGGTCGCGTCGTGGCCAGGCTCGTGAGGCCCATCCTCGTGAGGCCGGCCTACCACCGCTACCACCACCACCCAGAAGGAAGGAAGAGGACAGGCAGGACGATGGGCCTGGGGGCTTCTAGGAGGTCAGGGCGGTAGCCTGTATCCTGGGCGGCGCCAAAGCCCCAGCGTCGAACCACGTCTTCAAGCAGTTCACGCGGGAGGTGAACGCGGCTCTCCCAAAGCCCGAGGCCATGCGTCCCCTCAAGTGGTCCCCGACTGCAATCACCTTTGACTCGAGGGATCAGCTCAGGTGCTCGGCCATGGCCGGCATGGTCCCCATGCTGTGCACTCCGACCATCAGCAACGTCCTCGTCACCAAGACCCTCATCGACAGTGGAGCGGGGCTCAATGTCCTCTCCATTGAGACCTTCGAGACGCTCCAAGTGCCATACGACCAGCTCATGCCGACCAAGCCCTTCTCGGGAGTCACTGACGGGTCCACCGTCCCCATTGGGCAAGTGCGCCTGCCCGTCACCTTCGGCGGATGCAAGAATTACCACATCGAGATCATCGTCTTCGACGTCGCACACATCCACCTCCCGTACAACACGATCCTTGGGTACCCGGCCCTCGCTAAGTTCATGGCGGTAACTCATCATGGCTACAACATCCTCAAAATGCCAGGGAGTGGCGGCGTCATCACCGTCGCCTGCGATGACAAGGATGCCGTCTGCTCCCTCGAGCGGGCTTACCGCGCTGCGGCGACCGAGCGCTCGGACGAGGAGGAGGATGCCCTATCTTGTGAGGATGCACGCAGGAAGAAGAAGCAGCACCTCCCCGCGGGGTGCCAGGGGGCTTGGGCCTCCAAGGATGACGCCTCGGGCTCCGCGCCCCGGGACGGGCCCCCACCTTCCATCGCATAGGAAAGCGCGCTCGGCGCCCCCCTTGGGCCGGACTCGGGGGCTTCCACCCGGGGAGCTTCCGGCCTGGCCAGTGAGACGAGGGAGGCGCTCGGGCACAACCTGAAGGCGCGTACCGACATGCACCAGCTCAAGTCAGGGGCACGGCGCGAGGCGCCGAGCTCGCAAGAATCCGTCATCAGAGCGATCGAGGAGCTTCAGGAGGCACAGGCCGAGCGAGGCGGGGACTGCCCTGCACCACCAATCGCAGCCGCCATCGTCGGCCCGGTCGACCAGCCGCGCATCTGCGTCAACACGCTCGCAATCAATGGGGCCGCGTCCTAGGGCCTCTTTTGGCCAACGCGCGTTGACCGCGGGTGGGTCTACCCACACAACTACGTCTGCATGCCCTTCGGCCTGGCGAACGCAGGCGCCACGTTCCAGCGCCTGGCCCGGGCCATGCTCATACCGTGCCTGGCGAGGCGCGACGAGGAGTTGGAGGAGATGCCCGGGCCGAGCAGGGGTCCCGAGCCCCGGGAGACGACGGGCTCGTGAGGGCTGCGCTCGTGGAGGTGCAAGATCAGGCTACGACGGCAGCTTCGACTCTTCAGCGGCATGGCCGCCAGGTGACTTTTTGTTGCTCCTTGCCAGGTAACTTTTTGGTTCACTCTGTTTGAGGGCGCCCACCGGGCTGCATTATCCTTAGGCGACCAGGGCGTACCCCTGCGGCTGCCGCATTTACGCATATTTCAGTAGTTTCTCATGCATGTGATCTGTTTCCTAACGTTTCACTTTGCCCGCTCGGCTCTTTGCCAGCACGAATGTCACCGTAACCGAATGGTACTACCTTCGACCGCCTCATGAGAGGGCTGGGCACGACGTCTGTGCTCGGGTCTGTCCCTGCAGCGTCGCTAAATCCAGTGGCTGAGCTCTATCTGGTGGGCCGGCCCCGCTCACGTCACCTCCTGGGGTCACTGGTGCCTGGCCCTTCGTGCGATGGTCCTCGGGAGCACATTCGGCGCAGGCTTCTCCAAAATTTGCAGGACCTTGGATGGCGTTATCTACGAGAAGACTCCGGCGCAAACCGCCTTAGTGGTAGGGACCTCGTGAGGCGAAAGCGCCCTCGCGAGCTCCCAGATACACCTCCCAGTTCTACCGTGCCAGCCACGCGTACGAACTCAAGGGGCTGTACACGCCCGGAGCCCCCCGACGACGCGGAGGGATTCCTTCCCACGCAATGTGGAAGCCACAGCTCCGTGCTGGCGGTCAACACGGCCCTCCAATGGCTATGCCCACGCAATGTGGAAGCCACAGCTCCGTGCTGGCGGTCATAACGGCCCTCCAATGGCTATGCCCACGCAATGTGGAAGCCACAGGTCCGTGCTGGCGGTCAACACGGCCCTCCAATGGCTATACCCACGCAATGTGGAAGCCACAGCCCCGTGCTGGCGGTCAACACGGTCCACCAATGACTATGCCCACGCAATGTGGAAGCCCTTCGCTCCGTGCTGGGGATAAAGAACTGAGGGCGCCCCAGCGGCGGCATCCAACCTCAGGAAGGCCCCTTGCGGCCCCATCTCGCTGCGTCCCCCTGGGATGTACGCGTGAGGGGGCTGCATGGGGGCTACTACCGGGCCACCCCTGGTAGACTCCACCTCCCTAGGTCTGCCAAACCTGGTCTTCATGCGCCCCTCTCACGAGAAGCCAGCGAGGAAAGGTATGGGAGCCGCTCGTACGTCAAGGGGGACTCCTGAGCATCGCGACTCAGGAGCCTCACTGGCCACGTAGCCCCTCACCCCTTGGAACCGTCCTTGGTGATCCGGATGGCCCAACGGCGGCTGAGGTATGCGCGGGGCCGGGTCCTGCTGATGCAGAGCTCAGAAGCGCTCAAACCCCTAAGGAGAACGCCGGAGCTCGTACGTCAAGGGGGACCCCTGAGCATCGCGACTCAGGAGCCTCACTGGCCACGTAGCCCCTCACCCCTTGGAACCATCCTTGGTGATCCGGACGGCCCAACGGCGGCTGAGGTATGCGCGGGGTCGGACCCTGCCGACGCAGAGCACAAGGTGTTCAAAATCTCAAAGCACTCAAAACCCTTAAGGAGGGCGCTGGAGCTCGCACGTCAAGGGGGACTCCTGAGCATCGCGACTCAGGAGCCTCTCTGGCCACGTAGCCCCTCACCCCTTGGAACCGTCCTCGGTGATCCGGACGGCCCAACAGCAGCTGAGGTATGCGCGGGGCCAGGCCCTGCCGACGCAGAGCGCAAGGCGTTCGAAATTTTCAAGTTAACCCAATCTTCACCATGTTCCCTTCATGAGGGCTGCTCGTACGTCAAGGGGGACTCTTGAGCATCGCGACTCAGGAGCCTCACTGGTCCTGTAGCCCCTCACCCCTTGGAACCGTCCTGGTGATCTGGACGGCCCAACGGCGGCTGAGGTATGCGCGGGGCCGGGCCCTACTGACGCAGAGCATCACAGCAAGCAAGAAGGAAACAAGGCAAAGAAAGGGATCGCACCGTCCAATAGTTATTACAAGCATTAGAAGTTTTCACAAATACAAACAAATTTAACGCCTCCGCGAGGCACGATGAACGTTGCAGAAAAAAGCAAGGAAGAGGAATCAGGAGGAGCCACCATCACCACTCGCCCCGGCCGCGGGGAACTCGTCATCGACGTCGCTTGCATCGCCTTCTTCGCCGCCAACCCCTGCAGCTTCGGGAGGCGGAGGAACGGTGATGCGGGTGAACCTGTTCACCAGTGCCTCCACGGCACCCTTCACTGCCGCCGCAGCGACGGCGCGGACCCCGGGGGCGACCGGGCGGATCACAGAGTCAAAGTCGAACCCCGGCTCACGAAGATGAAGATGGCTGAAAACGCGCGTCGTGGCTTCGGAGAGGAGGTTGCGGCACTCACTCTCCAAGACCCCATCCACCACGGCAACGGCGCCCTCCAGCACCTCGGCGAGCTTCGAAGCGAGCCCCGTGAAGCCGCTCTCCGGAGCCACCAGGGGCTCTGCAAACCCATCCCGGCAAATGGAGTGGAGCGCTTGGCGAAGCTTGAGCTTGACGGAGGAAAAGGCGCTGAGCTCCGCGGCCTTTTTCCCCTCAGCCGTGGCAAGAGCCTTCTCCCTGGTGACGAGCCGGGACTTCTCCGAAGCAACTTCCCTTTCCTGCGCGTCCAGGCGCTCTCGCTCCGCGGCTTGGTTGGCCGCCGCCTGGGACAGCTCGGAGCCCCGAGCGGCAAGCTGGGCCTCGCGGGTCTTGAGGTTCTCCTCCCGCAGGCGCAGCTGCTCCGCAAGCGCGGACTTCTCCTCCTGAAGACCCTTCAAGCGGGCCTCCGCTTCACTGCAATGTCTTGCAGCAGACGCTGCGTCGGCCTGCGCCACCACACGGGCTGCCTTGGCTGACGCGGCCGCCTTCTCGCTCTCTGCCGCAGTGGCCTTGGCCTGGCTCCAAGCTGCCACGACAGAGGCGTCGGCCTGGAGCCACCCGGAAAGAAGCCCCAGGCGCCCACTCGCGAGGCGATCGTCAGCGTCACCGAGGGCGTCCCGAACCTGACCCAGAGCAGTGTAGGCCCCGTCCAGGACGCCGGGGCTGTGCAACGCGGACACCAAGGCCTCGTTAGGGGGAGTCGCTGGCGCCTTCACAGGAAGCGCCCCTGGGGCGGCAGAAGCACGAGGAGCAAGAGGCACCGGAGGCTCCGCCGCGACCACGGGTAAGGCGGATGTAGACAAGTCCAAGGGCAGCTGGCCCTCGGGGGCTGGCTCCCGGGGCAGCGGCGCCAACGCGCCCTCGAGGACAAGAGCGGCCATCTCAATAGGCATCGATGGCTCAGGAGGCTCCGCGGCAGCGGCCAGGAGGGTCGCCTCGGGAGCCCCTACACCCGCGGCGCCAGGTGCCTCGTCAGGCGACGGCAGGACGACGGGAGCGGGCAGTGCATCCGAAGGCGTCTTCGGCTTGACCCCTGCTTTCTTCTTCCTCATCTTCGGCACGGAGGCATCCCTGGTCACCAAGCAAAGGAAAATTCATCAGCGCACAAGCTACTGGCAGGCGACCAAGGCCGAGCCGGATTACTTACTTTTCAACATCGACCGCACGACGCGCGCCAGTCCTGGCCCGTAGGCGTTTGGGGCCCGCGGCGCTTCGGGCAATCCTCAAGGCTTCGCCCGGAAGCCACCTCGGGCATGCCTTGGGCCCGGGGGCTACTGTCGGCGTTCTGGGAACGGGGGTACCCAGACCTGCCTGCCTGCGCCCCAGGGCATGGCCCACCTCGTCAGCCAACCATGGCCCGGCATGACTCCTCTCAAGACAAGGCCCTCGCGAGGATCCGGGCTCGCGAGGGAGGCGGCACCAAGACCAGCGAGGAGTGGGCCTCCTCAGGCCCCCTCCGGAGCGGCGGAGATCTCTATGCAGAACTCGGCCTCAGGAGTCAAGGATGACGCAGAAAGGACAGGCGGGCGCCAGCGCACCAGGCGGTGCAGTTTCCCCTTTAGTGCAAAGGGGGCAAGAACGTACACGGGTTCCCAAAGCATCCCCCAAAGGTTTCCATTCTGGTGCAACGAGACCACGACCACGAGCCCCGCAGGGTGGATGTCATCGCCAAGCCCACCTCTGCATCATCGACAGCTACTTTGCAGGGGAAGACCACCTTTGGACAGGGCGGGGATGTACTCCTGTCCCCCTTCAAATTTGGCCGTTTTGGGATCCCTTCCCGCCATTGTGATAAGGGAAGAGGACCCGGGCCACCACTATATATAGAGGCTAGGTTGCACCGTAGCAAGGAGACGAACAGGGCGAAGAACTCTCCACCACAAGACTAGCAGAGGGCCAAGAACACCACTTGAGCGTCCTCGCGAGGCTCCTCACCACTGTACTATTCCATCCACCATACCTCCTCGAGAGGCAATCCACCAAAGCAGGAGTAGGGTATTATGCTTCGCAGCGGCCCGAACCTGGGTAAATCGTTGTGTTCATCTGCTTCCTCGTCACCGTGCGAGTTCATCGGCTTAACCATCGGGTAGCGAGCTAGGAAGGGCGAGGCTGCAGGGGATCTTCGCACACGCCCCTTTGTTCGAATCTTAAGGGTTTTGCGGAGCCTGAAATCCAACAAAACTGCATAGGAAAAAGATTGGCAGGGAAGACAGGGCAGAATTTAAATATTGCAGTCTACCACCCTGAGCCAAAAAAGAAGAACTAGAAGACATTCGTCTTTCCATACAGGTAACCAAGGGCATAAGATGTTCCATCCTGGGCTTGAAGGTACCAACTGGCAAACCAAGATAAGTGAAAGGCATGGTTCCAACTTTACAATCAAACACCTGGGCCAGTCTCATAGTTTCTTCTGGAGTTACATTGATTGGGACCATTGATGACTTGTGATAGTTAATGTGCAAGCCAGTTGATTGTGAAAACACCTTCAACATCTCTTTCAAGGCTATAAGTTGTTCCTCAACAGTTGGGAAGATAATCAAAGTATCATCAGCATACTGAACAATAGGAAAGTCCTTGTCATGGCATGGAATTGGCAACCGAATGTGCCCCTTGTGCAACATGTCATTTACCACTGACTGTAGGAGGTCTGCAGCCAATACAAACAAAAGTGGTGAAATTGAATCCCCTTGTCTCACCCCAGCTTTGCACTGGAACTGCTTTCTAGGCACTCCATTAAGCAGAACAGAGGATGAACCAGATGTAAGGAACTATTGTATCCAGTTAATCCATTTAGAGTTGAAGCCTTTGTATTTCAAAATTTCCAGAATGACTTCATGTTCAATGGAGTCAAATGCCTTTTCAAAATCCAATTTGAGAATGAGGATAGGCCTCTTTGACTTATGACACTGATGCAGATACTCTAGAGTCCAGCCAATACAATCCTAAATTGTTCTGGTTTTAATAAATCCATACTGGTTTTTGTGGACACAATCCAAGATGACTTCTTGCAACCTATTGGCAGCCATTTTAGTGAGAAACTTAATACCTAATCCTGTCAAGGAAATTGGTCTATAGTCCCCCACACTTTCTGGAGAAGATTTCTTAGGCACCAGAGTGATGAAGGAGCCATTGATACTCTCCAGGTTTGCCTTCCCTTCAAAGAAATGATTGGCAAGATTATAAAATTCCTGACCATTTAGATGCCAACACTTTTTTAGAAAAAGTCCATTGAAACCATCAGGGCCAGGGGCCTTATCAACATGCATACACTTAACCACCTGGTCCATTTCTTCCTTGGTGAAAGGCTTTGTCAAACCATCCAGACCCTGTACTGGTTTAATTAGGCTTGGAAGATAAAAGCCCATGACAATGCCCTTTGCAGTGCCCATACATCCCTTGAAAGAAGACCATAGAATCCCTTCCATTTGACTGTGTTCTGAGACCATTGTGCCATCCTCCAATCTCAAATTGGCAATAGAATTCCTTCTATATCTCTCTGAGGACATGGCATGGAAGAACTTAGTGTTCTCTTCCCCCACCTTAATGAACCTAATTGTGCATCTTTTTTTCCAATATAAAAATTGCAGGTGCAACAAGTGCTCCAGATGTGCTTTTACTACTTTCCTGAAATTAAATTCCTGCCTATATAAAGGCCTTATTTCCTCCAACCCATCCAACCATTCAACCACCTTATTGCATTTATCAATAGCAATCTTCATCTTTGAAATTCCCAATTTCCACCTCTTCAGATCTTGCCTCGGAATTTTAAGCTTATGAGTCAGAACTTCTGCAGGACTAGTCTTGTGTGAGGGTTTCTACCAAGAATTAGCTACACATTCCAGAAATCCATCCACCTTGGTCCAAAAGTTTTCAAACCTAAAAATGTTGGTTTTAGGAATGGATGTGGTGATTACCACAACACAGGGGACATGATCAGATGCAGTTCTTGCCAAGGGTAAAACCTCTGTCAAAGGGTAGAAGGTAACCCAATTTGTTGAAGTAAAGAACCAATCAAGTTGCTCCAACAAAGGGTTGTCCTGCATATTGGACCAAGTGTATGTCCTGCCCTTGATGGGTAATTCAGACAACCCCAGATGTCCAATGATGTCATTAAAAATGAACATATCATTCACATCTCCACCTGGCAGGTTTCTATTGTCCAAGGCCCTAATGAAGTTGAAATCCCCCAGCAAAAGCCAGTTCTCTTGAAATCCAATTGGCATGTTGTATAGACAATGAACAAAAGAATCTCTAAGCTCACCCTGGCAAGGCCGATACACATTGACCAATGTCCACACATCAGCACTCATTTTGGATGTGAATTTCACTTTGAGACCAAAAGATCGTACTTCAACCAGTTCCCCATGGAGTACAGAAGAATTCCAAACCACCAAAAGCCCACCAGAGGCTCCCACTGAAGGGGCAAAAGCAAAATTATCATACTGCTTGGGGCAGAAGGATCTAATATCTTTGAGGGAATAATTTTCACATTTGGTTTATTGAAAGCAAGCAACTGCACATTGACTCTCCACCAATTTTTGTTTGACTGCCCGTTGCCTAGCCGCCGAATTAAGGCCTCGAACATTCCAGCAAAGAACATTCCATTTATGATGATTGGAACTATTCATTGAAACTAAAACCAGTATCATCAAATAGCAAGCTACGTAGTAACTAGCCACACATAATTGGAGCATAAAGTAAAATGTAGCAGAACATCCCAAACAGATCCACCAACAGAGTATGAACATAAGACAAAAGTTTTCACACACCCACACAAACAGATAGATAAAGGCCAGCTTAGGGGCGCGCCAAACCCATTGGACGGAAGATGAATTAATCATCAGATTTGTTTGCTGCTTGCTTCGTGGGAGCAGCCATAAGCTGCTCCACCGTGAGCTTCTCTACTGCAATGCCAAGCTCCGCACCAATCACTTGAAGCTTCTTGATGGGCGTGGGTGGAGGAAGTCCTTCCCCAGCATTATCCTGCTTGGATGTGCCAGACTCCAGAAGAGGCTTACTGCGTGGCTTCTTCTTCTTCGGCTCCGATGTTAACTCGAGGAACACTGGCTTGAACCCATCACGACTGACAGAGCCCCTAGTACATCGCCTGACTTCAGATTCCACCAAAGGAGTTGGTGCCTTCTTCTTCCGCCTTCTGTTGTTAGTATTGCCTGGAGGAGATTTGAAGGAAAAGTTTTCGATGGAGGAATCTTGCACTGCACTTACCACTGGCTCGACGTCATCATCAGCAGCAGATTCAAATTCCATGAGCAGAGGCCGAGCAGCAGGCTTTGTGACTTTGCTCTAAGAAGCCTCATTATACTGGATATGAGAAAGTACCTGTACCTCATCAAATGCCAATGTCCAGCTTCTCTTGGATAGAATGACAGGTGACAGGGGTTTATCAAACAATGGCCTTGAACCTTCAGCTGTGAATCCCCCCTCAAGAAGTTCCTGGAAAGTTCTTTTCCATGCCAGTTCTGGAGGCAGTGGAGGGTCGTACACCAATCTGACAGCACCCACAAAGATCTGCTGCTCGTTGATCACCGGTGGCTGGATGGGAATAATGGCCAGGGGGTTTTCCTGTTGCTACAGCTGGTCAACCTCTGCAATGAGATGCTCAGGCTACTGCTCCGGGTGTACTTCATTGTCAGATAGTGAATCAGAAGGCTAGTCAATCACCATAGATTCCTGATCTTGGATAGGAGGATCCTCTGGCTGATGCTGCTCTGGTACTTCATCACCCCAGTGTCCATGGCCCCAGTTGTCAGCATGAACATGGTCCTCCATGGGAGGTGGCATTTGTGGTAGATCATTCCATCCGAAAGCAGGGTATGGAGGGAGTACAAAGTCATGTGCCTCAGGGAAAAACTGGCCCGACAATGGGTGGGGATTGCCATTTATGGGCATGGGGCCTCATCTTCCGGCATTTGCTCTGCAAAGTTGGCTCCCAAAATGTAACATGGGACCGTCCAAGAAACCCTTGCTCCCCCTTTGTGTGCATAATCACTGAATACAACATCTCTGGGAACAAGAATGTCATCTAGAAAATAAGCAAAAACAATACTTCTGACCAAGTAGGGATCATCATTAATCCAGTGATGAAACTTTCCAAAAGTGTTCACCGCAGCACGCAGATGTTCAGAAGTACGAAGATCCAGAGTGACCCCCAGAAACATCAAACAGCCGTCACGAAAGCCCTGGGTGCCACGGAAACCCATCCCTTCATCATGCTTCATAAATCTGACAAATCTATCATTGCCCATCGACAGAGGTGGGCTTTGCAGTAAGGTAAAGCGCACTCCAGCATCGCGCAATCTAAATAACCCTACTCCCGAAATCCATTGTTGGGCTGCCATGACCTAAACTCCTCTTTGCTCCAACAGATCAACTACTGCCTCACGCATTGGCCCAATCTCATGCGGCTAAGGAAGTGGCATTACCTCAGCAATCATAAACTCCTCGTGTTGCCGCTGGATGGCCGACGGCGGCATGACGAAAGTCCTCGGAAGGCGGTGGCCGCCACCATCAATAATCTGGTGGCCCGCCGGGACATACCTCTCTGGGTCAATATGGAAGTTGGCCATTGATGCGGCGGTTTTTGCAGGCGATGGAGGAGGAGGAGTTGCTGGCGGCGGGCAAGACGGGGGTTTTGGTCGGTCGCTGATGCGACTAGACAGAACAGGGGAGGGGGAGGAGCACGAAGCGTCAAGCGTAGGCCTTGTTGGAGTAACCGCTTCAACGAAGGAAGTGGGTCCCGCAGATTCCGGCTGTGTTAAGTTTTTCCTCCTCCAAACTAGGCCTTGTTCCTTAGCCAGCGCCTCACAATCCTTTCTAAGATGGCCTGCTCATAAACATGCTGAGCAAATCATAACTGTACGACAATTAGCCGCAAAGTGTCCCACCAGGGAACAAACCTAACATGTTAGAATATCTGTTACCATGCCAGAAATCAGATTGTTGAAAGTATTTTCAGCCTCCCAAGTCGATGGTACAAATAAATCAGTAGTTTCCAAATGGGCCAAGTCCGACTTGTCCAACTGGGCCAAATCCGGCAATTCCGAAGAAGTCACGGGCCCATCAACTTGGTCACCCAACATTATGGGATTCGAAAGTCCAACATTCCCACCATGAATATCTGGCGTGACAGGCGCAACAAGATCCGCACCTACCGCACCGATGGAAGTAGCCAGAGTATGTAGATTTGAACTTCCTGGATCCCCGCTGGAGGAAAGCTCTATCCCAGAATTAACGAAGGTAGTCGGCGAAGATTGAGAAACCGTACCGAAAGTGATGTGCGGCGAGGCAATTGTCCACTGGAGTTTTGCCGGCGGCGAGGGGTGGATGACAACTCGCTCATGCGGTGGCAGATTGTACCCAGCATATTGGAGAGCAACAATCTCATCTTGCGAGGCAGGGCAC
This sequence comes from Elymus sibiricus, assembly GCA_039707655.1. Lineage (NCBI taxonomy): Eukaryota > Viridiplantae > Streptophyta > Magnoliopsida > Poales > Poaceae > Elymus > Elymus sibiricus. The sequence continues at coordinate 389,213,433 of CM077669.1, read as the reverse complement.
CGATAACCTTTGCAAACATCATACTATTGTAGGGTTGCAAAAGATAGCTTCTTACGAGCTGAAGAACCAGATTTCATTGCAGATTTTATAGGTCTGGAATGCATTCCCATCAGACCAAGAGCAGAACGTCGCTTGGATGGGCTCACCAGGATCCACTCCGCATCACACAGTTTCTTCCACAATTTAAATTCACGCCACCAATTTGGTCCACCATTACCCCAGAGGTGGAAGAAACACTTGAAACTAGAACATTTGTAAGAACGCAGATCAAGAATGTGAAACCCAACTTGTTTGCAAGAAACCCTAAATGAAAAACCCTTGTCCTTAATACACTCAACCATGAGATCAATGGCTGAGCCACCAATCGCCGACTCCAGAGCGGCAGCAACATAATATTTAGTCAAACGGAAAGCATGTCGACCAAATGAGACCACCATGATGAAAGAACGCCGATGATCCATCGGATGCACTGAAAGACCAGATTGCCTAAACACGTCATCCGCAAAAGCCGCCCCATGGGAGAAATCCAGATCCAAAGTGGTGCCACCAGAAGAACCCATGAACAAAGATGTGTCCGAGGTCAGGAGCGATCACCTGAGTTGATGGCCGGAGGGAAAAGTGGGCGAGCCGGCTAGAAATCTAGATCGCCATGGAGTCGCCGGTGGGGGGGTGGGAGGGTGGAGTCGCCATCTTCTTTGTCTACTTTTTACCCCTTTGATTGTACTTATGGTGGTTTTCAGTCCGGAATTCCAGTTTTCAGATATTCCCTCTTTGTGATGTACCTTGCATATTCAGAGAGAAAGAGCATAAGAATTGTATGATAATAGGGAATAATGGACAAGAATAACGTAAATATGAACAAGAAATCATGATGTAGAATGGACGTATCAACTCCCCCAAGCTTAGATCTCGCTTGTCCTCAAGCGAAAACCGAGCTCGAGAATAATGACCACATAATTTGAGAGAGAGGTGTCGATAAAAACAGAATACGGACATGAGAGCATCATGAATATCATTATAGCAGCAAACATTTCATCATGTAACTTCTCATAAAAAAATAAAGATCTATTCACAATTATCGAAGTATGAAGCATAAACCTTATTAACAACCAACAAACAGTGCTTTTAGTCATGGAGATAATCATAATTCATCATATTCAAGAGAAGAATCAATATAAGAGCTTTCATTTTAGCAAACCCACATACTCAACTATCATTTAGTCATCTATGATTGTTGACACTCGTTGCATATTTTTGGAGCTAATGTTTTTGCCGGACACATAGGAAGATAGGGGCTTCATTTGCCACCCAACTCATTTTCCTCAAGGATAATGTCAACAATAATGAATCATGGTTTCTTACATTCAACTGGATCTATATATCTGGATCTTTCCTCAACACGTGATGCTTGCCAACTAAGAGAGTTTATAAATTAAAAGAAGGGAAAATATTAATGACTCTTGTGTGAAAGTAAAAAACTTTATGAAAGTAAAAGATAGGCCCTTCGCAGAGGGAAGCAGAGGTTGTCATGCACTTTTATTTGTTTAGATGTGCAATCTCTTAATGCAAAGGAACGTCACTTTATATTGCCCCTTGTGATAGCGAACTTTATTATGCACTCCGTCACTTTTATTTCTTCATCATCACAAGATCGTACAAAGCTTATTTTCCCTTTCAATAAAAGATCATGCATGATAACAGGCAATTTTTATTTCTTGTGCACCGATGACAACTTACTTGAAGGATCTTATTCAATCCATAGGTAGGTAAGGTGGACTCTCACGGAAAGAAACTGGGTTTAAAGGGTTATGGATGCACAAGTAGTATCTCTACTTGGTGCGGAAATTTTGGCTAGCAAAAGATCTAAAAGAAACATCGCATGTTAAAGGATCCATGACTATGTAACTTCTATGCAAATGTAAGCAAACATAACCATTAAATTGTCTTCCATGTCCAATTTCAACACTTGAACATTTTTTAATATTTGGTGAGGGTTCGCAATCAGAGATGATGTCCAAGATAGTATATTTGTATGTGGATCTTCTCTTCTCTATCATAGTCTTGCATAGATTATAACAATGACTAAGGCTATGTTTGTTTTATTCCCAACATTTTCATCGCTCATACTTTCTTTTTATATGAAGTCATTACTCCTCATGAGATAAGCACATGATCTTTTTATTTTTCTTATATCCTTACTATGGTGTAGGATGAAATGAGGGTAAGGCACACGAACCCAACTAACTTTATTATATAACTCTCACACTCGGTTACAAGGATAGATAGAACTCAAAGCACAATACTAAGCAAAGCAAATCTTGAAACTTTATTTCTCTAAACCACGAAATAACTAAGGATCAAACTAAAACAAAAGATGATGGTAAAAAGTGATGGTGATACGATACCGGGGCGCCTCCCCCAAGCTTGGAACAAGCTAGGGGTGGTGCCCGTACCCATGTATTCAAGTGTTCTTCGGTGATGGTGGTGGTGTTGAAGTAGTGGTATCCTTCTTCTCCAGCCTACGCCTGAGGATGAAGTTTTCCTCTCTTAAATCATCGTGTTCCTGCTCGAGCTTCAAGACCTTTTTGCATAAAGCTACCTTTCTTTCCTGCAGCAAACTAACGTGGCTTGAGACTGTGTCTATATTTCCCCAAAGAGGAAGTGATGATGCAGCACAACTACGGTAAGTATTTCTCTCAGTTATGAAACCAAGGTTATCGAACCAGTAGGAGAACCAAGCAACACTATGTAAACGGTACATGTACACAAAGAGCAAATACTTCCAACCCGACGCGTAAGAGAGGTTGTCAATCTCTCCACAGTAAAAAGATAGATTGGATTGTATTAGATTGGATAACTAGATCGCACAAGAACACAAAATAAAAGATGCAAATAAAAAGTGCAGCAAGGTATTTTTGTGTTTTTGGAATAATAGAAATGAAAACAAATGCGGAAAAAGATAGATCGGAAAGCAATAGATTAAAAGAATAGACCCGGGGGCCGTAGATTTCACTTGTGGCTTCTCTCAAGAAAATAGCACATGGTGGGTAAACAAATTACTGTTGGGCAATTGATAGAAGATCAAATAATCATGACGATATCCAAGACAATGATCAATATATAGGCATCACGTCCAAGATTAGTAGATCGAAATGATTCTGCATCTACTACTATTACTCCACACATCGACCACAATCCAACATGCATCTAGTGTATTAAGTTCATGGAGAAACGGAGTAATGCAATAAGAATGATGACATGATGTAGACAAGATCTATTCATGTAGCAATAGACCCCATCTTGTTATCCTTAATAGTAATGATACATGTGTGCCTCGCTGCCTCTTCTGTCACTGGGAGAGGACACCGTAAGATCGAACCCATCACAAAGCACCTCTTCCCATGGCAAGAAAAATTGATCTAGTTGGCCTAACTAAACCAAAGATTCGAAGAAGAAATACGAGGCTATAAATAATCATGCATATAAGTGATCAAAGAAGAATCAAATAATATTCATGGATAGAAACTGATCATGAAGTCAAACTTCATCGGATCCCAACAAACACACCGCAAAAAGTCATTACATCAAAGAGATCTCCAAGAGACCATTGTATTGAGAATCAAAAGAGAGAGAGAGAAAGCCATCTAGCTACTGCCTATGGACCCGTAAGTCTATGGTGGACTACTCACGCATCATCGGAGAGGCACCCATGAGGAGGATGAACCCCTCCGTGATGGTGTTAGATTGGATCTCGTGGTTCTGGAACTTGTGGCGGCTGGGATTGTGTTTCGTCGACTCCTCTAGGGTTTCTGGAATTTCTGAGGATTTATAGAGCTGAGAGGCAGTGGAAAAGACCTCCGTGGGCCTCACGATACATTAGGGCGCGTCGGGAGCGTCTGGCGCACCCTGGTGTATCGTGGGCCCCACGGGCCTCCCACATGAGGGAGTCTGGGACTAAGGGGTCCTCGGGCCGTTGGTTCGCCTCCGCTGGGCCAACACGATGGGCCGCTCAGTGGCAATTACTAGAAGGCCGAATTACAAGACAATCCCGTGTTCGGAAGGAAAGGTCCCGAAGACTTGGCGTGACCTCCAAGACTAGAGAAAGGGGATGGGCGTATCTACACCCGGATAGAAACCTACAATGTGTAACCCTAGGTACCCCTGGTGTCTATATAAACCAGGGGGCTTAGTTCGTAGGGGACAAGTCGGCTCATCTAGGGTTTAGCTCATTTGATCTCAAGGTAGATCAACTCTGTAACGATCATACTCATCAATACAATCAAGCAGCACATAGGGTTTTTACCTCCTCACGAGGGCCCGAACCTGGGTAAACACCGTCTCCTCCGTCTCCTGTTAACCATCGATCCTAGATTCATAGTTCGGGACCCCCTACCCAAGATCTGCCGGTTTCGATATCGACACCAGGTCCTTCCTTGGCTCCCAAGTTGTCTTCTGGTCCAAAAATAATCTCCAAAAATTTTCGTGGCAATTGGACTCCGTTTGGTACTGATATTTTGCGAAGTAAAAAACAAGCAAAAAACGGCAACTGGCACTGGGCACTATGTCAATAGGTTTGTCCCAAAAAATGATATAAAATTGCTATAAAATGATTATAAAACATCCAAGAATGATAATATAACAGCATGGAACAATCAAAAATTATAGATACGTTGGAGACGTATCAACATCCCCAAGCTTAATTCCTGCTCGTCCTCGAGTAGGTAAATGATAAAAACAGAAGTTTTGATGTGGAATGCTGCCTAACATGTTCATCACATATTCTTTTACTTTGTAGCATGGATATTTGGACTTTTAGATGGTTCAAAGAAATAGTCTAGTTTTGACATGAAGACTTTAATTCTCAAGCATACCAACAAGCAACCATGTCTTTGAAAATATCAACACTAAAGGAAGTTATCCCTAGGCCATCATGCTCAATCATTGATCCACTCATGAAACACACTCGAATATTAGCAACACCCAATGCACAAGTATGATCATAATGCCCCCTAGTTGGTGCTTTATAAGTGAAGATGTAGACTCAAATAAAAGTAAAAATTGCATAAAGTAAATTGAAAGGCCCTTCGCAGAGGGAAGTAGGGATTTGTAGAGGTTCCAGAGCTCAAAGCTTAAATTGAGAGATAATTTTGTTTGAGAGGCATGCTTTTCCTGTCAACAAAAACGACCGAGTAGTTCTCAATACTTTCCATGCTATATACATCATAGGCGGTTCCCAAACAGAAAATAAATTTTATTCCTTTTTCCACCATTCTTTCACAATCCATGGCTAGCCGTATCCACGATTGCCTTACATACCAACACTTTCCAAGGAATTTATTATTTCACAACATAAAGTAAATTTCTTTTTCATTTCGGGACTGGGCATCCCTATTACCGATGTACTCTTGTGCAATGACAAGTGAATAAACATCATCTTGAGAATAACACATCTAGCATGGAAAAATATTGGCCACCCCCTGCCGCTTCATGAGCAGTACGGGAACACAAAAAGGAAATTTATTTTGAAAATTAGAGATGGCACATACAAATTTGCTTAGAACGGCACGGAAATACCGCATATAGGTAGCTATGGTGGACTCATATGGAAAAACTGGGTTAAGGATTTTGGTTGCACAAGTAGTTTTTCTACTTAGTACAAGTGGAGGCTAGCAAATAGAATGAGAAGCAACCAACCAAGAAACGAAAATTCACATAAACGGGCATTAAGCATAACTAGTAGAGTGCCCGTGCGTTGCTACGGCCCAACACATGAAATTAAACTCTCACCCGCTTTATTATATATAAAGCAATGACCAACATACACGCAACCACATACAACACGCCACCTCCACACACAACACATACACAAGTCAACAAAAACAAGGATAGCAAGGAACAACACCACCCCCAATCGACCACCAAGCACACTACCGATGGCCCAATCACTTGGAGTCGACCGAGACCTTCGTCGTGAGCTAGGCACCGTGAAGAGGTGAAATCGCACATTGACAAAGCATGTACTCCAAAGTGGTGCTTAAAATAAGGATATTACACCGGAGTGTTGCCACCGCCCGATCCCGAGGATCAAGTTTCCACACGGAGCAACATGAAAGACATGATGTGACCATGAAGGAACCTTCAAGGAGGTAACGACCCCCGCATGCGCAGAAACCGTCGGTCTGGCAAAAATGGGCAAGTTATGCACTCCGACACTCACATATCTCTGCCGAACCAGACGCCAAAGCACCAGCACCATCAAGGCCATGCTATGCGAGACACCAATGACCATGCCACTCGCGTGGCCATGGCAGCCATCCCGCACTCGAGACCTGAGACACGTGCTCCTTCCACAAACATCGCGTCCCACATTGCCTGGGCCGCCGCCCTACTTCTAGACAACCCCGATGTCATCCAAAGGCATGGGCTTTGTCCTGAACGGCAACCCCAATTGATGGATGATAACCCACAAGTATAGGGGATCAGTTGTAGCCTCTTTCGATAAGTAAGAGTGTCGAACCCAACGAGGAGCTAAAGGTAGAACAAATATTCCCTCAAGTTCTATCGACCACCGATAGAACTCTACGCATGCTTGACGTTCGCTTTACCTAGAACAAGTATGAAACTAGGAGTACTTTGTACGTGTAACGGGATAGGTTTGCAAGATAATAAAGAGCACATAAATAAAAACTAGGGGCTGCTTAGATAAAGAAACAACTAAGTTAGTCTTTGTAGAGAGCTTTTTGTCACAAGAAAGTTATTTGTCCCTAGGCAATCGATAACTAGACCGGTAATCATTATTGCAATTTTATACGAGGGAGAGGCATAAGCTAACATACTTTCTCTACTTGGATCATATGCACTTATGATTGGAACTCTAGCAAGCATCCGCAACTACTAAAGATCATTAACGTAAAACCCAACCATAGCATTATAAGGTGTCAAGTCCTCTTTACTCCCATATGCAACAACTCACCTACTAGGTTTTATGCTTCTGTCACTCAAGCAACGCACCATAGGCAAATTATGAACACATTGCAACACCCTACAGCGAGGATCCCTCACGCTTGCGCGACATGGAGAGCACCATAGGACAGCACCAATAATAAAACATGCAACTCAAACCAATCATGATCATCAATCAACCCATAGGACAAAACGGATCTACTCAAACATCATAGGATAGCCATACATCATTGGGAAATAATATATAGCGTTGAGCACCATGTTTAAGTAGAGATTACAGCAGGGAGAAGGGGTGTTACACCGCTGCATAGAGGGGGAGAGAGATGGTGATGACGGCGGCGAAGTTGTTGGTGTAGATCGCCGTCACGATGATGGCCCCGGCGGCGTTCCGGCGCCACCGGGAAAGAGGGGGAGAGAGCCCCCCTCCTTCTTCTTCTTCCTCCCCCCCTAGATGGGAGGAGGGTTTCCCCTCTGGTCCTTGGCTTCCATGGCGGTGGAGGGGCGAGAGCCCCTCCGAGATTGGATCTCTCTCTCTGTTTCCTTCTATTTCTGCCTTCCAGATTCTGGCCTTTCACCGTTTCTTAAATTCCTGGGGATCCGTAACTCCGATTGGACTGAAATTTTAACACGATTTTTATCCGGATATTATCTTTCTTGTGGCGAAAGAAGGGCCCCAACCGCCTTACGGGGTGGCCACAAGCCAGCCTGGCGCGCCCTACCCCCCAGGGCGTGCCCCTATGGCTTGTGGGCCCCTCGGGCACCGCCTTCTGTTGATTCCACTTCCCAAAATTCACATATATTCCAAAAAAAAATCCCCGTAAGTTTTTATCCCGTTTGGACTTCATTTGATATGGATTTTCCGCGAAACAAAAAACATGCAACAAACAGGAACTGGCACTGGGCACTGGATCAATATGTTAGTCCCAAAAATAGTATAAAAAGTTGCCAAAAGTATATGAAAGTTGTAGAATATTGGCATGAAAAAATCAAAAATTATAGATACGATGGAGACGTATCAGCATCCCCAAGCTTAATTCCTGCTCGTCCTCGAGTAGGTAAATGATAAAAAAAATTGATGTGGAGTGCTACCTAGCATAATGTTGATCATATAATCTAATCATGGCATGAATATTAAGACACAAGTGATTCAAAGCAATAGTCTATCATTTGACATTAAGACAATAATACTTCAAGCATACTAGTAAAGCAATCATGTCTTCTCAAAATATCATGGCTAAAAGAAAGTTATCCCTACAAAATCATATAGTCTGGCTATGCTCCATCTTCATCACACAAAGTATTTAATCATGCACAACCCCGGTTTTAGCCAAGCAATTGTTTCATACTCTAGTATTCTCAAACTTTTTCAACTTTCACGCAATACATGAGCGTGAGCCATGGATATAGCACTATAGGTGGAATATAATATGGTGGTTGTGGAGAAGACAAAAAGAAGGAGATAGTCTCACATCAACTAGGCATATCAATGGGCTATGGGGATGCCCATCAATAGATATCAACGTGAGTGAGTAGGGATTGCCATGCAACGGATGCACTAGAGCTATAAGTGTATGAAAGCTCAAAAGAAACTAAGTGGGTGTGCATCCAACTTGCTTGCTCACGAAGACCTAGGGCAATTTGAGGAAGCCCATCATTGGAATATGCAAGCCAAGTTCTATAATGAAAAATTCCCACTAGTATATGAAAGTGACAATATAGGAGACTCTCTATCATGAAGATCATGGTGCTACTTTGAAGCACAGGTGTGGAAAAAGGAATAGTAGCATTGCCCCTTCTCTCTTTTCTCTCATTTTTTTTGTTTTTTTTGGTGGGCTTCTTTGGCCTCCTTTTTTTTATTTGGGCTTATTTGGCCTATTTTATTTATTTGTAAAGTCCGGAGACTCATCCCAACTTGTGAGGGAATCATAGCTTCCATCATCCTTTCCTCACATGGGACAATGCTCTAATAATGATGATCATCACACTTTTATTTACTTACAACTCAAGAATTACAACTCGATACTAGAACAAAATATGACTCTATATGAATGCCTCCGGCGGTGTACCAGGATGTGCAATGATCTAGCATAGCAATGACATATATGAAAATATCATGCTAGCTATCTTACGATCATGCAAAGCAATATGATAATGATGGTGCGTGTCATAATAAACGGAACGGTGGAAGTTGCATGGCAATATATCTCGGAATGGCTATGGAAATGCCATAATAGGTAGGTATGGTGGCTGTTTTGAGGAAGGATATATGGTGGGTGTAATGCACCGGCGAAAGTTGCGCGGTACTAGAGAGGCTAGCAATGGTGGAAGGATGAGAGTGCGTATAATCCATGGACTCAACATTAGTCATAAAGAACTCACATACTTATTGCAAAAATCTATTAGCTATCGAAACAAAGTATTAGACGCATGCCCCTAGGGGAGAGGTTGGTAGGAGTTAACCATCGCGCACTCCCGACCTCCACACAAAGGATGACAATCAATAAATAAATCATGCTCTGACTTGTTCACATAACGGTTCACCATACGTGCATGCTACGGGAATCACAAACTTTAACACAAATATTTCTACCAATCCACAATTACTCACTAGCATGACTCTAGTATCACCATCTTTATATCGCAAAACTATTGCAAGGAATCAAACATATCATATTTAGTGATCTACAAGTTTTATGTAGGATTTTATGACTAACCATGTGAATGACCAACTCCTGTTAACTCTCTAAATAGATATAAGTGAAGCATGAGATTTTAATTCTTTCTAAAAAAGAATTGCCCACGCTCTAACAAATATAAGTGAAGCAAAAGAGCATTCTACAAATGGCGGATTTCTATTTGTAGAGAAACAGGCAATCCAAACTTCAAATGATATAAGTGAAGCACATGAAGCATTCTATAAAGCCATACTCAAAAGATATAAGTGAGGTGCAAAGAGCCTTCTATTAATCAACCAAGGAATTTCTCATACCAGCATGGTGCATTGTTAAAAGAAAAATAAAAAGCACACAACGCTCCAAGATTTACGCATATCATGTGACGAATAACAATATAGCTCCAAGTAAAATTACCGATGGTTGTTAGAAGAAAGGGGGGATGCCTTCCGGGGCATCCCCAAGCTTAGTTTCTTGGGAGTCCTTGAATATTACCTTGGGGTGCCTCGGGCATCCCCAAGCTTAGTCTCTTTCCACTCCTTATTCCTTCATCCATCGTGATCTCACCCAAAACTTGAAAACTTCAATCACACAAAACTTAACAAAACCCTCGTGAGATCCGTTAGTATAATAAAGCAAATTACCACTTTAAGTACGGTTGCAAACCCATTCACATTTTATTTTTGCATTTTATATACTGTATTATAACTTATTTATGGCTTATACCACCGATAAAATCGATAGTTTCATCGAAACTAGCAAAACAATCCATCAAAAACAGAATCTGTCTTAAACAGGATAGTCTGTAGCAATCTGAACATTCACCATACTTCTGTAACTCTAAAAATTCTGAAAACTTAGGAAAAAATAGACAATTTGCATATCAGTACTGTGTAAAAAATTCAGAAACTTTTGACATTCCAGTAAAAAATGTAAATTCACGCACTACAGCCAAAGTTTCTGTTTTTGCACTGCACACACCAAACAAGCAATCTAATCATCCTAAAGGCAAATCTTGGCACATTATTTTTATAATACAATGGATTTATACAAGGGGATAATTATTTTTGTTGAAAAGTTTCTGTAATTAAGATTCACAAGGTTTCCATGGGCATGAACAAAGTTCAAGGCTAGCTCCCACTTTCACAATGCTCGTCCCTCTCACTTTCACTTTTCTTTTTGAAAAAGTTTTAGGTTCCCCTCTTTATTTTATTTTGTTTTTTAAACTATATAAAAGCACACAACAGAATAAAATGACTCTCTAAAACTTCCAGGTTGTCTCCCTGGCAGCGCTTTCTTTAAAGCCATTAAGCTAGGCATAAAGTGCTCAAGTAATTGATCCACCCGGATCCCAAGGTATATCAAAGCCAATTTTAATTAACAATGATTTGTAATTTAGTATTGAGCACAAAGTAATATATATCATGCAATGACGAAGTCTAACTCTCTTCCTATGCATCGGCATGTCATAAAAGAACAATTCATGCACACAAAGTAAAGGCCAATACATAGCATAAGCAGTTTCTTGCAATTTTACCATATTGAAAACATACAGAGGTGGAGATGTAGTTCCTCTCTCATAATAATTGCAAATAGGAGCAGCAAGCACATGCATATTATATCTATCAAAATCATCATGTGCAATGGTAAAACGCAACCCATCAATATAATCCTTAATAAGCGCAAACTTCTCCGATATAGTGTAGTTGGGAGAATTCAAAGAGATAATAGGACTATCATGCGTGGGTGCAATAGCAACAATTTCATTCTTAACATAAGGAACTATAGCAAGTTTATTTCCATAAGCATAATTCATATTGGCATCGTGGCCACAAGCATAGCAAGCATCAATTTCATCAAAAAGGGATATTTCAAACGAATCCAAGGGATCATAGCAATTATCATAGCATTCATCCTTCGGTAAGAACGAATGGAAATTAAACAATGTATGAGTTGAAGAGTTACTCTCATTAGAAGGTGGGCATGGGTAGCTAATCTGCTCTTCCTCCTTTTGTTCTTCGCTCTCCTCGTCATCTTTTTCATCTAATGAGCTCACAGTGTCAGGAATTTCTTCTTGCATAGTTTCCTGCAAAATATTATTTTCCTCTTGGACAGCGGAGGAGTCCTAAATATATGGCTTAACATAAGCATTAGAAGCACAGTTTTCATAGCAATATTTAAGTAAGGCAAAACTTTCAGATTTGTAAAGAGTAGCATCATACTTTTCAATCAAAGAAGCAATTTCATAGGCGCCCTTAAAAGCAACAAATTCTTCAATTTGCTCAATATCATAGTAATTATAAACACCCTTGGCATAAGAAGATACGATTCCATTATCCTTAAACTCACATTGATAGGGAAGGTGTTTTTTAGGGTCTTCAGAACAACAAGTAAAATCATAAATTTCGCATAAATTCCAAGCATAGCATTGCAAAGTATTAATACGATGCCATAAAAGTTTCCCTTTTTTAGATAAGCGGTGTCGCACATAATAAGCATGCTCATTTAATGATTTGCCCTCAACTAAGCTAGTTGGGGTTTCAGCACGAGCACAAGTGGATCGAAGATGACCCAAGTAATATTCTTCGGTGGTAAGGAACACTAGTGGTTCCTCAACTTTTGGAGCAGCAAGTACATCTAATTTTTTTGGTATTTTGCGTTTCCTACCCATATCTAAAGATAGAAAACAAGTTAATAACAGAAAAATAAAAATTACTTAGTGATAAAGCAAACAAGTACACACGAGAATATTCACCCCACGCTATTGCTCCCCGGCAACGGCGCCAGAAAAAGGTCTTGATAACCCACAAGTATAGGGGATCAGTTGTAGCCTCTTTCGATAAGTAAGAGTGTCAAACCCAATGAGGAGCTAAAGGTAGAACAAATATTCCCTCAAGTTCTATCGACCACCGATACAACTCTACGCACGCTTGACGTTCGCTTTACCTAGAACAAGTATGAAACTAGGAGTACTTTGTAGGTGTAACGGGATAGGTTTGCAAGAAAATAAAGAGCACGTAAATAAAAACTAGGGGCTTCTTAGATAAAGAAACAACTAAGTTAGTCTTAGTAGAGAGATTTTTGTCACAAGAAAGTTATTTGTCCCTAGGCAATCAATAACTAGACCGGTAATCATTATTGCAATTTTATATGAGGGAGAGGCATAAGCTAACATACTTTCTCTACTTGGATCATATGCACTTATGATTGGAACTCTAGCAAGCATCCGCAACTACTAAAGATCATTAAGGTAAAATCCAACCATAGCATTATAAGGTATCAAGTCCTCTTTACTCCCATATGCAACAACCCACCTACTCGGGTTTATGCTTCTGTCACTCAAGCAACCCACCATAGGCAAATCATGAACACATTGCAACACCCTACAGTGAGGATCCCTCATGCTTGTGCGACACGGAGAGCACCATAGGACAGCACCAATAATAAAACATGCAACTCAAACCAATCATGATCATTAATCAACCCATAGGACAAAACGGATCTACTCAAACATCATAGGATAGCCATACATCATTGGGAAATAATATATAGAGTTGAGCACCATGTTTAAGTAGAGATTACAGCGGGGAGAAGGGGTGTTACACCGCTGCATAGAGGGGGAGAGAGTTGGTGATGATGGTGGCGAAGTTGTTGGTGTAGATCGTCGTCACGATGATGGCCCCGGCGGCGTTCCGACGCCACCGGGAGAGAGGGGGAGAGAGCCCCCCTCCTTCTTCTTCTTCCTTGGCCTCCCCCATAGATGGGAGGAGGGTTTCACCTCTGGTCCTTGGCTTCCATGGCGGCGGAGGGGCGAGAGCCCCTCCGAGATTGGATCTCTCTCTCTGTTTCTGCCTTCCAGATTCTGGCCTTTCACCGTTTCTTAAATTCCCGGAGATCCTTAACTCCGATTGGGCTGAAATTTGAACACGATTTTTATCCAGATTTTAGCTTTCTTGCGGCGAAAGAAGGGCACCAATCGCCTTACGGGGTGGCCACAAGCCAGCCTGGTGCGCCCTACCCCCCAGGGCGTGCCCCTATGGCTTGTGGGCCCCTTGGGCACCGCCTTCTGTTGATTCCACTTCCCAAAATTCACATATATTCCAAAAAAAAATCTCTGTAAGTTTTTATCCCATTTGGACTTCGTTTGGTATGGATTTTCTGCAAAACAAAAAACATGCAACAAACAGGAACTGGCACTGGGCACTGGATCAATATGTTTGTCCCAAAAATAGTATAAAAAGTTGCCAAAAGTATATGAAAGTTGTAGAATATTGGCATGAAACAATCAAAAATTATAGATACGATGGAGACGTATCAATGGAGACGACAACGACCACCATTCCCCGAATATCATTAGATATGAGCCACCAAGCACTCGGACGAAGAATATGTGAAGAGAAAGAGTGGTTTGGCCACCATCGAAGCCTCTCGTCGATCCAGCCAACCTCCCCACCAGACACCTTGCGTCGCCCCACTGCGCCAGCCGACTCAGATCCACACAAGGCCACCAGCGGCCGCCTGCACATCGATGAGGGGACAAGGATCACCACCACCTGCAACCAAGAAGTCCCACTTAAAATGCCATCCCGCGCCGCTCTCCGTCAACCAGGCGTCGGAGTCAGAAGGATCTGCCCGGACTCCGAACAGCATGCGTCACCAGATCCTTATTGACATAGCCGCCCCGCCAATAGATGTCCCTAGTTAATTGTCATGTGTTGCATCGGGTATAAATATACATGTGGTTAAACATTAATCGTGTCAAACATGTATTTTTTTGTATCGTTGTTCGCATTAAGCAATATTGTTCATTTTCTATACCGTTAAACCACTATTCTTGTTTGTTTTCCTTCTCCTCCTGATCTTCACCCACTATCTCTACCTTCACCATCCAAGCTCGCTGCAACCATCAATCGCGCATCCAGCTCAAAATCCCCAACCTTCCACATCCACACTATGAATTTTGAGGGATTATTTACACTTTGTTCTCCTTTCAGAGTCCTCGAACAATAATATCAATGTAAAAGTAATTAGCGTAAACTCCTTTATGCCCGCACACAACTGCTACGACCACCAACTCTCCCGTCTCGACTACATGATGTGCGTCCACTCCCACAATTTCCCCCTTACTCTGGTGAGGCCCTCATTACATCCAAATATTAGTTTGCCATCACCTATAAATTGGCATATTGCACACAAACATATGTGATAAAAGCTTCTGCAATCTGACAATACCGAGGTAGACCAACATGAAAAATAAAAGGTCATGCTTCTCATCTTCACACATCTGTAGTTTTAGAAAAATAGTGATAGCCTTAGCACATTTTTCAGACTCCCGTCCACACTGAAAATAATTCATGCATTGAGGAACACCATATAAAGTAAATTGGAATCCAAGAAAAACTAACACCTAGCGATGGCGACATGGATGGCATGAGTCGTTGCCCAATGCACGAAACAGTCCCGACCGTGCATAGCTAGCCAAGAAACTTTGGGTCAAAACCAGGGTGTTGATACCTTGAGCAACTACACCCTCACGTTGGCAAGTGCCCAACGCAACTCCTTGTGGCCACCTCGGCCGTCGCACGGCCATTCTCATCTGCTGCATGGATGCATGCTTCTAGAACATACATGCATTCCGAATGACATCCTCCCTGCTTCCCGAGCAAGATGGTCAGCCACCGTAGCTTCTCTAGAGCGAATCATTCTGAAGGCGCTGTCGACAACGTCGTCCCTGTGGCGTTACTCCCTTCTCCTCGTGACTTTTGCTCCATTTACCTCCTTCCTATGAAATTTAAGTAACAATATAAGTTCATTAATAATCAGTAAAAAAGGTAGATTTTAGTACAATAAAACCGAGTATCTTGATAAAGTATTAGTAGAAACCAAATTTCCATACAACAAGTTATTTTAGTACCTTCTGAAAATTATAGTACAAGGGCAATCTTCCACACAAACTGAAAAATATCATCACAAGTATGAAACTGAACCTTTAGTTGCACCAGATGACTACCCTTGTCATCTCAAGATTCAAGGTGCATATAGATATGCTACTGTCTTTTTTTTAAGATGCTCATGAAGAAAACATACAAAAGATATGATAAAAACATTTTCACGTAATAAAACTACAGCCAACGAATTACATGACTGCATAAGCTATGCGCTGTAATTGCCAATGGCAGCAAGCCAGTAACAGTAAATACCATATATGAGTGGACAACATAAAAAATAACCCAAGAAATAACGTGTTATTCTTTTCAAACATAAAAACAAGCAAGATCTGGATAATATACCTGGGGTAAGTCTCATCTTCCTCCATTACCCTGCCAAGGGAAACACCAAACAAAAGCTTCTAGACTGTTAGAATGAATCTTCTCCATTACCTTGCCGAGCTAGACTGTCATGCACGACATAACTTTAATTTGGTGTCTATTATCTGAAAGTCAATCTTACATATACGCATCTCCTGTAATATTTAATAAACAAAAAATAAATCAGTATCCTTTAATTGTCATAAGGAACACGTATGTAAGGATAAAAAAATGTCTGCAAACAGAGAGGACTACCGAATTATATCCAAGGAATAGTTGTCGGTGTACTAAAGTTTGGGCTTTTTAGTACCCCATACTTGTGCACGGGCAGTTGTAGCCACCCCAGCGGCAAGGCCTGCCGGGGGACAGCTGAACACAAATCCAAGGATATCCAGGAAACATTCAAGGCGATAAACAGAAGACTGGAGACCGGAGGCTGGAATCCCGGCAAGATCTTGCTGGGATGGTTCACCAAGCCCCAGCAAGGCCCCGCCACCCTGTCACCGCTCTTGCGCGGCAACCAGCTTGTCTTTTAGCGGTTGTTCTCCTGGGTGCGTGTCAGGAGGCTAACGGCGATGGGCTTAAGCGGTGCTGATGGGACGGCCCCTTTTTCCATCCCCAAGAAAGGCAAGGACACCTAAACGGAGCATTAAATGTTCTTGTCCTAAGTCATCAGTATTAGGTATGATAACACTGTAGCAACTTTACACCTCTTGTATGCACTGTGCGCTACTGTTGGTGACCCCTTCGAACGTATAAAAGGAGGCCCAAAGCACAGCTACAGGCGGAGGACCTTTTGGCCCAGATTGCATGCGTAGCAGCTGTGTACTGTTCATCACATAGCGCTCCTGGAGCCAGAGTTCAAACACATCTAATACACTAAAGCAGGAGTAGGGTTTTACGCTTCTCAGCGGCCCGAACCTGGGTAAAATCGCTCGTGTTGATCGTTGGATCCGCTCTTTGTGCAAACCTTTCTCCCCGCCGAATCGTAAAGGGATCCTCTCGATCCCATAGGTGTCGTTTCTCCGACATCTTTTGGCATGCCAGGTAGGGGCGAGAGAGGTTGTGTGAACCTGATCTAGCGATCAACGCGCCAGTTTCTTCATCACCTTCATCGCCATGGCCCCCAAGAGGAAGGGTTTCACGGCGGTTGGCCCCTCCACGTCCGCTGTGCCTACAGCTACACAAAAAGGCGACGACCTGGACGCAGGCGGGGCAGGAGGAGGTCATGAACCTCCACGGCGTTCTGGCGATCATAGCCAGGCGAGCGGCGTCGTTCGCGCCGCAAGATCCAGAGACGGAGCTGTGCTGCCGGCGGGTGGTGCAGCGAACTCCAGGGACGGAAGGCCGCCCTCCAAGACGCCTACGCCGTTGCATGCGCCACGGCCTTCTTAGGTCGCGCGCGACGAGTAGTGTGGTGACGTTGGTGGTTCCAAGCGTCCCCACGGAAAGGCTCCTGAGCATCATCCTCGAGATGCGCAGGGCCAACATGCACGCCGAGGTGCCTGTGGAAACGGTGCGCGGACGCAGGATCGTGATGGAGCTCCTTCTAACATGGTTAGGAGTCAGAGCACCTCACGTTCCTCGCACTTGTCGCCGCCGCCTACACCAGCAGAAGCCTTAGCGCGAGCACAGCTGCTCCTGAACTTTCCTCCTGCTGTGGACAAGCTCGACGAGTGGAGAGCTGCTATTCAGAGCCTCGTTGGTCTCGCTAACGATGATAGCCACAGCAGGCGGAGCCTTCGCGCCGGCAGTCCGTCGAGCCGACGCGCGTCCATGCCGAAAAGACCGGAGGTGGTACAACTACGGTGCACTCCCCTCCGCGGCGACCACAGCGGTCGCCGACTCGACGGACTGATACTCTTGATGATGATTCGACGGCGTCGTCCGATCCACGAACTCGTCGTGACCAACATCAAGTTCTTCGGGAACGAGGCAAAGAAGACGCTCGAACTACCATCGAGTGACGGCGGGAAGCGCGCTATGAGTTAGATAATCGCGCAGGGCCCACTGTAGACAAGCCTGCGCCAGGGTATCCTGTCGATCTACCCTATGAGGTAGGTTGTCCAGCGTTTACCCGTGAGCTGCGGCGAGTCCAGTGGCCCAATTCCCGCACGTTCAAGCCAGAGGTCCTGGAGAAATATGATGGCAAGACCCACCCGTCGGAGCTCCTGAGCATCTACACCATTGCGGTGCAAGCTGCCGGGGCTCGTGACAACAAGATACTCGCCAACTACTTCCCGTTGGTGCTTAAGCCCAACGTCAGGTCGTGGTTGATGCACCTGCCGGAGAATTCTATTTCTTCCTGGGCAGATTTGTGTCACGAGTTTGTTGGCGCCTTTATCGGAGGCCACCAAGCTCCTGGCCAGGAAAGTGATTTGCATCTCATCCCCCAGAAGGAAGGCGAAACTTTGCGCAAGTACATACAGAGATTCAGCCATGTACATCACAACATCCCAGACGTTCATCCTGCCGCTGTTGTCAGCGCGTTCCATCAGAACGTGCACAACCGCAGGATGGGCGAAGAACTGGCAATGAACAAAGTTAGGGATGCTGCCGAGCTTTACGCTCTCGCTGATAAGTGTGCACGAGCCGAACAAGGGAGGACACTCCCCAGCGAAGATGCTGGCATAGGAGTCGACTCCGACGACGAAGACGCCGCCGCCCCGGCAAAGAAAGGCCGGCGGCGTAATAGGAAGCGCAAGGGCAAGGCCGTGCTTGCTGTCGAGGGATCCGGCAACGCCGACACCGCCAAGAAGGCGAAGGTTGAGGACCCCGGCAAGGAGGTTGCCGGGTGCGCCTCGTGTCAAGCCTTGGCGGCTGCCGACAAGCCAGAGGGCTCTGGCAAGCAGTACTGCAAGATCCATCGCACCAAGGGCCATGATCTCCAAGACTGCCGGCAAGTTGAGCAGCTTGTCGAGAAGCAGAAGGCTGAATACGAAAGGCGAGACAAGGAGAAAGGCCAGGATGGTGTAGTAGGGTCCGGCAAGAAACGCGGTGGCCAAGGAGGTCACTGCGGCAAGGCCAAGCAACAGAAGGACAGGCCCGCTCGAGGCCGCGACAAGCAAGAGGGGGGTGACGATGACAACGAGGAGGACGACGACTCCAGTGACCAAGAGTTTCAGAAAGCTACAGACATGATGTGCATTGACGGGGGCGCCTCGTTGCATTCTTCCCGCCGCCAACTTAAACAATGGGCGCGCGAGATTAATGCGACAGAACCATCTGTCGATGCCCGCAAACCATTGAAATGGTCCAACACGCCTATCATTTTTTACGCCGAGGATCACCCTGATCGCATAACTGCGGTCGGGTGTCTGCCATTGTTGGTTTCACCAACGATTCGCAACCTCAAGGTGACAAAAATGTTAGTTGACGGTGGGCCCGGCTTGAACCTGATCTCACCTGAGGTAATCAAGAGGCTGCAAATTCCTGATGAGGATCTCAAGGAAACGGGCACGTTCCAAGGAGTCAATCCCGGAAGGAGCCAGCCCAAGGGAAAGATCACACTACCGGTAACATTTGGTAGTGACCTGAACTTCAGGACAGAGAAAATTGTGTTCGACGTCGCCAAGATTCCATTGCCATATAATGGGATCCTTGGCCGCCCAGCGCTGGCCAAGTTCATGGTGGCATCGCACTATGCTTACAACGTGCTGAAGATGCCCGGGCCGATGAGCGTTATTACTGTCAACTCCGACAAGAAGGACACACTTATCTGCGCCGACAAGCTTTACCGGGAGGCAGTTGCAGCATCTGACGCCAAAGCACTTGCTCCTGCCGCTGAAGCTCCCGGGGGGAAGAAGACCGGCAAGACTTCCCGCACACACTCCGGCAAGCGCACCTCCTCGGAGTGCTGCGCTCCCGTTGAGGATGTGCCAGAGAGCTCCACCGGCAAGAGCAAGAAGTCCAAGGCAGCTCCACCAGAGACCAAGAAGGTGCCCGCCAAGGAGGATGGTACGGGAGGAACCTTCACAATAAGTTCCACCCTCGACAACAAATAGGAAAGCGCGCTCGTTGCCTTCCTGCGGGCGAATGTCGATGTGTTTGCGTGGCAACCATCTGATATCCTCGGTGTTCCCAGGGAGGTGATTGAGCACCACCTTGCTGTCTGTCCACACGCGCGGCCCATCAAGCAGAAGGTCAGGAAGCAGGCTTTGGAGCGGCAACAGTTTATTGCCGAGGAAATCAAGAAGTTGGAAGCGGCAGGTTTGGTAAGAGGAGTGCTTCATCCAACATGGTTGGCCAATCCAATTGTAGTGCGCAAGGCAAATGGAAAATGGAGGCTATGTATTGACTATACAGATATCAATAAAGCATGTCCAAAAGATCCTTTTCCCTTGCCGCGCATCGACCAGATTGTGGACTCCACTGCCGGCTGCGACTTGCTTTCATTTCTTGATGCATATTCAGGATATCATCAGATCTTCATGGCAAAGGAAGATGAAGAGAAGACCGCATTTGTCACCCCATGTGGTACGTATTGCTTCTTACGTATGCCTTTCGGGTTGAAAAGTGCTGGTTCAACATTTGCAAGAGCGGTCCAGATTGGTTTTGAGCCCCAGCTACATAGAAATATGGAAGCTTATATGGATGACATAGTGGTCAAGACCAAGGACAAAGCAACGCTCATACAGGATTTAGAAGAGAAATTTACAATTCTGCGCAAGATCAACTTGAAGCTCAATCCTGAGAAATGTGTGTTCGGTGTTTCGTCCGGCAAGCTTCTCGGGTTCTTTGTGTCTCAGCGGGGGATCGAGGCGAACCCCGACAAGATCAAAGCCATTGAGCAAATTGAGGCGCCAAGACGTGTCAAAGATGTGCGTCGTCTTGCCGGTTGCGTTGCTGCTCTGAGTTGGTTCATCTCAAAATCTGCTGAGCGCGCCCTGCCCTTTTTCAAAATCTTGAAAAAGGCAGGTCCAATGAAGTGGACTCCGGAAGCGGAGGCAGCGCTGCAGGATTTGAAGAGGTACCTCTCCTCTCCGCCAGTACTAGTCGCGCTAAAACCACAAGAGCCGTTGCTGCTATATTTAGCGGCAACGAACCAAGTGGTGAGTGCTGCGTTAGTGGCAGAGAGGAAAGTAGATGAGGAGGCAGCGGCAGCGGCAAGATCCCCAAGCGACGAGCCGGGATCTTCTCCGGCAGGGTCTGGTGCTGGTAAAGAAGGATTTGCGCAACTAAGTGAAGCAATACAGAAGAAGAAGATGGTGCAGCGCCCAGTTTATTTTGTCAGCTCCCTTTTGCAGGGGGCTAGGTCAAGATATTCTGGTGTGCAGAAGTTTCTCTTCGGCCTTCTTATGGCCTCGAGGAAGCTGCGCCATTACTTCCAAGCACATGAGATTACCGTCGTCACTCGCTTTCCATTGCAGCGGATCTTGCGAAATCCAGATGCAACCGGCATGATTGTGGAGTGGGCTTTGGAATTGTCGAGCTTTGGTCTTAAGTTTGAGAGTACTTCAACCATTCAGAGCAGAGCCTTGGCGGAGTTCATTGCGGAATGGACCCCAATGCCAGACGAAGAGATTCCGGAGTCAACCCTCCCGGGCAAGGAAACAAATCAAGAATGGATTATGTATTTTGATGGGGCTTTCTCGCTGCAAGGCGCCGGTGCTGGCGTGCTGCTTGTCGCACCCATCGGAGAGCACCTCAAATACGTGATTCAGATGCATTTTCCCCGGGAGAGATCGACAAACAACACTGCGGAGTACGAAGGGCTGCTGGCCGGCCTCAGGATCGCGGCAGACCTTGGAATCAAGAAGCACATTGTCAGGGGTGATTCGCAGCTTGTTGTTAAGCAAGTCAATAAAGACTATCAGAGTCCATTGATGGAAGCTTATGTCGATGAAGTGAGGAAATTGGAAGAGCGCTTTGACGGTCTGCAAATAGAGCACGTCCCTCGTGCGGAAAACAGCATTGCTGACGACTTGTCAAAACGCGTCGCCCTTAAGTTACCTGTGGAACCAGGAACTTTTGTGCTCCGATTGACTCAACCATCTGTAGCGCCATCGATGGGACAAGAGAAGAGGAGGAAGTTGGGTCCCGGCAAGTATTTTCCGGCAGATCTCCCAGAGGCCACCGGCAAAGAAGTTGCCGGGAACAACACCAAGCTTGCCGGTGAGCGACAGGCTCCTGCGGAGCTGCAAGCTCTTGCCGTGGAGACAAACACTCCCGTCAAGGCTGCCGGGGAGCAACAGGCTCCGGCAGGGCCTCGAGCCTTTCTGTAGAGACAAATGCTCCGGCAGGGCCTCGAGCCTTTCTGTAGAGACAAATGCTCCCATGGCAGAGGACATGCCTTTAGTCCTTGTTCTCGAGCCCTAGGCTCCAACATGGGCACAGCACATCGTCCATTTGCTTCAGACAGGACAACTCCCCGAAGAACAGGAAGAAGCAGAGAAAGTAGCCCGTCGGTCTAACATGTACCAGTTTGTGGACAATGTCCTATACAGAAAGAGACCAAACGGTGTGAAATTGAAGTGCATTCCTCGGGAGGATGGACTAGAGCTGTTGGCAGAGATACATGGAGGCATATGTGGTTCCCACATAGGATCGAGAGCTCTTGCTGGTAAGGCATTCCGGCAAGGTTTCTTTTGGCCCACTGCTCTCCAGGATGCAACTGCACTAGTAACCAGGTGTGAAGCGTGCCAGTTTCATTCGAAGAAATTGCATCAGCCATCTCAAGCTCTTCAGACAATCCCTCTCTCCTGGCCTTTTTCGGTCTGGGGGCTCGACATTTTGGGCCCTTTTCCCAGTGCTACCGGGGGCTTTGAGTACTTGTACGTCGCAATTGACAAGTTCACAAAGTGGCCAGAAGTGGAAGCAGTGAGGAAGGTGACAGCACAGTCAGCCGTCAAGTTCTTCAAGGGAATAGTTTGTCGCTTTGGTGTATCAAACAGGATCATCACCAATAACGGTACACAGTTCACGAGCCACACCTTCATGCAATATGTCCAAGACCTTGGCAACAAGATCTGTTTTGCTTTTGTTGCTCATCCAAGGAGCAATGGCCAGGCGGAAAGGGCTAATGCTGAAGTGTTGCGGGGTCTCAAGACAAGAACTTTCGACAGGCTGCGCAAGTGCGGAAGACGCTGGATTGATGAGTTGCCGGCAGTTCTTTGGTCGATCAGGACGACACCAAATCAAGCCACTGGCCAGACACCCTTCTCCCTGGTATATGGGGCAGAAGCAGTTCTCCCCACCGAACTCATATACGGGTCACCTCGAGTGCTCGCTTACGATGAGCTCGAGCAAGAGCAGCTGCGGCAAGATGACGCTGTGCTCCTTGAGGAGGATCGTCTTCAGGCTGTTGTGCGAGCTGCACGCTACCAGCAAGCCTTGCGCCGCTATCATAGCCACAAGGTTCATGCCCGAAGTCTTGAGGAAGGTGACCTTGTTCTTCGGCGCGTTCAGTCGGCCAAGAATTCCAACAAGTTGACGCCGAAGTGGGAAGGCCCTTATCGGGTAGTACGAGTCACCAGGCCTGGCACAGTCCGCCTGGAGACCGAAGACGGTATTCCGGTGAGCAACTCCTGGAATATCGAACATCTTCGTAAGTTCTATCCATAAGGCGCGGCTGCCGGGTTCCCCGGCAACCACCTTTTGTACAAGTCTTGCCGCTGAAGCATGTAATCCTTTGTACAAAGCCAGGCACAGACCCTGTGCATAGTTGAATAAAGCCTAAGTGTTTTACAATTCTTGTCGATTCCCATGTTTATTTATATGCATGTTTGTCTAAGATATTGTATTACACTTGCTTCCAGTAAGCATTAACGAACCGCCAAGTTTCCATATCTCTATTTTCTCTTCTTTCTTTTTCTTAAAGGACAGAAGGTTCCCTCACGTACAAGTTTGCCGGGGGGGATAGGATGGTATAGATACCGGCGGGCGACGTTCAAGGTTGACATCTTGCCGGAAAAAGTACAGTAACGAAAAGCTAAGTTGCAGAAACTTTGAACAAATTTTTCGTTTTGTAAAGTTATTCTCCTTGAACGGTTTCGGTCTATGTATGGAAAACCTGCATGCGAAGGGAACCTTGTCGTGATCAGTTGCGCCCTTACTCTGTTTCGAGTCCGCTCAACAGCTTAAGTGGCTGCACTGAAAACACTATGGTATCTTGCCGGCGCCGGCACCTCTAGCAGGCTGCTAAAGTCCCGCACCTAGCGCTCGCGGCAAGGTTGTGCGCACCGGCAAGTTTCCAGCAAAGTGTAGGGCGAGTACCATACAGAAAGAAATTAAGCAAGGAGAATGACGTCCATTCATACAGAACGTAGGAAGTTATATTACACAATAAATGCCGCGATTCTAACATAAGGCAAAATTGTCTTTGACATGGAATGGTGGCAGCAACGAGATGAGAAGAAGCAGCTAATCCCGGCGATCGCCTTCAACCCTCTTGACTTGGCTTACCCTGTCAACGATGGGCGCGGCAAGCTCCTCGAGTGCCTTGATGTCTACATCCTTCGGCAAGCGGTCGAGGACATTGGAGAGGTTGATGTCGGGGTTCTTGTGCACCACTTTGACCAACACCTTGCGGAGGACGGCCCGGCAGAGCTTGCGGGACTCATTGGCCAGATGGGTTGCACGACTAGAATGGAGCAGTTCCAGGGCTTCGAGCACGCGGTCAAAGAACATGGTCAGCTTGGTGCTCGTGGACACCCTATCGTCAGAAGAATAACTAAAGCCTTGCAGGCCCATGGTGGACAGTTGTGCGGCAAGTTTCTCCGCAACGTCGACGAGCATTTCAGTCCAGACCTGCACACCTGACACATAGTCCTTGTGTGCGGCGGCAGCGCTTTTGAGCAGCTCCTGATCATTTTGGAGGTCTTTGATCAGGGTCTTCTCACGACCCCTGGCAGTCTCAAGAGTCTCCTTCAGCGTGGTTAGCTTCAACTCCAGATCGGCGATGGATTCCTTGGCGGAGGTGAGCTGCTGAGTCTTCTCGGACACGGCAACCTGTATCTCCATCAAACTGTGAAGAGCTTTGTCTCTTTCGGTTTCGAGCGTTGAGATCTTCTTGCCGTGATCCTCGAGATCCGCCTCTAGCTTCTTCACCTTCTCCTCCAGCGAGTTCTTGGCGGCCCTTGCAGCTTCGGTAGCATCGATGGCTTCCTTCAGCTTGCCGGCGTGACCTGTGACCAGAGCTTTGAGTGTTTCCTTGTGTTTCTGCTCTAGCTCCTGGGTCCGCTGCGCGACAAGCTTCTCGATCTCCTCGTCCTTGCTGCGAAGCCTGTCGACGAGTGCCTTTTCGCGGGCGGTGAGGTCCTTTCCAGAATCAAGCCCAACACGAAGCTCTGTTGGGCGGGCCTCCTCTGCAGCGGCCTGGTGTTTGGCCTCCTCTTGTGCCTTTTCAACATCGGACTACTTCATGAGGAGGTCGTTCCAGTTCTCGCTCAGCTGTTCCCGAGCAGTTTTCAACTCTTGGAAGGCTTCAGCATACCAGGCCTGCGTCTCCTCGATGCGCTTCTGGAGATCTGCCTCTCCTATTTCAACAACTACTGCCCTGGAATCCAGCTTGTCCTTCAGGGCGCGGTGAAGTGCTTGGAGCTTTTGGAAATTGCTGATCATGGCCTGGAGGAGCTTCTCTTCCTCGGACTTGCTGCCGCTGGCACTTGGTTCATCGACAATCTCGAGCCCGGCAGCAGCGATGACTTCCTCAAAGGCTTCCTCTTCAATTGGCACCCCGATGCTTGCCGTTCCTGGTATGCTGACGAACAAGTTGTCGCCAACCTTAAGGTACTTGCTTGACAAGGGGGCTTCGGATGTTGAAGGCTGATCCTCAACAGGCGCTTCACCGGCAGCTGGGGGCTCCGTGACTGGCGTAGCGCCTAGCGCTCCTGCGGCAGGAATGCCGTCAGTATGGTCACCGGTCTCCTCACCGGCCTTTTCAGCAGACTCCTTGGTGGCTCTTTCCTGTGCGGTCCTGGCGGCCTCCTTGGCGGCCTCGGCAGCAGCGTTCTTGGCGGCCTCCTCGGCGGCAATTCTGTTGGCCTCGGCGGCGGCATCCCTGGCAGTCTCCTCGATGACGGCGTCAACATCCATATGCTCTGTCAAAGTAGGATCTGAAGGCCAAGGAAACAAGCAAAATAAGGCTGAGAAGGAAGTTCAAGAAGATAAAAAAAGGCAAAGCGACAGGTACTCTGAGGCAAGCGGTTTACCTGTGTCGAGCCGCTGAGAAGGGTTGTCAGTGCCTGTGCTTGCCGGCTCCTCTTCATCGTGGTAGAGCTCGCTTGCCGAAGACTCGCCTCTTGATGGTGTAGTTTACGGAGGCGGCGCATCAGGGACGGTTCCCGTTGGTACTCCTTGTTGCCGCTCCACTCCTGCATGCCCGGAGATGTCAGCAGTAAAGATACACACCCCGGCACTTGCCAGTGGAAAGTGAGTAACGGACTCACGCTGGGGGCTGTGCCGGGGGCTGTGTTGAGGACTGCGTTGTGGGCTCGACTCCGGGCTGATGTTGATCGTTTCTGGCGCACCTAAGGTACTTGCCGGCGGTTCATAACCCGTTGAGGTCTTCGCCCTCTTCGCCGCCCTTTGCGCCAAGGTTTCTGCATCTCTGTGGAGACAGGCCAAAGCAATACGAATTAGTCAAGTAAAACCAGAAATACAGGAATTAAAAGGTGTGACAGGACCCTTACTCTTCGTCTTCGGAACTGAAGGCAGAGAGGTCAAAGTCGACTTCCGCCACGGTATCCGTAGGAGGAGGTGAGGGAGCGGTCCTGGGTCGCTTGGCTGCGGCAGGTTGCTGCGCAGCCTCGCCGGCCACCCCCTTGCCGGAGGCTTCGCCACTCGAGGAAGGCTGGTGGGCAGAGGCACCAGAGGTGACTTTTCGAAGGGCACGCCTTTTCCTCGGCTCGAGAGCTGGGGGCTCTTCCTCCTCCTCCTTGGCTGTGCCTCCGGCAGAAGGGCCTTCGGCAGCAGTGCCGCTCTGTTTCCTGGCAACCTCGCCCTGCCCGGCAAGATTTTCCTCCGACAGCACTTCGCCTTCGCTGGTTTCCTCTTCCGCGAAGCTAGCGCTGCCGGCCTCCGCGGCAAGATTTGCCTCCTCCGCCCTGCAGGCGACGTACGCCACCTCTTCATCAGTGGTGGGGCGGACAAGGTTTTCTTCTGCATGGATGACCCTCTCCGATAGGTTATCAAAGATTTGTTGTGCCTGCTCTGCGGATGGCTCGATGCAGGTCCCGTCAAGGCTGTGAGTGTCAAACGACGGCATCATGGCGATGATTGAGGCCAGGGCAGAGTTATTGCATAAAGGGACAATGCTTGCCGGCAGCTTGCCTACCGCATCAGTCCTAAAGAGTTTCTGGCAGAGAGTTGCATGCTGCAGGAACGTCAGATTGTTGTTCAGCCCAGGGCGCAGCCTCATGATGTCTGCCGCGTTTCGGAATTCCCAAGCTGGCCTCCCTTTGTTCTGCAGAGGAGCGATGCGCCGGCGAAGGAAATCGGCGCCTATCATTTCTATTTTGAGCCCGGCAACTTTGAGGCGGTGAATCCTGGTGGTTGCGACTGTGAGCTTCTCATCCTCAGGATCAAGGGCGCTCCAGTCGTTGCCGCGCACCATCTTCGTTTCCCGCATCGAGCAGAAGGGCTGGGGTTCTGTCTCCCGAATCCAGCACCACTTGCCCCGCCATTTGTCCCATTTATCGCGGTAGGCCCCTTCTGGATATGTCTCTTTGGTCCATGCTCTTGGAATCCAGGTGATAGACCCAGAGAGGGCCTCGCCCTTTTGGATGCGGGGATAGAAGTAATGGCGGAAGAGGGCTGTGCTAGGGACTACTCCGGCGAAGTTTTCACAAAGATGAGCGAAAACTGACATACACGTCACGGCATTTGGCGTGAAATCCAAGAGTTGGAAGCCGTATGTGAACATGATGTCGTTGAAGAAATCAGAGAATGGGGGGTAGAGCCCGCAGTAAAAGTAATCGGCAAAGAAGTGATATTTGTCTGGGCCACCCCTGGAAGAACCTGGACTCACGAGAGTGGCAGGATGCGCTTTCGTCTCCTTTGCCCACATGCATTGGTATCGCTCCTTCAGGGTGCTCGCATCGAGCGCCGGGGGGAAGACGATGTGCTCCTTCCGCATCTTCGCCAGCTTGCTCTCCGGGACGGCGGCTTCCACCTCCTTGCCCTTGCTCGTCTTGGGCGGCATGGTGGCTATGGGGGCAGAGGCCGAGGACGGTGAGGGCGTGGAGGCGACGGATGAGTGGGAGGAACTCTGTTTTGGGCTCAAGGAAGAAGACGACGGCGGTTCCCAGATTGGAAAAAATAGGAGGTAAATGAGCAGTGCCTCTGCGGTTTCCTTTTTATGGGGAAGTCGCGGAGCTGCCTCTTTACTAAATTAATATAGAAACGATTCGCGAGCGCGCTGCTGTAACGGCCGCTCCGCCCATGTCTCCCACGTCGCGCATTCAACGCGCATAGTGGGGGGCGCAGTAAATGGAATGATTACGACAGTTAATCCCTGCCACACGTGCCCGTGCACTGTTTGGGCCTAGCCCAACAACGCCTCGCACCCGTGTATGGTCTAGGCCCGGGGGCTCCTGTCGGTGTACTAAGGTTTGGGCTTTTTAGTACCCCATACTTGTGCACAGGCAGTTGTAGCCACCCCAGCGGCAAGGCCTGCCGGGGGAGAGCTGAAAACAAATCCAAGGATATCCAGGAAACATTCAAGGCGATAAATAGAAGACTGGAGACCGGAGGCTGGAATCCCGGCAAGATCTTGACGGGATGGTTCACCAAGCCCCGGCAAGGCCCCGCCACCCTGTCACCGCTCCAGTGTGGCAACCAGCTTGTCTTTTAGCGGTTGTTCTCCTGGGTGCGTGTCAAGAGGCTAACGGCGATGGGCTTAAGCGGTGCTGATGGGACGGCCCCTTTTTCCATCCCCAAGAAAGGCAAGGACACCTAAACGGAGCACTAAATGTTCTTGTCCTAAGTCGTCAGTATTAGGTACGATAACACTGTAGCAACTTTACACCTCTTGTATGCACTGTGCGCTACTGTTGGTGACCCCTTCGAACGTATAAAAGGAGGCCCAAAGCACAGCTACAGGGGGAGGACCTTTTGGCCCAGATTGCATGCATAGCAGCTGTGTACTGTTCATCACATAGCGCTCCTGGAGCCAGAGTTCAAACACATCTAATACACTAAAGCAGGAGTAGGGTTTTACGCTTCTCAGCGGCCCAAACCTGGGTAAAATCCCTCGTGTTGATCGTTGGATCCGCTCTTTGTGCAAACCTTTCTCCCCGCCGAATCGTAAAGGGATCCTCTCGATCCCATAGGTGTCGTTTCTCCGACAATAGTTTTACAGTTTTTCAACAATCTCATGAATCGTAAAGAAGGATCAATAGATATACGTAGAAAATAAATTGAATTGGCTATTAAACCATTCAATATAAAACTAAATGTGCCTGAGACGGGAACATTGGTAATGGCGACTTACCGGAGACACCAAATCTAATTTGAGCAATAAGGGATATAGAAGATAAGATATATTATGTTGACAATAAAATACATGAAACGCCAGCAATTTAAACCTGATTATAAGCAGACACCATGAACAACATGAATCGAATTCAAGAACAAACCTGAAACTATTTGATGACAGTCAATCTTGTATACAACATCACGACAACAAAGTCTAAGATTCTTAACAATTTGTTCTTTACGCCCCCTAGAGTATGTTGCTTCTTAGCAGGCTCACGAACCTTCTCAATCTAGGGCACCTTCTTCTCAAATGGCGGTTTAGTTAAAGCAATTGAAGCGATGCACAAGGAAAAAGAAGAAAAGGCACACTCATGCAAACATACCTGAAGTCATGACGGCTGTCTTGGCGCTACCCATCTTGTCCTTTGACACCAGCGGCAGCCGGAAGGTCCTTCATATCGTCCATCTGCACCACCCACATCTATGGATTTGCCTCGTGTGGCGGGGGGAGGCCGCTAGCGGGAGGAAGGGAGGGAGGGAAAGGGTGGTGTGCACCTACGGGTTGGGGAGGGGAGATCATCGGCAGCACTGCGGCTAGGGTAGGGGTGGCTGGTCAAGGACATGACAGATCAAGGAGGGGAATGGTGGCCATGACGACCTACATGACCGAGGAGGTGTGACACGAGCAGAGCAGGTAGCAATGCAGTTAAGCCAGGGTGTCAGCAGCAACGGAGCAACCGGCTACGTCAGTCGGCGGCGCGGGAGAAATGGCTGGCTAGTGCGCCAGACATTGATGCGGCAGCACACGCGTGCGGGAGCGGCTTCGGGTTTTGGGTCGAGGTAGAGGGAGGTGAGGTTGGCGACGGCAGCCATGTAGGGTTACCCATGGTGGAAGGGGTAGAGGCGCCCAAGTAAAAGAACTCGTGGGAAGGCGAGAAAAATCGGTGGAGTTGGGCTTCACGTGAAAAAAGGTGAGGGGCGTGAGGAAAGAATTTGTGTTGATTGATTTCTAAATTATAGTGATCCGTGATGATTTAATTACTTGACAAACCACAAAAACGGTCTAGAAAAACAGGCAATGGGACGAAGCGAGAAGTAAATGAAGCGAACGTGAGGAGGCGGTAACGGGAGAGGAAGTCTTTATTTTTAATCTTCTGTTGGTTTTTAGGAAGGTGATCTCAGATAAGAAGGTAAGAAAATTATGATGCGATTTTTGAATCCTTAATTACCCAATAATTGAATTGTCGCCTACCAAAGAAAGCGTGAGAATTGTTGCGGGATATAAATACCAATCGGAATTGCATTCATGGGAGATCATTTGTATGTTAGGAAAGTGTTGGTTTACAAGGAAAGAGTGGAGAGGAATATTTTTGCTTAAAATATTTTATTTGTTTTTGAAAACAAATTGCATTGATGAAAGATCTTTTGTATGTTAGTAAAGTGTTGGTTTTAGGAAACATGCGTGAAATTGGATTTTATTATTTGTTCACATGCTATCGCTGCCTCCCATTTGTAACGTGTCTCATTAGGAAAGTTTAAAAATGTTAGGAAAGTTTTAAATGGGATGATGAAAAAACCAATGTAAAGAGATTATAATGGGACGTGAGGTAAAAATAAACCGGACGAAAATAAACTATGGAATGATTGCCGATTGATTTTGTATATGGAATGATTGATGATTTGTATAAGGTTGTAAATATTTTTAATTAAATAGACTGATTGTAACCAAGATATTAATAGTTATCTTAGGAAAGAGTGGATAGTGAGCGATTATGGTACGTGAGGGATTGATGATGTGTGTGTGGGGGTTACGAAGCGACGAAACGACGTACCAACTGCTCCATTAGGAGTAGAGACTAACACCGAATAATGCACCAAAAGTAGGATGTAATTTCATTGCACAACTATTGACTTTCGTGCTTGCATAGGGAATCACAAATCTTAACACCATTATTCTTACTAAAGCATAATTACTCAGCAACATGACTCACATATTACTATCATCATGTCTCAAAACTATTACAAGGAATCAAGTTTTATTTTGTCCAATGATATTCATGAAAGTTTTTATTCTATCCCTATTGAATATCTATCACTTTGGGACTAGTTTCATATATTGCCATTACTTTTGACAAGCTCAAATAAATTTAAGTGAAGAACATGAGCATAAAAATTTCATCTCTCAAAATAATATAAGTGAAGCATGAGAGAATTTCTTCAAAATTTACTAACTCTCAAATAAATCTAAGTGAAGCATGAGAGTATTTCTTCAAAAATTTAGAGCACACAGTGCTCAAAAGGATATAAGTGAAGCACTAGAGCAATTCCATAGCTCAATTTTTTTAAGTGAAGCATATAGAGCAATTCTAACAAATCATAGCATAATTTTGGTTCTCTCAAATAGGTGTGTCCAGCAAGGATACTTGTGACAAACTAAAACGCAAATCAAGCAAAGACTCATATAATACAAGTCGCTCCAAGCAAAACTCATGATATGTAACGAATCAAAATATAGTTCCAAGTAAAATACCGATGGTCGTTAGAAGAAAGAGGGGATGCCACTCGGGGCATCCCCAAGCTTAGTTGCTTGTTTCTCCTTGGATATTATCTTGGGGTGCCATAGCATCCCCAATATTAGGCTCTTTTCACTCCTTATTCCTTCATCCATCGTGATCTCACCCAAAACTTGAAAACTTCAATCACACAAAACTTAACAAAACCTTCGTGAGATCCGTTAGTATAATAAAGCAAATCACCACTCTAAGTACTGTTGCTAACCCATTCAAATTTTATTATTGCATTATATCTACTGTGTTCTAACTTTACCATGGATTATACCCTCCAATACAAACCATAGATTCATCAAAATAAGAACACAACGCAACGAAAACAGAATCTATCAAAAACAGAACAGTCTATAGTAATATGTACTCTAACCATACTTCTGTAAATCAAAAAATTCTGAAAAATTAGGACAACGTCAGAAATTTGTATATCAATCTTGTGTAAAAAATTCAGAATTTTTTTCGCTTCTGTGATTTCTCAAAATTCTTCTACTCGACGCAAAAGTTTCTGTTTTTCAACAAGATCAAATCAACTATCACCCAACATAATCCCAAAGGCTTTACTTGGCACAAAGACTAATTAAAACATAAAAAACACAATTATAACAGTAGCATAATTGTGTTAACACTCAAGAACATAAAGAAAAAGGTAAATATAAATTTAATTCATTGGGTTGCCTCCCAACAAGCGCTATCATTTTACGCCCCTAGCTAGGCATAATGCATAAATTCAAGTATTGTCATCTTTAGTTTTTGCCACCTTTGTAAGGGCTTTCTCAAACCCAGGAGGCTCTTTACGCTTCCCCAAATTTTCAGGAAAATAGACCATCTTGAGATCTAAAATATCCAAACGCTTATTGCAAAGAGTAATCAAAGTATTCATGCGATTGAGGTTTCCACTAATATGTTTAATAGGTTCATTATATTTTTGAAATTCGACCAAATGTTTATGTAAATCTCCCAATTTGTCTATAATTTTAACCCCTTCTTTTGTAGAAGAAAACCCCTTTTTTGGTGGAGGAACCCCCAATATCCCTTCCAAAATTTCGTAAGTGGTATTGGCATCAAGATCAATAAAGTTACCTTTAGCGGCAAAATCCAAGAGTTGTCTATGATGCAAAGCTAATCCTATGTAAAAATTTCAAAGAAAAATCTTTGCATCCCCCTTTAGATTGCAAATGCGATATGATTCCATTAACCTATACCAAGCATCTTTCAGATTTTCCCCTTGTTTTTGTTTGAAGTATAGAACATCAAAATCTGGTGACAAGGGGGCGAGGGGTAGTGATGCTAGTCATAGCAATAAGGTAAGCAGACATGAGATCTGACGAGAAAAAGGCAAACGAAAAAGGGGGCGAATAAAACGGCAAATTTTTGTGAAGTGGGGGAGATGAAAATGAGAGGCAAATGGCAAATAATGTAAATTGCAAGGATATGAGATTTGTGATTACGAACCTAATAGATGTTGATGATGTCTCCCCGACAACGGCGCCAGAAATTCCTTTGACATGGCTGGAGACTGCGTCGTATTTGCCCAAAGAGGAAGGGATGATGCAGCACAGCTATAGTAAGTATTTCCCTCAGTTATGAAACCAAGGTTATCGAACTAGTAGGAGAACCAAGCAACACTATGTAAACGGTACCTCCACACAAAGAACAAATACTTGCAACCCGACGCGTAAGAGAGGTTGTCAATCTCTCCACGGTAAAAATATAGATTGGATTGTATTAGATTGGATAAATAGATCGCACAAGAACACAAAATAAAAGATGCAAATAAAAAGTGCAGCAAGGTATTTTTGGGTTTTTGGATAATAGAACTGAAAACAAATGCGGAAAAAGATAGATCGGAAAGCAATAGATTAAAGGAATAGACCCGGGGGCCATAGATTTCACTAGTGGCTTCTCTGAAGAAAATAGCACACGGTGGGTAAACAAATTCTTGTTGGTCAATTGATAGAAGATCAAATAATCATGACGATATCCAAGGCAATGATCAATATATAGGCATCACATCCAAGATTAGTAGACCAAAACGATTCTGCATCTACTACTATTACTTCCCACACTGACCGCTATCCAGCATGCATCTAGTGTATTAAGTTCATGGAGAAACGGAGTAATGCAATAAGAACGATGACATGATGTAGACAAGATCTATTCATGTAGGAATAGACCCCATCTTGTTATCCTTAATAACAACGATACATGCGTACCTCGCTGCCCCTTTTGTCAATGGGAGAGGACACCGCAAGATCGAACCCATCACAAAGCACGTCTTCCCATGGCAAGAAAAATCGATCTAGTTAGCCTAACTAAACGAAAGATTCGAAGAAGAAATACGAGGCTATAAATAATCATGCATATAAGAGATCAAAGAAGACTCAAATAATATTCATGGATAGAAATTGATGAGGAACTCAAACTTCATCGGATCCCAACAAACACACCGCAAAAAGTCATTACATCAAATAGATCTCCAAGAGACCATTGTGTTGAGAATCAAAATAGAGAGAGAAAGCCATCTAGCTACTGCCTACGGACCCGTAGGTCTATGGTGGACTACTCACGCATCATCGGAGATGCACCCATGAGGAGGATGAACCCCTCCGTGATGCTGTTAGATTGGATCTCGTGGTTCTGGAACTTGCGGTGTCTGGAATATTGTTTCGTCGACTCCTCTAGGGTTTCTAGAATTTTTTGAGGATTTATAGAGCTGAGAGGCGGTGGAAAAGACCTCTGTGGGCCCCACGATACATCAGGGCTCGCCGGGGCCTCCGGCGCGCCCTCGTGTATCGTGGGCCCCACGGGCCTCCCCCAGGTGCTTCCTTGGCTCCCAAGTTGTCTTCTGGTCCAAAAAAATCTCCAAAAAGTTTCATGGCAATTGGACTCCGTTTGGTATTGATATTCTGCGAAGTAAAAAACAAGCAAAAAACAGCAACTCACACTTAGCACTATGTCAATAGGTTAGTCCCAAAAAATGATATAAAGTTGCTATAAAATGATTATAAAACATCCAATAATGATAATATAACAACATGGAACAATCAAAAATTATAGGTACGTTGGAGACGTATCATAAACGAGACGGCATAAATTGGATCTTTGATTTGTTTACTCCGTTGGGGAGGCTTGACTTCTTGAATTCCGCATGCATATCTCCAGGTTGAGGTAGCGGATCTTCATCTTCATCCGAACTGGCGTCTAGACCGGCGTCTTCCGTCTCCTCAAGATCGGTGTCTCCCTCCTCCTCATTGGACCATAGGTAGGGGTAAATATCCCCAAAGATCTTTGGGTCTGCCACATAGTGAGAGACATAGCTCTCTCCATCTGAATCTTGAGATGACATATTCTCAGCTCTGCCAGAAAAATAACTCGAAACAAGAACAAAGGAGAAACTTGCGATACGGTGGTCAAAACATACAGGAGTATATATAATGATTTTTTTCTAGGTTAGAATACGTGATTGGGAAGAAGTCGGAGTCCGGGAGGCACACGAGGCCCTCGTAGGTCCCCCTGACTCCGTTTTATTTTTGGAACTTTTCTAAAATACTAAAACCAACAGAAATTATTTTTTTGGAATTTTTGGAGTCGGCTTACTTACCGTACCACATACATACCCCTTTTTCAGGTTTCTGGAGTGTTTCGAAAGGCCTCTCGTATGTGTTTTTCCAGTGTTATAACTTGAATGATATTAGTCTCCTCATTAATGGGTGTACCTGAAATATAATTCTTGATTCTTTGCCCATTCACCACGCTCGGGTTTTTGCCTTCGAAGTTATTAATTTTTATAGCACCGGAGTGATAGACCTCTTCGATAACATATGGACCTTCCCATTTTGAATCCTTTTGTCATGCCATCTTTTAACCTTTTCTTTAAACAATTTAGCATTTTCATAGGCTTGCGTCCTCCATTCATCTAATGAGCTTATATCAAATAACCACTTCTAGTTAAGTTCTTTAATTGCCCAATAAGCCTTATGTTCTAACTCAAGAGGTAAATGACAAGCTTTTCCAAACACCATTTTATATGGAACATACCCATGTGGTTCTTATAAGCAGGTCTATAAGCCCATAAAGCATCATCTAGTTTCTTAGAACAATTTTTCCTTGATCTATTGACAGTCTTTTGCAAGATTAATATTATTTCTCGATTGCTCAATTCAACTTGGCCACTAGACTACGGATGATAAGGTCATGCAATTCTATAGTTAACATCATATTTAGCTAGAAGTTTACGGAAAGCACGATGAATAAAATGTGAACCACCATCAGTCATTAAGTATCTAGGGACTCCAAACATCGGAAAAATAATTTCCTTAAGCATCTTAATAGAAGTGTTATGATCAGCACTACTAGTTGGAATGGCCTCTACCCACTTAGTAACGTAATCAATAGCAACTAAAATATGAATATATCCATTTGAGGAAGGAAAAGGTCCAATGAAGTCAAAACCCCAAACATCAAATGGTTCAATGGCAAGTGAATAGTTCATAGGCATTTCCCGACGTTTACCAATGTTACCAACTCTTTGACATTCATTACATGAAAGGACATACTTGCGAGCATCTTTGAAAAGAGTAGGCCAATAAAAACCAGATTGTAGTACCTTGTGTGCAGTTCTATCACCAGCATGGTGTCCTCCGTATGCCTTGGAGTGACACTTTCGTAAAATCTATCCCTATTCATGCTCAGGTACACAACGTCTAATAACACCATCTACTCCTTTATAAAGATATGGGTCATCCCAAAAGTAATGTCGTAAATCATAAAAGAATTTCTTCTTTTGTTGGTAGGTGAAGTTAGGTGGTATATATTTAGCGACAATATAGTTAGCATAATCAGCATACCAAGGAGTACTATGTGAAGTATTTATAGCAGCAAGTTGTTCATCAGGAAAATTATCATCAATAGGAAGTGGGTCATCAAGAACATTTTCCATTCTGGACAAGTTATCTGCTACCAGGTTTTCTGCTCCCTTCCTATCAACGATATGCAAGTCAAACTCTTGAAGTAAAAGTACCCACCTAATAAGTCTAGGTTTAGCATCTTTCTTTTCCATAAGGTATTTAATAGCAGCATGATCAGTGTGAATAATTACTTTGGAATCAACAATATAAGGTCTAAACTTATCACATGCAAAGAAAACTGCTAAAAATTCCTTTTTAGTGGTGGCATAATTTCTTTGGGCAGCGTCTAGAGTTTTACTAGCATAATGAATAACATTCAATTTCTTATCTACTCTTTGCCCTAGAACAGCACCAACAACATAATCACTAGCATCAAACATAATTTCAAATGGTAAGTTCCAATCAGGTGGTTGAACAATGGGTGCAGAAATCAAAGCTTTCTTAAGTATTTCAAAAGCTTCTACACAATCATCATAAAAAACAAAAGGAATACCTTTTTGAAGAAGATTAGTTAACGGCCTAGAAATCCTTGATGAAACGCCTATAGAAACCAGCATGACCAAGGAAACTTCTTATACCTTTGATAACTTTCGGGCATGGCATTTTCTCAATTGCATCAACTTTAGCTTTATCCACTTCAATACCTCATTCAGAAATTTTATGCCCAAGCACTATGCCTTAATTCACCATAAGATGGTACTTCTCCCAATTCAAGACAAGATTAGTTTCTTCACATCTCTGCAAAACTCGATCAAGGTTGCTCAAGCAATCATCAAAAGAAGTCCCATAAACGGAAAAATCATCCATGAAAACCTCAACAATATTTTCACAAAAATCAGAGAATATAGCAGTCATATGTCTTTGAAAGGTAGCAGGTGCATTGCAAAAAAAAAAGTCATACGCCTATAAGCATAAGTTCCAAAAGGGCAAGTAAAGGTAGTTTTCTCTTGATCCTCTTTCGACACAGGTATTTGAGAAAAACCAGAATATCCACCAAGAAAACAAAAGTCTGTGTGCTTAGATAATCTTTCTAGCATTTGATCGATAAAAGGAAAAGGGTAGTGATCTTTCCTAGTAGCTTTGTTTAATTTCCTGAAATCAATCACCATCCTATAACTAGTTACTATTATTTGTGGAATAAGCTCATTTTTATCATTAGGTAAAACAGTTATACCGCCCTTCTTAGGGACACAATGAACAAGACTTACCCATCTGCTATCAGCAATAGGATAAATTATACCAGCTTCCAGAAGTTTTAATATTTCAGTTCTTACCACCTCCTTCGTCTTAGGATTGAGACAACGTTGTTGGTCAAAGACTGGTTTAGCGTCCGGTTCCATATTAATCTTGTGTTGGCATAGCATAGGGCTTATGCCCTTAAGATCATCGAGAGTATATCCGATAGTAGCTCTGTGCTTCTCTAGAGTTTTAAGTAATCTTCTTTCTTCATGCTCTGAAAGGTTAGCACTAATAATAACAGGATATATCTTCTTTTCATCAAGATAAGCATATTTCAAAGTATCGGGTAAAGTCTTTAGCTCAAACACGGGATCTTCCTTGGGTGGAGGAGGATCCCCTAAAATATCAACCAGTAAGTTGTGTTTAAGAATAGGTGTTTGTTTAAGAAATATGTCATCTATTTCATGTCTTTCATTCATATGCATATCATTTTCATGGTCTAGTAAATATTGTTCTAATGTTTGGTAGGAGGTACAACAATAGAAGCTAGACCAATTATTTCATCCTTACTAGGCAATTCTTTCTCATGTGGCTGTCTACCAAACTTGGAGAAATTAAATTCATGAGACACATCACCAAAGCTTACTTTGACCTTCTCAGTGACACAATTAATTTCAGCATTAATAGTATTTAAGAATGGTCTACCAAATATAATGGGACAAAAGTTATCTTGTTCTGAACGAAGTACTAAGAAATCAGTTGGGTACTTATTTTTTCCACACAAGACTTCAATTTCAGCGGGCGCTATGTCATTCATAATTTCTTGATATAAGGTAAAAGGTATGGCACTAACACTAGCACCCATGTCACACAAGCCATGACAACATTGGTCTCCAATTTTAACAAAAACAACGGGCATGCCAGCAACTGGTTTATTTTTGTCTAACTCATCCCGCTAGGAGATCTTTAACCATAGCAAAATTATGTTATACATTTATTTGTTCAAAAGGCTTAGGTGCTCTATCAGGGCTTTTATTAACCACCGTTGTACCTTAGCGTGTTCCTTAATTCTAATAGGGAAAGGTGGCTTCTCAATGTAAGCAGTAGGAACAGTTGGATCAACATGGCTAACAATTATTTCTTCCTTCTCAATTTTAATAGGTTCCTCTAATTTCTTTTCAATGGGTGGATGATATTTAAACCACTTCTCCTAAGGGAGATCAACATAAGCAGCAAATGATTCACATAAAGAAGCTACTATCTCAGAGTCGAGGCCATATTTATTGCTAAAATCATAGAAACCATTAGTTCCCATAAAAGATTTAACACAATCAAACTTAAGCTTTATACCTGACTCTTTACCTTTGTCTAGTTCCCAATCTTCAGAGTTGCGTTTAATTCTTTCTAGAAGATCCCATTTGAATTCAATAGTCCTATTCATAATGGAACTAGTGGAGGAAGAATCGAGTAGTAGTTGATCGTCATGAGAAAGCCGAGCATAAAAATTTTGTATAATAATTTTTCTTGAGAAATCATGGTTGGGGCAGGTGTGCATCATAGATTTAAGCCTCCCCCAAGCTTCAGCAATACTTTCTCCTTCACGAGGCCAGCAATTATAAATAAAGTTCAGATCACAATGGACTAGATGCAGAGGATAAAACTTCTGACGAAATTCCAGCTTCAAGCAATTCCAGTCCCATGATCCAATATCGTCCAATAGCCTATACCACATTAATGCCTTTCGCTCCAAAGATAAAGGGAACATTTTCTTCTTAACTTTGTCTCTAGACAATCCTGCAAGCTGAAATAATCCACAAAGTTCATCGACAAATATCAAATGATAATCAGGATGAGTCGTTCCATCATATGGATTAGATAAAAGTTTTTCAAGCATACCCGATGGAATCTCACAGTAAATATTTTCAGTAGGTTCAGTAGGTTGAGGAACAATTTCCTCATCTTCAGCTCGAGGCGAAGATGCCCCGATTAAGCCACTCAAAGGGAGACCGTTCATAGCGACAAGCAACAGTAAATTTCAGCACGCATAGAAAATGTTTCCTTACCAATTCCAATTACCAAAGGCGCTTCACTCCCCGGCAACGGCGCCAGAAAAGAGTCTTGATGACCCACAAGTATAGGGGATCAACCGTAGTACTTTCGATAAGTAAGAGTGTCGAACCTAACGAGGAACAGAAGGAAATGATAATTGGTTTTCAACAAGGTATTCTCTACAAGTGCTGTAAGTAACGATAATAGATAGTTTTGTACCAAGATAATTCATAACAAGTAACTAGTGACAATAGTAAGAAAGGTGCAGCATGGTAGCCCAATCCTTTTTATAGAACAGGACAGGCCTAGAAGTACTCTTATATTAAGCAAGCACTCCACCTCTCGCAAGCATGTTCATCATGTAAAGTTGATTCGCGTTCGCTACTTTGATAATTTTCTGTCTAGTCATGTTCATCATGTTAAGTTGATTCGCGTTCCCTACTTTGATAATTTGATATGTGGGTGGACCGGTGCTAAGGTGATGTTCTTACTTGAACTAACAACCTACTTATGATTACCCCCTCTCGCAAGCATCCGCAACTACGAAAGTAGAATTAAGATATATCTAATCATAGCATGAAACATGTGGATCCAAATCAGCCCCTTATAAAGTAACAGACAAACTATGGTTTAAGCTTCTGTCACTCTAGCAACCCATCATCTACTTGTTACTCCATAATGACTTCCCTTAGGCCCATAACATGGTGAAGTGTCATATAGCTGACGTTCACATGACACCACTAAGAGAAGTAAAAACATACATATCATCAAAATATCGAACGAATACCAACTTCACATGATTACTTATAACAAGACTTCTCCCATGTCCTCAGGAACAATAATAAGTACTCACACCTCATCAACATGTTCAAGATCAGAGGTGTAATAATAATGATTAAGGATCTAAACATAATATCTTCCACCAAGTAATCCAACAAGCATCAACTACAAGATGTAATCAACACAACTAGTAACCCACAGGTACCAATCTGAGGTTTTGAGACAAAGATTAAATACAAGAGATGAACTAGGGTTGGAGATGAGATGGTGCTGGTGAAGATGTTGATGAGGATTGGTCCTCCCACGAAGGAGGAAGCGTTGGTGATAACGATGGCTTCGATCTCCCCCTCCCGGAGAGGGATTTACCCAGCAGAATCTGACTGCTGAAGTGCAAAAGGGCCTCTGCCCAGGTTTCCGCCTCGAGATGGCGGCGCTTCGTCCCAAAAGGTTGCTTATGATTTTTTCTAGGGTAAAACACACCATA
This sequence comes from Elymus sibiricus, assembly GCA_039707655.1. Taxonomy (NCBI): domain Eukaryota; kingdom Viridiplantae; phylum Streptophyta; class Magnoliopsida; order Poales; family Poaceae; genus Elymus; species Elymus sibiricus. Next base: position 389,172,108 of record CM077669.1, on the reverse strand, counting down.
TAGGAGAAGAGGGGCGTCGGGAGGCCAACAGGAGCCCCACAAGCCATCAGGGCGCGGCCTGGGGGGTGCCATGTTGGCTTGTGGCCAGCTGGTGGCCCCCCTCTAGTATATTTTTGGCCCAGAAATTCTTAAATATTCAATAAAAAATCTCCGTGAAGTTTCAGGTCATTTTGAGTCTGGTGATTTTTCTGCTTTTTCCTCGGTTTTCAGTCCAGAATTCCAGTTTTCAGATATTTCCCTCTTTGTGATGTACCTTGCATATTCAAAGAGAACGAGCATAAGAATTGTATGATAATAGGGAATAATGGACAAGAATAACGTAAATATGAATAAGAAATCATGATGCAGAATGGACGCATCACATGAGCAGATCAACATTCGGTGCGTGGTCGTCGCGGCGCACGAGCGAAGAGGTGGAGACGGAGTGGCCGCGCGCCTGCTCTTTCACCAACGGGTGGGTGAAGGAGGCAGCGCGCTCTCCGACCATCTCTGTGGCGGCGCCCTCAGGGGCGCCATGGGCGACAGGCGCCGCGCGGGCCCTGGCGGCAGCTCGGCGTGCAGCGCGTTCGCGGCGAGCAGCGGCTTCGTCCATGTGGAGGTTGGCGTCGAGGTCAAAGGCGCGAAAATGGCAAGTCCCCCTACATGGCGCGCCAAATGTTGGAGTCTGGGATCTGCATACAAGAACTTCTTTGTGAACAAGATTTGAACACTGGGGGGCTTGGCTTAGCTACCTACGACTCGACAGCGAACGTAAGAGGATCGACGACGAGCTCGCTGCTGCTCGCCGGACACGACAGGGACACATGAGCTACCCAGGTTCGGGCTACCATTGAGGTGTAGTACCCCACTCCTGCTTTGTGTTGGATTGCTCTGTGGGCGAGAGTTGTGCTCGAGGTACACGAGGTCTTGCGGAGAGAAAATGGCTTGATCCCCTTACATGGAGGCGGTCCTTCCCCCTTTGTAGTGCCTTGGATCTCTTCCCCGAAAACAGAGGTGGGAAAGGGTGGCCACAGGGCGGCAATTCAAAGGGGGATAGGAACTCAGTCCTATCCTGACAAAAGGTGGTCTTCGCCAACTAAAGTTGTCTTCGTGACGCGCCGGTGGGCTCGGTGATGGCATTCGTCCTGTAGTGCCGATCCATTCTGATCTTCTTGAACCGAAGGGGAAACACTTTGGGACTCGCTTCGGGGGAGGCGGGCCCCACCGCCTCCGTTATCACTAGAGTAGAAACGGTCCTGCCTTCACCCTATGTCCTTGCCATCAAATCAGGGGAATTTCGTTTGTGGAGGGGGCCGTGCCCCGCGGCTGGCCCTGTACGAACTGCCTCGCAAAGCTACCCCGCGAGGGAGGCCTCACGAGGCGCTTGCGCCCGCCAAGTTGCCTCGGCAGGGGTTTGCGTCGTGCAAGGGGTCCTGCCTCTCGTGAGGCGAATCTCTTGGGAGAGGAAGGAGGGGGTTTCTTGGTCCGGCCCAGCGTCGTGTGCTGAATTGGCCGGCAGACGGGCCGTGGTACCCCTGGGCCCACTGGGCCAGCAACTAGCTTGCAAATAACGAGTGCAACGGGATTAACAACCCTCTTACCCGCGTTGGGTGCAAGTGTTTGCTCCTTTGTGTGCAGTCACTGAAGATGGGGCTTGCGTGCTAATCCTATTGGTTCGATAAACCTTGGTTCTCTACTGAGGGAAATACTTGTCTATACTGTGCTGCATCACCTGTTCCTCTTCACGGAAAACCCAGCGTAGATCACAAGTATCAGGAAGGATTTCTGACGCTGTTGCCGGGGAGTACCACCAACCTACTATCAAGTAAATTCGCACAAATTATCATTCACTTGTTCTACTTTTTATTTTCTATTATATTTAGTTTGCTTCATACAAAAATAAAAAATACAAAAATATTTATCTTTGCTAGTTGCTAGTTTACTTGTCCTGCTTGTTACTTTGCTTGCTCGGTCACCATATGTGACTTCTCAAATACTAATAACATTGATTTTATTAGTACTCCAATACCACCTGCCACTAGTGCGGAGTTTTATGATATTAATGCTGCATTGCTGAATCTTGTCATGAAAGAACAATTTTCGAGAAGTCCTAATGAGGATCCCGCTGCTCTTCTCAATACCTTTGTTGAATTGTGTGATATGCAAAAGAAAAATAATATGGATAATGATGTGGTCAAATTAAAGTTATTTCTTTTTTCACTGCGAGATAAAGCTAAGGCTTGGTTTTCATCTTTACCACGTAATAGTATTGGAACATGGGATAAATGTAAAGATGCTTTTATTGCCAAGTATTTTCCTCCTGCTACGATCATCTCCCTTAGAAATCAAACTACGAATTTTGAACAACATGATCAAGAACATGTTGCACAAGCTTGGGAGAGTATGAAATTGATGATTAGAAATTGCCCTACTCGTGGTTTAAACTTGTGGATTATTATCCAAACTTTCTATGCTGGACTAAACTTTGTATTTAGAAATCTTCTAGATTCTGCTGCAGGTGGTATCTTCATGGAGGTGACATTAGGAGAGGTCACCAAACTTCTGGAAAACATCATGACAAACTACTCTCAATGGCATACCGAAAGAGATCCAACTGGTAAGAAGGTAAATTCTATCGAAGAAATGACTACTTTGAGTGAAAAAGTGGATGCTCTTATGAAAATGGTTGCTAGGAAGAATGCTCATGTTGATCCCAGTGATGTGCCTTTTTATACCTTGATTGAGCAAAATGATGATGCTATTGATATGAAATTTATCTTGCGAAACAATTTCAACAACAATGCCTATAGAGGGAATTTCAATGCTACACCATATCCCGGGAATTCCTCTAATAATTATGGCAAGTCTTATGGAAATTCTTATGGAAATTCTTCTACAAATAATAATAGGATATCCTTCGATCTTGAGAACACCATTAAAGAATTTATTAGTTCTCACAAGATTTTTAATACTATGGTAGAAGAAAAGTGGCATAAAGTTCACGAGTTGGCTAAAAGCATGGATAGGATTGCTCTTGATGTGTAAACTCTTAAAAATAAAAAATTTCCACCCAAGCATGATTTTAATGAGACTATTAAATCTATCCAAATATCTATTAATGAAAGTAAGGAGAGGACCAATAAGTTGAATGCTAAGCGGGAATTCTTAGAAGGCTCTTCCACCCGGTTTTTACCGAAATCATGATGAAGTTCTTAAAATGAGTAGTAATACTTCTCCTATTGAATCTTTATCTACCAATTTTAAAGTAAATGATAAAGGGACTAAAGATGAGTCAACTTTAGCTAGAGAGCACCCCGTTTACTTGAAGGGTGATGATTCTGATGTTGAAATTAAAAAGGTGGGTTTCGAGAGGTTAAAACTTTAACTACAGATGTGCCCACTATCTTGGATTACAAGGACTTTAATTATGAAAGTTGCTCTTTAGTAGAATGTATTTCCTTGTTGCAATCCATTATTATCTCACCCAATGCTTATGAACAAAATAAAGCTTTTACTCAACATATAGTAGATGTAATGATAAAAGCTTATGATGAGAAACTTGAGCTTGAAGTTTCTATTCCTAGAAAATTGCATGATGAATGGGAACCTACTATCAAAATAAAGCTGAAAGAATATGAATGCAATGCCTTGTGTGACCTTGGTGCTAGTGTTTCAACAATACCTATATAAGTATCTTTGTGATGTGCTTGGTCTCACTAATATTTAAGATTGTTCCCGAAACTTGCATCTTGTGGATTCTACCATCAAGAAACCTTTGGGTAGAATAAATGATGTGCTTATCCTTGCAAATAGAAATTATGTGCCTCTATATTTCATTGTGCTTGATATTGAATAAAATCCTACTTGTCCAATAATACATGGAAGACCTTTCTTACGAACTATAGGTGCAACTATTGATATGCAAGAGGGAAACATAAGGTTCCAATACCATTAAAGAAATGGATGGAACACTTCCCTAGGAAGATAATTAAACCACCTTATGAATCTATCATGAGGACTACTTATGGGTGGAGTGTCAAAGATGACAACACTTGAAACTATCCATTATGCCCAGCTAGGGGCGTAAAACAATAGCGCTAGTTGGGAGGCAACCCAATAGTCATCTTTATTTTTGCTTTTTACTTTCTGTTTTACGTGTGATAAAACGATTATTGCCTCTGTAATGATTGTGTTTTTATGTTTAAAATTAGTGTTCGTGTCAAGTAAAGCCTTTGGAATGACTCACAAGATGAGTAGAATTGATACGATGAAAAACCAGAAATTTTAGCGTTTAGTGCAAAATTTCTCTAATTTTACTGGAACATTGTTTTGATCTAAATTATTTTACAAATATTTATATACAAATTCTTCAGGTTGTCCTAATTTTTCAGAACTTTTAGAGTTACATAAGTATAGGTTCTCTACAGATCTTTACAGACTGTTCTGTTTTAGACAGATTCTGTTTTTGCTTGCATAGTTTGCTTGTTTTGATGATGCTATTGATTGTATCGGGGGGTATAAGCCATGGAGAAGTTATAATACATTACCTTATGCAATAATAAAATAAGATTCAATTTATAACTGTACCTAAAGTATTTGATATGTTTGCTATACTAACGGATCTCACGAAGGTTTTGTTGAGTTTTGTGTGCTAAAGTTTTCAAGTTTTGGGTCCTATCACGATGGATGAAGGAATAAGGAGTGGCAAAAGCCTAAGCTTGGGGATTCCCAAGACACCCCAAGGTAATATTCAAGGAAGACTCAAGTGTATAAATTGGGGATGCCCCAGAAGGCATCCCCTCTTTTGTCTCAATCCATCGGTATGTTACTTGGAGCTATATTTTTATTCCTCACATGACATGAGTTTTGCTTGGAGCGTCGTGTGCTTTAGTTTGATTCTGTTTTAGTCTTTCACAATCATTGTTTGATAGACACACCCACTTGAGAGAGACACAAGAACACCATGATTTGTTAGAATACTCTTTGTGCTACACTTATATCCTTTGAGCTTAGTAGTTGCTCTAGTACTTCATTTATATCTTTTAGTGCACGGTGGCGTATAGATTTTATAGAAATAATTGCACTCTCGTTCTTCACTTATATTTGTTTGAGAGTTAATAAATAGTGAAAGTAATTTGCATGGGTTATAAGCCTAGTCCAAAAATAATAGGTATCCAATGTGTGCATAATCAAAACCACGTGTAGCACATAAGAGAAATTTTGGGTTAATGATATTGATGTGGTAATATGAAAGGGCATGAGTGCATGATCATTGGTTAGTAAAAGTTTCGTGAATTAGAGGGTGTTAACTTGCTGTTCATCTAAATATTTTTATAGCATGGTGATGATGTGTGAGCATACTTATTCCTCGTTGAAATCCCAGTGTTGTTTAAATCCGAGGCGCGCGATGGTTAACTCCTCCCAACCTCCTCCCTAGCAGCATGCGAGTAGTACTTTGCTTCGAGAGAGCTAATAAAATCTTGCAATAAGTATGTGGGTTCTTTATAAATAATGTGAATCCATGGATGTACGCACTCTCACCACCTCATATTTGCTAGCCTCTTCGGTACCGTGCATTTACCATTCTCACCTCGAGGACCGGTGCAACCTTTGGCGGTGCATCCAAAACCCGTGACATGATACGCTCTGTTGCACATAAGTCTCATTATATCTTCCTCAAAACAGCCACCATACCTACCTATTATGTCATTTCCATAGCCATTCCGAGATATATTGCCATGCAACTTCCAGCGTGACATCATATGACTAGTACTTTCATTGTCATATTGCTTTGCATGATCTTATAAGCTGACATAGTTTTTGTGGCAAAGCCACCGTTCATCATTTTTTATACATGTTACGCTTGATCATTGCACATCCTGGTACACTGCCAGAGGCATTCATATCGAGTCATACTATAGTTTTCATGTTGAGTTGTAAGTAAACAAAAGTGTGATGATCATCATTATTAGGGCACTGTCTCAGTGAGGAAAGGATGATGGAGACAATGATTCCCCTACAAGTCGGTATGAGACTCCGAACAAAAAATAAAAGAAAGAAAAGAAAGAAAAAGAGAGAGAAGGGACAGTGCTACTACCTCCTTTTCCACACTTATGCCTCAAAGTGGCACCATGTTCTTCATATAGAGAGTCTCTTGTTTTGTTACTTTCATATGCTAGTGGGAATTTTTCATTATAGAACTTGGCTTGTATATTATGATGATGGGCTTCCTCAAATGCCCAAGCTCTTCATGAGCAAGCAACTTGGATGCACACCCACTTAACTTCATTTGAGCTTTCATACACTTATAGCTCTAGTGCATCCGTTGCATGGCAATCCCTACTCCTCGCATTGATATCTATTGATGGGCATCTCCATAGCCCATTGATATGCCTAATTGATCCGATACTTTCTTCACCACTTGTACCCCTTTGAAACCTACCACCACATTCGATTTCACCTTTATGCTATATCCATGGTTCACGCTCATATATTGCGTGAGTAATAAAAGATGAAGTGCATTAAGAAGTATGATCCAACTGCCTGACTTGACACTGTGGTGCTTGACATTTGTATTTATGTTGTGAAGACGGATCCATGCTATTCTTATATGATAAAATGAATAGGGGGTGAACATTCTTTAAGGATTGTATATTTTGGAACTTGATGATTATGTTCCTTATGTTTATTAGTATTACTATGTTCATGCTTGTTAATTCATTGTTTCTCAATGATCATACCTGCAATATAGTACATGTTGGGTAGCATGTCACATCAAAAATTCTGTTTTTATCAATTACCTACTCAAGGACGAGCAGGAATTAAACTTGGGGATGCTTGATACGTCTCCAACATATCTATAATTTTGATTGTTCTATGCTATAATATTATCATTCTAGGATGCTTTTTGGGTGATTATTTACCAATTCATATTATTTTTTAGCACTAACCTATTAACCCAGTGCCCAGTGCCAGTTGTTGTTTCCTGCGTGTTTTTGACTTTTCAGGTTTATAGTAACAAACGAAGTCCAATTGCCTCGAATTTTTTTTATGATTTTTTCTGGACCAAAAGAAGACCTGGAAGCCTCTGGAGGAGACCGGAGGCCGCACGAGGGAGCGAGCATGTAATAGGGTGCGCCCAGGGGGTGGTCGTGCCCTGTTGTGTGCTGGCCCCCTCGGGTGGCCCCCGACGCCCCTCTCTGGCCTATAAATTTTCGTTAATGCCAAAAACCTAGAGAGCCGCCCGAAACACTTTTTCCGCCGCCGCAAGTCTCTATTCCGCCGTGTGCCCATCTGGAGCCCTGCTCCGGTGCTCTACTGGAGGGGGATCGATCACGGAGGGCCTCTACGTCAACCTTGCTTCTCCCATGGTGATATGTGAGTAGTTCCCTACAGACCTACGGGTTCGTAGTGACTACCTAGACGGCTATGTCTCTCTCTCTTGATCTTCAATACAAAGTTCACCGCATCTTCACGGTGATCTATTGTAACTCCCAAGATGCGGTCCTATCCTTATTTTGGCTCAAGGGCCTCGATAGGGATAGAAGCACATCTCCTCGTTTCGCAAGAATGGATATCGTTACAAGTACATGTAAAGAAGAGATGAGTATATGGAATTGGCTTACACTCGCCACAAGCTACATCAATATCACATCAATACAACATCATATCCAAACATCATACATAAGAGCAGGGTCCGACTACAGACGAAAACAAACGATAAACTGACATCCATCCTTGCTATCCCAGGCTGCCGGCCTGGAACCCATCCTAAGATCGATGATGAAGAAGAAGACCTCCAAATCAAACAAGCATCGCTCTCACGTCAAAGCATCGCATTACCTATACCTGCAACTATTGTTGTAGTAATCTGTGAGCCACGGTGACTCAGCAATCTCATTTCCAAGGGTATCAAGACTAGCAAAGCTTAATGGGTGAGATATGGTTAAGTGGTGAGGCTGCAGCAAGCACTAAGCATTTATTTGAGTGGCTAACTTACGAGTACAAGAATAAGGGGGGTGATCGTCGCATAAACGGATGTGAACTAGTAATGATCACTAAGTGAGCCTGACCACCTACTTACGGTCAAACATAACCCCACCGTGTTCTCTTTCGGAGCAGGCCTCGCGAGAAGAGACGGTCATGGTTACGCACATGGTTGGTGTATTTTTATTAGAGTTTACTTCAAGTTCTCTATGACCGGATGTTAAACAAATTTCCAAGTTGCCACATAACCGCAGGCACGGCTTCTCAAAAAGATTTAACCCTGCAGGGGTGCTCCAACTTATCCATCACAAACTAACCACAACCTGCGTTGGAACTCCTCAACCGCGGGATAACCCATAGTATTTGCGGAATCCCGATAGAAAATCTCAACCTCGAGATAGCCCAAAGTGTCCTCGAAATCCTGCGCACAAGACGTTCGAGAAAGGTAAAACAAATCCAGCAAGGCCGCCCGACGTGCCGACAATCCCGATAGGAGCCGCGTATCTCATTCTCAGGGCACAATCGGATGAGCGCAGCATACAATGGCCTGATAGAAATCATCCGAGTTGCCCCTGGTTGGCCCCGCACACGACTCTGTTTAGGACCAGCACTGGCCCTCCCTGTATGATGTTGAATTAACTCCTCGGGTTCATGACGCCCTATGCTTTAGTAACGGTGTTTAGTATTAATATGTTGGGAAAATATAGTACCAATGTTGGGCCTTGCCAGAAGAGTTTTATCCCAAAACAAAAATCAAGGGGGTCCCCATAACAACCCCGATCATGTTAGGACCGCTCAATATGGAACATAACACCGGTACACAAGTAACTAGGGCGGCAAAAGTGGAACAAAACAACGAGCCAAAGGCCAAGCCTTCCACCTTTTACCAGGTATATATGTGCATCAAATTAAATAGCAGTAATATTGTGATATCTCAAAATATCCATGTTGGCACATGGAAACAATTTGCACCTGCAACTAGCAACGCTATAAGAAGGGCTGAGCAAGCGGTAACATAGCCAAACAATGGTTTGCTGGGATGTGGAGGGTTAGAGGCTTATCATGGCATTTTGGGAGGCTTGACAAACAAGTGGTAGGTAGCGAGACATGGCGATAGAAACGAGACAACTAGCATGGCAATGATAGTAGTGGTATCCAGGGAAATGGTCATGTTGCCTGAGATCCCGCTTGGAAGAAGAACGAATCCATGAAGAAGATGAACCAACGTAGTCGAACGAATCCTTACACACCAAACGCTTTCGGTACTCTATCAAGAAGAAGCAAATCCGAAAACAACAAACAACACATGATAAACCCCACAACATATGCATGACATGATGCGCAAACAAATATGATGCATGTTCGGTTTAATTATGCATGGCATGGCAAGCACAACAATCAAACACTACAAATTAAGTGAAGTTCAATATGCAACGAGTTGCATATTGACGAAACTCCATATTCGAATCATTTAGTTTGCTCTTGTGTAGGTACTCATCAACATTAAATGTTGTTTAACATGGGTGGTCATGGCATAAGGTGAAGATGGAATTAAAGCAATTTTAAATGGAGAAGGTTAACATACATAGAACAAAATAATAACTCTCCATATTAAGAGAAATACGGTTAATGTTGTTTAACTAAATAGTCATTTGAAATGTTTTTCATCATGGAAAGAGGTGAAGCATCCGCAACTACATCATCTAGGCATTTTAAATGAGGCCGGAAACAACATATAGCATTTCCCGAAACGACCTCTTATGCAATTTTACCATTTGGTCCAGATCTGAACTAACCATATTTCACTGTTGGTAAACAGCAATATAAAATGCACCATGTGATTCTACACGTTTTTCTAGTCAAGTTACATATATGGAACATTTTAATCGGAGCTACGGTTATTTAGTTATGAAATAAATCATTTTAGCATGGCAATTATGAAAATTAATACAAATAGCAAGGTTAAGAATTTTAAACATGCATAAAAGTGGGATATTATTAATCTACACGAATTTTTGAGCATTTTACATATATATAAAGTTTTTACATACGAGGTACGGTTTGAGAGCTATTATATGCATGAAGTCTAGGGGGGGTTCTGCAAAATCTGAAATTCACTCGATAATTGATAAAATAGCAGAATGTAAAAAAAACTACAGCGGGCCGAATCTGGGCAAACTGGGCTACAACAGTACATGGGCGCAACATAATAAAATGTGCACTAGGCACTGCATAAGGTGGAGGGTGGGCACGGGCTCACCATGGGCTTGGCCCAGGTCGGTGGAGGCATGCGTGGGCCGGTTCGGTCGCTGCAGCAGGCGGGCGCGGGGCTAGCGGGACGCGGGCTAGCTGGGCCTTGCACATGGGCCGATCTGGAGCTAGCGCAGGTGTGGCCCAGCCGGCGCCAAGGGATGCGGTCCCGACGCGGGCGTCCACGAGCGCGAGGCGCTGGAGGCCTTGACGGGCGCTGGCGGTTGGAGCGGGGCTTGGTTAACGGGGCGCTGCGATGGGAGGTCGGGCTTCCCTGCCTGACGCCAAGCGAGCAGAGGTCGGCGGAGCACGGGATGGCAACGGCGGCGGTCGGATCCGGCCGGGAAGGGCCGCAGCTGAAGAAGGCCGGCCGGATCTGGTGATTCCCTGCGTTGAATGGATGGCACGACGCCCGTCGAGCTCCATCAATGGTGCGGGTTCCCTGTCCATGGAAGAGAGAGGGAGAGGAAATGAGAGAGAGATAGGAGGGGGAGGGAGAGAAGAGAGATGGTGGGGCTCGCCTAGGTGGAGGTCCCCTCTGGTCACCGGCGGTGCCCGGTCCGGCGAGGTGGCAACGTGGTCGAGGCAGGGGCGACTGGTCGGGAGAGAGCTCGAGATCGAGCTCCTTTCGATCTGGAGCGGGTGGTACGACGCGGTGGATCTGGGTGGCTACAGGGAGGCTCTCTGGGTCGTTGGATCTGGGATCTGGCGGTCCACATCAAAGGGGAGGGGCTGGATAGGGTTGGTGGAGTGGATCTCGTGGCTGGTTGGCTCGGCGCTGAAACAGAGGGAGTTGGGTGGCAGCGGCTGCGAGGTGGATGGGACAGATGCCTAAAAATTAGGGTTTGGACAGCTTTGGCTAGGGGTTGCACTGCTATATATAGCAGGTGGGTAATAGGAGGTTTTTTTGCACCGTTCTTGACACTTCGACCGCGTAGGCTAGGGTAGGTCTAAGTGGGCTGTGTAGAAGGGGTTGGGCCAAGTAGAGAGGGAGGTTTGCGGCCCGACAACGGAGTTTTATAAACCAAAGCACGTCCAATAATTAAAACGATGACGGGGCCGCTACGGTTGACCATTTGGGTATGAAACGACCCCCGATTGCGACGAAATTTGGCAGGCGGTCTACCTACAATAAAACAAGACCGCACACGAAGTTTCGACCCAATCCGAGAATATTTTATACACACTTTTAAAACAATATTTTACCGATGCCGCGGGCGCGTGCGTGTGTGGTTGGTCTCGAAACGGTCGACGACATGAACGGAGAGAACCGGCAACTACGAACGGATGCAAGTTTTGAAAACTGATGGAACGGAGTGCCGATGCAATGTGGATGATGCGAATGATGCGATGATGAATGCGACAACCAGATAAATCACACGGCGACAACGGGATAAAAGGGGAATCTTTTGGAGCGTCGGTCTCGGGCTGTTACATCTATTCAATGTAATCACTTTGTGCACTGCGTTTGTTGGGATCCGATGTATTGTGGGTTTTTGTTCAGATTATTCATGAAAACGATTTGAGTCTTCTCTGATTTCTATTATGATTCTTATTTACATGATTATTATAGCTTTGTAAATCTCTCTGATCTATTGAAATAGTTTGGCCAAATAGATTGATATTTCTTGAGTGAGAGGGGTGATTGTAGTCGGTTCAACCTGATGGTTTTCTATATCCCAGTGAAAATTAGGGGACAAGATACGTCTTTGTGTTGTTTCCACTAAGGATAAAACGATGGGGTTACTCTGTTTTACACTCTAGATGCAAGCTGGATAGCGGTCGATGGGTGGAGTAATAGTAATAGGTGCAGACAGGAGACGGCCTATTTGCTTATGGACATGATGCCTATATACACATGACCATTGTCGTGAATAAATATTGCATAACTATGCACTTTTTTATCAAGTGCCCAAGAGTAATTTGTTTACCCACCGTATGCCTACTACATGAGAGATGCCAGTAGTGAACACTACGGGCCCCGGGTTATTCCTCCTATATATTTACAAAAGATTTCAATACCTTGCTGCAATTGATTTCCTTTTATTTTATTTTGCACTTTATAATATTCAACTTTCATCCATATACTTCACTAGCTTGCAAATAACGAGTCCAAGGGGATTGACAACCCTCTTGCCCGCGTGGGGTGCAAGTGTTTGCTCCTTTGTGTGCAGTCGCTGAAGACGGGGGTTGTGTGCCACTCCTATTGGTTCGATAAATCTTGGTTCTCTACTGAGGGAAATACTTATCTATACTATGATGCATCACCCGTTCCTCTTCACGGAAAACCAAACGCAGATCAGAAGTATCAGTGCATCAGAGAGCGTGGAAAGCAATGAAGGATGTTTTCCAAGCCTTATGGCCCGAAGTGGTACATGTGCCCGAAGACATGGTTGTCCTAGCCGAACAGCTAAAAAGAGCTCGGCGCCGGATCCAGGCTTGGATGGTGTCCGCCTGTCAAGAAGGAGCGAGGGAGGCCTGGGCCATAGTGAAGAGCTAGTATACAGGTCTTGATACAACAGAGCTAGCCGAGGTAGGACCTATGGGGCCGGATGGCGCAGAGATACCCACTAGTCTTGTGTACGAGAGCGTTATGCCTACTACCCAGTTTCGCAGAAAGACTGTGCTCTAGACACCTTAATAGATGGACTAGACCGGGTGTAATAAGTATGTATGACTGTATGTACCGAAGTACTTTATGTCATTCATTCAAACCACATTTCCGAACTCTGTCAGCCAGCCGTCGACTTCCACCTCCTCGGCCAATGGCCAAGGAGTGTCACATACTACTGGTCAAAGTAATCCGACCAGATGCTTCAGGTGACAAGGCAATATGGCTATACGGCTCAAAAGACAAGAGGGAGGTGGAGAGTTATGTTATATTATTTTTTAACGTAAGAAACATCTTTCGAGGAACAGAATTCTTCCAACAGTTCCTTTCCTAGGGTGATTGTGCCAAGCACATGTGTCCGAAGACTGGTGACCTCGGCGGTAAGCCCTTGATCGGGGTTTGAAAGACCCTTTTCCACATTAACCCTATGTCATGGCCGGCCAATTTGTATGTTAAGAGTGCAAGCTTTCGGCTTTGTCCGCCCGAGGTACTACACCGGATGACCCGGGAGTAACGATCGCAGTGGTGCTCCCTTTGCCCCTTAGCCGAATTATCAGAAACATAAGGGGCAAGCACAGGAGCCGGGCAACCCAGTTTGGTTAAATCTTAAATCAATTTGATGCATATTATGTCTTAAAAGACAATAGTGTATAAGGGGTGGAATAACGCGTGTTTTGAAAAGAACAAGCGATACTATCTCTCGAAGTCATTTAAAAGATGATTCGTGGTTTGGGAAAAAAGAAAATGGAAAGGGGGTAAGTTATATATATACAATGCTCAGGAGTGTCAACCGTAGAAGCGTCGGAGCAGCGCTGCATTCCATGGATTGGGCTCTAGGCGACCGTCCTCTCACTACTGCGGGATGGTCCAAAGACGACACATCAATCAGAGACCCTTCGAAAAAACTGTTTGTGATGTACACCATAGCATGTGTGATGTAACATTAGGAAAAAAGCGTTTTTAATGTCGTAACGTCACACACATTTCGAAAATATAATTGTGTGCAATGTCGCACAAACAGTTTTTCCAAAAAATGTGTGTGTGATGTTGTCTATTATTGCACACGATTGGAAAAAACGTAAACGTGTGTGAAGCTTTGGACACGGTTTTTACAAATGATGTGTGTGTGATATACTATATCATTGCACACAGTTATTATAATGCAACCGTGTGTGATGCCATGCACACAGTTTTTGCAAACAGTGCGTGTGTGATGTTGCATATCATTGCACACGGTGTTAAAAATGCAAACGTGTGTGATGCCTTAAACACGTTTTTTTTGCATACATTGTGTGTGCGATGTAGCCTGTCATCGCACACACTTTCATAAATGGAACCGTGTGTGATTCCTAAAATTATTAGTTTTCCAAAAAATAATGGTTTGTGCGATATGTTTGAAGGCGACTGACATTTTCCTTCGTCGTTTGACTTGTAATTTTTTCTACACTTAACATGCACCATAGAATCCTCCCTGTTAAAATTTGGCACTTTTCAGAGATCATTTGCTATATTTGAGTCATTAACTGCATTTCCAGTCATTTAATGGATATAATTCAAATTTAAACTACGAATGCATGAAACATTATGCAAAAATGATTTGAAAAATCATATTTAGGGTATTGAGTATATTTGTATGCCTCATACAAGAAATGAATATAAATTTATTAGAAATATGTGGCAAGAATCAACCGCGAACATGGAGTTTATTGGTATTGAAATTATAAAAACTTTAAATGAAGTCTGAAAAATATGAAACTTGGCATAGTGTCATGGTATGACCTCACAATGATGTGGTAAAAATTTGAGAAGGTTTCACATTTGTTTGATGTACATCCTTTAGAAAGCTGACAACCACCGTGGAACGATCATGGTTTCAAGAGTGAATGCACCAAATTGGTGGCGAACTTATGTTTTCCTTTATCATTTGACCTTGAATTTTTTTTCTACAGTTAAGATACACCATAGAATCATCCACATTAAAATTTGGCATTTTTCGGAGCTCATTTGCTATAATTGAGTCATTAACTACATTTCTAGTCATTTAACGGATACATTCAAATTTGACCTACGAATACAAAAAAAAGTATACAAAAATGATTTGAAAAATCATATTTAGGGCAGTGAGTATATGTGTATGCCTCATACAAGAAATAAATATAAAATTCAAATATCTATGTGGCAAGAATCAACCGTGAACATGAAGTTTATTGGTATTTTAATTCTAGAAAATATAAATAATGTCTAATAAATACAAAACTTGGCATGGTGTCAATATAAGACCTCAGTATACTGTAATAAAAATCTGAGAAGGATTCACAATTATTTTGCTGGTGTAAGGGCAAAAATCAAATGGCAAGAAAGCACACACATGTGTACTAAATTCTTATTGGTGAAGAGATTGAAGCCTTGGATCGATGACATGGCATGAATCTATCCGTCCATACTTCACAGCCAAGAAAAATATCTAGCCTTATCTCCTCACCTCGTACTCTACCACATCCACACATATATCTAACTAGCATCAATCCAACCTCCTGTAGAACCACGAACATGACACACACTTCTACCATGCCATGGCCGGCGAGGCAGACGATGCATGCTCCAAGCTCCGACTAGGAGCAGGACACGGCGGGGTCGCTCGGCGTCGGGCGGCCGTGCGTGAAGCAGGTGCCATGGACGCCATGAGGTTCGTCATCGGCCATAGATGCGAGCACGAGCACGAAGCGGCCGTACAGCTCCGGGATCTCTATCTGGTGGCACAACTGCTTCAACAAGTGATGCATCCCAAGAGGCAGCGTCATGGAGGCGCAGTTCGTGGCCATGTAAGCTAGCTTCCGGTTCATCTCTTTCAAAGAATCCATCCACCAGGCTGGCTGCTAGCTAGCTTGCCGGATAGTACTAATCTTATCTTGTTTTTTGTATGTCCAAGTATGATGTCTCTAGCCATCGATTCTTGATTCTTCTCATCCATCAAGATTCTCCAAGACATTAAACTTATCACAAAATCTCTCTTGTGAAGTCCTGAACTTTCTCTTGCTATACTTTTTGAAAAACAATTAAGCATAACTAGTGTAAGAACTAATTTCAAGTAGGATATTTGAGTATGTAATGTAAAAAAATCATTAAAAATAGAAATAAAATTCAAAATAATCCAATGTTTTTTTGTGTGTTAGATACTTTAGTGCATGAGGTACGCTCCAACTTTCAGCTCATTTGGACATTTGAGTCACTGTTAGGAAAAAAGACAAATTGGGTGAGAACAATACATGAACAAAAAACTTTTTTATAGACCCCAAATTTGTCTTTTTTGCCGAGGGTCACTCAGATGTTCAAATAATCTGAAATTTGGAGCGATCCTCACGCACCAAATTCTCTACCATGCAAAAATAATTGGAATTTTTTGAATTTTTCTAGAATTTGTTCTGATTTTTTTACGATCGAAGGTGCAGATGAGCCTCAGCACTAAATCCCTGCTCTGTGTAAGGATTTACTTTTTTTAACCTTGTAACCCTTTTCTCTTGGTTTTTCAGGATGAGATACAATAAGAAATCTAGGAAGGTTTGGGAGTTGATGTCATTGATAAACAAGAGACCGATGAAGCTTTACGACGTAATTAGATGTGATTGCTAGTTGTATATGTTGGCTGTCATGTGATGTGAGATAGTACGTTTGTACTTTTGTATGTTGTATAACAAAGCTTGAAAAGAAATCATATAGTGGATTTTGAATGTGCATTTTTGCGTTATGTTTGATTGTCAAAAGATGATCATAGTAAATTGATTACGTTTAGCTGATTTTAGGACTAATTAACACATCGTTAAGATCACACGTTGCACACTGTTTTTTGGATCCAATTGTGTGTGATGGCAACAATGAATCGCACATTACATACAGTTTTCATGAAATAACTGTGTGTGATGCTAATCCAAATTGCAAACAGTTTTTGTGTTGAACTGTGTGGGATGTATTGCGTGTGCGGTGGACCCCCCTATCGCCCACACTAGCAAGGTGACGGTTTGAAAGTGCATCACTGAAAGGGGTTAAAAACCGTTTGTATAGCACGTCGCTACACCATTGTCTGGATGCCGAATTCGGTAAGCTCCTCCGATCATTACTTGGTCGATAATGAACGGTCCATACCATCTAGGTGAGAGCTTGTGCTTCTGCTTCTCTGGATGTAGGCTCATGACGAGGTCCCCGATGTTGAAGTCCTTACCACAAACCTCCCTACGGTGGTAGCGTCGGGCTTGCTGTTGGTAGATAGCAGATCGTGCCCGAGCGATGTTGCGCTCTTCCTCGAGACCGTCCAAGGCGTCCTGCCGATCGAGCTTGGCTTCCCGCTGCTCATACATGCGTACCCGAGGTGCGTTATGTATGATGTCGCAAGGAAGAACTATCTCGGCACCTTACACCATAAAAAATGGTGTGTATCAGGTTGATCTATTCGGTGTGGTGCGCAAACCCCATAAAACGGAATCGAATTCCTCGACCCATTTGCAGTCAGCTTTTTTAAGGAAACGTACAAGCCTTGGCTTGATGCCACTAAGGATTAGTCCGTTGGCCCGTTCCACGTACCCATTTGACTGCGGGTGGTATACGGACGCATAATCGAGCTTGATGCCCATTTTTGCACACACATCTTTGACCAATTTGGTCGTGAAGTTTGACTCATTGTCTGTAATCAGGTTGTGTGGAATACTGTAACAGTGTATTATCCCTGAGATGAACTCAATTACATGGGTAGCGTCAGCCGAGGTGACTGGCTTTGCTTCAATCCACTTAGTGAATTTTTCAACCATGACCAGTAAGTATTTATTTTTTCTTGATCCGCCCTTGAGTGGGCCGACCATATCTAGGCTCGAAACCGCGAAAGGCCAAGTGATGGGGATAGTTTGGAGAGCCGCAGGAGGCATGTGGCTTGGTTTGGCGAATACTTGACAGCCCGGGAAATGCTGTACTAACACCGAGGCGTCGGTGCCCGCAGTTGGCCAATAGAAACCAGCTCTGATTGCCTTGCTAACCAAAGTCCGAGCAGCATCGTGATGTCCGCTCATGCCGAAGTGTATCTCTTGAAGTAAGTTTTTCCTTCCTCCTCGGATATGCATCGTTGGAGGACGCCCGTGGTACTCATTTTATAGATCTCTCCTTCATGAACCTTATAGGCTTTAGATTGCCGTACGATCTGTCGTGCGTCGGTTTGGTCAACGGGGAGCTCTTTGTGGAGTAGGTATGCGAGGAGCAGCTCTATCCAGGATGCGATAACCGCCATGACTTCATGCACGGAATCTGTTTCCTGGATTGCCGAGCCGCCAACTACACCTTGTCCTTCATCATCTTCGGGCGAGGCATGTTGCCCGACATCGCTTGACTCCGACGTTCCTTTATCGCCTTGTCAGACTACGGATGGCTTGAAGAGCTGCTCGAGGAAGGTATTGTCCGAGACTTCATCCCGTTTTGCGCCCATTCGGGCGAGTATATTTGCGGCCTGGTTGCTATCTCGGGGTATGTGATGAAATTCCAGCCCCTTGAACCTAGCCAAGATTTGTAAGACGGCATTTCGGTATGTTGTCATCTTCGGGTCTTTGGCATTGAATTCGCCGTTGACCTGCGAGATGGCGAGGTTGGAATCACCTCGGACCTCCAGGCATTTGACACCCATGGAGACTGCTATCCAGAGTCCGTTTAAAAGGGTTTCGTATTCGGCCGTGTTGTTGGAGTCCGTGTACATATTTTGTAGCACATATCGGATATTGTCGCCCATGGATGACGTGAGTACGATGCCAGCCCCTAGACCAGCAAGCATTTTGGAACCATCAAAGTACATGGTCCAATGCTAATAGGTGTTGTACTCTCGAGGGAGTTTGGCTTTCGACCATTCGTCCATGAAGCCAGCCAGCACTTGAGATTTAATAGCTCGGCGTGGTCGGTAGGTGATTTCAAAAGGTAGGAGCTCTATGGCCCATTTGGCAATACGCCCCGTCGCATCCATGTTGTTAATTATGTCGCTTAATGGGACATCAGATGCGACGGTTATCGAGCACTCTTGAAAGTATTGCCGGGGTTTTGTTGATGCCATGAAGACGGCATAAGCTATCTTTTGATAGTGAGGGTAACATGTTTTGCAAGGGGTTAAGACTTCAGAGATGTAATAAACGGGCCTCTGGACCTGGAACTTGTGACCCTCCATGTCTCATTCAACCATGAGCACAATGCTAACCACCTGGTTTGTGGCCGAGATGTATACTATCATCGGCTCACATACACCTGGGGCCGCCAGGATAGGATTAGTAGCAAGGAGAGTTTTGATGTCTTCGAGGGCCGCCACAGCCTCCTTTGTCCATACGAATGTCTTTGTCTGCTTTAACAGCTTGTATAGAGGCAAGGCCTTCTCCCCAAGTCTTGATATGAAGCGGCGTAATGCCACCATGCATCCTGCCAGTTTTTGTATGTGTTTGAGCTCTGTTGGTACCTCCGAACGGTCCAAGGCTCATATTTTCGTCGGATTGGCCTCGATTCCTCGACTAGATACGATAAAGCCGAGGAGTTTGCTGGCTGGAACTCCGAAGACGCATTTCTCTAGGTTGAGCTTATTTTGATATTCCCGTCTAGCGAATGTATCACGGAGGTTGTTTACCAACTGTCTGACGTGTTTGGTTTTGACAACCACATCGTCAATGTAGGCCTCGATGGTTTTGCCGATGTGATTCTCCAGGCATTATTGAATCATGCGTTGGTATGTGGTGCCGATGTTCTTTAGTCCAAAGGGCATCGTCTTAAAACAGAATGACCCGTAAGGTGTGATGAATGATGTTGCCGCGTGGTCGAATTCTTTCATCTTTATTTGATGATATCCTGAATAGGCGTCTAGGAAGCTCAGTGACTCGTGTCCTGCTGTGGCATCCACTATTTGGTCGATACATGGTAACAGGAAGGGGTCCTTGGGGCAGGCTTTATTGAGGTCTTTGAAATCGACACACAAGCGCTAGGACCTGTCCTTCTTTGGTACCATGACCAAGTTGGCCAGTCAGTTAGGGTGCTTTATATCTCGGATGAACCTGGCCTCTAGTAGTTTAGCCAGTTCCTTGCCCATTGCTTGACGCTTGGTTTCAGAGAAACGTCGAAGCATTTTTTTGATAGGCTTGTAGCCTCTTAATAGGTTTAGGTTGTGTTCTGCGAGCCTGCGGGGTATCCTCGACATATAGGAAGGGTGCCTGGCGAATATATCCCAATTTTGTTTAAGGAAATTGCGCACAACTTCGTCAATTTCAGGATCGAGGTTTGCCCCAATGGACACCGTTTTAGTAGGGTCCATGGGGTGTACTTGGAACTTTACTATCTCATCGGCCGGCTTGAATGAAGTAGACTGATACGTCTCCAACGTATCTATAATTTTTTATTGTTCCATGTTGATATATTATCATTCTAGGATACTTTTGGGGTCTTTATTTACCAATTTATAATATTTTTGAGCACTAACTTGTTGACCTAGTGCCCAGTGCCAGTTGCTGTTTTCTGCATGTTTTTCACTTTTTAGGTTTACAGTACCAAACGAAGTCCAATTCCCATGAAACTTTTTGATGATTTTTTCTTGACCAAAAGAAGACCTGGAAGCTTGGGAAGGACGCCGGGAACCGCATGAGGGCCCCACAGGCCAATAGGACGCGCCCTGGGGGGCCACGCCCTGATGGGTTGTGCCTCCCTCGGGCGTCTCCCGACTCCCCTCTCTGGCCTATAAATTCTAATATATCCTTAAAACCCTAGAGGCAGTCCTGAAATTCTTTTTACGCCACCGCAAGTCTCTGTTTCGTCGCGAGGCCATCCGGAGCTCCGTTCCGGCACCCTGCCGGAGGGGGGATCGATCACGGAAGGCCTCTACATCAACCTTGCTGCCCTCATGATGATGTGTGAGTAGTTCACCACAGACCTACGGGTCCATAGCTAGTACCTAGATGGCAATCTCTCTATCTCTTGATCTTCAATACAATGGTCATCGCATCTTCGTTTTGATCTATCTGATGTAATCCTATTGTGCGGTGTGATTGTTGGGATCTGATGAATTGTGGGTTTATGTTCGGATTATTTATGAAAATTATTTGAGTCACCTCTGAATATTAAGATTCTTATTTGCATGAGCATTATAGCTTCGTAATGCTTTCCGATTTATTGATGTGCTTTGGCCAAGTAGATTGATCTATCTTAAGTGGGAGTGGTGCGTTGTGGTAGGTTCAACCTGACGAGTTTCTATATCCCAGTGACAAAGTAGGGGACAAGATGCGTCTTTGTGTTGTTGCTACTAAGGATAACATGATGGGGTTCATTCATATTGCTTGATTTTAATTTGTCTACATCATGTCATCGTTCTCCATGCATTACTCTGTCTTACTTAATACTCTAGATGCATGCTGGATAGCGGTCGATGAGTGGAGTATAGTAATAGGTGCAGGCAGGAGTCGGCCTATTTGTTTACGGATGTGATGCCCATATACACATGATCATTGCCGTGAAAATCTCATAACTATCCGTTTTTCTATCAATTGCCAACAGTAATTTGTTATCCACCGTATGTTGCCTACGCATGAGAGATGCCGCTAGGGAAAACTATGGCCTCCGGGTCTATTCACTTATATATTTAAAAACGCTACTATTACCTTGCTTCCTATATTTACCTTTTATTTTATTTTGCAATTTACAATTATCTACACAGCTCATTTGCTTGCAAATAACGAGATCAAGGGGATTGACAACCCTCTTGCCCGCGTTGGGTGCAAGTTGTTTGTTCTTTTGTGTGCAGCCACTGAAAACGGTTGAGGATTGATATTCTTATTGGTTCGATAAACCATGGATTCATAACCGAGGGAAATACTTTCCCACTTTATGCTGCGATAACCCGTTCCTCTTCACGGAAAACCCAACGCAGATCACGAGTATCCGAAAGGATTTCTGGCGTCGTTGCCCGGGGATATCATCACCAATTATCAAGTAACTTCACACAAATTATCATTCACTTGTTCATTATTTTTTGCTATAATATTCACTTTGTTTCATAAAAAACAAAAATACAAAAATATTTACTTTACTAGTTTGCTAGTTTGCTTGTTTCGTCTCTAGTTTACTTGCTTGCCTAACTATGCTATCTTTATCTTTATCACACACAAACAGAAATTAAAAGGTAAAAATAAAGATAAATGGATCCTCATCCACTTCCTAATCTTTTCAAAAGACCCGACTATGTTGAACCAATTTCTAGTGAGTTGAGTACACTAGATTTTCCTTATGACGTCTTGCTTGAAAATCATGAATCTAAAAATTGTGATGAAGTGTTAAAAGAAATTTATAAGGTGATTCATGATAGTTACTTGAATGAAAATCATGATTTCCATGTTGCTAGTATAAATTCTATGAATATCAATTGTGCTAATGATCATGATTGGGGTGATAATAATGATGTCCCTTGTGATCTTTATAATTCTAGCCTTCATGACGAATCTATTATTGAGTATGATATTCGCAACACTACTAAAAGTGGGGTTGGAAGAGTGTAAACTTTAGGTAATAATGATCCCACTACTTTGGAGAATGATCAATATTATTATAGTTATATTGTTGAGTTTGATTATGATCCTACATATAATGAGAGAAGCAAACATGGTTATAAGAATTTGCATGTTACCCAATTACCTCTCTTTGTGTTGAAATAATTAATGCTTCATTCTTCTTATTTTTTTTTTGATCAAGTGATAGTAGGAGAGAACTCCTACTGTATTTTCATATATCTATATAAATGGGGGGTTTACATAGATATATATATATACAACTTCTCCAACCCAGCAGGGGGGGGTGTGGAGCAAAACTACCAAGTGAGGACTGAGTTAGTGTCTGGCTATGAGCTAAGAGAGTTACAGAGTGAGATAAAAGCGACCCTATTGGCCTCTTTTACTCTTTACTGGAGGTTTCCAAAATCCTCTCTAAACCGTTGTAACCAGGAGCCAAGCCCGGGAATTACACCTCTGAAGTGTTTGTTGTTTCTTTCTTTCCAGAGCCCCCACGCCGCAGTCAGGAAAATTTCAAGGAAGAACTGGTTATTCCATGCGCTCTTGGCCATTTGGATGACGTCCAAATGGCTGGTAAACACCGGCCAGTATACATCAAGCTTTGCCCAACAAGCTTGGCTGAATGGGCACGTGAAGATCATGTGGTCTACCATTTCTTCTATGTGTTGACCACAGAGCAGGCAGTCAAAGTCATCACCAATATTGTAGTGTCTCCTCTTGAGCATATTGCGTGTGTTGATCCTATCATGGAACATCAGCCACCCAAAAACTTTGATCTTCATAGTACATTTTGATTTCCACAGCCATCGAAAGGCAGGATGCGCTTGCTCTTCTCTGAAGCAGAATTTGTAGTAGTCCGTCGATCTGTAGACCGTTTTCCCCCAGGTGTAGTGCTACTTCTTGAGCTTGCGTTGGTTTTCCCTTGAAGAGGAAAGGGTGATGCAGCAAAGTAGATAAGTATTTCCCTCAGTTGTTGAGAACCAAGGTATCAATCCAGTAGGAGATACAAGCAAGTCCCCAATCTTTGCACCTACACAAACAATCAAACACTTGCACCCAACGCTATAAAGGGGTTGTCAATCCCTTCACGGTTACTTGCAAGGATGAGATCTGATAGAGATAGATATAGAAGATTACTAAAACAAAAAGTAAAAAAGATTGCAGCAAAGTATTTTTGGTATTTTTGGTTTATAGATCTGAAAATATAATATGGAAAATAGACCCGGGGGCCATAGGTTTCACTAGAGGCTTCTCTCTTGAAGGAAAATAATACGGTGGGTGAACAAATTACTGTCGAGCAATTTATAGAAAAGCGCGTAGTTATGACAATATCCAAGGCAATGATTATGCATATAGGCATCACGTCCGTGTCACGTAGACCGAAATGATTCTGCATCTACTACTATAACTCCACACATCGACCGACTCCTGCCTGCATCTAGAGTATTAAATTCATGAAGAACAGAGTAACGCATTAGGTAAGATGACATGATGTAGAGGGATAAACTCAAGCAATATGATGAAAAACCCATCTTTTTATCCTCGATGGCAACAATACAAATACGTGCCTCGCTACCCGTACTTTGTCACTGGGTGAGGACACCGCAAGATTGAACCCAAAACTAAGCACTTCTCCCATTGCAAGAATTACCAATCTAGTTGGCCAAACCAAACCAATAACTCGAAGAGACTTGCAAAGATATGAAATCATGCGTATAAGAATTCAGAGAAGATTCAAATAATATTCATAGATAATCTGATCATAAACCCACAATTCATCGGATCTCGACATACACACCGCAAAAGAGTATTACATCCGATAGATCTCCATGAAGATCATGAAGAACATGGTATTGAAGAACATAGAGAGAGAAGAAGCCATCTAGCTACTAGCTATGGACCCGAAGGTCTGAGGTGAAATACTCACGCATCATCAGAGGGGCAATGGAGTTGATGTAGATGCCCTCCGTGATCGAATCCCCCTCCGGCAGATTACCGGAAAAGGCTCCAAGATGGGATCTCACGGGAACAGAGGCTTCCGGCGGCGGAAAAGTATTTCCGTGGCTCTTTTTGGTATTGGGGGAATATTTGGGAATTTATAGGCCGAAGATTAGGGTTGGAGGACCTGCAGGGGGGCAACAAGCCAAGGGGGCGCGCCCCCCTCCTAGGGCGCGCCCTGTAGGCTTGTCGCCTCCCGGCAAGTCTCCTTACTTCATCTCCAAGTCTGGCAGGTTTCTTCTGGTCCAAGAAAAATCATCGCGAAGATTTTATTCCGTTTGGACTCCGTTTAATATTCCTTAGCTGCAATACAAAAAACAAGGAAAAAACAGAAACTGGCACAAGGCACTAGATTAATAGGTTAGTCCCAAAAATAATATAAAATAGCATATTAATGCATATAAAACATCCAAAAGAGATAATATAATATTATGGAACAATAAAAAATTATAGATACGTTGGAGACGTATCAAGCATCCCCAAGCTTAATTCCTGCTCGTCCTCGAGTAGGTAAATGATAAAAACAGAATTTTTGATGTGGAATGCTACCTAACATATTTATCCATGTAATATTCTTTATTGTGGCATGAATGTTCAGATCCATAAGATTCAAAACAAAAGCTCAATATTAACATAAAAACAGTAATACTTCAAGCATACTAACAAACAATTGTGTCCTTTCAAAATAACATGGCCTTATAAAGTTATCCCTACAAAATCATATGGTCTAGCTATGCTCCATCTTCCCCACACAAAGTATCTAAATCATGCACACCCCCGATGACAAGTCAAGCAATTGTTTCACACCTTTTATGTTCTCAAACCTTTTCAACTTTCACGCAATACATGAGCGTGAGCCATGGATATAGCACTATAGGTGGAATAGAATATGGTGGAGGTTGTGTGGAAAAGGAGAAGATAGTCTCACATCAACTAGGCGTATCAACGGGCTATGGAGATGCCCATCAATAGATATCAATGTGAGTGAGTAGGGATTGCCATGCAACGGATGCACTAGAGCTATAAGTGTATGAAAGCTCAAAAAGAAACTAAGTGGGTGTGCATCCAACTTGCTTGCTCACGAAGACCTAGGGCAATTTGAGGAAGCCCATCATTGGAATATACAAGCCAAGTTATATAATGAAAAATTCCCACTAGTATATCAAAGTGACAAAAAATAGGAGACTCTCTATCATGAAGATCAAGGTGCTACTTTGAAGCACAAGTGTGGAAAAAAGGTAGTAGCATTGTCCCTTCTCTCTTTTCTCTCATTTTTTTTTATTTTGGTGGGCATCTTTGGCCTCTTTTTTTTGTTGCTTCATTGGCCTCTTTTATTATTTGTAAAGTCTGGAGACTCATCCCTACTTGTGAGGGAATCATAGCTTCCATCATCCTTTCCTCTCATGGGACAATGCTCTAATAATGATGATCATCACACTTTTATTTACTTACAACTCGATACCTACAACAAGATATGACTCTATATGAATGCTTCCGGTGGTGCACCGGGATGTGCAACGATCTAGCATAGCAAATGACATCAAAAACCGGACAAGCCATGAAAACATCATGCTAGCTATCTTATGATCATGCAAAGCAATATGACAATGATGGTGCGTGTCATAAAAAAACGGAACGGTGGAAGTTGCATGGCAATATATCTCGGAATGGCTATGGAAATGCCATAATAGGTAGGTATGGTGGCGGTTTTGAGGAAGGGTATATGGTGGCTGTTTTGAGGAAGGTGGGTTTAATGCACCGGCGAAAGTTGCGCGGTACTAGAGAGGCTAGCAATGGTGGAAGGGTGAGAGTGCGTATAATCCATGGACTCACATTAGTCATAAAGAACTCACATACTTATTGCAAAAATTTATTAGTTATCGAAGCAAAGTATTAGGTGCATGCACCTAGGGGAGAGGTTGGTAGGAGTTAACCATCGCGCGCTCCCGACCCTCACACAAAGGATGACAATCATTAAACAAATCATGCTCCGACTTCGTTACATAACGGTTCACCATACGTGCATGCTACGGGAATCACAAACTTTAACACAAGTATTTTTACCATTCCACAATTACTCACTAGCATGACTCTAGTATCACCATTTTTATACCTGAAAACTATATGCAAGGAATCCAACTTCTCATAGTATTCAATGCACTTTATATGAATTTTTTATTATATCCCTCTTGGATGCCCATTATATTAGGACTAAATTCATAACCTAAACCAATTACCATGCTGTTTAAAGACTCTCAAAATAATATAAGTGAGGTACGAGAGTTCAATTATTTCTATAAAATAAAAACACCACCGTGCTCTAAAAAGATATAAGTGAAGCACTAGAGCAACATTGCCTAGCTCAAAAGATATAAGTGAAGCACATAGAGTATTCTAATAAATTCATGATTAATGCGTGTCCCTATCAAAAGATGTGTGCAGCAAGGATGATTGTGGCAAACTAAAAAGCAAAAGACTCATACCATACAAGACGCTCCAAGCAAAAGGCATATCATGTGGTGAATAAAAATATAGCCTCAAGTAAAATTACCGATGGATTGAAGACGAAAGAGGGGATGCCTTCCGGGGCATCCCCAAGCTTAGGCTCTTTGGTATCCTTGAATATGGCTTGGGGTGCCTTGGGCATCCCCAAGCTTAGGCTCTTACCACTCCTTATTCCGTAGTCCATCAAATCTTTACCCAAAACTTGAAAACTTCACAACACAAAACTCAACAGAAAACTCGTGAGATCCGTTAGTATAAGAAAAATAAATCACCACTTTAGGTACTGTTGTGAACTCATTCTTTATTTATATTGATGTAATATCTACTGTATTCTAACTTCTCCATGGTTCATACCCCCCGATACAACCCATAGATACATCAAAATAAGCAAACAACACAAAGAAAACAGAATCTGTCAAAAACAGAACAGTCTGTAGCAATCTGTAAACTTCCAATACTTCTGTAACTCCAAAAATTCTGAAAAATTAGTAAAATCTGGTAAATTTTTATATCAATCTTGTGTATAAAATTCAGATCCAATTGACGCTCTGGTGAATTTATAAAATTCCTGGACTGAGCGCAAAAGTTTCTGTTTTTCAGCAAAACCAAATCAACAATCACCGTAAACCATCCCAAATGTCTTACTTGGCACAAAAACTAATTAAAACAATAAAACACAATTACTAGAGAGGTAATAATTTGCAAAACACTCAAGAACAGAAGCAAAAAACATAAACACAAAATAAAATTGGGTTGCCTCCCAACAAGCGCTATTGTTTAACGCCCTTAGCTAGGCATAACGCAATAGATCTAGGTATTATCATCTTTGGTATGCAACTCCTCAACCATATCTTCCAATTTTTTTTTTAACAAATCCTTTATTTCTTTTCTTTCCTTTCTAATAGGAGAACTTAGTTCACAAAAAGGACTTTGATTAGTAACTTTGACATTCATAAACGCATAATCTGGATCATCACCATAAATATCATCATATAAAACGCGTATCTCATTTCTAATAGGTTCCATAATTTTTTATTCTAACCAATCATCATTTAATCCCACATAAATACCCCTAGTAATCCAATCAAATTCATCATAGGTTTCAAGGTAAATAGTTTGAGTAATTTCGGGATAGGGAACTCTTCTTCTAAGATTATCAGGGTAAGATTGATAATCCCTAGACTCAAAGCTACGCAAGGTCTCTTTATCGTGTAGGATCTCTTCAATCGGAGGGTGTTCAATATCCTTTTTATAGCAAGCAAAAAATTTCCCTAGCTTCATGTATGATAAAATCAAATTCACGCATAAGGATGATAATAGCAATCTTTTTAGCCTTAGGATGATTAATTTTAGGAAGTTCATAAAACACCTTTTGCAAAGCGGGATGAACGTGCACAAATTTTCTTTCTAATTTTTCAATGAGCATGACAATAGCATCCGCATAACAATTTGTGCAAAGAAGAATAGATCTCTTATTAATAGGCATAGTTCCCGTACAATCAAAGAACTCTTGAATGACACTTTTTCCAATAATATTATCGTCTCCTACTTGAAAAGTTTTAGCTTTATAATTAGGAGGAGGTTCGGTTTCATGATCTAGAGAGCAAGATCCAAATGTTTCCTCAAGATTTGTACTAGCAATACACTCAAAATTTTCAATGATAACCTTCCCAGATTTAGACATGATGGCAACGAATCGAACTAGCACAAGCAAGCAAAAGGCAAACGAAAAGAAGAACGGAAGAAGGGCGAATAAAAAGGCAAATATTTTTGGTATTTTTCTGAAAATCGTTTTAGAAGTGGGGGAGAGGAAAACGAGAG
The DNA here is from genome assembly GCA_039707655.1 of Elymus sibiricus. Lineage (NCBI taxonomy): Eukaryota > Viridiplantae > Streptophyta > Magnoliopsida > Poales > Poaceae > Elymus > Elymus sibiricus. The sequence goes on along the minus strand of CM077669.1, from coordinate 389,143,407 downwards.
GCAAATGGCAAATAATGTAAATGCAAGAGATGAGTTTGTGATGGGTACTTGGTAGGCTTGATGTAGATCTCCCCGGCAACGGCGCCAGAAATCCTTCTTGCTACTTCTTGAGCTTGCGTTGGTTTTCCCTTGAAGAGGAAAGGGTGATGCAGCACAGTAGATAAGTATTTCCCTCAATTGTTGAGAACCAAGGTATCAATCCAATAGGAGATACAAGCAAGTCCCCAATCTTTGCACCTACACAAACAATCAAACACTTGCACCCAACGCTATAAAGGGGTTGTCAATCCCTTCACGGTTACTTGCAAGGATGAGATCTGATAGAGATAGATATAGAAGATTACTAAAACGAAAAGTAAAAAAGATTGCAGCAAAGTATTTTTGGTATTTTTGGTTTATAGATCTGAAAATATAATATGGAAAATAGACCCGGGGGCCATAGGTTTCACTAGAGGCTTCTTTCTTGATGGAAAATAATACGGTGGGTGAACAAATTACTGTCGAGCAATTGATAGAAAAGCGCATAGTTATGACGATATCCAAGGCAATGATTATGCATATAGGCATCACGTCCGTGTCAAGTAGACCGAAACGATTCTGCATCTACTACTATTACTCCACACATCGACCGACTCCTGCATGCATCTAGAGTATTAAGTTCATGAAGAACAGAGTAACGCATTAGGTAAGATGACATGATGTAGAGGGATAAACTCAAGCAATATGATGAAAACCCCATCTTTTTATCCTCAATGGCAACAATACAAATACGTGCCTCGCTACCCCTACTTTGTCACTGGGTGAGGACACCGCAAGATTGAACCCAAAACTAAGCACTTCTCCCATTGCAAGAATTACCAATCTAGTTGGCCAAACCAAACCAATAACTCGAAGAGACTTGCAAATATATGAAATCATGGATATAAGAATTCAGAGAAGATTCAAATAATATTCATAGATAATCTGATCATGAACCCACAATTCATCAGATCTCGACAAACACACCGCAAAAGAGTATTACATCAGATAGATCTCCATGAAGATCATGAAGAACATGGTATTGAAGAACATAGAGAGAGAAGAAGCCATCTAGCTACTAGCTATGGACCCGAAGGTCTGAGGTGAACTACTCACGCATCATCGGAGGGGCAATGGAGTTGATGTAGATGCCCTCCGTGATCGAATCCCCCTCCGGCAGATTACCGGAAAAGGCTCCAAGATGGGATCTCACGGGAACAGAGGCTTCCAGCGGCGGAAAAGTATTTTTGTGGCTCTTTTTGGTATTGGGGGAATATTTGGGAATTTATAGGCCGAAGATTAGGGTTGGAGAACCTGCAGGGGGGCCACAAGCCAGGGGGGCGCGCCCCCCTCCTAGGGCGCGCCGTACAGGCTTGTCGCCTCCCGGCAAGTCTCCTGACTTCGTCTCCAAGTATGGCAGGTTTGTTCTGGTCCAAGAAAAATCATCGCGAAGATTTTATTCCGTTTGGACTCCGTTTAATATTCCTTATCTGCAATACTCAAAAACAAGGAAAAAACAGAAACTGGCACTAGGCACTAGATTAATAGGTTAGTCCCAAAAATAATATAAAATAGCATATTAATGCATATAAAATATCCAAAACAGATAATATAATAGCATGGAACAATCAAAAATTATAGATACGTTGGAGACATATCATGTAATAACATGTATCTTTGTTTGTCGTAGATGGTTCAAGTCTGAGCGTGAGGGTCTGCAGTTCCCGAACCTCTTCGAGGGCCTGTGGCGACAAGGGTAGCTGAAAGGCATCCTGCAGAGAGGTGGTCTCCAGGAATTCCTTGACAGAAGTATCTTCGTTATGCACATATGAGAAAGACCAAGGATGGGACGTTTCTAATGTGTTGTTCAGCCAAAGATCTTTCCAAAAGAGCACAGTCGTGCCATCGACCACTTGGACCTGTGTGATTCCTCTGTAGAGCGGGGTGAGTTTCAATATGTCGCGCCACCAAAAGGAACCGACAGGACCCACAGCGTGCGGAATTTTCCCCTAATAATAATTGTTCCATAGGAGTTGCACCCAGGGAACCTCCTCTTTGTTGTAGAATTTATGCAAGAATTTCATGAGCAAAGCCTCATTATGGATTTTGAGGTTGATCACACCCAGGCCCCCTTTTCCTTTTGGTCTACATACCATGTTCCAGGCAGCTAAGGAGTTGCATTTGTCGCCTTGTTCAGTTTTCTTGGTCCACAAGGAGCGGCGTCTAATTTTGTCTAGCACATCAATGAGCTTAGGAGGGAACTTTAGGGTGCACATTGGAAAGACTAGCATGGATGTCACAGTAGCATTCAGCCAGGACAGTTTACCACCATACGACATCATTGCTATCGTCGATGTAAGTCTTCTTTCAGTAATGCAAACCAGGGGCATGAGGTCTTGGATTGTTGGTCTGGAAGTGCCAAGTGGAAGACCAACGTACGTGAACGGCATTGCTCCAACCGTGCAGCCGAAGAGTTGGGCTAACTCAGTAGTTAGGGCAGCATTCGTGTTGATCGGAATAAGCGTGGACTTCTGAAAATTGAGTTTTAATCCAATGGAGGAAGCGTAATCGGATAGTATGTTTTTGATTGTGGTCGCTTGGGCAACGCGGGCAGGCAAGACAAGGATGGTGTCGTCCGCATACTGTATCACTGGGTAATCCATCTATCCATTGCATGGGAAAGGGAGTTTAATCTTACCCTGCCTAAATGCTTCATTGATCGCAGCTTGTAAGAGATCAGCTGCCAGGACAAAAATGAGAGGAGAGAGGGGGTCCTCCTGTCGCACCCCGCACCTACATGAGAACTGTCTGCCCGGCACTCCGTTGAGCATCACCGAGGACCGGCCAGTCGAGAAAATGCATCTGATCCAGCCGAGCCACTTGTCATTAAAGCCCATGTGGCACATGATATCAATCATCGGTTCATGGCTGATGGTATCAAATGCCTTCGCAAAATCAAGTTTAAGAAGGACGATTTCCTTGCCCGACGCATGACATTGGTGAATGTATTGGAAGGCCCATGCCAAGCAGTCTTGAATCGTTCGCCCGCGAATGAAGCCATATTGATTGCGATGAATAAGTTTCAGGATCACTTCTTGCAGTCGGTTGGCCAATAGTTTGGTAATCAACTTGAGACAGTAGTTTAGGAGGGTGATCGGTCGATAATCATTGACCATCTCAGGTGAATTAGTCTTGGGGATAAGAGTGATGAGGCCATCATTGATGCTGGTTAGATCCAATGTGCCCGCATGAAATTGGGAGCAAAGCTCATAGAAATCTTGTTTGATGATCGGCCAACATGCTTTGAGGAAAGCTCCACTGAATCCATCAGGGCCGGGAGCTCGATCTCCTGGCATTTCCTTGATCATAGAATCAATTTTAGCATGAGTGAAAGGTTTAGTAAGGTTGTCTAGTCCATCAACTCGTTTAATGAGGTTAGAGAGCTCGAATTTCATGTTACTGGGTGAAACTGTGCACAGGCGGTCTTTGTAAGTCTGAAATAGTAAGGCCTCTTTGCTGGGATGGTCATCAACAATGGAACCATCAGTGTCTCTAAAACTGGCGATGTTATTCTTGCGGTATCTTTCAGTAGCAACAGCTTGAAAGATACTAGTGTTCTCATCCCCAAATTTGATCCAACGTATCGTACATCGTTTCTTCCAGTAGAGTTTTTGGTATTTGAGGAGCCTCAGCAGGTGAGTTTTAAGGATGTTCCGAAAATTGTTCTCTGGGATTGAGAGAGCTCTTTTGTTCTCAATTTCATCCATATCAGCCACGTTAGGTTGCAGTTTTCAATGGCCACTGAAAGACGAGAAATTTGTTTGCTCCAACATTTCAAACCTTGTCTGAGAGCTTTAAACTTACGGCAGAGGACTGTAGCAGCATTCGAGTGGCCCACTTGTTTGCTCCACACATCTTGTACCACACTCATGAACCCGGGGTGCAGAATCCAGTAGGGTTCAAAACGAAACAGTTTACTTCGTGGTATAGTTGTCTCAATGGAGACAACGCATGGAATGTGATCAGAGATAGGTTTACCAAGGGGTTTAACAAGGGTTGTTGGATAGACATTAGTCCAGTGAAGAGAAGTCAGGAACCAGTCCAATTGTTCAAGGAGGGGATCTTGTTGCATATTACTCCAAGTATAGGATCTACCTTGGACCGGGAGTTCGATGAGGTTCTGCTTGCGGATAATGTCATTGAAAGTGAGCATGTCCTGTGTATTCCCCCCTGGTTTGTTGCGATTATCGGGCGCCCGTATATAATTAAAGTCCCCAACTAAGAGCCAGTCATAGAAAGTTGGAATCTGTACATCGTAAAGCCAATCAGTATAGGTTTTGCGATCATCCCTAGTACATGGTCCATATATATTTGCGAGAGTCCAGGACTGGGAAGATTGCGTACTGGTGAAATTTACTACTAATGCATAGACCTCGGAGACAATGACCGTACCAGTGAACATAGAGCCTTTCCAAATGGTGGTTATACTACCAGAAGAACCCCGAGAGGGAACAAAAGCATATCGATCAAATTGGCGGGGGCAACAAGTTTTAAGAAAAGAAATATTAATGTCTGCCATTTTAGTTTCTTGCAAACAGATAATAGAGCAACCGCTCGACCTAATAGCGTTACTCGGGGCCAGTTGCTTTTTATCCGAATTTAGACCACGGATATTCCAAGAGAGCACATTCCAGCAACACAAAAGAGGCATGATAAATAAAAAGGGGCTTAAGCAGTGGGGGAGGAAGGCTCCACCTCCCGGTCTCCTGCCCTAGAAGGATCTGCAGAAGAAGTTGGAGCAGAGACGGGGCTGGCCAGGAGTGCTTCAACCGAGAGTTCATCAGCCGGGACAGCGCAGCAGTTGATCCCAATATCTTGGAGCGTACTGATGGGAGTTGGTGGTGGGATCGTCTCCGTGTCAGTAACTATTGCTGAGGAGGAAGCACTCGAAGAGGGGATCAGCCGTGGTTTAACCTTGGTGTTGGTAGTGCGAGCATCTGAGATTGGGGGAACTCTGAACCCATTATATTTGTTAGTACGAGTACTGCGCCTGACTTCAGTTGTGGAGATGGGTGTAGTAGCTCTGGGCCGTCTTGCGCGTGTCACCACTTGGCCAATGGAGAGGGGCTGTGTGTCTTGCGGTTCAGCGATCATAGGTGTATCAACAGAATCAACATGCAGAGGATCAGCAGTCCTGTCTAGAGCTGGGTCTGATTGCAGTTCAGAGGAGGCTTGCCCATTGTTATCAGCAGATAATTCTTCAATCACAACAGATGTCGCCGCTGGGAGATATTCAGATCTCGCATTCTGTTGCTCGAATTGAATCCCATCAGGGCCCGAAGAGACCAAAACAGCCACAATAGCACTATCAGAACGAGGGCCAAATCCATCACTCCAGGGTCCCATAGTAGCTAGCAGAGGGTGTAGCGCATGCAGTAAGAATGTGTTGAGCTGTTGACGAGGGATAGGTTCAGACAGCAAGATGTTCAACATCTCATTTCCTCTTTCAGAGAGGCCAAACTGAATGCCACTTTGGTGCAGTGTGACTGTGATAGACAGAGAAGCTTCCTGTGGTTCAGTCATGTCAGTGTCCTGGTGCAACAGTATAACAGCAGCAGATTGGTCCGAGATAGAGTCATCAGACACTGTAATTGAGTCATTCCATGCTTGAGAGGGACTGTCAGTGATATTATTTTCTGTTACTAGACCATCCTGTACCGTGAGACCCTGAGCAGCCAACCAAGCTTGTTAATTAACAAGATGGGGGGAGAGGTGGCAATGGAGGGGCTAGAGGTTCAGGCCAACCACCCCAGCGAGCATTAGTCTGTGTAGGTCCTCCAACAGCAGTATCTCCATTGAGGCCATGAGGAGGAGCTGCATTTTGCACCAACCAATTGTGCACTTGTTGTTGATAGAGTTGCTCAGCAGTAAGCTCTGGGCCAAACTGTGGATGCGGATTACCATCAGGAGGGGGATGTTCCTCCCCAGCGGGCGGCACTTCTGGGAGCATAGCCGCCATATCACTGCTGCGAAGAATGGTCACCTGAACCGTACAACAGTCTCGAGCCCCGCCAAGTTTCCAGACCACAAAGCTTTTGCGGATCAAGCGCAGACGGATAACCCGTGCCTTAAGCAGAACAAAACGACGATCCTGCCTCAGATTGTACCATGAGACCAGAGATCCAAACCCACCCAGAGCCTTGCTATTGTAGTAATCCGTTTGATAATCATAAGGGAAACCAAAAAACATCAGCCAAACCTTAGGGTCGAAGGTAGTGGTGCACCTATTGAGTGCTTCATTGTGAGGAACAAACGTGATCAGCAGATCTTCCTCTTCTAGCTCAATCGGAGTGGGAACCGTAGTATCCCGCATGAAAGTGTCCACAAACCCAAAAATCCCAATGCCAAACGGGTGATCACTGACTTCAGTAGTAAATAGCTGAGACTCAAGGAGCAAACCTACGATCATGGTGCGGATGGCCGCACGGCAATGCAGAGGAACGTAGGCGTTGGTCTCCGCAATCGCCAGGAACTCGTGTGAGAGCAGGGGGAGCGGGCCGACCACCATACCGCTGCACACGATTCGGTCCTCAGGGCCAGGCTCAACGGCGAAGCCTGGCGGGAGGAAGGGCACCGGATTGAGGGCGAAGTTCTCCATGAGCGGAGCGCAAGGAGAGGGGGCAGGTTGTGGCAGATATGGGACAGGACAGGGCGAGGGCTTTTGGTTTTTCGAGGTGGAAGATGGAGCGCGAGGGGCAAAAGAGGAAGGCTGGATTGCCTTAGGTACCCATTTCCTTTTTTGGAGAAGATATCCTTAAAACAGTGCTTAACCACGTGGTCATAGGAACCACAGGCACTGCAACGAGCACCGTGTTTTGGAATGGACCATGAATTATGGGGGCGGGAAACTAAGGTAGTCAACTCAGCTCGGTTATCATTTTTAGTATTAATTGATTCAATCCCAGTCTAAGAGATCCATTGACGGTTTTGGGGGCAATTAGCCGCTTTATGATCAGGGGCCGAGCACTTAATGCATATGACTCGTGCATGGCATGAAATCTTTTGATGACCCCACTGTAGGCATCGAGGGCACAGGGTCGCCCATAAACTAGCAATGCGATTAATTTCAGTTAACGGGTATTGGGCTTGAGCAAAATCGGCTTTGTGACGGGCCTTTAGTATAGGAGGCCAGGACTCGTGGGGAGGAGCATATTTGAACACAGAGCTCAGGAACACCAGCGGCAAAGGGGGGTATGGGACGTTAAGAGGGCATTTAAAACCTCCCAAAACCAGGTGCTCAATCTCATTCCTATCCTCCAATTCTGCTTGTGTCATAAAGTACCCCATCAAGGAAAGATAATCATGGCTATCCGCTGAATTCTCCTCCGAGAAATTAGTGCATGCAGTAAAGGACCCAAATTTAATTTGTAAATCTGGTGTTCTTGCTGACGATGATGCTTCTTGAGCATTTTTGTTAGAAAAAACCATATGATCCAAAGGCACTAGGCCAAATGTACCGGAACCATAGCCATGTGATCCCTTCTGAAATATCTTAGGGCTTAGAAAATCTGGTGGGGTCTTGATAGCAATTGGACGACGTGATGAAATCTCCGGTAATATGGTGTCCGCATGCCAGAATGGCTCAAGGAGTGGAGCTTTAGCAAAACAACCATTGAACAGATGAAAATGACAGACAAAATCCGGCCAAATACGATCTTTGAGCCTATAGATGAAATGACCCACTTTGTTGCTGGCAACTGAGAACCGAAAAGATCGGGGGGGGGGGGGGGGGGGTGATCAAAACCACATTGAATCCCTTGCAAAAACCGCCAAGATAGCATTGGAGGGCAACTCCAACAGAATCTGCCGTGAGAGGGAAGGAAGCCGAAGAGAAGGAGACCACGAGAAAGAATTCCTTGGATCCCTGAGAGGGGGAGAAATGAACCGATGATCCGAACCTTCTTCTCACCTGTTCTACAAGGACAAGACCTGGTGCAAAATCCCAATGCAAGAGGCCTTCCATGGTGGAGTCGTCTAGGAATCGCCATGAGAGAGGTGGGGAAGGTGGGAGGAGGGTGGTGGAGGAGAGGGAGCCATATTTCTTTTATAAAATAATGCTTCATTCTTCTTATTTGCATATTCTAGATTTCACTTGTCTTGAGAATTTGTTTTCCTATAAATTGTCTATGCATAGGAAGTATGTTAGACTTAGATGTGTTTTTCACATGCTTTATGATGCTCTCTTTTTGCTTCAATTCTTGTCTATTATATGAGCATCATTGAAATCTCAAGCCTATCTTAATGACTATAAAGAAAGAGCTAGTTGGGAGACAACCCAATACTTTTTGTTTGTTTTTGATAACATGATTATTGCCTCTGTAATGATTATTTTTTTGTGTTTAAATTAGTGTTTGTGCCAAGTAAAGCCTTTGGGATGACTCGCAATATGAGTATAATCGATGCTGAAACAAAACAGAAACTTTTGACTCCAGTACAGGATTTTTTTTTACTGGAGCATGATAATGATCTGAATTTTACACAGTATTTATATACAAATTTTAGAGGTTGTCCTAATGTTTTAGAATTTTTAGAGTTCCGTAAATATGGGTTCTCTACAGATTGCTACAGATTGTTCTGTTTTAGACAGATTTTGTTTTTGCTTGCATAGTTGCTTGTTTTGATTATGCTATGGATTGTATCGGGGGGTATAAGCCATGGAGAAGTTAGAATACAGTACCTATTATGCAATTATGAAATAAGAGTCAATTTACAACAGTACCTGAAGTATGCAATATGTTTCTTATACTAACGAACCTCACGAAGTTTTGTTGAGTTTTGTGTGATCGAAGTTTTCAAGTTTTGGGTGTTATCACGATGGACAAAGGAATAAGGAGTGGCAAGAGCCTAAGCTTGGGGATGCCCAAGGCACCCCAAGGTCATATTTTAATGAAGACTCAAGCATCTAAGCTTGGGGATGCCCCGGAAGGCATCCCCTCTTTCGTCCAATCCACTGGTATGTCACTTGAAGCTATATTTTTATTCGTCACATGATATGAGTTTTTCTTGGAGCGTCTACAATCATTATTTGCTGGACACACCTATTTAAGAGATACACACCTTCATCGTAATTTGTTTGAATACTCTATGTGCTTCACTTATATCTTTTGAGCTTAGCAGTTGCTCTAGTACTTCACTTATATCTTTTTGAGCACGGTGGCATGTAGATCTTATAGAAAGGATTTCACTCTCGTTCTTCACTTATATTTGTTTGAGAGTTAATAAATAGTGACATTAATTTGCATGGGTCATAAGACAAGTCCAAAAATATTAGGTATTCAATGAGTGATAATGAAAACCATCATGTAGGACATATAGAGAAATTGTGGGTTAACGATATTGATGTGGTAATATGAAAAAGGTACGAGTTCATAATTGTTGATCCGTAGAAGTGTCGACATTGAGAGAGGTTAACATTTTGTTCATCTAAAAATTAATGGTGATGATGTGAACATATCTATTCCTCGTTGAAATCCTAATGTTGTTTCGGGTCGGAAGCACGCGATGGTTAACTCCTACCAACCTCTTCCCTCGGGGCATGCGAGTAGTACTTTGATTTATGATAAAACTAATAAAACTTTGCAATAAGTATGTGAGTTTTTATGACTAATGTGAAACCATGGACATGCGCAATCTCACCTTCTCATATTTGCTAGCCTCTTCGGTACCGTGCATAGCCCATTCTGACCTCGAGGATTGGTGCAAATTTCGCCGGTGCGTCCAAACCCCGTGACATGATACGCTCTGTTGCACATAAGCCTCATTATATCTTCCTCAAAACAGCCACCATAACTACCTATCATGGCATTTCCATAGCTATTCCGAGATATATGACCATGCAAATTCCATCGTCACTTCATATGACTAGTTCGTTCATCGTCATATTGCTTTGCATGATCATATAGAGCTGACATAGTATTTGTAACAAAGCCACCATTCATCATATTTTTGATACATGTCACGCTAGATCATTGCACATCCTGGTAAACTGCCAGAGGCATTCATACAGAGTTATATCTTCATAACAGTTCTCCATATCGAGTTGTAAGTAAATAAAAGTGTGATGATCATCATTGTTAGAGCATTGTCCCAGTGAGGAAATAAAGATGGGGGAGACCAAATGAGCCCACCATTCTGAATAAAAAAATGATGAGAGAAAATGATAGAAGGGACATTGCAACTATCTTTTACCACACGTGTGCCTCAAAGTGGCACTTTGCTCCTCATGTAGAGAGTCTCCTGATATGTCATTTTCATATGCTAGTGGGAATTACCTTTTCATTATTACAAACTTGGCTTGTATATTCCTATGACGGGCTTCCTCAAATGCCCGAGATCTTCATGAGCAAGCAAGTTGGATGCACACCCCACTAAGCTTCATTTGAGCTTTCATACACTTATAGCTCTAGTGCATCATTTGCATGGAAAACCCTACTCCTTGCATTGACATCTATCGATGGGCATCTCCATAGCCCATTGGTACGCCCAGTTGATGTGAGACTATCTTCTCCACTTTTTGCCCCTTTGATATCTACCACCATACTCTATTCCACCTAAATGCTATGTCCAATGGCTCACGTTCATGTATTACATGAAGAATAAAAAGTTGATGCATATTGAAAAAGTACGATCCAATTGCCTGACATGGACACCATGGTGCTTGACATCGGTATTAATGTGGTGAAGATGGAGCCATGCCTTGCTAATATAATAAGATGAATGGGGGCAAACATTCTTTGAGGATCGTATCCTTTGAAAGATTGATGATTTTGTTTCTTATACTTATAAATATTGCTATGCTAATATTTGTTGATTCTTCGTTTCTCAATGAGCATACATGCAGAGGATTACATATTGGATAGCATGTCACATCAAAAATTCTGTTTTTATCATTTACCTACTCGAGGACGAGCAGGAATTATGCTTGGGGATGCTTGATACGTCTCCAACGTATCTATAATTTTTTATTGTTCCATGCTGATATATTATCATTCTAGGATACTTTTTGGGTCTTTATTTACCAATTTATAATATTTTTGAGCACTAACATATTGACCCAGTGCCCAGTGCCAGTTGCTGTTTTCTGCGTGTTTTTAATTTTCAAGTTTACAATACCAAAGGAAGTCCAATTGCCATGAAACTTTTTGATGATTTTTCTGGACCAAAAGAAGACCCGGAAGCTTCGGAAGGAGGTCGGGAGGCACACGAGGGCCCCACCACACATCAAGCTGTGCCCTAGGGGGGTCACGCCCTGATATGTGGTGGCCCCCTAGTGGCTCCCTCGACGTCCCTCTCTGGCCTATAAATTCTCTAATATTGCAAAAACCCTGGAGGTAGTCCTGAAACCCTTTTTCCGCCACCGCAAGTCTCTGTTCCGTCGTGAGGCCATCTGGAGCTCCGTTCCGGCACCCTGCCAGAGGTGGGATCGATCACGGAGGGCCTCTTCATCAATCTTGCTACCCTCATGATGATGTGTGAGTAGTTCACCACAGACCTATGGGTCCATAGCTAGTACCTAGATGGCAATCTCTCTATCTCTTGATCTTCAATACAATGATCTCCAATACTTTTTGGGTCTTTATTTACTAATTTATAATATTTTTTAGCACTAACCTATTGACCCAGTGCTAGTTGTTGTTTTCTGCATGTTTTTCACTTTTGAGGTTTACAGTACCAAACGAAGTCCAATTGCCACGAAACTTTTAGATGATTTTTTCTGGACAAAAAGAAGACCTGGAAGCTTCGGAAGGAGGCCGGGAGCCGCACGAGGGCCCCACAAGCCAACAGGGCGCGCCCTGGGGGCGCCCTGATGGCTTGTGCCTCCCTCGGGCGTCTCCCGATGCCCCTCTCTGGCCTATAAATTGTAATATATCCTAAAAACCCTAGAGGCAGTCCTCAAACTCTTTTTACACCGCCGCAAGTCTCTGTTCCGTCGCGAGGCCATCTGGAGCTCCGTTTCGGCACCCTGCCGGAGGGGGGATCGGTCACGCAGGGCCTCTACATGAACCTTGTTGTCCTCATGATGATGTGTGAGTAGTTCACCACAAACCTACGGGTCCATAGCTAGTACCTAGATGGCAATCTCTCTATCTCTTGATCTTCAATACAATGGTCATCACATCTTCGCTTTGATCTATCCGATGTAATCCTATTTAGCGGTGCGTTTGTTGGGATCCGAAGAATTGTGAGTTTATGTTCAGATTATATGAGTCACCTCTGAATATTAAGATTATTATTTGCATGATCATTATAGCTTTGTAACGCTCTCCGATTTATTGATGTGCTTTGGCCAAGTAGATTGATCTATCTTCTGTGGGAGTGGTGCGTTGTGGTAGGTTCAACCTGACGAGTTTCTATATCCTATTGACAAAGTAGGGGAAAAGATGTGTCTTTGTGTTTTTTCTACTAAGGATAACGCGATGGGGTTCATTCATATTGCTTCAGTTTACTTTGTTTACATCATGTCATCGTCGTCCATGCATTACTCTGTTTTACTTAATACTCTAGATGCATGCTGGATAGCGGTCGATGAGTGGAGTAATAGTAATAGGTGCAGGCAGGAGTCGGCCTATTTGTTTATGGACGTGATGCCTATATAAACATGATCATTGCCGTGAAAATCGCATAACTATCCGGTTTTCAATCAATTGCTCAACAGTAATTTGTTATCCACCGTATGTTGCCTACATGAGAGATGCCGCTAGGAAAAACTATGGCCTCCTGGTCTATTCACTTATATATTTACAAATGCTACTATTACCTTGCTGCCTTTATTTACCTTTTATTTTATTTTGCAATTTACAATTATCTTGATTTATCTACACACCTCATTTGCTTGCAAATAAAATGATCAAGGGGATTGACAACCCTCTTTCCCGCGTTGGGTGCAAGTTGTTTGTTCTTTTGTCTGCAGCCGCTGAAGACGGTTGAGGATTGATATACCTATTGGTTCGATAAAACTTGGTTTCATAACTGAGGGAAATACTTACCCACTTTATGTTGCGATAACCCGTTCCTCTTCACGGAAAACCCAACGCACATCACGAGTATATAGACTTCGGCTGCTTGTCGAGGATAACATCATCTCGATCGACTTCGGCACGTAGTTTGGTCAGCTCCTTGGCCACGAGGGCTTCGGACAGGGATTCGAGGGCAAGTGATGATGTTTTATTCTCGGCTCTAAGGGCTCTATCGGGATCGCTCGAGATAGTAATGATCCCGTTTGGGCCCGACATTTTGAGCTTCATGTAGCCGTAGTGTAGTACTGCCTGGAATTTGGAGAAGGCGACCCGCCCCTGGAGGGCATGATATCCATTCTTGAAAGGGGCGATGTGGAACGTGACCTCTTCGGAGCAGTACTCCGAAGAATACATCTATGGTTATTTTTCCACTGCAGCATGCTTCTCGCCCGGGTATTATACCTTTAAAGGTGGTGCGACTCTGTACTATGCGAGATTTTTCAATGTGCATTTTGTCCAAAGTGTCTGCATATATAGGATTTAGGTTGCTGCCTCCATCCATCAATACCTTTCGGAGTCGGCAGCTGCCCACAATAGGGTTGAGGACCAACGCGACAGGGCACCTACTCGGGGTCGACCTAGGTTTATCTTTATGATCAAAGGTGATCGGTGTGTCAATCCATGCGCCCTAGGTTGGCATCTGTTGGACAGAATTAATTTCATGCAGGGCTCGCTTGTGCTGGTTGTTGGACGCAAAGGTCTTGTAGATCATCATGATTTCGTCTTCCTCCAAGGAAGGTTTTGTCTGGCTGGGGGCGCCTGTCAGAACGGCGGGTCCTTCCTTAGCCACATGTCTCGCAACCAAATAGTCCCAAAGGTTGTGGGTCGGGCGGGAATTAAGTAGAATAGCATGTATCGAGCATGGTTTATCCAAGAGGCCATCGAGTGTTGTTCCGCGGTGGCCGCAGGATTTTTTCTTCTTCCGAGGTCTTTCGACCAGGGTGTTCCGCTTGCGGGGCTCGCGTCAAGGTACGGTTACATCGCATGTCGGAGTGTGTTTCCGTGCCCCTGGCCGATTCGAATGAAACACATAAGTTAAGCGTCTTGTGGCTGGTGTAGTCCAAGGATGGGTGACCGGGTGGAAAGATCCTATATCGCAAGGTTCATTTAGGCGGTATTATATGATCTCTATAGGCATTTAGCGCTAAATGCTTCTAGTGATCTATCAATCCGGCTAAATAAATCTTGAGGTCCTTGTTTTGTTAATATTGAGAATGATTTTTTTATTTTTTGTTTTCAAAATTTGTTATTTCAACATTTGATGTGCCTTTTTATTGATTTCAATGAGATTTGTTGTTTTTTAAATATTGTGAATCATTTTTTGTTGTTTCAAAATATTGTTATTTAAACATATGGTGTGCCTTTTTTATTGATTTCAATAAGACTTGTTGTTTTGTAAATATTGAGAATTTTTTTTGTTATTGTTTGTTTTGTGCCTTTTTATTGATTTCAAAATATTTGTTGTTTCACAATATATAGTGCACGCATTTTATTTCTAATAGGTTTTAATGCATTAATTATTTACAAACTTTTCGGTGTGGAAAATCTATCGCGTTTGTGGATGCCATCCGCAACGCGGCTAAGGATCTGCAATGGCAGCAATGGCAGGAGAGTGCAAAGAGGAAGCGGCTTAGGAAGAATTCAGATGCCAACGCATCGGGAGCAGGACCAGAAGGCGGCGGAGCAGGCTGGCGCATGCCTCCCAGCCGCGTTGGAGGCTAGTGCAGGCCTTGCAGCTGTGGCGGCAGCCCTTGCAATAGCATCCGTCTCGACGGCCACAACGACCATGGACGCAGCCGTTACGAGAGAGGCGCCCGTCCGTGTCCCGATGGCCCACACGAACACCGTGGCAGCTTCTCGACGATGGTGGCTGCCCTGGGGAATCCCGCCATGGTGTTCTGCAATCTATGGTCAACAATATGCTCCAACTAGGAACTCTCTGTCTGCCCATTCTTAGCCATGACCCTGATTTCCCTATTGTTCAATATGCTGATGATACATTACTATTTTTGTCAGCTGAGAGAAGTCGGTTATCTGCATTGAAAGATACTTTGTGCTCTTTCTCAAGGGCCACTGGGCTTGAGATCAACTTCCATAAATCCTCCAAGATCCCAATTAAAATCTCTGAGACAGAAACTTCTTATCTAGCTGCAGTATTTGGATGTCAGATTGGTGTCATGCCCTTTACTTATCTAGGGTTACCTGTTGGAACAACCAGACCTAAGCTGGTGGATCTTATGCCTATGGTGGAATGAATGTTGAGGAGACTTACTGCTAGCTCTTGGGTTTTACCCCAAGGGGGCAGGTTGCAGTTAGTTTACTCTGTCCTATCCTCCCTGCCAATTTATTTCCTATGCATTTTATCCATACCACCTGGCTTTCTCAAGCAACTAGAAAGAATTCAAAGGCAGTGTCTTTGAAGAAAATATGGACAGGATAACGGACACTCTTTGGCTGCTTGGCCATTAGTTTGTAGACCCAAGAACAAAGGAGGACTGGGAATCTTAAATTTAGGTCTACAGAATGAGGCTCTGCTTATGAAGCACCTTAATAAATTCTATAACAGGGTTGATGTGCCATGGGTTAATTTGATTTGGGATACATATTATTACAATAGAATCCCCCATGACACATCTCTCTGTGGTTCTTTCTGGTGGAGAGATGTCTCCAAATTCATGGACAAGTTCAGATCATTCACTAAGGTAATAGTGTATGTTGGGGATACTATGCTTTTCTGGACTGATCACTAGGAACTGCAAAAAGATTGCACTCCTATATTCTTATGCAGCTGATAAAGGAGTTTCAGTAAAAAAAAGTGCTAGACTGTGAAAATGTCCTGGACCTGTTCACTTTGCCCCTCTCAGAAATTGCATTCCCGGAACTAGATCAGTTAATGTCCATGATGAACTCAATGCAAGTTAACAGATCTGTCCAGGACAAATGGTTGTGGAGGCATTGCACCGTTGCTGAGTACACAACCAAAAAATATTATAATTTTGTTCACCAGTCAATTGTAGCAAATCCCATCCTGATTTTTATTTAGAAGAGCTGTTGCACCATGTCCATCAAAATGTTTGCTTGGTTGGTAATTATGGACAAAATTAACACCAAGGATATGATTCAACACAAACACTGGAGAATAAATGATGGACCACAGTGTGTGTTATGCCCTATTGCATCCCATGAAGACAGGAATCACCTGTTCTTTCAATGCAATTTCAGCATCAGTTGGAACTATTTGCAGATTGATTGGCCGATTAGCACTGATATGGTGGAGATTGCAAAGGGAGCCAGAAAGTATTTCAAAAGTCTTTTTTTTTTGCAAAGCTTGTTTTTCTTGCTTGGTTGAATATCTAGAAGGTCATGAATAATAGATCCTTCAGACACATCAGACCAACTTTTGGGCAGTGGAGAAGTGGTTTTGTGCATGACATCACCCTTCTCACCAATAGAATCAAACAGAGATTCAAGGATGATCTTCTTAGATGGATTGACTTTTTGCCTCCCTAGAGGGGTTTGTATTTTTTATTTAGTTCCCTCTGCTGGAGGAACTTGTACATAGTTTTGTATTGTTCTGTTGCTCTTTGATCAATAAAATACTGTGGGGTGTAAGCCATGCAGTCTTCCAGTCAAAAAAGGTAGCTCCATCGATAGGCAGCAGAATTGGCGACAGGCCTCGTGGTCGCTCCAGCCAAGGTAGCACCGCCGGTCGCCGCCGTAGAACTAGTGGAGATCATTGACTTGACGAGCTCCTCTGATAACTCCTTCTGAGTCGAGGAAGGTCACGACGAAAGTGGCGGCATGGCATTTGTATGCATCCATGGCGTAGTGAATATGTTGTGCAGATCATCTACATCTAAATTGGTGAACTAGTGAGCATATGAACTAATGTCAACTATTCTGCTGCAAAATTAGGCATTTTTGGTGAAAATTAGCCAAATGTTTGTGCCATATGTTTGCGAGCGTGTGGAAATTTAGGATAAATTTCACATTTGCGTCTGAAAATGTGGATGAACCGTGTGCCATGAACCAGAATGCAGGGCACAAATATTTCCAGCTTCATTAGCAGCAACCCGCCTTGAGAAACCTCAGAAAAAGCTACCCGCCTTGAGCGATGCAAAAATTCATGGTTTTGCTGCATTTCGTTACAGCGTACACACTTATTATGTTTGGGTCGTGTGCGATGTTGGTTGGTCCCGCCCCGCTTCAATTTCTTTACCTAAATTTAAGTGGCAGTTGTATTTCAACCGCTGCCCTCCCTCGTCCACCACCGACCTTATAGTAAAATTTTAGTTGCCGAGGCATTTGAACCGTCGCCATCCTTCGTCCACCACCATCTCCACCAACCATTACTAAAAATTTCAGTAGCCGTGGCATATCGACAAACACCACACCGCCCCCCTTCAAATTTCACACACACCGACCCCCTCCTCCACCAACCTCAGCCAGTCTGCCCGTGCCTCCTAGCTACATAAGTTCGGCTTACCCACCGACCCACATACACCCTCACCGCCCTGAGTTTTTAGATGAAGCTTGTGGAGTCCCTTTCCCCCTAGATCCCCATCCCATACTCCAGAGATTCACAGCCTAAGCCCGACCACATATCCCGGGGACCACGAGGAGCGTATGACCAAAAAGAGGTCTATCATGGCCTCCCTGTCGGACGATGGCGAGGTGGCCACCGTTCGTTTCGACCCGTCGATCCCGGAGGAACACCTCTCCGCGGAAGCCGGCGAGGACGATGACTACGTTGCCATGCCGAATTCTTGAAGTCTGTGGGCTCACGTATTCCTGTATCTCAGGAGAGCCGTCTACGACATCAAGCTCATCAACAACGGCGGCTTCACGTGGGCCATGTCATAGGTTAAGTGGTCCACCGGCAACACCTCTGGTTCAAACCCTAGAGGCAGTCCCGAAACTCTTTTTACGCCGCCGCAAGTCTCTGTTCCGTCGCGAAGCCATCTGGAGCTCCATTCCGGCACCCTGTCGGAGGGGGAATCGATCACGGAGGGCCTCTACATCAACCTTTCTTCCCTCATGATGATGTGTGAGTAGTTCACCATAGACCTACAGGTCCATAGCTAGTTCCTAGATGGCAATCTCTCTATCTCTTCATCTTCAATATAATGGTCATCGCATCTTTGCTTTGATCTATCTGATGTAATCCTATTGTGCAGTGTGTTTGTTGGGATCCGATGAATTGTGGGTTTATGTTCAGATTATTCATGATGAATATTAAGATTCTTATTTGCATGATCATTATAGCTTCGTAATGCTCTCCGATTTATTGATGTGTTTTGGCCAAGTAGATTGATCTATCTTCAGTGGGAGTGGTGCATTGTGGTAGGTTTAACCTGACGAGTTTCTATATCCCAGTGACAAAGTAGGGGACAAGATGTGTCTTTGTGTTGTTGCTACTAAGGATAACACGATGGGGTTCATTCATATTGCTTGAGTTTACTTTGTCTACATCATGTCATTGTTCTCCATACATTACTCTGTTTTACTTAATACTCTAGAAGCATGCTGGACAGCGGTCGATGAGTGGAGTAATAGTAATAGGTGTAGGCAGGAGTCGGCCTATTTGTTTATGGACGTGATGCCCATATACACATGATCATTGCCGTGAAAATCACATAACTATCCGCTTTTCTATCAATTGCCAACAGTAATTTGTTATCCACCGTATGTTTCCTACATGAGAGATGCCGCTAGGGAAAACTATGGCCTCCGGGTCTATTCACTTATATATTTACAAATGCTACTATTACCTTGCTGCCTTTATTTACCTTTTATTTTATTTTGCAATTTACAATTATCTACACACCTCATTTGCTTGCAAATAACGAGATCAAGGGGATTGACAACCCTCTTGCCCGCGTCGGGTGCAAGTTGTTTGTTCTTTTGTGTGCAGCCACTGAAGACGGTTGAGGATTGATATTCTTATTGGTTCGATAAACCTTGGTTTCATAACTGAGGGAAATACTTATCCACTTTATGCTGCGATAACCCGTTCCTTTTCACGGAAAACCCAACACAGATCACGAGTATCAGGAAGGATTTCTGGCGCCGTTGCCGGGGAATATCATCACTAACTATCAAGTAACTTCACACAAATTATCATGCACTTGTTCATTAATTTTTCTCTAATATTTAGTTTGTTTCATAAAAAACAAAAATACAAAAATATTTACTTTACTAGTTTGCTTGTTTCATCTCTAGTTTGCATGCTTGTCTAACTATGCTATCTTTATCTTTATCACACACAAACAGAAAGTAAAAGGTAAAAATAAAGATAAATGGATCCTCATCCACTTTCGAATCTTTTCAAAATACCTGACTATGTTGAACCAATTGCTAGTGAGTTGAGTACGCTAGATTTTCCTTATGAGGTCTTGCTTGAAAATCATGAATCTAAAAATTGTGATGAAGTGTTAAAAGAAATTTATAAGGTGATTCATGATAGTTCCTTGAATGAAAAGCATGATTGCCATGTTGCTAGTATAAATTCTATGAATATCAATTGTGATAATGATCATGATTGGGTGATAATCATGATGTCCCTTGTGATCTTGATAATTCTAGTCTTCATTATGAATCTATTATTGAGTATGATATTCGCAACACTACTAAAAGTGGGGTTGGAAGTGTGTCAACTTTAGGTAATAATGATCCCACTACTTTGGAGAATGATCAATATTATTATAGTTATATTGTTGAGTTTGATTATGATCCTACATATAATGAGAGAAGCAAACATGGTTATAAGAATTTGCATGTTACCCAATTACCTCTCTTTGTGTTGAAATTATTAATGCTTCATTCTGCTTATTTGCATATTATAGATTTCACTTGTCTTGAGAAATTGTTTTCCTATAAAATGCCTATGCATAGGAAGTATGTTAGACTTAGATGTGTTTTTCACATGCTTTATGATGCTCTCTTTGTGCTTCAATTCTTGTCTATTATGTGAGCATCATTGAAATCACAAGCCTATCTTAATGGCTATAAAGAAAGAGCTAGTTGGGAGACAACCTAATAATTTCTGTTTATTTTTGATAACATGATTATTGCCTCTGTAATGATTATTTTTGTGTGTTTAAATTAGTGTTTGTGCCAAGTAAAGCCTTTGGGATGACTCACAATATGAGTAGAATCGATGCCGAAACAAAACAGAAACTTTTGACTCCAATACAGGAATTTGAAGTTTTTACTGGAGCATATTATTGAGCTGAATTTTTTACACAGTATTTATGTACAAATTTAGAGGTTGTCCTAATGTTTCAGAATTTTTAGAGTTACATAAATATGGGTTCTCTACAGATTTCTACAGACTGTTCTGTTTTAGACAGATTCTGTTTTTGCTTGCATAGTTGCTTGTTTTGATTATGCTATGGATTGTATCGGGGGGGGTTTAAGCCATGGAGAAGTTAGAATACAGGAACTATTATGCAATTATGAAATAAGAATCAATTTACAACAGTACCTGAAGTATGCAATATGTTTCTTACACTAACGGATCTCACGAAGTTTTGTTGAGTTTTGTGTGATCGAAGTTTTCAAGTTTTGGGTGTTATCACGATGGACAAAGGAATAAGCAGTGGCAAGAGGCTAAGCTTGGGGATGCCCAAGGCACCCCAAGGTCATATTCTAATTAAGACTCAAGCATCTAAGCTTGGGGATGCCCCGGAAGGCATCCCCTTTTCTGTCTCAATCCATTGGTACGTCACTTGAAGCTATATTTTTATTCGTCACATGATATGAGTTTTGCTTGGAGCGTCGACAATCATTGTTTGCTAGACACACCTATTTAAGAGAGACACACCTTCATCATAATTTGTTAGAATACTCTATGTGCTTCACTTATATCTTTTGAGCTTAGCAGTTGCTCTAGTATTTCACTTATATCTTTTTGAGCACGGTGGCGTGTAGATTTTATAGAAATGATTTCACTCTCGTTCTTCACTTATATTTGTTTGAGAGTTAATAAATAGTGATAGTAATTTGCATTGGTCATAAGCCAAGTTCAAAAATATTAGGTATTCAATGAGTGATAATCAAAACCATCATGTAGGACATATAGAGAAATTGTGGGTTAACGATATTGATGTGGTAATATGAAAAAGGTAAGAGGTCATAATTGTTGATCTATAGAAGTGTCGATATTGAGAGAGGTTAACTTTTTCTTCTTCTAAAAATTAATGGTGATGATGTGTGAGCATTTCTATTCCTCGTTGAAATCCTAATGTTGTTTCGGGTCGGAAGCGCGCGATGGTTAACTCCTACCAACGTCTTCCCTCGGGGCATGCGAGTAGTACTTTGATTTATGATAAAACTAATAAAACTTTGCAATAAGTATGTGAGTTTTTTATGACTAATGAAACCATGGACATACACAATCTCACCTTCTCATATTTGGTAGCCTCTTTGTTACTGTGCATAGCCCATTCTGCCCTCGAGGATTGGTGCAACTTTCGCCGGTGCATCCAAACCCCGTGACATGATACGCTCTATTGCACATAAGCCTCATTATATCTTCCTCAAAACAGCCACCATAACTACCTAACATGGCATTTCCATAGACATTCCGAGATATATTGCCATGGAAATTCCATCGTCACTTCATATGACTAGTTTGTTCATCATCATATTGCTTTGCATGATCATATAGAGCTGACATAGTATTTTTGGCAAAGCCACCGTTCATCATATTTTTGATACATGTCACGCTAGATCATTGCACATCATGGTAAACTACCAGAGGCATTCATACAGAGTTATATCTTCATAACAGTTCTCCATATCGAGTTGTAAGTAAATAAAAATGTGATGATCATCATTGTTAAAGCATTGTCCCAGTGAGGAAATAAAGATGGGGGAGACCAAATGAGCCCACCATTCTAACTAAAAAATGATGAGAGAAAATGAGAGAAGGGATATTGCTACTATCTTTTACCACACTTGTGCCTCAAAGTGGCACTTTGCTCCTCATGTAGAGAGTCTCATGATATGTCATTTTCATATGCTAGTGGGAATTACCTTTTCATTATTACAAACTTGGCTTGTATATTCCTATGACGGGCTTCCTCAAATGCCCGAGGTCTTCATGAGCAAGCAAGATGGATGCACACCCCACTAAGCTTCATTTGAGCTTTCGTACACTTATAGCTCTAGTGCATCACTTGCATGGCAATCCCTACTCCTTGCATTGACATCTATCGATGGGCATCTCCATAGCCCATTGGTACGCCTAGTTGATGTGAGACTATCTTCTCCACTTTTTGCCCCTTTGATATCTATCACCATACTCTATTCCACCTAAATGCTATGTCCAATGGCTCACGCTCATGTATTGCGTGAAGAATAAAAAGTTGATGCATATTGAAAAAGTACGATCCAATTGCCTGACATGGACACCGTGGTGCTTGACATTTGTATTAATGTGGTGAAGATGGAGCCATGCCTTGCTAATATAATAAGATGAATGGGGGGTAAACATTCTTTGAGGATCGTATACTTTGAAAGATTGATGATTTTGTTTCTTATACTTATAAATATTGCTATGTTAATATTTGTTGATTCATCGTTTCTCAATGAGCATACATGCATAAAATTACATAATGGATTGCATGTCACATCAAAAATTCTGTTTTTATCATTTACCTACTCGAGGACGAGCAAGAATTATGCTTGGGGATGCTTGATACGTCTCCAACGTATCTATATTTCTGATTGTTCCATGCTGATATATTATCATTCTAGGATACTTTTTGGGTCCTTATTTACCAATTTATAATATTTTTTAGCACTAACCTATTGACCCAGTGCTAGTTGTTGTTTTCTGCATGTTTTTCACTTTTCAGGTTTACAGTACCAAACGAAGTCCAATTGCCATGAAACTTTTAGATGATTTTTTCTGGAAAAAAAGAAGACTTGGAAGCTTTGGAAGGAGGTCGGGAGCCACACAAGGGCCCCACAAGCCAATAGGGTGCGCCCTGGGGGCGCCCTGATGGCTTGTGCCTCCCTCGGGCGTCTCCCGACGCCCCTCTCTGGCCTATAAATTCTAACATATCCTAAAAACCCTAGAGGCAGTCCCGAAACTCTTTTTACACCAGCGCAAGTCTCTGTTCCATCGCGAGGCCATCTGGAGCTCCATTCGGCACCCTGCCGGAGGGGGGATCGGTCACGCAGGGCCTCTACATCAACCTTGTTGTCCTCATGATGATGTGTGAGTAGTTCACCACAGAACTATGGGTCCATAGCTAGTACCTAGATGGAAATCTCTGTATCTCTTGATCTTCAATACAATGGTCATCACATCTTCGCTTTGATCTATCCGATGTAATCCTATTTAGCAGTGTTTTTGTTGGGATCCGATGAATTGTGGGTTTATGTTCAGATTATTCATGTAAAGTATATGAGTCACCTCTGAATATTAAGATTATTATTTGCATGATCATTATAGCTTCGTAACGCTCTCTGATTTATTGATGTGTTTTGGCCAAGTAAATTGATCTATCTTTAGTGGGAGTGGTGCGTTGTGGTAGGTTCAACCTGACGAGTTTCTATATCCCGGGGGCACCTGTCAGAATGGCGGGTCCTTCCTTAGCCACCTGTCTCACAACCAAATAGTCCCAAAGGTTGTGGGTCGGGAAGGAATTAAGTAGAATAGCATGTATCGAGCATGTTTTATCCAAGAGGCCATCGAGTGTTGTTCCGCGGTGGCCGCAGGATTTTTTTTTCTTCCGAGGTCTTTCGACCAGGGTGTTCCGCTTGCGGGGCTCGCGTCAAGGTGCGGTTACATCACGTGTCGGAGTGTGTTTCCGAGCCCCTGGCCGATTCGAATGAAACACATAACTTAAGCGTCTTGTGGCTGGTGTAGTCCAAGGATGGGTGACCGGGTGGAAAGATCTTATATTGCATGGTTCATTTAGGCGGTATTATATGATCTCTATAGGCATTTAGCACTAAATGCTTCTAGTGATCTGTCAATCCGGCTAAATAAATCTTGAGGTCCTTGTTTTGTTAATATTGAGAATGATTTTTTAGTTGTTGTTTTGAAAATTTGTTATTTCAACATATGATGTGCCTTTTTTATTGATTTCAATGAGATTTGTTGTTTTGTAAATATTGTGAATCAGTTTTTGTTGTTTCAAAAAATTGTTATTTAAACATATGGTGTGCCTTTTTACTGATTTCAATAAGACTTGTTGTTTTGTAAATATTGAGAATGATTTTTTTTGTTATTTTTGGTTTTGTGCCGTTTTATTGATTTCAATAAGATTTGTTGTTTCACTATATAATGTGCATGCATTTTATTTCTAATAGGTTTTAATGCATTAATTCTTTACAAACTTTTTGATGTGGAAAATCAATCGTGTTTGTGGATGCCATCCGCAACGCGGCTAAGGATCTGCAGCGGCAGAAATGGCAGGAGAGTGCAAAGAGGAAGCGGCTCAGGAATAATTCAGATGCCAACGCAGCGGGAGCAGGACCAGAAGGCGGCGAAGCAGGCTGGCGCATGCCTCCCAGCCGCGTTGGAGGCTGATGCAGGCCTTGCAGCTGTGGCGGCAGCCCTTGCAATAGCATCTGTCTCGGCGGCCACAACGACCATGGATGCAGGCCTTGCGAGAGAGGCGCCCGTCCATGTCCCGATGGCCCACACGGACACCGTGGCAGCTTCTCGACGACGGTGGCTGCCCTGGGGAATGCCGCCATGGTGTTCTGCAATCTATGGTCAATAATATGCTCCAACTAGGAACTCTTTGTCTGCCCATTCCTAGCCATGACCCTGATTTCCCTATTGTTCAATATGCTGATGATACATTACTATTTTTGCCAGCTGAGAGAAGTCGGTTATCTGCATTGAAAGATACTTCGTGCTCTTTCTCAAGGGCCACTGGGCTTGAGATCAACTTCCATTAATCCTCCAAGATCCCAATTAATATCTCTAAGACAGAAACTTCTTCTCTAGCTGCAGTATTTGGATTTCAGATTGGTGTCATGCCCTTTACTTATCTGGGGTTACCTATTGGAACAACCAGACCTAAGCTGGTGGATCTTATGCCTATGGTGGAATGCATGGAGAGGAGACTTACTGCTAGCTCTTGGGTTTTGCCCCAAGGGGGCAGGTTCCAGTTAGTTTACTCTGTCCTATCCTCCCTGCCAATTTATTTCCTATGCAGTTTATCCATACCACCTGGCTTTCTCAAGCAACTAGAAAGAATTCAAAGGCAGTGTCTTTGAAGAAAATATGGACAGGATAGAGGACACTCGTTGGCTGCTTGGCCATTAGTTTGTAGACCCCAGAACAAAGGAGGACTGCGAATCTTGAATTTACGTCTACAAAATGAGGCTCTGCTTATGAAGCACCTTAATAAATTCTATAACAGGGTTGATGTGCCATGGGTTAATTTGATTTGGGATACATATTATTACAATAGAATCACCCATGACACATCTCTCTGTGGTTCTTTCTGGTGGAGAGATGTCTCCAAATTCATGGACAAGTTCAGATCATTCACTAAGGTAATAGTGTATGTTGGGGATACTATGCTTTTCTGGACTGATTACTAGGAACTGCAAAAAGATTGCACTCCTCTATTATCCAGGTTCCCAAGATTATATTCTTATGCAGCTGGTAAAGAAGTTTCAGTAAAAAAAAGTGCTAGAATGTGAAAATGTCCTGGACCTGTTCACTTTGCCCCTCTCAGAAATTGCATTCCAGCAACTTGATCAGTTAATGTCCATGATGAACTCAATGCAAGTTAACAGATCTGCCCAGGACAAATGGCTGTGGAGGCATTGCACTGTTGCTGAGTACACAACCAAAAAATATTATAATTTTGTTCACCAGTCAATGGTAGCAAATCCCATCCTGATTTTGATTTGGAAGAGTTGTTGCACCATGTCCATCAAAATGTTTGCTTGGTTGGTAATTATGGACAAAATTAACACCAAGGATATGATTCAACACAGACACTAGAGAATAAATGATGGACCACAGTGTGTGTTATGCCCTATTGCATCCCATGAAGACAGTAATTACCTTTTCTTTCAATGCAATTTCAGCATCAGCTGGAACTATTTGCAGATTGATTGGCCGATTAGCACTGATATGGTGGAGATTGCAAAGGGAGCCAGAAAGTATTTCAAAAGCCTTTTTTTGCAGAGCTTGTTTTTCTTCCTTGGTGGAATATCTAGAAGGTCAGGAATAATAGAGCCTTCAGACACATCAGACCATCTTTTGGGCAGTGGAGAAATGGTTTTGTGCATGACATCACCCTTCTCACCCATAGAATCAAACAGAGATTCAAGGATGATCTTCTTAGATGGATTGATTTTTTCCCTCCCTAGAGGGGTTTGTATTTTTTATTTAGTTCCCTATGCTAGAGGAACTTGTACATAGTTTTGTATTGTCCTATTGCTCTTTGATTAATAAAATACTATGGGGTGTAAGCCCTGCAGTCTTCCAGTCAAAAAAAGGTAGCTTCCTCGACAGGCAGCAGAATTGGCGACAGGCCTCGCGGTCGCTCCAGCCAAGGTAGCACCGCCGGTCGCCGCCGTAGAACTAGTGGAGATCATCGACTTGACGAGCTCCTTTGAAAACTCCTTCTGAGTCGAGGAAGGTCACGACGAAGGTGGCGGCATGGCATTTGTATGCATCCATGGCGTAGTGAATATGTTGTGCAGTTCATCTACATCAAAATTGGGGAACTAGTGAGCATATGAACTAATGTCAACTATTCTGCTACAAAATTAGGCATTTTTGGTGAAAATTAGCCAAATGTTAGTGTCATATGTTTGCGAGCGTGTGGAAATTTAGGATAAATTTCACATTTGCGTCTGAAAATGTGGATGAACCGTGTGCCATGAACCAGAATGCAGGGCACACATATTTCCAGCTTCATTAGCAGCAACCCGCCTTGAGAAACCTCAGAAAAAGCTACCCACCCTGAGAGATGCAAAAATTCGTGGTTTCGCCGCATTTCGTTACAGCGTACACACTTATTATGTTTGGGCCGTGTGCGATGTTGGTTGGTCCCGCCACGCTTCAATTTCTTTACCCAAATTTAAGTGGCAGTTGTATTTCAACCGCTGCCCTCCCTCGTCCACCACCGACCTTATAGGAAAATTTTAGTTGCCGAGGCATTTGAACCGTCGCCATCCCTCGTCCACCACCATCTCCACCAACCATTACTAAAAATTTCAGTAGTCATGGCATATCCGCAAACACCACCCCGCCCCGCTTCACATATCACACACACCGACCCCCTCCACCACAAACCTCAGCCAGTCTGCCCGTGCCTCCTAGCTAAATAAGTTCAACTTACCCACCGACCCACATACACCCTCGCCGCCCTAAGTTTTTAGATGAAGCTTGTGGAGTCCCTTTCCCCCCATATCCCCATCCCATACTCCAGAGAGTCACAGCCTATGCCCGACCACATATCCCGTGGAGCACGAGGAGCATATGACCAAAAAGAGGTCTATCATGGCCTCCCTATTGGACGATGGTGAGGTGGCCACCGTTCGTGCCGACCCGTCGATCCCGGAGGTACACCTCTCCGCGGAAGCTGGCGAGGACGTTGACTACGTTGCCATGCCGAATTCTTTAAGTCTGCGGGCTCACGTATTCCTGTATCTCAGGAGAGCCATCTACGACATCAAGCTCATCAATAGCGACGGCTTCACGCGGGTCATGTCACAGGTTAAGTGGTCCACCGGGAATGCCTCTGGTTCAACCACTGTCGATCTCTTCAAAGGCTCCGCCACTGATCTCCTCCCCCTCACAGTCAAGGATTTACGATCCTTGTACACCATTGAGCCCCTTTTGTCATTTCTGAAGGAAACACTCTACGGTGGTGGCTTGGGATCCTAAGCTGCAAAGTCAGATCTCATCGACCAAGACCACAATAAGGGCACACATTACGACTATTCCAAGGGGAAATGGCCCGTCTGCGACATCAGGGAGCGCACCCTCGATACCACAAATTCCAAGTGAAAGGAGCCCATCCATGACAAGTGGGGCAACATACTGTGAGCAAATCATACTTTCTATAGCTAGCCCTCTTGTACCCATTGTTGTAGTAGCTTTTGCCATGCAATAACTATGTCGTGTTTAATTATTTTAGTTATGTAAAAATGTATAGTTCAATGGGGCTATCTGATGTTTAATTATGAATTGACCTGTTCAATTTACGAATGGCTATATTTGGTTGTTTATAGTGAGCACATGCCTTGTTTCTCTGTATTTGGTTGTTAGGTTGGCCGTAGTGAGCATTTGTCATGTTTTCAAGGAGATGCCTTACTTTTCTGTATCTGGTTGTTAGGTTGGTTGCAGTGAGCATTTTGATATGTCTCCATCGTATCTACTTTTCCAAACTCTTTTGCCCTTGTTTTGGACTCTAATTTGCATGATTTGAAAGGAACTAACCCGGACCGACGTTGTTTTCAGCAGAATTGCCTTGGTGTTATTTTTGTGCAGAAATAAAAGTTCTCGGATTGACCTGGAAATTTACAAAGTCATTGCCTGAACCTCTGTTCTTTCGGAGACCACCTCAAATTTACCTTCTATTGGTTGCCTGAACCTACTCTTTTCTGAAATCCTCTCAAACTTAGAGACACGTTCTTTCATATAGTAACAATGACTACCTGAAGATTAGGTGACAATGTGACATACATTGGCAGAACAACATGGTCCAATCTGAACTTGATTTACACAATAAATTGTTTCAAGTAAATTAATTTTTTAGTATAGCTAAAATATTGATGACCACACAGGTGAACTGAACCACCAACGGCAAGTTGTAAACAATTAATCTACCACCGTGATTCCAGGTTATGACAAGTATGAACATGAACATGAGATGGGTGCAGTCTAGATAATTACCTTGTTCAAATCGGAGTAGGGGAACACGAGGACCGCCATGGCAACGGTGGCACGCGAAACCCTAGCCAGGGTCGGGGTCGCGCGGGAGAGATTGAGGCGGGGATGAACGAATCCAATGAGTGGAGGAGGTAGATCGCCCCGAGACGAGCTCGTGGCCGTGCTGGGACGCTGCGGGAGTGGCCGGGATTCACCGGAATCGGCCGGCGGCTGTGCCATGGGAAAGGGGAAGGGAGCCTCCACACCTGCAGCTCGGCGGCCTCCATACCTGCAGCTCGGCGGCCTCCACACCCCGGAGCAACGCCCTCGCCGGAGGACGTGGTCACCAGCTCTCCTCTGGATCTGGTGAGGAGGGTTGGGGAAGGAGCTCACCACGGCTCCATGCCCTGGATCTGGTGTGAGGGAGGGGGAAGGGGGCTCGCCGTGGTCGGGAGGGAGAGGAAGAGGCGGGCGGCCGGGGCTCGCCGTGATCGAAGTCGAGGAAGTCGTCGAGCCCCGTGCCTGTCGTCGGTCGCCATGGCCGGCGGCTAGGGTTTCCGGCGCGAGGAGGGATGGAGGGATGTAACCGCGGGCCGAGCAGCTCGAGCGGATCTGCGTCCAGGCAGAGAGGGGGAGGGGCCGCCGGCGGTGGAGTGGAGGCCGGGGTTGGGTGGTGGGCGGCGGCCTGAGGTCCGGCTTGTGGGGGATCGAGAGCCAACCAAGACGCGGGTTGGGTAGGTGGGAGTGGGACGGGGGGTTTCTTTTGGATTCGTTCAGATAGCAATGGCGCACTGGTAGGGGGTGCGCCATATGTATAGATAGCAATGGCGCACCTGTTACTGGTGCGCCATTACTAGTTAAAACTAGTAATGGCGCACTTTCCTCTGGTGCGCCACTGCTAAGTCTGGGGAGGGGTGTGGGGCCAGGACAAAACTAGTAATGGCGCACCACACATCAGGTGCGCCATTAGTAATATGGTCATTAATGGCGCACCCATATCTGGTGCGCCACTGCTATATAGCAGTGGCGCACCACATACATGGTGCGCCATTAATGTCCATATTAGCTATAGCCGTTTTTGTAGTAGTGTCCAACTAGGAGCAGGACACGGTGGGGTCGCTCGGCGTCGGGCGGCCGTGCGTGAAGCGGGTGCCATGGACGCCATGAGGCTCGTCGTTGGCCGTAGACGCGAGCACGAGCACGAAGCAGACATACAGCTCCAGGATCTCTATCCGGTGGCACAACTGCTTCAACAAGTTATGTATCCCGAGAGGCAGCATCATGGAGGTGCAGTTCGTGGCCATGTAAGCTAGCTTCCCATGCATCTCTTTCCAAGAATCCATCCACCAGGCTGGCTGCTAGCTAGCTTACCGGATAGTACTAATCTAATCTTGTTTTTTGTATGTCTAAGTATGATGTCTCTAGCCATCTAATCGATTCTTGATTCTTCTCATCCATCAAGATTCTTCAAGACATCAAACTAATCACAAAATCTATCTTGTGAACTCCTGAACTTTCTATTGCTATACTTTTTGAAAAAAAAATTATGCATAACTAGTGTAAGAACTAATTTCAAGTAGGATACTTGAGTATGTAATGTAAAAAAATCATTAAAAATAGAAATAAAATTCAAAAAAATCCAATTTTTTTACATGTTAGATAATTTAGTGCGTGAGGTATGCTCCAAATTTCAGCTCATTTAGACATTTGAGTCACTGTCAGCAAAAAAGACAAATTGGGTCAAAACAATACATGAACAATAAACTTATGTATAGACCCCAAATTTGCCTTTTTTTCCAAGGGACACTCAGATGTTCAAATGATCTGAAATTTGGAGCGAACCTCACGCACCAAATTCTCTACCATGAAAAAAAATATTGGAATTTTTTGAATTTTTCTAGAATTTGTTTTGATTTTCTTATGATCGAAGGTGCAGATGAGCCTCGGCACTGAATCCCTTCTCTGTGTAAGGATTTATTTTTTTGACCTTGTAATCCTTTTCTCTTGGTTTTTCAGGATGAGAGACAGTAAGAAATCTAGGAAGGTTTGGGAGTTGATTTCATCGATGAACAAGAGACTAATGAAGCTTTACAACGTAATTAGATGTGATTGCTAGTTGTATGTGTTGGCTGTCATGTGATGTGAGATAGTATGTTTGTACTTTTGTATGTTTTATGACAAATCTTGAAAAGAAATCATATAGTGGATTTTGAATGTGCATTTTTGCGTTATGTTTGATTATCAAAAGATGATCATAGTAAATTGATTGCGTCTAGCTAATTTTAGGACTAATTAACACGTCGTTAAGATCACACATTGCACACAGTTTTTTGGATCCAATTGTGTGTGATGACATTTACATCACACACGGTTTTTTATTTTTAATCGTGTGGAATGAATCGCACATTACATATAGTTTTCGTGAAATAACCGTGTGTGATGCTAATCCAAATTGCAAACAGTTTTTGTGTTGAACTGTGTGGGATGTATAGCATGTGCGATGGACCTCCCCCTATCGCCCACACTAGCAAGGTGACGGTTTGAAACTGCGTCACTGAAAGAGGTTAAAAACCGTTTGCATAGCACGTCGCTACACCAGTGTGACTTGTTGCTTGGAGGTGCATATGTCCTTGGTAAACATCCACGTCTGGACCCTTTTTGCGTGTGGGGCAATGAAATTTTCATGAATCAGCATCAACTAAGAAAACTAATAAGGATTGTTAGGGAAAAGAGACGAACGATTAATCTATTTTTACGCTCTATCCAACACAATATTTAGTTGTAGGATGGTAACTACGAACTCTGTAGCTTTCTAGTAATACTGCCCATAATGAGTTGTCACCAACGAAAAAATAGCACGCTATTTCGACGTTATAGCGTCGCTATAGCATATCTGAAAGGGCCACGTTATGTTTTAGGTAATTTGCTCGCTATGCCGCTATTCACACTATAGCGCGCTATTTTGACGCTAAACGAAATAGCGTTATGGCGTTTTAGCGTGTAGCACACAACAACCCATCAGGCATCACCGCATAACATCGCCCAACTCACCTCACTCTCTCCTAGACACAAACACAATGCATACAACCTAACCTTGCTAACTTGTCACCAATTTGCCACCAGTTCCTGATCGAGGACGCGACGATGGAGGCGTTCATGACTCATGAGCAAAGCCGGTGGTGGCAGTTCGTGAATGGCAGCAGCTTCTCTCCATCCCCTTTTCTAGTAGTGGCGTTGGCCATACCTTCAATTCTAGCAAGACAACGCCGATGTCAATCACGCCGCCAGCGTCGGCAAGTAGTCATCGATGTTTCCTATGTTAAAAAGGAGTGTTCCCTTTCCTTCCAAATTAGGAGTGTACATGCCCTGAGCCTAGCTCTCATGTGTTTCTCATCTTAATTTAGAGTGTTTTTCCTTGCAAATTATGGAAGCCTTAAATTTTGTGATATATATGACATTTTGATGCAAAACGTTATTTTTAAATATAGCACGTAATTAGCACGCTATAACCTGTATAGCATTTGGGGAAGGGCAGCGCTAAATCTTATAGCACGCTATTTTTTTCATTGGTTGTCACACAATAATGTCTAAATCTTTTTCTTTTGCAGTGGTTCCCAAAGCAGTATACTCAAGATTACCTCGCAAAGTAAATGATTGGTGGACATGCAATGAAGGTTAAAGTATTTCATAAAGACTACAATGAGTATCGAGAAGTCGTAATGAAGACAGTGAAGGATGGGCCGGCGGCCATCACTAGAGTTGGCCTAGAGTCGTGTGTGCGTTAGGCATGGATGAGGGCACAATATGGGCATTCTGCTTCACATTCTCCAGCAACCAGAATGTCTTTCGGCTCTCTTTTTACAGTCTTTAATAGAACCGTGGTTCCATCATTCTTTATTTGGTGCTTCTGTAGTTTTCCTTTTTTGAGAATTGGTGCTTCTGTAGTTCTTGAGTATATGTACATGTGAATCGAATTATGCATTCGTTCTTGAACCTATATTTATAAAAATGATTTGATATAAAATAAAATATTTCCTACTTTCAAATTTAAATGATGTGGATTTTAAACGCATGTATTAAATTAGGGATAAATTATGCTCTGCGGGCCATTACAATGCACACAGTTTGAGAAAGTAAAACATGTGCGATCAACGTCAAGATTAGACACGTTTCTCCACTCACAACGTGTGTGATCAATCTCTGGCACACATGATCATCTAAGAAATAACATGTGAGATTAAGAATACCAGTGCACTGATACGTCTCCGACGTATATATTTTTTTTATTTCATGCTACTATCTTATCAATCTTGAATACTTTTTATGCAATTATATGCTATTTTATATCATTTTTGGGACTAACCTATTAACTCAGTGCCGAGTGCCAGTTTTTTTTTTGCCTGTTTTTGGACTTTTCAGGAAATCAATATCAAATGAAGTCCAAATTGGATAAAAAAATTACGGGTGTTATTTTTGGACCAGAGGAGACCTAGGAAGCTTCAGGAGGAGGCCAGAAGACCGATGAGGTGACCATGAGCCACCGTGGTGCGCCCTGGGGGGTAGGGCGTGCCACAATGGCTCGTGGGCCTCTCGTGGCATCTCCTGACCTAATTCCACTTCTATATATTCCTAATTACCCCCAAAACATCAGGGAGCCACCCAAAACAATTTTTCCGCCACCGCAAGTCTTTGTTTTTCCATGATCTTATCTAGAGGCCTTTTCCTGTACTCTGCCGGAGAGGGAATCCATCACGTAGGCCGTCTACATCAACCTTGCTGCCGCCATGATGATGTGTGCGTAGTTCACCACAGACCTACGGGTCCATAGTTAGTAGCTAGATGGATTCTTCTATCTCCTTGATCTTCAATACAAAGTTTTTCGCGATTCTCGCGTTGATCTATCCAATGTAATCTTCTTCGCGGTGTGTTTGTTGGGATCCGATGAATTGTGGGTTGATGATCAGATTATTCATGAAAAGTAACTGAGTCTTCTCTGAATTCTATTATGCACGAATGTTATAGCTTTGCAAGTCTCTTCAATCTATAGGTTTGATTTGGCCAACTAGATTGATTTATATTCAGTGGTAGTAGTACATTGGAGTGGGTTCAATCTTGCGTTGCTCTATATCCCAATGACAGAAGGGGACAAGGCATGTATTTTATTGTTGCTACTAAGGGTAAAACAACGGGGTTTGTACATATTACTTGTACTTATTTTGTCTACATCATGTCATCTTGCTTAAGGCATTACCCCGTTTATCATAAACTTAATACCATAGATGCATGTTGGATAGTGGTCGATTGGTGGAGTAATAGTAGTAGATGCAGAATCGTTTTGGTCCACTTGTCACGGATGTGATGCCTATATACATGGTCATTGCCATAAATACATAATCATAACTATACGCTTGTCTATCAATTGCCCAACAGTAATTTGTCTACCCACCGTATGCTACTTTCTAGAGAGAAGCCTCTAGTGAACACTATGACCCCCGGGTCTACTTAATTATATTTAATAAAAAGCAAAAAATACCTTGCTGCAATTTATTATCTTTTATTTTACTTTACTTTTATATTTATATGTCCACCACTATCAGAAGTAATCCTTGGAAGTAACGAGTTCGAGCGGCTTGACAACCCTCTTACCCGCGTTGGGTCCAAGTGTTTGGTTTTGTGTGTGCAGGTGCTGCTAAAGGCAAGTTGTCGTGGTTCTCCTACTGGTTCGATAACTTTGGTTCTCACTGAGGGAAATACTTATCGCTACTATATTGATTCACCATTTCTCTTTGAGGAAAAACCCAACGCAACTAACAAGTAGCACGCACAATGTTACCTCTTATCAAGTGTTTGTGATGTCGTACCCATCGTAAACGTTGGTCATAGAAGAATGCGTGCGATAGGTCTTCATCCGACACGGGTAGTACGGATGAAACTTTTGGGATATTTTATATACCACAAACGTTTATCAATAGCGCAACGTGTGGGATAGATTCAACCTCCGCATACAGTTTTATAAGAATAATTGTATGCACCCTTAGATCCAATAACATACGGTCTCGTGGAACTAAATGTGTATGATAGTCCCCTTATCATACACGCTTTACAATCATGAACCTTTGTGATGCGGCGCACATCGGAAATGGTGCACCACAGAATAGCGCGTGCGATGGTAATGCGATCCCACACGACTAGCAAGGATAGGCCGTATGAGAAATATGACATATATCAAACGGTTGACCGAAAACTCTCATTTGTGATAGATGCGCACATCACATACGCTTACTTATGCCAAACGTTTGCTTCTTGTTCCATGTCGCCGACGAATTTTCTGTATCGTGTGAGATGGACCCCTCCCCTCCCCCTATCGCACACAGGCAAGACGACGGTTTAAAACTCTATCGCAGAAAGAGGGTAAAAACCGTTTGTATAGGACGTCGTCACACGTGTAGCATCATCTGAATCAAACTTATCACCGATGCAATGTGGACCTTCCATCACCATGGGATTTGTATTTTAGGTCTAATGTACTGTTCCTTTTCTCTGTATTCTCTAGCTTACAATAATCATTAATGAGGTGAGTAGGTTTCTTACAGTACCTGCATTTGCCCTTTTCTCTGGAATTTGCACGGCCCCATGTTGTTTTTGCTTTTATCTCGCTATTGTTGTATTTTTTTTTGCTCGGGCCTGCCTTGTACTTGCAAAGCTTCTCCATTGGAGGACGATTCCTTCGACTGTATCAGATCTTTCATATCTTCCTTCTGTTGAAGGGCCTCATATACTTCTACAACAAGTACTTCATCACGGCTATATAATATGGTATCTCGAAAATTTGCAAAGCAACTAGGTGGTGTGGATAAAAGTAGAAGACCTAAGTCTTCATCATCATACTTTACATCCATAGACAGTAAGTCAGAAATGATCTCCTTGAAGATTGATATGTGGTTTCGCACTGAACCGCTTTCTTGTAGCTTGTGCGTGAACAACTTTATCTTCATATGCATCTTACTGGCCAGATCCTTAGACATGCAGATTGACTACAGTTTGATCCACAATGATGCTGCAATTTTCTCCTCCGGTACTTCTTGCAAAATATTATTTGATAGATGAAGGTGAATCAGAGACATAGCCTTACGGTCTTTCCACTTCTCTTCATCGGTCCATGCCTTTTGTTCTTTGCCATCAAAACCATCAAGCACCTCTTCCCGATCGGGATGTGCCGGCATTCCTTGTATATTCACTTGCCTAGAGAAACCCTTGTGTTGTAATCCAACGGACGGTAGATCGAACTCCATCAGTTCCATATCGTCAAAACCCTAGACAAAAGCAGAGCTTTAATGCCACTTGTTAGAGATAGTCAAGAAATCTAAGAAGATCAAATCAATAAAGAGGATACAATGATTTAACGTGGAGAACACCTCCAATGAGAAAGGAAAAAAACAATAGTGCCAGCCAACGAAACAGATTCTGCTCCGCTACGGCCCAAGCCTCCCGACAACGTGCCTCCGCTCCGCACCATCAAAAGATATCCTTTATAGAAATTTGGACCAGAACTTAACAGGCATGTAGGAGGTGAGTGCCAAAATCTAGATCCCACTCATCGTTGCAAAAGAATGTGTCCAGCTTGATCAAGGTTGGATCACTTTGCTCACTACTCCACATGTTTTTTCTGTTTTGGAGATGTATATATATATATATATATATATATATATACAGACCATCTATTCTGACAACGGGTGCGGAATAACTATTCTGACAATACTTCCGAACTGCACTGTTAACGCGGGAACACTGCATCCCTATCAAACGAGCACTTCAATATCAGCAGAAAAACTGCACGTGTTTTTTCGTCATCGTTCTCGCTCCAGATTCTAAACCATTTGTCGGAACGAGACATATAATATACTGTTGTATAGCTACGGAAAATCCACAACTTTGTCATGTTGATCACTTTTCGAGATTCCTCACGGTTTAAGAGCAGTTTCAAAAATGGTGACCGCCCGACGAGTGGAAGCGAGCATATTTTCGCATTTTTTTTTCTAAAACGCTCGACGAATGGTGACCGCCCGACAAATGAATCAAACGATATGGCGTTGAAAAGATATCGTTGATGCGCAATTTTTTCATGTAGATCACTCTCTCTAATTCTTTACGGTTTGAGAGTAATTTCAAATTTACTAAAAAACGGAATTCTGTTTTTCAAATTTTACGAATTTCTTGGTTCGGTTTTCGCTGCAGTTTTCTAACCGTTTGTCGGAACGAGGCGTGTGATGCGGCGTTGGAAAGCAGTGGAATAGCCGCAACTTTCATATGTTGGTCATTTGTTGAGATTCCTCACGGTTTTAAAGGAATTTTGAAAACGGTGGCGCTGCCTACGAGTGGCAGCGAGCGTATTTTCGTGATTTTTTCCAAACCGCTCATCGGAACGATGCAAATGATACGGCGTTGGAGATATATTGACGAGGCGCAACTTTTTCATGTAGAACACTCTCTCTAATTCCTCACGGTTTAAGAGCAATTTTGAATTTACCGAAATGCGGACACTCTGTTTTTCGTGACACCAAATTCGACGCGTGGACCGCATCGGACCGAAGAGGGCACTGCTTCCGACGGAAAACCGCACTGCATCCGACGGGCAAGCGAACTGCATTGGTTCGTTTGTCCCTTTTCTAACATTTTTTACGAACAAGAGTGGACCGTTTTTATGAACGAGAGTGCACTACTTTTTTTTCAACCCATGCACATCCTAGTTAATGGGAGTGGACTACAAAGTCAAGAGTAGTGAACCACATGGATGAGACCGAGTGGAGTATTTTTTGTGTGTGTGTTTTCGTTTACAGATTCATCTCAACTGCAAGGCCGAGTGTAGTGAACCACACGCGGCGACGAAGTGCACTACAAGTTCGATGCAATTTTCTTTTCCTGAATACATGATGCCGCACATGAACAAATGTTGTTCACATAAAAGGAAGTGAACCACTCCTCAAATCGAAAAAAACTGCAAGCATTTTCTACCACTCTCTGACTTTTCTTAAGTCGTCTAAACCACACAATACATTTTTTTCACAAAGCAAACCACCATGGTTTTTAATAGTGAAACATCATGATTTTAGCATTCTTTTTAGAAGCACATGATGCACGTGGAGGTTTTCTTCTCCTCGGGAGCACTGCATATCCAACCCCCGCAACACTGCACATGTGCGCCCATGGGACGACAACCAAAATCTGAAAAGCACAAAAATGACAACCGTGAGTAAACAGGAGATACAATGAACTACACAAAATATGATACAATGAACCGCTAGCATTTTCTATATAAATGCATGGTCACGCCTGGAAACCGCACGCCGACACCAGCCAGACTGCATCGCCGGGCGCCACATCGGATTGAAGGCGATGCGACACAAAAAAAGGGGAAGTACTCGCCCGTGCTGCTCCAACTGCTAGCGGCTCACTGGCGAACTGTTGTGGCCACACCACTGGCAAAGTTGTTGTCGCCGAACTGCATGCCGTGGTTGGCCGTACTGCACGCCACCGAACTGCAAGCCTAGGTAGAGTGGAGGAAGAGGGAGCTCGCCGCTGGACGCGGGCGCCACCGCTGGACGCTGAGGAAGGCAGCAGCGGGTTCGGCTGTGGGCGAGGGGCGCCGCAGCGGGGATGGGTCAGTGGAGCAGGCGTCGACTATGGGTAGCCTGGCTGGGAAGGGTGGTGGACGGCGGGGTAGGGAGGCGGCGGGAGCCCAGCCGACGAATCCGGTGCTGAAGGCCGCGCCCGGTGCCTACGGCGGCAGGATCCAGTGGGATCCATCGGGCCTCGTACTGCCGGCGTGTGGGGAGGAGGGATTGCCCAGGGCTGGGCAGATCCGTTCCAGGGGCGCGGCGCACAGGGCGTTGGCTGTCGGAGTGGAGCCGGAGAGGTGGGTCGGATCTGGGG
This sequence comes from Elymus sibiricus, assembly GCA_039707655.1. Classification (NCBI taxonomy): domain Eukaryota; kingdom Viridiplantae; phylum Streptophyta; class Magnoliopsida; order Poales; family Poaceae; genus Elymus; species Elymus sibiricus. The sequence goes on along the minus strand of CM077669.1, from coordinate 389,104,515 downwards.
GCGGCGTGCCAGCTCGGTGGGGCGGCGCGTCGGGTGGGTGCGCCGCACATAGCGAAGGTGGGAGGGGAAGGCGGCGGCCCAGGGTGGTGCGCCGCGCAGGAGAAAGATGAAGGGTGGGACGACGGCTCGGGGTGGTGCGCCGCACCGGAGAAGGTGGGATGGGTGGGGCGGCTCGCGTGTAGAGGATGGGAAAGTGGGGCTCCAGCATGGACAAGGAAAAAGGAGGTGAGGGAAGTAGTGGGGTGGACTGGATTGGCGTGGGCACGGGGAGAGAAGGGGTGGAGCTGATTTCAACGCTTTTTTATCCGTTCGGGGTGTTGTCAGAATAAGCGAAAGGGATGTTAGAATAAGGTCTTAAGGGGTGTTATATATATATACATATATATATATATATATATATATATATATATATATATATATATATATATATATATATATGTATGTATATATGTATGTATGTATATATATCTTTTAGTTCACATCCATTTAGGGCGTTCTGAAAGCGAACAATGCGACGCCGATCGACATTGGTCCTGTTTTTGTCTCTAGCATGGTAAATTTGATTGAAGTCACTGGCGACCAACCACTTCGTACCGAGGAGGTCTCTCAATAGTCAACTCGTGGAAGAAAGCATCTTTGAGATTGCTACGGGTCGGTCCATAGACGGTTGTAAGCTTGAAAGCGGTGCGAGAATAGATGATGGTGACTTTAGCCGAGAGGAAAAAGTTGCTGATGGAAACATCCCAAACTCTGAGAGAATCTTCATCCAAGAGAAGTAGAATTCCATCACGGTTGCCAATTGCAGGGCGCTGCACAAAGTTTTTTAGTCTATGTCCTCTGAGGGAGGATGCGGTAATAGTTTCGCGCACGGTGATCAGGGAAGTTCAGTCCGGGCATATTCCAGTTCAGAATACTCAGGTTTTGATCAATCAAATTGGAGCCAAGCTTACATCAAGGTAGCAGCAATCAGTAGCAACAACACTAACTCGCTGGCACAGAACACAAGTGACACAGGGCAGCGGCATACAACGGCCAACACAGGTTGAGCACACAACACTAACTCGCTGGTACAGAACACAAGTGACACGGGACAGCAGCACCCGAGAGCTAACAAAGGGCAGCAGCACATATAGTAGGTTGAGCAGCTATAGTAGATAGCACAAAAGCCTCGCCGTAGCCCCAGGTACGTACTCCATGTCCCGCTCCCACGACGCCGCGGGCGACCACCACCAGATCTCGGTGGCCGCTGCTCCGGCTCCGCCGACCACCGTCCAACCCCCCTGCCTGTTGGCCGCTGCTCCCCTCGCTGCGTCGCCGCCGCTCATCTGGAGTTTCCCTCCGCTCCCCTCCTCGCCCACGCAGCTTGCTGCGCCGGATCTAGATTGGGAGTGGCTGACGCCGCCGCCGCCGCCACCGGGCGGTCCGCCGCGGGCCTCCTCTGAGGAGGAGCGGGTCCTGGAGACGCCGCCTAGTCAGCTCCGCCACGTCGCGCTGACTGCCTCTGTTGCCTTCAATGCGCCTGGGGCGCCCGTCCGTCCTGTCGTCCCCAAGGCCATTAACTCTGTTGCGCAGGCGGGCTGGCGGGTGGCTTGCTTCAATGCGAGGCCCCCCGCGGACAGCTGCGCTCCACCCGCGGGCATTTCTGCCCCCGGCTCTGACCATCCGGCGCATTCATCAGGGGAGGAGATGGGGGATGGGCGCGGGGCTCCATGGACGACGGTCACGTCCCGTCGGCCGCGCCACCCGGCTTTGCCGTCGCTTCCCATCAATGTGGCGTCCTCGCTCCCGGACTGGATGCGCAATAGGTGCTTCCACTGCCTCAAGCCTCGCCATAAAGCGAGGGACTCCAGGAGCCCGGTCACTTGCCACCGGTGCTTTCTCCCTGACCACCGTGCGCAAGACTGCTCAAACAAGCCCGCTCCTCACCATCGCCCCAGAGTCGTCACCGTCGCCGCCCGCAACCAGCCACCTACCGCCTCCCGTGCTCGCTCAGCCTCGTCTCCGGTGGCTGCTGCCCCTCCGGCTGCTAGCCGCGTGCGCTCCCCTGCGCCTGCTCGACCGCCCCCTCCTGCTGCAGCTGACGCCATGGCATGGCGCGGCGATCATGCCATGTGCCCGGAGGAGGTGCACACCTTCATCCCGGCCTCGCCGCAGATGGTTCAGGAGGCGTTGGTCCTCGGGACGAATGCCGCCCTCGCCTGGTTCGACCGCGAGATTCAGGCGACGAAGGAGGACGTCTCCAAGGCTCTCTGTAAGCTCACCGGCGCGCTGCCCCCAGATGTCACCATCACAGATCATCACCCGGAGGCATTCTTGGTCAGGTTCATCCACCACCACCACTGCTCCGCTGCGGTGGGGCAGAGAGAAGTGCCCTATGGCACGGCAAGGCTGCAGGTGCGGCCTTGGTGCCTGGAGGCGCATGCCGAGCACGTCAACCTCGACCACCACGTGCGGCTGTGTCTGGAGGGCCTGCCCTTGCATGCCTGGGACGCACACGCCATCTCCAACGCCATCGGCATGGCCTGCTCCTTGGACTACGTCGAGCCGGCGTCGCTGCTCAAGACGGAGACCAAGGTCGTTGGGCTTTGGGCGTGGGTGGCATGTCCAAGCAAGGTGCCAAAGATCAACTGGATCACCCTGCCTGGCCGCAACGGTGGCGCCCCGGTGTATGGACGTCGGGGGCTCGAGCACCGGGTGCTCATTCAACTCTCCATCCACGAGGACAACTCCGGGCCGGCCATCGTCTCCACTCCCTACGACTACCGCCTCCGCATCGTCGACGGCGAGTCCCAGCCCAGGGACTCACGCGAGCGTGTCTCCAGGCCGATCCAGCACCACGGCCGCCGCGACGGTGATGATGACAGAGACCGCCGTCGTGGCGACCGCGACGACCGCGATCGCCGTGTTCGCGATGACTCCCGCTCTGGCAGGTCCTGGGCGGACAGGGTGCGCCGGAGCGTATCCCGTGCTCCTTGTGAGGGCTCGCGGGACAGCGAGCGTGGCCAGCGTCGTGATGGCCGTGGGGACGGGCATCGTCACCCAGGCGGAGTGCCGGCAATGCTGCTGCGGGGCTCCGGTTCCGGCAGCGCACCGGCTGTGCGCCAGGCCGAGCTGGCCCCAGTGGAGGCTACGGGAGGGCGTGGCCGCAGTCCGGCGAGGCATGCCTCCCCCTGGGCTGCTCGGAGGTGCTCACAGGAGGCGCACACCCCACCTGCATCCCCTCCCCTGTCTCTGACCTCGGTGCTGCGGGATGGACGCCACTCCAAGCGAGATTCTGCGGCTCCGGTGATCAGCGAGCTCTCATGCCCAGACCTCAGTGACATGTGTGCCCCTGTGATGATGCTAAGGCCTCTGGTCAGCCTCTCGCCTGAGCGCCCCCTGGCTTTGAGGTGTCCCCCACTCCGCCCTTGCCCGGCAATGGGCCGTCCCTTTGCACTCCATCTCCAACTAGACGTCGTCAAGAGCTGCTAGAGCTTGCTGGCCTAGAAGGCCTCTATGTGCCGGCGTAGCCACCTCTGTTGGCTGGCCCTGGCTCCCATCCTATGGTGCCAGCCATGACCAGACGCAAAACTCTGGCTGGGGTGGCCATATCCTCTGCCGGAGGGCTATCGCTAAGGCGTACTAGCAGCCGGCTGGCTGCTGCTGGACGGGGGAAAAAGGTGCCGGCATCCAGGCAGGCGGAGGCGGCCATCTGCCGAGGCCTCGGGATCATCCAGGACGGGGAAGACATTACGGTCAAGGCCATCGACGATTTCGTCGCTCAGTTCAAAGATCAGCTGTCCAGCGACGTCATTGCAGCCATGCGGGCCTTCTTTAGGCTGGACGACGCCCAGGTTGCCGCTGCCGAAGAAGGGCTGATCCAGCATGGAGGAGAGGAGGCTTTGGACCATTAGGATGGGGAGGCCATGCAGGCAACTTCCTGATGGCGTGATGTGTAGTGTCAGCTACTAGTGTTTGATGTTTAGCTATCTCCCAAAGGTTTGCTTTGGCCTTGACCAATGCAATATTGTTTGTTGTATCAGCTACCAAGCTTCAGCCTATCAGTGTAGTTTCACTACGTGTGCTTCTGTTAGCCATGTACTAGGGCATGTATGGTTTAATCATGTTAGAAAACCCAATTGATGTGCTCAGTTGGAATGTGAGAGGTCTCAACAATCCAGACCGCCGAGCTGCCGTTAGCGAAACGGTTGCGGCCTCCTCGTGTCAAATTGTCTTCTTGCAAGAGACGAAGTTGGAGAATGTTGACACATTCACTGCTATGCTTCTGGGAGGGACCGGCTTCGTAGCTACGCTCAGAGACCGGCAATCGGCACCTGCGGGGGAATCCTCATGTTGTGGGATGACCAGGCGGTTGACATCACCTGCATTCAAGTGTCAGCTTTCTGTCTCTCAGCCATGGTACGCATAATCAGCTCAGGCACAACATATAAGATCACATCGGTGTATGGCCCCACTGCTTCGTCCCTTAAGGATGCTTTTTTCACCGAGCTAGTCGCACAAAAGCCACCGCCTGGGGTCCTCTGGCTTGCGCTTGATGACTTCAACCAAATTTACCGGGCGCGGGACAAAAATAGGAGGCACGTCAACACCAGTCGCATCAACCGGTTCCGGGCCGCCCTCCTCTCTTCTGAGCTGAAGGAGATACACCTTCAGAACCGCCGCTTCACTTGGAGCAACGAAAGACAAAACCCCACTTTGTGCAAGCTGGACTCCTTCTTCTGCAATGTCGACTGGGGCATCCATTTCGACACCCACATCCTCCAGGCGCTCTCCTCTTCGCTCTCCGACCATTGCCCCCTGCTGCTCGCGGACGCAGTTGGGCCGCGTAAGCCGAAAACGTTCAGATTCGAAAACTTCTGGACCTCCCTGCCGGGGTTCAACGACGTGGTTTCCAATGCCTGGAGCGAACCCACTAACCACACTGAGCCATGCCAAGTTCTCCACCACAAGCTCAAGACCATAGATGCCCGCCTTGCCGCTTGGAGTGGAAAGCTTTTCTCCAACGCGAAGATCCAGCACCACGCTGCCCTATGGGTCATCCTTCATCTCGACATCGCGCAGGAACAACGCCTGCTCTCAAATGAAGAGCGCGATATAAGGGCTTGACTTAAAAGAAGGATCATTAGCCTGGCCGTGCTTGAGCGAGCACGCAAAAAGCAAAGTGCACGGATCTTCAACCTCAAGGAGGGTGATGCTAACACCAAAATTTTTCACCGACGAGTTAATGCAAGGCGCAGGAAAAACCACATTCACCGGATCAAGCACAATCATGGTTGGGTTACCGACCACTCGCAGAAGGAGGAAATCATCCACGCTCACTTCTCTGAGGTGTTCGGGAAGGGGAGCCCGAGGGCGAATGACTTCAACTGGGAGGAGCTAGGTCTAGGCTCTCATGACCTGACCTCCCTTGGTGAACCAATCTCTGCTGATGAGGTCCACGACGCCATTCACCAAATGCCAAGCGACAAGGCGCCCGGGCCGGATGGATTCACAAGGCTATTTTTCCGCAAGTGCTGGAGCATTATCAAAGACGATATTATGAGGGTTATCGATCTCTTTGGCAATCTGCGCACCGCCAACTTTCACTGGCTAAATTCAGCCAACATTGTCCTATTGCCAAAAAAAGAAGGTGCCGAGGTGATTTCAGACTACCGCCCCATTAGCCTCATCCATGCGGTGGCAAAAATCATCGCCAAAGTCTTGGCCACCAGGCTGGCCAAGCACATGCACTCCCTTGTCTCGCACGCCCAGAGCGCCATTATCCAAACGAGAAGCATCCACGACAACTTCATGTAAGTTTGGAACCTGGTGCGCCGACTGCACAAGTGCAAGACACCAGCTCTGCTCTTCAAGCTTGATATTCGCAAGGCCTTCGACTCGGTCAGATGGGAATATCTCCTCGACCTACTCCAGCGCATGGGCTTCCCTGCCATCTTTCGGGATTGGGTCGCTGCCCTATTGTGCACTTCATCCCCACGTGTCATGCATAACGGGGTTGTGGGCCAACCGATCATTCACGGGTAGGGACTTCGTCAGGGTGACCCTCTATCTCCCCTGCTTTTTGTCCTTGCCATGGACCCGCTCCAGAGAATCCTCGAGGTCGCAACAAGGCAGAGGCTGTTACACAAGATCCGCGGCTGCGGGGTGGTTCTTTGAACATCCTTGTACGCAGATGACGCGGCGGTCTTCATGGCGCCCATCAAGAGTGACATCGATAACCTCTCCAACATTCTTCGCGTCTTTGGGAGCGTCACCGGCTTGTGCACCAACTTCCAGAAATGCTCGGTTGTCCCGATCAGGTGTGGGGGCACCAATCTGATGCACGTCACTCAGAACTTGCCTGCTGCTCGGGCTGCCTTCCCCATCAAGTACTTGGGCCTGCCGCTATCGGTGTGGCAGCTCCGGCAAGAGGATTTTCAGTTTCTTGAGGACAAAGCTGCAGCAAAGTTGGTCACCTGGGATGGAAAGAACATTACCACGATAGGGCGTGCAGCCCTTGTCAAATCGGTTTTGACCTCTTTGGCGGTGTACTTCATCACTTCGCTCTCTGTCCCGCAGAGCACTCTCAATAACCTCAACAAGCTCGAACGCGCGTTTTTGTGGGCGGGCATGGAAATAGCTTCGGGCGCCAAGTGCAAGGTCAACTGGGACTCGGTGTGCCGTCCGTTGGCGTATGGCGGTCTGGGAGTGCTCAACACTGAAAAATTCTCTAGGGCCCTGAGATTGCGTTGGCTATGGCTCGAGTGGAAGGAACCAACCAAGCTGTGGGTGGGGATGGGGAATCCATGTGATGACAAGGACCGTGACCTCTTCTACTCATTCACCACCATCACTGTTGGCAACGGCGCCCGCACATCTTTTTGGGACGCACCATGGGTGCAAAACCAGAAGCCTAAGGACATTGCCCCGCGTATCTACAAGGCCTCAATGAGAAAGAAATGGAATATCAGGGATGCTCTAGATGGTGATGCATGGATTTTCAAGATCAAAATGACCGCAGACTTCTCCATTGCGCATTTCCGAGAGTTCCTGCAACTTTGGTCCTTTCTTCGTGGCTTCCAGCTTCAGCATGACATGGAGGATGAGATCACGTGGAAGCTCACTGCAAGTGGGCTCTATTCTGCGGAGTCTGCGTACAACGCCCAGTTTAACGGCATGGTTCGGTCACCCATGGAGCATACGATCTGGAAGGTTTGGGCGCCACCGAAGGTCAAGTTCTTTGCCTGGCTGGCCTACCAAAACAGAGTTTGGACCGCCGACAAGCTTGCTAAGCGTGGATGGCCAAACTGCGGTCTTTGCCCTCTCTGCAAGAGTGCACAGGAGACGATTGACCACCTACTCTTCAAATGTCAATACACGACAAGGATTTGGGAACTGATCAAATCTTGGCTACAGCTTGACTCCATTGACACGGGATTGGCGAGCTCTAGCGTCCCTCAAAGAGTGGTGGGCGCGCATTTCTGATTAGTCAGTGCCAAACAGGAAGGCGGTGGCCTCTTTGGCCCTGTTAATTTCCTGGACCATCTGGAATGAACGCAATGCACGGGTCTTCCGCCACAAGTCGGCTCCGCCATCGGTCGTCTTTGACACTATCAAGAGGGACGCGGGTCTTTGGGTAATGGAGGGAGCAAAAAAGTTGAGCTTAATAATGCAGGGAGAGTAATCCCTTCTGATTAAAGGGACAGTCGTTTAACGCCTTCATTACTGTACTTTGTACTATGGCTTCGGCCTCTCCTTCTTAATTAATATACGAGGCAAATCTTTTGCCCGGTTTCAAAAAAAAAAAGCCTCGCCAGGGCTGCAGAGGACGACCTGAGTAAAATTGGTGATTTATTTGAATTTCAATACTAAACGCCGAACATCGTGTGGAGGTGCACGCGTGCTGCTCCACGCCATGCAAGTCTATGTCTATGGCCTATCACGAAGGCAAGTTTGTAGGTGGAGTATGAGTACTGTTTTTTTTTTTTTTTGAAAAGGAGGAAAGACCCCTAGCCTCTGCATCAGCACGATGCATGCGGCCATATTATTAAGCAAGAAAGTAAACAATCTTCAAATGCGGGTACAAGCTCAATCCGAGCTGAAATGAGACTAAATGAAGATTAAAAAAAAAGGAAAACGCCACAACCGGCAACAGTAGGTTGAGATGACTAAACACCTAATCTATTGTTGGACCGCCATCCAAACAGGATGAGTACTGTGTTTGTATTACCCTTTGAGTTTGGCTGCTAATTAACCAAAGACGATCTGACGAAGCAGGAAGCGGGATTCGCACGAAATAAGACATTGACCCATGCGCAAGTAATCTTCACCTGAACTGAGCTCGTAAACTGCCTTCACTTTAGTTCTCTTAAAAACCTTCAACCTCAACTCTCACAAATATTATTGGTTGATGTGTTCTTGTCGTTCTAGAGGAGGGCGAAAACACATAGACAATGTGCAGCGGTTGCATGGGCGCTCTACGGTTGCCAAGTCATTTCTTTGCTTCAGGAAGACACTCAACCAGACTCAGTTTGATCTGGGTTCTATACCATTAAACTAACCAAGCCTGGTGCAGGCGGACTTCCCATGCATGTGGTCAAATGTCAGTTCTCTATATCCGTTTGTTTGGTACGCCCTTACACAATAAACAAAGATATAAGATACCTAATCTTGGATGAGAAGGCAATGTCATCATCTTAACATTTTGCATGCCAATGAGACGTAGGTCAGAGGCTACTTGCCGTCCGGCGTCCTCCGGTGATGGCAACTTGTGAGCTGTAATGTAAGTATGACGTCTCCTTTGTCATTAGACTGCAATATTTATACATAGGCTTGCTGTGATCTGCATGTATCATGCCCATACCAACCAAGGTTATAATGTTGTTCGGAAAACAAGACAAAATTGTACACTTTTAGTTGTTTGGAGTAATCTTTGTCAACCGAAGTTATAACCTTGAAACTGTGCAATTTTAGTACTATAACAATCCTGCAATGACTAGTTTGATTGATAAATGTGGAGTGGGATGGGGATGAATACAGTTGAAGTTTAGTCCAGAGGTGAACAGTTTAGCAACCTGAATATAAGCAGCTAAAGTTAGTCAGGATAAGTGCGACCACTCCACAAAATATGTGGGGACGGCTAATCGCACATGCCATGGCACCTCTCGTCACTTCACTTGTGCTAGTTGCTGCACCACGCCACCACATCCAGACCCCAAACTCCACAGCTCATATAAGTAACTCACGCGGTGCCTTGCGAAAATAGATCACGTACTTGGCACACCACTTCCCTTCCGCGACTTGGATACAGCAGCAATGAGATCAGTGCTCGTTTCCTTGCTGCTTCTCCTCTCGCTGGTGACGGCTTCGCGGGGGCTCGAGGTCGGCGACCTCTTCAGCGCAGGGAAGGCACCGGCGGTACGTACGTTGGAGAGCAAATCGATCTGGGTTGTTCGTTTGCGAGTGCTCTTGGAGCTGATCGGTTTCGTCGTGGTCTTGCAGGGGAAGCAGGACTGCAGCCGGACATGCGAATCCAGGTTTTGCACGGGTAAGCACTTGCCACAACTCCGATCAGTCTCCGACACCGCCTATGTGTCACAGCAATCTTGCGGTTTTAGCGCTCTCTCTCTCTCTCTCTCTCTCGCTCGCTCGCTCGCTGCATGCAGTCTGTTTATGGTTTTCTCTTCAGCTGCTAAGTAGGACTGTAGGAGTATTCCAGAGTAGCTGTTTCTGTTCCTGAAAAGAACGGAGCAGTGGATCCTAATCAGATTGAACTGCAAGTTAGATTGCTAGGTTGTTACTAGATTGGACTTCGTCTTGACTAGATCTTTTTTTTAGCCGGACGACAGCATTGCGCAGAAGTAGCTAGGAAGATTTGTGTTATTTTTCAGTTGAATAATAATGGAGTGAAGTAACTGACAGTGGTTTGCCCTTGGTTTCCGGCACGCCACCGGCCGGCCTCCCTCCGGAAGTCCCGCCTGTGCTGAGGTACGGGAAGTACTGCGGAATCCTCTACAGCGGCTGCCCCGGCGAGAAGCCCTGCGACGCCCTGGACGCCTGCTGCATGGTCCACGACCACTGCGTCGCCGCCAACAACAGTACCATATCCTCTCTCAACTCCACACATTTTTCTGAAACGAAAAGATCGGGCAGGAGAAAAGAAAAACACGTACGATTTCCCCTTTCTTTCCTTGGTTTGACGTCTCCACCAACAGGCACGGTGCTCTCAACCTCATGCCAGTTGTTTACGAGATGACACGCCACCTAGAGCAAGCAGATCGTATCTCCAGTGGTACCAGCATGCATGATTAGGAATGATTAGATTAACAAGTGCACGGGCAGATGGCTCCCCTGATTGGCCCAACACACTCCAGATAAGCCGCATGCAATTCACATTAGCACACGCTCCTCCAAATAAGTACGCATTTCGTATAGAGATAAGTCGATGCGTGCGACGTAACCGACACGTACGTCGCTGCGCCACTAGCTCGTCAACGTCGCCCTGTCGCTCCCATTTCGACCGCGGCAGCATCGGTCGCTTGCGCGCGTTCATGAGGCGCGCACGCATGATTGCAGGAAAAAAACACCTCCGACGCACTCACCCGCCCGCGCGCACTGATGCTGCCACCGTGTGTGTGTGTGTGTGTGTGGATGAATGATTTGTGGTGTCGTGTGTGCAGATGACTACCTGAACACGAGGTGCAACGAGAACCTGCTGGGCTGCCTGGACGGGGTGAACCCGGCGGGGCCAACGTTCCCGGGGAATAAGTGCGGCGTCGGCGAGACGGCGTTGGTCATAAAGGGCGTCATCGAGACGGCCGTGCTCGCAGGGAAGATCCTTCACAAGCGCGACATCGGGCAGTAGCCATCTGCCCTGGCCTGTGGCCTGGACCCGGAACATACTTAGGAAATAATGTGGTGGGCGTGGCGTGGCGTGGTGGTGCGGCAAAGATATTGTGGGCACTGTGCTTGGGACCAGTTTGGTAGTAGTACACTGCATATTGTTGTACTGCACACTGCTGCGAAATGGCATGCATGGGTTGCAACATTGTTTCTGTAGTCAAAGGACATACTGGAACACCCATTGGTTGCTGATTCCGATATTCCTGTTGTCCCGTTTCAATTACTTCTTCATCCCTGAAAAGACGTCTAGAAGCACTTCCCCTGTTCACAAATATAAGATGTTCTTTTTTTTGTGTGTGGTTCGAATATGTGTAGACACGTTTTAGTATGTTTACTTGCTCATTTTAATCCGTACCGTAGTTCATATACTTATTTCAATCCGTATGTAGTTCATAGTAAAACATGAAGCATCTTATACGGAGGGAGTACTTCGCTTTGGCATTTCGAGTTCATACTTGTTCTACCTGTAGAAGGAATAGATGGGAAAGAATTGACGTAAAGCGGTGGATGAATTACTGTGCCTCGAGGACGGGATAAGAACCTTTGGTCTATGGGTGCATATACATTCTATACGAAGGATTTTTTAGTAATTAAATGATAAGTCAAAAAATTCTGAAAATATTTTTAAAATAAACTTGACCTTTCATTGTACTTGTAAAAAAAATCCACAAATGGAAAAAAGCCCGTCGAGTTTCTTTCAAAAACACAAATTTTCAACCAAAATAGTGTGAATAGTGACCTATAATAACAAATAATTTTTGTTTACTTTGCCCTAAAGTCAAAAATGATTTTCCATTCATGAAAATTTATATACTAGTGCAAAAGCAAGTCAAGTTTATTCTAAAAAAACTTCTAAACTTTTTTGATTTTTAAAAATTTATTAAAATAACAATCCCATATCATGTGTATATACACCCAGGAATCAAAGGTTATTTCCCCTCGAGGGCGAGTATATATTGAGTACTTGGAGGATACGCCTCCTAGAGATCACTACAAGAAATATGTTAACTTGTGACCTTTTCTTAGTGACCCCAGCTGAATTGGTCGTAAATCCACGGCCATTTCGATAGGAAGGGCTCAAACCCTAAAATTTCCTTACACCAAATGATCATAAAGCAGACAACAGTGGTCGATGACCTTATTTATACCTGATTACGACCAATATAAATGGTCATGCGGTTGTGAACGTGGATGCATTGGTACTTAAGGCCACCTCCTTTTTACATGTTCAGTGGAGAGCATTGTGAAGGAAGTACCATTTTTATTTATCCAAATGGTATGAAATTTTTAGAGTGCCTTCATATGCATAAATTATCATCCTTTTCCAAATTGCAGCTCAATCCAATCATCTATGTGAGCCCAGCATCAATTTCTATTTGTTGTCCAGATTGGCACATTGCAAAGCAAGTGCTATCAAGACCCCTCCAATTTCCCTCAAACTTTTTGGGCTCTCTTCCATTTTCAAATCATTGCCACATGCCAATATTCAGCTCCATTTTCCTAGTAAATCTTCATCAGCAAATTTCCAAAGTTTCTATCCAGAGAGAAGCTTTGTGAAGAAAGTACTGGCTAGGATTATCTAAATGATCTTATATTTTTCCAAATGTTTCAGATATTCAACTAATCACTCTGCAAAAAATTTGAGATTTATCTAGCAATCCATGTGAGCTCATCATCCAATCTTTTATTCTGGTCATATTTCTTCAGTTTGTGAACCAACTATATTTTATATTTCTTAATTATTTCTGATAATTTACTAGGGCATGTTTATACCTATATAACTTGCCTACACCAAATTTGAGCTCATTTCATTTAGCCAAATTCTCTCAATAATTTTCCCAAGTTTCTGTCTAGAGAAGAGCATTGTGAAGGAAGTACCACTTTGGCATGTCCACATGGTATAAATTTTTTACAGTGCCTTCCTATGCCCAAATGAATATCCTCCACCAAATTACAGCTCAATCCATTCATTAATTTGAGCTCACCATCCAATCTTTGTTTCTGGTAATATTTTCAATTTGTGAAGCAACTATATTTTATATTGCATTATAACTTCTGAAAATTTACCAGGACATGACCCTTCCCATAGAACCTCCCTACACCAAATTTTATCTGATTTTAATGTAGCCAATTTTCCTCAATATTTTTCCCAATTTTCTGTTTAGCGGAGAGCATTGTGAAGGAAGTACCATTTTTATTTATTCAAATGGTATGAAATTTCTACAGTTCCTTCATATGCTCAGATTATCATCCTCCTCCAAATTGCAGACCAATCCAGTCATCTATGTGGGCCCAGCATCAATTTATATTTTCTATCTAGAGAAGAGCATTGTGAAGGAAATGCCACTTTGGCATGTCAAAATGGTATCAAATTTTTACAGTGCTTTTCTATGCCCAAATGACCATCTTCCACCAAATTTCATGTCAATCCATTCATTCATTTGAGCCCAGCTTCAACATCCATATTTCTGCCCAGTGTGGTACTTTGCAAAGCAAGTGCCACCTAGGCTCCTCCATTTGAGCTGAAAATTTGCCAAGACATTCTCCTTAGTAGATGATCATCCTCATCCAAAACTCAGTCCCATTCGCTATGTGAATTTCCCCCACCGCTAATAAAACACTTGGCTGCTAATTCATGTTTGAGCTTAGTTCAGTCTCCTCGTGAGATTCTTCCATTGTATTATTCTTCCTAACACCTATAGGGGGAGTGACCAACCCACCAGACATGCCTAGGCCTCCTAGAACGCGTGGCAACACAACGGTCACGTGGTGACCACGCGGCTGGCATGCTGGTTTACGTGCTCTGGAGTTGGGGCCCTCGGACACCATCCAAACCTCGATGTCTCGCCACCACACCATGTATCTCTGATTAAATGGATACTTATGTACCTATAAATGATTTTTGGAAAAAAATAAAGAGCAAACTATAAGGCAGCTGCAGTTCAAATTTGACCTGCTTCCTGCTGAATCGACGGAAATTTGTCTTTTTCACCAAAGGTGGATAAAAGCTTTTGACACCCAACCATTGGTAAATTATACATTAAATATGGACTAATATTTTATAAAAATGATTTGGTCCAATTTTGCAATAAATATATGGTAGGTCATTCACAAAAAAACTCATTTTGGGTACTCGAAAAATGGAAAATGAATTTTTCGTCCAAAGAAAATGAAAACTTCCTTAGGCAACATTGTTTGCCATTCCAAAATGCACCCTTTTGCACAATATTAGATCATTTGAGCAAACTATGCCATAAATGTGCCCATAAGATTGATCATTTGGCTTGAAAGCCATGAATCTTCACACATGATAGCTCATTTCTGAGAACACTTTTGAAAAATAATTGCCGTATTACAAGTTTATTATTTTACTTGGTAACTTTGTCACATATAATGACACAATGCGAAGGTTTTCCATTTTTTTGATTTGTTTTGAATTTTTCATGCCCATTTTAAAATGCGGTCAAAACGGCGGGCATGACCGTTCCTAGATAGTGGTTGAATCTTGGAAAACTTTTGGTGTTTCTCTGATTAAATAGATACTTTTGTACCTAAAAATGATTTTTGTGAAAAATAAAGAGTAAACTATAAGGCAACTGCAGTTCAAATTTGACCCGCTTCCAATTGAATCGGCAGAAATTTGTCTTTTTCACGAGAGGTGGATCAAAGCTTTTTACACCCAACCATTTGGTCAATTGTACATAAAATATGGCCTAATATTTTAGAAAAATGATTTGGTCCAATTTTGCAACAAACATATGGTAGGTCCTTCACAAAAAATACTCATTTTGGGCACTCGAGAAATGGAAAATGAATTTTTCATCCAAAGAAAATGAAAACTTCCTTAGGCAACATTGTTTGCCATTCCAAGATTCACCCTTGTGCACAATATGAGATCATTTGAACAAACTATGCCATGAATGTGGCCATAAGATTGATCATTTGGCTTCAAAGCCATGGATCTTCACTCATGATAGCTAATTTTTGAGAACATTTTTTTAAAATAATTGCCGTATTAGAAGTTTATTATTTTTCCTGGTAACTCGGTCACATATAATGACACAATGCGAAGGTTTTCTAATTTTTTGTTTTTTTTGAATTTTTCTTGCCCATTTCAAAATGCGCTCAAAACGACGGGCATGACCATTCCTAGCTAGTGGTTGAATCTTGGAAAACTTTTGGTGTTTCTCTGATTAAATAGATGATTGTGTACATAGAAATGATTTTTGGAAAAATAAAGAGCAAACTATAAGGCAACTGCAGTTCAAATTTGACCCGCTTCCTACTGAATCGGCAGACATTTATCTTTTTCATGAGAGGTGGATAAAAGATTTTGACACCCAACCATTTGGTAAATTGTACATTAAATATGGCCTAATATTTTATAAAATTTATTTAGTCCAATTTTGCAACAAATATATGGTAGGTCCTTCACAAAAAACTTATTTTGGGCACTCGAAAAATGGAAAATGAATATTTCGTGCAAAGAAAATGAAAACTTTCTTAGGAAACATTGTTTTCCATCCCAAGATTCACCCTTGTGCACAATATGTGATCATTTGTACAAACTATGGCATGAATGTGGCCATAAGATTGATCATTTGGCTTGAAAGCCATGAATCTTCACACATGATAGCTCATTTCTGAGAACACTTTCTAAAAACATTTGTCGTATTACAAGTTTAATATTTTTCCCCGTAACTTGGTCACATATAATGACACAATGCGAAGGTTTTCCATTTTTTGATTTTTTTTCAATTTGTTATGCCCGTTTCAAAATGCGGTCAAAACGGTGGGCATGACCGTTCCTAGCTAGGGGTAGAATCTTGGAAAGGTTTTGGTGTTTCTCTGATTAAACGGTAGGCATGTCCGCTAGACACGAGCGGACCCCAACACGTGTGACACGTGGTCGTGCCAAAGACGAGGAAGCCCGCGAGAAACGCCGAAGCGTATCCCGGCCGCGGCTGGATGGTGTGTCTGCCGCCACAATTACGATGAGTCATCGTGACAAGAGCAGACATCGGCCCTTGTGACACGTGTTCGTGCCGAAGAAGAGAAAGGCCGCGAGATACGCCTAAACGTGACCCGGCCACGGTCGGATAATGTGTCCGCCGCCGAAGTTACGACGAGTCATCATGACTCGTCGAGAGTCGCGCCTCGCCAGGGCGTCGAGCGGATCGTGTAGCCGAGTCCTGGCAAGCCCATGACGCCCCATGGACCGGCGAGACGGCGGCGAGCGAGACCTCACGATGAGGTGGAGCCAGGCACCGCCGGTGGTGGAGGTAGCAGGGGTGGCGCACTACATTCTTGATAGTTGCTTCACAAATACCCATGTTTTTAGCACTTCAAAATTATTTTTAATGTCACATATCTCAGACCAATCAAAATGCAGTATCACTCTTCCCACGGATCACCCCATTGTAGCCAATCTGAGCCTACCACACCTCACGGATCCAACGTCTCTCAAACCACCTCTCCTACCGAAAAGAGAAAGAAAAAAACACCTAAACTGACGCCACCAAACCCTTTCTTCCTTCCTCCCCGATCCAGATCCCTCCGCCGCCTCCTCCCCGATCCAGATCCCTCCGCCGCCTTTCTCACCTCGCCGGCAGTTCCCTCCGCCAACGGCCTCGTCCCTCATCCCCGCTTCCCTCCCACCTCAGACAGAGGGCACCACCCATCGATCTCTCTCTCCCATGGCGCCTGTCTCTCTCCATAGATGCCGGACGATTCCGGATCCCTCCCACCTCACGGTCGGCGCTCGGCTAGATCTACTCCGCGGCTTGCACCCGGCGCCGCACCATCCGTCTTCGCTTCGCCGCGGCCGCGGGATTCCACCGCGGGCGCCACATCCCCTCCATGGTCGGAGATCCAATCGAACTTCTCCTCTCCAATCACCCCGCAGCCGACAACGACCCCCAACCCCACACCCACCGGCGACCGTCTCCCCCAACCCCATCACCACCGGCGACCTGTCCTCAGGTCCGTCCGACCCATGGACAGGTGGGGCGACAGCGCGCAAAACACTAGTCCCTCACCCACCACCCATGGATGTATGGACGGATGGATGGGGACAGGGCGACGACGGCGGCGGATTCGCACCTGCTACTTCTTGAGCTTGCGTTGGTTTTCCCTTGAAGAGGAAAGGGTGATGCAGCAAAGTAGATAAGTATTTCCCTCAGTTGTTGAGAACCAAGGTATCAATCCAGTAGGAGATACAAGCAAGTCCCCAATCTTTGCACCTACACAAACAATCAAACACTTGCACCCAACGCTATAAAGGGGTTGTCAATCCCTTCACGGTTACTTGCAAGGATGAGATCTGATAGAGATAGATATAGAAGATTTCTAAAACGAAAAGTAAAACAAAAGTAAAAAGATTGCAGCAAAGTATTTTTTGGTATTTTTGGTTTATAGATCTGAAAATATAATATGGAAAACAGACCCGGGGGCCATAGGTTTCACTAGAGGCTTCTCTCTTGAAGGAAAATAATACGGTGGGTGAACAAATTACTGTCGAGCAATTGATAGAAAAGCGCATAGTTATGACGATATCCAAGGCAATGATTATGCATATAGGCATCATGTCCGTGTCAAGTAGACCGAAACGATTCTGCATCTACTACTATTACTCCACACATCGACCGACTCCTGCCTGCATCTAGAGTATTAAGTTCATGAAGAACAGAGTAACACATTAGGTAAGATGACATGATGTAGAGGGATAAACTCAAGAAATATGATGAAAACCCCATCTTTTTATCCTCGATGGCAACAATACAAATACGTGCCTCGCTACCCCTACTATGTCACTGGGTGAGGACACCGCAAGATTGAACCCAAAACTAAGAACTTCTCCCATTGCAAGAATTACCAATCTAGTTGGCCAAACCAAACCAATAACTCGAAGAGACTTGCAAAGATATGAAATCATGCATATAAGAATTCAGAGAAGATTCCAATAATATTCATAGATAATCTGATCATAAACCCACAATTCATCGGATCTCGACAAACACACCGCAAAAGAGTATTACATCGGATAGATCTCCATGAAGATCATGAAGAACATGATATTGAAGAACATAGAGAGAGAAGAAGCTATCTAGCTACTAGCTATGGACCCGAAGGTCTGAGGTGAACTACTCACGCATCATCGGAGGGGCAATGGAGTTGATGTAGATGCCCTCCGTGATCGAATCCCCCTCCGGCAGATTACCGGAAAAGGCTCCAAGATGGGATCTCACGGGAACAGAGGCTTCCGGCGGCGGAAAAGTATTTTCGTGGCTCTTTTTGGTATTGGGGGAATATTTGGGAATTTATAGGCCAAAGATTAGGGTTGGAGGGCTTGCTGGGGGTCCACAAGCCAGGGGGCGCCCCCCCCAGGGGCGCGCCCTGGTGGCTTGTCGCCTCCCGGCAGGTCTCGTGACCCCATCTCCAAGTCTGGTAGGTTTCTTCTGGTCCAAGAAAAATCATCGCGAAGATTTTATTCCGTTTGGACTCCGTTTAATATTCCTTATCTGCAATACTCAAAAACAAGGAAAAAACAGAAACTGGCACTAGGCACTAGGTTAATAGGTTAGTCCCAAAAATAATATAAAATAGCATATTAATACATATAAAACATCCAAAATAGATAATATAATAGCATGGAACAATCAAAAATTATAGATACGTTGGAGACGTATCAGCACCCACCTTCTCTCGGTTTGTGGTTACCTTGACGGCGATGAACGCCGCTTGTTCCTCGGACTCCATGACGCCCATCTCCGGCAAGCCCGCCACCTCCGACCGTGAGAATCCCTCCTGTCCTCCTTTCTCTTCTTTGTTTCTACATCTCCTCTCCGATCTGATCTGTACAAGTTGCTGTTGCTGCTGCAGGTGGACAAGGAGGCCCTCATCCTCATGGCTGCTGGTGCTGCTGCCATTGTACAAGGTGGCCCTCATCCTCATGGCTGCTGCTGCTGCCGGTGGACAAGGAAGCCCTGACGGACGTGGTGAGCACATCTGATTTGATACAAGCAATTTATTCTTGTTCTGGACACAACTTGGTGTTGATTGCTGCTATTATGCAATTTGAATGAATGCAGGGGTGTCTTGCTTGGATTCTGCTGCATGTCCTGACCCGGTTGACATCTTGAGCATGCACGTGCGCTGATCAGTTTGAGTAATTTCGGGCAAAGAGTGTAGTGTTGCTCTGAACAATTTCGCCTGAGTAAGAATTTAGTGTGTCCCTTGCCATGAACATTTATTTCTTGTTTCAGAACACGGGAGTGTAGTATTGCTGCTCACCTCGAATGGATCAGTATAGTATTTGTCTATTCCGGCTCAGTCTTCACTAGATGTACTAGTTGATGACGTGATGCTTGTCAGCATAATCCTTCATCTGGAGCAGAGGAACACGTTTTTTGGCTAGTTCCCTGGTGTATGTCTTTTTCGTCGCTATTCCTCTGCTCTCTAGTTTTGTTAATCCCCATTCCCTATTCATTATCAAGTGTTGTTATTTTTAAGTCAAAAAGGAGGTGAAACTAGTAAATAAATGGAGCCAAAATTCAGAAACTGGATGATATGAAAGTCAGTTCAGCTTCAGGTTAAATAAATGTACATTATGTGTGCTTGTGTGAATATATTGGAGTACATTTTTATCATGCTGCTGTAGTATGTAGTGCAGTATTCAAAGCTTGTTTGTGGTTGTAGTTCAGTATTTATATGCAGTAACAGTTGTATCTAGTACTATTGCCTACGTGCTTTTGGTGACTGATACTTTACATTTTTCTTAGTTTTTGTTGCTTCAGATCGCTTCCTCCTTGACACACTGATCCAGACGGCAGCAGCAGCGATGGCATCGACACTCAAGCGCTCCTACCTCTCCATCTATAACTGGTCTGTCTTGTTTAGACGGTCAGCAGCTTCGTCCCCACTTCGAAATCTCGATCCCCTTCCCTGTTGATGGACTCATTGAATGATTCATATGTGCATGGATGTAGGGTGCAGGTGCTCTACTACGCACTACTCCGGAAGGGTCACCTGGATGTGTACATCGCCAGTCGAGAGGCTGCTCCACCTCGCACAGACAACCATCTGGCTCTACCATTGATCAGTTATCTGTAACTTGCCGACTTATTTTGTAGGCTGCCAGTTTTGTATTTTTCCTACAACCGCATAAGTCATTCTTGCTTAAATGACATGATTTAGCTTTTAGTTCTTCTAGCTTAACATGTGTTTTACCTTTTCGCCTTTGCATATCAACATATGTTTTGCTTGTTTTTGAGCTATGGCCACTTTGAGCTGCTGTGGGCCTGTAGTTATTTATTGCAATTGAGCCTATATATTGCATCGTTGGATCAATAGATTGCTACTTCTTAGATTTACTATCAAATGGAGTGGATGAATTTGCAGCCAGCTTACTACTCCCTCCGTTCCTAAATATAAGACCTTTTAGAGATTCTACTATGGACTACATACGGAGAAAAATGAATGAACCTACACTCTAAAATCTGTCTATATACATCCGTATGTAGTCCGTAGTGGAATCTCTAAAAGATCTTATATTTAGGAACGGAGGGAGTAGTAATCTGAGCACTTGTCAGTTTAGTAAGGTAGGGGATTAGAGTGAAATTATCCTATGGGATGTAGGTACCATAAATATATCAAAGGCTGCAATTCTTAAGAGAACCTGTTTCTACTTTTGCAAATGTTCAGTTTACTCATGATATGGTTTCTGTAGCTATGTGGCGCCACATACTTATATATTAAACATTTGTTTGATGTAAATAGTGGTATCAGTTGTTCAGTTTTAGTGCTTCAGGTTGATGCATTGGCACATGCGAGCTATTGAGGATATGGTCTCCTTTTCGGCGATGTAAGCGATTGGATTACAAGGTCAGTTATGCAATGTCTTAGATATTATTTTTGGTTCTTCTGTGATGATTTCAGCAGATCTAAATAATACTGGGTTGCATATTTTGTGATTGCGTGCAATTAAATCATTATCTGCATGTTCTTGGTCAGTAGAGGTTAGAAACATAGAAATTCTAATGTTGTGTTGGGAATTGCATGTTATTTGGCATTTAAATGCTATTTATTTGATGTATTTGAATTCAGGCCCTTTGATATGAATGGCCATATCAAAATATAGACAACCATACTGTTTCAAAATGCCGAGACTTTGTGTTTTCATCTTAGACAAATAGAACTGGAGACTCTTATGCTCATTTCAATGTGCTACATGAGGAGCACCTTTGTTCCATAATGTATTTTGTTAACCATCACTGTTGGCTAGGAGTCGTGCTAGCTCGATGCGGAAAGTTTATTTAGACAGGTTTTTTAACTGCTTCTTCTGTCCACGAAGCCTCGGGGTGCTACCTCCCCTGTTTCATCTTGTTGGTGGTTGATCCCGGGGTGGAATAGATGGATGCTTCACTTGGATCCATGTCAGATTTCACAAGCAGTAATTAGATTACTTAACTTTTCAATGGGAATATGGAAGATGTTGTGCAATTGTTTGTCACCCCTCTCAACATGTATATTTAGCGGTACCTACTAAAACTTCTGCATTCGAGTGCTGGGTGGTAGGATCTTAGGATCATCAACTCTGGTACACTCTTTTAACTAGTTCTGCATTTGTACATGCATGTGTACAGCCGTAAGTAAATCCAAGTGTACATGCTGTCTTTTACAGGCTTAATTACTTCAGGTTGTTGTTTGCTTGTCCTAAAATATGTCATTGTCTGTTTTTTTATATATATTCACGGCTGCTAAGCTATCTGTGCTATGTCCTATTGAAGAAGATTTAATATTCAGTGCGTTTCTAACAGTTGTCTTTAGCCTGAAGCTTTCTATTCTTTATCAATTTTGCCATGCTTCTCTTTGATTATGCAGATTATGTATGTGTACATCATTATAGATATCTTTTTTTTACATTGTAGTAAATCCCATCTGCCATTGTGTGTCCATTAACTAGCTTCACATTTGTTTGTTTCCTTTACTTGTCATGACTGCATACCTATGTTCCTTAACCTTTGTAAGAATGAAAGTTACATTTAATATTTATATAATGGTTCTGATGTATTCCTACTTCTGTTCATGTAATATTATGTTACACAACTTTCTAGACAGCTCCTATTAGCATTTTTATAACTGCCTTGGATGTTCTATCTTGTAGGTGGAGGTGGGAACACAACCACGTCCAGCGAACGGATGCAACAACGGCAAGAAGATCATGGCCGTGCGCATCATCAAGCACGCCATGGAGATCATGTTGCCATTTTGTTTGTTCCCAGCCCTGACTATGGTCGCCCACTGAGTCCGGCATGTTGTTCATCTGACTATGGTCGTCCAGCGAGTCCGACATGTTGTTCATGACAGGAGCAGGTGCCTAGTTGGTGATCGCTATGGAAGGAGCTTGTAAAGCTTAGTACTGTATTACACTTGTAGAGCTTGTAAAGTACTATATTACACATGGGGCCATATTAGAGCTTGTTACTGTGATTGCCATTGTATTATGTGATTGCCATTGTATTACGTGATCTGGTTGCTCTTATTTGAAGTATCATGTGTGTTTTTGTCACTACCAATTTAAATATTGGTTAAAATATGAAGAATATGAGCCTGATAGATGGGACCCACTTACCAGAACATGACAAATGGGACCCAGTTACTAGAACCTGACAACTGGGACCCATCTGACTAGTGGACCCATTTAATAAAAAAAGGAAAATAAAATTGTTTAGACAAAAAGTCCACGACCCAACAATAAAAAAGGCTGCAATGTTGGGTTTGGCCCATGAAGCCGACCAAAAATTGATAGAAAAATAAAAATAAAAAGGCTGAATTGTTGGGCTTGGCCCAAGTAAAGTGTCGAACTGGCCTGGGCTGATTCTAATCAACGACCTTTTCATTTGGTCGTAATTTAGCCACGTTAGGTTGCCACGTCGGATCCGACGTGGTGTGGGCAGATTGCCAGTGACCAAAACAATTGGTAGTAGAACCAATGACCTTTTGTTTTGGTCATTAAGTTTCATTAAAGACGGCCAGGTTTTGACCAACTGTTTTTGGTCACAAAAAGGTCGCAAATGAAAAACAATGACCATTCAGTGACCAATATTAATGGTCGCAAGTTAGCATATTTCTTGTAGTGGATAAGATAGAAATAATTTCTATCTAATCCCGAACAATCTCTAACTACCAAGTATATCTTTAACATCTCCCTGCGGTCGTAGCGGTAGCTTTGCGAATAAGAGGAGTGGCGCGGACAGTCAAACTAAAGAGAATAGCAGCCGACGGGCTGACATCCCCCGGCAGTCGTAGGGGAGCATCATGGATGATGTCGTGTTGTAGACGCGTTGATTGTAGAGGAAGCCAACTGAGTTGCTCAAGCGAGATGATAGCCCTTTGTGTCGTTGTCGAGGTAGCCGATATCATAGGATGGTGTGGCCGTGGTCGGGGTTGCTGTGCGAGGACGCCGTGGTCGATGTCAAGTTGGGGTGGCCGGTGTCGAGGTAGTCACCGTGAAGCCGCGGGCACAAGGAGGCGCCAAGTTAGTCATGGGCACTCGAAAGTGGTGTGTCGGGAAGAAGAAGGTGTTGACGAGGCGTCCCGTCGGGTTTGCTAAGCCCGGGGACACGTCGTGGACGAAGGCACGCATCGGGCATGCGTAAACGAACAAAGCTCATGTTGACGAAGCACCGCACTAGCCTTGCCAGGCTAGGGGACACGTTGTGCACGAAAGCAGGCATCGGTGTTGCTAGAACCGGGCATGCGTAGAGGGGGACCTGTGCGAGCTGTACGCCATGCCGAAGTGTGTAGAATCCAAAGTATGTCTAGAGGGGGTGATTAGACTACTTGACCAAATAAAAACCTAACGTTTTCCCAATTTTACCGGTTGGCAAGTTTTAGCAATTCTACCAAGTCTAGCACACCCTACACATACAAGTCTACGAGTATATCAGCGAAAAGTAAAGATATGCAAGTGTAATTAAGTAGAGGGTAGGGATAGGAAGATCAAATTGTCACATCCCTAGTCTTCCCTTGCTTGTGCTAGCTAAGATGTGCATCATGTTTCACTTTTTGCATCAACATGAAATGGGGATTGTCAGAAACCCTAGCACCTCACCCTAAACAACCAATTCAATTTCATGTGATTTTCAATGAATCCAAAATGCCCATAAAAAATGTCCATCTTTTCTGATAAATATTGGCAACAATATTCCAGAGATGCATTTTATTATTCACACCACTTTTGGCATTTAAAATAATTCAACAAAGATTCTGAAGATGACAAGTAATGCACTATAATTATTTAGACGCTCCAAAAATACTGAAACTTTTTGTGGAAGTTTGAAATATTCAAACTAAGATCTATAAAATATTTGAGTATTTTTGTGCCAAGAATTTGTGCCCAAACAAAAATGAAACAATGTCAGAAATTAGCAAACAGAAACAAAATTAATAAAAGATGGAAAACCCACCTGAGGCCCAGCCAGGCCGGCCCAGCTGGCCCAGCCGAGGTCGTCGTCCTCCTGGCGGCCAGGAGGCCGGGCGTGTGGCCACCGCGCGTGCACGGCCGTGCCGCCACGCCGGCAGCTGCCTGCCTGCCTCCTCCTCGCCAGCGCGAGGGGGATAAGCTCCCAGAGCCGTCTGGATCGGTCCCCCCTCGCTCTCCTCTCCCCTCTGCCGCAATGGCCGCCGTTCGAGCTCGCCGTCGCTAGCCTAGCTCCGCCGCTCCCCATCGTCCCCGGGCAGCTCAAAAGCTCCGCCTCGACCTGCTGCTGCTCTCCGCGGAAGGAATCGCTGCCAGACGCCTCCGTTCGACGCCCTCGAGCTCGTCTTCATCCTCCAGACCCGGTCGATCACCGCCACCATTCGTCGTCGTCAGTTCGTCCCCGAGCCCGCTCTCGACGCCTTCGTGATCGCCGTGAGCCCCTGGCCCTTTTCCCCCCTCTCTCCCCTGCTGTTTGAGCACCGTAGCCCCGATTCCATTAGAGACCCGAGGAGCTCCGCTGCACGAGCTCGACGCCGGCCACGCTCCGGTGTCCAGGTGGTCCTTCCGAGGTCACCAACGAGTTCGTGTGGCCGCATAGTTGCAGTAGGAGCCAAGCCCCGGTCTGTTTGCGCGCTAGACCGTCGACCCCGAGCTCGCCCGAGCTCCGGCAGCCACCAAGCTCGCTGCCGGCGAGGATTTCGGCAGCCCCGTGGCAAACTAACCTCGTAGCTAGATGCGGCCCAGCGCGGGCATCACTCTGGTGGTCTCCGCGCGTCCAGCCGCCGTCGTTTGCGCAACTCCGACGACTCGCCGCCGTCGGTTTGGTTGTCGCCGGCAGGATTCCGGCAGGGGCCGACGTGGACCGTCATTAGGAGCTAACCACCTGATTAGCAGTCCTAACAGCCACTGACAGTGGGCCCTGGCTCAGGTCAAAGCCAGGGTCAACTCGGGATTAACCCCCTGAGTCAATGACATGTGGTCCCCACATGTCAGTGACTCTAAATGGCCCTGGGTCACTGACCAGTGGACCCCACTGGTCAGGTTTGACCTTGCAACGGCCAGCTGACTTGCTGACGCCATGCTGATGTCATGCTGACGCAATAATGATTTTTGATTTAATATAATTCCAGAAAATGCTAAAATCTTAGAAAAATCATAGAAATTAATCTGTAGCTCAGATTGAAATAATTTATATATGAAAAATTATCAGAAAAATCCAAAGAATCCATTGGTGCTATTATCATGCATGTTAGAGCAACCTAGATAGATGAACATTGACATTTTGCAATAATGCAATATGTGGAATAATATATGGGGAACAATTTTGAACCTATATTCAATCTTACTCCATTTAACTCTAATGATAGATGCATTAGCTCATCTATAGCATGTTGCCATGTCATGATGATGCATCATATTGTTGCACTTGCTGTGTATTGATTGATACCCCGTCTATGTCGTGGTAGGTTCTGCTCCATCAGATACCCTCGAGTATCCCCCTGAAGGAGAGTACCTCCCAGCCAACCTGCAAGGCAAGCAACCTCATTGATCATACCGATAACATCCCACTCTCTCGCTCTTGCTCTTGTTTATTGCATTAGGACAAACGCTTCTACTGTCTATCTATTGCGGTAGTTGAACCCATTCCTCTGCATGACCTGTCATTGTCACAGTAAATAGCTAAACCATGCAACCTAGCATACCTGGTAGATGCTTGAGCTTTGATGTGCTTTATCTGCTTTGCTTGCTATGCTTGCTATGCTTAGAGTTGTGTCAGGTCTGATTCATCTGGGTGATGAACCGGAGTGAAACAGTGTTGTTCTGATGTGATGAGCTAAATGATGTACCCGATTTGGTAAAGGTAGCGATGAGAGGCTATGTAGGAGTACATAGCGGGTTGTCTCATTGGGACCATTCTTAGGAACTGAGTTCCGTGTTTGTGATCCAAGACTAGTTACTACCACACGTTGGGATACTTAATTGACCCTCTCGACCTATCAACCGCCTTGTCCTCTGTCCAGGAGTTGCAAGTAGTTTCTGGTGTTTGTAGCCATGCTGGAGGCCGTGCGTAGCGCTGACCTTAGGGGTGGGCTACGGCGCGGTAGGCAGTGGCACAGTGTACCAAGTGGCACCTGAACGGTGGGCTTGGGAACCCTGCACACATCGTTTGAGGCCGTAGCGGAAACTTCGGCCGGACTTCCGTGCGGGTTTAGTCTCAAATAGGCGGTAGCCTCGACTAGGGTCTTGTGTGATTGACGGTCGTGGCCGACTCCCTCGCTTGGCTTCCGCTTGAAGGTTGCCGAGGTGCCTGGTTTTATGAGCACAGAGCGATAAGTGGCGAGAGCGTGTGTGAAGATGTGCACCCCTGCAGGGTAATGAATCCGTTCGAATAGCCGCGTCCTCGGATATGGACTACTTGGAGAACTTATGTTGTTCATAGATAACTTGATGGTTACTCTTAAAAGACTCAAGACAAGTGTGAGTACCGTGGATGGCACTCTCGTGGGTGACCGGAGTGGATCCATGGTGGTGTATTGACGTGGTGTTAGTGGACTCGTGTGCGCTATCTCAAAACTTGTTCAAAGAACTGGTAGTTGTAGTATAGGCTAGCCAAGAGTCAAAGCTGGCTTGCTGCATAAACCACACTACTCCCCTTGTTGAAACATGAGCATGAATAGCTTAGGTCTGCTTTAAAGACTTGCTGAGTATGATTGTACTCATGTTTGCTTAATAACTGTTGCAGATGAGAATATGGACCCATCTGGTGGGTTCTATCTAGACGTCGACGACGCCGAGTAGCTGGTATCCCAGCTACGATCTGATGCCCTGGGATGGGTCGTAGATAGTCAGGCTTAATGCCTTTTTACCTTTCAACTGTCTGTACTCAGACAGCTTTAAGCTTCTGCTTGGTTTGTATGAACATGTTTGTATGACTTGGGTGTCGGGTCATGTGACCCCTACCTGTATGAACATATTATGCAAGGCTCTTCTGAGCCTTCTAAATAAATGTTGTGTTGTTGTATGGTTATGTTGTGATGTCATAGTTGTATCTATGCATATCGGACATGTCGTGCGTACGTGTGACGTGTAACGGTATGTATGGGATTCGACACCTAGTTGTGTGCCTCTAGTAGTACTCTTTACGGGGAAATGCCTCTTTGTGGTTCCACTGAGCCTTGGTAGCTTGCTACTGCTCCGGACACATTGATTGACTGGCATGTATCCTTCTTTGCTGTTGTGTCTGTCCCTTCGGGGAAATGTCTCGCAGTGTAATGGAGTCCATGTAGCCTGCCATGACTCGTCTACACGCAGTTAATGACATTTATGTCCCACGGCGTAATGGAGTCCCTGTAGCTTGCTATGACTCGTCTACACACGCTAAGGCCGACACCTGCATTGCTGGGTTACGTATGCCTGTCCCTGTACGGATGTGCTACTTGGGTTCTATGACTAGTCATGTCGACCCGGGTTCTTTCACATTTGAATGTTAGCGACATATTCACATTCGTGAGCCAAAAGGCACAAACGGTCCCGGCCCAGGTAAGGTGGCAGCCGTGGTGATAACCATGCGTGAGGCTGCAAAGTAAAGTGAAGTGTTACGTGCTAGATTCTTATGGCATAGGATCGGGGTCCCGACACAAACGCAATGGGGACATGAAGATTTTCCCGTGGTTCCAATAGGTGGTGCTATCGTACGTCCATGACTCCACGTTGATGTAGACTTCAACCCAAGGAGGGTAACGGCTGCGCGAGTCCACAGAGGGCTCCACCCACAAGGGGTCCATGAAGAAGCAACCTTATCTATTCCACCATGGCTTACGTCCACAAAGGACTAGCCTCACTCGGGGTAGATTTTCACGAAGTAGGTGATCTCCTTGCCCTTACAAACTTCTTAGTTCAACTCCACATGATTTGGAGACTCCCAAGCGACACCTAACCAATCTAGGAGACACCACTCTCCAAAAGGTAATAGATGTGGTATGGATGATGAACTCCTTGCTCTAGTGCTTCAAAAGATAGTCTCCTCAACACTCAATCACTCTCTCGCAGAATTTGGCTTGGTAGAAGAGATTGATTGGGCGGAAAGCAACTTGGGGAGGCTACAAATCAAGATTCATATGGTTGGAGTGTCTTGATCTCAACACATGAGTAGGTGGTTCTCCCTAAGAAAATGAATGGTGGAAGTGATTGCTTGTTCTGAGTGCTCTCTCTATGAATGAGAGGGAGGTGGAGGGGTATATATAGCCATATCCAAAAATCCAACCATTACAACATTATTGCCCAACTCGGTGGAACCGAAGTAAAAACTCAGTTGCACCGGCAAAATGTCCTAACTTTTGTGTTCTCGGTGAGACTGATATAAAGCATCTCGGTGAAACCGATTCGGCTGGCCTGGGCAGTTCCTCACTTCGGTGGCACCGATATGTGAAACTCGGAAATTGTGATTTTTAGCAAATGGGTACCAGAAGGTTGGTCACTACTTTTTGGCTGTACCGAAGCGAATCTCGGTTGTACCGATTTGCTAAGGTTTGGCTTGGGTTCTGTCAAAGGGAAACTCGGTGTGGCCGATATGGGAAATGTTGGTGGCACCGAATTTGACTTTAGGGTTTTGGACATAATATTTTGTGGGAGAAATGTTGAGGATTTTGGTGGCTAATCTCTAAGCACTTTGAGCAACCAGATCATCATAGACACCTCGTTATCTTTTTAATAGTATTGGCTTTCCTATGGAATCAAATGTGATTTCTCGCATAAAGTAAAATGTAGAGTCTTGAAGCTTTTGCCAGTTGATGTTCCTTGAATCTAGGGAATCTCCTCACAATCCTAGCCAATCCATTCATTAAACTTTTCCTGAAATATACTTGATAGATTCATTAGTCCAATGAAATATATGTTTTCATTAAATACCAAAACCACCTAGGGAGACGTTGTGCTTTCAAAGGGGCCAACAGAGGAGGGCTTGACGACGGTTGCGGCGCCAGTCAAGGTGGGATAGAAGGTGTTGATGTCAACCATGGTTGTCGGTGTAGATGAAGTCATCGAGGAAGATGATGACGATGCTGGCGTTGATCTGGTGCGGAACGAAGACGAAGAAGTGGACGATGAAGTAGGCCGCGGAACTAGAGGCAGCCCATGGGGCCACATCGGTCGCCGGTAGGGGCGCGACGGCGGTGCTCGAAGTAGGAGAGGAAGAACCGAACAACATGACGAAGACCAGGCGCGAACGGTGGCTTCCCGCGCCTAGGGAGGCGGCGCGGTGCATACTACATGGGAGTCGACGCATGGGGGACAGTGGAGTGGTCCGTGCGCTGCGGCGCTACTTACCGAAGGGGCGGTGCAGCGGCAGCGCGCGGGTCGGTGCAACAGCGGGAACGGACTTGAAGCGGTGACGTGCACCGCGCGCCATGATGTTACCGCCTAAAGGAGCAACACGGTGGCAGTGTGCGAGGAGGTGCAACCGCGGGAACGGCCTCGGAGAGGCGATGTGGACCGCGCGCTGTGGTGCTACAACCCGAAGGGGCAACGCACCGACAATGTGCGGGTCGGTGCAGCCACGGAGAGAACCAACAAGGCGGCGATGCTACAGCACGACATGGCGTGTTACCCAAGCGTCGTGCAATAAGCGCGCGCAGAGATTGAGGGGGCGTTAGTGATACCACTTTATGTATCTTGGGAATGATAAACTTTTATGATTAGACATCCCAATGGTGGGGCTCCAAGCCACGCGTACGCACCACGAAAACCCTTGATATGACATCACACCTAAACCGGTCAAAGTTGTCAGGGTGGGGCCAGGCTATTTGTCAGATCGAGAAGGGACATCTAGAGGGGGGTGAATAGACTGCTTGACAAATTAAAACCTAACATTTTCCCAATTTTAATGGTTGGCAGATTTTAGTGCACCCGATACATGCTAGTCAACAAGTATAGCAGCGGAAAGTAAAGACAAGCATATGTAAGAAGGAGTAGAGGTAGGAAGATCAAACGCAATAGATGACACGAAGATTTTTCCCGTGGTTCTGTTAGGTGGTCCTATCGTACGTCCACACTGATGGTGACTTCAACCCACAGAGAGTAGAGGTCGCGAGAGTCCACGGAGGGCTCCACACATTATGGTCCACAAAGTAGCAACCTCGTCTATTCCGTCACGGCTTCCGTCCATGAAGGACTAGCCTCACTATGGGTAGATCTTCACGAAGTAGGCGATCTCTTTGCCCGTACAAACTTCTTGGTTCAACTCCACAACACGAAGAAGGAGGCTCCCAAGCGACACCTAACAAATCTAGGAGGCACCACCCTCCAAAAGATAATAGATGTGGTAACAATGATGAACTCCTTGCTCTTGTGCTTCAAAAGATAGTCTCCTCAACACACAATCACTCTCTCATAGATTTGGCTTTGGTAGAAGAGTTTGATTGCGTGGAAAGAAACTTGGGGAGGATAGAAATCAAGATTCATATGGTTGGAGTGGAAGGTCTTGATCTCAACACATGAGCAGGTGGTTCTCTCTTAGAAAAATGGATAGGACAAGTGTAAGTGTGTTCTGAGTGCTTCCTCTGCGAGTGAGAGGAGGTGGAGGGGTATATATAGGCATCTCCAAAAATCCAACCGTTACAACATTATTGCCCAACTCAGTGAAACCGGTCCAAAAACTTGGTTGCACCGACTAGTGCAAAATGTGGCAACTTTTGGCGTTTCGGTGAGACCGATATATAATTCTCGGTGGTGCCGATATGGGTGACCTAGGCAGTTACACAACTCGATGGTACTGATTTCCAAATCTCATAAATTCCGATTCTCGAAAAGGAGATACCAGAAAGTTAGTCACTATTTTTCGGTTGCACAGAAAGTGAAAGATGGTTTCACCGAAAAGCTAGGGTTTGGCATAGGATATGTCTAAGTGAAACTCGGTAGGGCCGAAAGGAAAAACTTGGTGGCACCGATTTTGGATATATTATTTTGGACAGAATATTTTTGGGAGAATTTCATGTGTATTTTTGGTGGATAATCTCTAATCACTTGAGCAACAAGATCATCATAGACACCTCATCCCCTTTTAATAGTATTGGCTTTCCTAAGGACTCAAGGTGATTTCTCACATATAGTAAAATGTAGAGTCTTCAAGATTTTTGATTTTGCCAATCCTATTCCTTTTCTTCTTATTCTCTCCTTGGGGATTCTCCACACATTCCATGGCCAATCTTCTCTGTGGACTTCATATGAAACAAACTAGGTAAAAACATTAGTCCAACAGACAATGAATGTTGTCATGAATTATCAAAACCTCCAAGGGAGCATATGTGCTTTCAATCTCCCCCTTTTTGGTAATTGAGGAAAACATACAATCAAAGCTTCAAATTAAGATATGCAAGGATATATGAAGTCTTTGAGAAAGACAAGACTAAGACATGCTCCCCCTAAATGTGTGAAATCCTTTATAGAGAATAGTTGCTTTGGAATGCATGAGCACACATAGTAGAAGGGATATGATGTTGTTGGAAATATGCCCTAGAGGCAATAATAAAATAGTTATTATCATATTTCCTTGTTCATGATAATCGTTTAGTATCCATGCTACAATTGTATTGATTGGAAACTCAGATACATGTGTGAATGCATAGACAAAAATGTGTCCCTTGTGAGCCTCTACTAGACTAGCTCGTTGATCAAAGATGGTTGAGGTTTCCTGACCATGGACATGAGTTGTCATTTGATAACGGGATCACATCATTAGAAGAATGATGTGATGGACAAAGACCCAACCGTAAGCATAGCATTTGATCGTTCTAGTTTATCGCTACTGCTTTATCCATGTCAAGTATCTGTTCCTACGACCATGAGATCATGCAACTCCCGGACATCGGAGGAATGCCTTGTGTGTATCAAGCGTCACAACATAACTGGGTGACTATAAAGGTGCTCTACAGGTATCTCCGAGGGTGTCTGTTGGGTTGGCGTGAATCGAGACTGGGATTTGTCACTCAGTATGACGGAGAGGTATCTTTGGGCCCACTCGGTAATACAACATCACAAGACGCTTGCAAGCAATGTGACTAAGGAGTTAGTCACGAGATCTTGTATTACGGAACGATTAAAGAAACTTGCCGGTAACAATATTGAACTAGGTATGGAGATACCGACGATCGAATCTCGGGCAAGTAACATACCGACAGACAAAGGGAACTGCATACGGGATTGATTGAATCCTTGACATCGTGGTTTGACCGATAAAGATCTTCGTAGAATATGTGGGAACCAATATGGGCATCCGGGTCCCGCTATTGGTTATTGACCGTAGAGGTTTCTCGGTCATGTCTGCATAGTTCTCGAACCCGCAGGGTCTGCACACTTAACGTTCGGTGACGATTTGGTATTGTTGAGATGTATGTGTTGATGACCGAAGGTTGTTCGGAGTCCCGGATGAGATCTAGGACGTCACGAGGAGCTCCGAAATGGTCCGGAGGTAAAGATTTATATATAGGAAAGTGGTATTCGGTTTCCGGAAAGGTTTCGGGTATTTTCGGTAGTGTACCGGGAGTGCCGAAAGGGTTCCGAGGGTCCACCTGGAGGGGCCCACTCCCCCCGGGGGCCACATGGGCCCAAGAGGTGGCGCACCAGCCCTGGTGGGCTGGGCAACCGACCCCTATAGGGGCCCATGTGCCCTAGGTGGTAGGTGGGAGGTGCCTTGGGAGGGAGGGACTCCTCCCTAGGGCGCCCACCTCCCTTGTGGGAGGTGGACTCATCCCCCTTGGCCGGTCGACCCTCCTTGGAGGAGGGGCTAGGGAAGGCACTCGATGTACCCCCTCCTCCTATAAATAGAGAGGGAGAGGGAGGGAAGCCACACCCAAGCCACGGCGCAGCTCTCTCTCTCTCTCCCTCTAGATCGTTTTCTCCTCTAGATAGGTTTCGGTAGTGCTTGGCGAAGCCCTGCCGGAACAGCTCCACCACCACTGCCACCACGCCGTCGTGCTGCCAAAGATCTCATCTACCTCTCCGCCCTCACTTGCTGGATCAAGGAGGCAGAGACGTCATCGAGCTATACGTGTGCTGAACACGGAGGTGCCGTCCGTTCAGCGCTATATCGAAACGGAACAAGATTGGATCGCGGGACTGGTCGTGATCGGATAGCGAAGATGTTCGACTACCCCAACCGCATTTCTTAATGCTTCCCGCTTAGCGATCTACAAGGGTATGTAGATGCACTCCCCTTCTCATAGTTGTTGATCTCCATAGATAGATCTTGGGTGTTCGTAGGAAAAAAAATTGTTTCCCATGCAACGTTCCCCAACAGTGGCATCATGAGCTAGGTCTATGCGTAGATAACATGCACGTGTAGAACACAAAAGAGTTTGTGGGCGTTGATGTTCATATTGCTTACTTCCTTAGTATTATCTTGATTCGGCGGTATTGTGGGATGAAGCGGCTTGGACCAACCTTACTCGTCCACGTACGAGAGACCGGTTCCATCGACTGACATGACTTGTTGCACAAAGATGACTGGTGGGTGTCTGTCTCTCCCACTTTAGGTGAATCGGATTCGACAGAGGTGGTCCTTGTAGAAGGTTAAAAGGCAACTTGAATATCATCGTTGTGGCTTTGCGTACGTAAGAACGGTTCTTACTAGTTGCCCATAGCAGCCACATAAAAACTTGCAACAACAAAGTAGAGGACATCTAACTTGTTTTTGCAGGGCATGTTGTGATGTGATATGGCCAACGACATGATGTGATATATGTGATGTATGAGATGATCATATTTTTGTATAGATTATCACGACTTGCATGTCGATGAGTATGGCAACCAGCAGGAGCCATAGGGTTGTCTTTAATTATTTTTGCTTTCTTTTGCTTTACTTTATCGCTATGAGTTAGCAATAGTTGTAGAAGCAATAGTTGGCGCGACAACCACATGACCACACGATGATGGAGATCATGATGGTGGAGATCATGGTGTCATGCCGGTGACGATGGAGATCATGCCGGTGCTTTGGAGAGGGAGATCAAAAGCACAAGATGATGATGGCCATATCATGTCACTTATATGATTTGCATGTGATGTTTATCCTATTTATGCATCTTATTTTGCTTAGAAAGGCGGTAGCATTATAAGATGATCTCTCACTAAAATTTCAATATAAAATTGTGTTCTCCCTGAGTATGCACCGTTGCGAAGGTTCGTCATTTCGAAGCACCTCATGATGATCGGGTGTGATAGACTCTACGTTCGCATACAACGGGTGTAAGCCAAATTTACACACGAAGAATACTTGGGTTAAACTAGATGAGCCTAGCATGTACAGACATGGCCTCGGAACAAAGGAGACCGAAAGGTCGAATATGAGTCTTATAGTAGATATGATCAACATGGAGATGTTCACCAATGAAACCACCTCATCTCACGTGATGATCGGACTTGGGTTGGTGGATTTGGATCATGTTACACTTAGACAACCTGAGGGATGTTGATTTGAGTGGGAGTTCTTTAGTAATATGATTAATTGAACTCATTATCATGAACATAGTCTAAATTGTCTTTGCAAAATTATGTTGTAGATCAATGGCTCGCGCAGTAGCTCCCCTGAATTTTAATGTGTACCTAGAGAAAGCTAAGTTGAAAGATGATGGAAGTAACTATGCGGACTGGGTCCGTAATCTGAGGATTATCTTCACGGCTTCGCAAAAGGCTTATGTCCTTGATACAACGCTTGGTGTGCCACCCCCTCCAGCGTCGTCTGTGGACGTTGTGAACGCCCGACAGGAACGTTCTGATGACTACTCTATAGTTCAGTGCGCCATGCTGTACGGCTTAGAATCAGGCTTCAAAAGCGTTTTGAATGCCATGGAGCATATGTGGTGTTCCAGGAGTTGAAGTTAATATTTCAAGCAAATGCCCGGATCGAGAGGTATGAGACCTCCGATAAGTTCTTCGCTTGCAAGATGGAGGAGAATAGTTCTGTCAGTGAGCACCTACTCAGAATGTCTGGGTACTACAATTGTTTGAATGATTTGGGAGTCCAGCTTCCGCCCGAAACGGTCATTGACAGAATTCTCCAGTCACTGCCACCTAGCTTCAAAGGCTTCGTGATGAACTATAATATGCAAGGCATGGAATAGTCTGTCTCCGAGCTGTTCGCGATGCTGAAAGTCGCAGAGGTAGAAATCAAAAAGGAGCATCAAGTGTTGATGGTGAATAAAATCACTAGTTTCAAGAAAGGCAAGGGAAAGAAGGGTAACTCCAAGAAGGGTGGCAAGCAAGTTGCCGCGCCTGCGAAGAAACCCAAGTCTGGACCCAAACCTGAGACTGAGTGCTTCTATTGCAAGGGGACTAGCCACTGGAAGCGGAATTGCCCCAAGTACCTGGCTGATAAGAAGGTTGGCAACGTCAGCAAAGGTATATTTGATATACATGTTATTGATGTGTACCTCACTAGCTCTAGTAGTAGTGCTTGGGTATTTGATATCAGTTCGGTTGCTCATATTTGTAACTCAAAACAGGAACTGCGGAATAAACGAAGGCTGGAGAAGGATGAAGTGACGATGCGCGTCGGAAATGGTTCCAAGGTTGATGTGATCTCCGTTAGCACGCTCGCTCTTCAATTACCATCGGGGTTGTTAGTAAACCTAAATAATTGTTATTTGGTGCCTCCGTTGAGCATGAACATTATATCTGGATCTTGTTTATTGCGAGACGGTTATTCATTTAAATCAGAGTATAATGGTTGTTCTATTTATATGAGTAACATCTTTTATGGTCATGCACCCAATGTGAATGGTTTATTATTGTTGAATCTCGAAAGTAGTGATACACACATTCATAACATTGATGCCAAAAGATGCAAAGTTAATAATGATAGTATCACTTTCTTGTGGCACTGCGCTTAGGTCATATTGGTGTAAAACGCATGAAGAAGCTCCATGCAGATGGACTTTTTGAATCACTCGATTTTGAATCGCTTGATACATGTGAACCATGCCTCTTGGGCAAGATGACGAAAACCCCATTCTCCGGTACAATGGAGCGGGCAAGTGACTTGTTGGAAATCTTACATACTGATGTGTGCGGTCCGATGAGTGTTGAGGCGTGCGGTGGATATCGTTACTTTCTTACCTTCACTGATGACTTAAGTAGATATGGGTATATTTACTTGATGAAGCACAAGTCTGAAACATTTGAAAAGTTCAAGGAATTTCAGAGTGAAGTGGAAAATCATCGTAACAAGAAGATAAAGTTTCTACGATCTGGTCGTGGTGGAGAATATATGAGTTATGAGTTTGGTATGCATTTGAGATAGTGTGGAATTGTTTCACAACTTACGCCACCTGGAACACCACAGCGTAATGGTGTGTCCGAACGTCGTAATCGTACTATATTGTATATGGTGCAATCTATGATGTCTCTCACTGATCTGCCACTATCGTTTTGGGGTTATGCATTAGAGACAGCCGCATTCACTTTAAATAGGGCCCCATCAAAGTCCGTTGAGATGACACCATATGAATTATGGTTTGGCAAGAAACCTAAGTTGTCGTTTCTTAAAGTTTGGGGCTGCGATGCTTATGTGAAAAGACTTCAACCTGAAAAGCTCGAACCCAAAGCGGACAAATGCGTCTTCATAGGTTACCCTAAGGAAACAGTTGGGTATACCTTCTATCTCAGATCCGAGGGCAAAGTGTTTGTTGCTTAGAACGGGTCCTTTCTCGAGAAAGAGTTTCTCTCGAAAGATTTGAGTGGGAGGAAGGTAGAACTTGATGAAGTTATTGAACTGTCACTTCAGTTGGATGGTAGCGCGACACAGAAAGATGTTTCTACAGCACCTACACCAAATGAAGAGGAAGCTAATGATGATGATCATGAAACTTTAGATCAAGTTACTACTGAGCCTCGTAGGTCGACAAGGAATCGTATCGCCCCTGAGTGGTATGGCAATACTGTCTTGGAGGTCATGTTGTTAGACAATAGTGAACCTACGAGCTATGAAGAAGCGATGGTGGGCCCGGATTCCAACAAATGGCTGGAGACCATGAAATTCGAGATAGGATCCATGTATGAGAACAAAGTGTGGACTTTGGAGGACTTACCATATGATCGTAAGGCCATACAGAATAAATGGATTTTTAAGAAAAAGACGGACGCGGACGGTAATGTTACTGTCTATAAAGCTCGACTTGTTGCAAAAGGGTTTTCACGAGTTCAAGGAGTTGACTACGATGAGAGTTTCTCTCCCGTAGCGATGCTTAAGTCCATTAGGGTCATGTTAGCAATAGCTGCAATTTTTTATTACGAGATCTGGCAGATGGATGTCAAAACAATGTTCCTTAATTGTTTCCTTAAGGAATAGTTGTATATGATGCAACCAGAAGGTTTTGTCGATCCTAAAAATGCTGACAAAGTGTGCAAGCTCCAGCGATCCATTTATGGACTAGTGCAGGCATCTCGGAGTTAGAATCTTCTCTTTGATGAGGTCATCAAAGCGTTCGGGTTCATACAAGTTTATGGAGAAGCTTGTATTTACAAGAAAGTGAGTGGGAGCTCTATAGCTTTTCTAGTATTATATGTGGATGACATATTGTTGATTGGAAACAATATAGAACTCTTAGAAAGCGTGAAGATATATTTGAACAAGAGTTTTTCAATGAAAGACCTCGGAGAAGCTGCTTATATATTAGGCATCAAGATCTATAGAGATAGATCGAGACGCTTAATAGGACTTTCACAAAGCACGTATCTTGATAAGGTTTTGAAGAAGTTCAAACTGGATCAGTCCAAGAAGTGGTTCTTGCCAGTCTTACAAGGTGTGAAGTTGAGTAAGACTCAATGCCAAGTGACTATAGAGGATAGAGAAAAGATGAGTGTCATCCCCTATGCTTTAGCCATAGGCTCTATAATGTATGCGATGCTGTGCACAAGACCAGATGTCAGCCTTGCCATAAGTATAGCTGGATGGTTTCAAAGTGATCCTGGAATGGAGCACTGGACAGCGGTGAAGAATATCCTTAAGTACCTGAAAAGGACCTAGGAAATGTTTCTCGTTTATGGAGGTGATCAAGAGCTCGTCGTAAAGGGTTACGTCGATGCTAGTTTTGACACAGATCCGGATGACTCTAAGTCTCAAACCGGATACGTATTTAGTCTGAATGGTGGAGCGGTAAGCTGGTGCAGTTCCAAGCAAACATGGTAGCATATTCTACATGTGAAGCGGAGTACATAGCTGCTTCGGAAGCAGCGAAAGAAGGTGTCTGGATTAAGCAGCTCATGACGGATCTTGGAGTTGTGCCCAGTGCACTGAACCCAATGACCCTCTTCTGTGACAACACTGGCGCCATTGCTCTAGCCAAGGAGCCCAGGTTTCACAAAAGGACCAGACACATAAAGCGCCATTTTAATTCCATCCGCGATTATATCAAGGAGGAGGACATAAACATTTGCAAAGTACACACGGATCTGAATGTTGCAGACCCGTTGACTAAGCCTCTTCCACGAGCATAACATGATCAGCACCAGAACTGTATGGGTGTTAGATTCATTACAATGTAAATCACATAGCGATGTGAACTAGATTATTGACTCTAGTGCAAGTGGGAGACTGTTGGAAATATGCCCTAGAGGCAATAATGAAATGGGTTTTTTACATCTGTACCCCTTGTTCCTTAGCTCTACTCATTCATCCCCACGCTCTTAACATTTGCTCACTTTTCCCCACTCCTTAGTTCGAAACCCTCAGAAATGGTCACACGGGGGGCTGTCGTCGGGTCAATGGTTTGACCATTAACTACTGACGAGTGGGGCCGCGCTGGACTGTGTCGCTCGTTGGACCCGCCCCATTTCCGGCCACAAGGATGCCGAACGGACGCGCACGCGCTTTCTCCTCCTGCGCTTTGGGGACGCGTGGCAGCCTTCCAACTACCCCCATGTCCCAAAGTAAATATGCATGCGCGGCGGGCCCGGTTCGTCAACCAGCCATGTTCGGGTCGCCGTCCTTCTTTAAGTGGAAACCCATGGACCGGCCAGTCCACAGCAGTTTCCACCCTTCCAAAGCGAAGCCTACCCCCTCCACCCCCGGTAGCATCTGCAACCCCTAGCCCGCCGGCGACATCCCTCTCACCATGGGAATCTTCTCAGGGGCCGGCTCGAGCTCCGGCAAAAAGAAGGGCAAGGCCCTCGCCGTCCCTTGGCGCGCGCTACCCCTGCCGTCCTCTTCCCGTCCGCCTCGGCAGCGGATTAGCGTCCCAGTGCACCAGGCGAGGTGGCACTCGGAAGACCGCATCCCTCTCCCCTACCCCGACGTGGTCCTGCCACATGACTGGCACTTGGATCCGGAGAGGATCCCAGTACCGGCGGTGCCACGGTCGGCGCGGGCGCATGCGGAGGGGGTGAGGCGCCGGCGGCAGCAGCTCACTCCTGAGCAGCGGCTCATCCCGGCTTACGCTGAAGACTCTCCCGATTGGGAGGTTTGGTTTGCGTTTGAGCACGAGGAGCAGTGGCGGCGTGCGGGCTGGCATCCCGCTGCCCCTCGTCGTGTGCGATGAGGACCAGGAGGAAGAGGCCGAGTACCAGGAGGCGCTAGCAACCACCCTCCGTGAAAGCGAGGAGGAAGAGCGGTGCAAGGAGGAGGAGGAGGCAGCTTACCAGGCGCGGATAGCGGAGGCCATTGCGCTCTCCGCTGCTGGCGACTGCGTCGTGCCGCCACTGGCCCGTCGTCCCCCGTCAGGCTCGAGCAGGCGCCGACCGCCCTCATGCCCCACGAGTACATCTGGGAGGGGGTGGTGCGCGAGTGGGTGAGCGCGCCACCCGTCTGGATGCTGGCAACGCCAGAGCAGGAGCGGGTCTACCTGGAGTTATGGCGACAACATCACCTGCTGCCGGAGCGTCATGAGGGTAAGCGGCTCGAGGAGTTGGAGAAGGACGCCGAGGCAGAGGAGGAGGAGCGCCATGCCGAAGCGCAGGCAGCGGCGGCGCAGCCACCGACGGACGACGTCGCCACCGCCTGGGAGACGGCGTTCCCCTGGGCTAGCCTGGCGCCGACCCTCGTCGACCTCACCGGCCCCGACGACGACGAGGACGAGGACGCCTAGAGGGCAGCACGCCTCCTCATTTTTATTTTTATTTTTAATGTTTTTAGTTAATGCCTGGCAGACTTGTGAACTCTCTCCGGCCTTTGTGGATGGCATTAATGTATAATTAAAGTTAATGCAGGTTGATGTGATTTGATATGATGTTTTGACTGTGATGTGATGTTTGAATTTGAATTTGGACTGACCTTTGAATTATAAGCAACATTTGAAATCCATTGCTCTGTGATGTTGCAATGCTCATCTTAGCCTAGGTTGCAATGATCTAACACAAATAAAACAAAAATACAAACAAATGATCATGTTAGCTTATGTTGGTGAGCTCCGAAAGTTAGGGTAAATAGACCATTTCCAATATAAATCATTATAAAAACAGTTTAAAATTTCAATAATAAAAAAATAAGTTAAGATCCTTCTTATTCATAATAAAATGATTCTATGGTGATTTTTTTTTTCATAAACCCAAACCCACTATCACTCTCTTCTTGGACTCTATACAATCTCGTACGTGATAGCTCATTTGTGTGAAGGAGTTTTCATGGAAATGTCCATAAACCAAGATTATTATTTTTGTCATAACCATGTCACATACAACGGCATTGTGCGTATGTCTTCCATTTTTTTTTTGAATTTGTTCTTCTCATTTGAACTTGGAGATGGTAGCTTACCTCAAAAAAAGATTTTCCATAAAATTGTCCCTAAACCAAGTATATATTTTTTATGGTAACTATGTCTTATGAAACGACAAACCGCGAAGGTTTTCTTTTTTTTTTTTTGATTTTTTTGAATTAGTTAACATCATTTGAAAGTTGGTCAAACCTAAGATAACCCCGCTGACAGGCTCAAAATCCCACAGCATCTCTCCAAACCCTAGCGTCGAACTGCAGTCGTCCGATCATACCCTAGCGCCGAGCGACAGCCCTCAGATCTGGTCTTCTAGAAGGAATTCACAGGGTATGCCGCGTGCAGGCTGCGCGCCGTTGGATCACATGGACGGCTCCGCACCGTTGGATCGTTGGGCGATCCGCGAGAGGTTGGTTCTGCTCGCCCACTCATCTGTCCCAAAATGCGAACAAGTCCTTGTTGGGCCTTCACAAGGCGTTGTCCTGTCGAAGGCCCACAAGGATAAAAGAGGCCTATAAAATGGTGCACGCGCTGGTTCTGTTTTTTTATTGATTTGATTGCACCGTCACCCTTTTGTTTATTGATTTGATTGCACCGTTTGTTTATTTTTTTGATTTGATTGCACCAAATTAGTTTCATCATGCAAACAATAGTTTCTTTTCCTTCTTCTTTTTCAACATCAACATGGTTCATATTAGATTGAAAACATCATTACACAACCGGACATCTCATATTTAGATAGGATAAAATTCATACAAAAGCATGCAAGATGTAAAACCTACGTACTACATAGTAAAACCTATCTACTCTTCGTCGGAGATGTCGATGATCTCCGTGCCCTTCGGTGGATAAATGGCCGCCTGTTGCGGCTCCGCCCCCTCCGGCGCCTGCGGCTGCTCCGCTGCCGCCTCCTCTGCCTCTATCTCCGCCTCCAGCTCGTCGAATAGGGCGTCGGCCTCCGCCTGCCTCTGCCGGATGAGCCGGCGGTTGGCCTCCACCTCGGCCTCATCACGGATGGAATCCAGGATGGCCTGCTGCTCCGCCATCTCCTCCGGCTGGTCGACGACGACCTCCGCCTCCGCCTCCGGGTCGTCCTCCTCCGTGGGCGCCGGCTGATGCTCCTCCTCCTGCTCCTCCTCCTCCTCCTCCTCCTCCGTCTCCAGCAAATCCGGAGGGAGACCCGCACCGATGCGGGTGGCGCGGTGAGCCTGTATTTCTGCCTCGATTTGCAGGTGCCACTTTGGAGTGAGCTGCGCGTACGTGGTGATGAGGCGCCGGACCATCCTGACGGCGACGAAAGTGCGAGAGGAGGCGGATGGGCTCGGGCGGCGGCGGGGTGGAGGGAGGAGGAGGATGTGCAAGGGCTGGGGGACGACGGCCGGCTTAAATAGCCGGCTAATGGCCTCGGGTGGCGATTCGAAGCGGTGCCATGCGGCGTTCACACCGCGCCGACGGTCGAGGCGCCCGTCGGACCGTCGGGTTTCCTGACGTCTGTGTGGGGCCATGCCGTCAGCCCGACGTGGCGAGTTCCTGTGAAAAGATGCCTACAAAACGGGATGTAGGGAGTGGCGCGCTTCGGCCCAACAGTCCACCGAAACCAGGGCCCCACTCGTCAGTAGTTAACGGTCAAACCATTGACCCGACGACATCCCCCCATTTCTGAGGGTTTCGGACTAAGGAGTGGGGAAAAGTGAGCAAATGTTAAGAGTGTGGGGATGAATGAGTAGAGCTAAGGAACGAGGGGCATAGGAATAGAAATCCCTAATAAAATAGTTATTGTCATATTTCCTTGTTCATGATAATTGTTTATTATCCATGCTACAATTGTATTGATTGGAAACTCAGATACATGTGCGGATGCATAGCCAAAACTGTGTCCCAGTGAGCCTCTACTAGACTAGCTCGTTGATCAAAGATGGTTGAGGTTTCCTGACCATGGACATGAGTTGTCATTTGATAACAGGATCACATCATTAGAAGAATGATGCGATGGACAAAGACCCAACCGTAAGCATAGCATTTGATCGTTCTAGTTTATTGCTACTACTTTATCCATGTCAAGTATCTGTTCCTACGACCATGAGATCATGCAACTCCTGGACACCGGAGGAATGCCTTGTGTGTATCAAACGTCACAACGTAACTGGGTGACTATAAAGGTGCTCTGCAGGTATCTCCGAGGGTGTCTGTTGGGTTGGCGTGAATCGAGACTGGGATTTGTCACTCCGTATGACGGAGAGGTATGTCTGGGCCCACTCGGTAATACAGCATCACAAGACGCTTGCAAGCAATGTGACTAAGGAGTTAGTCACGGGATCTTGTATTACGGAATGAGTAAAGAGACTTACTGGTAACGAGATTGAACTAGGTATGGAGATACCGACGATCGAATCTCGGGCAAGTAACATACCGACAGACAAAGGGAACTGCATATGGGATTGATTTAATCCTTGACATCGTGGTTCGACCGATAAAGATCTTCGTATAATATGTGGGAACCAATATGGGCATCCAGGTCCCACTATTGGTTATTAACCGTAGAGGTGTCTCGGTCATGTCTGCATAGTTCTCGAACCAGCAGGGTCTGCACACTTAACGTTCGGTGACGATTTGGTATTGTTGAGATGTATGTGTTGGTGACCGAAGGTTGTTCGGAGTCCCGGATGAGATCCCAGACGTCACGAGGAGCTCCAGAATGGTCCGTAGGTAAAGATATATATATAGGAAAGTGGTATTCGGGTTCCGGAAAGGTTTCGGGTATTTTCGGTAGTGTACCGGGTGTGCCGAAAGGGTTCCGGGGGTCCACCGGGAGGGGCCCACTCCCCCCAGGGGCCACATGGGCCCAAGAGGTGGTGTACCAGACCTGGTGGGCTGGGCAGCCGACTCCTATAGGGGCCCATGCTCCGTAGGTGGTAGGTGGGAGGTGCCTTGGGAGGGAGGGACTCCTCCCTAGGGCGCCCACCTCCCTTGTGGGAGGTGGACTCCTCCCCCTTGGCCAGCCGACCCTTCTTGGAGGAGGGGCTAGGGATGGAGCCCCACCTACCACCTCCTAATATAAATAGAGAGGGAGAGGGAGGGCAGCCGCACCCAAGACACGGCGCAGCCCTCTCTCTCCCTCTAGATCGTTTTCTCCTCTAGATCGGTTTCGGTAGTGCTTGGCGAAGCCCTTCCGGAACGGCTCCACCACCACTGCCACCACGCCGTCATGCTGCCGGAGATCGCATCTACCTCTCCGCCCTCGCTTGCTGGATCAAGGAGGTGGAGATTTCATTGAGCTGTACGTGTGCTGAACGCGGAGGTGCCGTCCGTTCGGCGCTAGATCGGAACGGAACAAGATTGGATCGTGGGACGGATCGTGATCGGATCGCGGAGACGTTCGACTACACCAACCGCGTTTCTTAATGCTTCTCGCTTAGCGATCTACAAGGGTTTGTAGATGCATTCCCCCTCTCGTAGTTGTTGATCT
Source organism: Elymus sibiricus (assembly GCA_039707655.1). Taxonomy (NCBI): domain Eukaryota; kingdom Viridiplantae; phylum Streptophyta; class Magnoliopsida; order Poales; family Poaceae; genus Elymus; species Elymus sibiricus. The sequence goes on along the minus strand of CM077669.1, from coordinate 389,059,991 downwards.
CCATGGATAGATCTTGGGTGTTTGTAGGAAAAAAAATTGTTTCCCATTCAACGTCCTCAACAGATGAGTCATGTGAACCTTGGCTATATGCATCAAACAAATGTGAATGAGTTGTTTCCATGTTCAAGACTTCACTCTTGCAAACAATATGTGCAAGAAGCAAGAGATCATCTTGACGAGGGATATGATGCATATACTTACCTTGCAGTTCTTGAGCATTTAAATAGAAGAAACACACTTGAGAATACAATGTTTAGAAACACAAGAGTATTCTACTCATCTAAATGCAAAAGAGTTCAAATGTACCAAGATATGGAAGACATATAGAAGATAAAGTTCATAAAACCTGATATGTCTCCAAAAGCATTTAGAACTTTCTCCCCTAAATATGGATTTGTAAGTCTTCCTCTCGCCCTGAATCTTAGCATGTAGATATTGGGAGTAGGTAGGGTGAGACAAGTCTAACACAAGATCATATGCACTTTCTCCTTAAAATGATAGTAAGAATGTGGTCTTGTTTCTTTCCTTAGTAAATGTTCTCCCCTTTCATAGATATTTCTCTTTGGGGCATAAGCCTTCACATTTCTCCCCTTGAATTATTTCTCCCCCTTTATGTAAGCATAAGTTTTTGATATTTCTCCCCCTTTGAGATTTCTCCCCCTTTGTCAGCAAGTATAAGCTTTGATATTTCTCCCCCTTTGGCATTAATTTCGAAAAAGGGTGACACAAAGGGTCAGAGGAAAGGGATCATTGAGAGGGAATGGATCCTTGAGAATAAGGGTCATAGAGAGCATTGAGACATAGGGATCCTTGCAGATAATCTCTCCCCCTACAGATATTTGAAAACTTTAAGATTTATCCCCCTTTTTACGAAGGGATCCTTGAACGTTTGAGATTTTGTTTGAAAAACAACACAAAAGATGGCAAAATTGGTGGCTCCAAGGCAAAGTGAATCGGTGGCACCAATGTGTGTATGTGCAGCTTATCTGCAATATCGGTGAGACCGAGTGACTTTGATCGGAGGGTCCGAAGAGCATAAAAGAAACTTGACGGAGGTGTTATTTGCCATTTGTCAAAACAGTTTTTCTGAAAGTCTCAATAGAATAAAATACTTTGCAATGAATTTTCAAAAGATTTGCAAGGAATTTTCAAAAAGATTTGCAAGGAATTTTCATCAAGATGGAGATTGAGTGGTTCCAAGAAAGCATGCAACTATAAAATGAACCAATCAAGATACTACCTCAAGATGATGGTCGGTGACTAGGTCACCTATATTAGAGTATATTGACTTAGGAGCTAAGCAAGAATACTTGATCATAGGTCATACTCTACGTTAAGCTCAAAATGGGGTTACCATTTTTCGTTTAAGCAATTTAATGTTTTCATACCACTTGAATTGCTTTGGCTCATAACTTGGAGTAAAGCTTCTTTAAGGATATGATCACATACCTTGGCGTGATGTAGATGTCATGATGTGTAGGAGGGCTTGTAGTGGATGCTCAAAGTTGATGAAGTCATCTTGAGTTGGTAGCAATCCTTGTTTTCTTTGAAGCTAGGTCCTCCTACAAGGGTTACTCATGCAAGGAAGAACATAATATATCCAAATGACAAAAATATGATCTTTATCATATGTAGGTCAAGGATATGTTTGGTATTGTCTTCTTCCTCCATCACAAGGTAGGGATGTTGATACTTGGCTTTTGACAAGATTGCTTATGATTGGTGTTGTTGGCAATCTTGTGGAATGTAGTTCATCCAAGTACCTACAAAAGTTTAGATACAATATAAGGGAGCATAGATTTCCAAGATTTAATATATTATGTCAAAGGTATCAAGGAATAGTCATGTAAGCTCATGCCCTTGCATGCATCCGAGTGAGTCTAGCTAAAGTTTGGAGCATCAATGATGTTCAACTCACTCCTCAAGTGACAAAACACTTTCTCATCAAGTGGCTCAGTAAAGATATCGGCCAAATGCTTGTTGGTGCGAACATGTTTGAGATCAATTTCCCCTTTAGCAACATGATCACGAATGAAATGGTGACGAACTTGAATATGTTCAGTTCGAGAATGTTGCACGGGATTATGAGCAATCTTAATAGCACTCTCATTGTCACACAACAATGGAACATGTCTCACATGGATTCCATAATCCTTAAGAGTTTGAGTCATCCATAGTAATTGCGCACGACATGATCCGGCGGCAATGTATTCCGCTTCGGCGGTAGATAGAGATACCGAGTTTTGTTTCTTGGATGACCAAGACACAAGAGATCTACCAAGAAATTGACATGTACCCGAGGTGAATTTTCTATCAACCTTATCTCTGGCATAGTCCGAGTCGGAATAGCCAACAAGGTTAAAAGAAGATCCCTTGGGATACCAAATGCCAAAGTTTGGTGTATGTATCAAGTATCTCACAATTCTTTTCACGGCCTTAAGATGACACTCTTTAGGAGCGGCTTGATATTGAGCGTACATGCACACACTAAGCATGATATCGGGTCGGGAGGCACATAGATATAGCAATGAGCCAATCATTGATCGGTATACCTTTTGATCAACGGGTTTGTCCTCCTTGGTAAGATCAACATGTCCACTAGTAGGCATAGGAGTTTTCATACCTTTACACTCTTGCATGTTGAACTTCTTGATCAAGTCCTTGGTATACTTGGTTTGAGAGATGAATGTTCCTTCTCTCGTTTGCTTGATTTGCAAACCAAGGAAAAAATTCAGCTCACATCATAGACATCTCATATTTCTCGGACATCAACCTTCCAAATTTCTCACTAAAATGTGGGTTAGTAGATCCAAAGATAATATCATCCACATAAATTTGGCACACAAATAATTCACCATTAACTCTTTTAGTGAACAAGGTTGCATCAATTTTACCAATTTCAAAACCCTTTTCAATAAGAAACTTCGTTAAGCATTTGTACCAAGCTCGTGCGGCTTGCTTAAGACCATAGAGGGCTTTACGAAGCTTGTAAACACGATTAGGTTTCTTAGGGTTCACAAAACCAGTTTTTTAACATAGACCTCTTCTTCAATCTCACCATTTAAAAATGCACTTTTAATATCCATTTGGTAAAGAGTAATGTCATGGTGATTTGCATAAGCAAGAAGTATGTGGATAGCTTCAAGTCTAGCAACAGGGGCATGGGTCTCACCGTAGTCCATACCTTCGACTTGGGTGTACCCTTGAGCCACGAGACGTGCCTTGTTACGTACCACTTGGCCATCTTCGTCTTACTTGTTCCGAAACAACCACTTGGTTCCGATGATATTTTGCTCGTCCTTGGGCTTCTCCACTAGTGTCCACACTTCATTCCTCTCAAAGTTGTGTAGCTCCTCGTGCATGGCATTCACCCAATCGGGGTCCTCAAGAACTTCTTCCACCTTCATGGGCTCAATACTAGAGATGCATGAGTAATGGTCACAAAAGTTAGCCAAACAAGTTTTAGAGCAAGTTATCCTCCCGGTTTGTATGTCACCAAAGATTTGTTCTAAGTCATGATTTTTGTTCATTCTTGCTCGAACTCGTGGTAGATTTTGCTTGTTGGATGGTGGAGATTCCTCATCATCATCATCTTCATCGTTGTTGAAGGTGTCGTTTCCTTGAGGTAGTGGTGAAGGCGGTTGTCGTGGCTTGAGACTGCGTCAGTATTTCCCCAAAGAGGAAGGGATGATGCACCACAGCGACGGTAAGTATTTCCCTCAGTTATGAAACCAAGGTTATCGAACCACTAGGAGGATCACCACCACCCAATAAGCAGCACCTGCACACAAACAACAAATACTTGCAACCCGACGCGAAAGAGAGGTTGTCAATCTCTCTACGGTAAAAAGATAGATTAGGTAGTGATAGATAGGAGAGATAGATCTCTCAAGAACACAAAATAAAAAGAGCGAATAAAATATGCAGCAATATGTTTTTGGGTTTTTAGTTTTGTAGATCTGAAAGCAAAGAGGCAAAAAGATAGATCGAAAAGCAATATGTTGGATAAGTAGACCCAGGGGACGTAGGATTCACTAGTGGCTTCTCTCATGAGTATAGCGTATGATGGGTGAACAAATTACTGTTGGGTAATTGATAGAAGATAAAATAATCATGACGATATCCAAGGCGGTGATCATTATATAGGCATCACGTCCAAGATAAGTAGACCGACTCCTGCCTGCATCTACCACTATTACTCCACACATCGACCGCTATCCAGCATGCATCTAGTGTATTAAGTTCATGGAGAAACGGAGTAATGCAATAAGAACGATGACATGATGTAGACAAGATCTATTCATGTAGGAATAGACCCCATCTTGTTATCCTTAATGGCAATGATACATGTGTGCCTTGCTGCCCCTTCTGTCACTGGGAAAGAACACCGCAAGATCGAACCCATCACAAAGCACCTCTTCCCATGGCAAGAAAAATCGATCTAGTTGGCCTAACTAAACCAAAGTTTCGAAGAAGAAATATGAGGCTATAAGTAATCATGCATATAAGATATCAATGAAGACTCAAATAATATTCATGGATAGAAACTGATCATGAACTCAAAATTCATCGGATCCCAACAAACACACCGCAAAAGTTTACATCAAAAAGATCTCCAAGAGACCATTGTATTGAGAATCATAAGAGAGAGAGAAAGCCATCTAGCTACTGCCTACGGACCTGTAGGTCTATGGTGGACTACTCACGCATCATCGGAGAGGCACCTATGAAGAAGATGAACCCCTCCGTGATGGTGGTTAGATTGGATCTTGAGGTTCTGGAACTTGCGGCGGCTGGAATTGTGTTTCGTCGACTCCCCTAGGGTTTTTGGAATATTTAGGAATTTATAGGCATCAGAGGCGGTGCAGAGGGGCCCCGCGGAGGGCACAACCCATCAAGGCGCGTCGGGGGCCCCCTGGCGCGCCCTCATGGGTTGTGCTCTCCACAGCCCACCTTCCTAGCTCTTCTTTGGCCCACTGGGTGTCTTCTGGTCCAGAAAAAATCTCCAAAAAGTTTCGTTACGATTGGACTCCGTTTGGTATTGATATTCCGCGAAGTAAAAAACAAGCAAAAACAGCAACTGGCACTTTGGCACTATGTCAATAGGTTAGTCCCAAAAAATGATATAAAGTTGTTATAAAATGATTGTAAAACATCCAAGAATGATAATATAACAGCATGGAACAAGCAAAAATTATAGATACATTGGAGACGTATCGGCATCCCCAAGCTTAATTCCTACTCGTCCTCGAGTAGGTAAATGATAAAAACAGAATTTTTGATGTGGAATGCTGCCTAACATGTTCATCTCATATTCTTTTCTTTTGTATAGCATGGACATTTGGACTTGTAAATGATTCAAAGCAATAGTCTAGTTTTAACATAATGACTTCAATACTCAAGCGTGTCAACAAGCAACCATGTCTTTCAAAATATCAACAATAAAGAAAGTTATCCCTAGCCCATCATGCTCAATCATTGATCCATTCATGAAACACACTCAAATATTAGCTATGCCCAATTCTCAAGTACGATCATAGTGCCCCCTAGTTGGTGCTTTAAGAGAAGATGGAGACTCAAAGTAAAAATAAAAATTGCATAAAGTAAATAGATAGGCCCTTCGCAGAGGGAAGTAGGGATTTGTAGAGGTGCCAGAGCTCAAGGTTTAAATTGAGAGAGAGAAATATTTTGGGTGGCAAGCCTTTCCTGTCAACGAAGACAACAAAGTAGCTCACAATACTTTCCATGCTAGATATATCATAGGCGGTTCCCAAACAGAAAATAAAGTTTATTCCTTTTTCCACCAAACTTTCACTTTCCATGGCGGGCCGTATCCACGGTTGCCTTCCATACCAACACTTTCCCAGGAATTTATTATTTGACAATATAAAGTAAATATTTTTTATTTTTCATTTCAGGAATGGGCATCCCTATTACCGCCGCACTCTCGTGCAATGACAAGGGAATAAACACTCATCTTGAGAATAGCACATCTAGCATGGAAAAATATTGGACACTCCCCACCGTTTCATGAGCGGTACGAGCACACAAAAGAGAAAATTTATTTTGAAAATTTAGCGATGGCACATACAAATTTGCTTGGAACGGCATGGAAATACCGCATATAGGTAGGTATGGTGGACTCATAAGGCAAAACTTGGTTTAAGGATTTTGGATGCACAAGTAGTATTTCTACTTAGTACAAATGGAGGCTCGCAAATAGATTGAGAAGCAACCAAACAAAGAAACGAAAATTCACATAATCGAGCATTGAGCATAACTAACACCAAATAATGCACCATAAGTAGGATGTAACTTCATTGCATAACTATTGACTTTCGTGCATGCATAGGGAATCACAAACCTTAACACCAATATTCCTACTAAGCATAATTACTCACTAACATGACTCACATATTACTATCATCATGTCTCAAAACTATTACAAAGAATCAAGTTTAATTTGTCCAATGATCTTCATGAAAGTTTTTATTATATCCTCCTTGGATATCTATCACTTTTGGACTAGTTTCATATATTGCCATCGCTTTTTGACAAGCTCAAACAAATTTAAGTGAAGCACATGAGCATAAAGATTTCATCTCTCAAAAATGTATAAGTGAAGCATGAGAGGTTTTATTCAAAATTTACTAACTCTCAAATTAATCTAAGTGAAGCATGAGAGTATTTCTACAAAAATTTCCAAGCACACCGTGCTCAAAAAGATATAAGTGAAGCACTAGAGCAATTCTATAGCTCAAAAAGTTTAAGTGAAGCATAAAGAGCAATTCTAACAAATCATAGCATAATTTTGGCTCTCTCAAATAGGTGCGTCCAGCAAGGATACAAATGACAAACTAACAAGCAAATCAAGCAAAGATACAAGACGCTCCAAGTAAAACTCATGATATGTGACGAATAAAAATATAGCTCCAAGTAAAATACCGATGGTTGTTAGAAGAAAGAGGGGATGCCACTCGGGGGCATCCCCAAGCTTAGTTGCTTGTTTCTCTTTGGATATATCTTGGGGGTGCGGTAGCATCCCCAAGATTAGGATCTTTTCACTCCTTATTCCTTCATCCATCGTGATCTCACCCAAAACTTGAAAACTTCAATCACACAAAACTCAACAAAATCTCCGTGAGATCCGTTAGTATAATAAAGCAAATCACTACTTTAGCTGCTGTTGCAAAACCATTCTTATTTTATTATTGCATTATACCTAATGTATTTTAACTTTACCATGGCTCATACCCTTCAATATAACCCATAGATTCATGAAAACAAGCACACAATGCAACGAAAACAGAATCTGTCTTAAACAGAACAGTCTGTAGTAATCTGTACTCTAACCATACTTATGTAACTCAAAAAATTCTGAAAAATTAGGACAACGTAAGGAATTTGTATACAAACACTATGTTAAAATATCAGCTCAAGATCACGCTCCAGAAAAAAATGAAAATTTATATACTGGACGCAAAGTTTCTGTTTCAGATTCAGCATCGCTTCAACTCATCCTATGAATCATCCTAAAGGCTCTATTTGGCACAAACACTAAATAAACCATAAAAACACAATCATAACAGAGGCATAATTGTGTGAACACTCAAAAACAGAAGGGAAAAAGAAAAAATTTATTTATTCCTTGGGTTGCCTCCCAACAAGCGCTATCGTTTTACGCCCCTAGCTAGGCATAACGCATAGATTCAAGTATTGTCATCTTTGGTTTTGGCAAATTTTGTGAGGGCTTTCTCAAATCCGGGGGGCTCTTTACGCTTCCCTAAATTTTCAAGATAACAAACCATCTTGAGATCCAAAATATCCAAACGCTTGTTGCAAAGGGTAATCAAAGTATTCAAACGATTGAGGTTCCCACTAATATGCTTGAGAGGTTCATTATACTTTTGCAGCTCAACCAAGTGCTTATGTAAGTCACCCAATTTGTCGAGAATTTGAACCCCTTCTTGTGTGAAAGAAGGTCCCTTTTTTAATGGAGGGATCCCCAATATTCCCTTCAAAATTTCATAAGCGGTGTTTGCATCAAGCTCAATAAAATTCCCTTTGGCAGCAAAATCCAAGAGTTCTTTATGATGCAAAGCTAATCCTATGTAAAAATTTCTAAGAAAATTTTTTGCGTCTCCTTTTAGATTGGAAATACGATAGGATTCCATTAGCCTATACCAGGCATCTTTCAAATTTTCCCCTTGTCTTTGTTTGAAGTATAGAACTTCAAAGTTTGGTGACAAAGGGGGAGTAGTAACGCTAGTCATAGCAACAAACAAGAGATCCGGCGAGAAAAAGGCAAACAAAAAAGAGGGCGAATAAAACGGCAAATTGATGAAGTGGGGGAGAGGAAAATGAGAGGCAAATGGAAAATAATGTAATTGTAACGAGATGAGATTTGTGATTAGGAACCTGGTAGATGATGATGGAGTCCCCTCGGCGCCTACGATAGGAACGTAGAAGAGACCGCTTCCTCCCCGATAACGGCGCCAGAAATTCCTTTGACGTGGCTTTAGACTGCGTCGGTATTTCCCCAAAGAGGAAGGGATGATGGAGCACAGAGAGGGTAAGTATTTCCCTCAGTTATGAAACCAAGGTTATCGAACCAGTAGGAGGATCACCACCACCCAATAAGCAGCACATGCACACAAATAACAAATACTTGCAACCCGACGCGAAAGAGAGGTTGTCAATCTCTCTACGGTAAAAAGATAGATTAGATAGTGATAGATAGGAGAGATAGATCTCTCAAGAACACAAAATATGCAGCAATATGTTTTTGGGTTTTTAGTTTTGTAGATCTGAAAACAAAGAGGCAAAAAGATAGATCAGAAAGCAATATGTTGGATAAGTAGACCCGGGGGCCGTAGGGTTCACTAGTGGCTTCTCTCATGAGTATAGCGCACGGTGGGTGAACAAATTACTGTTGTGCAATTGATAGAAGATCAAATAATCATGACGATATCCAAGTCGATGATCATTATATAGGCATCACGTCCAAGATAAGTAGACCGACTCCTGCATGCATCTAGTGTATTAAGTTCATGGAGAAACGGAGTAATGCAATAAGAATGATGACATGATGTAGACAAGATCTATTCATGTAGGAATAGACCCCATCTTGTTTTCCTTAATGGCAACGATACATGCGTGCCTTGCTTCCCCTTCTGTCACTGGGAAAGAACACCGCAAGATCGAACCCATCACAAAGCACCTCTTCCCATGGCAAGAAAAATCGATCAAGTTGGCCTAATGATACGTCTCCAACGTATCGATATGTTTTATGAAGTATTCATGCCATATTCATCGTGGTGTTGTTTTACAATACTTTTATATGGTTTTGATGCACTTTATATGATTTATTTAGAACTAACCCGGACTGACGCTCTTTTCCGCTGAATTACCGTGGTGTTGTTTTTGTGCAGAAAATGAAAGTTCTCGGAATCGCCCGAAACTTTTTGGTGATTTTTTCTGGACCAAATAAGCAATATTGGAGCGAAGTGCCACTGGAGAAGAGCCACGAGGTGGGCACAACCCACCAGGGCGCGCCAGAGGGCCCAGGCACGCCCTGGTGTATCGTGCCCTCCTCGTGGCCCATCTTGGCGTGAAACCGACGCCCAAAAATCCTATAAATATAGAAACCATCATAAATAACCCTAGACTCTCTGTTCCGCTGTCGCAACTCTCCGTATCGACGAAAAACCAATCTGGAGGCGTTCCAGTACACTGCCGGAGAGGGTAGATCATCTCCGTTGGCCATCTTCATCATCCCGACGGAGGCCATGACGAGGAGGGAGTAGTCCACCCTCAGGGCTGAGGGTATGTACCATTAGCTATGTGTTCAATCTCTCTCTCTCTCTCTCTCTCTCTCTCTCTCTCTCTCGTGTTCTTGAGATGTCACGATCTTGATGTATCACGGGCTTTGTTAATATAGTCGGATCATATGATGTTATTCCCTTGATATCATGTTGTGATGAATTGAATCTTTCCCTTTGAGATATCATTATGTTGGATTGAATATTGGATTTGAGAACACTTGATATATGTCTTGCATGTGGATACCCATGGTGACAATGGGGTGTTCTATTGATTCACTTGATATATGTTTTGGTACTCAACTTGCGGATTCCCGCGGTGACATTGGGGTAATCTATGCATAGGGGTTGATACACGTTCTTGTCCTACTTTCTCTGATAGAAATCTTGGGGTACTCTTTGAGGTTCTTTGTGTTGGATTGAGTATTATGAATCTGAAATTGTTTGATGTGTATCATATAATTAACTCATGGATACTTGTGGTGACATTGGAGTATCTTGGTGACATTAGAGTTGGTTGATGCGTATCATATGGTGTTATCTTAGTACGAACTCTTAGATAGATCGAACGGAAAGGATAACTTGATGTTATCTTAGTACGAACTCTTGAATAGATCGATCGGAAAGGATAAATTTAAGGTGGTTCGTACCCTACAAACAATTTCTTCTTATGTTCTCCGCTAGATAAGAACTTTGGAGTGATTCTTCGTTGCACGTTGAGGGATGGTTATGTGATCCAATTATATTAGCATTGTTGAGAGATTGCACTAGCGAAAGTACGGACCCTAGGCCTTTTTCAAGCATTACAATACCGTTTGTGCTCACTTTTGTTACTTGCTACCTTGCTGTTTTTATATTTTCAGATTACAAAAACCTATATCTACCATCCATATTGCACTTGTATCACCATCTGTTCACCGAACTAGTGCACCTATACAATTTGCCATTGTATTGGGTGTGTTGGGGACACAAGAGATTTCTTGTATTTGATTGCAGGGTTGTTTGAGAGAGACCATCTTCATGCTACACCTCACACGGATTGATAAACCTTAGGTCATCCACTTGAGGGAAAATTGCTATTGTCCTACAAAACTCTATGCTTGGAGGCCCAACAAAGTCTACAAGAATAAAGTTGCGTAGTAGACATCAAGCTCTTTTTTGGCGCCGTTGCCGGGGAGGTGAGTATCTTTAGATCTTGCAATTAAATCTTTTAGTTTCTTGTTTTTCACTAGTTTGGTTTTATAAAAGAAAACTACAAAAAAATGGAGTTTAGGTTGCATCATTTGTATCGTCTTTATAATGTCTTTCGTGAAAATAAGGATTCAGAAAATTGTGCTCAATTGGTAGAGGAAGAAACTATGAAAATACTTAATGAGAATTCATTGAATGATGAGAATGATTGCAATGTTGTTAGTATGAATTCTATGAATATCCAAAATACTAATGATGATTGCACTAGTCATGATAAAAATGTTTCCTATAAGCATGTCAATTTTTGTGGTGTGCATAAAGTTTGTGAAGACGTGCCTTATATGGATGATAGATTTTGTAAGAAGCATAAACATGATAGAACCAATTTTTTGCCCAAAGTGATAGATGAATTTGCTACAAAATTGTGTTCTTTTTGTCCTATTACTTGTGAACTTTGCAATAAAGTTGGTCATCTTAATTTCCAATGAAAACTTTTTCATGATCAAATCATGGCCAAATATTGTAATGACTTGATCACCCTTGAACTTTATAATGAGCTTTCTCTATTTTTGGGGAGTGAAGAATTGACACATAAAAATAGTTAGTTTGAAGTATTGATTCTCACGGACGACATTGAAACTAATCTAAATAATATCTATATGTTTTGCATGGTAAAATGCAATGAGAATGCTTATATTGCCAACTATAGAAAGATGGGAAAACTAATAGAATATTAAAGAAATACTAATGAAAGGGTAAAGATTTCTACTTTCCCTCCTATTGTCTCTCATGATGAAATAGCTCACGAGGAGGAGCTCCCTATTCCACCAATCTCATCTATAAGAAGCTCGAAAAAATTAATTAAACCCACACATGATGTGGTGAAGAAGAAGAAAAGAAGAAAGAGTAGAGGTAAAAAGGTATCTCTCCCAAATGATGTTGCTCCTATTATTGTTGTGCCTCACGAGGATGAATCAAAAATAATTGTGGAAGATGATACACTTGATGATGATTTTGTTATGCCTATTGCTTGTTGTGATGACTATGATTGGGACGATAATGATACTTCTTATAATCTTGAAAATCTTTTTGGCACCAACTTGGTAAATTATGATGATAATATTTGTTATGCTATTGGTGCTATTCATACTATTAATGATGAGAGTGATTATGCTTATGATATGCCAAGCCACAAGCTTGGGGATGCTATGTTTGATGACAATGACATGTTTGAGAATTTATTTGCTGCAATTAATGTTTGTTCCAAGCTTGGGGATGTTATGCTTAATGAAGATGATCTTTTTAGTTCCCCTACTTTGAATGATCAAATTTGTTATGATGATTGCATGCCTCCTATTTATGATGATTGTGATATTTATGAAAGTGGGTTTGGAACAGTGTCAAATTTATATAATTATTATCCCACTATCTTGGAGGGTGTTGAATTTTATTATAATGATAAAAGTGGATTTGGAGAGGTCATGACTTTATTTAGTAATGATTCCACTATTTCGGAAGAGGTTTCACTTGACTATGATGAGAACAAAGTTGCTACTTATGATGATTATTGTGATGATACTTATGTTATAAAAATTAGTGATAATTATTGTCATAATTTTGAATATCCTTTTACTGAACATTACTCTTTAATGTGGAAACAATTTATAGTATTCGAGTTTCATTTGATGCTCCCACTATTATGAATGAGAAGAAATATGCTAATGTGCAGAGTAATAAATTTTCTATGCTTGTAGATCATGAAAATAATGCGTTATGTGATGGTTATATTGTGAAATTCCTTCATTATGCTACTGAAAATTATTATGAGGGAGGAACATATGCTTGTAGGAATTGCAATAATATCAAGTTTCCTCTCTATGTGTTGAAAATCTTGAAGATATGCTTGTTTTGCCTTCCTATGCTAGTTGATTCTTGTTCCCATAAATTGTTTGCTCACAAAATCCCTATTCATAGGAAGTGGGTTAGACTTAAATGTGCTTGTCATGAGATTCATGATGCTCTCTTACATGTTTCAATTACTATTCCTATGTGAGCATCATTGAAATCATCATGCCTAGCTAAAAGGCATTAAAGAAAAGCGCTTGTTGGGAGACAACCCAACACTTATACTTTCTGTTTTGATGTGTTCACATGGTTAAGATACTGTATTAATAATGTTTTGTGCCTTTTATTTCAATAAAGTGCCAAGTAAAGCCTTTGGGATGACTCACAAGATGAGTAGAATTGATGCTGAACCAAAACAGAAACTTTTGACTCCAGTATAGGAATTTTAATTTTTTACTGGTGAGTGATAATGATATGACATTTTTACACAGCCTTAATATACAAATTATTCAGGTTTTACTAATTTTTAAGAATTTTTAGAGACAGGGAAGTATGGTTACACTACAGATCTTCACAGACTGTTCTGTTTTTGGCAGATTCTGTTTTGCATGCATAGTTTGCTTGTTTTAGTGTTCCCATAGCTTATATTTAGTGGTATAAATTATGGGAATGATAGAATACAGTAGGTATCATGTGGGGACAATTATGAATCTTGTCTTGATAGTACCTAAGTGAATGATCTTTACTTATTATACTAACCCATCTCACGAAGTTCCGTTAAGTTTTGTGTGATTGAAGTTTTCAAGTTTTGGGTGAGACACCGATATGAGGAGAATAGGGAGTGACAAGAACCTAAGCTTGGGGATGCCAAAGGCACCCCAAGGTAATATCCATGGAATACTCAAGCGCCTAAGCTTGGGGATGCCACGGAAGGCATCCCCTCTTTCGTCTTCAACATTATCGGTATATCTTACTTAGAGCTATATTTTTATTCGTCACATAATATGTGATTTTCTTGGATCGTCATTATATTTTGTCACTCTCTGTTAGGTGTTATTCAATAAAAAGTTCCAGGAATTGCCTTAGGAAGCTTGCATTGCATGTTTGATGTGTGCTATGTAAAAACAGAAACTTTCTCTGTAGTGTTTGAATTTTCATATTTTACTGGAACGTGGAAAGTTTCTGAATTTTTTACACAGTGTTTTCATATAAATTCTTTAGCCTGTCCTAAATTTTCATAATTGTTTGAGTTACAGAAGTACACTGGTTTAATAGATTGCTACAGACTGTTCTATTTGGACAGATTGCTGTCATAGTTTTGTTATCTACTTATCCTATAGTTTCCATAGCCTACTTTCTTTCCAGCTTGGCAAGCACTAGAAAGTCTAGTCTATCTTTGTCAAAGATAACATCTTTAACACCAAGTATATGATCACATTTGATGAGCTTGTCTAGATTATGCATACCAACATGTCCTAGCCTTCTATGCCAAAGCCAACCTTTAGAAGATTTTGCAATAAGACAAGTACAAGGTTTGGATCTCTTAGTGAAATCAACAATGTATAGATCACTGATAACCCACAAGTATAGGGGATCGCGACAGTCTTCATGGGTAGTATTTCACCCTAATTTATTGATTAGATACAAGGGGAGCCAAAGAATATTTATTGGCCTTGACAGTTGAGTTGTCAATTCAACTGCACCTAGGATATCTCTCTGCAGCAAAGATTTAGTAGCACGGCAAATAATAGTAGCAAAAGTAACGGTAGTAGTGACAGCAACAATTTTGTAGCAGTTGTGACAGTAGCAGTAGCAATAGTACCTTAGCAAGATTCAGTATATGTAAAGCGTAGGCACGTGGATCGGTGATGGATAATGATTTAGATGACATTGATCATATAATAGTTACACACTAGGGTGACACAGAACTTGCTCCAATTCATCAATGTAATGTAGGCATGTATTCCGTATATAGTCATACGTGCTTGCGATAAGAACTTGTATGACATCTTTTGTCCTACCCTCCAGTGGCAGCAGGGTCCTATTGGAAACTAAGGTATATTAAGGCCTCCTTTTAATAGAGAACCAGAACAAAGCACTAAAACATGGTGAATACATGAACTCCTCAAACTACGGTAATCACCGGAAAGAATCCCAATTATTGTCACCTTGGGGTATGCGGATCAAGACACGTAATAGGTGCATCCAACTTGCAAGATAGGATCCAAGTCACTCTTATATTCATGAAAACATAATAGGTTCAGACTGAAATCATGGCACTCGGGCCCTAGTGACAAGCATTAAGCATAGCAAAGTCATAGCAACATCAATCTCAGAACATAGTGGATACTAGGAATCAAGCCCTATCAAACTTAACTCGATTACATGATCAATCTCATCCAATCCCACCACCGTCCAGCAAGACTACAAAGGAATTACTCACTCCAGGTGGTGAGCATCATGGCGGTGTTGATGGAGAAGGGTTGGTGATGACTGTCGGATTTCGGGCTCCGCAAAACCCTAGGGAGTCGGAGCCAGGGGCGTGTGCGGAGATCCCCAATAGCTTCGCGCCCCCACCAAGCCCACAACCCGATGACCCTGCTCGATGGCGAGGAAGAAGATAGCACACGAGAGTTTACCCAGGTTCGGGCCGCTGCGAAGCGTAAAACCCTACTCCTGCCTTTGGTGGATTGCCTCACGAGGAGGTTTGTGGATGAACTCGTACAGTGGTGAGTTGCCTCGCGGTGTGTTTGCCGGTGGTTCCATCGTCCCCCCTTTCTACAGGGCAGCCTAGCCTCTATTTATAGCGGCCCGGGTCCTCTTCCCTTATCGCAACGGCAGGAAGGGATCCCACAATGGCCAAATTCAAAGGGGGACATGAGGTACACCCTATCCTGACGAAAGGTGGTCTTCTCCTGAAAGTAGTCGACGGTGATGCAGCGGTGGGCTCGGTGATGACGTCCATCCTGCGGGGCCTGGGGTCTTGGTCTTGTTGCACCGAAGTGGAAACCTTTGGGGGCGCTTTGGGAACTCGCGTGTGCCCCTGCCTCCTTTGCACCAAAGGGGAAACTGTCCCCTCTGGCGCACTGGCGCCCGCCTGGCCTGGCTGGCGTCACCCTTGACCTCCTGAGGCTTGGTGTTGCATAGGGATCTCCGCCGCTCGGGAGGGGGCCTGGGGAGGCCTACCTCCCCGCGGGTCTTGGCGCTGCTTTCCCCA
Source organism: Elymus sibiricus (assembly GCA_039707655.1). Classification (NCBI taxonomy): domain Eukaryota; kingdom Viridiplantae; phylum Streptophyta; class Magnoliopsida; order Poales; family Poaceae; genus Elymus; species Elymus sibiricus. The sequence goes on along the minus strand of CM077669.1, from coordinate 389,043,917 downwards.
CGAGCTCGGGGCCTCGCGAGGGCCTTGTGTTGAGTGAGGCCGCGTCGGGCCGTACCTGGTCATCGAGGTGGGCCACGCCTTGGGCCGCAGGCAGGCAAGCCTAGGTACCCCCGTTCCTAGGACGCCGACAGTAGCCCCCGGGCCCGAGGCGCGCTCGGGTTAGCTTCTGGGTGAAGCCACGGAGGATGGCCCAAAGCGCCGTTGGTCCCAACGCCTCTGGGCCCATCTTGACGCGTGGCGCACAATGAGACGTGGGCATCTCGACTCCCCGAAGACGTCGGGAACCGCCCTGAGCCGAGCTAACGCAAGGTCTGCGCGCCTTCTCGGCCATCATTGCCTTCCATGAATGCAGCTGTCTCTTCGGGGTCCTCCCCCCCTCGGGCCACGCGGATGTGACCCGACGGGAGCAGGGGAAGCGACGTGGGGCTGGGCAGCACGCCGATCGAGTCTGGCACGCGTTGCCCGAGGAGTGCACGACGACTCCACTCCCCACGACGCCCCATGGGCAGCGGTTGCGCCTATAAACCTGCCCCGCCCGAGGGGTCTTGCCTTCTTGACGCGTCCTCCCACCTTTCTTCCTCCTTTCCTTTGCTCCTCCATGGCGTCCGGCGGAAGTGCGGCAGGTGCTGGGAAGCGCTCGGGGTCACCGGCCCCACCGGCGGCCCCCGGAGGCAGCGGCGGGGGACCCTCTAGGCCAGCCCAACCTCGGCGGCACTGGGCCATTATTGATGAGTAAGTGTCTCGTCCCCTGCCTCCATCTCTTACAGTCGCAACTGCCGCACCGGTCTTGATCGTTCCCTCCTCCCAGGGCGCCCGTGCCCAAGAGGCGCAGGCTCAAGGAGCTCCAGGAGGAGACGGATGCGCTGAGGGTCCAGCTCGCGGACGCCGAGGCCGCCCTCCAGGCTGCACTCAGGGGAGAAGCAGAGGCTCAGGCGGAGCTGGCATCGCTCCAGACCCAGGTTAAGAGGGCCGTCGACGCCATGCAGGCCACCCAGGACGAGGCGGCCCACACGAAGATGCTGGAGGCGCAGCGCGCCAAGCAGTATCGGGACATCGCCCACCGCGCGGTCGGCACGGTGAGCCGGTTCGTCGGGGAGGCCTTTGCGCTGTCGTGCGCGCACGGTGATGGGGGCTACCTCAACTTCTTCGACAAGGTGGTGGAGGCGCTGGAAGTTGGCGTCTCCTGGGTTGACGAGGACAATGCGTCCAGCGCGCGCGACCTCCTGGACCTCGCGCTGACACGCGTCTTCTCCAACCTTCGCCGCCTCGTCCCGGAGCTCGACCTCCTCCGCGTCATAGAGCCGGTGCCCGAGGATCTCCAGGGGCCACTCAGGGACGAGGTGCGGCCGCACGTGGAGTCCTTGGTGGAGCGGTTCGTCCAAGAGCCCCTTTCCGACGAGGGTGACGACTCCGGTGCCGCGGCGGGCGACGGCCCGGGCGGCGACAACGGCTCCTCCGCCTAGGCCTCTCCTGTTTTCCCTTCCCAGTTCCTGTCATGTCAAGTAACACGTGGCCCCTGGGGGCGTTAGCTTTTGTGTTTTTACCTTCATTCCTCCTCCTTCTTTGAGCCGTCGATTGTTTGTTTTGCGTGGCGCAACCCCGCGTCTCCCGCGGGGCCTTGTGTTGTTGCTGATGCGCCTCGGCGCCCCTCGAGAGGTCTGCGAGGGTATCGCGCTAAGACCGGCAACGGCATCTGGTCGGGCCCTCGCGGGGCGGGCCCTCCTGAGGGGGAACGCGCCGCCCCCAAGGTCAGACTCTTAGCTACGCCGCCCAGAGTGGCCGGACTCCTTCCCTCACGCTGCCCTTCCTTGCTCCTGGAATCACAAGAATCCTGATGGGGTTACGTAGCAGACCACAGCGCATGCATTTGCACGTTAGCGCTCATGCCTCTTGCCCGGCATTTGGGCTATCATCTATTTAGAAGGTTCTGCCCTCATTCGGCGGGTGTACTTAGCTCATCGGGTCGTGGCGAGCTCGAGCGTCACGAGGCGTAGGCGGAGCGTCCAGGGAGGCCGAGGATCCCGTCGGGGAGGGTTCCTTCCTTACTTGCGGGGTGGTCCGGGAGCCCTTTCGGCACTTTGCGTCGACGGGGCCCGATCCCGAGCAGACCTCGACCACCGTTGGGGCATCCGGATCACCAGGACGAGACCAAGGGGCGAGGCCTCGGCCGCAATTGGGGCGTCCGGATCACCAGGACGAGACCAAGGGGCGCGGAGCTACGCGATCGGTGAGGTTCCCGAAGCGCATTACCTGGGAACCCCCCCCCCCCCTTGACGCTCAAGCGGTGCTCTGCGTCTGCGGAGCACAATCCCGCGCATACCTCGACCGCCGTTGGGGCGTCCGGATCACCAGGACGAGACCAAGGGGCGAGGGGCTACGAGACCAGTGTGGCTCCTGAGGCGCGTTGCTCAGGAGTCCCCCTTGACGCTCAAGCGGCTCCCATACCTTTCCGCTAGTTGCTGCTCCGTGAGGTGTCTAAGCCTCCCGAGGTTCTGTGATGTCGCGCTGGGCGGCAGCCGAAGCCCCCAAGCAGGAATCAGCAGCAAAAAAACGCGTGCTTTCGAGGCACAGGTCCTTTCCGGCCTGCTCTGAAGGGCCACGCGGGGAGGCCAAGGTGCACGGGCCTCGGCAAGGTGCTAGTCCAAAAGAAAAGAGACTTCAAGGCCAGAAAGAGGAATCGCGAAGAGAGAAAAGTTCCCGCCCCTTTTCAAATAGAGTTACGAAATCTTGAAAGTGGCAATACGAACACAAAAAGAAGCAAGCGACAGCCGCGTCCGGCACCTAGGCTAGTCTTCGCCTTCATCTTCTCCCCAGCGCGGAGCGTAGGGCTTCCACGTTGCGTGGGCATAGCCATTGGGGGGCAGTGCTGTCCGCCAGCGCGGAGCATGGGGCTTCCACTTGGGCGTGGGGTGGAACCCCTCCGCGTCCTCGGGGGGCTCCGGGCGTATACATCCCACTCATTATTACGTGAGAGTGTCACAGGTTGGGCTTGGGGGTGCGCTGAGAGCTCCATGCCTCCTTGACATGGAGCCCGCTCCTAGCCCCCAAGCATGATGTGGCGACGTGGGGTGGGTCCCGAATGGGCCCTCGAGCGTGGGGCAAGCCCGCCATGCACTTCGCAGGGAGGGCCCATCCCAGAGCAGGGCCTCGGGCTCTCCAAAGCCCGGGGATGGGTGTCGTAGCTGTTGCGGCGCCGCAGTCCCCTGGGCTGGGGCACGGCTCGGAGCAGGGGCCCTCCATCACGCGTGAGGCGAATGCCCAAGGCGGTACCCCAGCGCGCCTCGCTAGGGTGCCCGGGAGCTCCGCGCAGGTATCTCATCGCCCGTCCCCGGGCGGACCGAGCCGGGTCCGGAGACATGGGTAAGTACGTGAGCTCTCGCCACTGGTTGAGCGAAACCCGGCCCAGAGACATGGGCGTATGTTCCACCCTCCGTCTCCGGGTAGGAGTCGCCCCGCCAGGGGACATGGGCGTGTGTTCCACCCTCCGTCTCCTGGCTGGGGGCACCTGGCCTGGGGACATGGGCGTGTGTTCCACCCTCCGTCTCCAGGTTGGAAGCACCAGGCCTGAGGACATGGGCGTGTGTTCCACCCTCCGTCTCCTGGATGGAGTCGCCCTGCCTGGGGACATGGGCGTGTGTTCCACTCTCCGTCCCCAGGCAGGCGACCCCCGGTCCACAGACCCAAGCGCTTGCCAAGGGTAGCCCCCTTCCAGCGGGCGCGCCTCACGAGGTTGCCAGCGCCTGGCATCCTCATGAGGCCGGCCCCGCCAGCTGCCCTCGCGAGGCTGTTCGCACCAGCCTCGACGAAAGCCGCTCGCGGGATCGTATACGCTCCTCCTGTTGTTGTGGTTGCCGGCGCCGCTCCCATCGTGGCCCGGGCGCTCGCCGACACGGTTGTGGTAGAGTCGCGCGAGCCCCCAGGCGTTAGTGTAGACGAGTCGCCGGGCGCCCTGCCTCGATGCGCCGGGTGTGCTGGGAGGCGCGCCATGGCGCCTTCCCCACGCGGCTGGCAGCTCTCGTTGGGCGCCGCCTGCGCCAGGGGCCAACTCCTGCGTGCCCGACGAGCCGGGCAGCACTTCCGATGGGTGCGGGTCGCGACGCACGTCCCTGGCACGTCCGCACGCCCTCGGCGCCTCGGCGGCTGGTTGAGCGACTTCATGGGCGCGAGCCCCCTGGGCCGTCCCATGGGGGAGCGCCTGGGCCTCGCCTGTCGGGGTGGCGCGTATGGCCGCACGGCATATCCAGCTATCATAGCATTCGTGAGCAACGCGGAAAGGCTGCAGCTCACAGGCCACGAGGAGCGCGATTCGCCCGTGTGCCGGGTCGCGGCGAGCTTGGGGAGATGATGCCGCGACGTGGACGCTGGGGAGGTCCAGGGCGGCGAGGGCTCGTTGCACGGTCGACGAGGGCGATAGCCCTTGGTGCCTGTCCAATGCTGGGCTGGAGACGGTGCCTTCCGACGAAAAAGCGAGGCAGCCCGGGATGCCGAGGTTTGCCGGCGTCGCCCGCGCAACGCATGCAGCCCGTCATTCGGCGCGGGCCCGACGTCCCTTGGCCATGGAAGCACCAAGCGGCGGCGAGGCGAAGCTTGAGTGAGGATCCCGACACGCCCCCTACCTGGCACGCCAAATGTCGGATTTCGGGCTCCGCAAAACCCTAGGGAGTTCGGACCCAGGGGCGTGTGCGGAGATCCCCAACAGCTTCGCTCCCACCAAGCACACAACCCGATGACCCCGCTCGATGGCGAGGAAGAAGATAGCACACGAGAGTTTACCCAGGTTCGGGCCGCTGCGAAGCGTAAAACCCTACTCCTGCCTTTAGTGGATTGCCTCACGAGGAGGTTTGTGGATGAACTCGTACAGTGGTGAGTTGCCTCGCGGTGTGTTTGTCGGTGGTTCCGTCGTCCCCCCTTTCTACAGGGCAGCCTAGCCTCTATTTATAGCAGCCCGGGTCCTCTTCCCTTAACGGCGGGAAGGGATCCCACAATGGCCAAATTCAAAGGGGGACAGGAGGTACACCCTATCCTAACAAAAGGTGGTCTTCGCCTGCAAAGTAGTCGACGGTGATGCAGCGGTGGGCTCGGTGATGACGTCCATCCTACGAGGCCTGAGGTCTTGGTCTTGTTGCACCGAAGTGGAAACCTTTGGGGGGCGCTTTGGGAATTCGCGTTCACCCCTGCCTCCTTTGCACCAAAGGGGAAACTGTCCCCTCTGGCGCACTGGCGCCCGCCTGGCCTGGCTGGCGTCACCCTTGACCTCCTAAGGCTTGGTGTTGCATAGGGATCTCCGCCGCTAAGGAGGGGGCCTGGGGAGGTCTACCTCCCCGCGGGTCTTGGCGCTGCTTCCCCCGCGAGCTCGGGGCCTCGCGAGGGCCTTGTGTTGAGTGAGGCCGCGCCGGGCCATACCTGGTCGTCGAGGTGGGCCACGCCTTGGGCCGCAGGCAGGCAAGCCTGGGTACCCCCGTTCCTAGGACGCCGACAATGACGACGACGACGATTTCCCCTCTCCGGAGCCCCAAACGGACTCCAGATAAACCCTCCCGAGGAAGAACAGGAGGTGGCAGCGGCTCCGTCTCGTGAAACGTGATGAAAATTTCTCTCTGATTTTTTCTCCGAAGATGTGATTTTATAGGACTGGAATTAGGGTCGGAGGAGCCACGAGGGCCCCACAAGCCACCAGGGCGCATCCTAGGGGGGTCGCACCCTGATGTGTGGTGGACCCCTGGCACACGCCCTCCGGCAGGTCTTTGCTCCATAATTCATAATAATTCTCAAAAATAATTCACAAAATGTTTCGTCCAATTCCGAGAACTTTTTTTTCTGCACAAAAATAACACCAAGGTAGTTCTGCTGAAAACAACGTCAGTCCGAGTTAGTTTCATTCAAATCATGCAAATTAGAAGTCAAAACCAGAGAAAAAGTGTTTATAAAAGTAGATACACTGGAGACGTATCAACTCCCCAAAGCTTAACTCATTGCTTGTCCTCAAGCAATTCAGTTGACAAACTGAAAGTGATAAAGAAAACTTTTACGAACTCTTTTGTTCTCGTCGTTATACACATGCTTAGCTAGTGTTCAAGTTTTCAGCATAAATTATAAATGACCACATCCATGATAGCAATTAAACATCATATCAACTAATGGCAATACATAACCAACTAGCAAGCAAATAATAAGATATCTCACATGCCAACAATTTATCAAAACGCTCATGATATAATATGGTGACATGGTATTTCGCTAGCCCTTTCTGAGACCGCAAAACATTAATGCAGAGCACCTCTGAGGTTCAAGCATCGACTAAACATTATAATTCAGAATAGAAAAGATCCAGGCATGCTCGTATCCAACATTAACTATACTCCATGCATAAAAATTACAATAGTGCTCTCTCGTCTGGTGCTTTTTAGTAAGAGGATGATGACTCAACATGAAAGTAAATAGATAGGACCTTCGCAGAGGGAAACATTGATTTGCACAGGTGCCAAAGCTTAGGTTCTAAAACATAATCGGAATGTAGTTTTTGAGTGGTGCACTTTTCCTGTCAACGTTACGACAAAGGTTTTCAATATCTTCCATGCTAAACTCATTATTGGCGGTTCCCAAGCAGAATAGTAAAGTTTACTCCTATCCACCATCCATACACAAACCATGGCTGGCCGAATCCACGGATGCCTGATAACATATCAGCTGTCCCAAGGAGTTTTGTTTAATTAAATTTTATTATGCAGGACTGGGCATCCTTTTTACCAGCCTCTCTCGTGCAATGATGGCGAATAAATGACCGTCTTGAGAATAACTCATTTAGCATGGAAAATACTGACCGCCTCGTCACTCCATGAGCGCGATGCGTGCACAAAAAATATGTTTATTTGAATGTTTAGAGATGGCACATGCAAATTTACTTGGAACGGCAGGATAATACCGCATATAGGTAGGTATGGTGGACTCATGTGGAATAACTTGGTTTAAAGGTTTTGGATGCACAAGCAGCATTCCCTCTTAGTACATGCGAAGGCTAGCAATAGGTTGGGAAGCGACCAGCTAGAGAGCGAAATTTGTCATGGATATGCATTATGAGTAATTAATATTGGACATAGCATGAGTAGGATATGAAGTCTCTGAATTTAAACATCATGAACGCTGCATTGGTTTTGAATCAACTACATGTTTGCACATGGGCCAAGTCAAGTCGCTTGAATTTCTCAGAGGGAAATACCATACTACCATACCACATCATAACCATTTTAATGCATGTTGATCTACAAGATAAATCTTTATTCACTACTAGCTGTTTAATCATGGCATGAGAAGCTATAATCTCTAATTGTCATCATGAACATGTTCACTCATAATATACTGAATCGAGATCGAACGAGCTAAACATATTTACAAAAACAGAAAACAAGAAGAGTTCATACCAGCTTCCCTTGCCACGATCACTTCGACAAATATCGTCATTATTGCCTTTCTCTTGCATGACCGAATGATGTGATAATAATAATAATAGTGCAAGAATACCGCGGACTAAGCTGGAATCTGCAGGGCAGTTTTGGACAAAGGAGAAGACAAGGTAATATTGGCTCTCTGTGAGATCAACAATAAAGCATATAAGAGCCACTCAACATTTTCATCGTGGTCTTCTCCTTTCAAAGACTCAACAAAAAGAAAAGAAATTCAGAGAAACACACTGAAATATTTTTGGAGTTTTTGTTTTTCTCAAGCGAGCAAATAAACAAAGGGAAAACAAGAACGAGAAAAATTATTTACACGGGAAAGCTCCCAACATGCAAAGGAAATCTTTTTGGATTTTCTAAATATTTTCAAACACACAAGAAGAAAGCAGAAAAATAAAACTAACATGGATATACAATGAAACAGGATGAATACCGACAATTTATATGAAGTGTGTGAACATGAACGTAATGTCGGTGAGAAATACGTACTCCCCCAAGCTTAGGCATTTGCCTAACTTGGTGATCACCACTGATAATCTGGAAAATGGTTAAAATGATAAATTGTGGAGGCGTTCCTGGCCGCCTCCTCCGCTAAACGAGTAGCCTCCACTACATCTTTGTATTCCCGCACCTCCTCCTCAAGAACATAATAACGTTCTCGAGCCTGAAAATCAAAGAGGGCAGGTGCAGGCAAAGTGTCAGACACAGGCGTATATTTCCTAAATATTAAGTTATATTCATAACCCCTAGTGCGGTTTACAATAAACTCATGATAACGCATAGCGTCAAAGTCTAAATATCTTTCAGACAGGATAGGGTCATTAGGTTGAGGCGACACTCCCAGTTTTGCAGCTACGCGGGAGGCATAAATCCCTCCATACAAATCACCATTGCTAGATTTAGAATTGAACCTTCGGGCAACAATTGCACCAAGGTTATAGTGTTGTTCGGCAGTTACAGCAGTGTGAATAAGGCTTAAATCAGGAGCACATAAAGCACTACAATCTTGTTTCCCAACTATGCATTTCCCATTAAATAATGCAAAGTAACGAATAGAAGGAAACTGTATGCTTTTAATTCTTGCATGTGTTACTCCCCTATCTTCTCCAACGCATAGACTCTCGAGAAACATATTATAATCAGTTTTTGAAGGTTTCTGGGTCGAACCCCAAAGTGGAAGTTTGCAAGCATTAGAGAAATCTTCTAGAGTCATGCTAAAGGATTTATCATAAAGTTTAAATAACACTCTAGTTGCATGTGATTGATAGCGAAATCCTTGTGTGAATGTACGAGTGAGGTCATAGTGTTGGACACACTTATCTGCGAGGAAATCGGTGAGGCCTGTATTATAAATGAATTGGTCAAATTCATCCTTAATGCCTGCGCCTATCATGAAATCTTCACTTGGCCATCAGCATGATTTGGCGTCAGCCATAACTATCTGGTTATCTCGAGGCTCGATGTAAGCTTGCCGTACTGAGTTCCCACTAGATGACTCACCCGAGGTGAGTCCTCTTGAGGAGCTCCTCCTAAAGAAACTCATCTTCCCAAGCACAAATTTCTGAAATTTGAGTCATGAATTCATGTCAATAAAACTTTGCAAGATTGATAGCAACTACTCACAGGGATGCCTCGAGGCCATATCAAGCTTTCATACTACTTGGAACTCAAAGAATTCAACATGCAAGCTCATTTTTTGTAGCACCAAGTGCAGCAAATTATGCAAAATATAAACCACTAAAACAAAATCTAATTGGAGGAATGGAGGAGTCACATACCAAGGAACAATTCCTCAAAACAGTTTTGGAAACGGAGTTCCGAGCAAAGAGATTGAAAATTTCACTTTCTGGCTGAAGAACACGGGAGAGAGATGGCTAGAAATTTTTTGCTGGAGGTAGGAGGAAGTGTGGGGCGAAGGGATAAGGCACTGGGCCCCCGTGGGCCCCACAAGCCATCAGGGCGCGGCCTAGGGGAGTCCCGCCCTGTTGTGTGGTGCCCCACAAGTTCAGTCCCCTGCTGTTATTTCTATGCCAAATTTTTTATTTATTCCAGAAAAATTCATGTTAAAATTTGGTGGCAATCTGAGACTTTTTATTTTCTGACATTTTTCTACGCACGGGAAAAACGGAAAACCATGCTAATTTATTTTATATAAACTGAAAATAATAGAGGATAAACTTTTGATACAGAGAGTTGTGAGTACTAAATTCATCAGTCACATGCCTTCCGAAAAGGATCCATTAATAAGGTTGATCAAGTCTTATTAACAACCGCTTCCGGTTAACATGCAACCGAAGAATTTTCGTATGTTAGTAGGTTACCTCAATGGGGATTTGCATCTCCCCAACAATAAGATTATAATATTTCTTCTTGAAAGTAGGTAGAGGAATTGCAAAGCTTCCAATGATAACCATGGGAGTAGGATCAATGACATTAATATTATTAACCAAAGTTTGCTTCTTCGGAAAATGCCTGGTATGTTGCTTGCCATTGACGTGAAAGGTAACCTTGCCTTTATTGCAATCAATAATAGCCCCTGCAGTATTTAAGAATGGTCTACCAAGGATGATCGACATATTGTCGTCCTCGGGCATATCAAGAATAACAAAGTCTGTCAAGATGTAACATTTGCAACCACCAGAGGCACGTCCTCGCAAATTCCAATAGGTAAAGCGGTGGATTTATCAGCCATTTGCAAAGATATCTCAGTAGGTGTAAGCTTACTCAAATCAAGTCTTTTATATAGGGAGAAAGGCATAACACTAACACCGGCTCCTAGATCACATAAGGCAGTTTTAACATAATTTCTTTTAATAGAGCAAGGTATTGTGGGTATGCCAGGATCTCCTAGCTTCTTAGGTATTCCTCCGTCAAAAGAATAATTAGCAAGCATAGTAGCAATTTTAGTTTCAGTTATGTTTCTTTTCTTGGAGATAATATCCTTCATATACTTAGCATACGGAGGCATTTTCAATATATCGGTCAAACGAGTATGCAAAACGACGGGTCTAATCATTTCAGCAAAGCGTTCAAAATCTTCATCATCCTTACTCTTAGAAGGCTTACGAGGGAATGGCATGGGTTTTTGAACCCATGGATCTCTTTCCCTTCCATGTTTTATTGCGACAAAGTCTCTCTTATCATAACGTTTATTTTAGGAGGTGGGCTATCAAGATCCTCCGCAGGTTCTATCTCTACATCATTATCATTTTCTTTATTATTATCTGTTGAGTATCTACATGCACAGTATCATTTTCATCTTCCTTTTCATTATCACTAGATGCGTGTTCACTACCAGATTGTGTCTCAACATAAGAAATAGAAACAACATTATGTTTCTCAGTAGGTGTTTCTATAACAGGTTCACTAGAAGCATGCAAGTTCCTATCCTTTTTCTTCTTCTTTTTCTTATTAGAGGAACTAGGTGAATCAACATTAATTCTCTGGGAATCTTGTTCTATTCTTTTAGGATGACCTTCTGGGTAGAGAGGTTCTTGGGTCATATGACCTCCGCTAGTCATTACTCTAACAGCATGATCATTCATATTATCATCAATTTCAGCAAGCAAATCATTTTGTGACTTAGCAACTTCGTCTAGTTGGGTGTGAACCATAGAAGCATGTTTACCTAGACCTTTTACATCATTAGCAATTCTAAACATCAAGTCACTTAAGCGGTCTATCATCGTGGCATTACGTCTCAATTGATCTTTAACATAGTTATTGAAGTGTTCTTGATTAACAACATAATTATCATATTCATCCATGCATTGTTCAGGAGACTTGTGTCGGGTTATCAAGTCCATGGTGTAAGGTATATCATTTTCACTAAAGGAACGAAGAGAGTACTACCTGTGTCGGGTTATCAAGTCCATGTATTTTTTTTCAATAGGTGGTAATTTCTTGATATCCTCAATTTTAATACCTATCTCCTTCATAGATCTTTTTGCTTCTTGCATATCTTCAGGGTTGAGGAATAGAATACCTCTCTTCTTTTGAATAGGTTCTGGAGGTGGTTCAGGAAGTGTCCAATCATCGGCATTTTGCAATATGTTATTCGGTAATTCTTTAGCTTGACCAACAGTTCTTTCCCTGAAAACACAACCATCACAACTATGTAGGAAGTCCCTAGAAGCATCGGTTAGTCCATTATAAAAGATATCGAGAATTTCATTTTTCTTAAGAGGACAATTAGGCAAATTTCTAATTAACCAGAGACGCCTCCCCCAAGCTTGAGGGAGATTCTCTTCTTCAATTGTCGCAAAGTTAAATATTTCCTGTAAGGCAGCTTGTTTCTTATGAGCAGGAAAATATTTTGCAGAGAAATAATGGATCATATCTTGGGGACTACGCATACAACAAGGAGCAAGAGCAAGAAACCATTCCTTGGCCTCGCCTTTTAGCGAGAAAGGAAAAAAGCTTAAGGATATAATAGTAGCGTATCTTTTCATCATTGGTAAACAGAGCAGCAATATCATTCGGTTTCATAAGGTGTTCGACGACAGTTTCATTTTCATAACCATGGAAAGGATCAGATTCTACTATAGGAATTAACTCAGGGTCTACAGAGAACTCATAATCCTTATCAGTAACAAATATAGGAGAATTAGCAAATTTAGGATCATATTTAATTTTCTCCCATCATAGATTTTTCTTTCAGTTTGCATAGTAGTTTTTTCAAATCATCTCTATTTTTACAAGCAAGGAAGTCACTAGCTGTTTCCTTATCCATAACATAACCTTCAGGTACATGAGGCAATTCATATCTATTAGGAGAACGAGGTGTAACAGGTGATTGAAAGTCCTCATTAATTTCAGCATTTTCAAGTTCCCTAGCCCTAGCAATATGAGCATCAAGCAATTCATTCAGTGGCACAGTTTCAGTTTCAACATGTGTAGCAATAGTATCATCATTAATTTCAGAGGTGGCATCATCAAGTTCATGTGACATATCAGGACGATCAACAGGAGGTGGTGTAACAAGCTGATTCAAAACAGTAGGTGAATCAAAAGCAGAGCTAGATGGCAGTTCCTTACCTCCTCTCATGCGAGAGGGTACGATCTTAGTTAAATTATGTTTCAGATTCTTCATAGTGGCAATTGGATATCCTCAAGTTAACACAATAAATAGAGTTATGCTCCCCGGCAACGGCGCCATAAAAAGGTCTTGATAACCCACAAGTATAGGGGATCGTGACAGTCTTCACGGGTAGTATTTCACCCTAATTTATTGATTCGACACAAGGGGAACCAAAGAATATTTATTGGCCTTGATAGTTGAGTTGTCAATTCAACTGCACCTGGGATATCTCTCTGCAACAAAGATTTAGTAGCACGGCAAATAATAGTAGCAAAAGTAACATAGTAGTGACAACATCAATTTTGTAGCAGTTGTGACAGTAGCACTAGCAATAGTAACTTAAGAAGATTCAGTATATGTAAAGTGTAGTCACGTGGATCGGTGATGGATAATGATTTAGATGACATTGATCATATAACAGTTACACACTAGGGCGACACAGAACTAGCTCCAATGCATCAATGTAATGTAGGCATGTATTCCGTATATAGTCATACGTGCTTGCGATAAGAACTATTGTATGACATCTTTTGTCCTACCCTCCCATGGCAGTGGGGTCCTATTGGAAACTAAGGTATATTAAGGCCTCCTTTTAATAGAGAATCGGAACAAAGCATTAAAACATGGTGAATACATGAACTCCTCAAACTACGGCAATCGCGGGAAAGAATCCCAATTATTGTCACCTTGGGGTATGCGGATCAAGACACGTAATAGGTGCATACAACTTGCAAGATAGGATCCAAATCACTCTTATATTCATGAAAACATAATAGGTTCAGACTGAAATCATGGCACTCGGGCCCTAGTGACAAGCATTAAGCATAGCAAAGTCATAGCAACATCAATCTCAGAACATAGTGGATACTAGGAATCAATCCCTATCAAACTTAACTCGATTACATGATCAATCTCATCCAATCCCACCACCGTCCAGCAAGACTACAAAGGAATTACTCACTCCAGGTGGTGATCATCATGGCGGTGTTGATGGAGAAGGGTTGGTGATGACGACGGCGATGATTTCCCCTCTCCGGAGCCCCAAACGGACTCCAGATCAACCCTCCCGAGGAAGAACAGGAGGTGGCGGTGGCTCCATCTCGTGAAACGCGATGAAAACTTCTCTCTGATTTTTTCTCCGAAGATGTGATTTTATAGGACTAGAATTAGGGTCGGAGGAGCCACGAGGGCCCCACAAGCCTCCAGGGCGTGGCCTAGGGGGCCGCGCCCTGATGTGTGGTGGACCCCTGGCACACGCCCTCCGGCAGGTCTTTGCTCCATAATTCATCATAATTCTCAAAAATAATTCACAAAAAGTTTTGTCCAATTCCAAGAACTTTTATTTCTACACAAAAATAACACCAAGGTAGTTCTGCTGAAAACAGCGTCAGTCTGGGTTAGCTTCATTCAAATCATGCAAATTAGAGGTCAAAACCAGAGAAAAATTGTTTCAAAAAGTAGATACATTGGAGACGTATCAATCACCTCTACGAAAACCGGTAAAGACCATGCTATGATTGTCTTGACGAAACACTTGCCAATCAACTTTAGTAAATAGCACATTTAAACCAAAGTCGGCTAGTCTAGACACGGAAAGAAGATTGTAAAGAAGGGATTCAACAAGCATGACATTTTGAATGGAGCTATCATGAGATATGTCCACCTTACCAAGACCAAGTGCCTTACCCTTGAAGTTGTCTCCAAAAGTCACATACCTATGTGGTCCATGGTTTGGTGTGATCTCTTGAAACATGTCTCTATCTCCGGTCATGTGATCGGTGATAACCCACAAGTATAGGGGATCGCAAAAGTTTTCGAGGGTAGAGTATTCAACCCAAATTTATAGATTCGACACAAGGGGAGCCAAAGAATACTTGAGAGTATTAGCAGTTGAGTTGTCAATTCAACCACGCCTGGAGATTAAATATTTGCAGCAAAGTGATCAGTAGCACAGTAATATGATAGTTTGATAGCAGTAGTGACAGTAACAGTAGCGGTAACAGTAGTAGCAATAGTTTTGTAGCAGTTGGAACAGCAGCAGCAGCAATAGTAACTTAGCAAGAACAATAAGTGGAAAGCTCGTCGGCACTGGATCGGTAGCTCGTTGGATGATATTCGTCATGTAACAGTCATAACCTAGGGTGATACAGAACTAGCTCCAGTTCATCAATGTAATGTAGTCATGTATTCCGTAAATAGTCATACGTGCTTATGGAAAAGAACTTGCATGACATCTTTTGTCCTACCCTCCCGTGGCAGCGGGGTCCATAAGGAAACTAAGGGATATTAAGGCCTCCTTTTAATAGAGAACCGGAACAAAGCATTAACACAAGGTCAATACATGAACTCCTCAAACTACGGTCATCACCGCAAAGTATCCCAAATATTGTCACTATGGGGTTGACGGATCATAACACGTAATAGGTGCATATGACTAGGCAAGATCGGATCAAGAACATATATATAGAGATGATAACATAAACGGTTCAGATCTGAAATCATGGCACTCGGGCCCTAGTGACAAGCATTAGGCATAGCAAAGTCATAGCGACATCAATCTCAGAACATAGTGGATACTAGGGATCAAGCCCTAACAAAACTAACTCGATTACATGATGAGTCTCATCCAACTCCATACCGACTAGCATGCCTACGAAGGAATTACTCACTCCCGGTGGGGAGCATCATGGAATTGGCAAAGGAGAAAGGTTGGTGATGACGAAGACCAAAGATTCCCCTCTTCGGAGCCCCAAACGGGCTCCAGATCTGGCCTCCCGATGAAGAACAGGAGGTGGCAGTAGCTCCGTATCGTAAAACGCGATGAAACTTTCTCTCTGATTTTTTTCTCCGAAAATAGGAATTTATAGTGGCGGAATTAGGGTTAGTGGGGCCACGAGGTGGGCACAACCCACCAGGGCGCGCCCAGGGGGCCTGGCGCGCCCTGGTGGGTGTTGGCCACCATGGCCCCCCTCTTCGGTGGATTTTGGCTCCAATAATTCACATATATTCTGAAATAATTCTCCAAAAAGTTTCGTTCCATTCAGAGAACTTCTATTTCTGCACAAAAACAACACCATGGTAGTTCTGCTGAAAACAGCATCAGTCCGGGTTAGTTCCATTCAAATCATGCAAATTAGAGTCCAAAACAAGGGCAAAAGGGTGAGGAAAAGTAGATACATTGGAGACATATCAACTCCCCCAAGCTTAAACCTTTACTTGTCCTCAAGCATTTCAGTTGACAAACTGAAAGTGATAAAGAAAAACTTTTATGAACTCTTTTGTTCTTGTTTACATATATATGCTTAAGTAGCACCCAGGTTTTCAGCAAAGTTTATGACTAACCATGTCAACAATAACTCTTAGAAATTATATTAACTCATATCAATAACATAAGCAACTAGCTAGCAATAATAAGATATCTCAAGTGTCAACACTTCATCAAAACAATCATGATACAATATGACAATAGTGGTATCTCGCTAGCCCTTTTTGAGACCGCAAAACATAAATGCAAAGCACCTCCAAAGTTCAAGCAGCGACTAAACATTGTAATTCATGGTAGAAAAGATCCAGTCATGCTACACCCAATATCAACTATACACAATGCATGAGGATGACTATAGTGCTCTCAGGTCTGGCGCTTATTTGAGAAGGTGATGACTCAACATAAAAGTAAATAGGTAGTCCCTTCGCAGAGGGAAGCATGGATTTGCAGCGGTGCCAGAGCTCAAAGTTTAAAACAGAGATAGATGTAATTTTTGGGAGGTACACCCTTCATGTCAACGTCACGACCAAGAGTTATCAATATCTTCCATGCTAAACAAATTAGCGGCGGTTCCCAAGCGGTAAAAGTAAAGGTTTACTCCCCCTCCACCAACAATCACACTCCACGGCTGGCCGCATCCACGGGTACCGTCCAAACCAACAACATTCCTGAGGGAGTTTTGTTTAATTATTTTTGATTTTTCATTTCGAGACTGGGAATCCCTATTACCGCCCCTGTCGTGTAAGGACGAGTGAATAAACACTCATCATGAGAATAACCCGCTTAGCATGGAAGATACTGACCGCCCCCTGTCGCTCCAAGAGCGGTCCAGGCACACAAAACAGATGTTCATTTGAATTTTTATAGGTGGCACATGCAAATTTACTTTGGAACGGCAGGGTAATACCGCATATAGGTAGATATAGTGGACTCATCTGGCATAACTTGGTTTAAGGGTTTTTTATGCACAAGCAGTATTCCTGCTTAGTACAGGCGAAGTCTAGCAATTAGATTGAGAAGAGGCCAGCTAGAGAGCGAAAACGGTCATGAACATGCATTACATATGATCAACATTGAATACTAGCATGAGTAGGATATGGACACCATGAACATAAATATCATGAAGGCTATGTTGGTTTTGATTCAACTACATGCGTGAACATGTGCCAAGTCAAGCCAGTTGAAACATTCAGAGGAGGATACCATATCATCATACCGCATCACAACCATTTTAATGCATGTTGACACCAAAGATAAATCATTATCCACTCCTAGCTACTTAAGCATGGCATGAACAACTATAATCTCTAATGGTCATTGCAAACATGTTTGATAATAATAAGTTGAATCAAGGGATACTAGGTTAAACATATTTACAAAAACAAAAACAAGTTGAGTTCATACCCGCCTTTCTCTGCCACAGTCAATTCATCAAATGTCGTCATTATTGCCTTTCACTTGCACGACCGAATGATAAGAAAATAATAATAGTGCAAGAGTGCCGTGGACTAAGCTGGAATCTGCAAACATTTTATTCAAGAGGAGAAGACAAAGTAATATGGGCTCTTCATTAGATAAACAATAATGCAGATGAGAGCCACTCAACAATTTCATTGTGGTCTTCTCCTAGGTACCACTCGAGTAAAAAGAAAAGAATTTCAGAGAAACACACTGGAATATTTTTGAAGTTTTTGGTTTTTTCTTGAAGAAATCCAATTAAAGAGGAAAAACAAAAACGAGAAAAACTATTTACACGGGAAAGCTCCCAACAAGTAAAAGAAGAAGCGAGAAATCTTTTTGGGTATTCTTTGATGCTGCAATTAAACTAAGCTAGAAAGAAAAGCTAAAAAGAAGTAGGAAATATTTTTGGATTTTCTCAAAGTTTTTCAAACACACAAGAAGAAAGCGAGAAAACAAATCTAGCATGGATATTACAATGAAAAAGTGTGAACACCGACAACTGGAATGAAATGTGTGAACATGAATGTAATGTCGGTGGAAATACGTACTACCCCAAGCTTAGGCTTTTGGCCTAGCTTGGTAATCACCATCCATAGTAGCCATCCGGTCCCAAGTCGTAGTGAGGCAGAGGCGGCACCTTAGCATTCCACCCCTGGGGCTCCTCCTCAACAGCTGCTAGGTTGTTCCGGTAAGCTATAATGTCATCTGGCATGATCCTGTATCCGTTCCTGGCAATAGAATCAAACAAAGCAGGTGCAGGCAACGGAATAACATCACATGTTTCCTTGCTAAATATTAGGTTATAATGAATGTCACGGGGAGAATCGGTTACATCTAGGAATTGGTGAGCCTGCAGTGACTTGTGATCAAGGTAAACTCGGGATGAGAGATAATTATGTGGGCAAAACTGGACTCTAAAGTGGCTCGCTAGACGAGTAGCATAAATACCACCATGTATCTTTCCTTTAGTTTTGTTAAGTTGTAAGCATCAAGAAATAATAGCCCCCATACTAAAGGTGTGATCATCATAAAGTGCACGACGTAAAATAGCAAGGTCAGGGGCACTGAGTGCGCCGACCTTCTCCCTAGCGGTTAAACACTTAGCGATGACCAAAGCGAAATAATGTACTGAGGGAAACTGGAAGCTGGTAGCAGTGGCGCTCGACACGCCTCTATCCTCAACCACGGTTAACCTGAGGAGAAAATCCTCAAACTCAGATGGCCTAGGTTCTCTCAAGTCCCCATCAGAAGGAATCAAGCATATGTTGCAGAAGTCAGTTAGCGGCATTGTGTAAGTTTCAGCATAAACATTAAAGTGCACTTCAGGAGGGTTGTTTCTCCCTAGATAGTGAAAGGTTTGCACAAAGGAATTTGTAAGGATGTGATATTGGTCACACTTAGCTGGGAGGAACTCGGTTAACCCCGCGTTTGCAACAAACTGGGTGAACTCTTGATGGAACCCGGCCTCCTCCATGAAGGCATCATGCGGCAATTCACACGGCCGCACCTCCACCTTTCTTGGGGTGTGAAGGTCATTGCCCGATGATTCCCCAATGACTCCCTTGGAATTTTTCTTGGAGGAGAACTTCCTAAAGATTTGCATTTTTGTTCCCATAAAAATTTTAAAATTTTTTAGTCCACAAAAATTTGTCAACAAAAACTTTGTAAGATTGTTAGCAACTACTCCTAAGCATGCATAGAGGCCATATTGAGCATTCAAACTACTTAGAACTCTAAGAATTCAACATGCAAGCTCATCTACAGTAGCACCAAGAGTAGCTAATTACTCTAAAAATAACCCACTAAAACAAAAACTAATGAGCAATGGAGGAGTCACATACCAAGTAGCAATCCCTCCAAACAGTTTCAGAAACGGAGCTTAGAGCAAAGAGATCGAAATCCACGAGTTTGAGAGCAAGAACACGAGAGTGGTGGCTATGGTGATTTTTTCTGGAGGTAGGGGATGATGTGGGCTAAAGATATAAGTGAGGGGGCCCACGTGGGGGCCACAACCCACGAGGGCGCGCCTGAGGGTGCTGGCGCGCCCTGGTGTCTTGTGGGCACCAGGTGCACCCCCCTCTGGTGTTATTTACACCAAAAAATCATAAATATTTGGAAAACAATCGTGTTAAATTTTCAGGGCATTCTGAGAATTTTTATTTTTGGGTCATCTTTTATTGCACGGAGAAAACAGAAAATAGGATAAACATGGCATTTTATTTTATTTGACTAACTAAAACAGAAAATAAAAGGTGGGAGCAGAGAGTTGTGTTTACTAGATTCATCGACGTCATACCTCTCAAAAATGATTCATTAATAAGGTTGATCAAGTCTTATTAACAACCACTTCCGATATGCATGAAACCGAAGAACTTTCGTAAAACACTAAGTTACCTCAATGGGGATATGCATATCCCCAACAATAACTACATCATATTTCTTTTTGGCAGTAGGAAGAGGTCATTGAAAACTTCCAATAGTAATGGTCGAAGATTCCTCAATAACATTTATAGCATTCACTTGGAATTGTTTCTTCGGAAAGTGCACCGTATGCTCATTACCATTAATATGAAAAGTGACTTTGCTTTTATTGCAATCAATAACAGCCCCTGCAGTATTCAGAAAGGGTCTACCAAGGATAATCGACATGTTGTCGTCCTCGGGCATCTCAAGAATAACAAAGTCCGTTAAGATAGTAACATTTGCAACAACAACGGGCACATCTTCACAAATACCGATAGGTATGGCTGTTGATTTGTCAGCCATTTGCAATGATATCTCAGTAGGTGTGAGTTTATTCAAATCAAGTTTTTTATATAAGGATAAAGGCATAACACTAACACCGGCTCCCAAATCATACAAAGCAGTTTTGACATAGTTTCTTTTAATGGAGCAAGGTATAGTTGGTATTCTAGGATCTCCGAGTTTTTAGGTACTCCATCCTTAAAAGAATAATTAGCAAGCATGGTGGAGATTTCAGCTTCAGGTATCTTTCTTTTATTTTTGATGATGTCTTTCATATACTTTGCATAAGGGGCCATCTTCAAAATATCAGTTAAGCGGCTACGCAAAAAGACTGGCCTAATCATTTCAGCAAAGCGTTCAAATTCTTGATCATCCTTTTTCTTAGATGGATTAGGTGGAAAGGGCATGGGTTTTTGAACCCATGGCTCTCTTTCTTTACCATGTTTCCTAGCCACAAAGTCTATTTTATCATACCGTTTATTTTTAGGTTGTGGGTTATCAAGATCAGGAGCAGGCTCTATTTCAACATCATTATCTGGTTCTTTATCATTACTAGGTTGAGCATCATTGTGAACATCATCATTATCATTTTCATTATCACTAGGTGAATGTTCACTACCAGATTGAGTTTCAGCATCGGAAATAGAGACATCATTATTATCAGGAGGTTTTTGTGTCTCAGGTTCACTAGAGGTATGCAAAGTCCTATCTTTTTTCTTTTTTCTTTTTCTTCTTAGAAGGTCTAGGTGCATCAGGGTTAATTCTCTGAGAATCTTGTTCAATTCTTTTAGGATGACCCTTAGGATAGAGTGGTTCTTGGGTCATTCTGCCTCCTCTAGTTACTACTCTAGCAGCAAAATCATGCATATTATTATTCATTTCGTCAAGCAATTCTTTTTGAGACTTAGCAACTTGTTCTAACTGAGTTTGAAAAATGGAGGCATGCTTTCCTACACCTCTAACATCATTACTGATTCTAAATAGCAAGTTACTCAAGCGAGCAATCATATCGTAATTATATTTCAATTGTTTTAGAACATGAGCATTGAAATGATCTTGCTTCATAATATAGTTGTCAAACTCATATAAGCATTGACTCGGATGTTTATTGTGAGGAATGTCACTTTCATTAAACTTTAATAAAGAATTTACCTCTACTACCTGTTGAGGTGGTGGGGTGTCAAGGCCATTTATTTCTTCAATAGGTGGCAAATTCTTAACATCCTCAGCTTTAATACCTTTTTCCTTCATAGATTTCTTTGCCTCTTGCATATCTTCAGGACTGAGAAATAAGACACCCCTCTTCTTCAGAGTGGGTTTAGGCAGTGGTTCAGGAAGAGTCCAATCATCATAATTCTTCAATATGTTATTCAATAATTCCTAAGCTTGTTCAACAGTTCGCTCCCTCAAAACACAACCAACACAACTATCTAGGAAGTCCCTAGAAGCATCGGTTAGTCCATTATAAAAGATATCAAGTATTTCATTTTTCTTGAGAGCATGATCGGGCAAAGCATTAAGCAATTGGAGAAGCCTCCACCAAGCTTGTGGGAGACTCTCTTCTTCAATTTGCACAAAGTTAAATATTTCCTGTAAGGCAGCTTGTTTCTTATGAGAAGGAAAATGTTTTTCAGAGAAGTAGTAGATCATATCCTGGGGACTACGCACACAACCAGGAGTAAGAGTATTGTACCATGTCTTAGCATCACCCTTTAATGAGAACGGAAATAACTTAAGGATATAATAGTAGCGAATCTTCTCATCATGAGCAAAGAGGGTGGCTATATCATTCATCTTAGTAAGGTGTGCCACTACAGTTTCAATTTCATAGCCATGGAAAGGATCAGATTCAACCAAAGTAATTAACTCTGGGTCGACAGAGAATTCATAATCCTTGTCGGTAACAAAGATAGGTGAAGTAGCAAACTTAGGATCACATTTCATTCTAGCATTCAAAGTCTTTTCCTTATACTTGCGTAGCAATTTCTTAAGATCGTTTCTATCCTTGCAAGAAAGAATTTCTCTAGTTATCTCCTCATCCATAACATAACCTTTAGGTATCTTAGGCATTTCAAACTTAGGAGAGCTAGGACTAATAGGAGTTTCATATTCATCATCAGTTTCAGCAATCTCATCAATTTGAGTAGTTTCATTCTCTTTAGCTCTAGCAATTTGTTCATCAAGAAATTCTCCTAGTGGCACATTATAATCAAGCATGGTACTAGCATCATCTGTAGCATAATTCATAGCAGAGGTAGCATCATCGATAACTTGCGACATATCAGGATTACTAGCATGTGGTGGTGTTGCAAGCTTACTCATAACAGAAGGTGAATTGCTACTTCTTGAGCTTGCGTTGGTTTTCCCTTGAAGAGGAAAGGGTGATGCAGCAAAGTAGATAAGTATTTCCCTCAGTTGTTGAGAACCAAGGTATCAATCCAGTAGGAGATACTAGCAAGTCCCCAATAGATGTACCTACACAAATAGTCAAACACTTGCACCCAATGCTATAAAGGGGTTGTCAATCCCTTCACGGTTACTTGCAAGGATGAGATATGATAGAGATAGATATAGAAGATTACTAAAACGAAAAGTAAAACAAAAGTAAAAAGATTGCAGCAAAGTATTTTTGGTTTATAGATCTGAAAATATAATATGGAAAATAGACCCGGGGGCCATAGGTTTCACTAGAGGCTTTTCTCTTGAAGGAAAATAATACGGTGGATGAACAAATTACTGTCAAGCAATTGATAGAAAAGCGCATAGTTATGACGATATCCAAGGCAATGATTATGCATATAGGCATCACATCCGTGTCAAGTAGACCGAAACGATTCTGCATCTACTACTATTACTCCACACATCGACCGACTCCCTCCTGCATCTAGAGTATTAAGTTCATGAAGAACAGAGTAACGCATTAAGTAAGATGACATGATGTAGAGGGATAAACTCAAGCAATATGATGAAAACCCCATCTTTTTATCCTTGATGGCAACAATACAAATACGTGCCTCGCTACCCCTACTATGTCACTGGGTGAGGACACCGCAAGATTGAACCCAAAACCAAGCACTTCTCCCATTGCAAGAATTACCAATCTAGTTGGCCAAACCAAACCAATAACTCGACGAGACTTGCAAAGATATGAAATCATGCATATAAGAATTCAGAGAAGATTCAAATAATATTCATAGATAATCTGATCATAAACCCACAATTCATCGGATCTCGACAAACACACCGCAAAAGAGTATTACATCGGATAGATCTCCATCAAGATCATGAAGAACATGGTATTGAAGAACATAGAGAGAGAAGAAGCCATCTAGATACTAGCTATGGACCCAAAGGTCTGTGGTGAACTACTCACGCATCATCGGAGGGGCAATGGAGTTGATGTAGAGCCCTCCGTGATCGAATCCCCCTCCGGCAGATTACCGAAAAAGGCTCCAAGATGGGATCTCACGGGAACAGAGGCTTCCGGCGGCGGAAAAGTATTTTTGTGGCTCTCTTTGGTATTGGGGGAATATTTGGGAATTTATAGGCCGAAGAATAGGGTTAGGAGGTCTGCTGTGGGGCCACAAGCTAGGGGGGCGCGCCCTGGTGGCTTGTCGCCACACGGCAGGTCTCCTACCTTCATCTCCAAGTCTGGCAGGTTTCTTCTGGTCCAAGAAAAATCATTCCGAAGATTTTATTCCATTTGGACTCCGTTTAATATTCCTTATCTACAATACTCAAAAACAAGGAAAAAACAGAAACTGGCACTAGGAACTAGATTAATAGGTTAGTCCCAAAAATAATATA
Source organism: Elymus sibiricus (assembly GCA_039707655.1). Classification (NCBI taxonomy): domain Eukaryota; kingdom Viridiplantae; phylum Streptophyta; class Magnoliopsida; order Poales; family Poaceae; genus Elymus; species Elymus sibiricus. Next base: position 389,020,105 of record CM077669.1, on the reverse strand, counting down.
AAATAGCATATCAATGCATATAAAACATCCAAAACAGATAATATAATCGCATGGAACAATCAAAAATTATAGATATGTTGGAGACGTATCAAGCATCCCCAAGCTTAATTCCTGCTCGTCCTCGAGTAGGTAAATGATAAAAACAGAATTTTTGATGTGGAATGCTACCTAACATATTTATCCATGTAATATTCTTTATTCTGGCATGAATGTTCAGATCCATAAGATTCAAAACAAAAGCTCAATATTGACATAAAAACAGTAATACTTCAAGCATACTAACAAGCAATTGTGTCCTTTCAAAATAACATGGCCTTAGAAATTTTATCCCTACAAAATCATATAGTCTGGCTATGCTCCATCTTCCCCACACAAAGTATCTAAATCATGCACACCCTTGATGACAAGTCAAGCAATTGTTTCACACCTTTTATGTCCTCAAACCTTTTCAACTTTCACGCAATACATGAGCGTGAGCCATGGATATAGCACTATAGGTGGAATAGAATATGGTGGAGGTTGTATGGAAAAGGAAAAGATAGTCTCACATCAACTAGGCGTATCAACGGGCTATGGAGATGCCCATCAATAGATATCAATGTGAGTGAGTAGGGATTGCCATGCAACGGATGCACTAGAGCTATAAGTGGATGAAAGCTCAAAAAGAAACTAAGTGGATGTGCATCCACTTGCTTGCTCACGAAGACCTAGGGAAATTTGAGGAAGCCCATCATTGGAATATACAAGCCAAGTTATATAATGAAAAATTCCCACTAGTATATGAAAGTGACAAAAAATAGGAGACACTCTATCATGAAGATCAAGGTGCTACTTTGAAGCACAAGTGTGGAAAAAGATAGTAACATTGTCCCTTCTCTCTTTTCTCTCATTTTTTAATTTTGGTGGGCATTTTGGCCTCTTTTTTTATTTGGGCTTCATTGGCCTCTTTTATTATTTGTAAAGTCCGGAGACTCATCCCTACTTGTGTGGGAATCATAGCTTCCATCATCCTTTCCTCTCATGGGACAATGCTCTAATAATGATGATCATCACACTTTTATTTACTTACAACTCGATACCTACAACAAGATATGACTCTATATGAATGCTTCCGGTGGTGTACCGGGATGTGCAACGATCTAGCATAGCAAATGACATCAAAAAACGGACAAGCCATGCAAACATCATGCTAGCTATCTTACGATCATGCAAAGCAATATGACAATGATGGTGTGTGTCATAAAAAACGGAACGGTGGAAGTTGCATGGCAATATATCTCGAAATGGCTATGGAAATGCCATAATAGGTAGATATGGTGGCTGTATTGAGGAAGGTGGGTTTAATGCACCGGCGAAAGTTGCGCGGTACTAGAGAGGCTAGCAAAGGTGGAATGGTGAGAGTGCGTATAATCCATGGACTCACATTAGTCATAAAGAACTCACATACTTATTGCAAAAATCTATTAGTTATCAAAGCAAAGTATTAGACGCATGCGCCTAGGGGAGAGGTTGGTAGGAGTTAACCATCGCGCGCTCCCGACCCTCACACAAAGGATGACAATAATTAAACAAATCATGCTCCGACTTCATTACATAACGGTTCACCATACGTGCATGCTACGGGAGTCACAAACTTTAACACAAGTATTTTTACCATTCCACAATTACTCACTAGCATGACTCTAACATCACCATCTTTATATCTCAAAATTATATGCAAGGAATCCAACTTCTCATAGTATTCAATGCACTTTATATGAAAGTTTTTATTATATCCCTCTTGGATGCCATTATATTAGGACTAAATTCATAACCTAAACCAATTACCATGCTGTTTAAATACTCTCAAAATAATATAAGTGAGGTACGAGAGTTCAATTATTTCTATAAAATAAAAATACCACTGTGCTCTAAAAAGATATAAGTGAAGCACTAGAGCAACATTGCCTAGCTCAAAAAATATAAGTGAAGCACATAGAGTATTCTAATAAATTCACGATTAATGCGTGTCCCTCTCAAAATATGTGTGCAGAAAGGATGATTGTGGCAAACTAAAAAGCAAAGACTCATATCATACAAGACGCTCCAAGGAAAACATATATCATGTGATGAATAAAAATATAGCCTCAAGTAAATTTACCGATGGATTGAAGACAAAAGAGGGGATGCCTTCCGGGGCATCCCCAAGCTTAGGCTCTTTGATATACTTTAATATGGCTTTGGGTGCCTTGGGCATCCCCAAGCTTAGGCTCTTGCCACTCCTTATTCAATAGTCCATCAAATCTTTACCCAAAACTTGAAAACTTCACAACACAAAACTCAACAGAAAACTCGTGAGATCCGTTAGTATAAGAAAAATAAATCACCACTTTAGGTACTGTTGTGAACTCATTCTTAATTTATATTGGTGTAATATCTACTGTATTCTAACTTCTCCATGGTTCATACCCCCCGATACAACCCATAGATACATCAAAATAAGCAAACAACACATACAAAACAGAATCTGTCAAAAACAGAAAAGTCTGTAGCAATCTGTAAACTTTGAATACTTATGTAACTCCAAAAATTCTGAAAAATTAGGAAAATCAGGGAAATTTGTATATCAATCTTGTGTAAAAAATTCAGATCCAATTGACTCTCTGGTGAATTTATAAAATTCCTGGACTGAGCGCAAAAGTTTCTGTTTTTCAGCAAAACCAAATCAACAATCACCGTAAACCATCCCAAAGGTCTTACTTGGCACAAACACTAATTAAGAAAAATAAGCACAATTACTACGGAGGTAATAATGTGCAAAACACTCAAGAACAGAAGCAAAAAACAGAAACATAAAATAAAATTGGGTTGCCTCCCAACAAGCGCTATTGTTTAACGCCCTTAGCTAGGCATAACGCAATAGATCTAGGTATTGTCATCTTTGGTATGCAACTCCTCAATTGCACACTTATAAACCCTAGGAGGTTCTTTGATCTTATCAATAACAATGCTCCTAGGCAAGAAGTAAAGAGATTCACTTGTGGTAATAGGTTCCCTAACAATATTGATAAAGCTGGGGTGAACTCTTATCATCTTAAGATCTTCATCCTCTTTCCTGGAGGATTCACCCTTATTTTTAGGAACATAAACAAACTTGGCAGTCTTAGAAGGAGAAAATTTTGGAGTGGTTTGAACAGAGGCAAAAGCGGAACCCAAGTTGGTGATAATGTCCTCTAGCTTTCCAATTCTAGAGGAATCTTGATCCAATTTTTCATTAACTATGGGTTCTTTTTCCCTTAGGGTTTTTAAAGTAACTCATAACTTAGATACATATTGAGTAATATGATTATGAATCTTTTTATCCAAGTTTTCAATGAGCTCTATAGTAGCAACTTTATTTTCAATAATATCAAGCCTTCGCATCACATGTTCCAAGGTTAAGATTGTTTCATTAACCACGAGTGGGGGTGAACCTACCAAATTTGTCATAGCATTATAAGAATCAAAGGTATGGCTACCTAAGAAGTTTCCTCCCGTAATGGTGTCCAAAACATATCTATTCCAAGGAGAAACACCCACATAAAAATTGCGAAGGAGAACGGTAGTAGATTACTTATGAGTAGATCTATTTTGAGCATTGCAAATTCTATGCCAAGCGTCTTTTAAGTTTTCTCCCTCCCTTTGCTTAAAATTAAGAAATTCACTCTCGGGAGTACTAGCGATAGTAGTAAGGCTAGCCATAAGTTTAAACGTTCTAACACACAAGCAAAAAGCAAACGAGAAGATGAACGGAAGAAGGGCAAATAAAAAGGCAAATCTTTTTGGTATTTTTCTGAAAATCGTTTTAGAAGTGGGGGAGAGGAAAACGAGAGGCAAATGGCAAATAATGTAAATGCAAGAGATGAGTTTGTGATGGGTACTTGGTAGGCTTGATGTAGATCTCCCCGGCAACGGCGCCAGAAATCCTTCTTGCTACTTCTTGAGCTTGTGTTGGTTTTCCCTTGAAGAGGAAAGGGTGATGCAGCAAAGTAGATAAGTATTTCCCTCAGTTGTTGAGAACCAAGGTATCAATCCAGTAGGAGATACAAGCAAGTCCCCAATAGATGTACCTACACAAATAATCAAACACTTGCACCCAACGCTATAAAGGGGTTGTCAATCCCTTCACGGTTATTTGCAAGGATGAGATCTGATAGAGATAGATATAGAAGATTACTAAAACGAAAAGTAAAACAAAAGTAAAAAGATTACAGCAAAGTATTTTTGGTATTTTTGGTTTATAGATCTGAAAATATAATATGGAAAATAGACCCGAGGGCCATAGGTTTCACTAGAGGCTTCTCTCTTGAAGGAAAATAATACGGTGGGTGAACAAATTACTGTCAAGCAATTGATAGAAAAGCGCATTGTTATGACGATATCCAAGGCAATGATTATGCATATAGGCATCACGTCCGTGTCAAGTAGACCGAAACGATTCTGCATCTACTACTATTACTCCACACATCGACCGACTCCTGCCTGCATCTAGAGTATTAAGTTCATGAAGAATAGAGTAACGCATTAAGTAAGATGACATGATGTAGAGGGATAAACTCAAGCAATATGATGAAAACCCCATCTTTTTATCCTTGATGGCAACAATACAAATACGTGCCTCACTACCCCTACTATGTCACTGGGTGAGGACACCGCAAGATTGAACCCAAAACCAAGCACTTCTCCCATTGCAAGAGTTACCAATCTAGTTGGCCAAACCAAACCAATAACTCAAAGAGACTTGAAAAGATATGAAATCATGCATATAAGAATTCAGAGAAGATTCAAATAATATTCATAGATAATCTGATCATAAACCCACAATTCATCGGATCTCGACAAACACACCGCAAAAGATTATTACATCGGATAGATCTCCATGAAGATCATGAAGAACATGGTATTGAAGAACATAGGGAGAGAAGAAGCCATCTAGCTACTAGCTATGGACCCGAAGGTCTGTGGTGAACTACTCACGCATCATCGGAGGGGCAATGGAGTTGATGTAGATGCCCTCCGTGATCGAATCCCTCTCCGGCAGATTACCGGAAAAGGCTCCAAGATGGGATCTCACGGGAACAGAGGCTTCCGGTGGCGGAAAAGTATTTTCGTGGCTCTCTTTGGTATTTGGGGAATATTTGGGAATTTATAGGCCGAAGAATAGGGTTAGGAGGTCTGCCGTGGGGCCACAAGCCAGGGGGGCACCCCCCCCAGGGTGCGCCCTGGTGGCTTGTCGCCACACGGCAGGTCTCCTGCCTTCATCTCCAAGTCTGGCTGTTTTCTTCTGGTCCAAGAAAAATCATTCCGAAGATTTTATTCCGTTTGGACTCCGTTTAATATTCCTTATCTGCAATACTCAAAAACAAGGAAAAAACAGAAACTGGCACTAGGCACTAGATTAATAGGTTAGTCCCAAAAATAATATAAAATAGCATATTAATGCATATAAAACATCCAAAACAGATAATATAATAGCATGGAACAATCAAAAATTATAGATACGTTGGAGACGTATCATGAATCAAGTGCAGAGCTAGATGACAGTTCCCTACCTCCCCTCGTCTTAGAGGAAAAAATCTTAGTCTTCGGATCCTTCAGATTCTTCATAATGATAAGTTGATATAAATCCCAGGTGACTCAACAAATATTGCTATGCTCCCCGGCAACGGCGCCAGAAAAAAGTCTTGATAACCCACAAGTATAGGGGATCGCAACAGTTTTCGAGGGTAGAGTATTCAACCCAAATTTATAGATTCGACACAAGGGGAGCCAAAGAATACTTGAGAGTATTAGCAGTTGAGTTTTAAATTCAACCACACCTGAAGATTAAATATCTGCAGCAAAGTGATCAGTAGCACAGTAATATGATAGTTTGACAGCAGTATTGACAGTAACAGTAGCGGTAATAGTAGTAGCAATAGTTTTGTAGCAGTTGGAACAGTAGCAGCAGCAATAGTAACCTAGCAAGAACAATAAGTGGAAAGCTCATAGGCACTGGATCGGTAACTCGTTGGATGATATTCATCATGTAACAGTCATAACCTAGGGCGATACAGAACTAGCTCCAGTTCATCAATGTAATGTAGGCATGTATTCCGTAAATAGTCATACGTTCTTATGGAAAAGAACTTGCATGACATCTTTTGTCCTACCCTCCCGTGGCAGTGGGGTCCATAAGGTAACTAAGGGATATTAAGGCCCCCTTTTAATAGAGAACCGGAACAAAGCATTAACACATGGTGAATACATGAACTCCTCAAACTACGGTCATCACCGCGAAGTATCCCAAATATTGTCACTATGGGGTTGACGGATCATAACGCGTAATAGGTGCATATGACTAGGCAAGATCGGATCAAGAACATAGATATAGAGATGATAACATAAATGGTTCAGATCTGAAATCATGGCACTCGGGCCCTAGTGACAAGCATTAGGCATAGCAAAGTCATATCAACATCAATCTCAGAACATAGTGGATACTAGGGATCAAGCCCTAACAAAACTAACTCGATTACATGATGAATCTCATCCAACTCATCATTGACCAGCAAGCCTACGAAGGAATTACTCACTCCCGGTGGGGAGCATCATGGAATTGGCGATGGAGAAAGGTTGGTGATGACGAAGACCGAAGATTCCCCTCTCCGGAGCCCCAAACGGGCTCCAGATCTGGCCTCCCGATGAAGAACAGGAGGTGGCGGCGGCTCCGTATCGTAAAACGCGATGAAACTTTCTCTCTGGTTTTTTTCTCCGAAAATAGGAATTTATAGTGGTGGAATTAGGGTCAGTGGGGCCACGAGGTGGGCACAACCCACCAGGGAGCTCCCAGGGGGCCTGGCGCGCCCTGGTGGGTGTTGGCCACCCTGGCCCCCCTCTTCCATGGATTTTGGCTCCAATAATTCACATATATTCTGAAATAATTCTCCAAAAAGTTTCGTTCCATTCCGAGAACTTTTATTTCTGCACAAAAACAACACCATGGTAGTTCTGTTGAAAACAACGTCAGTCCGGGTTAGTTCCATTCAAATCATGCAAATTAGAGTCCCAAACAAATCATCCATTGCATCCACTATCAATCGGTGCATCCACCGTCGAGAATCCACTATTTTCCTCTGGACATGTAATCCTTGAAGTTCGCACAGAGACTTAGATTCTTCATAGTCTTCTCATACTCGATGTCAAACAACTCATCTTCATCATAGTAGCCATGTTCCACATCGTCTTCATCAAGTGGGATATCCTCGTCATAAGAGACAAGAGATTCATTAAGGTTGTGATCATGACAATGTTCAAGAATATGAATGCGAATGGCTTCAACAATGATGTTGTTCACTACTAGGAGAAAGCCTATAGATAGGATTTTAGCAATAGCGCTGGTTAGTGAAAAAGCGCTATTGCTAAGTAGTAGTAGCGTGGGGCATCGACCAGCGCTACAAGTAGAAAAGTAGCAGTAGCGCTGACAACCAAACCAGCGCTACTTCTAAGTGGTCCCATCGCCACCGCCAGTGGCTACCTGTAGTGGTAGCGGCTGTCTAAAACCGGCGATACTACTAATGTCGTAGCAGTAGCGCGTGTCGGTGGCCCACTGCTACCGCTATGTCTGTACGTTGCCAGCAGGTGGGTCCCAATTAGCAGCAGTGTTGGGTCACCGACAGCCGCTACTGCTATGGTGCTTAGCAGTAGCGCTCTTCCTCCTCCAGCACTACTGCTATGCGTAGCAGCCACCTTTTCTCCCTCCCACCCTCCCCCTCCCCCTCCCCTTCCCCCTGTCCCTTCTCTACGTCCCTCACTTAGTTCTTCCTTCTCCTACCTCTCTTCTCTCCCCATTAATGTCCCCATCTACCATCTCCTCCATTAATGAGCTCCATTAATGGCTTCTTTTCCCTCACTTGAATTTATTTGTCTCTTCATCCTTCTCTCTTTCGGTCCCACTCTTGCCTTTTGTCTCACTAGCTAACTTTCCCTCCCTCTCCACTAGTTAGGTAGAGCATCTCCTTCCAACTAGATTTACCATGCATCTTTGTCCTACTTCTTTCGATCCCTTGCTAGCTACATAGCGGCACCGGCCATCTACCATATGTTTGCTCGATCGATCCCCTCTCTCGGGACGAAAGGTGAGCAAAAAGTTGTGCTTTGCAAGAATTAAAGGAAATATGTGTGTTTGCGCTATGATGGTAGGAATATGTGCATGTGGCATGAGTTGCCGCCTATGTGTGTTTGTCGGGTCATGCATGACATGAGTTGCTTCTGTTTTACCGAAATGTTGATTTATTTCCGTTTCGGCGAATTTCGGGCAAACTCTATATGCCCTATTTTTAGGGAAGGTCATGTCAAAATTTTGTATGACTTTGATATATGCATGCATGGTTAAAATTCTTTTGCTTATTATACCGCGCAGGCAATCATCAAGGTCAGTGGAAGTGTGGTAGAAAGGTGGTTGCAATCCGCGGTGCACGACATGTATTTAAATAATCGGACTGGGGTTATATGTCCATGTAGAAGATGCAAACTAATTATCATCTTGAACCCCTTTGACCGTGGCAGTTTGAAGGCGCACCTGCTCATGTATGGTTTCATGGATGGCTATACTCGATGGATAATTGAAGATGATGATGAGGATGTCCACATGGGAGACAATAACGACATGGGGGTAGACGAAGAGATGGTCGACGATGATGGACCCGAAGAAGAGTTTGAGGGCACAGGACATGGCGGAGGAGAAGAGGCCGGACACGGCAGAGAAGAGGCCTTACATGGCTGAGAAGAGGCCGGACACGATGGAGAAGAGGCGGATACGCCGTAGTCTTCGACGCGACTAAGTTCAGTCGTGCAGGACCCTCATGTTCAAGACCTGTTTCGCAAGAGTACGACTAGCGACAGAGCCGCTTCAAGAGAGGAGGCCAAGCTGGCGCAACTGGAGGTAGACTCGAATACTCCATTGTATGACGGTTGCGATCCCGAGGTGACCCGCTTGAGTTTCACGCTCGAACTTCTAAAGACGAAGGCCAAAAACAAATGGACAGACACAAGCTTTGATGAGCATTTGAAGTATATACATAATAAAGTTCTTCCCTCGGGGAACCTGTGTCCTACTAGTGTTGATGAGGCCAAGAAGATCGTGTGCCCTCTTGATCTGCCCCTACATTAAGTACCATGCATGCATCAATGATTGCATCATTTATTGGAAGGAGCATGCGAAAAAAACCAGTTGTCCGGTGTGCAATGCTTCTTGATACAAGAAGGCCAGGAAGAAATCTCCTCAGAAAGTTGTATGGTACTTACCGATCACTCCCCGTCTGCAGCGCTATTTCGTAGATCCTAAGGAAGCAAAGCTCATGCGCTGGCATGCGGAGAGGGTGAAGCCCGACGACGGAGATGATCCGAAGCTTAGACACATCACGGATGCTAGCCAGTGCCGAGCATTCAACGAGGAATATAGATATTTTTTAGATGATGCAAGGAACATCGTGCTTGGCACAAGTACCGATGGCATGAATCCGTTTGGCAACCAGAACACCAACCATAGCACATGGCCCGTGTTTGTATGGATGTACAACCTCCCCCCTGGTTGTGCATGAAGTCAAAGTACATACACATGAGCATGCTGATTCAAGGGCCGAAACAACCGGGAAATAATATTAATCTGTATCTGGGGCTACTTCAAGAGGAGTTAGACACATTATGGAAAACACTGGCCAAGACATGGGACGCCAGCAAAGGCGAGTATTTCTATATGAGAGCCATGCTGATGACAACGACGCACGACTATCTCGGTTACGGATATGTCACAGGATAGGTGTGCCATGGATATTGCGGATACACGCGGTGCATGGATGATACAACGTCTCAGCAACTAACGTCAATAAAAGATGGCGGGTCTAGGAAAATCGTGTACATGGGGCATTGAAGATGGCTCGCGCAGGACGACCCGTGGAGATACCGTGGAGATCTATTCAATGGTGAGGCTGAGCATCGAGGACCTCCATGTAAGCGGAGCGGCGCCAAAATCGATGAGCTGTTGAAAAACTGGGAACTGTTCCCCGTGCCGGGAAAGACGATGAAAAAGGCGCCGGAGCCACTGCTGAAGGTATGGAAGACGAGGTCTGTTTTATGGGACTTGGAGTACTGGCCCAACCTCGACATGCCTCATTGCCTTGATCAAATGCATATCACGAAGAATGTCCTTGAGAGCTTGCTTGCAACAGTGATGAACATGCCGGATAAGACCAAGGATGGGCCGAAGGCAACAAGAGACTTGGAAGATTTGAAGATCAGGGTAGATCTCCACATGCCGTCCTGTAAAAAGTACGAGGAGACGGAGACGGAGATGGAGGCAGGGGACAGGGACAGAAAAGTCAACAAGAAGGAAGAGAATTATTGCCCCCCTTCTTGCTTCACCTTAAGTCCGAAGGAGATCGATCAATTCTTCAAGTGCCTTACCAGAATCAAAGTTAGTTCCAGTTACTGTGGGAAGATAAGCAGATTTCTAGACACCAAGAAGAAAAGGTTTAGCGGGATGAAGTCTCATGACTGTCACATGATGATGACGCAGATCCTTCCGATTGCCCTTAGAGGTATAATGGACGAGCACGTCCGTGAAACGCTTATTGGTCTATGCAACTTTTTTGATGTTATCTCTCGAAAGTCGATCAGTGTGAAGCAGCTCCGAAGGCTACAAGAAGAGATCGTTGTCATACTAAATGAGCTTGAGATTTACTTCCCGCCCGCGTTCTTTGACGTCATGGTGCATCGGTGTGTCCACATTGTGGACGACATCATCGACCTCGGGCCATCATTCCTTCACAGCAAGATGTCGTTCGAGAGGATGAATGGGGTCATCAAAGGATTTGTTCGTAACATGTCCCATCCGGATGGAAGCATCGTGCAGGGCTATCTGACCCAAGAGTGCATCTCCTTCCGCGAGAATTATCTAAGCAACGAAAACCCTGTTGTTGGTTTGCCCGTCAACAAGCACCTCGGGAGGCTCGGAGGAGAAGGTCACACGAACGGCTGGAGGGAATTGCACGTGGACTACACGGGTCGACGCAACAACTTGGACAGAGCAAACTTAGTAGTGCTACAACACCTAGATGTGGTAGATCCTTTCATGGAACTGCACAAAGAAACCATCGTAAAGAAGTATCGTGACCAGGGGCTACACAAGACGGACGCCGAAGTTACTAGAGAGCACAAGTCCACTTTCTTGCGTTGGTTCAAAGAGCATGTTCTTGCTAATCCTCCGGAAGAGGGCAATGCGGACGGATTGCTCATACACGCCTTAGCACATGGCCCCGCGGCCAACCTCGCGACCTATCAGGCATATGATATCAACGCATACATGTTTTACACGGAGGCCAAAGACATAAACAGTGATTACCAGAACTCAGGGGTGACGATCAAATGCATGACCAGCGACAACGGCGCAACTGAAAGATTCTACAGAAGGGTCGAAGAGATCTGGCAGCTTGACTACATTGTACTACACAGTGCGACGATGTTTCGTGTCAGATGGGCTAAGTGTTGGGAAAGGTTGCATGGGAAACAAAAAATTTCCTACGCACACGCAAGATCTATCCATGGTGATGAGCATCTATGAGAGGGAGAGTGGATCTACATACCCTTGTAGATCGCTAAGCGGGAAGCGTTAAGAAACGCGGTTAATGTAGTCGAACGTCTTCGCGATCCAAATCGCCGAGCGTCTCGCGATCCAATCACGATCTAGTACCGAATGGATGACACCTCCGCATTCAGCACATGTACATCACGATGACGATCTCCGCCTTCTTGATCCAGCAAGAGGGAGTGGAGAGGTAGATGAGTTCTCCGGCAGCGCGACGGCGCGGCGGCGGTGGTGGTGGAACTATTCCAGCAGGGCTTCACCTAAGCACTGCTGAAAACTAGAGGAATCAATCTATCAGGAGAGAGGGCTGCACTATGGCCTTTTGGGTTGAAGTGCTTTTGCCCTCTCTCCCTCTAGTATATATAGGAGGGAGGGGAAGGGCTGGCCGGCAGAAGGCTCTTCCTAGGAGTCGGCCGCAAGGAGGAGGAGGTGGAGGAGTCCACCTTAAATCCTACTCCTAGTAGGATTCCTTCCCTACCCCCACTTGGACTTTCCTTTCCCTCAATTCAGCCGCATAGGCCTTCTTGGGCCGGCCGCCCAGCCCACTAGGGGCTGGTGCGCCACCCTCAGGTCCATGTGACCCACTTGGGGTGTGGTGGGCCCACTTGGTGGACCCCCGGAACCCATTCGTCACTCCCGGTACACTGCTGGAAATGCCCGAAACTTTTCCAGAGTTCAAACACCACTTTCCTATATATCAATCTCTACCTCCGGACAATTCCGGAGCTCCTCGTGACGTCCAGGATCTCATCCGGGACTCCGAACAACCTTCGGTCACCAACATACATAACTTAACTATACCGAAACTTCACCGAACCTTAAGTGTGCAGACCCTGCGGGTTCGAGAACTATGTAGACATGACCGAGACACTTCTACGGTCAATAACCAATAGCGGGACCTGGATGCCCATATTGCTTCCCACATATTCTACGAAGATCTTTATCGGTTGAACCTCTATGTCAAGGATTCAGTTAATCCCGTACGCTGTTCCCTTTGTTCTTCGGTATGTTACTTGCCCGAGATTCGATCGTCGGTATCTCTATACCTAGTTCAATCTCGTTACCGGCAAGTCTCTTTACTCGTTCCGTAATACAAGATACCGTGGCTAACACTTTAGTCACATTGCTTGCAAGGCTTGTTGTGATGTTGTATTACTGAGTGGGCCCTGAGATACCTCTCCGTCACACGGAGTAACAAATCCCAGTCTGGATCCATGGCCACTCAACAAACACCCTCGGAGATACCTGTAGAGCATCTTTATAGTCACCCAGTTACGTTATGACGTTTGATACACACAAGGTACTCCTCCGGTGTCAGTGAGTTGCATGATCTCATGGTCATAGGAACAGATACTTGACATGCAGAAAGCTATAGCAATAAACTGACACGATCATATGCTACGTTCATAGTTTGTGTCTTGTCCATCACATCATTCTCCTAATGATGTGATCTTGTTATGAAATGACATCTCATGTCTATCGCTAGGAAACCTTGACCATCTTTGATCAACAAGCTAGTCTACTAGAGGCATACTAGGGACACAGTGTTGTCTATGTATCCACACATGTATCAGTGTTTCCAATTAATACAATTATAGCATGGATAATAAACGATTATCATGAACAAGGAGATATAATAATAACTAATTTTATTATTGCCTCTTGGGCATATTTCCAACAGTCTCCCACTTGCACTAGAGTCAATAATCTAGCTCACATCACTATGTGATTTACATTGTAATGAATCTAACACCCATACAGTTCTGGTGTTGATCATGTTTAGCCCTTGGAAGAGGTTTAGTCATCGGATCTGCAACATTCAGATCCGTGTGCACTTTGCAAATATTTATGTCATCCTCCTTGATGTAATCGCGGATGGAATTGAAACGTCACTTTATGTGTCTGGTCCTCTTGTGAAACCATGGTTCCTTGGCTAGAGCAATGGCACCAGTGTTGTCACAGAACAAAGTCATTGGGTTCAGTGCACTAGGCACTACTCCAAGATCTGTCATGAACTCCTTCATCCAGACACCTTCCTTCGCCGCCTCCGAGGCAGCGATGTACTCCGCTTCGCATGTAGAATCAGCTACCACGCTTTGCTTGGAACTGCACCAGCTTACCGCACCCCCATTGAGAATAAATACGTATCCGGTTTGAGACTTAGAGTCATCCAGATCAGTGTCAAAGCTTGCATCGACGTAACCCTTTACGACGAGCTCTTGATCACCTCCATAAACGAGAAACATGTCCTTAGTCCATTTCAGGTACTTCAGGATATTCTTGACCGCCATCCAGTGTTCCATTCCTGGATCACTTTGAAACCTTCCGACCATACTTATGGCAAGGCTGACATCGGGTCTTGTGCACAACATTGCATACATGACAGAGCCTATGGCTGAAGCATAGGGGACGACACTCATCTTTTCTCTATCTTCTGCAGTCACTGGGCATTGAGTCTTACTCAACTTCAGATCTTGAAACACAGGAAAGAACACCTTCTTGGACTGATCCATTTTGAACTTCTTCAAAACTTTGTCTAGGTATGTGCTCTGTGAAAGTCCTATTAAGCGTCTCGATCTATCTCTTTAGATCTTGATGCCTAATATGAAAGCAGCTTCTCCTAGGTCCTTCATTGAAAAACTTTTATTCAAATATTCCTTCATGCTTTCCAACATTTCTATATTGTTTCCAATCAGCAATATGTCATCCACATATAATATTAGAAACACTATAGAGCTCCCACTCACTTTCTTGTAAATACAAGCTTCTCCGTAAACTTGTATAAACCCGAATGCTTTGATCACCTCATCAAAGCGAAGATTCCAACTCCGAGATGCTTGCACCAGCCCATAAATGGATCGCTGGAGTTTTCAAACTTTGTTAGCATTCTCTGGATCGACAAAACCTTCTGGTTGCATCATATACAACTCTTCCTTAAGGAAACTGTTACAGAACGCTGTTTTGACATCCATCTGCCAAATTTCATAATCAAAAAAGGCAGCTATTGCTAACATGATTCTGACGGACTTAAGCATCGCTACGGGTTAGAAGGTCTCATCGTAGTCAACTCCTTGAACTTGTGAAAAACCCTTTGCCACAAGTCGAGCTTTATAGACGGTGACATTACCGTCCGCGTCCGTCTTCCTCTTAAAGATCCATTTGTTCTGAATGGCCTTACGCCCTTCAGGTAATACTTCCAAAGCCCATACTTTGTTTTCATACATGGATCCCATCTCGGATTTCATGGCCTCTAACCATTTCTCGGAATTCGGGCCCATCATCGCTTCTCCATAGCTCGTAGGCTCATCATTGTCCAACAAGATGACCTCTAAGACAGGGTTGCCGTACCACTCTGGAGCTGTACGCGTCCTTGTCGACCAACGAGGTTCGATAGCAACTTGATCCGAAGCTTCATGATCATCATCATTAACTTCCTCTTCAACCGATGTAGGCTCCACAGAAACATCTTTCTGCGCTGTGCTACTCTCAGTTTGAAGTAAAGGTTCAACAACCTCATCAAGTTCTATCTTCCTCCCACTCAATTCTTTCGAGAGAAACTCTTTCTCAAGAAATGTTCCATTTTTAGCGACAAACACTTTGCCTTCGGATCTGAGATAGAAGGTATACCCAACTGTCTCTTTTGGGTATCCTATGAAGACGCATTTCTCCGCTTTGGGTTCCAGCTTTTCAGGCTGAAGCTTTTTGACATAAGCATCACATCCCCAAACTTTAAGAAACGACAACTTTGGCTTCTTGCCAAACCACAGTTCATATGGCGTCGTCTCAACGGATTTCGATGGTGCCCTATTTAAAGTGAATGCAGCTGTCTCTAATGCATAACCTCAAAACGATAGTGGCAAATCGGCAAGAGACATCATAGATCGCACCATATCTAATAAGGTTCGATATGACGATCGAACACACCATTACGCTGTGGTGTTCCAGGCGGTGTCAATTGTGAAACAATTCCACAATGTCTTAAGTGACTGCCAAACTCATAACTCAGATATTCTCCTCCTCGATCAGATCGGAGGAATTTAATCTTCTTGTTACGATGATTCTCAACTTCACTCTGAAATTGCTTGAACTTTTCAAACATTTCAGACTTGTGTTTCATTAAGTAAATATACCCATATCTACTTAAGTCATCAGTGAAGGTAAGAAAGTAACGATAACCACCGCGCGCCTCAATGCTCATCGGACCGCACACATCAATATGTATGATTTCCAACAAGTCACTTGCCCGTTCCACTGTACCAGAGAACGGGGTTTTAGTCATCTTGCCCATGAGGCATGGTTCACATGTGTCAAGTGATTCAAAATCAAGGGACTCCAAAAGTCCATCAGCATGGAGCTTCTTCATGCGTTTTACACCAATATGACCTAAACGGCAGTGCAACAAGAAAGTGGTATTATCATTAGCGATTCTACATCTTTTGGCATCAATGTTATGAACATGTGTATCATCACTATCGAGATTCAATAAGAATAAACCCCTCATATTGGGTGCATGACCATAAAAGATATTACTCATATAAATAGAACAACCATTATTCTCTGATTTAAATGAGTAACCGTCTCGCAATAAACAAGATCCAGATATAATGTTCATGCTTAACGCAGGCACTAAATAACAATTATTCAGGTTCATCACTAATCCCGATGGTAATCGAAGAGCGAGAGTGCTGACGGCGATAACATCAACCTTGGAACCATTTCCCACGCGCATCGTCACTTCGTCCTTTGCCAGCCTCCGTCTATTCTGCAGTTCCTGTTTTGAGTTGCAAATGTGAGCAACCGCACCGGTATCAATTACCCAGGCACTACAACAAGAGTTGGTAAGTGTCGGATTTCGGGCTCCGCAAAACCCTCAAGGTTCGAACACAGGGGCATGTGCGAAGCTTCCCTGCGGCCTCGCCCTACTTAGCTCGCTACACGATGGTGGCTACGGCAAACTCGCACGATGACGAGGAAGAAGATGAACACAGTGGTTTATCCAGGTTCGGGCCACTGCGAAGCGTAATACCCTACTCCTGCTTTGGTGGATTGCCTCTCGGGGAGGTATGGTCGATGAACTAGTACAGTGGTTTTGAGCCTCACGAGGGTGCTCGAGTGGTGTTCTTGGCTCTCTGCCTTGTCTTGTGTTGGTGTGTTTTTTCTCCCCCTCTACGGTGCGGCCTAGCCTCTATATATATTGCAGTGGCCCGGGTCCTCTTCCCTTATCACAATGGCGGGAAGGGATCCCACAACGGCCAAATTTGAAGGGGGACAGGAGTACATCCCCGCCCTGTCCAAAGGTGGTCTTCGCCTGCAAAGTAGCTATCGACGATGCAGAGGTGGGCTCGGCGATGACATCCGTCCTGCGGGGCTCGAGGTCGTGGTCTCATTGCACCAGAATGGAAACCTTTGGGGGACACTTTGGGAACCCGCGTACGTCCTTGCTCCCTTTGCACCAAAGGGGAAACTGCCCTGCCTGGCGTGCTGGTGCCTGCCTGTCCTTCCTTGCGTCATCCTTGACTCCTGAGGCCGGGTCCTGCATAGTGTCTCCGCCGCTCCGGAGGGGGCCTGAGGAGGACCATTCCTTGCTGGTCTTGTCGCTGTTCTCCCTCGCGAGCCTGGGGTCCTCGCGAGGGCCTTGCCTTGTGTGGGGTCTTGCCTGGCCGCGTTTGGTTGACGAGGTGGGCCATGCCCTGGGCCGCAGGCAGGCAGGTCTGGGTACCCCCGTTCCCAGAACGCTGACAGTAGCCCTTGGGCCCAAGGTGCGCCCGAGCTGGCTTCCGGGCGAAGCCTTGAGGTCGGCCCGAAGCGCCGCGGGCCCCAAACGCCTGCAAGCCAGGCTAGCGCGCGTCGTCCAGTTGATGTCGGGCATCCGACGTCTCTTCGGCCACCGTTCGAGTCGACAAAAGCCTGACTTCCAGCGCCGAGCCATTAATGCTTTCCTCTTCTGCGCTCCTACTCTTACCCCCAGATCCCCCGGCCTTAGCAGAGACCTCTCCAGATTCGGCGCCGCTCTGTCCACCTCCTCGCTGCGTCGGTCGCTGCGTCGGCCCCGAGATCTTCCTGATGGCTCCCGCTGGCAAGCCGAAGCCAGAGGCCCAGAGCTCAGCCTCCGCCTCCATCTCACCGGCGCTTTCGCAGTCCTCCATTGCCAAGGATGGAGACCTCGTCCCTGTGCTCCCGTCGACGGCGGACGAGACCAACGAGTGTGGGCGGACCTTGATATGGGGCGGCTCCTCATAGAAACGGCCCTCGTTCAGGTCGGTCTATCCTTTCTTCCTTCATAGCGTCTTCGCCGGGCTCATCCCGCCTTTTTCCGCATTCTTCACCGCCATCCTCGACCACTACGGGATTCAAGCCATTCATCTCCAGCCCAACTCCATCCTACTCTTGTCCGTCTTCGCCTTCTACTGTGAGGCTTTCGTGGGGGTGAAGCCTTCGGTGGCCCTCTTCCGGCATTTCTTCAGTTTGCGCGTGCATGACGGCGCTCAGTGGTCAGCGTGCGTCTCCTTCGTCGCGGTCCAGAGCGGTAACATGCTCTTAAAGGCTGGGAAGAAGGTGGAGAACTTCAGGCACCGCTGGGTCTTCATGGATCTCAAGAACTCCAACCCCCGCTTGGATCTGCCGAAGGGGTTGCCGTAGAAGACCTCCGCGTGGAGCTCCGCGAAGCTTTCCGACCCCCGGGCTAAGCCCGTCCTGGAGCGGATTTCTCGCGATATCAGTGCCAGGAAGCTGACTGGGGGGGATGATAGTGAAGGAGTTCTTGACGAAGCGCCTGGCGCTCCTCCAGTCTCATTCCAGGCCCCTGTGGGATTATCAGGGCAGCGGCAACAACCTCAGGCTTCGGTCCGCTCACATAACCCCCGAGGAACTAAACAGGGCTGTGACAATCCTGCTTAACGGCGACCCCGGTGATCTCCCGGAAGCCTACGCCCCGCTGTACCGCCGTGACGACGGAGCCGATTTGGTCGCCAAGATGCCTGTCTTTGAAGAACTGGGGCTCCCCCCAGCTGAGGGCATCGGCTCCCCGGTGATGGTGTCCTCCGGCGACAGCACGGGCGGGGAGGATTCAGAGAGGACAACAGATGATGATCCGGCGAGGGCGTGTCCCTGTCACAGAGCATGCTCTTGCGTGACCTTGATGACGACGACGATGCTGGTGAGGCTTCTGCTGCTGGCTCCCCACGTCCCGCCAAGGTCCTCGGGGGGCTGGGACCGGCCCCTCGTGCCACACGGTCCGCCTACCTAGAGATTCCTAGGAAGCACGGGGCAGAGTCTTCTCCGGCGTGCCCTGCCTCTGTCGGCAAGGCGGTTGGGGCACCGGCCTCGTCCCTGCCCGCATCGCAGCCCGCGGTCAAGGTGGACGAGGCCGGGGCCATGGCGGTAGGGGTGGGCGTTCGGTTCCCCCGAACCGAACGGTTCGGTGCTTCGGTGTTTTAGTTTTATCGGTTCCTAGAAAACGCCCACCGATCGGTCTCTGGCAATAGATGAAACCGAGCGTTCGGTGCCCCGATTGATCGGTTCGGTACTCGGTTTCTCACCGAACAGACCGAAAAGCTGGGGCCTGGCCGCGCTACCGCGCTACTTGTTTGGGCTGGCCGGATGGGATAGCTGCTACTGTACTTGTTTGTCTCGGCTGGGCTAAAAACTTTGGTTTGTGTGGGCTAGATAACACCACGTGTTATGTTCAAAGAAAAGAAAAAAGGTAACATGAGGTGAACAAGACAGCAGGCAGCAGCAAACAACACCTAGGTTCACTAAAAAAAGAAAGCAGACAAGCATCTAGTACACGTGGACGAGAATTAGGGAGGGAATCAGCGGACCAGCCGGCCAGGCCAGCCTATGGCACTGTTTCCCCATCAATTCAATTGATTTTCATTTGGCTGGCAGGACAGAGTCACATCGTACGAACGAAATGTAATTTATGAAGGACGCGTGACTAGTGCGCCTCGGTGCTTCGGTCAAATCGGTCCAGCGAGCATGCAGACCGAATTCACCGAAGTAAATTCGGTTTCTCAGAATCGCTAACCGAGCATAGTACCGAATAAATCGGTTTCGGTCACTTCGGCTTCGGTTCAGGTTAACTCGGTTCGGTCGTTCGGTTTTCGGGTTATATGCCCACCCTGACATGGCGGTCTCTCCAGCGGCCGCCCTTGTGGACAGTGCCCCTGCTCCCCGGCGTGGTGGTGCCCTTACTGAGAAAGGTGAGGGCATCCCCATCGTCACCGGAGCGGAGAGGAAGAGGAAGTGGGTCGACGTTGAAGAGTATGTAATCCGGCTCGGCCTTGGTCGCCTACTGGTAGCTTGAGTATTGATGATTTTCCTTTGCCTGGTAACTAGGAACGCCGCCGCGCTGAAGATGAGGAAGAAGAAGGCGGGCGTCAAGCCAAAGGCGTCTTTCGATGCACCGCCCGCTCCTGTCATGCCGCCGTCGCCCGACGTGGCGCCTGTGGGCGAGGGGGAGGAGGCTCGCGAGGCAGTCCTCCTGGTTACCGCCGCGGAGCCCCCCAAGCCCCCAATGCCTGTTGGCATGGTCACTCTTGCCCTTGGGGGCGCGTCGGTGCCGCTGTCCGGAGGGCCAGCCCCAGAGGGCCGGCCGCCCATCGATCCGTCTACAACCGCCTTGTCCGTGGTTGCTGCGCAGCCTCCGGAGCCTCCCGCTCCTCGTGCTGGTGTCTCCTGGGGGACGCCGTCTGCGACCGCGTAGGCGACTCCTCCGAAGGAGGCCTTGGCACCTTCGTCGCGCGGCCTCGACGTCCTGGACGGGGCCTTCACCGCTCTGGGTCAAGTCCGGGACGCCCTCGCGGGTTCCGACGATCGCCTCGCGAGTGGGCGCCTGGGGCTCCTTTCCGGGTGGCTCCGGGCCGACGCCTGTGTAGTGGCGGCCTGGGGGCAGGCCGAGGCTGCCGTGGCGAAGAGCGAGAAGGAGGCCGCGTCAGCCAAGGCAGCCCTCGAGGTGGCACTGACCGACGCAGCGTCTGCTGCAGGGCGTCGCGACGAGGCGGAGGCCCGCTTGAAGATTCTTCAGGAAGAGAACTCCGCGCTTGAGGAGCAACTGCGTCAGCAGGGGAGGCCTAAAAGACCTGCAAGGCCCAGCTTGCTGATCGGGACTCCGAGCTGTCCCAGGCAACGGTCGACCGTGCCGCAGCGCGAGAGCGCCTGGACGTGCGGGAAAGGGAGGTTGCCCTTGAAAAGGCCCGGCTCGAAACCATGGAAAAGGCACTAGCTGAGGCCGAGGAGAAGAAGACCGCGGAGCTCAGCGCCCTTCCTCTGGTCGAGCTCAGGCTTCGCCAAGCGCTCCACTCTCTCTGCCGCTAAGGGTTTACGGAACCCCTGGTGGCTCCGGAGAGCGGCTTCACGGAGCTTGCTTCGAAGTTCGTCGAGGCGCTGGAGGGCACCATTGCCAAGGTGGAGGGAGTCTTGGAGAGCGAGTGCCGCGACCTCTTTTCTGAGGCCGCGACGCGCGTCTTCAGCCACCTTCACCTTCGCGAGCCAGGGTTCGACTTCGACTCCGTGATCCGCCCGGTCGCACCTGGGGTCCGCACCAGTGCTACGGCGGCAGTGAAGGGTGCCGTGGAGGAGCTGGTGAAGAAGTTCACCCGCATCACCGTTCCTCCGCCTCTTGAAGCTGCAGGGGTTAGTGGTGAAGAAGACGACGCCAGCGATGTCGACGACGAGTCCCCCGCGGGCGGGACGAGTGGTAGCGGAGGCTCCTCCTGATTCCTCTTCCTTTGTTTCCTCCCTGCATCATTCATCGTGCCTCGCGGAGGCATTAAACTCGTTTGTGTTCGCGAAAACTTCTAATGCTTGTAATAACTGTTGAACTACATGATTGCTCTCTTCGCCTTGTTTCCTTCTTGCTTGATGTGATGCTCTGCGTCGGCAGGGCCCGGCCCCGCACATACATCAGCCGCCGTTGGGCCGTCCGGATCACCAAGGAAGGTTCCAAGGGGTGAGGGGCTACAGGGCCAGTGAGGCTCCCGAGTCGCGATGCTCAGGAGTCCCCCTTGACGTACGAGGAGCCCTCATGAAGGGAACATGGTGAAGATAGGGCTAATTTGGAAATTTCGAACACCTTGCGCTCTGCGTCGGTAGGGCCCAGCCCCGCGCATACCTCAGCCGCCGTTGGGCCGTCTGGATCACCAAGGACGGTTCCAAGGGGTGAGGGGCTACGTGGCCAGTGAGGCTCCTGAGTCGCGATGCTCAGGAGTCCCCCTTGACGTACGAGTTCCAGCGTCCTCCTTAACTTGGAAATTTTTGAACACCTTGCGCTCTGCGTCGGTAGGGCCCGGCCCCGCGCATACCTCAGCCGCCGTTAGGCCGTCCGGATCACCGAGGACGGTTCCAAGGGGTGAGGGGCTACGTGGCCAGTGAGGCTCCTGAGTCGCGATGCTCAGGAGTCCCCCTTGACGTACGAGATCCAGCGGCCTCCTTAACTTGGAAATTTTTGAACACCTTGCGCTCTTCGTCTGCAGGGCCCGACCCCGCGCATACCTCAGCCACCGTTGGGCCGTCCGGATCATCGAGGACGGTTCCAAGGGGTGAGGGGCTACGTGGCCAGTGAGGCTCCTGAGTCGCGATGCTCAGGAGTCCCCCTTGACGTATGGGCTCCGGCGTTCTCCTTAGGGGTTTGAGCGCTTCTGAGCTCTGCACCGGCAGGGCCCGGCCCTACGCATCCTCAGCTGCCGTTGGGCCGTCCGGATCACCGAGGATGGTTTCAAGGGGTGAGGGGCTACGTGGCCAGTTAGGCTCCTGAGTCGCGATGCTCAAGAGTCCCCCTTGACGTACGAGTGGCTCCCATACCTTTCCTTGCTGGCTTCTCCTGAGAGGGGCGCGTGAAGACCAGGTTTGGCAGACCTGGGGAGGTGGCGTCTACCAGGGGTGGCCTGGTAGTAGCCCCCATGCAGCCCCCTCATGCGTACATCCCAAGGGAACGCAGCGAGACGGGGCCGCGAGGGGCCTTCCTGAGGTTGGATGCAGCCGCTGGGGCGCCCTCAGTTGTTTATCCCCAGCACGGAGCGAAGGGCTTCCACATTACGTGGGCATAGTCATTGGTGGACCGTGTTGACCACCAGCACGGGGCTGTGGCTTCCACCTTGCATGGGCATAGCCATTGGAGGGTCGTGTTGACCGCCAGCATGGAGCTGTGGCTTCCACATTGCGTGGGCATAGCCATTGGAGGGTCGTGTTGACCGCCAGCACGGAGCTGTGGCTTCCACATTGCGTGGGAAGGAACCCCTCCGCGTCCTCGGGGGGCTCCGGGCGTGTACAACCCATTGAGTTCGTACGCATGGCTGGCATGGTAGAACTGGGAGGTGTATCTGGGAGCTCACGAGGGCGCTTTGGCCTCGCGAGGTCCCTACCTCAAAGGCGGTTTGTGCCTGGGTCTTCATGTAGATAGCGCCATCCGAGGTCCTGCAAATTTTGGAGAAGCCTGCACCAAACGTCCTCCCTAGGACCATCGCACGAGAGGGCCAAGCACCAGTGACCCCAGGAGGTGACGTGAACGGGGCTGGCCCGCCAGACAGAGCTCAGCCACTGGATTTATCAACGCTGCAGGGATGGACCTGAGCACAGACGCCGTGCCCAGTCCTCTCACGAGGCGGTCGAAGGTAGGATCATTCGGGTGTGGCAACATTCATGCCGGCAAAGTGCCGTGCAGGCAAAGGGGAAACGTTAGGAAACAGATCACATGCATGAGAAACTGCTGAAATATGCGTAAGTGCGGCGGCTGCAGGGGTACGCCCTGATCGCCCGAGGATAATGCGGTCCAGTAGGCGCCCTCAAACGGAATGAACCAAAAAGTTACTTGGCACAAAACAACAAAAAGTCACCTGGCGGCCATGCCGCTGAAGAGTCGAAGCTGCCGTCGTAGCCTGATCTTGTACCTCCACGAGCGCAGCCCTCACGGGCCCGTCGTTTCCCGGGGCTCGGGACCCGTGCTCGGTCCGGGCATCTCCTCCAACTCCTCGCCGCGCCACGCCAGGAAAGGTGCGAGCATGGCCCGGGCAAGGCGCTGGAACGTGATGCCAGCGTTTGCCAGGCCAAAGGGCATGCAGACGTAGTTGTGCGGGTAGACCCATCCGTGGTCGGCACGTGACGGCCAAAAGTGGCCCTGGAACGCGGCCCTGTTGATTGCGGGTGTGTTGATGCAGATGCGCGGCTGGTCGACTGGGCCGACGATGGCGGCTGCGATTGGCGGTGCAGGGCAGTCCCCGCCTCGCTCGGCATGTGCCTCCTGAAGCTCCTTGATCGCTTTGATGACAGACTCTTGCGAGCTCGGCGCCTCGCGCCATGCCCCTGGCTCTGGTAGTCGCGCTTCAAGACGCGCCTTCAGGTTGTGCCCGAACGCCTCCCTTGTCTCACCGGTCAAGCCGGGGGCCTCCTGGATGGAAGCCCCCGAGCCCGACCCAAGGGGGCGCCGAGCGCGCTTTCCTATGCGATGGAAGGTGGTGCCCCGTCCCTGGGTGCAGGGCCTGAGGCTCCGCCCTTGGAGGTCCCAGCCCCCTGGCGCTCTGCGGGGATGAGCTGCTTCTTCTTCTTGCGAGCGTCCTCCTCGTCGTCCGAGCGCTCGGCCGCAGCAGCGCGGTAGGCACGCTCGAGGGAGCAGACGGCATCCTTCTCATCGCAGGCGACAGTGATGACGCCGCCACTTCCTGGCATCTTGAGGATGTTGTAGCCATGATGAGTCGCCACCATAAACTTGGCGAGGGCGGGGTACCCAAGGATTGCGTTGTACGGGAGGTGGATGTGGGCGATGTCGAAGACGATGGTCTCGGTGCGGTAGTTCTTGCGTCCGCCGAAGGTGACGGGCAGGCATACTTGCCCAATGGGGACGGTGGACCCATCAGTGACTCCCGAGAAGGGCTTGGTCGGCATGAGCTGGTCGTACGGTACTTGGAGCGTCTTGAAGGTCTCGATGGAGAGGACGTTGAGCCCCGCTCCGCTGTCGATGAGGGTCTTGGTGACGAGGACGTTGCTGATGGTTGGAGTGCACAGCATGGGGAGCCTGCCAGCCATGGCCGAACGCCTGAGCTGATCCCTCGAGTCAAAGGTGATTGCAGTCTCGGACCACTTGAGGGGACGCATGGCCTCGGGCTTTGGGAGAGCCGCGTTCACCTCCCGTGCGAACTACTTGAAGACGCGGTTTGATGCTGGGGCTTGGGCGACGCCCAGGATACAGGCTACCGCCCTGACCTCCTGGAAGGCCCCAGCCCCATCGTCCTGCCTGTCCTCTTCCTTCCTTCTGGGTGGTGGCGGTAGTGGTGGTAGGCCGGCCTCACGAGGGCGAACCTCACGAGGTTGGCCACGGCATGACCCTTTCGGAGGGTCATCGCGCCAGCGGTCCTCCCAAGGCTGATCGCGCCAGCGGTCCTCCCGAGCCTGATCGCGCCAACGGTCCTCCTGAGGCTGGTCTCACCACCCCTGACGTGGTTCCCGGTTGTCCCAACGGCCTCCACCACGGCCTCCGCCGCATCCGAAGCCACGGTCTGTCCGTCCCGGGCGCTGGCCGAAGTGTTCGGCGCGGACCAGCCTGAGTTCCTGGCAGTCGGCGGTGTCGTGGTTGTTGGTGCCATGTGTTAGCACTCATTTTTGGCAGAAGGCGACTCAAGGCTGATGACTCGCCCCAGAGGGTGACCCGGTGTGACGATGACTCGGCTAGCGACGGCTCAAGGATCACTGCTGGAAAGGCGCCAATGTGAAGGAGATACAGCCGCCCAGAGAGGCAGGTTATCGGCTCAATGACTCAGTAACCCGGCTACAGAAATCAGCTCAAGGTCAAAGCTGGCTCATCATGGATTCAGCTTCACAGTACCGGCGGCTCTGACAAAGACGATGAGCCGCCGCTATCATAGTGAGCCGGCGTTAAAAGCTGGCAAGACCGGGACTCGGCAGATAACGATGACCCAGCACGAAGATGACTCGTAGTACGGCACTTAGCCGTGCCCAGAGCAGTGGTACCGTGCCCATCGAGACCCGGCAAGGCGGCTAACTATCAAAGCGGCGGGTTATGAAGCAAAGTGAACTGGCATCAACACAGAAGAGCTACGGGCGACTCAGGAAGCCGAGAGCAAAGGGCGATTCAGGAAGCCGAGAGCCACGGGCGACTCAGGAAGCCAAGAGCAAAGGGCGACTCAGAAAGCCGGCTCTATAAGCCGGCTCTATGGCTCAGGAGAAGGAAAGCTGACTGCGAGAAGCTAAGGATGGACTCAGAAGAACAAGGCCGACCCATGCTTTCGGCGGCTCACACTGTAAGCCGGCCCAACAGAGAGTCCGAGCCCAAGACGGCCTTGGCGGGTGCCTTACCTAGTTAAGGCTAGAAACCGACTCTGATTGTAACTTGTAATCCGTGTAGGAGTCTCTTACTTGCACGGGAAGTCCAGCCGCCTCATATATATGTGAGAGGTGATGGCCGATTAAATCAAGCAAACAATCGACATATCAATACAACCTACTTTTTACCTCTTAACCCTTGTTCATGCTTCCGTTATTCGGCGACTTAGCATAAGTTCATCGGATATCGACAACCGAGCCGGGGGCGAGCGAATCGACCCGGTTCAACCAATCGTCGCCGGCTTCCTCCGACGGGGTCCCTCCCGAAGAACTGGGGCGTCTGGTCCTAAAAGCACCGGCTTGCTGTCTTGCGTATCGCGCTGTGAGCCGGCCTCCCGCGGGGCTAGTTGCGGTGCATCACCCCCGGCCCTACGGGTACACGTTGACGTGTTCGTGTGCGAACACACTTTTTGGCGACTCCACTGGGGACGATTCGATCTAAAAATTGGACAGCAATGACCAATTCTAAGACCGACTCCGCTGATATCAGCACGGACAACATCATCAAACCGGCTCTTGAGGAGCTGTCAGAAACACAACGCCAAGGCTTGGTGGCTTGGGAGAAGAAGCGTGACGAGGAGTTCAAGGTGCTGCGGCAGAAGCAGGCTAAAGCAGATCGGGAGCTATATCTGGCGAGTCTCAAGAAGGATCGGCAAGGAGTCATGTCGCCGATCAAAGAGCCGGAATACGTACCTCTGAGCATCAAGATCAGCCAACCCGCCGTAAGCAATAGCCTCTTTACTCCTGAGCAATTAGCCGAAATCCAGTATTACGTTGGACAAAGCACAAATAGTATGTATGATCTAATGCTGGAACGTGATAAGGCCAAAGAAAACACGCCGCTAAGCCGGCCATCGGAGTTACAGCCGATGGGCCAGAATAGAGATAACCGACTTGTGCCTATGTTGCCAAGCCTGGCTCCCATCCAAAGCATGCCTTATTCGGCTAGACAGCCGGATCAAGCAGTACGTTTTGGGGATGAGCCGGTGCCGACTCAAAATTCGGCTCTCTGGGCACAAGCCGCCCCTGTGACCAACTCATCCACTGTGCCGGCTCAATCGCTCAACGTGGAAGATGTGATGGCCAAGTTAAGGAGTGAGTTGGACCTGATGGCTTATGATAGATTCGGGGTGACGTTAAAACCTAGAAATTATACTAAACCCTATCCTGAATATTTTGACTTACAGCCTTATCCCCCTGGTTACCGTGTTCCAGAATTTTCTAAGTTCAATGGGGTGGATAATAAATCAACATGGGAACATATTAGTCAGTATTTGGCTCAGCTAGGTGAAGCCAATCATGAGCATCATAAAGTTCGCTTGTTCTCATTATCTTTAACCGGCATTGCTTTTTCATGGTTTTCTGCTTTAGCTCCCAATTCCATACATACTTGGTTTCATTTAGAGCGGAAATTCATGAACACTTTTTTGCCGGAGAAATTGAGTTAAAATTGTCCCACCTTACATCGGTTAAGCAAAAGCATGACGAGTCGGTATCCGACTATGTTAAAAGATTTAGGAACACGAGAAACCGGTGCTATAGCTTAGCTATAACTGAAAGAGATATGGCCGACTTAGTACTTAATGGTTTACGATCCCACTTAAAGGAGAAACTAGAGGGGTATGAGTTCTTAAGTGTCGGCCAAGTGCAAGAGAAAAGCTCTGGTTCAAGAGCGCCGGGCCAACGAGTTGAAAGACTCACATCGGATGAGCCGGAGCCGGCTTAATACCATTGAGGGAAGTGCCGGCTCAGACGAGGAAACCGATATTTACGCTGCTGAGTTCGTTTGGCCGGGTAAGGCCAAACCTTATGTGTGTGATGATCTTAAGCCGGTTCGTAAGAATCAGGAAGATGAGTTTAAGTGCACTTTCGACGTAGGCAAGTGTGATAGAATATTTGATGCCTTGTTGAAAGATAAAATTATAAAGATTAATCATGTCATACCACCGCTTGAAGAGATAAGGCGGCGGGCTTATTGCAAATATCACCATTCTTTCTCTCATGCTACTAACGATTGCAATGTTTTTCGTCGATAGATCCAATCGGCCCTTAATGATGGACGATTGTGCTTTGCTAGCATGGCAATTGATCAATAGCCGTTCCCAATGAACGCGCTAGATCTGGAGGGAAACAAGGTACTTATTCGGCCAGAGACGGCCGGATCATCTAACAAAGCTAACGTTGTTGTTGGTGAGCCTAGGAACACGCAAGCCGGCAACATGGTCACTGGGAGGAAGGCGACTATAAGTCGGGAACCCGGCGGCAAGGAGGTTATTAAGATCACCATTGGCAATCCTACACTCGGGGGGCAACAGCAGGATGAGCCACCTAGATCACCGCAAAGGTTCATTAAGCCTAAAAGCCCAGAAGTCGGCCAGTGGCGGGTCAACGCGGATAATGCTACGTACAAACGCATTAAACCGACTTTCGACATGTTGATGAGCAAGTATGTCAGACAAGCCGGCTCAAGCACAAGCCGGCCCTATGGAAAGCGTTCAAAGTCACCAGCAGAGTTCAGTCGGTACGTTAAGCCGGCTGTAGCTAAGACGCCACCTCTGAAAAGCACTTTTGACAAGAGCCGGCTAGGGCCAGCAAGCCGGCTCAAGGAGTGCATGCCAAGTTCAGAGAAAGGGAAGGTGTGGCGTGTCAAGCCGCAAGGTGCAAGGGCTGGTGAGCCGGAAAGCATAACAAGCAGGACATTTGGCGGTTCACTTACCATTGGCAGCCAGATACTGAAGATGAAGGAACCGGTTACAGAACCGGTGAGAGGCAGACTGATACTTGTTATTGGGCCTAACGGCGCAGCGAATGACCATGAAGCTAGTTCCAGTCAGGTTAAGCCGCGAGACCCAAAATACACTCAACCAAGATGGTGCCATGCCGGGTTAACCAAGACGCAAAAGAGAAAACTACAAAGGCTGAGGAATCAAGAAAAGGCTGCAGAAGAGGCTGAACGGCTCAGAGATACAGGTTTTAACAAGGATCGCCCAATGATACATTCTCAAGTCTGGGTGCCTAAGCCGACGGAGCTCATAAATCAAGCACCCAGCGTACCAGTCTCTGCGCTGGAGAAGGGCAAAAAGCCGGTTGAAATACCGGCTGTTACTTATTCATCGTGGGCTGATGAGGTTGAAGCTGCGGACCTAGCAAGAGATAAGCCGGCAGCTGATGAGTCGGTAATGTCACAACTCACCTCAGAGGATTCAGCGGTGAATGAGTCAGCAATGACAGAACCAATGCTGAGAGAGCCGGTAATCATAGACTCAGCCATGGATGACCTGTCTGGCGAGTCAGCGGCTGACGAAGAGCTTCCAAGTCTCGAGACAGACGAGCCGCCAGTCCCAGGAGAGTCGGCCATTGATGACCCGCCAGGCGAGTCAGCAGATGATGAAGAGCTTCTGAACTATGAAGGAACGCCGACTCACATGAGCATGGACATCAACATGGTATACTATCTGCCTGATGAGTTTCGCGCTGTTGACAAGACCGGCTCAGTCGCCCAGATTAACTTTGGACCCAAGAACGTCACCTTCGAGAAGCTGGAGGAACCGGTTAAGCATCTCAAGCCTTTGTATATCAAAGGGCACATCAATGGGAAGCCGGTTACCAGGATGATGGTTGATGGCGGTGCTGTGGTTAATCTTATGCCTTATTCAGTCTTCAAAAAGTTACAACTTGATGATGATGATTTGATGAAGACGAACATGGTACTCAATGGGTTCGAAGGCGGAGAAGGAGTGGAAGCTAAAGGGGTTATCAGTCTAGAGCTTACAGTCGGAAGCAAGACCCTGGCTACTGCCTTCTTCGTTGCTGAGGTGCAAGGGAACTACAATGTGTTGCTAGGACGAGATTGGTTGCATGCAAACCAGTGCGTTCCATCTACTCTGCACCAACAGCTGGTTCAGTGGGTTGACGATGAACTAGAAGTCGTCCCTGCGGATAACTCGGCCTGCATTGCATTGGCCGAGTCATTAGTTGAGTGGCAACACTCCACTGCTACATGTCTCTCGGGGCGTGACTTGTCCGGGTTTGACTTCCTGAGTGCAACCCGGAATGGATTCGTGCCAGTATCTCTAAGGCCGGTTGGTGAAAACTGGCTCAGACTCAAGTGAATGGATAACAACGATGAGTGGCTCCAAAGCTGGCTTGACAAGTATCGGGCCAACAGGAACGATATGTTTGAGACTATTGAAGAACCTGGAGACTTAGACAAATTGGGGCAAGGCTTTACGTCGGCTGACCCACTTGAAGAGGTGGACCTTGGAGATGGCACGGTGCCAAGGCCGACGTTTGTAAGCCGGAATCTGGAAGCCGGCTATAAGCAAGAGTTAGTCGCCCTAATCAAAGAGTATGCAGACTGCTTCACGTGGGAGTATCATGAGATGCCCAGGTTAAGCCGCCAGCTCGTTGAGCATCGGTTGCCCATCAAAGCCGGCTTTAGACCGTATAAGCAGCCGGCTCGAAAGTTCAACCCACAGATATATGGCCGGGTCAAGGAAGAGATTGGCCGGCTTATAAAAGCTAAGTTCATCCGGCCCTGTAAGTATGCTGAATGGGTCTCAAACATTGTCCCAGTTGAGAAGAAGGGGTCAGGAAAGATAAGGGTATGCATAGACTTCAGAGATTTAAATCGGGCTACACCCAAAGACGAATATCCTATGCCAATAGCCGATATGCTTATCAACGAAGCCTCAGGACACAAGAGCATCAGCTTCTTGGACAGTAACGCAGGGTATAACCAGATATTCATGGCCAAAGAGGACTCGGCTAAGACGGCATTTCGCTGCCCCGGTTTTGTTGGTCTATTCGAGTGGGTAGTGATGACCTTTGGATTGAAGAACGCTGGTGCTACTTATCAAAGAGCGATGAACTTAATATTTCATGACCTTCTTGGGGTCATACTGGAAGTCTAGATTGACGACGTGGTAATTAAGTCGGACGGCGGGTTAGATCATTTGGCCGACTTACGACTTACGTTTGAAAGGATGAGGAAGTATGGGCTCAAGATGAATCCATTGAAGTGTGCCTTTGGCGTGTCAGCTGGAAAATTCTGGGTTTCATAATACATGAGCATGGCATAGAGGTTGACCCGGAAAAAGTTAGAGCTATTCAAAAGGTGCAGGCGCCGGCTTGCAAAAGAGACATGCAGAAGTTCCTCGGCAAGGTCAATTATTTGAGGCGGTTTATTGCTAACCTGTCTGGGAAAGTCGATGCATTTACTCAGATTCTTCGGCTTAAGAACGATGAGGAATTCACTTGGGGGGGCAGAACAGCAAGAGGCATTTGAAAGGATAAAGACGTGCTTATCAACTCCTCCGGTTCTGAAAGCGCCGGCTCACGGTCAGCCATGCCGGCTCTACATTGCTGCTGGAGAGAGGGTGATAGGAGCCTCCTTAACCCAAGAAGCCGAAGGGAAAGAGTATGTCATCACATACCTAAGCGGCCATTTGATAGACGCTGAGTCAAGATACAGCTTCGTGGAGAGATTATGCTTATCTCTCTATTATGCCTGCACTAAGCTACGCCACTACCTCTTATCTAGTGAGTGTAAGGTTGTTGGTCAGTCCGATGTTCTCAAGCACATGATTCAAAGGCCGATTCTCAGCGGGCGAATCGGCAAGTGGGCATATGGGTTAATTGAGTATGACTTGGCTTATGAACCTCTCAAATCTGTGAAAGGCCAGGTCGTAGCTGATTTTATAGTTGAGCATCGGATTGACCCGGAGCAAGAAGCCGGCTTACACGTTGTGTCGGCTAAGCCGTGGCGGCTCAATTTTGACGGCTCAGTTTGCAAGAATGGGCAAGGAGCCGGTGTTGCATACATCTCACCCCACGGTACTGTATTTGAAGCCTCCTGCCGGCTTAACTACTTTTGTACTAACAATCAAGACGAGTATGAAGCACTTCTATTCGGGCTCGAGCTTTTAGTCGATGCAGGAGTTTCTCATATCGAGGCATATGGTGATTCGTTGCTAGTTGTTCAACAAGTGGCAAAGGTGTTTCAGTGCAACGACGAATCACTCAACATGTACCTTGACAAATGCTTAGACGTCATAGCAGGCCTGGATTATTTTTCTATCTCTCACGTGTCTAGGCAGGATAATTGGCTCGCCAACGAGTTAGCACAACAGGCATCAGGCTATCATATCCACAGAGGCATGTTCTTCATAGTAGAAAAGCCGATGCTTATTGCCGCTAACTCAGAGAAGGCCGGCTCAGGTAAGTCGGCTGGCAAAGGGGAAGCCGGCTCAGGCGAGCCGGCTAACAAGGGAGACGCCGGCCCGGATAAGCCGGCTGATAGAGAAGAAGCCGGCTCAGATGAATCGGCTACTGAGGAAGGGGCAACCCGGATTTCTGACTGGAGAGCACCTATTGTGAGTTATCTGAAGAACCCAAGTCAGAAAACAGACAGAACCGTTCGGCGACTTGCTCTCAAGTATACACTGGATAATGGCGACTTATGCCGCCGAACGGTTGATGGTCTTCTGCTTAAGTGCTTAGACGAGGATCAAGCTAGAGTCGCCATGGGAGAGGTACATGATGGCTTATGTGGAACACATCAGTCGGCTCACAAGATGAAGTGGATGCTCCGGCGAGCCAGATTTTATTGGCCGACGATGATCAATGACTGCTTCAAGTACTACAAGGGGTGCGAAGCTTGCCAGAAGTTTGGGGATATCCAGCTAGTTCCGGCTT
Source organism: Elymus sibiricus (assembly GCA_039707655.1). Lineage (NCBI taxonomy): Eukaryota > Viridiplantae > Streptophyta > Magnoliopsida > Poales > Poaceae > Elymus > Elymus sibiricus. The sequence goes on along the minus strand of CM077669.1, from coordinate 388,987,437 downwards.
CCAAGCTCAATCCTATCATAAAACTGTGGCCCTTCCGGGGTTGGGCACTTGACTTTATCGGTATGATTCACCCGGCTTCATCAAAAGGGCATCGGTTTGTGTTGGTTGCCACAGATTATTTCACCAAGTGGTCTGAAGCAGTACCTCTCAGGAACATGACACACAAGGAGGTAATTCAATTCATTACTGAGCATATTGTTCACAGATTTGGTATTCCACAGACTCTCACCACGGATCAAGGAACTTCCTTCATGGCAAAGGAGGTTAAACAGTTTGCCGAATCACTTGGGATCAAGATGCTCAGTTCATCTCCGTATTATGCTCAGGCCAATGGATAGGCTGAGTCTAGCAATAAGATCTTGATCAAATTGATTAAGAAAAAGATCAAAGACCATCCAAGGCGGTGGCATGAGGTACTGTCCGAAGCATTATGGGCTCACCGGGTCTCAAGGCACGGGGCTACCAAGGTGACTCCTTTTGAGTTGGTATATGGGCAAGAGGCTGTCTTACCAGTTGAGGTGAATCTGGCCGCCTTAAGGTTTGCTAAGCAGAACGATTTGTCGGCTGAAGACTACTACGGCTTAATGATGGATAACCTAGACGATGTGGCTGACAAACGATTAAAGGCTCTAAGGGACATTGAGAAAGAGAAGTTGCGGGTGGCAAAGACTTACAACAAGAGAGTCCAGCTCAAGGATTTTCAAGTTGGCGACTTAGTGTGGAAAGTTATACTACCAGTCGGCTCCAGAAGCCGGAAATTTGGCAAGTGGTCACCAAGTTGGGAAGGACCGTTGCGGCTCGCCAGAATAACACCCGGTAACTCTTATCTGGTTGAGACTTTGGAGGGCGACTTACTACCTCGAGCTATCAACGGGAAATACTTAAAGAAGTTCCACCCAAGTGTGTGGCAATCCGCCTGAGATCATGCTAATGGCCGATGAGCATAAACATCGCCCTTAGACCACATGGCCGATGAACATAAGCATCGCCCTTAGTAAAAAATCCTACATGGAATATTTTCTACCACGCAAGCTCTGCTAGAAAACATGGGGGCATATGTTAGCACTCATTTTTGGCAGAAGGCGACTCAAGGCTGATGACTCGCCCCAGACGGTGACCCGGTGTGACGATGACTCGGCTAGCGACAGCTAAAGGATCACTGCTGGAAAGGCGCCAATGTGAAGGAGATACAGCCGCCCAGAGAGGCAGGTTATCGGCTCAATGACTCAGTAACCCGGCTACAGAAATCAGCTCAAGGTCAAAGCCGACTCATCATGGATTCAGCTTCACAGTACCGGCGGCTCTGACAAAGACGATGAGCCGCCGCTATCATAGTGAGCCGGCGTTAAAAGCTGGCAAGACCGGGACTCGGCAGATAACGATGACCCAGCACGAAGATGACTCGTAGTACGGCACTTAGCCATGCCCAGAGCAGTGGTACCGTGCCCATCGAGACCCGGCAAGGCGACTAACTAGCAAAGCGGCGGGTTATGAAGCAAAGTGACCTGGCATCAACACAGAAGAGCTACGGGCGACTCAGGAAGCCGAGAGCAACGGGCGATTCAGGAAGCCAAGAGCCATGGGCGACTCAGGAAGCCAAGAGCAAAGGGCGACTCAGAAAGCCGGCTCTATAAGCCGGCTCTATGGCTCAGGAGAAGGAAAGCTGGCTGCGAGAAGCTAAGGATGGACTCAGAAGAACAAGGCCGGCCCATGCTTTCGGCGGCTCACACTGTAAGCTGGCCCAACAGAGAGTCCGAGCCCAAGACGGCCCTGGCGGGTGCCTTACCTAGTTAAGGCTAGAAACCGACTCTGATTGTAACTTGTAATCCGTGTAGGAGTCTCTTACTTGCACGGGAAGTCCAGCCGCCTCATATATATGTGAGAGGTGATGGCCGATTGAATCAAGCAAACAATCGACATATCAATACAACCTACTTTTTACCTCTTAACCCTTGTTCATGCTTCCGTTATTCGGCGACTTAGCATAAGTTCATCGGATATCGACAACCGAGTCGGGGGCGAGCGAATCGACCCGGTTCAGCCAATCGTCGCCGGCTTCCTCTGACGGGGTCCCTCCCGAGGAACTGGGGCGTCTGGTCCTAAAAGCACCGGCTTGCTGTCTTGCGTATCGCGCTGTGAGCCGGCCTCCCGCGGGGCGAGTTGCGGTGCATCACCCCCGGCCCTGCGGGTACACGTTGACGTGTTCGTGTGCGAACACCATGGAAGATGCAGGTCGGTCTCCCTCCTACGGGGTGTTCCTCGCCTCGGCTTCGCTTCGCCTCAGATTCGGCCGCAAGCACCGCTGGGGCCTTGTGCTTCGCCTCCTTGGCCTTGGTCTTCTTTTCCTCTGGCTCTGTCGCCGGGGGTTCACAGAGTGACAGGCGACCTTCTTCGGCCTTGGCGCACCTGTTCGCCAGGTTGAACATCTCCAGGGCTGAGCACAGTTTGTCATTCATGGCGAGCTCCTCCTTCATCTTGAGGTCCGTGACGCCGTCGGTGAATGCGGAGATTATGGCCTTGTCCGACGCCTTCGGGACCTTGAGGTGCGTGGTTGTGAAGCGCTGTATGAACTTGTGCAGGGTCTCTCCCTCCTGCTACTTTACACGCCACAGGTTGTTCACGGTGAGTGCGCAGTCGCGGGTGCCTTGGAAGTTAGCGACGAAGTGCTTGCGCAGGTCGTCCCAGGAGCTGATGGACCCCTCCGGGAGGTTGAGGAGCCAGGAGAGCGCGCCGCCCTTGAGCGCCATGGGGAACCAGCACGCCATGACCTTGTCGTCCCCACCAGCCGCCCGGATGCTCAGAGAGTAGAGCTGTAGGAACTCGGCGGGATCCGGGGTGCCGTCATAGCGAGGGGGTAGCTTGGGCTTGAACTTGCAGGGCCACGTGGTTGGGTGGAGCTCCGGGGCGATGGCGAGGCACCCCACCGGTTCGACGGGCGCCGCGTGCGTGGGAGGGGCCCGGTCTTGACGCTCCCGAGGGGCCGCCTCGAGTGGTGCCCAGTCGCGACGCTGGTTCGGCAGCGCGGGGATCGCACGCGTGTCGACACGCGGTCGGGGTACCACCTGGCAGTTTACTTCGTCTCTTGCCCTTCCTCGTGGTTCGCGGGGCTGGTCGCGTGGGCGCGCTTCACGGCTGGACACATCAATAACATGTATATCATATATACCTTGTTTGTTGTTGGCCGCCTTCTTGTCAGCCAAATACTTGGGGCCGTTCCGCTTCCAGTGACCAGTTCCCTTGCAATGAAAGCACTCAGTTTCTGGCTTGGGTCCAACCTTGGGTTTCTTCACGGGAGGGGCAACTGCTTTGCCACTCTTCTTGGAGTTACCCTTCTTACCCTTGCCATTCTTCTTGAAACTAGTGGTTTTATTGACCATCAACGCTTGATGCTCCTTCTGAATCTCAGACTCAGCGACTTTCAACATCGCAAACAGCTCGGCGACTGACTTGTTCATCCCATGCATGTTATAGTTCAACACGAAGCTCTTGTAGCTAGGTGGAAATGATTGAAGAACTCTGTCAGTGATCGCCTCTGCTGGAAGGGGCATCCCCAATTCAGCCAGACGGGTGGAATACCCAGACATTTTGAGTATGTGTTCACTGACAGACCCGTTCTCCTCCATCTTGCAGGCATAGAACTTATCGGAGGTCTCATACCTCTCGATCCGGGCATTCTTCTGAAAGATAAACTTCAACTCTAGGAACATATCATATGCTCCATGACGTTCAAAACGTCTTTGAAGTCCCGGTTCTAAGCCATACAACATTGCACATTGAACCATTGAGTAATCATTAGAACGAGCGTGCCAGGCGGTCACAACGTCTGGAGACTCAACTGGAGCGGGTGGTTCACCAAGCGGTGCATCAAGGACATAACCCTTTTGGGAAGCCGTAAGGATAATCCTCAGATTACGGGCCCAGTCCACAAAGTTACTTCCATCATGTTTCAACTTAGCTTTCTCTAGGAACACATTAAAATTCAGGGGTGCTACTGCGCGAGCCATTGATCTACAACATAAGTTTTGCAAAGACAACTTAGACTATTGTTCAAGATAATGAGTTTAGTTAATCATATTACTTAAAAACTCCCACTCAAATTGACATCCCTCTGATCATTCGAGTGTCACATGATCCAAATTCATCAACTCAAGTCCTATCATCACGTCAGTTGAGGTGGTTTCAATGGTGAACATCTTCATGTTGATCATATCTACTATATGACTCATGTTCGACCTTTCGGTCTCTTGTGTTCTGAGGCCATGTCTGTACATGCTAGGCTCGTCAAGTTTAACCCGAGTGTTCCGCACGTGCAACACTGTCTTGCACCCGTTGTATGCGAACATAGAGTCTATCACAACCGATCATCACGTGGTGTCTCGAAACGACTAACTTTCGCAACGGTGCACACTCGGGGAGAACACAATTTATCTTGAAATTTAAGTGAGGGGTCACCTTACAATGCTACCGTCGTCCTAAGCAAAATAAGATGCATAAAAGGATTAACATAACATGCAAATCATAAATGACATGATATGGCCATGAACTTGTGCTTTTGATCTCCATCTCCAAAGCACCGGCATGATCTCCATCGTCATCGGCATGACACCATGATCTCCATCAACGTGTCGCCATGAGGTTGTCGCACCGACTGTTGCTTCCATGACTATTGCTAACTCATAGCGCTAAAGTAAAGCAAAACGGCGAAAATAATTAAAGACAACCCTATGGCTCCTGCCGGTTGCCGTACTCATCGACATGAAAGTCGTGATATTCTATACAATACATGATCATCTCATACATCACATATATCTCATCATGTAATTGGCCATATCACATCACAACATACCCTGCAAAAACAAGTTAGACGTCCTCTAATTGTTGTTGCATGTTTTACGTGGCTGCTACGGGTATCTAGCAAGAACACTTCTTCCCTACGCAAAAACCACAATGGTGATACACAAATTGCTATTCAACAATCTCAATGACCGCCTTTGTCAAATCCGATACAACTAAAGTGGGAGAAACAGACACCCGCCAGCCATGTTTATGCAACGAAGTTACATGTCAGGTGATGGAACCGGTCTCTCGTAAGCGTACGAGTAATGTTGGTCCGGGCCGCTTCATCCCACAAAACCGCCGAATCAAGAAAAGACCAAGGAAGGAAGCAATTTGAATATCAACGCCCATAAACTCCTTTGTCTTCTACTCGTGATCTCATCTACACATAGACCTAGCTCATGATGTCACTGTTGGGAAAGGTTGCATGGGAAACAAAAAATTTCCTACGCACACGCAAGATCTATCCATGGTGATGAGCATCTACGAGAGGGAGAGTGGATCTACATACCCTTGTAGATCGCTAAGCTGGAAGCGTTAAGAAACGCGGTTAATGTAGTCGAACGTCTTCGCGATCCAAATCGCCGAGCGTCCCGCGATCCAATCACGATCTAGTACCGAACGGATGGCACCTCCGCGTTTAGCACACGTACAGCACGATGACGATCTCCGCCTTCTTGATCCAGGAAGAGGGAGCGGAGAGGTAGATGAGTTCTCCGGCAGCGCGACGGCGCAGCACTGGTGGTGGTGGAACTATTCCAGCAGGGCTTCGCCTAAGCACTGTTGAAAACTAGAGGAATCAATCTATCGGGAGAGAGGGATGCACTATGGCCTTTTGGGTTGAAGTGCTTTTGCCCTCTCTCCCTCTAGTATATATAGGAGGGAGGGGAGAGGCTGTCCGGCCGAAGCCTCCTCCTAGGAGTCGGCCGCAAGGAGGAGGAGGTGGAGGAGTCCACCTCCAATCCTACTCCTAGTAGGATTCCTTCCCTTCCCCCACTTGGACTTTCCTTTCCCTCAATTCAGCCGCATAGGCCTTCTTGGGCCGGCCGCACAGCCCACCAGGGGCTGGTGCGCCACCCTCAGGTCCATGTGACCCACTTGGGGTGTGGTGGGCCCACTTGGTGGACCCCCGGAACCCATTCGTCACTCCCGGTACACTGCAAGAAATGCCCGAAACTTTTCCGGAGTTCGAACACCACTTTCCTATATATCAATCTTTACCTCCGGACCATTCCGGAGCTCCTCGTGATGTCCGAGATCTCATCCGTGACTCCGAACAACCTTCAGTCACCATCATACATAAGTCAACTATACCGAAACGTCACCGAACCTTAAGTGTGCAGACCCTGCGGGTTCGAGAACTATGTATACATGACCGAGACACTTCTATGGCCAATAACCAATAGCGGGACCTGGATGCCCATATTGGTTCCCACATATTCTATGAAGATCTTTATCGGTTGAACTTCTATGTCAAGGATTCAGTTAATCCTGTACGCTGTTCCCTTTGTTCTTCGGTATGTTACTTGCCCGAGATTCGATCGTCGGTATCTCTATACCTAGTTCAATCTCGTTACCGGCAAGTCTCTTTACTCATTCCGTAATACAAGATCCCATGGCTAACACTTTAGTCACATTGCTTGCAAGGCTTGTTGTGATGTTGTATTACTGAGTGGGCCCTGAGATACCTCTCCGTTTCACGGAGTATCAAATCCCAGTCTCGATCCATGCCCACTCAACAGACACCCTCGGAGATACCTGTAGAGCATCTTTATAGTCACCCAGTTACGTTGTGACGTTTGATACACACAAGGTACTCCTCCGGTGTCAGTGAGTTGCATGATCTCATGGTCATAGGAACAGATACTTGACATGCAGAAAGCTATAGCAATAAACTGACATGATCATATGCTACGTTCATAGTTTGGGTCTTGTCCATCACATCATTCTCCTAATGATGTGATCCTGTTATCAAATGACATCTCATGTCTATGGCTAGGAAACCTTGACCATCTTTGATCAACGAGCTAGTCTACTAGAGGCATACTAGGGACACAGTGTTGTCTATGTATCCACACATGTATCAGTGTTTCCAATTAATACAATTATAGCATTGATAATAAACGATTATCATGAACAAGGAAATATAATAATAACTACTTTTATTATTGCCTCTAGGGCATATTTATAACAGTCTCCCACTTGCACTAGAGTCAATAATCTTGCTCACATCACTATGTGATTTACATTGTAATGAATCTAACACTCATACAGTTCTGGTGTTGATCATGTTTAGCCCTTGGAAGAGGTTTAGTCATCGGATCTGCAACATTCAGATCCGTGTGTAGTTTGCAAATATTTATGTTGTCCTCCTTGATGTAATCGCGGATGGAATTGAAACGCCGCTTTATGTGTCTGGTCCTCTTGTGAAACCTTGGTTCCTTGGCTAGAGCAATGGCACCAGTGTTATCACAGAACAGAGTCATTGGGTTTAGTGCACTAGGCACTACTCCAAGATCTGTCATGAACTCCTTCTCGCCGCCTCCGAGGCAGCGATGTACTCCGCTTCGGATGTAGAATCAGCTACCACGCTTTGCTTGGAACTGCACCATCTTACCACACCCCCATTGAGAATAAATACATATCCGGTTTGAGACTTAGATTCATCCAGATCAGTGTCAAAGCTTGCATCGACGTAACCCTTTACGATGAGCTCTTGATCACCTCCATAAACGAGAAACATGTCCTTAGTCCTTTTCAGGAAATTCAGGATATTCTTGACCGTCGTCCAGTGTTCCATTCCTAGATTACTTTGAAACCTTCCGGTCATACTTATGGCAAGGCTGACATCGGGTCTTGTCCACAACATTGGATACATGATAGAGCCTATGGCTGAAGCATAGGGGACGACACTCATCTTTTCTCTATCTTCTGCAGTCACTGGGCATTGAGTCTTACTCAACTTCAGATCTTGCAACACAGGCAAGAACCCCTTCTTGGACTGATCCATTTTGAACTTCTTCAAAACATTGTCAAGGTATGTGCTCTGTGAAAGTCCTATTAAGCCTCTCGATCTATCTCTATAGATCTTGATGCCTAATATGAAAGCAGCTTCTCCTAGGTCCTTCATTGAAAAACTTTTGTTCAAATATTCCTTCACGCTTTCCAACATTTCTATATTTTATCCAATCAGCAATATGTCATCCACATATAATATTAGAAATGCTATAGAGCTCCCACTCACTTTCTTGTAAATACAAGCTTCTCCGTAAACTTGTATAAACCCGAACGCTTTGATCACCTCATCAAAGCGAAGATTCCAACTCCGAGATGCTTGCACCAGTCCATAAATGGATCGCTGGAGTTTGCAAACTTTGTCAGCATTCTCTGGATCGACAAAACCTTCTGGTTGCATCATATACAACTCTTCCTTAAGGAAACCGTTAAGGAACGCTGTTTTGACATCCATCTGCCAAATTTCATAATCGAAAAAGGCAGCTATTGCTAACATGATTCTGAAGGACTTAAGCGTCGCTACGGGTTAGAAGGTCTCATCGTAGTCAACTCCTTGAACTTGTGAAAAACCCTTTGCCACAAGTCGAGCTTTATAGACGGTGACATTACCGTCCGCGTCCATCTTCCTCTTAAAGATCCATTTGTTCTGAATGTCCTTACGCCCTTCAGGTAATACTTCCAACGCCCATACTTTGTTTTCATACATGGATCCCATCTCGGATTTCATGGCCTCTAACCATTTCTCAGAATTCGGGCCCATCATCGCTTCTCCATAGCTCGTAGGCTCATCGTTGTCCAACAACATGACCTCTAAGACAGGGTTGCCGTACCACTCTGGAGCAGTACGCGTCCTTGTCGACCTACGAGGTTCGATAGCAATTTGATCCGAAGCTTCATGATCATCATCACTAACTTCCTCTTCAACCGATGTAGGCTCCACAGAAACATCTTTCTGCGCTGCGCTACTCTCAGGTCGAAGTAAAGGTTCAACAACCTCATCAAGTTCTATCTTCCTCCCACTCAATTCTTTCGAGAGAAACTCTTTCTCAAGAAATGTTCCGTTTTTAGCGACAAACACTTTGCCTTCGGATCTGAGATAGAAGGTATACCCAACTGTCTCTTTTGGGTATCCTATGAAGACGCATTTCTCCGATTTGGGTTCCAGCTTTTCAGGCTGATGCTTTTTGACATAAGCATCACATCCCCAAACTTTAAGAAACGACAACTTTGGCTTCTTGCCAAACCACAGTTCATATGGCGTCGTCTCAATGGATTTCGATGGTGCCCTATTTAAAGTGAATGCAGTTGTCTCTAATGCATAACCTCAAAACGATAGTGGCAAATCGGCAAGAGATATCATAGATCGCACCATATCCAATAAGGTTCGATTATGACGTTCGGACACACCATTACGCTATGGTGTTCCAGGCGGTGTCAATTGTGAAACAATTCCACACTATCTTAAGTGACTGCCAAACTCATAACTCAGATATTCTCCTCCTCGATCAGATTGTAGGAATTTAATCTTCTTGTTACGATGATTCTCAACTTCACTCTGAAATTGCTTGAACTTTTCAAATGTTTCAGACTTGTGTTTCATTAAGTAAATATACCCATATCTACTTAAGTCATCAGTGAAGGTAAGAAAGTAATGATAACCACCGCGCGCCTCAATGCTCATCGGACTGCACACATCAGTATGTATGATTTCCAACAAGTCACTTGCCCGTTCCACAGTACCAGAGAATGGGGTTTTAGTCATCTTGCCCATGAGGCATGGTTCACATGTGTCAAGTGATTCAAAATCACGTGACTCCAAAAGTCCATCAGCATGGAGCTTCTTCATGTGTTTTACACCAATATGACCTAAACGGCAGTGCAACAAGAAAGTGGTATTATCATTAGCGATTCTACATCTTTTGGCATCAATGTTATGAACATGTGTATCATCACTATCGAGATTCAATAAGAATAAACCCCTCACATTGGGTGCATGACCATAAAAGATATTACTCATATAAATAGAACAACCATTATTCTCTGATTTAAATGAGTAACCGTCTCGCAATAAACAAGATCCAGATATAATGTTCATGCTTAACGCAGGCACTAAATAACAATTATTCAGGTTCATCAGTAATCCCGATGGTAATCAAAGAGCGAGCGTGCCGACGGCGATCACATCAACCTTGGAACCATTTCCCACACGCATCGTCACTTCGTCCTTTGCTAGCCTCCGTCTATTCCGCAGTTCCTGTTTTGAGTTGCAAATGTGAGCTACCGCACCGGTATCAAATACCCAGGCACTACAACGATAGTTGGTAAGGTACACATCAATAACATGTATATCATATATACCTTGTTTGTTGTTGGCCGCCTTCTTGTCAGCCAAATACTTAGGGCAGTTCCGCTTCCAGTGACCAGTTCCCTTGCAATGAAAGCACTCAGTTTCTGGCTTGGGTCCAACCTTAGGTTTCTTCATGGGAGGGGCTACTGCTTTGCCACTCTTCTTGGAGTTACCCTTCTTACCCTTGCCATTTTTCTTGAAACTAGTGGTTTTTTTGACCATCAACACTTGATGCTCCTTCTGAATCTCAGACTCGGCGACTTTCAACATCGCAAATAGCTCGGCGACTGACTTGTTCATCCCATGCATGTTATAGTTCAACACGAAGCTCTTGTAGCTAGGTGGAAAAGATTGAAGAACTCTGTCAGTGATCGCCTCTGCTGGAAGGGGCATCCCCAATTCAGCCAGACGGGTGGAATACCCAGACATTTTGAGTATGTGTTCACTGACAGACCCGTTCTCCTCCATCTTGCAGGCATAGAACTTATCAGAGGTCTCATACCTCTCGATCCGGGCATTCTTCTGAAAGATAAACTTCAACTCTAGGAACATATCATATGCTCCATGACGTTCAAAACGTCTTTGAAGTCCCGGTTCTAAGCCATACAACATTGCACATTGAACCATTGAGTAATCATTAGAACGAGCATGCCAGGCGGTCACAACGTCTGGAGACTCAACTGGAGCGGGTGGTTCACCAAGCGGTGCATCAAGGAAATAACCCTTTTGGGAAGCCGTAAGGATAATCCTCAGATTACGGGCCCAGTCCACAAAGTTACTTCCATCATCTTTCAACTTAGCTTTCTCTCGGAACACATTAAAATTCAGGGGTGCTACTGCGCGAGCCATTGATCTACAACATAAATTTTGCAAAGACAACTTAGACTATTGTTCAAGATAGTGAGTTTAGTTAATCATATTACTTAAAAACTCCCACTCAAATTGACATCCCTCTGATCATTCGAGTGTCACATGATCCAAATTCACCAACTCAAGTCCTATCATCACGTCAGTTGAGGTGGTTTCAATGGTGAACATCTTCATGTTGATCATATCTACTATATGACTCATGTTCGACCTTTCGGTCTCTTGTGTTCTGAGGCCATGTCTGTACATGCTAGGCTCGTCAAGTTTAACCCGAGTGTTCCGCACGTGCAACACTGTCTTGCACCCGTTGTATGCGAACGTAGAGTCTATCACACCCGATCATCACGTGGTGTCTCGAAACAACGAACTTTCGCAATGGTGCACACTCGGGGAGAGCACAATTTATCTTGAAATTTAAGTGAGGGGTCACCTTATAATGCTACCGTCGTCCTAAGCAAAATAAGATGCATAAAAGGATTAACATCACATGAAATTCATAAATGACATGATATGGCCATGAACTTGTGCTTTTGATCTCCATCTCCAAAGCACCGGCATGATCTCCATCGTCATCGGCATGACACCATGATCTCCATCAACGTGTCGCCATAAGGTTGACACGCCGACTGTTGCTTCCATGACTATTGCTAACTCATAGCGATAAAGTAAAGCAAAACGGCGAAAATAATTAAAGACAACCCTATGGCTCCTGCCGGTTGCCGTACTCATCGACATGCAAGTCATGATATTCTATACAATACATGATCATCTCATACATCACATATATCTCATCATGTAATTGGCCATATCACATCACAACATACCCTGCAAAAACAAGTTAGACGTCCTCTAATTGTTGTTGCATGTTTTACGTGGCTGCTACGGGTATCTAGCAAGAACTATTCTTACCTACGCAAAAACCACAACGGTGATACACAAATTGCTATTCAACCTTCTCAAGGACCGCCTTTGTCAAATCCGATCCAACTAAAGTCGGAGAAACAGACACCCGCCAGCCATCTTTATGCAACGAAGTTACATGTCAGGTGATGGAACCGGTCTCTCGTAAGCGTACGAGTAATGTTGGTCCGGGCCGCTTCATCCCACAAAACCGTCAAATCAAGAAAAGACCAAGGGAGGAAGCAATTTGAATATCAACGCCCACAAACTCCTTTGTGTTCTACTTGTGATCTCATCTACACATAGAACTAGCTCATGATGCCACTATTGGGAAAGGTTGCATGGGAAACAAAAATTTTCCTACGCACACGCAAGATCTATCCATGGTGATGAGCATCTACGAGAGGGAGAGTGAATCTACATACCCTTGTAGATCGCTAAGAGGGAAGCGTTAAGAAACACGATTAATGTAGTCGAACGTCTTCGTGATCCAAATCGCCGAGCGTCCCGCGATCCAATCACGATCTAGTACCGAACGTACGGCACCTCCGCATTCAGCACACGTACAGCACGATGACGATCTCCGCCTTCTTGATCCAGCAAGAGGGAGCAGAGAGGTAGATGAGTTCTCCAGCAGCGCGACGGTTCGGCGGCGGTGGTGGTGGAACTATTCCAGCAGGGCTTCGCCTAAGCACTGCTGAAAACTAGAGGAATCAATCTATCGGGAGAGAGGGCTGCACTATGGCCTTTTGGGTTGAAGTGCTTTTGCCCTCTCTCCCTCTAGTATATATAGGAGGGAGGGGAGGGGTGGCCGGCCGAAGGCTCCTCCTAGGAGTCGGCCGCAAGGAGGAGGAGGTGGAGGAGTCCACCTCCAATCCTACTCCTAGTAGGATTCCTTCCCTTCCCCCACTTGGACTTTCCTTTCCCTCAATTCAGCCACATAGGCCTTATTGGGCCGGCCGCCCAGCCCACCAGGGGCTGGTGCGCCACCCTCGGGTCCATGTGACCCACTTGGGGTGTGGTGGGCCCACTTGGTGGACCCCCGGAACCCATTCGTCACTCCCGGTACACTGCCGGAAATGCCTGAAACTTTTCCCGAGTTCAAACACCACTTTCCTATATATCAATCTTTACCTCCGGACCATTCCGAAGCTCCTCGTGACGTTCGGGATCTCATCCGGGACTCCGAGCAACCTTCGGTCACCAACATACATAACTCAACTATACTGAAACGTCACCGAACCTTAAGTGTGCAGACCCTGCGGGTTCGAGAACTATGTAGACATGACCGAGACACTTCTACGGTCAATAACCAATAGCGGGACCTGGATGCCCATATTGGTTCCAACATATTCTACGAAGATCTTTGTCGGTTGAACCTCTATGTCAAGGATTCAGTTAATCTCGTATGCTGTTCCCTTTGTTCTTCGGTATGTTACTTGCCCGAGATTAGATCGTCGGTATCTCTATACCTAGTTCAATCTCGTTACCGGCAAGTCTCTTTACTCATTCCGTAATACAAGATCCTGTGGCTAACACTTTAGTCACATTGCTTGCAAGGCTTGTTGTGATGTTGTATTACTGAGTGGGCCCTGAGATACCTCTCCGTCACATGGAGTAACAAATCCCAGTCTCGATCCATGCTCACTCAACAGACACCCTCGGAGATACCTGTAGAGCATCTTTATAGTCACCCAGTTACATTGTGACGTTTGATACACACAAGGTACTCCTCCGGTGTCAGTGAGTTGCATGATCTCATGGTCATAGGAACAGATACTTGACATGCAGAAAGCTATAGCAATAAACTGACATGATCATATGCTACGTTCATAGTTTGGGTCTTGTCCATCACATCATTCTCCTAATGATGTGATCCTGTTATCAAATGACATCTCATGTCTATGGCTAGGAAACCTTGACCATCTTTGATCAACAAGCTAGTCTACTAGAGGCATACTAGGGACACAGTGTTGTCTATGTATCCACACATGTATCAGTGTTTCCAATTAATACAATTATAGCATGGATAATAAACGATTATCGTGAACAAGGAAATATAATAATAACTACTTTTATTATTGCCTCTAGGGCATATTTCCAACACTAAGGCAATCGAAAGAGTGAACCGGTACTTGACTACCATGTCTATACCCGACGCGAATAGCGTAGCTACATTGAACGTCATCGCCAAAACTGAGCCATGGGTACATGCTAAGCATGTGACACAATGCTTCTTCATAACTGACCCGAGCAATCCGAGCCGTGTTGTCGTGAGGAGAGGCAAAAGGAGCATCGTCGGAATGGACGGGGTCGCTAACGAGGAAGACTACGACCAGTACGGCGACCCGATGAGGGAAGATGACGATGACGATGAAGCATATGTCAAAAGAAGAAGCAAGACTACATTACCTAAGAAAAATCGCACTCCATGGAAAAGGAAAAGTCATAACGAGGGGCTCAATTACTCGGCAGCGAACAAGAAAGGAAAGAAGCTCACTCAGAAACAAAAACGTCGACGCTGAGAAACCATCATTTATATATATGTTCCTATTTTGTATACGCACTTAACCGTTATCGATCAAATGATATAATATATATATATATACATATATATATATATATATATATATCCTTACTTATATATTGTATCTCATCCCCTTCCCATCATCATGCATATCGATATATAGGTCGTATTTTGGAGGAGAAAAAGAAAAACTAAACCAAAAAGGAAAGAAAATAAAATGAAAAACAAATAGAAAAAGGAGAAAGGAAAAAAAAGAAAATGTAAAGAAAAAAAAAGAAAAAAAGGAAGGTAATAGCAATAGCGCGGGATGGGACCAGCGCTATAGCTATCAGTAAGTAGCAGTAGCGCTGGTCCCCAACCAATGCTATAGCTACGTTTGACTTAGCCCCCAGCAGGTTTCCCCAATTCCCCATTCTTCTTCTCCGTCGACACCATCGCCGTCTCTCGCCTCCCTCGACGCCTTCATCGTCTCTTTCCTCCCACACCACCCCTGCCGCCCTCGACGCCCCCGGAGCGATCGGAGCCGCGCGCCCTCGACGCCACCGGAGCCGCGCGCCCCTTGCCGGCCCTGCTGCCCTCGACGCCACCGGAGCTGCGTGCCCTCGCCGCCCCTGCCTCCCTTGATGCCACCGGAGCCGCTCGCCCTCGTTGCCCTGCCTCCCTCCCCGCCCCTGCCTCCCTCGACGCCCCTGCCTCCCTCGACAGCCGAGCACCCTCTCTGTAAGCCCCCCACCCTCCTCTCTGTTATAACTAGCTAGGTCAACTAGTTTAATTAGGTTAACTAGGTTAATTAGGTTAACTAGCTAGGTTAGCTAGGTTAACTAGGTTAATTAGGGTTAGCTTGGTTAACTAGGTTAGCTAGGTTAACTAGTTTAATTAGGCTTTTAACAGAGAATAAGCTTGCTGTGGACAGAAGAAAAAAATTCATTTTAGAGCAAAATTTTAGTTTAGAGAAAAAATTCAATATAGAAATAAGCTTGCTGTGAACAAAATGAAGAAAATGTTAAATAGATGTTTTTTAGTTAGGGCAGTAGGGTTTAACTAGGGCATTTGTATTAGTAGATGTTAATTAGGTCATTATAGAGCACTAGAGTAAACTGAATTTTGTTCTATTAGTAGTTAACTGAATTTTCTTCTAGACTTAGTTTTTGAATTAGCTTGTGAATTTTGGACATGTATATTTGGACATGTGGTAGCTCGTGTATATTTGGACATGTGTTGCAGTGTCGAAGATGGATATTTGAACATTGTTTGCAGGGAATGATTCCGACTAGCCTATGTTTTGCCGGAATGTTGATTCATTTCTGTTACAGTGAATTTCAGGCGCTTGATATGTCCACTTATTAGCAAAGGTCATGCCGAAATTTTCCATGAATTTCGGCATGACTTGTGCTAGAAACTAGGACATATCATCGAGTGCCCGGGATTTGCCTCAACGGGAATGAATCAACATTCCGGCAAAACATAGGCCTTTTTTTGTGTCATTATTCATTTTATTCGATCTAGAATTAATTGACTAGACTTAAGCGTAGGAAACATGGCTAACAACGATGAAGGAGGGGGTTCTGGTAATTGCAATGTCTATGAGGCGACAAACAACTATTTTAACTATCTGGATGAGCAACGGTTGCCGTACCCCCCTATCACATCCGAGGGTTGCACCGACACCGACACCGGCGCCGAGACCGACACCGATGCTAGCAAATTAGCCAGTACAGAACCGCAACCGAAGAGGATACGACGCCCAAACCAGCTCAGCACTACTAGACTGGTGGTCACGGAGGTGGAACCTGGCAATTTCGAGCCAAAAGAGCCTGAGGAAGCGCGCATGTGCTACGGCAATCAAATAAGTTGCATCCTACGGGAAACCGCCACCATCAACGACGAAAAATTAAGGAAGATACCAAATATGGAGCACTTCCTCCTAACGAAGCTGCACCGGAGTTTCTTGTTCCCGGGCCGGAATGAAACCAAATATCCTAAACCGTGGCTAGACCCAGCAATGAAGAAGATAAACAACAAAGCCATGGGCAAGTTTAGCAACGCGTTTGTCGGATTTCGGGCTCCGCAAAACCCTAAGGAATTCGAACCCAGGGGCGTGTGCGAAGATTCCCCAACAGCTTCGCCCCTTCCAAGCTCACAACACGATAACCCCGCTCGATGGCGAGGAAGAAGATAGCACACAAGAGTTTACCCAGGTTCGGGCCGCCGCGAGGCGTAAAACCCTACTCCTGCCTTTGGTGGATTGCCTCACGAGGAGGTTTGTGGATGAACTAGTAGAGAGGTGTGCTGCCTTGCAGATGTGTTTGCGGGGTGGTTGTTTCGTGTCGTTCTGCCGGGCTACCTAGCCTCTATTTATAACGGCCTGGGTCCTCTTCCCTTATCGCAATGGCGGGAAGGGATCCTACAACGGCCAAATTTGAAAGAGGACAGGGAGTACACCCTATCCTGACGAAAGGTGGTCTCCGCCTACAAAGTGGTCGACGGTGATGCAGTGGTGGGCTCGGTGATGACGTCCGTCCTGCGGGGCTTGGGGTCTTGGTCTCGTTGCACCGAAGTAGAAACCTTTGGGGGCGCTTTGGGGACTCGCGTGCGCCCCTGCCTCCTTCGCAACAAAGGGGAAACTGTCCCCTCTGGTACACTGGCGCCCGCCTGGCCTGGCTGGCGTCACCCTTGGCCTCCTGAGGTCGTGTGTTGCATAGGAGTCTCCGCCGCTCAGGAGGAGGCCTGGGGAGGCCTATTTCCCCGCGGGTCTTGGCGTTGTTTCCCTCGCGAGCTCGGGGTCTCGCGAGGGCCTTGTGTCGAGTGAGGCCGCGCCGGGCCATACTTGGTCGTCGAGGTGGGCCACGCCTTGGGCCGCAGGCAGGCAAGTCTGGGTACCCTGGTATCCAGAACGCCGACAGTAGCCCCCGGGCCCGAGGTGCGCCCGAGCTAGCTTCGGGGCGAAGCCACAGGGGATGTACCGAAGCGCCGTGGGCCCCAATCGCCTGCGGGCATGACTCGACGCGTGGCGCACCACGAGACGTGGGCGTCTCGGCTCCCCGAAGGGCCGGGAACTGCCTTGAACCGAGCTGACGCCTGGCCTGCGCGCCTCCTCGGCCATCATTACTCTTCTTTGAATGCTGCTGACCCCTTGCGTCCTCCCTTGCCTCGGGCCACGCGGATGTGACCCGACGGGGGCAGGGGAAGCGACGTGAGGCAGATAGCACGCCGGTTGAGTCTGGCATGCGCCGCTCGAGGTGCCTGGCGACTCCACTTCCCATGACGCCCCGCGCGCAGTGGTTGCGCCTATAAACCTGCCCCGCCGGGTGGGGCCTTGCCATCCTGTCGCGCCCTCTCACTTCTCTCCCTTCCAAGTTATCTTCCTCGTCTTCCTCCTTTCCTTTGCTCACCCATGGCGTCCGGTGGAAGCGCGGCAAGTGCGGGGAAGCGTTCGGAGCCCCCGGCTCCACTGGCGGCCTCCAGAGGCAGCGGTGGGGGACCCTCGAGGCCAGCCCTAGTCCGCCGGCGCTGGGCCATCGTCGATGAGTAAGTTCCTTGTCCCCCACGCCCTTCTCTTCTAATCGCAACTGCCGTGCCGGTCTTGATCGTTCCCTCCTCCCAGGGCGTCCGCGCCCAAGAAGCGCAGGCTCGAGGAACTCCAGGAGAAGTCGGATGCGCTGAGGGTCCAGCTTGCGGACGCCGAGGCCGCCCTCCAGGCCACGCTCAGGGGCGAGGCAGAGGCTCAGGCGGAGCTGGCGTTGCTCCAGACCCAGGTCAAGGGGGCCGTCGACGCCGTGCAGGCCGCCCAGGACGAGGCGGCCCACGCGAAGATGCGGGAGGCGTAGCGCGCCAAGCAGTATCGGGACATTGCTCTCCGCGCAGTCGGCGCGGTGAGCCGGTTCGTCGGGGAGGCCCCAGCGCTGCCGTGCGTGCACGGCGATGGGGGCTACCTCAACTTCTTTGACAAGGTGGTGGAGGCGCTGGAAACTAGCGTTTCCCGGGTTGATGAGGACAATGCGTCAAGCGCGCGTGACCTCCTGGACCTCGCGCTGATGCGCGTCTTCTTCAACCTTCTCCGCCTCGTCCCGGAGCTCGACCTCCTCCGCGTCATGGAGCCGGTGCCCGAGGAGCTCCAGAGGCCCCTGAGGGACGATACGCGCCCGCACGTGGAGTCCTTGGTGGAGCGGTTCGTCCAGGAGCCTCTCTCCGATGAGGGAGACGACTCCGGCGCCGCGGTGGGCGACGGCCCGGACGGCGATAGCAGCTCCTCCGCCTAGGCCTCTCCTGTTTTTTTTCTTTCCAGTTCCTGTCATGTCAAGCAACACATGGCCCCCAGGGGGCGTTAACTTTTGCGTTTTTTACCTTCGTCTTCCTCCTCCTCCTTTAAGCCGTCGATTGTTTGTTTGACATGGCGCGACCTCAACTCTCCCACAGGGCCTCGTGTTCTTGCTAGTGCGTCCCAGCGCCCCTCACGGGGCGGGCGTTCGTGCCGACCCAGGGTCAGACTTTTAGCCACGTCGCCTAGAGTGGCCGGACTCCTTTCCTCGCGCTGCCCTTCCTTGCTCCTAGAACCACAAGAGTCCTGATGGGGTTACGCAGCGGACCATAGCGCCTGTATTTTTACGTTAGCACCCATGCCTCTTGCCCTGCACTCGGGCTATAACTTAATTAGAAAGTCCTGCCCTTATTCGGCGGGTGTACTTAGCTGATCGGGTCGTGGCGAGCTCGAGCATCGTGAGGGGTAGGCGGAGCATCCAGGGAGGTCGAGGATCCCTCCTGGGAGGGCTTCTTCCTTGCTTGCGGGGTGGTCCGGGAGCCCTTTCGGCACTCTGCGTCGACAGGGCCCGATCCCGAGCAGACTTTGACCACCGCCGGGGCGTCCGGATCATCAGGACAAGACCAGCAGGGCAAGGCCTCGGCCACAATTGGGGCGTCCGGATCGCCAGGATGAGACCAAGGGGCGCGGAGCTACTCGATCGGTGAGGTTCCCGAGCTGCATTACCTGGAAACCTCCCCTTGACGCTCAAGTGGCGTTCTGCGTCGACGGGGCCCGATCCCGAGCAGACCTCGACCACCGTTGGGGCGTCCGGATCATCAGGACAAGACCAAAGGGGCGAGGCCTCGGCCACAATTGGGGCGTCCGGATCGTCAGGAGGAGACCAAGGGGCGCGGAGCTACGCGATCGGTGAGGCTCCTGAGGTGCGTTGCTCAGGAGTCCCCCTTGACGCTCAAGCGACTTCCTTACCTTTCTGCAGGCTGCCGCACCGGGAGGTGCCTGAGCCTCCCGAGGCTCCATGATGTTGGGCCGGGCCGCGGCCGTAGCCCCCGAGCGGGAGTCGACCGTTTAAGTGATGGGTGCCCCTGAGGCGACAAGTCCTTGCCGGCCTGCTCCGAGAGGCCACGGGGAGGGGCCAAGGTGCGCGGGCCGTACTCGGCAAGGTGTCAATCCAAATAGAAAGAAAACTTCAAGGCCAGAAAGAAGAATCGCGAAGAGAGAAAAGTTCCCACCCCCTTTTCAAGTAGAGTCATGAAATTTTCAACTTCATTTCAAAAAGTGGCAATACGAACACAAAAAGAAGCAAGCAACTGCCGCTTTCGGCACCTAGGCTAGTCTTCGCCTTCGTCTTCCCCCAGCGCGGAGCGTAGGGCATCCACGTTGCGTGGGCATAGCCATTGGGGGGCAGTGTTGTCCGCCAGCGCGGAGCATGGGGCTTCCACTTGGGCGTGGGAGGGAACCCCTCCGCGTCCTCGGGGGGCTCCGGGCGTATACATCCCACTCATTATTACGTGAGAGTGTCACGGGTTGGGCCTGGGGGTGCGCCGAGAGCTCCATGCCTCCCTGTCATGGAGCCCGCTCCCAGCCCCTAAGCATGGTGCGGCGACGTGGGATGGGTCCCGAACGGGGCCCCGAGCGTGGGGCGAGCCCCCCACGCCCTTCGCAGGGAGGGCCCATTCCGGAGCAGGTCCCTGGGCTCTCCAAAGCCCGGGGACGGACGTCGTTGTTGTAGCGGCGCCGCAGCCCCTGTGCCGTGGGCGGGGCTCGGCGCAGGGGCCCTCCGTCGCGTGCGAGGCGGACGCCCAAGGCGGTACCCCAGCGCGCCTCGCCGGGGTGCCCGGGAACTCCGCGCAGGTACCCCACCGCCTGTCCCCGGGCGGGCCGAACCGGGCCCGGGGACATGGGTGAGTACGTGAGCTCTTGCCACTGGTTGAGCAAAATCTGTCCCGGAGACATGGGCATGTGCTCCACCCTCCGTCTCTGGGTAGGAGTCGTGCTGCCAGGGGACATGGGCGTATGTTCCACCATCCGTCCCCTAATAGGGGGCACCCGGCCTGAGGACATGGGTGTCTATTCCACCCTCCGTCTACAGGTTGGGAGCACCTGGCCTGAGGACATGGGCGTGTGTTCCACCCTCCGTCTCCAGGCTGGCGTCGCCCTGCCTGGGGACATGGGCGTGTGTTCCACCCTCCGTCTCCAGGCAGGCGACCCCCGGTCCACTGACCCAGGCGCTCGCCAAGGGTAGCCCCTCACCAGTGGACACGCCTTACGGGGTTGTCAGTGCCTGGCATCCTCATGAGGCCGGCCCAGCCAGCCGCCCTCACGAGGCTGTTCGTACCAGCCCCGAAGAGAGCTGCTCGCGGGGTCGCATACGCTCCCCCTGTTGTCGTGGTGGTTGGCGCTGCTCCCATCATGTCCCGGGCGCTTGCCAACATGGTCGTGGTAGAGTTGCGCAATCCCCCGGGTGTTGGTGTAGACGACCCGCCGGGCGCCCTTCCCTGACGCGCCGGCTGTGCTAAGAGTCACGTTGCGGCGCCCACCCCAAGCGGCTGGCAGCTCCCGTCGGCCCCTGCCTGCGCCAGGGGCTAACCCCTGCGTGCCCAATGAGCCGGGCCGTACTCCCGGCGTGTGTGGGTCGCGACGCGCTTCTCCCGCGCGTCCGCACGTCCTTAGCGTCCCGGCGGTTGGTTGAGTGGCATCACGGACGCGAGCCTCCTGGGTCGTCCCATAGGGAAGCGTCTAGGCCTCACCGGTCATGGTGGCGCACGCGGCCGCGTGGCACACCCATCTGTCGTAGCGCCCGCGAGCAATGCGGAAGGGCCGCGGCTCTCGGGCCACGAGGAGTGCGACTCGCCCGCGTGCCGAGTCGCTGCGAGCCTAGGGGGATGATGCCGCGACGTGGACGTTAGGGAGGGCCAGGGCGGCGAGAGCGCGTTGCGTGGTTGGTGAGGGCGACAGCCCCCGGTGCCTGCCCGAGGCCGGGCTGGAGTCAGCGCCTTCTGACGGAAGAGCGGGCAGCGCGGGAGGCCAAGGTCTGGTGGCGTCGCCCGAGCGACGCGAGCAGCCCGTCGTTCGGCGAGGGCTCGGCGTCGCTTGGCCATGGAAGCACCGAGCGCTGGCGAGGTGAAGCTTGAGTGAGGATCCCGACACGCCCACTACCTGGCGCGCAAAATGTCGGATTTCGGGCTCCGCAAAACCCTAAGGAATTCGAACTCAGGGGCGTGTGCGAAGATTCCCCAATAGCTTCGCCCCTTCCAAGCTCACAACATGATAACCCGGCTCGATGGCGAGGAAGAAGATAGCACACAAGAGTTTACCCAGGTTCGGGCCGCCGCGAGCCATAAAACCCTACTCCTGCCTTTGGTGGATTGCCTCACGAGGAGGTTTGTGGATGAACTAGTACAGAGGTGTGCTACCTTGCAGATGTGTTTGCGGGGCGGTTGTTTCATGCCGTTCTGCCGGGCTACCTAGCCTCTATTTATAGCGGCCCGGGTCTTCTTCCCTTATCGCAATGGCGGGAAGGGATCCTACAACGGCCAAATTTGTAAGGGGACAGGGAGTACATCCTATCCTGACGAAAGGTGGTCTCCGCCTGCAAAGTGGTCGACGGTGATGCAGTGGTGGGCTCGGTGATGACGTCCGTCCTGCGGGGCTTGGGGTCTTGGTCTCGTTGCACCGAAGTAGAAACCTTTGGGGGGGGCTCTTTGGGGACTCGCGTGCGCCCCTGCCTCCTTTGCACCAAAGGGGAAACTATCCCCTCTGGCACACTGGCGCCCGCCTGGCCTGGCTGGCATCACCCTTGGCCTCCTGAGGTCGTGTGTTGCATAGGAGTCTCCGCCGCTCAGGAGGAGGCCTGGGGAGGCATATTTCCCCGCGGGTCTTGGCGCTGTTTCCCTCGCGAGCTCGGGGTCTCGCGAGAGCCTTGTGTCGAGTGAGGCCGCGCCGGGCCATACTTGGTCGTCGAGGTGGGCCACGCCTTGGGCCGCAGGCAGTCAAGTCTGGGTACCCTAGTATCCAGAACGCCGACAACGTTGTCCGCCTGGAAATTAAGGGTGAAAAGTCGGATAATCGTCAAAAAGCAACCCTACTCCGAGATTGTAAAGGATAATCTGACAATTATGGAAGAGCAGTTCGAAATATTCGAGGCGGCTTGCATTGCCGAAGCTGCCAAAGAAAATTCGGAGTACATGAAG
This sequence comes from Elymus sibiricus, assembly GCA_039707655.1. NCBI lineage: Eukaryota > Viridiplantae > Streptophyta > Magnoliopsida > Poales > Poaceae > Elymus > Elymus sibiricus. The sequence continues at coordinate 388,964,494 of CM077669.1, read as the reverse complement.
GGGCTTCAAGGAAGGAACAAGGGGTACCACTGCCTCGGAAGCCATGGTTACTCGGGGAAGAGGCGCATATGGGACTAGGAGGACGTGGAACGCGAAAGTTTGGGGATCCCAGACCCCTTGGCAGAGTTCACCGTCCCGCAGGAGCGTGACGTCATCAGGGCCCGGTACCGTTGGGACCCAGTCAAGAAGGTTTTCGAAATGGACGCGGTCACTAGGGAGTTCATGAGACTGCTGGCAATTATTAATTTACCCCCTAATTTTACCTTCTGATCAATTCAACTGCACATTAAGTCACATTTGTAAACGATCCACATTCCTTTTGTAGAAAGAGCAGCACAGGATTGCGGCCAAAAGCGACTCGCTGTCTGAGGCGTTGGCGAGGCCCAAGTGGGACACCCCTTTCAACCGGGGCTTGAACGTATTGAAAAGACTCCCGGTGGACACTCGGCCGTCGTATGGACGCGTGCACGGCGTCGAAGATGACGCCACGTGGAAGCACTACTACCGTGAGGACGCCGGGGAGAGAAAGGAAAGATGGAGGTTAAATGAGATAAACATCGACAAGAAGGTTGAGATTGTGGTCGATAGAAGGTTGAGATTGCGGTCTATAAGAAGGTCGAGATTGCGGTCGATAAAAAATCAGCTGAGACCAAAGAAGCGATACGACCTGAGTTGGTGAGCGAGGCAATCAAAGCAGCAGTAGCTGCCGCAAGAGAGGAAATGGTATCTTCGTTTAGTGCCTTGATTCCGGCTGTCATCGAATGGCTCAAGCAAAATCCAGGTAAAGAGGCAGTGGACTTTCCCTTTGCCAGCTTCATCGGGAGCAGCTCGTTTAGCATTGCACCACCAGCACCTGCTCACGCAACCGCACCTGCTCCCGCACCCGCTCCCGCACCTGCTCATAGCAACCCGTCCTCCGTCTCTGGCGCACTCGGCGGGGCTTCGTCTTTGGCTGAGCTCGACGCCCTCATGGTAACTACCTGTCACACCGGCCCTCTTCAATATATCTATAATCTCCCGTTTCCGTTGCCTTTCGGATGTCTCACGTCGCAGACTTGTCTTCGCAGGCCGACGAAACCCCGTGCACGATACTGTACATCATCAGTGGCCAGAAGGTGGACGTGGGAAAGGCGATGATAGTGAAGCCAAAGGAACAATTGTTCCACAGCCAGCCGATGCCCCCTAGCGTCTTCAAGGTTTCCGTGGCCAGTGTCAAAGCGGGCTACGAGAATTTGGCTCCTCCGATACTACAAGGGGGAGATGACGATGAGACCCCTACACATCTTGGCAATTGCAAGAGTTGGGTCCTGTTGTGGCCTAAGAGTCTCCTTCATCTGGAGACGGTCGGGAGCACACCCACAACCAAGCAGCCTCAGCAAGGTATGGACACCACCACCCCACCTACCCAATTAGCGGCGCCTGTCATGCTGGGTGATAGCGGACGGCGTGAGGAAGAGGCTCCATTAGTGGCTGATGATGCCGCCGCCGTCGAAGAAGCAATGCATGATGCTATGGACGAGGGTGACATGTTCTACGGTATCTCAATACCGGCGCCGACGGCTATGACGACGGAGGATTGATGGCTCAGCAGTATGACTCAGGGTTTGAGCATGATGAGTTGATGCCTGAATTGCCAGAGGAGGAATGTCTTAAGGCTGATTGCAAGAAGTCTCTCTTCCTGCAATCCACGTAGGACATGCCTCCAGATGCCGCCTCAACCCAGCAGCAACAACGTGGGGGTGGTGCATCATTGCTGAGCCCGACAACACTGCGGGCGGTGGTCAGGGACGGTATGTACGGCTCACTTCCGACAACAAAGAAGCATAGGAAGAGAACGAAGAAAGGCCCTAATGGCGGCAAAGCTGCTTCTATGAGCTAGCCGCCTCCGCAGCCTCGGGTTGAAGACCATATACCTATCAAAGGTGCGGCGAAATACCATATCCACGGTGATCCAATCCTACCTAAGGCAGCGGTAGAGGCCATAGACTGCGATCTAAGGAGACTTCATGGTGATGTGTTGTTGACAGAGAAAAGCCTTATCGCCTCAAGAAATCTAGGATACCCGCTCTACGTGGTTAACGTGCCGGAGCAAAGGTTGTATGTCCAGACATTCCCCGCGGATAAGTTCTTTCTTCGATTCGATTACATCTTCGACATGTTTCACATGACAAAGCTGGATTTTGCGTTCGTCCGCCTGTATGCCTTGTACATGAACTACATCATCAGGCGCGAGCAAATATCTTATATCTGTGTCGCTAACCCGTACTTTATGCACGAGGGCTTCCTGGCAGTCTGCACAAAGCACCGTGAATATGCGAGGAACTACATCACCGATTTCATGGTCGCCAATAAGGACAAGGAGACGATTCTCCTGCCTTATCATCCCATGTAAGTCATCTGCGGATATCCTTTCTTGTATTTCAATCATTCATTTGCACGCGTGGAGGTTAATTTGAGGTGTTCTTATTTTGCGCAGCGAGGGGCACGCCGTCCTCGTCATTCTTTACCCCCGATTCTCCCACACTCTTTACTTTGACTCGTCGAAGAACATCAAGAAAAAGGATTACACCCACATCAAGGCTATTCTCGACAGTGCTATCTTAAACTACGGCCAACGGGGTGGAGAGATCACGGTCAAGAAGACAAGGAACTGCGTGCCATCCTTCAGCCATAAGACCGACATCTGCTGCATCCAACAACCGAGAGGTACTCTTAGTGATGGATTCTATGTCCTCCAACACATGCTTGAGTACAGACGGGATTGCCAGAACCTTTGCATGTCATCTAAATCCGGCAATGCTGATATTCTGCAATGGGCAAAGAAACTAGGAAATGTACCGGATCATCGACTCCGAGCTGAGTTCTATCACATCTAGCGTGAACTTGCCCAAGTTATCATGAAGGAGGTCCTCGAAAAAACAGGGATGTTCTACGAAGAAGGGCAAATGTCGCGGGAAGACGTCCGAACATGCGTAGCCGCTCAGCGTCTCGACCTGAAGCCTTTCACCTCGCTCGGGTCCTTCCTCCCTGATTTGGAAGGATGGCAGGACATGTTGGAGTGATTAACGATATATGAAAATGTGTCCGTTTAGTCACTACTTTCTCTATGACGAAACTTTGAGTTATGCACGACGAAACTTTGTGATGTAATTAAACTGTCCTCCTCAACTAGCGAAGATCACTCTAGTTAGGGCAGTTTGGGTATGATGAACTTTGTTATTTAGGCTTATGATATGTTGCTTCTATTTTTGCTAACTCTGTCTCTTTCTGTTGCTCAACTATATATTATGTTGCATATTATCGACTCATGTGACGATGAAGGTACATAGATCATCGATGGCGAAGAAGTGCTACGTCGTGTATGTAGGGAAGGTTCCAGGAGTGTACGACGAGTGGCCTGAGTGTCAGGCACAAGTGCACCAGTTTCCGGGTGGCAGCCGGAGAGGGTTCGATAGCAGAGCCGAAGCAGAAGATAGTTACTTGAGGTGGTGCACGCTAGCACGAGAGAGGGATCGGAACCGACGCCTCAAAAACTACATTATCACACTCTTGCTCATAGTGATCGCTCTTCTCTTCTATATCTTTGTTTAGATATAGATGATGAGACATGTGTATGTGATGACCATGCAGTTGCTTGTATTCGAGACATGTCACTTAACTTGTATCGCTATATCATGATTATGATGAGACGATATGATTTCTGTTGGATGATGTGATGATATGATGAGACTATTATGTGTATGATACAATGAACATATTGTATGTTTCTGATATGATTATAATACTGTATAAAACCTGTACAAATACAGCGCAAATACATACCAGAAAAAAAATATGAATAAATATAGCAGTAGCGCTCATTAGTAGGAAGCAATAGCGCAAGGTGCCAGCGCTACAGCTATGTAGCAGTAGCGCCTGTGGGACCTACGCTACAGCTAAGTAGCAGTAGCACTGGCTGGACCTATGCTACTGCTAAGTAGGTATAGAAGTAGCGCGGGTAAATCAACGCTACTGCTATAGGTTAGCTGTAGCACCGTACTAGTAGCGCTTGCTCCCGCGCTACTGCTAGCCCTATTTCCCGCGCTACTGCTGGCCTTTTCCCTAGTAGTGGTTGATAGTTATGACATCTCCTATAGCACGCATGAGGTCTCTAAGCTCAAATAGATAATCGTCAAAATTAGGATCACTAGGCTTCATTTTGTGAAAAGCAATAGTTTTATGGAGAATGACATCAAGATTTTTCAATGAGTAATTTGGATATCTATTCTCTAAATCACTCCACAAAGTATAAGCACACTCAAAGTTTCTCATTTGATCAAACACAAGTCTTGGCAATCCTTTAATGATAAGATTAACAGTTCTACGATTACGAAGCATGTCAATTTCTTCTTCATGTGAAGAATGTAAAGGATCAATGGGAGGCACAAAAGGGCTCTTAACATACTTCCTCAAATAGAATTCATTGAATAGCTTAAGCATCTCATATTTCCATTGACTATTGTACTCCCCATCGAGAATGGGCACTCTACAACTAAGACTCCCCAAACTAGACACATCCATCTTCCTCCAATGGTGATAAAACCAAAGCTATGGAGACCAAAGCTCTGATACCAATTGTTGGATCGAGAAGGGACGTCTAGAGGGGGGGTGAATAGACTACTTGACAAATTAAAACCTAACATTTTCCCAATTTTAATGGTTGGCAGATTTTAGCAATTCTAACAAGTCTAGTGCACCCTACACATGCTAGTCAACAAGTATAGTAGCGGAAAGTAAAGACAAGCATATGTAAGAAGGAGTAGATATAGGAAGATCAAACGCAATAGATGACACGAAGATTTTTCCCGTGGTTCCGATAGGTGGTGCTACAGTACGTCCACGCCGATGGAGACTTCAACCCACGGAGGGTAGCGGTCGCGAGAGTACATGAAGGGCTCCACCCGTTAGGGTCCAAAAAGTAGCAACCTCGTCTATTCCATCACGGCATCCGTCCACGAAGGACTATCCTCACTATGGGTTGATCTTCACGAAGTAGGCGATCTCCTTTCCCATAAAAACTTCTTGGTTCAACTCCACAACACGAAGAACGAGGCTCCCAAGCAACACCTAACCAATCTAGGAGACACCACCCTCCAAAAGGTAATAGATGTGGTAACAATGATGAACTCCTTGCTCTTGTGCTTCAAAAGATAGTCTCCTCAACACACAATCACTCTCTCACAGATTTGGCTTTGGTAGAAGAGGTTGATTAGGTGGAAAAGCAACTTGGGGAGGCTAGAAATCAAGATTCATATGGTTGGAGTGGAAGATCTTGATCTCAACACATGAGTAGGTGGTTCTCTCTCAGAAAAGTGTAAGTGTGTTCTGAGTGCTTCCTCTGTGAGTGAGAGGAGGTGGAGGGGTATATATAGGCATCTCCAAAAATCCAACCGTTACAACATTATTGCCCAACTCGATGAAACCGGTCCAAAAACTCGGTTGCACCGACTAGTGCAAAATGTGGCAACTTTTGGCGTTTCGGTGAGATCGATATATAATTCTCGGTGGTACCGATATGGGTGACCTAGGCAGTTACACAACTCAATGGTACTGATTTCCAAATCTAGGAAAGGAGATACCATAAAGTTGGTCACTGTTTTTTGGTTGCACCGAAAGTGAAAGTTGGTGTCACCGAAAAGCTAGGGTTTGTCGTAAGATCTGTCTAAGTGAAACTCGGTAGGGCCGAAAGGAAAAACTTGGTGGCACCGATTTTGGATATATGGTTTTGGACAGAATATTTGTGGGATAATTTCATGTGTATTTTTGGTGGCTAATCTCTAATCACTTGCGCAACAAGATCATCATAGACACCTCATCCCCTTTCAATAGTATTGGCTTTCCTAAGGACTCAAGGTGATTTCTCACATAAAGTAAAATGTAGAGTTTTCAAGCTTGTTGATTTTGCCAATCCTATTCCTTTTCTTCTTCTTCTTCTTCTCTCCTTGGGGATTCTCCACACATTCCATGGCTAATCTTCTCTGTGGACTTCATCAGAAACAAACTAGGTAAAAACATTAGTTTAAGAGACAATGTATGTTGTCATGAATTATCAAAACCTCCAAGGGAGCATATGTGCTTTCACTATTAGCCGGACCCGAGTAAGGGAACTACTTCACACATAAAGCAGCAACACGCGGGTAGAGAACCTTGAATCCGAGGATCTGTGAAGGTGTCCTGCACCGTGGCTAGCTCTCCTGCATGATCTCGGTCTCGGTGCCCATCGGGGGCCCGCTTGGCCCAGTATAGAAGGGGAGCCCGAAAGAAGCGCCAGAGACCTTCGTGCCCTCCAAGGAAAGGACGGCGGCGCCCACGATCGCATCTTCCGCCATGTAAATGTAGGAACACGCGGTACGCTATGCTAGCGCCAAATTAAATTCTACTGCGCACCCAAGAACATGGTGCTGGAAATAGATCATGGGATCGGGTTTACCTATAGACACGCAGTCACCGCAGCGGAAGTAGAGTTGGTGATGCGTGTAGTCGATCAGCCGATTCGTCTCCTCCTCGTGTAGCCGATGTCCCACGGGCAGTGATCTCCCACGAACAGCTCCTCGCGGATCCCTCGAATGGTTCGTCCAAGCACCGCAGATGCGATGCCTTCAAGGTATCCACACGTACGGGGGCAGCATCGGGCGGTGGGCTGCTAGGTCCGATCACATAGCATGGTGGCATGGGGAGTGGTGGTGGCTGTCAAGGGAGAAAAGGATGAACCCTGAAAGGTGCACCCACTTCCCTTTATATAGACCTCTAAGGTGGGCTCAACACTTGAGGCCCACGGCGAGTCTAGCCCCATTTTCCATTCGGATCCAATCCGAATGGGCTACAATCCCTTAAGTGTGCGACCCTATAGGTTCACATACACATGAACACAACCCGAGTCGATAGTCGGTAGCGGCTCCTAGCAGAACGTCCCAACTCCCATGTGTGCGCAAAGTCGTTAGACAAACCTCGACAATGTTTCATATACAACATTCCTTTTGCCTCATGATATAGGTTGTCGAGCTCAAGGCGAGTACTTGTCACCCTTGTGGTAGCTCGACATCTCTTCTCGAAACCGTGATGCAGATTCCCGAACTGGGTTAACAATTAACCCATGTTGCATGGCCATGCTTTCTGAATCTGATCAATCGAGAGGGCCCAGAGAATATCTCTCCTTACAGAGGGGCAAATCCCATCTTGGTCAACTGTCATGTCTCATGACTCACGCGAAAGCTACCTTTATAACTACCCAGTTACGGAGTAGCGTTTGATAGACCCTAAGTAAGTCGATCCTCATCCCGAGAACATGCGAGGACCTCAGGTCTAGGACATGGCATATACATTGCACTTGAGACTAACAGATGACAATATCTCGATGTGTCTTAAAGTGGGCCTGTCCGACTCGGTGATCTCAATCCCCGAGTCCATACTATCAGTTTAGCATCTCTATGCACATGACTTGTGAAACATAGTCATCAACTCAATCGTATACTAGTAAAGGATATGTGTCCGCATAACCTTAACAACCAGGGACTATTAGAACAATCATCATACAATATATAGTATCACAAATTAAGTCACATACTTATTGATACATATCACTGATGATGTTCAAGGACAATACAAAAATACTCATGAATACATTGGAAAAGAAGTCATCACATGATTGCCTCTAGGCCATATCTCCAACAGTCTCCCACTTGCACTAGAGTTAATTATCTAGGCATCGTATGCCCATGGACCTCATGTGGACCTCATGCTTCGACTGCGGGAGAAGCTTCATTAATGGATAAGCAACATTTGCATCCGTTTGTATCTTGCATATGTTTACATCACCTCTCTTGACAATGTCGCGAATAAGGTTAAAACACTTGATTATGTGTTGGGTTTTATGATGGTTCCATGGTTCCTCGACTTGTGTGATAGCACCACTATTATTAGAATAGAGGTCCAATGGATTGGACGAGTCCTGAACCACTCCACTATCAGAAATAAAATTCTTCACCCAAACACCTTCATTTGCAGCTTCAAAAGCCGCAATGTACTCAGCCTCCATTGTACAGTCAGCTATTGTATCTTGCTTGGAGCTCCTCCAGCTCACTGCTCCTCCGTTCAGAATGAACACAAACCCTGATTGTGATCGACTATCATCCCGATCGGTTTGGAAACTAGCATCAGTGTAACTCTTTACAACGAGCTCATCCTCACCTCCATAAACCAGGAACATATCCTTTGTCCTTCTCAAGTATTTAAGGATATTCTTTACCGATGTACAGTGACTCTCACCTGGACCAGTCTGATATCTGCCCACTACGCTTAGAGCAAAGCTAACATTGGTAAAAGTACATACCATGGCATACATGATGGACCTGACAATCGAAGCATACGGAATCCCATCATGCGTCTTCGCTCATCAGGAGTCGAGGGACTCTGAGTCTTGCTGAGACTAATGCCATGTGAGATGGGCAAGCACCCTTTCTTGACATCTTGCATGTTGAACCGCTTCAACACCTGGTCTATATACGTACTTTGGCTTAATCCAATAAGACTTCTCGATCTATCTCTATAGATCTTGATTCCCAGAATATAAGCTGCTTCTCCCAAGTCTTTCATCGAAAAACTATTTTTCAATGAGTCCTTGACAGATTAAAGCATTTGAACATCATTTCCAATCAACAATATGTCATCCACATACAGGATCAGGAATGCAACTGAGCTCTCACTGACCTTCTTGAATACACAATGATCATAGTCGTTCTTAATGAAGCCAAACTCTTTGACCGCTTCATTAAAACGAATGTTCCAATTCCGAGATGCTTGCCTCAATCCATAAATGGATCTCTGAAGCTTGCATACCATGCCATCATTCTTTGGATCGACAAAACCCTTGGGTTGTGTCATATACACGTCCTTAGTTAAATTTCCGTTAAGGAAAGCCGTTTAGACATCCATTTGCCATATCTCATAGTCGAAATATGCAGCTATAGCAAGAATGATCTGAATTGATTTAGGCATCGCTACCGGTGAATAAGTCTCACTATAGTCAACTCCTTGAACTTGTCGATAACCTTTAGCGATAAGTTGAGCCTTATGGATTGTAAAATTTCTGTCCATATCAGTTTTCTTCTTAAAGATCCATTTGCACTCAATGGCTCGAACACCATCTGGTGGATCAACCAAGTTCCAAACTTGATTGTCGTCCATGGACTTTAATTCGGATTTCATGGACTCAAGCCATCGGAATCAGGGCTCACCATCGCTTCCGCATACGTGGTCGGCTCGTTGTTCTCCAAGAACAACACATTGCAGTCATGCATATTGCACAACCTTTCTGACCTATGTGGAACCGGCACCGACTCCACTACGGGTTCCCTGGCCACCTCTGGTGTGATTGAATCGCCTGCCGGAACGTCCCTGTGTGGTTCTCAAATTTCTTTGAGTCGGACCGACCTCCCACTAGCCTTCCGATTGAGAAACTCTTTCTCAAGGAAAACTCCATGTCGAGCGACAAACAATTTGCCCTATTCACGGTTGTAGAAGTAATATCCCAAGGTTTCCCTTGGATATCCCACGAATATGCACTTGTTCGACTTGGGTATGAGCTTGTCTGACTGGAGTGGCTTGACATATTGACGGTGTCCTGGACTAGGGGGTACTCACCACGTTGTCTCTCGACCAATGGATCGGGCCGAGGACCCCCAGGGCGGTTCATTAATGGGCCAGTTCGGACAGCCCATGATGCATACGAGGAAGATTCCACAAGACTTGGTGATCAAGACAAGGACACCTCTCCACCGACGTAGCCGACTAGGAGTCTTGTTATCCTAGGCCTCTGGCGTGTTATATAAGCCGAGGCCAGGCTAGTCATTAGGGACAATCAGATCATCATAGATCATATCATCATACGAGCATAGCTCTTAGGGTTTAGACCACTACATACGATCTCGAGGTAGATCTACTCTGTACTCGATACACCATCATCAATACAAGCAAAGCAGGACGTAGGGTTTTACCTCCATCAAGAGGGCCCGAACCTGGGTAAATACCGTCTCCCTTGTCTCTTGTTACCCATCGATCCAAGACCCAAAGTTCGGGACCCCCTACCCAAGATCCGCCGGTTTTGACACCAACATTGGTGCTTTCATTGAGAGTTCCGTTGTGGGATCGCTAGAAGGATCGATGGCTCGTCTGCAGATTGCAGTTTTTCTGGACAGCGAATTTGTGTTCGTCGTCCCCATTTCCTTGAGCGTCGCTTTGACGATTGCTTCGGTGGAATTGTGCGGAATTGTATCTACAACAACCCTGCAAAATTTTGTCGCGTTCCGATGGAGGAATCTCCGGCAATCTCCGATCTACCGGAGCCCTGTCGAATCTGGACAGGAATCTGGACGAGTTTAGGGAGAGGAGTCCAGCGTCTAGATCGGACATCTTTTGGAAGATCCCACCGTTCATCGGTTGCGGAATTCTCATACCGATCACCCCTCAAAATTTCAGCTCGATCCGACCGTCTAAACTCCGGGAAACATCCAATTAGTACAATGAATTTTGGATCTATTTTCTGCGCGAAAACGAATCTGACCCGAGTTCATCTTTTTCATGAACGGGTTGTCGGACGTCCTTTTTGAAGGAAATTTTCTCATCATCTCGGTCATCCGACCAAGAGTTCGGCATCGCGAGGGCCGAATAATCATCAAGCAAACCTCGTCATCCGCGGGTTGTACGGGTCGGGCGCTCCGTTGCTTCATCAAGCCAACATTGACCTCGTCACAAATTCCGACCTGCGTCGGCATCGCCGCGCCGTTACTTTTTAAAGCTGACGTCCACCACGCCGACCTGCTTTGACACGTCGGCTGGCATGGGGCTCTAGCGTCACCTTACCGATCTGCTCCGTCACCTCGGCTAGACCGGGGGCTTTGTCATCTCTTCATCAACCCGCTCCGGAGACATCGGCGTCACCAGCCGATCACAGCTTCGGATCTCGGCTGGCATGAGAATTCGGCGTCACCAGCCGACCTGCTTCGACACCTCGGCTGGCGTGAGACTTTGGCGTCACCAGCCGACCTGCTTCAACACCTCGGCTGGCATGAGACATCGACGTCACCAGCCGACCTGCATGAGACTTCGGCGTCCGCCGATCACAGCTTCGGCATGTTAACTGGACCGAGGACTTCATCTCGCCACATCGACCGTGCAGCGTCGCCACTTCGTCAAGCCGAACTCTTCGTTGAGGCACCTCGGCGCCCAGGCCATATTCCTTTACTTATTTGCTTCACTTAAATTAACTAAGTAGAAGAATTTTTTTTAAATATATTATTACCTTCATTTGTTATTACTCTTGGCTTGCACTATTTTATGAGTGCAGGAAATCGACTTCGACTGCCGTCACGCGGTCACCCCGGCGTCACCTTGCCGACCTACTCCACCACCTCGGCTGGACCAGGGGCTTCGCCTCGCCACATCGGCCGAGCCGTGACACTACTTCAGAGTGCCGAACTCCTCGTTCAGTCACCTCGGGACGGGCTTGGGGGTTGGGACCTCGGTCATGCCGAAGACTACACACCGGATCTGTCAAAGTTCGATGGGCGTCCTCGTCCCGCCACAAGCCCGGATCGCGTCATCGGCACCGAGCACATTAACCAGCTAAGTCGCTTTCATGCTCAAAAACTTTCAGTTTTAAATTTTGTTCGGTTCGACCAAGCATTATTCTTTTTTGACAAAAAGTTGTTTGCGAAAAACTTTCTTTGTCAAAACATTGTTTGTTACAAACAAATTCAAATACCCCGTTTTCTTGGGGGATTCCTTTATGAAGCCATTCCTCTTGCATATGATTATTAATGTATCGCATCCTTCCTTGTTCGTGTTTACGCCAATATATGCATCATGTTGACTTAAGTGTTCCGCAAAGCTGGGTTGCCTTGCTCCCGTGCTTACCCCTACGTTCCCGATTGTTTGGCTAGGGAGTAAAGGGAGCACCTCTGTGATTGTTACGATCGGGTCATCCGAACTCGTACCTCAGGCGGGTGAGGCCGAAAGCTAGCGCTCTTACTGTTTTCAACTATGGTCGGCCACGACGGAAGACAAGCATACATAAATCTATTGCACACCCCTCATGGTAATCATGAGAACCCAAAGAAAGGAACCGTTGGCGGAACTATTTTCTTTGAAGATGCTTCTTACGTTAAATAGTAATATAGCATAAGTTCCCTCGGTGCGCTTTGTCTATTATAGCCTAATGGCCTGATTGCCTGGTTATTCGAAACACCTCCGATATCCTCGGATGGCGTAGTAGATAACACTTTTCAGCCCTTGGCCGAAGAGGGAGAAGACGATGGTCGGTTAAGACGCGTTTAAAGTTCGGGCGAACACATATATGATATAAGTACTTCGGTACATACAATCATTATACATAAAATTCTTTTACCCAAGTCACTCGGGGGCTCTTAAATTTATATGAGCCGTTTTATAATAAATGTGTTTTCTTCTTGGTCGTTGCAAAGTCTTCTTCTTGGTTGTTGCAAAGTCTTTTTCGGGGTATGGAGGTTGAGGCCAAAGGCTGACCCGTTTGGAGTCCGGAGATCGGATGTATCATGTTAAAGCACGACCGAAGCACAAACTAAATTCTAGACCAATTTTGGATTGACACAATTTTGGATCTAAACATAAAGTTTTTTGCATAATTTTTTGTTTTTTCCGAGCATGACTCTCGCAGTACACTTTTAAAAGCATCGGCAATATCAACGGGGGGTTGCAACTAGAGCCGAACCCACCAAAAGCCAAGGCACTCCTAGGAGTCACTATTAGAAAAAACCCTGTTAGTGGCGCACCTATTTTGGCTATTAATGGCGCACTATAGGTGCGCCACTATTAACACGCCATTAGTAATAAATAGTAATGGCGCACCTCTGGTGCGCCATTACTATTCCAAATACTAGTGGCGCACCATGTGGTGCGCCATTACTATTACTACAGGTGCGCCACTACTATTGCTACAGGTGCGCCACTACTATTGCTACAGGTGCGCCACTACTAACCCTTAGGTGCTCCACTGGTATTCCCTCCAGGTGTGCCACTAATAGCCTTATAGATGCGCCACTAGTAATAAAGGAAGGTGCGCCACTAATAAGGGCTGAAATGCGCCACTAGTAATGTATTTGGAAAACAAAAAAAAATCCAAATTTACAGAAAACAACCTATAAGGAAAAATAATTTAAAAACAAAAAATGAAATAGAATCATAATTTTTATTATAGTAAGAATATTACAATGTCTTTACAAGTATCCAATAAAAGAAAAATTGCAAGGAAATAAAAGAAAATCCTAAAACTAATCTTCTAGTAATCTTTTCTTCTTTTTCTTCACTTTATCCCTGCAAAATGTAACAAAATAAACAGAAAGACAAACAAACTATTTATAACATGTCAATACTGTCATTTTTTATGCTGAACTAGATATGAACTTAATTCAATAAACATAACAACCATATATAATCAGGTTTTGCCACAAAAGAAGTACATATATGTTTCTAGATGTGCCACACAACCAAAATGAAGTAGTGCCACAGAAGGAGAAGTGCTTATATATTTCTAAATGTGCCACACAACCAAAACGAGCAGAGCAAGTCTCCAGGTTCAACATATAAGGCATACAACATTATCACTCCAACTTAATTGTAGGTCTTCCAAATCTTCAACAGCTTAAGATCTTCCAAACCTTCGTCAACTTGTGTAACTTTGGGAAATCTGCAACAGATCGGAAACTCAGAATGGAGCTCTTGTTTCAGATTTTAAATCGACACATTAAAGGTTTTGACGTGTTGCAATTTAACTCGTCGGCATAAATAAATCTCTTCCAAATGTGCTGCACTTCATCATCACAGCAAGCAATATTACATAATTAGATTAAGCAGGAATCATTTGCACTGCACATACAAAAATCATCCATGGTCAAATATGGCAAACCAGGAATCTGTACACAATTGATTTGGACCGAACATACCAAGAGCTAGCCTAAGTAGACAAAGTAATACCTAGTGAATATAAGCAGGATCCCATGGCAAAACAGTATGATTATCTTTGTGTAATATAAACTGACTGAATGTCAAGTTACAACTTACTAGTGAAAGCTTATTTATTGCAGAACAATAGGGGAAAAAACTACTACCCGTCCCCACAAACCAAGTTTTTTCCTGGGAAGCTGGCGGTTGGTTATGAGTGATGGAGTTAAGGATTTCGTGGTCGTGATGGGTTGCCGAACAGGCCCTAAGTAAGCAGGTTATGCACTACTTACAAATGAGGATCCCATAAAATGGTATCTGATTAATTGACAAGCCCCCAGAATTACAAATCCAGTTAAACACTACGAACAGTTGGTTGAATAAACAGTTTTTCTATTGGTTCACTTTCCTAGTTTCCTACATATCGCCACCACTCTACGAAATACGAAATATGATTATGTCGTCTACCACTTGACTTCCAGAACCAACTGGCATGCAAGAATAAGAAACTATATCAACAACCACAACCGGCGGCATTCTTTTTTAATTGATTTGCTATTGTGGTGAGAGTGTGAAACATGATTGCAAATAGTAAAACGCATCATCTCTGGAGAACGTAGAGCAGTAGATGCAAAAAATAGACATCAATCAAGAAAAAGAATGACCCACTTAGACCTCCTCATAGCCAAAAGAAACATGAATACTACCTCCTCAGCTTGCTTGTGGTCGCATTCCTGCTTTTGCCATGGACTTGTCCACTTCCAACTGCATACCTAGAAGCAAAGTTTTTTAAGCAATCAACGCAATATTAGTGTCCTTGCTCTGGTTCATCTTTTAAACAATAACAACGAATCAGCATGTGATTCCAAGCTCTAGTTCCTTACCATAAGCATTCCATAAACATCAGATGGGAAACTGGAAAAGTAAAAATAACATATTATAAATAGAGAACTGTGTTTTGCAAAACTGCTATTATTATTAAGCAAAGAATACGAGCTTGTTACTTAATTATACTTTGACATCTTGTACATGAGCTTTTCACAAAAAAAGGACATCTACATGAGCTTGTTCCTTATACTTTGACATCTAGTTAAGCAAAGAACAAGAAAAGACTTCCACTTGTAGTTTTTCAAGTGACAGCCTGAAGCAGAATGAGCAGAGTGTCTACAAATATGTTTTGATTAGTATTTTAGTACACAGTGAGCAGAATATCCAATTTCCCTTCCATACGCAAGACTTTGAGTAGTAGTGAATTCACTTCGTAAAGATTTCTCTAGAAATAACTAAAAGTAAATGAGGTAGGGACAGTATCACACTCTTACTAACAAATATACATTAGTACATGTGTAACCACGACCAAGCATTGAAACCATACATCAATCAGTAACGTGTACTGCTAAATTTGGGAACTAAAAATAAGCCATGAGCAGCTAAATGGGATCTCATTCAAATACACGCTGAAAGGTTCTACAAGCTAAATGGGATGCCATTCAAATCTGCAGTTTATCACTTTCAATTTGATTCTACAAGGTAATGTTAGCACTAACCTAACAGAGCAGGGTTCCAATGGGGCAGGTAAAACTAAGAGGTCTGACTTGGCCAATATTTCCTGTTTCAATATTTTAAATCGTCTAACATCACAAAAAAAGTGCATACAGTATAAACAATGCATCTTATAAGCTTAGGTCTTCTTCTGAAGTTATCAATGCATCTTATAAGGTATTATACAAAGAAAATTTATTGCACATTATAATTGACGCGGTGTCAAGTGCACACACTTTGGTTGCTGAATTGCAGGAACGAGTGTTCCATCTATTTGTCCTACTACGAGGTATATTTCTAACGCCAACACTGAGATCTACATTATCATCTCAGTAGGGTGCTAAAAACTGACCTCCGGCTTTGAGAAACCTAATGCCACAGTTATCATAATTCAACACGTGTTTTTACTACAGCTATATTTAAGTTAACTGTGTCTAATTGTACGTGTGCATAGACAATATGCATACATGTGATCCTTATATTTATTCATTTTGAGAAAATCGCTGTAACCAGTGTAGTCCTACAATCAAGCACTCTACAATATAGGAAAGTAAAACTCAGACAAAATAGCACTTGTCTGCCCCTGATGCAACAAAAGGCTAAATACAAAAGTTATAGAAGTTAGGTTACCTGGAACAAAGATTTATTTAGGCTATCAGCCTCATTGGGGTTCAGAAGGATTAAATCAGAACCCTCACCTACAGACAATACAAATATTACATCAAAGCAATCAACAGAACCACCACTGATTCGACATCCCTACTTGTTCTTTTCTCAGAAGAAAATAGTCCAAAAACTCCAACACTATTGCACTCACCAATCCCATCCGAAGAACTCCTGGCTCGATCGACTGCACGAGAAACATTAAGAAAAGCAGTAGCATCAAGACCATCATCTAGGGCAAAAGCAGAAGAAAATGAGGGCCAACACGGCCAGGTGGGCCAGCACGGCGGACGTGGAGGCGCCCTTGTAGTTGTGGCCGCCCGCGCCAGCCCCGGCCACGTCGACGACGCTCCAGGACATGAGGCGGCGGACGCGTTGGTCGACTTCGACGACGCCCTGGCATACGCGACGCCGGAGAGCTCCGCCGCGGCCGCCTCGCCGGCGACCCGCATCAGCTTGTTGCGGTTGACCCTGACCGCGCCGTGCATCGCCACCACCCGCTGCCACTCGTCTGGTCCCTCCAGGCAGGCGTCGGTGACAATTTTCTCCTCCTGCTGTCCCCTCTCGACGGTGGCCAGGATTTGTTGTGGGGGCGGCGAATCGACGGCAGCAAGTGCCGGATTTGCGAAAGGGGATGGGGGGAAAGCTTGGAAATTTAGGGACGCGGGGAAGGGGAGCGGTGGAGCTGTGCGGGGCAGCGGTGGATCCGCGCGGGGTAGCGGTGGAGCAGCGCGGCGGCGCGGTGTGCTGGAACTGCGCGTCGTCGCCGGCCTCTAACGCTCGGCAAGCACCACCGCCGCCGCAGCTGCGAGCAGCAGCAAGCACGCGCCGAGGGCTGCGGGTGAGCGTTAGAGGCCGGGAGCGTCGAATCCCGCCGGGGGAAGGGTGAGGTGGTGGGTGGTTGGCGGCGGCGGTGATGCGGGAGACGAGGGGAGGGATGGGTGGGAGACGAGGCGTGGGTGGGAATAGGTTTACTTAGCAATGGGAGGGGCGCTAGCAATGGCGTACCTCTGCTGGTGCGCCATACATATTAATGTGCGAAAACTAGTAATGGCGCACCGTGGGTGTGGTGCGCCATTACTAGTTTTCTAGTAATGGCGCACCACACCCACGGTGCGCCATTACTAGTTTTGAAAAAAAAATTGAAAAAAAAATTGTTAGTAATGGCGCACCGTGGGTGTGGTGCGCCATTACTAGATAAAACTAGTAATGGCGCACCGTACCCCGGTGCGCCACTGGTAAGTCTGGGGAGGGGTGTGCCCAGGAGAAACTTAGCAGTGGCGCACCACACACCAGGTGCGCCATTAGTAATATGGACATTAATGGCGCACCAATATCTGGTGCGCCACTGCTATATAGCAGTGGCGCACCACATACATGGTGCGCCATTAATGTCCATATTAGCTATAGCCGTTTTTCTAGTAGTGAGTCCTCGGCAAAACGTTCTCAGATATTGCTTTATATGCACCAGTTTCGAATTGTGTCTTCGGTCAATAGTTGGGTTGCCCGGCTCATGTGCTTGCCTCCTACGTTCCGCTTTGTTCGGCTAGGAGTGCAAAGGGAGAAGCACTGCGATTGTACTTCCGGTTTAACTGGTCAAGTACCTCAGTGGAGAAAGCCAAAAACTGACTGTCACAATGAGCGTAAACTGGTCGGCGATCCGATGACTGTATTAAACAATGGCCCTTTCATAAAGTTGGCCGGAGTGTTCACGGCTTGACCTCGGCTGACGCCGAACACTAACCGGGGGCTAGTAACTGGCCTCCCAAACTTTAAGCTCCCATGACCAAGTGAAAGTTATAAAGCCTAGATATCTGATTGCCTCGTTTCCGCTAACACAACCGCCTTCGGGCACCGAGACGTCGGCTAAGGGTTGTCTTGTTACTGCGGAAACACCCTGCGTAGCATCTACAAAGGGGTAGAAGCCGACGATGGGCCACTCTCAAATGATAAACGGTCACAAAGGAGTCAAAATAGCATATAGCATAAAAGCATTTGTATTCAATATACGAATGCTGCCTTCCGTAATCATCGTTAGGAAGCCATAAATATGCATCAATTTGACTTAAGATTTTGGCCAAGCTGGGTTGCCTGGCTCTCGTGCTTACCCCCTACGTTCCCGATTGTTCGGCTAGGGGGTAAAGGGAGCACCTCTGTGTTTGTTACTTCCGGGTCATCTGGGCTAGTACCTCAGACTGGGTGAAGCCGAAAGCTAGCCATCTTAAGAATATAATTGGTCGGCAACGACGGAAGTGAAAATTTTGGTTCATTAAAGACCACGGAGTTCGGGAACATTTTCCGAACTAAATCCTCAATATTTTCCACCCGCAATGATCGGAGTTGAGGTTTCACGATCATGGTCAACATGATATCCTGGGAAAAGGAACTTATAAAGGAACTATTTTTTCCAGAAGATGTTTCTTACGTTAAATAAGTAATATAACATATCTCTCCGCGTACCTTTGTTTATAAAACCGTATGGCCGGATTGCCTTGTTTGCCATAAATCTTTGCCCTTATAAAGGCTTTATAAAGTAGGGCAAACACTCCTCGGCTACTGGCTGAGGAGGTTGAAGCCGATGGTCGGTCAACAAAGTCTTGTACAATGCGGATCCGAGCATTAATGATGTAAAGTACTTGGATACATAGAATCATTACACATAAATTGTGATTAAAGTCAATTTACTCCGGATATCGATCCTTAATTCGGCCACCCGTGCCCACATTAAGTCTCGGGGGCTACTGGGCTTCGCGCTTATCATTTACAAATATTAAAGGGGCACATCGATCCGCTGATCTGGTGTTGCCACCCGACCAGTGGCTCGGGGGCTACTGCATTGCCTATTCAATGCAGAAAATTCAAAATGCTCAGTGTTCGGCTTGACCGAGCTATGGGCAAACGTGTCTTCGGACAACAATAGGTACCATCTGGACCTATCCGGCATCAAGCTAATATATTATGGCAACTTCTCAAGACCCTCTCTCAAGGGCCCGCTTGCCGATCACTATTTCCTCTAATATATTACACCGCATTTCTATTCCTAAGTATGCTGCAGAGCTAGGAGTTGATCCTTAGGCCAATTTTGCAAATCGACCTAAGTCTCAGGGGCTACTGGGATTAGTGGTTTTATTTTGATTATTATTTTTTCCTTCAGGCGCATCTCGGGTTATAGACCGACACACACCTTGAGGACTACTGGCTATATATCTCGGCAAAGAATACATTGCACAAATCGGAATTAAATATCCTCAAAAAATCAGCCTACGGCCGGGGTGGTGCACCATCTCGGAAGCAGTCCGGCATAAAGCTCGGGCGCAAGTGGCTGGCTCCATAGAGGGCATTTACGGCATTAAGCTTGGCTCAATTCCTTCGATTTTTTAAGGCCGAGGTAATTTATGACACCTCGTACGTCGATCATTATTGGAGCTCGGATGCGGTCCGGCGTTGGAGCTCGGAAGCATTCTGGCATAAAGCTCAAGATCGAAGACACTTCGGAAGCAGTCCGGCATAAAGCTCGAATGCGAACGGCTGGCTCCATAAAAGACTATTCCGACATTTAAGCTCAGATGAAGTCCTTCAAATTTTCAGAGACCGAGGTAATTTATGACACCTCGGATGCAGACCGGCGTTGGAGCTCGGCTACAAAAAGATACCTAGGATACAGTTCGGCGTTGGAGCTCGGACGCAAGAGGACACCTCGGATGCAGTTCGGCGTTGGAGCTCGGACGCAAGAGGACACCGCCGCACGGGAAGCACTTAAACCCGAGGTGTGGAGTAAAAAATAACAAGGCATTTATAATGGCCGAGAACTTAAAGGGGCTCCTCGGATGCCCGACTTGTGAACTCTTCAGATACACCTCGGTTATCCTCAAGATCGGAGATGGGAAGATTTGTTGAACCAGTTTTCAAGACCGACGGCTGAAGATGAAGAACAGTTCGGTAGAACCGAGGAGCGTCCCCAACTTGAAGACCGGTTCAGGAGGCTACTGACGGTGTCCTGGACTAGAGGGTACTCATCACGTCGTCTCCCGACCAGTGGGTCGGGCCGAGGACCCCCAGGGCGGTTCATTAATGGGCCAGTTCGGACAGCCCATGATGCATACGAGGAAGATTCCACAAGACTTGGTGATCAAGACAAGGACTCCTCTCCACCGACGTAGCCGACTAGGACTCTTGTTATCCTAGGCCTTTGGCGTGTTATATAAGCCGAGGCCAGGCTAGTCATTAGGGACAATCAGATCATCATAGATCATATCATCATACGAGCATAACTCTTAGGGTTTAGACCACTACATACGATCTCGAGGTAGATCAACTCTGTACTCGATACACCATCATCAATACAAGCAAAGCAGGACGTAGGGTTTTAACTCCATCAAGAGGGCCCGAACCTGGGTAAATACCGTCTCCCTTGTCTCCTGTTACCCATCGATCCAAGACCCACAGTTCGGGACCCCCTACCCGAGATCCGCCGGTTTTGACACCGACACATATGCTTCACAACCCAAAATCTTTAGAAAAGACAAACTATGACTCTTTGCAGTCCCTATCTCATATGGTGTCTTATCTACGGACTTTGATGATACCCTGTTTAGTGTGGAAGTTGTGGTTCACTACTACTACAGAATGGTCCAAAGACGACACATCAATCAGAGACCCTTCGACGAAACTGTGTGCGATGCATGAATCGCAAATAGTATAGTTCAAGCTCTGCCTCTAATGGCATGAACTGTGTGCGAAGGTGGATCCATCAAATACGATTCAGAAAGTAGTTGCGTATGCGATCCACGGCAGGCAGTTAGTTCTTATGAACCGTTTGTGATTAGCGAAGATAAAAAAAACGGTTAGCAAAACTACATACGTGTGCGAAGTACGGCATACAGTTCACTCGGATAAATTGTGTGCACTGATACAGCAGAACACAAACGATTCAGCATAACAAGATGTGTGCGATATGCAGCAAACGGGTGAGTAATGAGAATCGTGTGCGAACACCAGAAATAACACAGACGATTGGTGCTAATAACCTGTGTGTGTTGTGGGAAAACATTTGTTGGTATACAATTGTCAACGATTGTTGAAATCATCACCGACGGGTTTTGTAGTTTAGTCCGGGTGTACTGTGATTTGCTCGGTCTGCACAACATCAATGTTGTGCCTACAGAACAACAACATATGTACTTATAAGAACATGATTGCATAAACAAAAGAACACAATGCAATTTCAAATATTGTATCACAAATACCAGCAATATTACAAGGTTCAAATTCCAGTATAACAAGGCCCAAACCGAAAGATTACAAGGTACAAACTGACATTAGAAATCAAATCCAATCTTCAGGATCCATGGGATGAAATATTTCTGCGAAGGGATCATCCACCAAGAAGTCATATATCGGCTCGATAGAATCGCTTCCGAATAATCTGTCATATGAACTTCGAAAGTGAAAATCAGCTTCTGCAGAGCCTTTTCCATTCCGCTGTAGACGCCTCCGCTGGTCAGTAAACCATCCATTATGGCGCACTAAATATAGTGCAAACCTCATTACCTTGAGCACCCTTGCTTTCTGAACAAAGAAACTGGCAAATTCAATCTCTGTATTGGTGCCTCGGTACTCGTTCAAAGTAATTTCCGTGAGATGGAATTCAAGGCATTCGATGGGATTGTTATATTGCGCCACCTTTTCCACTCCAAGTTCTACTTGTATCTGCAAAGGAAGACAACATATCAGTGCTTAGATGCAGTATTGAACACTACGGGCCTCTTTGATTTGCATGATTTATAAAATACACTAATAGATTGACATGCCATCTTCGATCGTTCATGATTAACATCTCAAAAAATGTATAGTACATCTGTCATTGTAATCATGGGTAAAAGTACCAACAAATTGAACTCCGTTGTGGTTAAAAATTAACAGGAAAGGAACATCACCTCGACATATAGCTTCTCCATGCACGGAAAGCATATAAGGAGCTTAACAACTTCATCCAGATTCGGGCCGATAGATTGTACTGCCAAGATCTTCACTGTGCGCGAAGACAATGCGAGGCTTGTGGGAATCATTTTCTGGATGACAGCCGAACATAGATCAACAAAAAGTAGATAAAAAGTGATGTAGAATAACAATAATGAGAAGAAGATTGTTGTACCTGAACGGGTATGGATCCAGCGGTAACAAGTTCGGTGAATTCAACACACGAATAGCCCACAACTGGCAATTTCGGTGCGTCAATGACCTTGATTCTTGTTCGACCTTCTTTATCAAGTACAAACAATCTCTCTAGGAAAGGCGCATTCTCAATGACCATATCATGAAACTCCCCAACTGACAGCGTGTTGCGGCACCAGCCATGCACATAAATTGTACGGAGATTCGTCGTAGCGATGTGGAGGCTACTGAACCCAAACATCATCTGAAGACGAAGGTACTCGAGCGTTGTACAGCCGCCAAGCAGGCGCTCCAAATCCGACTTCGAGATGCTAACGCCAATGAGCTCGAGGTGCTTCAGTTTAGGGAGATGAAGAGCGTGCGCGGCATTAATCTTGGGGAAAAGGCACCGCATGAACGTAGCACGGCGCTGCGTGGGCGCAAGGCGGAGGACGGACGGAGGCAGCGAGCGCCCATGTCCAGCATCAAAGTTGAGCTCCTCAAGATGATCTAGTGCAGGGGATAAGAACCGCTCGTGAAACTTGGGTTCGGCCTTGCAGTTTGAACGGAAAGTGTCGATGGCAAGGCGTATGACTGGCGCAGTGTGCGTGGCGAGGATGTGGGACAATGAGTCCAAGCGTTTGCGATCCCCGCTGCAGAGCTCGTTGTCATCGAGGTGGTCAAGGGGGGTGGAGTGCCATAGCAGGGCGCCACCGCCTGGAGAGGATGGTGGTCTACACAGCAAATTTGATGGGGAGGAGGGACATGATGGTTACCAACATCTCGTCAGGGATTGATACGTCTCCAACGTATCTATAATTTTTGCTTGTTCCATGCTGTTATATTATCATTCTTGGATGTTTTACAATCATTTTATAACAACTTTATATCATTTTTTGGGACTAACCTATTGACATAGTGCCAAAGTGCCAGTTGTTGTTTTTGCTTGTTTTTTACTTCGCAGATAATCAATACCAAACGGAGTCCAATCGTGACAAAACTTTTTGGAGATTTTTTCTAGACCAGAAGACACCCAGTGGGCCAAACAACTGCCTAAGAGGTGGGCTGTGGAGAGCACAACCCACCAGGGCGCGCCAGGGGGGCCCCGGCATGCCCTGATGGGTTGTCCCCTCCTTGGCCCCCTTCCGCACCGCCTCTGATACCTATAAATTCTCAAATATTCGGAAAACCCTAGGGGAGTCGACGAAACACAATTCCAGCCGCCGCAAGTTCTAGAGCCGCGAGATCCAATCTAAACACCATCACGGAGGGGTTCATCTTCTTCATAGGTGCCTCTCCGATGATGCGTGAGTAGACCACCATAGACCTACGGGTCCGTAGACAGTAGCTAGATGGCTTATTCTCTCTCTCTTATGATTCTCAATACAATGGTCTCTTGGAGATCTATTTGATGTAAACTTTTGCGGTGTGTTTGTTGGGATCCGATGAATTTTGAGTTCATGATCAGTTTCTATCCATGAATATTATTTGACTCTTCTTTGATCTCTTATATGCATGATTGCTTATAGCATCGTATTTCTTCTTCGAATCTTTGGTTTATTTAGGCCGACTAGATCGATTTTTCTTGCCATGGGAAGAGGTGCTTTGTGATGGGTTCGATCTTGCGATGTTCTTTCCCAGTGATAGAAGGGGCAGCATGACACGCATGTATCGTTGCTATTAAGGATACAAGATGGGGTCTATTCCTACATGAATAGATCTTGTCTACATCATGTCATCGTTCTTATTGCATTACTCCGTTTTTCCATGAACTTAATACACTAGATGCATGCTGGATAGCGGTCGATGTGTGGAGTAATATAGGTAGATGCAGGCAGGAGTCGGGTCTATGTATCTTGGACGTGATGCCCATATAATGATCATCGCCTTGGATATCATCATGACTATTCGATTTTCTATTAATTGCCCAACAGTAATTTGTTCACCCACCGTGCGCTATACTCATGAGAGAAGCCACTAGTGAACCCTACGGCCCCCGGGTCTACTTTTCCATCATATTGCTTTCCGATCTACGTTTTTGCAATCTTTGTTTTTAGAACTACAAAACCAAAAAACCCAAAAATATATTGCTGCATATTTGCTCTTTTTATTTGTGTTCTTGAGAGATCTATCTCTCCTATCTATCACTACCTAATCTATCTATTTACCGTAGAGAGATTGACAACCTCTCTTTCGCGTTGGGTTGCAAGTATTTGTTGTTTGTGTGCAGGTGCAGCTTATTGGGTGGTGGTGATCCTCCTACTGGTTCGATAACCTTGGTTTCATAACTGAGGGAAATACTTACCGTCGCTGTGCTGCATCATCCCTTCCTCTTTGGGGAAATACCGATGCAGTCCAAGCCACGTCAAAGGAATTTCTGGCGCAGTTGCCGGGGAGGAAGCGGTCTCTTCTACGTGCCTATCGTAGGCGCCGAGGGGACTCCACCATCATCTACCAGTTTCCTAATCACAAATCTCATCTCCTTGCAATTACATTATTTTCCATTTGCCTCTCGTTTTCTTCTCCCCCACTTCACCAATTTGCCGTTTTATTCGCCCTCTTTTTCGTTTGCCCTTTTTCTTGCCGGATCTCTTCCTTGCTTTCAATCTTGTTTGCGTGGTCACGATGACTCAAGAGAACACCAAGTTGTGTGATTTTTCCAATACTAATAACAATGATTTTACTAGTACGCCTATTGCTCCTCCCGCCACTAGTGCGGAGTCTTGTGATATTAATTCCGCTTTGTTGAATATTGTCATGAAAGATCAATTTGCCGGTAATCCTAATGAGTATGCCGCGTCCCATCTAAACACTTTCGTTGGATTGTGTGATATGCAAAATAAAAAAGATGCATATCACACAATCCAACGAAAGTGTTTAGATGGGACGCGGCATCCTCATTAGGATTACCGGCAAATTGATCTTTCATGACAATATTCAACAAAGCGGCATTAATATCACAAGACTCCGCACTAGTGGCGGGAGGAGCAATAGGCGTACTAATAAAATCAATGTTATTAGTATTGGAAAAATCACACAACTTGGTGTTCTCTTGAGTCATCGTGACTACGCAAACAAGATTGCAAACAAGGAAGAGATCCAGCAAGAAAAAGGGCAAATGAAAAAGAGGGCGAATAAAACGGCAAATTGGTGAAGCGGGGGAGAGGAAAACGAGAGGCAAATGGCAAATAATGTAATTGCAAGGAGATGAGATTTGTGATTAGGAACCTGGTAGATGATGGTGGAGTTCCCTCGGCGCCTACGATAGGCACGTAGAAGAGACCGCTTCCTCCCCAACAACGGCGCCAGAAATTCCTTTGACGTGGCTTGGACTGCGTCGGTATTTCCCCAAAGAGGAAGGGATGATGCAGCACAGCGACGGTAAGTATTTCCCTCAGTTATGAAACCAAGGTTATCGAACCAGTAGGAGGATCACCACCACCCAATAAGTAGCACCTGCACACAAACAACAAATACTTGCAACCCGACGCGAAAGAGAGGTTGTCAATCTCTCTACGGTAAATAGATAGATTAGGTAGTGATAGATAGGAGAGATAGATCTCTCAAGAACACAAATAAAAAGAGTAAGTATGCAGCAATATTTTTTTGGGTTTTTGGTTTTGTAGATCTGAAAACAAAGATTGCAAAAAACGTAGATCAGAAAGCAATATGATAGGAAAAGTAGACCCGGGGGTCGTAGGGTTCACTAGTGGCTTCTCTCATGAGTATAGCGCACGGTGGGTGAACAAATTACTGTTGTGCAATTGATAGAAAATCGAATACTCATGACGATATCCAAGGCAATGATCATTATATAGGCATCACGTCCAAGATAGATAGACCGACTCCTGCCTGCATCTACCTCTATTACTCCACACATCGACCACTATCCAGCATGCATCTAGTGTATTAAGTTCATGGAAAAACGGAGTAATGCAATAAGAACGATGACATGATGTAGACAAGATCAATTCATGTAGGAATAGACCCCATCTTGTTATCCTTAATAGCAACGATACATGTGTGTCTTGCTGCCCCTTCTGTCACTGGGAAAGAACACCGCAAGATCGAACCCATCACAAAGCACCTCTTCCCATGGCAAGAAAAATCGATCTAGTCGGCCTAACTAAACCAAAGCTTCGAAGAAGAAATACGAGGCTATAAGTAATCATGCATAAGAGATCAAAGAAGACTCAAATAATATTCATGGAGAGAAACTGATCATGAACTCAAAATTCATCGGATCTTAACAAACACACCGCAAAAGTTTACATCAAATAGATCTCCAAGAGACCATTGTATTGAGAATCATAAGAGAGAAAGAGAGAGAATAAGCCATCTAGCTACTGCCTACGGACTCGAAGGTCTATGGTGGACTACTCACGCATCATCGGAGAGGCACCTATGAGGAAGATGAACACCTCCGTGACGGTGTTTAGATTGGATCTCGAGGTTCTTGAACTTGAGGCGGCTGGAATTGTGTTTCGTCGACTCCTCTAGGGTTTTTGGATTTCCTCGGAATTTATAGGCACGATAGTCGGTTGAGGGGGTGCCCGAGGTGCCCAGCACCCACCAGGCCGCGCCAGGGGGCCTCTGGCGCGCCCTGGTGGGGGCTGGCTACCCTGGGGCCCCTCTTCTAGTGTTCTTCGGCCCATCTGGTTTCTTCTGGTCCGTAAAAAATCCACAAAAATCCCCGCAGCGTTTTATCTCTGTTTGGTACTGATTTTCTATGAATTAAAAACAAGCAAAAACAGCAACTCGCACTTTGGCACTATGTCAATAGGTTAGTCCCAAAAAATGATATAAAGTTGTAATAAAATTATTGTAAAACATCCAAGAATGATAATATAACAGCATGGAACAAGCAAAAGTTATAGATACGTTGGAGACGTATCAGCATCCCCAAGCTTAATTCCTACTCGTCCTCGAGTAGGTAAATGATAAAAACAGAATTTTTGATGTGGAATGCTGCCTAACATGTTCATCATATTCTTTTGTTCTTTGTATAGCATGGACATTTGGACTTGTAAATGATTCAAAGCAATAGTCTAGTTTTAACATAATGACTTCAATACTCAAGCATGTCAACAAGCAACCATGTCTTTCAAAATATCAACAATAAAGAAAGTTATCCCTAGCCCATCATGCTCAATCATTGATCCATTCATGAAACACACTCAAATATTAGCTATGCCCAATGCTCAAGTACGATCATAGTGCCCCCTAGTTGGTGCTTATAAGAGAAGATGGAGACTCAAAGCAAAAAATAAAAATTGCATAAAGTAAATAGATAGGCCCTTCGCTGAGGGAAGTAGGGATTTGTAGAGGTGCCAAAGCTCAAAGTTTTAAATTGAGAGAGAAAAAGTATTTTGGGTGGCATGCTTTTCCAGTCAACGAAAACGACAAAGTAGCTCACAATACTTTCCATGCTAGATATATCATAGGCGGTTCCCAAACAGAAAATAAAGTTTATTCCTTTTTCCACCAAACTTTCACTTTCCATGGCGGGCCGTATCCACGGTTGCCTTCCATACCAACACTTTCCAAGGAATTTATTATTTGACAACATAAAGTAAATATTTTTTTCTTTTTCATTTCGGGAATGGGCATCCCTATTACCGCCGCACTCTCGTGCAATGACAAGTGAATAAACACTCATCTTGAGAATAACACATCTAGCATGGAAAAATATTGGACACTCCCCACCGTTTCATGAGCGGTACGGGCACACAAAAGAGAAAATTTGAAAATTTAGAGATGGCACATACAAATTTGCTTGGAACGGCATGGAAATACCGCATATAGGTAGGTATGGTGGACTCATAAGGCAAAACTTGGTTTAAGGATTTTGGATGCACAAGTAGTATTTCTACTTAGTACAAATGAAGGCTAGCAAATAGATTGGGAAGCAACCGAACCAAGAAATGAAAAATCACATAAGTGAGCATTGAACATAACTAACACCGAATAATGCACCACAAGTAGGATGTAACTTCATTGCATAACTATTGACTTTCGTGCATGCATAGGGAATCACAAACCTTAACACCAATATTCCTACTAAGCATAATTACTCACTAACATGACTCACATATTACTATCATCATGTTTCAAAATTATTACAAGGAATCAAGTTTAATTTGTCCAATGATCTTCATGAAAGTTTTTATTATATCCTCCTTGGATATCTATCACTTTGGGACTAGTTTCATATATTGCCATTGCTTTTTGGCAAGCTCAAACAAATTTAAGTGAAGCACATGAGCATAAAGATTTCATCTCTCAAAAAGGTATAAGTGAAGCATGAGAGGATTTCTTCAAAATTTACAAACTCTCAAATTAATCTAAGTGAAGCATGAGAGTATTTCTACAAAAGTTTCCAAGCACACCGTGCTCAAAAAGATATAAGTGAAGCACTAGAGCAATTCTATAGCTCAAAAAGTTTAAGTGAAGCACATAGAGCAATTCTAACAAATCATAGCATGATTGTGGCTCTCTCAAATAGGTGTGTATAGCAAGGATACAAAGGAAAAACTAACAAACAAAGCAAGCAAAGATACAAGACGCTCCAAGCAAAACTCATGATATGTGACGAATAAAAATATAGCTCCAAGTAAAATACCGATGGTCGTTAGAAGAAAGAGGGGATGCCACTCGGGGGCATCCCCAAGCTTAGTTGCTTGTTACTCTTTGGATATATCTTGCGGGTGCGGTAGCATCCCCAAGCTTAGGCTTTTGCTACTCCCTATTCCTTCATCCATCGTGATCTCACCCAAAACTTGAAATTTCAATCACACAAAACTCAACAAAATCTTCGTGAGATCCGTTAGTATAAGAAAGCAAATTACTACTTTAGGTACTGTTATAAACCCATTAAAATTTTATAATTGCATTATACCTACTGTATTTTAACTTTACCATGGCTTATACCCTCCAATACAAACCATAGATTCATCAAAACAAGCACACAATGTAACAAAAACAGAATCTGTCTCAAACAGAACAGTCTGTAGTAATCTGTAATCTAGCCATACTTTTGTAAATCTAAAAATTCTGAAAAATTAGGCTAACGTGAGGAATTAGTATAGAAACACTGTGTTAAAATTTCAGCTCAATATCACGTTCCATCAAAAAATGAAAATTCATATACTGGACGCAAAGTTTCTGTTTCAGATTCAGCATCACTACTACTCATCCTATGAATCATCCTAACGGTTCTACTTGGCACAAACACTAAATAAACCACAAAAACACAATCATAACAGAGGCATAATTGTGTCAACACTCAAAAACATAAAGAAAAAAGAAAAAAAATATTTATTCATTGGGTTGCCTCCCAACAAGCGCTATCGTTTTACGCCCCTAGCTAGGCATATTGGATAGTTTCAAGTATTGTCATCTTTGGTTTTGGATCCATAGGATGCCCTCATGATTGATTCATATGGTGTCTTAATTCTTGTTCTAGGGAAGTGTTCCATACCCTTTCTTAAGGGAAATTGAAAACGAATATTGCCCTCTTTCATATCAATCATGGCACCTATAGTGCGTAAAAACGGTCTACCAAGTATAATGGGACAAGACGGATTGCAATCAATATCAAGAACAATAAAATCAATGGGCACATAATTCCTATTTGCAAGAATAAGAACATCATTAATTCTTCCCAAAGGATTTTTAATAGTAGAATCTGCCAAGTGCAAATTAAGAGAACATTCTTCAATGTTGGTAAGACCAAGCACATCACATAGAGATTTCGGAATCGTGGAAACACTAGCACCCAAATCACACAAAGCAAAGCATTCATAATTTTTAATCTTTACCTTAATGGTAGGTTCCCACTCATCATGTAATTTTCTAGGAATAGAAATCTCCAACTCCAACTTTTCTTCAAAAGATTTCATCATGGCATCAACGATATGTTAAGTAAAAGCTTTATTTTGCTCATAAGCATGAGGTGAATTCAACATAGATTGCAACAAATAAATACATTCAATCAAAGAGCAGCTATCATATTAAAATCTTTGCAATCCAAGATAGTGGGCACATCACTAGTTAAAGTTTTGACCTCTTCAAACCCACTTTCATCAAAATTTTCATCAAGATTTTCACCCTCCAAATTATTAGGACGCCTTCTAGATAAAGTTGACTCTACTTCAGTCCCTTCATTATCAATTTTAACATTACTAAACAAGGAATCAATAGAAGAAACACCAATCACTTTAAGATCTACATCATTTTGTAACGGCAATCACTAGAAGACGATTTTTCTAAGATTTCTCTTTTAGCTCTAAGCATAGTGGTTCTTTTCTTACTTTCATCCATAGAGACATATAAAGCTTTAATAGATACATGAATCTTAGGAACAAAAGCTTTCAACATGAGATTTTCGACGTCATGAGAAATTCTATCAATGCTTCTAGACATATCATCAATCTTATTCAACTTTTCTTCTATCGTAGTATTGAAAGCCTTTTGCGCATTGATAAATTCTTTAATATTACTCTCAAGATCAGAGGTGTTCCTGTTATTATTGTAGGAAGAATTACCATAGGAATTACCATAATTATTAGAGGAATTTCCAGGAAAAGGCCTAGGATTAAAATTACCTCTATAAGCATTGTTATTGAAATTGTTGCGCGAGACAAAATTCACATCTACGGATTCACTATTTTGCTCAATCAAAGTAGACAAAGGCACATCATTAAGATCAATAGGAGCATTTTTACTAGCAACCAATTTCATCAAAGCATCAACTTTATCACTCAAAGTACTAATTTCCTCTACCGAATTAACTTTTTTACTAGTAGGTGCTCTTTCGGTATGCCATTGAGAATAATTAGCCATGATATTATCTAGCAATTTAGTAGCTTCACCCAAAGTAATCCCATAAAAGTACCACCCGCGGCGGAATCTAAAAGATTTCTAGAGACAAAATTCAATCCCGCATAGAAATTTTGTATGATCATCCAAAGATTCAAACCATGTGTAGGACAATTTCTTATCATCAACTTCATTCTTTCCCAAGATTGGGCAACATGTTCATGCTCAAGTTGCTTAAAATTCATGATTTGCGTCCTAAGGGAAATAATTTTCGTGGGAGGAAAATACTTAGTGATAAAAGCATCCTTGCACTTATTCCAAGAATTGATACTATTGCGAGGCAAGGATGAAAACCAAATTTTTGCATGATCCCGCAAGGAAAAAGGAAATAGTTTCAACTTGACAATATCATTGTCCACATCTTTTTTCTTTTGCATATCACACAATTCAACAAAAGTGTTTAGATGGGACGCGACATCCTCATTAGGATTACCGGCAAATTGATCTTTCATGACAAGATTCAACAAAGCAGCATTAATATCACAAGACTCCGCACTAGTGGCGGGAGGAGCAATAGGCGTACTAATAAAATCATTGTTATTAGTATTGGAAAAATCACACAACTTGGTGTTCTCTTGAGTCATCGTGACTACGCAAACAAGATTGCAAACAAGGAAGAGATCCGGCAAGAAAAAGGGCAAATGAAAAAGAGGGCGAATAAAACGGCAAATTGATGAAGTGGGGGAGAGGAAAACGAGAGGCAAATGGCAAATAATGTAATTGCAAGCAGATAACATTTGTGATTAGGAACCTGGTAGATGATGATGGAGTCCCCTCGGGGCCTACGATAGGCACGTAGAAGAGACCGCTTTTTCCCCAGCAACGGCGCCAGAAAATTCCTTTGATGTGGCTTGGACTGCGTCGGTATTTCCCCAAAGAGGAAGGGATGATGCAGCAAAGCGACGGTAAGTATTTCCCTCAGTTATGAAACCAAGGTTATCGAACCAGTAGGAGGATCACCACCACCCAACAAGCAGCACGTGCACACAAACAACAAATACTTGCAACCCGACGCGAAAGAGAGGTTGTCAATCTCTCTACGGTAAATAGATAGATTAGGTAGTGATAGATAGGAGAGATAGATCTCTCAAGAACACAAATAGAAAGAGTAAATATGCAGCAATATGTTTTTGGGTTTTCGGTTTTGTAGATCTGAAAACAAAGATTGCAAAAAACGTAGATCGGAAAGCAATATGATAGGAAAAGTAGACCCTGGGGCCGTAGGGTTCACTAGTGGCTTCTCTCATGAGTATAGCGCACGGTGGGTGAACAAATTACTGTTGGGCAATTGATGGAAAATCGAATAGTCATGACGATATCCAAGGCGATGATCATTATATAGGCATCACGTCCAAGATAGATAGACCGACTCCTGCCTGCATCTACCTCTATTACTCCACACATCGACCGCTATCCAGCATGCATCTAGTGTATTAAGTTCATGGAAAAACGGAGTAATGCAATAAGAACGATGACATGATGTAGACAAGATCTATTCATGTAGGAATAGACCCCATCTTGTTATCCTTAATAGCAACGATACATGCGTGTCTTGCTGCCCCTTCTGTCACTGGGAAAGAACACCGCAAGATCGAACCCATCACAAAGCACCTCTTCCCACGGCAAGAAAAATCGATCTAGTCGGCCTAACTAAACCAAAGATTCGAAGAAGAAATACGAGGCTATAAGTAATCATGCATATAAGAGATCAAAGGAGACTCAAATAATATTCATGGATAGAAACTGATCATGAACTCAAAATTCATCGGATCCCAACAAACACACCACAAAAGTTTACATCAAATAGATCTCCAAGAGACCATTGTATTGAGAATCATAAAAGAGAGAGAGAAGAAGCCATCTAGCTACTGCCTATGGACCCGAAGGTCTATGGTGGACTACTCACGCATCATGGGAGAGGCACCTATGAGGAAGATGAACCCCTCTTTGATGGTGTTTAGATTGGATCTCGAGGTTCTAGAACTTGCGGCGACTGGAATTGTGTTTCGTTGACTCCTCTAGGGTTTTTGGATTTTCTGGGAATTTATAGGCACGATAGTCAGTTGAGGGGGTGCCCGAGGTGCCCAGCACCCACCAGGTCGCGCCAGGGGGCCTCTGGCGTGCCCTGGTGGGGGCTAGCCACCCTGGGCCCCCTCTTCTGGTGTTCTTTGGCCCATCTGGTTTCTTCTGGTCCGTAAAAAATCCACAAAAATCCCCGCAGCATTTTATCTCCGTTTGGTACTGATTTTCTGCAAAGTAAAAAACATGCAAAAACAGCAACTGGCACTTTGGCACTATGTGAATAGGTTAGTCCCAAAAAATGATATAAAGTTGTAATAAAATGATTGTAAAACATCTGACAATGATAATATAATAGCATGGAACAAGCAAAAATTATAGATACGTTGGAGTCGTATCAGTGGGCCCTTAGGGTCTGTCGTGCCTTTTACTGACAACGCTGGAAGGCCAGTTCCTTGTTTTGAAAATATCCATGATTTTCTTTTGCTGTGTTGAAAATGTCAAGGACCGATGACGTGTGTGTGTGTGTGTGTGTGTGTGTGTGTGTGTGTGTGTGAACCAATGCCTGTGTGGGGACCATGTGCCTACATTGTGCGGTTTCCGACGACAAACCTATCGGTGGGCCCTTAGGGTCTGTCATGCCTTTTACTGACAACGCTGGAAGGCCAAGGATGGGTGACTATGTGTGTGTGTGTGTGTGTGTGTGCACGTGTGTGTGTATGTGTGTGCGTGTGCGTGTGCGTGTGTGTGCGTGTGCGTGCGCGTGTGTGTGCGTGTGTGTGTGAACCCATGCCTGTGTGTGGACCATGTGCCTACATTGTGCGTTTTCCGACGACAAACCTATCGGTGGACCCTTAGGGTCTATCATGCCTTTTACTGACAACGCTGGAAGGCCAAGGATGGGTGACGGTGTGTGTGTGCGTGTGCATGCGTGGTTATTTGGGCCACTAGCGGATTCACTTATTTTAGAGTGGATTCACTGATTTTACTCCGTACCTATATAGTTAGTACTGGAAGCTCTAAAAATATATATTTTTGAAAACTAAAGACTTATATTTAGGAACGGAGGGAGTATATATTTGGGCCACTAGCGGGCATGGTTGTGTTTTGACCCTCTCTTGCATTTTTTTGTCATTTATCCCAAAGATGCTAGTATGATGTAAAATAGCAAACGAAACTGACGAAACAACCGTATGTGATTGTATCCCCAACAGGCACGAGTGTGCTACTCTAACCGTGTGCGATGCCCGTACACAGCAAAATTGGCCTTGCCTAGTGGTGGCAATCGCAAGCATTAGCCAGTGCAAAGGCGTAATGTGCACCGTAAAAACCTAAACCCGACAGCGACCTATAAAAGATCTCGCCGGTGGCGGCTAACAGCTAATTTTTCCGCCGATAGCTCGCCACCACCACCACACACACCAAATGGAACCGGTGCTCAACCATGGGGATGTGCATGGCGCCGTCCTGATAGTGTTGGACGACGACGTGATAGAGGATTCTGACGCGTTGGCCGCCATGGCAAACAGCCAGCTGCCGCGGCCGACGACGACGGCATAGAGGATTCCGACGCGCTGTCCTCCATGTCGGTCAACCGTCAACCGTCATCTACAGCGGCCGCCGACGACGACGATGACCCCGAGTTTCAGCGTCGGATGCAGATGGCCATCGCTCTGTCTGTCCAGGAATCGGGCCTCGATGCATTCCTGCATGACGAGGACGAGCGTCGTCTCAGTGTCGGTGTGGAACAATCTATCGCATCTGCGGATGCCATCCGCAACGCGGCTAGGAATCTGAAGCGCCAGAAATGGCGCGAGAGTTCGAAGAGGAAGCGGAACTCAGATGCAGAGGGCAAAAAGTGGCGGGAGCAAGACCAGAAGGCGGCGGGGCAGGCCGCCACTTGCCTCTCAGTCGTGTTGCAGGCCAGTGCAGGCCTTGGAGTAGCGGCGGCAGCCCTGGCAACAACGGCCACGGTGACTAGGGACGCGTCTCTAGCGACAGAGGTGCACGTCAGTATCCCGATGGTCCACGTGGATGCCACGACATCTTCGTCGACAGCGGCAGACCTAGTGAGAGGCGCCGCGGTCGCTCCGACCGAGGTAGCCCCGTCGGTCTCCGTCGTGGAACCAGTGGAGCTCATCGACTTGACGAGCTCCTCTGAATACTCGTTCTGAGCCCAGGAAGGTCATGACGACGGTGGAGGCACGGCGTTTGTATGCATCCATGGCGTAGTGAATATTTTGTGCAGTTCATCTTCATGTAAATTGACGAACTGTTTGTAAATTACTGAGCGTATGAACTAATGTCAACTAATCCACTGCAAAATAAGGCATTTTGTGGTGGAAATTTGCCAAATGTTTGTGTCATCTGTTTGTGGGCATGTGGAAATTTAAGATGAATTTCACGTCTGCGACTGAAATTGAGGATGAACCGTGTGAGCTGAACCCGCCTTGAGAAATCTCAGAAAGATCTACCCGCCTTGAGCGATGCAAAAATTCATGGTTTCGCGGCACGGCATTTCGTTACAGCGTACAAACTTTATTATGTTAGGACCGTGTGCGATCTTGGTTGCTCCCGCCCAGTTCCATTACCAAAATTTAAGTGGAAGCGGTATTTCAACTGCATGCCGCCCTTCCTCGTCCACCGCACCGACCCTATAGTAAATTTTCAGCTGCTGAGGCATTTCAACCGTCGCCATCCCTCGTCCACCACCATCTCCACCCACACCATTACTACTAAATTTTTCAGCAACAGCGGCACATCCGCAAACACCCCCCGTCCACACAACACTCCCCCTCCCCCTTCCTCCCCTGCTTGAACCCTAGCTCGCCCCCGCCGCCGCCTTCCACCACCAACCTCAGCCGGTCTGCCCGTGCCTCATAGCTAAACAGGTTCAGGGTCCCCACCGATCCACATACACCATCACCGCCCTGAGTTTTTAGATGAGACCGGCGGTGTCCCTTTCCCCCCAGATCCCCATCCCGTACTCCAGAGAGTCATAGCCTAATCATCCCGACCACATCTCCCGTGGAGCTCGAGGAGTGTATGAGCAAAAAGAGGTCTATCATGGCCTCTCCGCCATACACTGGCGAGGTGGGCGCCGTCCGCGCCGACCCTTCGATCCCGGACGAACACCTCGCCGTGGGAGCCAATGAGGACGATGCCTACGTTGCCATGCCGAAGGCTTTAAGTCTGCGGGCTCGCGTATTCCTGAGGTGAGCCGGCTACGACATCAAGCTCGTCAACATCACCGGCTTCACTCGGGCCATGTCACAAGTTAAGTGGTCCACCGGCAACGCCTCTGGTTCAACCACCGTCGATCTCTTCAAAGGCCCCGCCGCTGATCTCCTCCGCCTCGCGGTCATGGATTTGCGATCCTTCTACGCCATAGAGCCTCTTTTTTCATTTCTGAAAGAAACGTTCTACGGTGGTGGCCTGGGATCCTTAGCTCCAAAGTCAGATCTCATCCACCAAGATAATGGCACACACTACGGCTGTTACAAGGGGAAACGTCCCATCTGCGACATCAGGGAGCGCACCCTGGGCACCTCATATCCCAAGTGGAAGGAGCCCATCCATGACAAGTAAGGCAACATCCTGTGAGCAAATCATACCTTTTCTAGCTAGCCGTCTCGTACCCATAGTTGTAGTAGCTTTGCCATGCGATAATCATGCAGTGCTTAATTGAGCATTTATCCAGTTGTCTACCAGATGCCTTGCTTTTATGTATCTAGTTGTTAGGTTGGTTGCATTGAGTATTTGTCCAGTTTTCAATGGCTATAGTTGGTTGTTACAGTGAGCATGAATGCCTTGTTTCTTTCAGTTATTCACAATGTGATGTTCATTAGGTGCAAGCATGAACTGTGCAGTTCAATTTCATCAATACCACCTGTTATGCCTGGTGTTGTTAACCTGTGCCCTTAACTCCCGCTTTAAACATTTATGCCTTGTTTCTCTAAATTTGGTTGCCAGGTTGGTTGCAGTGAGAATTTGTCCAGTTTTCAAGAAGATGCCTTGCTTTTCTGTATCTAGTTGTTAGGTTGATTGCAGTGAGCATTTGTCTAGTTTTCAAGCACACACCTTGCTTTTTGTTATCTGATTGTTAGGTTGGTTCCATTGAGCATTTGTCCAGTATCAAATGGCTATATTTGGTTGTTATAGTGAGCATATATGCCTTGTTTATTTCAAGTAGATACCTCGTATACTTGGTTGATGTTAAGCCTGTTGTACTTATCATGACTTTACATGTACTTGCACAAGACAACAATGGGAGTGGCCAACATTTTCCACCGAGGTTCTTTTCATCCCTCCACTTATACTCCATCCGTTCCATCATGTAGTGCATATAGATTTTTGTGATGTATCTACATATACCATCTAAAATGTATACAATATGAAATTTTGTGATTTATCAAATGAAATGGAATTGCAATTCTAGATGTAAATGTTTTTATCTACAAACTTGGTCAAAGTAAGTAAATGTTGACTTCTCAAAATGTTTATAGGCAACACATTGTATATATTACACCATTCTGCAACTGCATTTTAGCTTCTAATATCGACTTCTTTCTTGTAGGTACATATGTCTTAGGTAAAGATCCATTCCTGGACCCTTTTTGCGTGTGGGGCAATGAAATATTCATGAACCAGCATCAACTGAGGAAACTGAAAATGATTGTTAGGGAAAAGAGATGAACAATGCCAATTAGACTATTTGTTTACCCTCTATCCAACACAACAGTGAGCTGTAGGATGGTAACTACGAACTCTGTAGGCTTGTATTAGTACTGCCCATAATGAGTTGTCACACAACTGTGGCACCCCGGCTCAGCGAACCGGATTACTAGTGTTTCCAACCCAGAGATCATGTCTTCTGGAAACACACAACAACTTGGAACAGAACAGAACTAATCTTTATTGATAAACTTCGGGTACAAGCTCATATTTTACATCGATAGCGAGGCCAAAGGCACACCTGGTGCTATGACAATATCTACATTATTTATGAAACATAGCGGGCCTCGAAACTACTAGGGAAGCTCTACGGCG
This sequence comes from Elymus sibiricus, assembly GCA_039707655.1. NCBI lineage: Eukaryota > Viridiplantae > Streptophyta > Magnoliopsida > Poales > Poaceae > Elymus > Elymus sibiricus. The sequence continues at coordinate 388,926,178 of CM077669.1, read as the reverse complement.
TAGAGGAACATAGCGGAAACACCATCCACAGGGACACTGCTGGGACACAGCCTAGTTAGCGTAGCATGAACCATCGGGACCTCCGTCCTCGACTTCTCCTGCATCTGGCATGATACGCCAGGTGAGTACTTTGAATGTACTCGCAAGCATACGACAACCAAGTAATGCAGCAAACAATAGCATGGCAATCAACATGTAAACTTCTTAAGTGATTCACTTACTATCATCAGTTACTAACTTACTCTCTTTCGGGTTGTCCCACAACCCTCGGAATACTCATAAGCCATCGAGTACTTCCAAACACAAGACGAGTTCTTCCCTCATTATTATCACTGTTACGGTTGACCACCTAGCGAGGTCTGGACGGGCTGTCCAATACCGTGGACGCGGCTATTCGAATAGATTTTACACTCTGCAGAGGTTGCGCACTTTACCCACATCATGAAGCACCTGGCCTCGTGATCCCATTCGGGTGGACCAGCGTTGCTCCAACGAAACCTGCCTGACCCGTGACTCTCACATCGTACCACCGGCATTCATCCTCCCTCGGAGTCCTGCCCTGGGTGGCCCCTGTGTCACCTCGTGACACCTACCACCGTCGTGGCCAAACTAAACTGTCCCAAACGGGGACGCCGGCACAAAACACATCTGGGCTCACAGGGTTATCGCCGCCTACCTGATCAGGGTAGCACGCACGCATAACCCTCCCTGTCTGGAAGTAACGGTGAAAGAGCACGGGGCCAGACCAAGTCAAGGCCGTCCCATACCGGCAAATGTGGTTGCACGGATAAGCCCGGACAAGTGACTCAAGATCAACCAACTAAGTTTATTTAGCAAACATAGTAGTTTATCACACTTAGGATGGCAGCAACTAGGCATTTAAATTAATTACTATGAATTATTATATAGCAAATAAATGGAAGTATTCATATGAACATGCAATGCTATTGAAATGCTTCATGAAATGGGTGTCCTGGCTTGCCTTGCTTTGTTGGGTTGCCCAAAAGCTCCTGGTCTTCAAGTGCACCAAAGTTTCCCTCTGAAAATATTTTTAAACAGCAATTTAAAATGTCACATAACACTGTTTCAATCACCACAAATTCGGTGAGTGTGAGAAAAATACCAAAATTTATCAGCAAATAAAGGGGCTCAAGACAAACTCAATGCAAAAAAGAATCAATTGATTTGAACTTATGGTTAAAAAGATATAGCTGGTCAAAGTTTCTGGTCAAAACTGAAATTTAAAAAGAAAATCGAAAACCTCTCAGCGGGCCACGTCGATAGCGTAAACGCCGAAGACGCCTCCACTTAAAACGGTTCGGGCGCGCTCTGGGGTCGCTGACAGGTGGGGTCCTCGTCGATTTAAAAGAAAGGGGAGAGGGGAACAGAGGCGAGGCGGCTCACCGGCGACGCTACTCAGGCATGGAGACGACGGCGGGGCTGGGAGTTGGCGGGGATGAGTCGGGCGTGAGGAGACGAGGCCGTAGGTACCCGCAGCTTAGTCGGAGACGGCCGGACGGCGGCGCCCCCTTCTTCTCCAGCGGGTGGCAGCTACGGGTGTCGTCGGCGGCGGCGATTCCGGCAGCGGTTCGACTGGGAAAGAGGTCGTGGAGCACCAGGGAAATGCCTTGAGCTCGTGGGTGGGGTCGGGCAGAGCTGGGGTTGGCCGGAGTGGGCTGGCGTCAGGAGGGGATCGGGTGGCGGAGCCTTCGCCGGAGCTGAGGGAGACGAGCTCCTGGCTCTTGCTGGGGCACTCTGGAGGCGGTGGAGTGATGGTGAGGTGAGGTGGTGAGGAGAGGAGGAGCTGGGCAGGGCTATTTATAGCCGGCGATGGGTGCCCGAGCTGTACGGCGCCGCGGTGGAAGCTACCGGAGTTGGGGGGTGAGCTGGCCGTCGAGCTGGCCCTGCGGGACGCGTGAGGAGGGGACGTGAGCCTGCGGGAGCGACGGGACGGGTCCGGCGCCATTAAGGGCTTGCGGACAACAACAGCGGCAGGAGCTCACTGTTTCGCCCGTGGCGGAGCTTGGCCGTGAGCGGCGGCGGCCTTCGCCGGCGGCCAAGAGGGTTCAAGAGGGGCCACGCGTGCGACTAGAACGCTGTCGGCACCAAGGGACAAGGGGGGCAGCGAGGGACGGCTCGGGCGATCACGTCCGACGCGCCTGGGCGCGCAGAGCGCATCTTTGGTCATGTCAGCACGGTGATCACCACGCGGGTTGGTGTCTGGAGGCCTCGCGAGCCTGCCCAAGCTTGTCCATTGCGTTGACCTGAGCTCAAATAGGAATTATGGGGCAAGTGTAGGTCTGGGAATGGCTCAACGTGCTGGCACTCATACAAAACAGTTTCTGGTGGCAAACTTGAGGAGGTTCCAGAGAAGAGATGAGGTTGAGAGTGAGCCAAAACTCTTGTCTGGGGGATTCAAGGTTGGAAGGAGTACAAACTGGTGGAGTTTGAGAAGTTTTTGCAAAGGTTTGGATACAGTTCCTGTGTAAATCACAATCTGGTCCAGAAACTTGATGAACTTGTGGCACTCATATGGTAGATCTGGTGGAGCTGAAATTTGTCATGGTGGAGTAATTTGATGCATAGAAAATGCCATAAAAATTTCATGGCCATTGGATACATCTAGCTAGCACTTCCTTCACAGAGGTTCCAAAAATGCAGCAACTTGGCAGAGCCTTGTTGCTAAAAATTTGTACTAGCCAGGATGATATTCTTGGATATTGTGGCTGGATAGGATCCCTAATATCTCAGGAAATTTATTGGGAATTTTCTGGGCTAGGAAAATGGGAGTTGCTTCACAACTGACCAATTCTGACCAGAAAGAAAATAATTATTTTGGCCAAAATTTTTTATTGGACTATGGAATGTTTTTTAAGATTATGGGATTATATGATGATAAGAAGGTGTGGCTTGAGTTTGGGAATTTTGTGATCATCAGAGCTATAGGTTGCTTCACAACCCATAGTGATAACATATTTTCCCATAGGAAGAAAATAAATTATTGAAAAATATTAAATATTGGAAATTGATCCAGGAGAGGTGTGGAAAGGTTTTGGCAAGGTGATGAGGGTTTTGGGTTACTTGGGAAAAATTCAAGGAGTCATAAGTCCATAGTTGACTGAAAAACCAACCAAAATGCAAATAAAACCGAAAATATCTCGAAAAGAAAATGTTGCCAAAAACCAGGGTGTCACAAACCTACCCCCCTTAGTATGAATCTCATCCTCGAGATTCAGTTGCTCAGGGAACAGGTACGGGTATGCGGATCTTAGGAAATCTTCTCTTTCCCAGGTAGCCTCTTCCTCAGTATGGTGCTCCCATAGTACCTTGTAAAACTTGATCACCTTACTCCTAGTAGTCCTTTCCATTTCATCCAAGATTCTGACAGGTTTCTCTTCGTAGGTCAGATCCTTAGCCAGTTCTAGCTCTCTCATATCTGCCTGCTTGATCGGTGGTGCAATGCACTTTCTTAACTGTGATATGTGAAACACATCGTGAATATCAGATAACTCCGGTGGTAGTTCCACCTGATATGCTACCCTGCCTTTCATAGCAATTACTGGAAAGGGACCGATGTATCTTGGTGCAAGCTTTCCTCGGGTATGGAACCTCTTCACTCCCTTCATGGGGGTTACTCGAAGGTAAGCATATTCTCCGGGCTCAAAAGTCACTTCTCGGTGCTTTGGGTCATAGTAGCTCTTTTGGCGGGACTTGGCTACTCGAAGATGCTCCTGAATATCCTTGACCTGCTTCTTAGCCTCGAGCATCAAGTCTGTGCCAAAGATACGGCTATCTCCTGTCTGGGACCAATTCAATGGGGTGCGGCACTTCCGCCCATATAGTGCTTCAAATGGTGACATCTTGAGACTTGACTGATAACTATTGTTATAAGAAAATTCCGCATAGGGTAGGCTATCTTCCCATTTCGGTCCATGGGTGAGAGCATAGGACCGAAGCATATCTTCCAGTATCTGGTTTACTCATTCGGTCTGTCCATCTGTCTGCGGATGGTACGCCGTGCTATGCTTCAGCATGGTTCCCAAAGCTTGGTGCAATCGCAACCAGAATGCTGAGGTGAATAAGGAGCCCCTATCCGATGTGATAGACTTGGGTACTCCATGAAGGCTGACTATCCGGGACATGTAGAGTTGTGCAAGCTGGTTTGCGTTAAAAGTGGTCTTTACCGGGATAAAGTGAGCCACTTTCGTGAGTATATCCACAATGACCCAGATAGCATCATTGCCTCTTGTTGACCTGGGTAGTCCAACAATGAAGTCCATGCATATGTCATCCCACTTCCACTGGGGAACTGGTAAAGGTTGTAGTAGCCCAGCGGGTTTCTGCTGTTCAGCCTTGACTTTGTTGCAGATGTCGCAGCAGGCGACATAGTATGCTATGTCCCTTCGCATCCCTGGCCACCAAAAGGTTTCTCTCAGATCCTGATACATCTTTGTGCCTCCCGGGTGGATAGAGTACGCGGACTCATGAGCTTCTCTGAGTATTTGCTGCCTCGGGTTATTCTGATCGGGCACACATATCCGTTTCTCAAACCATAAGGTGCCTTGGTCATCCAGACGGAAAGACTTGGCTTTCCCTTGCTGCATCAGCTCCTTGATCTCTTTTATTCCTTCATCTGGCTCTTGGGCCTTCTTAATTTCTTCCATAAGTGTTGGAGTAATCTCCAAAGTATCTGGGGTAATTGGGCCGCATAACACCATATTGAGCTTAGCGAACTCTTCCTCTAACCTTGGATGGATACTTCCAATTTGTGCATTCACTGTGCCTTGTTTTCTGCTGAGAGCATCAGCGACCACATTAGCCTTTCCCGGATGATAGTTTATTCCAATGTCATAGTCCTTGACTAGTTCAAGCCATCTTCGCTGCCTGAGATTCAGGTCAGGTTGGGTGAAAATATACTTGAGACTCTTATGGTCCGTGTATATTTCACAATGTTGTCCAATGAGGTAATGCCTCCAAATCTTTAAGGCATGAACCACGGCTGCTAATTCCAGATCATGTGTGGGGTAGTTTTCTTTGTGAGGTCGTAGCTGTCTGGATGCATATGCTACAACCTTTCCTTCTTGCATTAACACGCAGCCGATTCCACGTCTGGAAGCATCGCAATATATATCAAAGCTCTTGTGGATGTCTGGAAGAACTAACACAGGTGCTTTAGTTAGCCTTGTCTTTAGCTCTAGGAAGCTGCTGTCACACTCCGCCGTCCAGACAAACCTTTGATTTTTCTTTAGCAATTCTGTCAGTGGCTTAGCTATCTTGGAGAAGCCTTCTATGAAATTATGGTAATAGCCTGCCAATCCTAGAAAGCTACGGACTTCGCTCACCGAGGATGGTGTCTTCCAATTCAGTACTGCAGTTACTTTGCTGGGGTCGACGGCTACTCCTTGTTCTGACAGAATATGCCCCAGAAATCCCACCTCTTTTAGTCAAAATTCGCATTTACTGAACTTGGCGTATAGACGATGGGTTCTTAACCTTTCTAGGATAGCACGGAGGTGTTGTTTGTGCTCCTCTTCATCCTTGGAGTATATCAGAATGTCATCGATGAACACTACCACGAATTTGTCCAGGAAATCCATGAAGACCTTGTTCATCATGCTCATGAAATAAGCTGGAGCATTCGTCAGTCCAAATGACATGACTGTAAACTCATACAGACCATATCGGGTGGTGAAAGCTGTCTTGGGTATATCCTCTTTTCTGATTTTTAGCTGATGATACCCGGTTCGGAGGTCAATCTTGGATAATACCCGTGATCCATTCAGCTGGTCGAACAAATCATCAATGCGAGGGAGCGGGTACTTATTCTTGATGGTGACCTCATTCAGCTGGCGATAGTCTACGCACATTCGTAGACTTCCATCCTTCTTCTTGACAAACAGTACGGGTGATCCCCATGGCGAGATGCTTGGGCGAATATACCCTTTTTGCAGCAACTCATCCAACTGCTTCTTTAATTCCACCAGCTCTGGGCTCGGCATACGATAGTATTTCTTATAGATCGGGGCAGTACCGGGAATCACCTCAATTGCAAATTCTAATTCCCGGTCGGGTGGCATCCCTGGTAGTTCCTCGGGAAATACATCCAGAAATTCGCAAACTACCGGAATCAAGTTCATATCCGTACCGGTAGTGTGGTATGCCATTCCCTATCTTGACATCATCTTGCTGGCAAGGAATTGAACTGTTTGTCCTGCCGGATTAACTAGTGTCACTGTCCTGGTGGCACAGTTGATGCACACCTGATGTGGTGTCAACCAGTCCATCCCCAGTATTATGTCCAATCCAGGGGATTCAATGGAAACAAGTGTAGCTGGAAATTTAACTCCATGTATCGAAATTTCCAGACCTTTATATATCACATTGGTTCTAAGCAGGGAGCCAGGGGATTGTACCACCATGATTTTATCCAAAAGCGAAGGAGAAACTTTGTGCAAGGTCGCAAAACTCCGCGAAATAAACGAATGGGAAGCCCCAGAATCAAATAAAATTACTGCAGGTATGTCGTTAATAGAAAACATACCAAGGACTACGTCTGGAGCTTCGTAGACTTCCTCAACGGAGATATGATGGACGCGTCCGTGGCAGAAGTTATGGTTTGGGCGGCGTCCAATATTGTTGACTTGTGGCTTGAAGTCGGATACTGGCTTCCCGTTGTTGGCAGGGCACTGCTTGGAATAGTGTCCGCTTTGGCCGCAAGTAAAGCAGGTGTTATTGCGGCGGCAGTCCTCTATCACCGGCTATTTGCCGAAGGTCTTATTCTGGCTAACCGTCTTATTGTTGTTGTTGCCATTGCTCCATGTGGGCTTGTATTCAGATGGGCCTGGTTGTCAGGTGCGTGGCTTCTGCACAAACTGCTCACGGTTATCCTTCTTGGGTTCAAACTTCCGGTTGCGGTCATCATATCCGGACTTATGCTCTCGTTCATCTATGAAAGCCTTGTTCACCAAAGTCTGGAAGTCTGGAAAGTCCAGCATACAGAGATGACAACGGAGGGCATGATTCAGTCCTCCTAGGAATCGATCTATCTTCCTTTCTTCGGTGGACACGTCATGGGTAGAGTACCGTGCCAGATTGTTGAACTTGTTCAGATATTCCCCACGGACATATTTCCTTGTGTAAGGGCAAGGAACTCCCTTTGCTTCACCTTCATTATGCTTGTAGCGATATGATACTTGCGGAATAGCTCCTTGAACTTCTCCCAGGAAATATCTTCTCCAGAAGGCCACGTTGTCTTTGTGTTGTCCCACCATATAGCTGCTGGCCCTTCTAGATAGTGAGTGGCAAAAGGAACCTTATCTAATTCTTCACAGCGGGCTATGTCTAGCTTCTTTTCCATGGTCCTCAGCCAATCATCAGCTTCTATAGGGTCCACAACTTGACCGAAATTGGGTGGCTTGGTGCGCTGGAAGTCAGACAACTTAGAGTGTGTTCCATGGTTGTTGTTCTGGCCCACCATAGTCTGCATACTTTTCAAAAATTCCATAAGATCCTGGTTTCTTTTCTCTTCAAACATCCTCATGATCTGATCAGTGGTCGGCACTTGAGGTGGTGGAGGTGGTAAGTCTTCTGGTGGTTGTCCTGCTTGTCTGGCAGATCGACGAACGGCGGTTCCATCGCCGCCTTGGCTACAACCTCTCTTCATCCTAAATTTGTTCCAATTGCAAAATACCGAATCGATGAGCAACATCCATAAGGGAAACACAGTAATATGACACCAGAAAGAAAATGTACGGAAAAGGTGAATAAAGCAAACAACATAATTATACAAGATAACCCAACATCATACATGGCAAGCTAGTAGCGGAATATCATGGCTAGACTGCTCATACGGGAGTTGACATATGCAAAGATGCATGCACAACAACTCAAGCCTCCGCTCTAGTGGCGCGGGTGGCACGAACACTGCCAGACTGAAGACTCATCGTCATCTGAAACTGAGTCGGAATCGGAACTGATGATGTGGATCACATCCTCCAGATCAAAGGAAACATGATGACGCTGCTGGGACGGTTCTCCTTCCGAGGAAGAAGGAGCACGACGCCTCAGCATCGGAGCAGCTGGAGTGGCTAGGAGTGAGGCCCACTCTGCCGGGGTCTCACGTCGACTACCAGACGAAAAGCCTGGTGGTGCAGTCGAGCTAGAAGGAGTATCAAGCCTACGTGGAGGTGGAACTGGTGGTGGATACATAGGTGGAAATGTAGGCTGAGTTGAAGATGGTACTGTAGTCGCGGCTACAGCTCCTCAGCCAAGGAAATGATCATACGATAACTGGCGTTCAGATAACGAGATAGAACAGCAGTCGCACGATCAGTCGCCGGGTCAACTGGCGTGAAAATGACTCGCCCTGTCGTAGGCGACAGGGTGGGGTAGTGGAAGAAACCTGGATGAGTCTGCATCTCGACCTCGTGGAAGCGCAAGTCAGTGAGAGCCTCCATCGCAGCAAACTGGATCGCCAGCTCCGGAGTAGAAGTCGTTCCGCCCTTAGAAGAGCGAGAATAGCTGCCAATATCCGAGCTCGCGGTCAGGAAAGCCACTGCGTGATACTCGTATACTGACTCGGCAAGCTGCTCCCGAAACACCTGGTACACTGGATCTTCGCCGTTGGGGTACAGCCGAAGCCAGACATTACGGAGCAGTACAGGAAAAGTGAACGGTGCTGGCTCATGATGGTAGTGGTATGGAACTGGTGCCATCTACACTCACAATGCCAACGGTTAGTAGAACAATAAATATAATGCATGCCATGCAACAATCAAATGCAGCAAGCAAGATGCCCACTCAAAGCCCTACACTAATCGTGGTTCTAGCGCTGGTTAACTAGGGTGTCCTACAGTCAACCTCGCTCTGATACCAAGCGTTGTGGCACCCCGGCTCAGCGAACCGGATTACCAGTGTTTCCAACCCAGAGATCATGTCTTCTGGAAACACACAACAACTTGGAACAGAACAGAACTGATCTTTATTGATAAACTTCGGGTACAAGCTCATATTTTACATCGATAGTGAGGCCAAAGTCACACCTGGTGCTATGACAATATCTACATTATTTATGAAACATAGCGGGCCTCGAAACTACTTGGGAAGCTCTACAGCGTAGCGGAACATAGCGGAAACTCCATCCACAGGGACACTGCTGGGACACAGCCTAGTTAGCGTAGCACGAACCATCGGGACCTCCGTCCTCGGCTTCTCCTGCATCTGGCATGATACGCCAGGTGAGTACTTTGAATGTACTCGCAAGCTCACGACAACCAAGTAATGCAGCAAACAATAGCATGGCAATCAACATGTAAAATTCTTAAGTGATTCACTTACTGTCATCAGTTACTAACTTACTCTCTTTCGGGTTGTCCCACAACCCTCGGAATACTCATAAGCCATCGAGTACTTCCGAACACAAGACGAGTTCTTCCATCATTATTATCACTGTTACGGTTGACCACCTAGCGAGGTCTAGATAGGCTGTCCAATACCGTGGACGCGGCTATTCGAATAGATTTTACACTCTGCAGAGGTTGCGCACTTTACCCACACCATGAAGCACCTGGCCTCGTGATCCCATTCGGGTGGACCAACGTTGCTCCAACGAAACCTGCATGACCCGTGACTCTCCCATCGTACCACCGGCATTCATCCTCCCCTGGAGTCCTGCCCTGGGTGGCCCCTGTGTCACCTCGTGACACCTACCACCGTCGTGGCCAAACTAAACTGTCCCAAACGGGGATGCCGGCACAAATCTCATCTGGCCTCACAAGGTTATCACCGCCTACCTGATCAGGGTAGCATGCACGCATAACCCTCCCTGTCTGGAGGTAACGGTGAAAGAGCACAGGGCCAGACCAAGTCATAGCCGTCCCATACCGGCAAATGTGGTTTCACGGATAAGCCCGGACAGGTGACTCAAGATCAACCAACTATGTTTATTTAGCAAACATAGTAGTTTATCACAATACTTAGGATGGCAGCAACTAGGCATTTAAATTAATTACGATGAATTATTATATAGCAAATAAATGGAAGTATTCATATGAACATGCAATGCTATTGAAATAATTCATGAAATGGGTGTCCTGGCTTGCCTTGCTCTGTTGTGTTGCCCAAAAACTCCTGGTCTTCAAATGCAACAAAGTTTCCCTCTGAAAATATTTTTAAACAGCAATTTAAAATGTCACATAACACTGTTTCAATCACCAGAAATTCTGTGAGTGTGAGAAAAATACCAAAATTTATCAGCAAATAAAGGGGCTCAAGACAAACTCAATACAAAAAGAATCAATTGATTTGAACTTGTGGTTAAAAAGATATAGCTGGTCAAAGTTTCTGGTCAAAACTGAAAGTTAAAAAGAAAATCGAAAACCTCTCAGCGGGCCACGTCGATGGCGTAAACGTCGAAGGCGCCTCCACTTAAAACGGTTCGGGCGCGCTCGCGGGTCGCTGACAGGTGGGGTCCTCGTCGATTTAAAAGAAAGGGGAGAGGGGAACAGAGGCGAGGCGGCTCACCGGCGACGCTACTCCGGCGTGGAGACGACGGCGGGGCTGGGAGTTGGCGCGGATGAGTCGGGCATGAGGCGACGAGGCCGTAGGTACCCGCAGCTTAGTCGGAGACGGCCAGACGGCGGCGCCCCCTTCTTCTCCGGTGGGTGGCAGCTATGGGTGTCGTCGGCGGCGGGTATTCCGGCAGCGGTTCGACTGGGAAAGAGGTCGTGGAGCACCAGGGGAATGCCCTGAGCTCGTGGGTGGGGTCGGGCAGAGCTGGGGTTGGCCGGAGTGGGCTGGCCTCGGGAGGGGATCGGGTGGCGGAGCCTTCACCGGAGCTGAGGGAGATGAGCTCCCGGCTCTTGCTGGGGCGCTCTGGAGGCGGTGGAGTGATGGTGAGGTGAGGTGGTGAGGAGAGGAGGAGCGGGGCAGGGCTATTTATAGCTGGCGACGGGTGCCCGAGCCGTACGGCGCCGCGGTGGAAGCTACTGGAGTAGGGGGGTGAGCTGGTCGTCGAGCTGGCCCTGCGGGACGCGTGAGGACGGGACGTGAGCCTGCGGGAGCGACGGGATGGGTCCGACGCCATTAAGGGCTTGCCAACAACAACAACGGCAGGAGCTCACTGTTTCGCCCGTGGCGGAGCTTGGCCATGAGCGGCGGTGGCCTTCGCCGGCGTCCAAGAGAGTTCGAGAAGGGGCCACGAGTGCGGTTAGAACGCTGTCGGCACCAAGGGACAAGGGGGGGCTGCGAGGGACGGCTCGGGCGATCACGTCCGACGCGCCTGGGCGCGCAGAGCGCGTCTTTGGTCATGTCAGCACGGTGATCACCACGCGGGTTGGTGTCTGGAGGCCTCGCGAGCCTGCCCAAGCTTGTCCATTGCGTCGACCTGAGCTCAAATAGGAATTATGGGGCAAGTGTAGGTCTGGGAATGGCTCAACGTGTTGGCACTCATCCAAAACAGTTTTTGGTGGCAAACTTGAGGAGGTTCCAGAGAATAGATGAGGTTGAGACTGAGCCAAAACTCTTGACTGGGGGATTCTAGGTTGGGAGGAGTACAAACTGGTGGAGTTTGAGAAGTTTTTGCAAAGGTTTGGATACAGTTCCTGTGTAAACCACAATCTGGTCCAGAAACTTGATGAACTTGTGGCACTCATATGGTAGATCTGGTGGAGCTGAAATTTGTCATGGTGGAGTAATTTGATGCATAGAAGATGCCATAAAAATTTCATGGCCATTGGATACATCTAGCTAGCACTTCCTTCACAGAAGTTCCAAAAATGCAGCAACTTGGCAGAGCCTTGTTGCTAAAAATTTGTACTAGCCAGGATGATATTCTTGGATATTGTGGCTGGATAGGATCCCTAATATCTCAGGAAATTTATTGGGAATTTTCTGGGCTAGGAAAATGGGAGTTGCTTCACAACTGACCAATTCTGACCAGAAAGAAAATAATTATTCTGGCCAAAATTTTGTATTGGACTATGGAATGTTTTTGAAGATTATGGGATTATATGATGATAAGAAGGTGTGGCTTGAGTTTGGGAATTTTGTGATCATCAGAGCTATAGGTTGCTTCACAACCCATAGTGATAACATATTTTCCCAAAGGAAGAAAATAAATTATTGAAAAAGATTAAATATTGGAAATTGATCCAGGAGAGGTGTGGAAAGGTTTTGGCAAGGTGATGCGGGTTTTGGGTTACTTGGGAAAAATTCAAGGAGTCATAAGTCCATAGTTGACTGAAAAACCAACCAAAATGCAAATAAAACTGAAAAGATCTCGAAAAGAAAAGGTTGCCAAAAACCAGGGTGTCACAACAACAATGTCTGAATCTTTTTCTTTTGCAGTGGTTCCCAAAGCAGTTTACTCAAGATTACCTCGCAAAGTACATGATTGCTGGACATGCAATGAAGGTTAAAATATATCATCGAGACTACAATGGGCATCGAGAAGTAGTAATGAAGACAGTGAAGGATGGGCAAGCGGCCATCACTAGGGGCTAGCCTAGAGTCGTTCGTGCATTAGGCATGGAGGAGGGCACAATATGGGCATTCCGCTTCACCTTCTTCAGCAACCAGAATGTCTTTCGGCTCTCTCTTTACCATCTTTAATACAACCGTGGTTCCATCATTCTTTATTTGTCCCTTTTGTAGTTTTCCTTTTTTTTGAGAATTGCTGCTTATGTAGTTCTTGAGTATATGTACATGTGAATCGAATTATGCATTCGTTCTTAAACCTACATTTAAACATGATTCGATATGAAATACATGAATTCCTACTTTCAAATGTAAATTGTGTGAATTATGAACAAAGGTATTTAATTAGGGGCAAATCATGCTCTGCAGGCCATTACAATGCACACAGTTTGAGAAAGCAAAACGTCTGCGATCAACTTCAACATCACACATGTTTCTCCATTTGCGGCGTGTGCGATGAGTCTCGTCTTCGCACATGGTCAGACGAGAAAGAACGGGTGAGATTAATGACACCAGCGTTTGTGCTAGTCTCCTTATCACGCCCGATTTGGTATTTTGAACTGTGTATGATATCTTGCCCATCATAAACATTGGTCAAAGAAGAACGCGTGCGATAGGCCTTCATCTGACACAACTAAGTATGGATGACACGTTTGGGAAGTATGGATCACACGTTTGGGACGTTTTGTAAATCACAAATGTTTATCAAAAACGTCGCGTGTGAGATAGATTCAACCTCCGCATACAGTTTTATAATGACAAACGTATGCACTCTTATATCATATCACATACGATCATAGTGGAACTAAATGTGTGTGATCGCCCCCTTATCATACACGCTTTATAATCGTGAACTGTTTGCGATTCGGTGCACATCATAAACAGCGGGCCACAGAATAGCGCGTGCGATGTTAGTGTGATCTCACACGAGTTGCAAGGATGAACCGTATGGGAAATACACCATATCTCAAACGATTGCCCGGTGACCCTCGTTTGTGATAGATGCGGACATCCCATATGCTTAGTTTTGCCAAACGTTTGCGTTCGTTGGCCACCATCGCGGACGGGTGTGCCATGTCGTGTGGGATGGACCCCCCTATCGCCCACACATGCAAGGCGATGGTTTACAACTACGTCGCGGAAAGGGGTTAAAACCGTTTGTATAGCACGTCGCTGCACCAGTGGTTTCTAGAGCGTATCCCCAAAATGAAAAGGGTAAATCCGACTGACTCATCATCGATCAGACCATGTCTAACAGAGTCCGATTCCTCCGTTCCAACACACCATTTCTCTATGGCGTACCTGGAGGAGTGAGTTGTGGAACTATTCCACGGCACTTCAGATGATCATCAAACTCCTAGCTCATATACTCACCGCCATGATCGGATAGTAGAAGCTTGATTGTCTTGCTGAGTTGATTTTCCACTTCGTTCTGGAACTCCTTGAACTTTTCAAAAGTTTCTGACTTGTGCCTCATCAAGTAGACATATCCATATCTATTAAATTCGTCGGTAAAAGTCATGAAGTATTGGAAACCACCTCTAGCTGTCGTGCTCATTGGTCCACATAAATCACTATGTAAAAGTTCCAATAGCTCAGACGCCCTCTCGCAACTCTTTGCAAAAGGAGTCTTAGTCATCTCGCCGAGTAGGCAGGACTCGCATGTCTCGAATGATTCAAAATCAAATGAAGTTAGAATTCTATCATCATGGAGCTTCTTCATGCACTTTTGACTAATGTGTCCTAGTCGACAATGCCAGATGTAAGTCAGATTTATCTCGTTAGGCTTATGCCTCTTGACATTTATTTTATAGACCGTTTCACCTTTAAGATCTAAAATAAATAACCCGTTCACAACAGGTGCAAATCCATAAAACATTTTAATCAAGTAAATAGAACAACCATTGTCCTTAATACCGAATTCATAACCTTGCCTCATCAAACATGAGGTCAAAATAATGTTTCGACTTAATGCAGGAACATAATAACAATTATCAAGTTCCATTACAAATCCTGAAGGTAAATTAAGTTGCATGGTGCCGACGGCTAATGCAGCAACTCTTGCTTTATTCTCGACGCGTATGTCAACTTCTCCTCTTGCAACATTCCTAGTCTTTCTTAGCCCCTGCATCGAGTTGCATATGTGAACAACCGATCCGTAATCATATACCCAAGAGCTACTAGAAATATCAACAAGAAAAATGTCTATAACATATACAACAAGTGTACCTGAAGAAGAAGTCACACTTCCAGTCTTCTTGCCTATCTCGGCAAGCCACTTGCTGCAGTTCCTCTTCCAGTGACCGGTTTCCTTGCAGTGAAAGCAAACGGTCCCCGTGTTTGGTTCGGACTAGGGCACAACAACAATAGTAGGAGTTGCCTCCTTGCCCTTTTCCTTAGTCTTTTTCTTGGACCAGCTCTTCTTGAACTTTGCCGTGTTCTGCACCATCAACACTTGATGCGTGCCTTTCTTGATATCCTGTTGTGCCACTTTTAGCATCCCATGCAATTTAGTGAGCTTCTTTTCCATGCCGTGCATATGGTAGTTTGAGATGAACGTCCCGTAGATGGCTGGAAGAGAAGCCAGAATTGTATCCGTGGACAATTCATCCCCAAGTGGGAAGCCTAACCGATCCAAAGCATGCATGTATTCGATCATCTTGATCACATGTGGGCTCAGTGGATCACCCTCTTTCAGCTTACAATCCATCAAGGATCGCCAGACGTTGAACCTTTTGGACCTTGCCTGCATCTGAAACATGCTCTTGAGTTTCTCGATCATATCGAAAGCCTCAACGTTTTCGAAATGCTACTGTAGATCGGGCTCCATAGAAGCCAGCATGAGACAGCTGATCTCGTTTGACTCATCAACAAGTTTTTGGTGGGCATTCCTGGACGTGGCATTAGCATTCTCGGCAGGTTCCTCTGGAAGGGGTTCCTCTAGAACATGTTCCTTTTTATCATGCCTAAGAACAATTCTCAGATTTCTATACCAGGTGGTAAAGTTTGTTCCATTTAGTTTATCCTTTTCCAGAATTGATTTCAATGAAAAACTGGGTTGAGCAGGTGGTGCCATTGATCTACAATGGAAATATGCAAAACACTAAGACATGTATTCATAAAGGGTAATTCAAATTAAACATTTTAATAAGAACATTACTCCCACTAAAATCAACATCCCTCCATTGTTTCTTAGCGATTCAAGATCCAAGATCCACATGTCAACTAGTGAGCTTTTGCATCACCACTAGAAGACTAGATCACTAGGTAAGCAACACTTAATAATCGTATCTCTATACGACTCTTGTTTGTTTGGGATATCTCATGCCATGCCAACTCTTATGCCTCGAGGCCCAAAATTGTTTTGATAGCCACGACAAGTTAACCAATGCTTCGCTATTAAGTGTCCGACACAAACACACCACATTAAGGAGAATTAGCAGCACCCTTATTTTATAGGCCCACCACTAAAAATACTTAACATGTGATGGTGCAACAATTGGGGAGGCAATTTTACTTGACATTCTTTGAGGGATCACCCTACTTAAAACATCTATCATGCAAAAGAAGGGCGCATAAAAGGGATAAACTTTCACATGCAGTTTATATATGAGTGATATGGTATAGCCCCTTTCATTAACGCATGGTGATCTCCATCTCCACGTGCGCTGCATGCCCATGGTGATCTCCATCTCCATGCATGGTTGCCCTTGTGGTGATCTCCATATCCACACCACGATGTCAACCGCCAAGTGTTACATAAGATACTATGCCATTACAAACTAATAGCTATGAGAGAAAATTACATTACAAGGCATCTCATGTTGACACGCGGGTTATTAATACAATAATGGGACAACCATATGGCTCCAGCCAGTTGCCACACTCACGACACGCAGGTCATGATATAATAATTTACAAGCAACATTCATTGGCTATACCAAATCACAAGCATTCCCTACAAAAACAAGTCAGACATTCTACCGCCGAAAATAAAACCATCCAAAACTCTATTTTCCAATAGGATTTTGACCTTGAGAAGTTAGCCGAAAGCGGCAAAGCAATTAAAGGTAAAATGCATCTTTTTGTTCCATTCTGTTTGACAGGTCGTGGAGCGAAAACGGAGTTCGTATGCAAAAGTTATGCCCGTTTTACGGAGACCGCTCCAATAGATTTCAACACTGCGGAAATCACATTTCCACGGCGTCGATCCATGTTCCGGTTCGATCAATCTCATTGATCTTCGCGTGTTGCTTCTGGATTTATGTTCCACTATCTACCCCAATGGCGGAAACCGACCGGTAGGGGTAATTCGTGTCACGACCTCCGCATCATGATCACGAAAGCAAGATCACGAAACCAACCTTCAACACTAACGTGCACGGCCGATCTCATTGACCCGCACTTGAACCGATCTACATATCTCATATGCAAATCACCAAATCTATTACCAAACAGCGGAGGCTCTGATATCACTGTTGGAACATGCGGTACACTACGCGAGCACCAAATTGAAATTTCTACCGCGCACCCAAGAACATGCTGCTGGAAATAGATCACGGGATCGGGTTTACCACTAGACGCGTAGTCACCACAGCGGAAGTAGAGTTGGTGATGCGTGTAGTCGATCAGCCGATTCATCTCCTCCTCCTGTAGCCGATCTCCCACAAGCAGTGATCTCCCACGAACAGCTCCTCGCGGACCCCTCTAACGGTTCGTCCAAGCACCGCAGATGTGATGCCTCCAAGGTATCCACACGTACGGGGGCAGCGCCGGGCGGCAGACTGCTAGGTCCGATCGCACGGCATGGTGGCGTGGGGTGTGGCGGCGGCTGTCAAGGGGAGAAAAGGATCTACCCTAAAAGGGGCGCCCACTCCCCTTTATATAGACCTCTGAGGTGGGCTCAACACTTGAGGCCCACGAGGAGTCTAGTCCCATTTTTCATTCGGATCCAATCTAAATGGTCTGCAATCCCTTAAGTGTGCGACCCCATAGGTTCACGTACACATGGACACGACCCGAGTCAATAGTCGGTAGCGGCTCCTAGTAGAACGTCCCAACTCCCATGTGTGCGCAAAGTCGTTAGACGAACCTCAACAATCAGCCCAGGGGGGTGGCCGTGCCCTGTTAGCTTGTGGCCCCCTCCCGGATCTCCTGACCTCCGGCGCATGGCCGAAAGGTCCATCCTTGGAGCGCGTCGGGATCATGACTTCCTTACGACAGACTGGGTCAAGAAGCCGCCGCTGCCCTCAGTGACGGTCACATCCTCGTCCCCACCAAGAGGGGCGGGAGGAGCTCTCGTCCTCCAAGGCATCGTCATTGGCCGCCTCGCTAGTCATTTTGCCCCCGATGAAGGTTGTGGCCCCCTTTCTCTTCTTTGGAGGGGGGGCGTTCCAGCACCACTCACAGGAGATCCTGCATCTCTGGGCTCTAAACCTGACCCGGAAGCAGGGGCTGCAATTGTCGGCCGGCGAAACATGCGAACTCCTACAAAATGAAGAGCCCAGAAATTAAGGGCAATAGAAGATTTTTTTATTTTAGTACCTAAGACAAAATCAGGCAAGAGATATCACCTCCCCTGGAGGGGCGTCGTGGCAGAGGGATTCCACGGCAATCTCCATCGAAATCTTATCGGCCTCTGGCCACATCACAAGGGTAAGCCAGCTGCGTACCTCTTTCTCTCCGAGCTCATCCGGAGAAACCCGAGAAGGATCGGATTGGCCGCGGTAGTAGCACATCAGCGTGTCGCGGGCATACAGAGGAAGCACGTGGCGCTCCACCCAGGTTCGTGCAATATGAATCCCTTTGAGGCCCTCCGCTTTCAAGTGTGCGATAGCGTTCATCAACAGCTTGACGCCCTCGGTATGGTCCTCCGAGTATTCCTAGGAGCTCAAGCACGCCGGAGAGCTGTTGAAGAAGGCCGACATGCTATCCTCGAGCCCAGACACATAGAACCACTTCTTCTGCCAGGACCCCATCGATTTGGGAAACCGATAAGGAAGAGTGGAGAGAGGGGCCACTGATGGATGCTTACCCCACTAATGTCGCGAACAACGCCGCCGCTTGTCTACGCCCCGACATAGAAAAACGGACGGAAGAGATTGATGTGGGAGACGGTCCCAAGAAAACACTCACAGAACATGATGAAGTTCACGAGGTGAAGGATGCTCGTGGGGTTAAGATGATGAAGCTGGCAGCCAAAGAAGAAGAGAAGCCCCTACATGAATGGATGCAGTGGAAAACCGAGTCCTCGACCAAAGAAATCAAGGAGGAGCACGCGCTCACCGGGCTGCGGCACCGGCAAACTCTTCACCGGTAGAGGAATCCGGTAAACCAACTACGGGGGAACGACCCTTCCGACTTCAGCATCTGGACCTCTCTATCGGAGGCAATGGAGTGGGCCTACCGGCCGACAGCCACATCAGTGCTTTGCTGTGGCTCGCCTACACGGTGGTCTCCCACTTCCTCTTCTTCCCGGTTGTAACGCCCAAGATGCGATCCTATCCTTATTTTGGCTCGAGGGCCTCGACAGGGATAGAAGCGCATCTCGTCATTTCGCAAGAATGGATATCATTACAAGTACATGTAGAGAAGAGATGAGTATATGGAATTGGCTTACACTTGCCACAAGCTAGATCAAGATCACATCAATACAACAACATATACAATCATCATACAGAAGAGCAGGGACCGACTACGGACGAAATCAAACGATAAAATGACATCCATCCTTGTTATCCCAGGCTGCCGGCCTAGAACCCATCCTAGATCGATGATGAAGAAGAAGAACTCCAAATCAAACAAGCATCACTCTCACGTCAAAGCATCGCATTACCTGTATCTGCAACTGTTGTTGTAGTAATCTATGAGCCACAGGGACTCAGCAATCTCATTTCCTAGGGTATCAAGACTAGCAAAGCTTAATGGGTGAGATATGGTTAAGTGGTGAGGCTGCAGCAAGCACTAAGCATTTATTTGAGTAGCTAACTTACGAGTACAAGAATAAGGGGGTTGATCGTCGCATAAACGAATGTGAACTAATAATGATCACTAAGTGATCCTGAACACCTACTTACGAGTCAAACATAACCCCACTGTGTTCTCTCTCGGTTCAGAAATTCACGAGAAGAGACAGTCACGGTTACGCACACGGTTGGTGTATTTTATTAGAGTTTACTTCAAGTTCTCTATGACCAGAAGTTAAACAAATTTCCAAGTTGCCACATAACCGCGGGCACGGCTCTCATGAAAGATTTAACTCTGCAGAGGTGCTCCAACTCATCCATCACAAACTAACCACAAGCTGCGTTGGAATTCCTCAACCGCGGGATAACCCGTAGTATTTGCGGAATCCCGATGGAAAATCTCAACCTCGAGATAGCCCGAAGTGTCCTTGAAATCCCGCGCACAAGACGTTCGAGAAAGGTAAAACAAATCCAGCAAGGCCGCCCAGCGTGTCAACGAACCCGATAGGATCCGCGTATCTCGTTCTCAGGACACGAACGGATGGGGCTAGCTGCGAGGAAAACCAATCCCCTAGTTTCCTCAAGGCGGCCCCGCAGGCAGCCCGTTTGGGACCAACACCATCTGCACTAGGCTCCCTGTATTATGTTGAATTAATCCACGGGTTCATGACGCCCTATGCATTACTAACGGTGTTCAGTATTATTATGTTGAGCAAATGTAGTACCAATGTTGGGTCTTGCCAGATGAGTTTTACCCCAAAACAAAAATCAAGGGGGTCCCCATAACAACCCCGAGCATGTTAGGAGCGCTCAATATGGAACATAACACCGGTACACAAGTAACTAGGGCGGCAAAAGTGGAACAAAACACCGAGCAAAAGGCCAAGCCTTCCACCTTTTACCAAGTATATATGTGTATTAAATTAAATAGCAATAATATTGTGATATATCAAAAACATCCATGTTGCACATGGAAAGAACTTGCACCTGCAACTAGCAACGCTATAAGAAGGGCTGAGCAAGTGGTAACATAGCCAAACAATGGTTTGCTGGGATGTGGAGGGGTTAGAGGTTTTTCATGGCAATTTGGATGGCTTGACAAACAAGTGGTAGGTAGCGAGACATGGCGATAGAAACGAGACAACTAGCATGGCAATGATAGTAGTGGTATCCAGGGAAATGGTCATCTTGCCTGAGATCCCGCTTGGAAAAAGAACGAATCCGTGAAGTAGACAAACCAACGTAGTCAAACGAATCCTCACACTCCGAACGCTTTCAGAACTCTATCGAGAAGAAGCAATCCGGAAACAACAATTAACACATGATAAACATCACAACATATGCATGCATGATGCGCAAACAAATATGATGCATGTCAAGTTTAAATATGTAATACATGGCAAGATGCAACAATCAAACACTACAAATTAAGTGAAGTTCAACATGCAACGAGTTGCATATTGACGAAACTCCACATTTGAATTGCATAGTTCACTCCCGTTTAGGTACACTGTTGACACCGATTTCGGCCGAAGTGAAACATGACGCTTGGATATTCTGCAAATAAAATCATTTACATAAAATGATCAAACAAAATAGTGAATCGCCGAATACATGAAAAAAAAATACCATGATGAATTTCTGCCGTGCGTCTCAACATAAAATAACAGAGCCGAAAATAAATAAAAGAATAAAATGAGCCTTACCGTCGCATAAATTTGAGAACATATGACTCTCATATACATATGCCGCCATCAACGGCGAAATTCCGATGTTGACCCGAATGCAAAGTTTCATAGACAACACTAATATTACATCATGTTTATGAACATTATTCTGTCACCGCTAAAAGAAAT
Organism: Elymus sibiricus; assembly: GCA_039707655.1. NCBI lineage: Eukaryota > Viridiplantae > Streptophyta > Magnoliopsida > Poales > Poaceae > Elymus > Elymus sibiricus. The sequence continues at coordinate 388,904,883 of CM077669.1, read as the reverse complement.
ATTGGCACGATAATGTCCGTATAAAATAATATAACGTACGATGATGTATAAAGAAAATGTCAAGCCGTCATATGTAGAAAAAAATGCTTTCCCCGTGTCACAAACAATCAATTTAGCGCAGCTAGCCCAAACGGCTACGTACATGTATGGTGCAAGTACACGAGCTACGTGCATGCATGTATTATGCATGGGTTAATTATACGGCAAGATTAAGAGCTAATTGAGTAATTAGCCAGCCCATGGCCACGACATGTATGAATTGCATACGTTAACTTCTTATAATCAGCTAGGACCCATCCAACTAAACTTTTAAAGCCCAATAGAGAGATCAGATGGGAAGCTGATCGGGCGATCAGTCAGCTCAGTCTAGTTCCCACACTTGATCAGAAGGACGTGGGCAAAAACTCCCACGATCCCACGATTGCACGTCCAGCCGGAGGCCTCCCGCTGCTGCCCCGCTCCTATATATACCATCCCGGCCAACGTATTTTGGCGGCTCGCTCATTCATCCATCCATCCCTGGCAGCTCATCGATCCATCGCCCGTTCGTAGTCACCTGCCCAACAATCACGCATATACATACGTCGCAACGCCGGTAGCTTTGTCGCCGCCGACCGTCCGCTCGCCGTCGTCGCCGCCGGCCGTCCGCTCGTCATCGTCGTCGCCGGTCGCGTCGCTCCCCGTCGGCCGCACACGTCGCCGGCCGCTCGTCGTCTATGCCACTCACCGTCGTCGTCGCCGTTTGCTCATCATCTACACCGCCCACAAGCTACTACACGTCGGCGGCTGCTCATCTGCATGCCTTCTCACACATACGGGAAGAAATCAAAGTCAAGGTGAGAAATCATGGCAACCTCCCTACTTCCTTCTTGATGTATTGAAGTTGCATCATGTATCTCAAATAGTATGGGAGTTCTACGTCGCTCCATATAGCATATCTTGTTTGGTCTCATGGGATCTAGCATCCCATGTTGATGCAATTCAAGACTAAGATATCCATCGACGATGCTTTAGTTGTATCGTTCATCTCATATACGTTCGGTGCTACACAATTAATCCGCCCTTGATTCGGTCTCATGGTGATCTTGATCCCATGTTGATACAAATCAAGATATTAAATGGAACGCTAAATGCTTAGTCTGGTCATATACTGATCTTCAATCATATACTTATGCGAACTACGTGCACATGTGCAAGCAAATTCTTCTTGTTTGGTCTCATAGTGATCTCGTACCTCCATGTTGATACAACTCAAGAATAAATGGCATCCATCTTGTTTCGGTCTCATGGCGATCTCGTATCTCCATGTTGATACAACTCCAAAATCAATACCATGTCCATCTTGTTTGGTCTCATGGTGATCTCGTACCTCCATGTTAATACAACTCAAGAATAAATGGCATCCATCTTGTTTCGGTCTCATGGCGATCTCGTATCTCCATGTTGGTACAACTCAAGAATCAAAACCATGTCCATCTTGTTTGGTCTCACGGTGATCTTGCATCCCCATGTTGATACAACTTAAGAACAAATCATATCCATCTTGTTTTGGTCTCATGGTGATTTTGCATCCCATGGTGATACAATTCAAGAAATATATAATGCTCATCTTGTTTTGTTCTCATGGTGATCTCGCATCCCATGTTGATACATTTCAAGAACAAACCAAACTTTGCTTGGTTCGGTCACATGGTAATAGAAATAAAAGGTTTCATAATTACCCATGCTGATAGAAATTGAGGCTCATTTCTTCCATATAAGATTATAGTATAGCTAGACTCCTAAATGCATGAGTCATTGTTCCATCATTTGGTGCTAATTATGTATACATGAAGCAAAGATCAAATAAAATAATATTTGCATACTATCCGCCTAGTTAACTACCTTGATCAGCATAGGATGTAAACTTGGTAAAAAATCAAACCGAGTGCATGCGGCCATGTATGCTTAAAATATTCATTAGTCTCAAGAAGTAGCATCATGCGCTCAGATTTGATACTAGTGAGAACACATATAAAACAAAGCCATACACACATGACATCTAGAATATATCATACATGACTTCGCTCTGCATAGTTTAGATTCATATATCTAGACTTAAAATGGGAATTGTCATATGCCCCATTATGTCCATGCAAAGTATAAGTTGATATATACTTCTGTTTGGTTACACTACAAGCATACAGTCTATGCTATGATAGTGATAATACAAGCAAGAAGGAATCACCACACTTCATTTGGTTAGGCTAGACATGGGCACGATGTTGCTACATGATGCTAGTACTAATACAAGTGAAGTGAAACTTTATAAAAATATTATCATAAACGTGAAATCCAAACTCACATAAATATTTGACTAGATTCACTTAGTCGCATGTCCATATATGATATGTTTGAGACTATGGTAAAACTAGTACATAGGCATAACCCACATGTCGTAAGATAATTATTCATATAGATTATAATTAAATCGTGCATCCCCTTCATATAGGTGCTTGCATCTACAAAGTTAAAGGATAACTAGGGTCATAGCCTATGTTACTCTCACTAAACATAACATTGTGTGCCATCAAATTCTATTTAGCCTCTCCATATGTTGGCTTGATGCAACACTATGTACGTTGCTACCCGACAATTTCATGTCATGCATGCATATAGAAATCACATGCATGTCAAATTAACTCACAAAAAAGAGTTATCCCCTATATTGCACACATGTCCATTAGCCAGGCTAGTTAACCATTAAATACATCTTCATATTAAAATCTGCAATGGTTAGAAAGCTAGGCATGAACGTGCTATACGAACGAGCAGGGTCAAATTATGAATGCTATGCAACATACATGTTAGCATGGACGAAGTTCAAGGCTTCTCGAGTACGCCGACATCGACGACAGCAAGGAGGATTTTATTTCTACATTTTGTAGTTTTCTTTTATTTCTACATTTTGTAGTACTCATGTGTTATGATGCTATGTAATAGATATATGTTGGAGTTCTTAATCAGGGGTTTTCTCCACGGAGATGTAATTAACAGATCTTTTATGTAAATGTAAGAGTTCTGGAAATAAAGTGCCTATAATGTTTGATCTTCATTTTAAATTATGCATGTATGCGCTTATATTTATTCACTCTGTATCAATGACGTGGACGCGTGTTCTCACGCCCGCCATTTTTCCGTCATCATACACGACAATATTAAATGTTGTTAAACATGGAAAGAGGTGAAGCATAAATAAACTATCTATCTAGGCATCTTAAATGAGGTCGGAAACAACATATAGTATTTCTGAAGCGACCCCATATGTTAATTTCGAAATTGGTCCAGATCTGATCTAACCATGTTTTATATTTATTAAACAGCAAAATAAAGTGCACCGCGTGATTCTACACGTCATTCTAGTCGAAATACATATATGGAACAATTAAAACGGACCTACGGTCTAGAAGATATGCCACACACAAGATGAACATGACATGAATGCAAAATGCATGCAAATATCAACCATAAACATGTCAAATCATGGATGCAACAAGATATTATGAAGCTACATGAGATCCTAAGCAAGTTTCATATGCAACATGTTCAAAACGGAGCTACGGTTCAACCACAACAACCAACACAAGTTTTAGTTGAAATCTGTCCAAAACAGCAAGATTCTACAATGTACAAACAAGACATGGGGCTGTAGACTATAACACACACTTCATTTCATCTTAATATATCATACTCAAAAGAGTCATGGAACACATGGTAGGAAGCTCACAACATGGCAATAAAATATAGCAGATTAGGACTTAGTGAAAATAACAGTTTTCAGCAGAGCAGTTTTTTCACGAAGTCATATTGGCAGCAATAAAACTATATGCTACAGGGAATATTATGGCATGAAAATCTACAGCATGGTAGAGGACATGATGCACCACAATTCATTCCATTATGGAAACATCAAATTATGCACAGATTCATGCCAACCATTCACACAACATGGCATTTTGAAGAAAACAGATTCTCAGACTTAGTGAAAATTAGACTAGACATGTGCAGCAGTTTTTAACAGATTGACATGTTGGACAGAAGAATTAATTATGATGATAAACCTATTCATGCAAACTATTGGCACAATATGATAGAGCATAACATGCTTTACAATACATCCCATTGTGGAAACACCAAAAGAGCTATAGATCAATAGCAAACCATATGGCAAGACAGCAAAAAAATAACACAGTTTTCAGACTTAGAAATATTTAGACCCCTCAAAACAGCATTGTTTTTATAGCATGTTGGCAATAAGAAAATAACTCCTAATCATGGATTTCTATAGCAACTAAAAATACCAGGGCCTAGCACACATGTCCAAGGGCATTTCTCATGTTCAACAAAAATTAATATGATGCATGGAATAATTCACACAAAATAAACAAAAGGGCATCATAGCAAAAATGACATGCACACCAATTTGCTCAAAAGACAAAACCAAATGCACACATAAATTCTATGGATTTCTCTACCCCAAAATCATATATAATATGTGGGTTTTTACTATAAAACAAATGACAAAACATTTATGCGAGATTAGGACATAAACCGTTTTAGCAAGTTATGTATGCAAATTAAATGCAAACATCACATCAAACATTTTTATCATGCATGAAAATGCGATATAATTAATCTACACATTTCACATATATGGTTTCATTAATTCCGATGCACGGGTAAATAATTATGTGCAATGCAAAATCATGACATTTATGCAAATTAACAGAAAATGGCATGTTAAACATTTTTTTATCATTTGCGAAAGCGGGATATTGCGAATCTACACGAAATTCTACACGTTTTACATATATAAAGTTATTACATGCGATGCACGGTTATTTTGCTATGAGCAATGGAAAATATGGCATTTTTCTGAAATTATGAAATTCCCTGGATAATTAATAAATCCATAGAACGTGTCGGCGTTCTGGGAACGGGGGTACCCATACCTGCCTGCCTGCGGCCCAGGGCATGGCCCACTTCATCAGCCCAGCACAACCATGCACAGCCCCACTCGAGACAAGGCCCTCGTGAGGCCTCTAGGCTCACGAGGAGGAGCAGCGACAAGACCGGCTAAGGATGGGCCTCCCCAGGCCCCCTCCGGAGCGGTGGAGATCTCTATGCAGGGCCCGGCCTCAGGAGTCAAAGATGACGTAGGGAAGGACAGGCGGGTGCCAGCGCGCCAGGCGGTGCAGTTTCCCCTTTGGTGCAAATGGAGCAAGGACGTACGCGGGTTCCCAAAGCATCCCCCAAAGGTTTCCATTCTGATGCAACAAGGACACGACCACGAGCCCCGCAGGACGGATGTCATCACCGAGCCCACCTCTGCATCATCGACAGCTACTTTGCAGGCGAAGACCACCTTTGGACAGGGCGGGCATGAACTCCTGTCCCCCTTTAAAATTGGCCCTTGTGGGATCCCTTCCCGCCGTTGCGATAAGGGAAGAGGACCCGGGGCACCGCTATATATAGAGTTTAGGCTACACCATAGAGAGGGATCCGGAATCATTCGATTCACCCATCCACCACAAAGCCCACAGAGGGCCAAGAACACCTCAGGAGCGCCCTCACGAGGCTCCTCATCGTTGTATTAGTTCATCCACCAAACCTCCACGTGAGGCAATCCACCAAAGCAGGAGTAGGGTATTACGCCTTGCGGCGGCGCGAACCTGGGTAAACTACCGTGTTCATCTTCTTCCTCGTCATCGTGCGAGTTCATCGTCTAGGCCATCGTGTAGCGAGCTTGGTTGGGCGAAGCTGCAGGGGATCTTCGCACACGCCCCTCTGTTCGAATCTTAAGGGTTTTGCGGAGCCCGAAATCCGACATTTGGCGCGCCAGGTAGGGGGCGTGTCGGGATCTTCTTCAAGCTTCGCCCTACCCACGTTTCGCTGCTTCGATGGCCGGCACTCAACAAGCTTCTCCCGGCCGCAGCGGGTCAGCTTCAGTCGACCCTACCGCTGCTGCCGGAAGCCCACATCCCGGCAGCATTGTACTGGGCGGGCAGTATCAAGCCACCAGCATCGCCTCCAGTGTCACCGCCTCTTGCACCGCCCAAGCTCACGGCGGGCGTGCGGCGCCCTCGGCACCGGCGACGCGCCGCACCTACGTGGGGGACCTCGATGCGCACGATGCGCTACTGCTGGCAAGCGAGATGCTCCGCCACCGTCCGACACACGAGGACTTCGACGCATGGGCCGACCACATTGCGGAGCTGGTCACCGTCGTGCAAGGGGCCGCGGCTCCTCATTCTTCTTCAAGGCCGCAGGCACCAGGCGCCGGGGGCTCGTCCGCCGCGTCCGCTCCCCAGGCCGCCGGCGGTGTGACCCTTCCGGCACAGGACGGGCCCGAGCGGGACCCGCCACATGCTGTGCTCCTTCTCCTCCGAATCCCGATGACCGGTTTCAGGGCGCAGCCTGGCCACGACGGCCAAGCGCACGGAGGAAACAGCGGGGCGCCCCGCGCGCACACCAACACGCGCCTCCATGACCCGGTGGACCTTCAACAACCTGGGTTGACCAGGCGGGAGCGCGCCATCCGGCGCAGTGAGCAAGCGGCGCAGGCGTCCGAACAAACAAGCAACAACGACGAAGGCGCATCAGGTCGCCGAGGAAGCAATCCACACCAGGAGACGCGCGGCCCACCCAACGGCGGTGGCAGAGGTAAGCAACTCCGCTCTAAGGCCCATCGCCGGAGGGTCTGCGAGCGACGCGCACGGGGTGGCCTCCCGCCGCCGCCAGGAGGGGCCGTTCCTGGCGCCCCGCTGGACGGCTCAGGAGGAGGACCGAGCCTTTATGTGGAGCCCTATGTACCATGCTACGTCGTACCGCCCGACGGAGGGGTGGTTCAGGCTCCCGTCGCAGGCGCCGGCACCTCACAAGAGTAGGGAGCACCCTGGGCATCCTCCCCAAGCCGGGCCTAGGGGCTCCCGTCAACGGGGCACCGGGCCTGGGCGACGCGAGCGGGAGAAAGAGGGAGGGCGCCCCCCGGGCCCGCGGGGCGCGGCGCAAGCCGGCGCCCTCGCGGGCAAGCGACGCCGAACCAAGCCCCGAGGCCTCAGGAGTGATGGCCTGGGGGGAGCGACAAGACTCAAACAGCGCGGGCCACCCGCGGCAACTGCAGCGTCGGCACGGCCTCGCGAGGCTGGGCCTCACGAGGCCCTCAGGACATTGTCCGGCCGGCGCACGGACGCTTCACGAGGCGGCTTCATCGACAAAACACCCTTATGGCTGCGCCGGGTGCATCGTGCTCATGTTTGGGCCTCGGGAGCGCAATCCTGCGGTCGTGCGGGGAACGATGCATTCGGATTAGGGTCATAAGGGCGCGCAACCGAGCAGAAATGCACGGGATGGTTCTTGACGGAGTTGGGAGCCACCAGGCCGTGCGCCTGGGGGCTTGCCCAGCTATCTACGGCCGTGACACTCTAACGTAATAATGAGTGGGCTGTATACGCCCGGAGCCCCCCGAGGACGCGGAGGGGTTCCTTCCACGCAATGTGGCAGCCATAGCTCTGCGCTGGCGGAGAAGACAACACTGCCCACCAATGGCTATGCACATGCAACGTGGATGCCCTACGCTCAGCGCTGGGGGAAGACGAAGATGAAGACTAGTCTAGCTGCTGGACGCGGCTGTTTTTCGCTCTTCTGATATTTGGATTCGCCGACTTTTTTTGGAACAAAACTCGGGGCTTTTTCAAATCACATTTTAAAGAAAGGGTTAGGGATTTGTTTTCATCGCCATTTCCTATATTGGTTTCTCTCTCTTCGAGTCGAGCACTCGCCTGCTCCCCTCCCCCTCGTACCCCGCGAGCGGGGGCTGGGGGCACGGTGCTCGCACCTCGCCAAGGCATTGGCGCCCGGATCCTCACGTGGTACTCACGGATGAGTCAGCAGGCGCATGCCGCCTCATACTCGCTCGGGGGCTCCACTCATGGCCCGACGCGCCATCTTGGAACCTCAGGAGGCCCGCCCCTCCCGTGGCAGGAAGCAAAAAATTTCTTTGGACAGCTTGAGCCTCAAGGGGGGCTCCAGAGCATCACGCCTCAGGAGCCTCACCAGTCATAAGGCCACTCGCCCCCCTTGATGTTGTCCTTGGTGATCCGGTCGGCATCAAGGGTGGCGAGGCCTCGCCTCGTGAAGTGCGTCCTGGTGATCCGGTCGTACCTAACGGTGGTGGGGAAATGTGCGGGACTGGAACCTGCCGACGTAGAGCTACGTGAGCATCAATTCGGAGCCTCGGGAGGCCCGCCCCTCCCGGGGCCGGAAGCAAAAAAATTCGGGAGCCGCTTGAGCGTTAAAGGGGGCTCCTGAGCATCACGCCTCAGGAGCCTCACCAGTCATAAGGCCACTCGCCCCCCTTGATGTCGTCCTTGGTGATCCGGTCAGCATCAAGGGTGGCGAGGCCTCGCCTCGTGAAGTGCGTCCTGGTGATCCGGTCGTACCTAACAGTGGTGGGGAAATGTGCGGGACTGGGACCTGCCGATGTAGAGTTGCTTGAGCGTCGAAGGGGGCTCCTGAGCATCACGCCTCGGGAGCCTTACCGGTCATAAAGCCACTCGCCCCCCTTGATGCCGTCCTTGGTGATCCGGTCGGTGTCAAGGGAGTCGGGGCCTCGCCCCATAAAGTGCGTCCAGGTGATCCGGTCGTACCTTACGGTGGTAGGGAAATGTGCGGGACTGGGGCCTGCAGACACAGAGTGCCGAAAGGGCTCCCAACCTACCTCGTTCATAAGAAGAAGAAGCCCACAGGACGTCCGGACCCTCCGAGCGCCACGGCTACACCTCTACAACCCTGAAGCCTACCGCGAGCATGCCAAGCTAAGTACCCTAATTACGACCGGAAGATGATTCCAACCAGCAAAACACAAAGGCCAGGACACATGACAAAAGTACTGATAAAAAAGGGCAAGCGCCCGAATTCATTACATGCCCGCAGGGCCTCCCTTGGATCTTTGATTGCAGGAACAGGAAAAGAGGAGGAGAAAGAAAGTGAAAAAGCCCCCCATGGGGGCTGCCACCCAGGAGCCCGGCACCGGCACACCAACGCTCAGTCGGTGTCCTCCTCTTCCTTCACGGGGCCGTAGGGGCACGCCAGCGCGGACGTTCCTGGAGCAGAAGAGCGGCGCCGCGGTGGCTGGCTACCCCCCGAGGTCCGGGCGCGCCGGCGTGGCGGCGCGTCATAGCTGTTGTCGCTGCTGTCGCTCGGGCTCCCTTCGGAGGGGGTGTTGCTGCTGCTGGAGGCGCGCCGCCCGCCGTGAAAGCCATGCTCATCTCCCAGATCTCCGCGGCCGTCGTCTTCCGGGCAGCACCACAGACGCTCGCCCTCCCCCCCCCCCTCTGAAGATCTTGACGAAGAGCGTCGCCACTCCGTCGAACTTGAAGTGAAGGGTGCGCCTCCCCTTCAGACCGCGGGCACGGGCAAACGTCTGCCACCCACGGTTCAGGTACACGTAGCCCCCGGGGGTGATCTCGACCTCCGCCCACGACGCCGCGCTGCAGCAGCCGTCGGCCTGCAGCCACAGGCCGGCAGGCCCTCCGGTCGGCAGTGCCCCCGCGAAGAAGTTCGGAAGTTGAAACCAAGCCGCCTCCGGCCTCTCCGCCCACACCACGAACTCCTGGGCCGTGTCGGCCGAATGGAGCCGCGGGCGCGGTGGCCGGGTGGCCACCGACGACCTCCCACCGCAGACACCACCACCTCGACTACTGCGACCGCCTGCACTGGACGGCGTCCCACCGCGACCACCGATGGTGACCCCGGGCCGCGCGGCACCACGGCCGCTCCCACGAAGAACCACTGACGGCGTCGCGGCATGCTTCCGGGGACGACCGCGGCCCCTCCTGGGCAGCGGAGCGGCAGGGCTCTCCCCGGAGGCCTTCCCCTTCTCGGCGGCGGAGAACTTCCTCGCTGAGGCCATGACTGGAGCACGGCGGCTTAGAGATTGGGAGTCAAGGAAGACGAAGGTGCGCCGAGGGCTCCCTCGACCTCGCCCGCTTATATACAACAAAGGGCCACCAAGCGCCCCCTCGCATCCCGGGAGGCGTGCGGCTTCTGAAGTGTCACATCCGCGTGGCCCGAGGAGTAGAAGCTGAGGGAACAGCAGCATTCAAGGAAGGGCAATGATGGTCGGTGCTGCGCACGGGCATCGCGTCAATTTGACTTGGAAGGGTTCCTGACGCCCTCGGGGAGCGGGGGCGACGCCACCCAGGCGCACGACGCGTGTGGGGCCTGGCCCGCAGGCGTTTGGGGCCCGCGGCGCTTCGGGCCGTCCTCAAGGCTTCGCGCGGAACCAGTTCGGGCGCGCCTTGGGCCCGGGGGATACTGTCGGCGTTCTGGGAACGGGGGTACCCAGACCTGCGTGCCTGTGGCCCAGGGCATGGCCCACTTCATCAGCCCAGCACAACCATGCACAGCCCCACTCGAGACAAGGCCCTCATGAGGCCCCTCGGCTCACGAGGAGGAGCAGCGACAAGACCGGCTAAGGATGGGCCTCCCCAGGCCCCCTCCGGAGCGGCGGAGATCTCTATGCAGGGCCCGGCCTCAGGAATCAAAGATGACGCAGGGAAGGACAGGCGGGTGCCAGCGCGCCAGGCGGTGCAGTTTCCCCTTTGGTGCAAAGGGAGCAAGGACGTACGCGGGTTCCCAAAGCATCCCCCAAAGGTTTCCATTCTGATGCAACAAGGACACGACCACGAGCCCCGCAGGACGAATGTCATCGCTGAGCCCACCTCTGCATCATCGACAGCTACTTTGCAGGCGAAGACCACCTTTGGACAGGGCGGGCATGAACTCCTGTCCCCCTTTAAAATTGGCCGTTGTGGGATACCTTCCCGCCGTTGCGATAAGGGAAGAGGACCCGGGGCACCGCTATATATAGAGTTTAGGCTGCACCGTAGAGAGGGATCCGAAATCATTCGATTCACCCATCCACCACAAAGCCCACAGAGGGCCAAGAACACCTCAGGAGCGCCCTCACGAGGCTCCTCATCGTTGTATTAGTTCATCCACCAAACCTCCACGTGAGGCAATCCACCAAAGCAGGAGTAGGGTATTATGCCTTGCGGCGGCCCGAACCTGGGTAAACTACCGTGTTCATCTTCTTCCTCGTCATCGTGCGAGTTCATCGTCTAGGCCATCGTGTAGCGAGCTTGGTTGGGCGAAGCTGCAGGGGATCTTCGCACACGCCCCTGTGTTCGAATCTTAAGGGTTTTGCGGAGCCCGAAATCCGACATAACGTAAAAAAAACTATAATGGGCCGAATCCGGTGGGCGTTGGATACTAAGCAGTGTACAGGGCGGGGCATTGGGCAGTTTCTCACCTTGCTGGGCTGGACCCAGGTCGGTCGGACTTGGGCTGGGCCGCGGGAGGAGCTGTAGGGCCTTGGCGTCGGAGGTGGCCCACAGGCGAGGCGAGCGGGCAGTCGGCCTCCCGGATCGACCGAGCGTGGCCATGGCACGGCGAACCGGCGACGCCGGTGGCTCACCGGGAGGGGCTCCGACGAGGGTCGACGCGGGGCGGGGTATCCAGAAACGGGCGGATCCGGCCCGGATCCGCCGGATCAGGCGACAGGGCGAGGAATGCCGGCGGCCAGAGCTTTGGGCAGCGGCGCGACCTACAAGGGTTGGTGGCACGGCGGCGGCGAGCGCAGCAAGCTGGCGGCGGGGAAACTGGTCGGCGTGGCGGCGGGGACCGGCGGACGCGGTGCGGGGTGGCCAGAAACGGGCGGATCCGGCCCGGATCCGGCGACGGAGCGAGGAACGCCGGCGGCCAGAGCTTCGGGCAGCGGCGCGACCTACAAGGGTTGGTGGCACGGCGGCGGCGAGCGCAGCAAGCTGGCGACGGGGAAACTGGTCGGCGTGGCGGCGGGGTCCGGTGGCTCAGGGGCTCCGGCGACCAGGGCAGACTCCGACGAGCTCGGTGGGGCCTTGGAACGCACGGGGGGGAGGCTCGGGTCTGGCTACGGGTGAGACGCGCTCGGGCAGCGGCGGCGGCGAGCGGGCTCGCGATGGGCCTGGCGGGACCGCACGGGAGGTGGGAGGAGACAGGCGTTCTGGTGGTGGCGGCTGATTGAGGGGCGCGGAAAATGAGGGGATTAGGGTTAGGCTACTATTTTAGGCAGGGGGAGCAGCTTAAATAGGAAAGGGCGAGGGATTGAGGGATTTTTGCACCGATTTTGAACCCTTCGATCGCGATCGGACGGCTCCGGTCGTAGGGTTTGATAGGCTGGGCTAGGTGGGCTGTGTAGAGTGGAGGGCTGAGAGAAGAGAGGGAAATGAGCAGCCCGGCGACAATTGTATCAACCGAAAATGTCCGCTAATTAACCAATAACGATGCCGCTATAGTCGACTGTTCGGGTATCAAACGACCTCCGATTGCGACGAAATTTGGCAGGCGGTCCACCTACAATATAACAAGACCGCACGCCAAGTTTCGACCCAATCCGAGAATATTTTATACGCACTTTTGAAAACAATATTTTTTATCGATGTCGCGGGCGCGTGCATGTGTGGCTGGACTTGAAACGGTCGACGGCACGAACAGAGAGAACCGGCGACTACGAACAGATGCAAGTTTTGAAAAAAAATGGCTACGGAGTGCCGATGCAATGTGGATGATGCGAATGATGCGATGATGAATGCGACAAACAAAAGAATCGCACGATGACAGTAGAATAAAAGAGGAATCTTCTGGAGCATCGATCTTGGGCTGTTACAACTCTCCTCCACTAACAAGAGATCTCGACCCGAGATCTTAGAATGAGAAGGGGAAGAGGAATAAGAAAGGAAGAGGTAAAACTTAGTTGCTTCTTTGACAAACGAGTGAAACCAAAGAATCTTGAAATTTGCAAAGAGATGAAGAATGGCACGAGGCACAAGCAAGAATTCACAAGAAATTTGGGCAGCACTTCGGTAGAAAAGAGAAGCAAACTTGATAAGATCAAAAGAACTTGAAGAGAGGACACAACACCCCAGATAATGGATAAGCAAGGAAAGAACATGATCTTGATAAAACAATATGATGGTTCAAAGAGAGCAACATCACAATGCCTCCGGAACAAAAGAGTAGAAGCTAGATCGTTGAAAAGAGGAGAACGAGGAAGAAAAAGTCAACTTCTACCCCAATTGAATTGAAAAGCATGCTACAAGAAAAGATTGAACGGAGTTGTTGAAAAATCAACAACGAAAAAAACAATCTTGTTGTGGGCTTATGGAAAACATCTCTAAATTATGAGTGACAACCAGCTACTAACGGAAACAATTGGTTTGATTGAGGTCAATCAAAGAGATGAAAACTTCCTTCACTGAGAAGATACAAGAATACTTGGATCATTGATAAGCACCATGATAGCAACAATCCTTAGGAAATGCTTTAGGTGAAATCTAACCCAAAATAGCTCCAATGAAGAAAATGATGGGTTTAATTATCTCATTCTTGATAAATTCTCTTTGAGACTCCTCATGAATCAGGAATGCTATAACACCATCTCAAAAGATAATGGAGGAAGAATTGAACTTTGAAATACAAAAAAATACTTGAGGTACTACCACAAGAATCATGAAGAATCCTTTGAGAAAGAATTACATCCTTAACGAACTACCATGAAGAACTTCTTCAAAGAACTCCCGAATGAAAGGGTGATAGAAAAGAATAGAAGGTTGAAAGGAATAAGAATATGACCATGCAAAGATTTAACTGGAACTTCCCGAAGAGATACTTAGAGAAAGCTTGGAACTCCGGAAAAGAAAAGATGAGAACACTTGAAATCCATAATTTGATATCATGCACAACTCCGGAAAAAGGATTGGAATTAACTGATGAAACAAGATTAAGAATTATGTTATGCTTATCCTTCATCAAGTTAAATTGATGACAAGCAACAGATTTGGCACATGACTTATTCTTCTTGAAAAGATTGAAGAGAGATATCGCAAACTTGAAGAAGTCTTGAACGAAAACACCGGTAAGAATTCACAAACCAGTGAGGATACCAAGAATGAATGGAGATACATGAGAACAAAGAGACCATGATCCGCCTAATAGAAAACTAGAACGAAGCACTAGAATAATCGAGATGCGAATGAAGGAACAACAATTGAGAAGAATTTGAGAACGAAAGCTGAAAGCTAAGAACAAAGAAATCTTCTGAAATGATGGCCTTCGAAGGATCGAGAAATGAAAACAACACTCAAATGCTCTGGATAGATATGGATGGAATTACTCATGATCGAAAAGAATTTGAGAGGATAGCAACAAGCTGAAACCATGAATCTTCAAGAGACTGGACAAAGATTTAAGAGAAACACTCCTTCGGTCTTCAACGTTGAGAATGATGACGAAAAACTACACCATGAATTACTGAGACACTTCGGAACAATGAATATTAAAGTTTGAGCCAATGATGAAAATGATTTGGAAGCGATCTTCGAGAAGGAATATGACTGGTGAAATTCATTCTTATGTCATAATAAAAGAACTTGAGATCTCCGGACAAGATTAGAAGAGCCAGGTAAGATCCTGGGAAGAACCTGTGGGTTATGGGCCCACTCAAAGAAAACACCGTTGAAACGATTGCTTAGGAAGAGAGATTTCACCGGTACAAATGAAAACTTGATGGGGTTAGACCCTCAAATAATTTGAAAGGAATTGAATGAAAACACGAATCTTCTGAGATATCTTGCCACTCCGGATAGAATAGAGAGAGGAATAAACAAGAGAGGTTTGCCTAAGAATTTCCAACATGGGAGAGCATTTAGAGAATGAAAAGGATATGATGAGCACCAAAAGCTTGAATTGAATCAACCGGAGAAGAAATAAGAATGAAGAATGATGACATTGAAATTCCTGAGAATCTTCACAATGAATCACCGGAGACAATACGGAAGAAAATATAGCAGAAGCATGACATGGATAGAAAAGACACTTGGATGAGAATTTAATCATTGAAGAAAAAGGGTAGGAGGGTGGGGAAAAATAAAGGACAACTTAGGATGGATGAAACGAACTCCGGAAATAAATATGAGGATTGATCTTGCAAAGATTGACGAGTATTGAATATCTTGAAGAGAAGCACGCCGGTTGAAAATAATTTCATGACAACTCCGGTCGATCAAAAGGGTTAGCATTCCCATAACACATGAGAACACCGCTTAGGAAAGATATGAAATCACCACTTGACATCGAAGCAACTCGAATTACCATACTCCAACAAAACAAAAGATGGGGCTTGAGGATTAAGCCGGAAACAAATACATAACCCATTTGCATTTGTTGGAAGGACAATCCTAGGTAACTACTTGAATTCCCACCTAAGAACTTCCGAAATCTTTCTGGTTATGCAATCTGGTCCAAGGGATACACGGATAAACTACTGAATAAATCACTCAACTCCTAGCAATAATACTACCCACCGTGTATCACATCCGTCAACACAAAACCAGAGAAACCTTGGAAACTCATCTACCTTAGACCCTCGTAATCACAACGATACTAAACATGGCAGTACATGTGATCCCGCTCACCAGTACTGGGTGCCGCCACACTCTTCGCATCACGAATAGTATTGAAGCAATTTTGAACATCCGCGTCCTGAGATACTAAGGAAACTGAACGATAGCGATGTGTCAAGAACCCCTTGGAGCTCAACTCCCCGGGTCCAATCAATACCTACGGGAGGCACCAAGAACAGAGTTCTGGTCACATTGACATCATAGAGGTTCCAAAATACCCGCGTGATCCTAAAAAAATTTGAGTGAGACGAGGGGTAGAATTAAAATTCCTACGTCACGATTCCTCACTAGAGCATAGAAGAGGAGTAAAAAGAATCCTACTCTCCGATATATAGCTAGCCTCAAAATAGTTTTTCACTAGACTCGACTCAGTCAAGTTCGATCAATCAAGGGGGCTCCTAGGTCGGTACTGCTCTGATACCAACTTGTAACGCCCAAGATGCGATCCTATCCTTATTTTGGCTCGAGGGCCTCGACAGGGATAGAAGCGCATCTCGTCGTTTCGCAATAATGGATATCATTACAAGTACATGTAGAGAAGAGATGAGTATATGGAATTGGCTTACACTCGCCACAAGCTAGATCAAGATCACATCAATACAACAACATATACAATCATCATATAGAAGACCAAGGTCCGACTACGGACGAAATCAAACGATAAAATGACATCCATCCTTGCTATCCCAGGCTGCCGGCCTGGAACCCATCCTAGATCGATGAAGAAGAAGAAGAACTCCAAATCAAACAAGCATCGCTCTCACGTCAAAGCATCGCATTACCTGTACCTGCAACTGTTGTTGTAGTAATCTATGAGCCACAGGGACTCAGCAATCTCATTTCCTAGGGTATCAAGACTAGCAAAGCTTAATGGGTGAGATATGGTTAAGTGGTGAGGCTGCAACAAGCACTAAGCATTTATTTGAGTAGCTAACTTACGAGTACAAGAATAAGGGGGTTGATCATCGCATAAACGAACGTGAACTAATAATGATCACTAAGTGATCCTGAACACCTACTGACGAGTCAAACATAACCCCACCGTGTTCTCTCTCGGTTCAGAAATTCACGAGAAGAGACAGTCACGGTTACGCACACGGTTGGTGTATTTTATTAGAGTTTACTTCAAGTTCTCTATGACCGAATGTTAAACAAATTTCCAAGTTGCCACATAACCGCGGGCACGGCTCTCATGAAAGATTTAACCCTGCAGGGGTGCTCCAACTCATCCATCACAAAGTAACCACAAGCGGCGTTGGAATTCCTCAACCACGGGATAACCCGTAGTATTTGCGGAATCCCGAAGGAAAATCTCAACCTCGAGATAGCCCGAGGTGTCCTCGAAATCCCGCGCACAAGACGTTCGAGAAAGGTAAAACAAATCCAGCAAGGCCGCCCGGCGTGTCGACGAACCCGATAAGAGCCGCGTATCTCGTTCTCAGGACACGACCAGATGGGACTAGCTACGAGGAAAACCAATCCCCGAGTTTCCTCGATGCGGCCCCGCAGGCAGCCCATTTGGGACCAACACCATCAGCACTGGCCCCCCTGTATTATGTTGAATTAAAGCACGGGTTCATGACGCCCTATGCATTACAAACGGTGTTCAGTATTATTATGTTGAGAAAATGTAGTGCCAATGTTGGGCCATGCCAGATGAGTTTTATCCCAAAACGAAAATCAAGGGGGTCCCCATAACAACCCCGAGCATGTTAGGAGCGCTCAATATGGAACATAACACCGGTACACAAGTAACTAGGGCAGCAAAAGTGGAACAAAACTCCGAGCAAAGGGCCAAGCCTTCCACCTTTTACCAAGTATATATGTGCATTAAATTAAATAGAAATAATATTGTGATATATCAAAAACATCCATGTTGCACATGGAAAGAACTTGCACCTGCAACTAGCAACGCTATAAGAAGGGTTGAGCAAGCGGTAACATAGCCAAACAATGGTTTGCTGGGATGTGGAGGGGTTAGAGGCTTTTCATGGCAATTTGGGAGGCTTTGTCGGCGTTCTGGATACCAGGGTACCCAGACTTGCCTGCCTGCGGCCCAAGGCGTGGCCCACCTCGACGACCAAGTACGGCCTGGCGCACCCTCACTCGACACAAGGCCCTCGCGAGACCCCGAGCTCGCGAGGGAAACAGCGCCAAGACCCACGGGGAAATAGGCCTCCCCAGGCCTCCTCCTGAGCGGCGGAGACTCCTATGCAACACACGACCTCAGGAGGCCAAGGGTGACGCCAGCCAGGCCAGGCGGGCGCCAGTGTGCTAGAGGGGACAGTTTCCCCTTTGGTGCAAAGGAGGCAGGGGCGCACGCGAGTCCCCAAAGCGCCCCCCAAAGGTTTCTACTTCGGTGCAACGAGACAAAGACCCCAAGCCCCGCAGGACGGACGTCATCACCGAGCCCACCACTGCATCACCGTCGACCACTTTGTAGGCGAAGACCACCTTTCGTCAGGATAGGGTGTACTCCCTGTCCCCTTTCAAATTTGGCCGTTGTAGGATCCCTTCCCGCCAATGCGATAAGGGAAGAGGACCCGGGCCACTATAAATAGAGGCTAGGTATCCCGGTAGAACAACACGAAACAATCACCCCGCTAACACGTCGGCAAGGCAGCATACCTCTGTACTAGTTCATCCACAAACCTCCTCGTGAGACAGTCCACCAAAGGCAGGAGTAGGGTTTTACGCCTCGTGGCGGCCCGAACCTGGGTAAACTCTTGTGTGTTATCTTCTTCCTCTCCATCGAGCGGGGTTATCGTGTTGTGAGCTTGGAAGGGGCAAAGCTGTTGGGGAATCTTCGCACACGCCCCTGGGTTCGAATTCCTTAGGGTTTTGTGGAGCCCGAAATCCGACATTTGGCGCGCCAGGTAGGGGGCGTGTTGGAGTCTTCAGCAAGCTTCGCTCCTTCGTCGCCCCATCGTGTCGATGGCTGACGCCCGACAAGCTCCTTTCGGCCTCGGAGGATCCGCCTCCGCCAACCTCGCCACTGCCGCCCAAGACCCGCGCCACGGCATTACGATGCTGGGCGGTCGTTACCAGGCCACCAGCATTGTTTCCACCACCGACGCCGCTCGTGCCGGCCAGGCGCATGGCGGACGAGCGGCGCCCACGGGACCGGCATCGCGCTGCACCCACGTGGGAGACCTCAACGCGCATGACTCGCTCCTGATGGTGAGTGAGATGCTTCGCCACCGCCCTACGCACGGGGGCTTCGACGCCTGGGCCGACCACATCGCCGAGCTAGTCGCCGTTGCGAGGAGAGCCTGGGGCCCCCACCTTCCTTCGCGACCACCGGCGCAGGGCGCCGGGGGCTCACTCGCCGTACCCGTCGCCCCACCTACGGACGGCGCGCCCGCTTCACTCCCGGGCGGGCCCGAACAGGGCCCGCCGCACGCCGTGCTTCTCCTTCTCCGGATCCCAGTGACCGGCTTAGGAGCGCCGCCCGAGCCCGCCGGTAGTGCCTACGAAGGAGGTGCTGGGGCGCCCCATGCCCACCCCGACGTGCGCGCACATACCCAAATGGATCATCGACAGCCTGGCTCATCCCGGCGGGAGCGCGCCAACCGGCGCAGGGAGCAGGCGGCTCAGGCTTCCGCCCAGGCAGGTAACCGTAATGGAGGCGCGATGGAAAGTCAGGGAGGCAACTCACAGCAAGACGCGCGCGGCCCACCCAACGGCGGCGGCAGAGCCAGGCAACTTCGAGCGGAGGCCCGCCGCAGGAGGGTCTGTGGCCCGCACGCACAGGATGGTGTCATCCCGCCACCCGGGGAGACTGCCCTTGGTGCGCGCGGAGACGACTCAGGAGGGGGCCAAAGCCACTACTAGAAAAACGGCTATAGATAATATGGACATTAATGGCGCACCATGAATGTGGTGCGCCACTGCTATATAGCAATGGCGCACCAGAAGCAGGTGCGCCATTGTTATTTTTTTAGTAGTGGCGCACCACCTGAGCAGTGCGCCATTGCTATTTTTTTAGTCCATCCCCCCACCCCACCAGACATAGCAATGGCGCACCACACCAAGGTGCGCCATTACTATGTAGCATAGTAATGGTGCACCTTGGTGTGGTGCGCCATTGCTATGTCTGGTGTTAGCAATGGCACACCAGGGAGGGTGCGCCATTACTAACGTCTCACACACACACAAACACACACCCCACCACACACACACAAACACACACAAACACACACCCCACCACACACACACACAAACACACACACACACACACACACACACACACACACACACCCCGTGGATCGCCTTTTTAGTTTAAAAAAAATAAAAGAAAATGATAAAAGATTCAAAAAAATTCAAAAAAATAGATGCCCATGTGTTATGTGTTCAAGTTGTTAGGAAAATTAACAAACATGAATTTCGAATTTTTTTGCAAAAGGCCGCCGTGTTTCGGTAAAATGGCCGTAACTTTTGCATACGACCTCCGATGAAAAAGTTTTTTATATGAAAAAGCATCTACTCGAAAAGTTACATCCGAATTCAACGGGCTATGCCCGTTATCGATTTTTTAGAATCCTCAAAAACCCCACAGAAAAAAAGTTACGATGCTTTTAAGATCTGGAGGCAAAAAAATAAAAAATTTAAAAAAAGTTAGCAATGGCGCACCAGTGCATAGTGCGCCACTACTATTTTCCCGCCTTCAAAATTCAAAAAAATTTAAAAATAGTAATGGTGCACCACACCTAGGTGCGCCATTACTAATTTAAAAATCAAACTCAGTAATGGCGCACCTGCCCGTGGTGCGCCATTACTATCTTCCCGCCTTCAAAATTCAAACTATATCAAAAAAATAAAAAAAAGTTAGTAATGGCGCACCTGCCAAAGGTGCGCCATTACTATCTTCCCGCCTTCAAAATTCAAAATAAATCAAAAAAAAAAAAAAAATAGTAATGGCGCACCTGCCCATGGTGCGCCATTACTAATTTAAAAATCAAACTCAGTAATGGCGCACCTGCCCATGGTGCGCCATTACTATCTTCCCGCCTTCAAAATTCAAACTATATCAAAAAAATAAAAAAAAAAGTTAGTAATGGCGCACCTTCCCACGGTGCGCCATTACTATGCCGTATATATGGCTGGGCGGGGTCCTTCTCCTCCTTACCTCTTCATTCTTCTCCTCCTCTCCTCCTCTCCTCCACTCCATCTCCTCCTCTCCTCCACCATACTCCCCTCCTCCTCTCCGGCGACCTCCTCTCCGGCGACATCCTCTCCGGCAACCTCCTCACGGTGCTCTCCGGCGACCTCCTCCTCCTCCTCTCCGGCGACCTAGGTGACCTCCTCCTCCTCCTCTCCGGCGACCTAGGTGACCTCCTCCTCCTCCTCTCCGGCGACCTAGGCGACCTCCTCTCCGGTCCTCTCCGGCGACCTCCTCCTCCTCTCCGGCGACCTAGGTGACCTCCTCCTCCTCCTCTCCGGCGACCTAGGCGACCTCCTCTCCGGTCCTCTCCGGCGACCTCCTCCTCCTCTCCAGCGACCTAGGCGAGCTCCTCTCCGGCGACCGCCTCCTCCCTCCTCTCCTCCTCATGGTCTCTCCTCCCTCCTCTCCGGCGACCTCCTCTCCGGCCACATGTGGAGCTCCCCGGCACAAAGAACGTAGCAGAACGAAATTTGAAAAAATATCACAAAAAAAATCGCAAAAAAAAATCGTGCCAGATCCGGATCTAGAATTCAAAAAAAAGTTAGCAATGGCGCACCAGTGCATGGTGCGCCACTACTATTTTCCCGCCTTCAAATTTCAAAAAAAACATTCAAAAAAATTCAATAAAAAAAAGTTACCAGTGCCGCACCACATGGTGCGCCACTAGTATTTGGATTACTAATGGCGCACCAGAGGTGCGCCATTACTATTTGTTACTAATGGCGTGATAATAGTGGCGCACCTATAGTGCGCCATTAATAGCCAAAATAGGTGCGCCACTAACAGCCTTTTTTCTAGTAGTGAGCCTTTGTACGGAGCCCTACGTTCCGAGCTACGTCATACCTGCGGAGGGTGCGGAGGATCAAGCGCCCCCTGCAGATGCCGGCACCCTCCCGGAGTAGGGGGATGACCAGGACGCTCTCCCTAAGCCGGGCATGGGGGCTTCCACAGAGGGAGCACCAGGCCAGGCTTATGCAAACAGGGGAGAAGGGGGAGCGTCCTGGGAAGTGCGGGGGCGCGAAGCAGCCGCCGCCCCCACGAGCAAGCAGCGCACGGCTGAGCCCAGGGCCTCAGGAGCAACCACCTGGGGAATCGGCAGGGTACAAGCAACGCGGGCCACCCGCGGCAACGGGGGCGCCGGAGCGGCACTCGGGAGGTGGAGCCTCAGGAGGCCCGCAAGCCGAGGTCCGGCCGGCGCCACGACGCTTCACGAGGCGGCTTCACCGACACAACACCTCTGCAGCTGCGCTGGGTGCATTGCGCTCATGTATGGGCCACGGGAGCGCGATCTCGTGGCTACGCGGGGAGCAATGCACACAGGTTTGGGCTGTAGAGGCGCACAACCGCGCAGTAATGCGTGGGATGGCTCTTAACTGAGTTGGGAGCACCTAGGCCGTGCGCCTGGGGGCTTGCCCAGCTATCTTCGGCCGTGACACTCTCACGTAATAATGAGTGGGTTGTATACGCCCGGAGCCCCCCGAGGACGCGGAGGGGTTCCCTCCCACGCCCAAGTAGAAGCCCCATGCTCCGCGCTGGCGGACAACACTGGCCCCCAATGGCTATGCCCACGCAACGTGGATGCCCTACGCTCCGCGCTGGGGGAAGACGAAGGTGAAGACTAGCCTAGGTGCCGGACGCGGCAGTTGCTTGCTTCTTTTTGCGTTCGTATTGCCACTTTTTGAGATTAAGTTGAAAATTTCATGACTCTACTTGAAAAGGGGGCGGGAACTTTTATCTCTTTGCGATTTTTCTTTCTGGCCTTGAAGTTTTCTTTCTATTTGGATTGACACCTTGCCGAGTACGGCCCTCGCACCTTGGCCCCTCCCCGTGGCCTCTCAGATCAGGCCGGCAAGGACTTGTCGCCTCAGGGGCACCCATCACTTAAACAGTCGACTCCCGCTCGGGGGCTACGGCCGCGGCCCGGCCCGACATCATGGAGCCTCGAGAGGCTCAGGCGCCTCCCGGTGCGGCAGCCCGCAGAAAGGTAAGGAAGTCGCTTGAGCGTTAAGGGGGACTCCTGAGCAACACGCCTCAGGAGCCTCACCGATCGCGTAGCTCCATGCCCCTTGGTCTCGTCTTGGCGATCCGGACGCCCCAATTGTGGCCGAGGCCTCGCCCCTTTGGTCTCGTCCTGATGATCCGGACGCCCCAACGGCGGTCGAGGTCTGCTCGGGATCGGGCCCCGTCGACGCAGAGCGCCACTTGAGCGTCAAGGAGGGTTTCCAGGTAATGCACCTCGGGAACCTCACCGATCATGTAGCTCCGCGCCCCTTGGTCTCGTCCTGGTGATCCGGACGCCCCAATTATGGCCGAGGCCTTGCCCCGCTGGTCTCGCCCTGGTGATCCAGACGCCCTGGCGGTGGTCAAGGTCTGCTCGGGATTGGGCCCCGTCGACGCAGAGTGCCAAAAGGGCTCCCGAACCACCCCGCAAGCAAGGAAGAAGCCCTCCCAGGCGGGATCCTCGACCTCCCTGGATGCTCCGCCTACCCCTCACGACGCTCGAGCTCGCCACGACCCGATCAGCTAAGTACACCCGCCGAATAAGGGCAGGACTTTCTAATTAAGTTATAGCTCGAGTGCAGGGCAAGAGGCATGGGCGCTAACGTAAAAATGCAAGCGCTACGGTCCGTTGCGTAACCCCATCAGGACTCTTGTGGTTCTAGGAGCAAGGAAGGGCAGCACGAGGAAAGGAGTCCGGCCACTCTAGGCGACGTGGCTAAAAGTCTGACCCTGGGGGCGGCACGAGGGCCCGCCCCGCGAGGGGCGCTGGAACGCACCGGCAAGAACACGAGGCCCCGCGGGAGAGTTGAGGTCACACCACGTCAAACAAACAATCGACGGCTTAAAGGAGGAGGAGGAAGACAAAGGTAAAAAACGCAAAAGTTAACGCCCCCTGGGGGCCATGTGTTGCCTGACATGACAGGAACTGGAAAGAAAAAAAAAGGAGAGGCCTAGGCGGAGGAGCCGTTGTCGTAGTCCGGGCCCTCGCCCACCGCGGCGCCGGAGTCGTCGCCCTCGTCGGAGAGAGGCTCCTAGACGAACTGCTCCACCAAGGACTCCACGTGCGGGCGCGTCTCGTCCCTCAGGGGCCTCTGGAGCTCCTCGGGCACCGGCTCCATGACGCGGAGGAGGTCGAGCTCCGGGACGAGGCGGCGAAGGTTGGAGAAGATGCGCGTTAGCGCGAGGTCCGGGAGGTCGCGCGCGCTGGACGCATTGTCCTCATCAACCCGGGAGACGCCAGTTTCCAGCGCCTCCACCACCTTGTCGAAGAAGTTGAGGTAGCCCCCATCGCCGTGCGCGCACGGCAGCGCTGGGGCCTCCCCGATGAACCGGCTCACCGCTCCGACTACACGGAGAGCGATGTCCCGATACTGCTTGGTGCGCTGCGCCTCCAGCATCTTCGCGTGGGCCGCCTCGTCCTGGGCGGCCTGCACGGCGTCGACGGCCCCCTTGACCTGGGTCTAGAGCGACGCCAGCTCTGCCTGAGCCTCTGCCTCGCCCCTGAGCGCGGCCTGGAGGGCGGCCTCGGCGTCCGCGAGCTGGACCCTCAGCGCATCCGCCTCCTCCTGGAGTTCCTCGAGCCTGCGCTTCTTGGGCGCGGGCGCCCTGGGAGGAGGGAACGATCAAGACCGGCGCGGAAGTTGCGATTATAAGAGAAGGGCGCGGGGGACAAGGAACTTAATCATCGACGATGGCCCAGCGCCGGCGGACTGGGGCTGGCCTTGAGGGTCCCCCATCGCTGCCTCCGGAGGCCGCCGGTGGAGCCGGGGGCTCCAAACTCTTCCCCGCACCTGCCGCGCTTCCACCAGACGCCATGGGTGAGCAAAGGAAAGGAGGAAGACGAGGAAGATAACTTGGAAGGGAGAGAAGCGAGAGGGCGCAACAAGATGGCAAGGCCCCCCGGCGGGGCGGGTTTATAGGCGCAACCGCTGCGCGCGGGGCGTCGTGGGAAGTGGAGTGGCCAGGCACCTCGAGCGGCGCGTGCCAGACTCGACCGGCGTGCTATCCTGCCTCACGTCGCTTCCCCTGCCCCCGTAGGTCAAATCCGCATGGCCCGAGGCGAGGGAGGACGCAAGGGGTCAGCAGCATTCAAAGAAGAGCAATGATGGCCAAGGAGGCGCGCAGGCCAGGCGTCAGCTCGACTCAAGGCAGTTCCCGGCCCTTCGGGGAGCCGAGACGCCCACGTCTCGTGGTGCGCCACGCGTCGACTCGTGCCCGCAGGCGATTGGGGCCCACGGTGCTTCGGTCCATCCCCCGTGGCTTCGCCCCGAAGCTAGCTCGGGCGCGCCTCGGGCCCGGGGGCTACTGTCGGCGTTCTGGATACTAGGGTAACCAGACTTGCCTGCCTGCGGCCCAAGGCGTGGCCCACCTCGACGACCAAGTACGGCCCGGCGCGGCCTCACTCGACACAAGGCCCTCGCGAGACCCTGAGCTCGCGAGGGAAACAGCACCAAGACCCGCGGGGAAATAGGCCTCCCCAGGCCTCCTCCTGAGCGGCGGAGACTCCTATGCAATACACGACCTCAGGAGGCCAAGGGTGATGCCAGCCAGGCCAGGCGGGCGCCAGTGTGCCAGAGGGGACAGTTTCCCCTTTGGTGCAAAGGAGGCAGGGGCGCACGCGAGTCCCCAAAGCGCCCCCCAAAGGTTTCTACTTCGGTGCAACGAGACCAAGACCCCAAGCCCCGCAGGACGGACGTCATCACCGAGCCCACCACTGCATCACCGTCGACCACTTTGTAGGAGAAGACCACCTTTCGTCAGGATAGGGTGTACTCCCTGTCCCCTTTCAAATTTGGCCATTGTAGGATCTCTTCCCGCCATTGCGATAAGGGAAGAGGACCCGGGCCGCAATAAATAGAGGCTAGGCAGCCCGGTAGAACGACACGAAACAACCACCCCGCTAACACATTGGCAAGGGAGCACACCTCTGTACTAGTTCATCCACAAACCTCCTCGTGAGGCAATCCACCAAAGGCAGGAGTAGGGTTTTACGCCTCGCGGAGGCCAGAACCTGGGTAAACTCTTGTGTGCTATCTTCTTCCTCGCCATCGAGCGGGGTTATCATGTTGTGAGCTTGGAAGGGGCGAAGCTGTTGGGGAATCTTCGCACACGCCCCTGGGTTCGAATTCCTTAGGGTTTTGCGGAGCCCGAAATCCGACAGGCTTGACAAACAAGTGGCAGGTAGTGAGACATGGCGATAGAAACGAGACAACTAGCATGGCAATGATAGTAGTGGTATCCAGCGAAATGGTCATCTTGCCTGAGATCCCGCTTGGAAGAAGAACGAATCCGTGAAGTAGACGAACCAACATAGTCAAATGAATCTTCACACTCCAAACGCTTTCGGAACTCTATCGAGAAGAAGCAATCCGGAAACAACAATTAACACATGATAAACACCACAACATATGCATGCATGATGCGCAAACAAATATGATGCATGTCAAGTTTAAATATGTAAGACATGGCAAGATGCAACAATCAAACACTACAAATTAAGTGAAGTTCAATATGCAACGAGTTGCATATTGACGAACCTCACATTTGAATTGCATAGTTCACTCCCGTTTAGGTACACGACAATATTAAATGTTGTTAAACATGGCAAGAGGTGAAGCATAAATAAACTATCTATCCAGGCATCTTAAATGAGGTCGGACACAGCATATAGTATTTCCGAAGCGACCCCATATGTTAATTTCCAAATTGCTCCAGATCTGATCTAACCATGTTTTATATTTATTAAACAGAAAAATAAAGTGCACCGCGTGATTCTACACATCATTCTACTCGAAATACATATATGGAACAATTAAAACGGAGCTACGGTCTAGAAGATATGCCACACACAAGATGAACATGACATGAATGCAAAATGCATGCAAACATCAACCATAAACATGTCAAATCATGGATGCAACAAGATATTATGAAATTACATGAGATCCTAAGAAAGTTTCATATGCGACATGTTCAAAACGGAGCTACGGTTCAACCACAACAACCAACACAAGTTTTAGTTGAAATCTGTCCAAAACAGCAAGATAGCATTTTGCACACATGAAAACCAAAAGCTACAAGATTCTACAATGCACAAACAAGACATGGGGCTGTATCCTATAACACACACTTCATTTCATCTTAATATATCATACTCAAAAGAGTCATGGAACACATGGTAGGAAGCTCACAACATGGCAATAAAATATAGCAGATTAGGACTTAGTGAAAATAACAGTTTTTAGCAGAGCAGTTTTTTCACGATGGCATATTGGCAGCAATAAAACTATATGCTACAGGGCATACTATGGCATGAAAATGTACAGCATGGTAGAGGACATGATGCACCACAATTCATTCCATTATGGCAACATCAAATTATGCACAGAATCATGGCAACCATCCACACAACATGGCATTTTGAAGAAAACAAATTCTCAGACTTAGTGAAAATTAGACTAGACATGTGCAGCAGTTTTTAACAGATTGACATGTTGAACAGCAGAATTAATTATGATGCTAAACCTATTAATGCAAACTATTGGTACAATATGATAGAGCGTAACATGCTTTACAACACATACCATTGTGGCAACACCAAAAGAGCTATAGATCAATAGCAAACCATATGGCAAGACAGCAACAAAATAACACAGTTTTCAGACTTAGAAATATTTAGACCCCTCAAAACAACATTATTTTTATAGCATGTTGGCAACAAGAAAATAACTCCTAATCATGGATTTCTATAGCAACTAAAAATACCAGGGCCTAGCACACATGTCCAAGGGCATTTCTCATGTTCAACAAAAATTGATATGATGCATGGAATAATTCACACAAAATAAACAAAAGGGCATCATAGCAAAAATGACATGCACACCAATTTGCTCAAAAGACAAAACTAAATGCACACATACATTCTATGGATTTTTTCTACCCCAAAATCATATATAATATGTGGGTTTTTACTATAAAACAAATGACACAACATTTATGCGAGATTAGGACATAAACCGTTTTAGCAAGTTATGTATGCAAATTAAATGCAAACATCACATCAAACATTTTTATCATGCATGAAAATGCGATATAATTAATCTACACATTTCACATATATGGTTTCATTAATTCCGATGCACGGGTAAATAATTATGCGCAATGCAAAATCATGACATTTATGCAAATTAACAGAAAATGACATGTTAAACATTTTTTTATCATTTGCGAAAGCAGGATATTGCGAATCTACACGAAATTCTACATGTTTTACATATATGAAGTTATTACATGCGATGCACAGTTATTTTGCTATGAGCAATGGAAAATATGGCATTTTTCTGAAATTATGAAATTCCCTGGATAATTAATAAATCTGTAGAACGTGAAAAAAAACTATAATGTGCCGAATCCGGTGGGCTTTGGATACTAAGCAGTGCACAGGGCGGGGCATTGGGCAGTTTCTCACCTTGCTGGGCCGGACCCAGGTCGGTCGGAGTTGGGCTGGGCCGCGGGAGGAGCTGCAGGGCCTTGGCGTCAGAGGTGGCCCACGGGCGAGGCAAGCGGACAGTCGGCCTCCCGGCTCGATCGAGCATGGCCATGGCACGGCAGACCGGCGGCGCCGGTGGCTCACCGGGAGGGGCTCCGACGAAGGTCGACGTGGATCCGGCGACGGAGCAAGGACGCTGACGGCCAGAGCTTCGGGCAGCGGCGGGACCTACAAGGGTTGGTGCCATGGCGACGGCGAGCGCAGCAAGCTAGCGGCAGGGAAACTGGTCGGCGTGGCGGCGGGGTCCGGCGGCTCAGGGGCTCCGGCGACCAGGGCGGACTCCGGCGAGCTCGGCGGGGCCTGGGAATGCGTGGGGGGAGGCTCGGGTCTGGCTGCGGGTGAGACGCGCTCGGGCAGCGGCGGCGGTGAGCGGGCTCGCGATGGGCTCGCGATGGGCCTGGCAGGCCCGCGCGGGAGGTGAGAGGAGACAGGCGTTCTGGTGGCGGTGGCTGATTGAGGGGCGCGGAAAACGAGGGGATTAGGGGTAGGCTACTATTTTAGGCTGGGGGAGCGGCTTAAATAGTAAAGGGGCGAGGGTTTGAGGGATTTTTGCACCGATTTCGAACCCTTCGGTCGCGATCAGACGGCTCCGGTCGTAGGGTTTGATAGGCTAGGCTAGGTGGGCTGTGTAGAGTGGTGGACTGAGAGAAGAGAGGGAAATGAGCAGCCCGGCGACAATTGTCAACCGAAAACGTCCGCTAATTAACCGATAACGATGCTGCTACGGTCGACCGTTCGGGTATCAAACGACCTCCGATTGCGACGAAATTTGGCAGGCGGTCCACCTACAATATAACAAGACCGCACGACAAGTTTTGACCCAATCTGAGACTATTTTATACGCACTTTTGAAAACAATATTTTATTTATCGCTGCCGCGGGTGCGTGCGTGTGTGGATGGACTTGAAACGGTCGACGGCACGAACGGAGAGAACCGGCGACTACAAACGGATGCAAGTTTTTAAGAAAAAAATGGCAACGGAGTACGGATGCAATGCGGATGATGCAAATGATGCGATGATGAATGCGACAAACAAAAGAATCGCACGATGACAGCAGAATAAAAGGGGAATCTTCTGGAGCGTCGGTCTCGGGATGTTACAACTCTCCTCCACTAACAAGAGATCTCGACCCGAGATCTTAGAATGAGAAGGGGAAGAGGAAAAAGAAAGGAAGAGGTAAAACTTAGTTGCTTCTTTGACAAACGAGGGAAACCAAAGAATCTTGAAGGTTGCAAAGAGATGAAGAATGGCACGAGGCACAAGCAAGAATTCACAAGAAATTTGGGCAGCACTTCGGTAGAAAAGAGAAGCAGAACTTGATAAGATAGCAAGAACTTGAAGAGAGGACACAACACCCCGGATAATGGATAAGCAAGGAAAGAACATGATCTTGATAAAACAATATGATGGTTCAAACAGAGCAACATCACAATGCCTCCGGAACAAAAGAATAGAAGCTAGATCGTTGAAAAGAGGAGAACGAGGAAAAAAGTCAACTTCTACCCCAATTGAATTGAAAAGCATGCTACAAGAAGAGATTGAACGGAGTTGTTGGAAAATCAACAACGAAAAGAACAAGCTTGTTGTGGGCTCATGGAAAACATCTCAAAATTATGAGTGACAACCAGCCACTAACGGAAACAATTGGTTTGATTGAGGTCAATCAAAGAGATGAAAACTTCTTTCACCGAGAAGATACAAGAATACTTGGATCATTGATAAGAACCATGATAGAAACAATCCTTAGGAAATGCTTTAGGTGAAATCTAACCCAAAATAGCTCCAATGAAGAAAATGATGGGTTTAATTATCTCATTCTTGATAAATTCTCTTTGAGACTCCTCATGAATCAGGAATGCTATAACACCATCTCAAAAGATAATGGAGGAAGAATTGAACTTTGAAATACAAAAAAATACTTGAGGTACTACCACAAGAATCATGAAGAATCCTTCAAGAAAGAATTATATCCTTAATGAACAACCATGAAGAACTTCTTCAAAGAACTCCCGAATGAAAGGGTGGTAGAAAAGAATAGAAGGTTGAAATGAATAAGAAAAGTACCAATGTTGGGCCTTGCCAGATGAGTTTTATCCCAAAACGAAAATCAAGGGGGTCCCCATAACAACCCCGAGCATGTTAGGAGCACTCAATATGGAGCATAACTCCGGTACACAAGTAACTAGGGCGGCAAAAGTGGAACAAAACACCGAGCAAAAGGCCAAGCCTTCCACCTTTTACCAAGTATATATGTGCATTAAATTAAATAGCAATAATATTGTGATATATCAAAAACATCCATGTTGCACATGGAAAGAACTTGCACCTGCAACTAGCAACGCTATTAGAAGGGCTGATCAAGCGGTAACATAGCCAAACAATGGTTTTGTCCGAAATCGGGCTCCGCAGACCCAAGAAGGTTCGAACTCTGGGGCGTGTGCGGAGATCCTTCCCAGCTCAAGTCTCAAGCTCACCACCCCACAGCCAAGCCTCTTCGAATGCGTGCGAGCGAATGAGAAGATGGACGCAGAGATTTACCCAGGTTCGGGCCACCTTGCGGTGTAAAACCCTACTCCTACTTTTTGGTGGATTGGCCTCACGAGGAGGTTTGGGGATGAACTAGTACAGTGGTTGAGCGACCTAGCGAGGGCTCTTGGGTGAGGGTGGATCGATCTCCCTCTTCTACGGTGGTGGCTAGCCCCTATTTATAGCGGCCTTGGTCCTCTTCCCTTATCGCACTGGCGGGAACGGATCCAACAACGGCCAAATTTGAAAGGGGACAAGAGGTACATCTTATCCTGACTAAAGGTGGTCTTCGCCTGCAAAGCTTCTGGCTGTGACGCAGAGGTGGGCTTGGCAATGACGTCCATCCTGACGAGCTCGTGGTCTTGATCTTGTTGCGCTGGAATGGAAACCTTTGGGGGACTCCTTGGGAACCCACGTCCGTCCTTACGTCCATAGCACAAAAGAGGAAACTGTCCCTTCTGCACCCGCTGGCGCCCGCCTGGCCATGGTCGTCATGGCCCACATCATCCCAGTCTCATGAGGCCGAGCACTACATAGGAATCTCCACTCCTCGGGAGGCAGCCTGGGGAGGCCGCTCCTCTGGAGGTCTTGGCGATGTTCCCCTCACGAGGCTGGGGATCTCGCAAGGGTCTTGTCTTGAGGGGCCTGCTGCCAGGCCGTAATGGGCCGTCAACTGTGGGCCACGCGTTGGGCCGCAGGCAGGCAGGTCTAGGTACCCCCGTTCCCAGAATGCCGACAGTAGCCCCCGGGCCCAAGGCGTGCTCGGGTTGGCTTCGGGGCGAAGACAAGGAAGGAAGGCCGAAGCGTCGTGGGCCCCAATCGCCTGCGGGCCAGGCTCGACGCGTGGCGCACGAGGGGGCGCGGACGCCTCCACTTCCCCACGTCGCATCGGCAACCGCCTCGACTGACAAGGTTTGGCGCGTGCCGCGGGGCCATCATTGCCCAGAATGCGGAGGGACGCCGGTTGGCCTCCGATCAACTATAAGTGGGAAAGGGAGACAGAGACCCTAGCCCATCTTTATCCTCTTGCCTCCTCACTCCAAGCCAACGCTTCAACAACCATGGCGCCAGTGAGGAGATTTTCCGCCGCCGAGAAAGGGAAGGCCCACCTGGAGGGACCGGACTCGCCGGCGCCCAAGAGGGGCCGCGGCCGTCCCCGTAAGTACACCGCGACGCCGGCGGTGGTCCCCCGAGGGCACGGGCGCACCCTCGTGAGGGCCGGCGCTACCTACGGCAGCCGTGGGAAGGCTCCCTCCCGCGCAGGCAGCTGTAGTGGCCGTGCCGTGATGTCTACTACGCAACTTTATTCTTGTAGACTTTGTTGGGCCTCCAAGCGCAGATTTTTGTAGGACATTAGCAATTTTCCCTCAAGTGGATGACCTAAGGTTTATCAATCCGTGGGAGGTGTAGCATGAAGATGGTCTCTCTCAAACAACCCTGCAATCAAATACAAGAAATCTCTTGTGTCCCCAACACACCCAATACAATGGCAAATTGTATAGGTGCACTAGTTCGGCGAAGAGATGGTGATACAAGTGCAATATGGATGGTAGATATAGGTTTTTGTAATCTGAAAATATAGAAACAGCAAGGTAGCAAGTAACAAAAGTGAGCACAAACGGTATTGCAATGCTTGAAAACAAGGCCTAGGGTCCGTACTTTCGCTAGTGCAATCTCTCAACAATGCTAATATAATTGGATCACATAACCATCCCTCAACGTGCAACGGAGAATCACTCCAAAGTTCTTATCTAGCGGAGAATATAAGAAGAAATTGTTTGTAGGGTACGAAACCACCTTAAAGTTATTCTTTCCGATCGATCTATCCAAGAGTTCGTACTAAAATAACACCATGTTATCCTTTCCGATCGATCTATCTAAGAGTTCGTACTAGAATAACACCATATGATACGCATCAACCAACTCTAATGTCACCTAGATACTCCAATGTCACTACAAGTATCCATGAGTTAATTATATGATACGCATCAAACAATTTCAGATTCATAATACTCAATCCAACATAAAGAACCTCAAAGAGTGCCCCAAGATTTCTACCGGAGAAAGTAGGACAAGAACGTGTATCAACCCCTATGCATAGATTACCCCAATGTCACCTCGGGAATCCGCAAGTTGAGTACCAAAACATATATCAAGTGAATCAATAGAACACCCCATTGTCACCACGGGTATCCGCATGCAAGACATATATCAAGTGTTCTCAAATCCAATATTCAATCCAACATAACGATATCTCAAAGGGAAAGATTCAATTCATCACAACGTGATAGCAAGGGAATAACATCATGTGATCCGACTATATTAACAAAGCCCGTGATACATCAAGATCGTGACATCTCAAGAACACGAGGGAGAGAGATTGAACACATAGCTACTGGTACATACCCTCAGCCCCGAAGGTGGACTACTCCCTCCTCGTCATGGCCTCCGCCGGGATGATGAAGATGGCCACCGGAGATGGATTCCCCTCTCCGGCAGGGAACAGGAACGTCTCCAGATTGGTTTTTCGTCGATACAGAGATTTGCGGTGGTGGAGCGGAGATTCTAGAGTTATTTATGATGGTTTCTATATTTATAGGATTTTTGGGCGCCGGTTTCACGCCAAATGGGCCACGAGGAGGGCACAAGACACCAGGGTGCGCCTGGGCCCTCTGGCGCGCCCTGGTGGGTTGTGCCCACCTCGTGGCTCTTCTCCAGTGGTTCTTCGCTCCTATATTGCTTATTTGGTCCAGAAAAAATCACCAAAAAGTTTTTGGCGATTCCGAGAACTTTCATTTTCAGCACAAAAACAACACCACGGTAATTCTGCTGAAAACAACGTCAGTCCGGGTTAGTTCTAAATAAATCATAAAAAGTGCATCAAAACCATATAAAAGTATTGTAAACATAGATGAATATGGCATGAATACTTCATAAATTATCGATACGTTGGAGACGTATCAGCATCCCCAAGCTTAATTCCTACTCGTCCTCGAGTAGGTAAATGGTAAAAGAACTAATTTATGAAGTGTGAATGCTAGCATAATATATAAGTTTGATCATTGATAATTTCAGTCAATTTTCTAGCATCATAACCAGCAACTTTTTCTCATAAAACTCATCATGATAAATTAGCAACCAATTCACATGTTATGGTTCAAACAATGAATTCTCTTGAAACTTAACAACCTATGTTCTTAGTCACCAAACAATTGCAATTCAACTTATTCTCAACAAAGTCTAAGTAAGAGCATCACATACTCAATCATCATATAGTCTTCTATGATTGCTAGTACTCAAAGCGTATTTTTAGAACAAATGGCATCCATCGAACACAGAGAAAGATAGGGGCTTAATGTTTCGCCTCCCAACTCATTTATCATAGAGATAATTGTCAACAATAATAAGTTATGATCAAATATATTTGACTGGATATATATGTTTGGATCTTTTCCCACCACATGATGCTTGCCAACTAATAGATTGAGGTTGGAATAATAAGTTGACTCAACATGAATAGTAAATAACATGAAAGTAAATAGATTGTTCCTTCGCAGAGGGAAGCAGGGATTTGCAAAGGTGCCAGAGCTCAAAGCTTAAATCGGAGATAAATATAATTTTGGGAGGTGCACCCTTCCTGTCAACGTTACGACCAAGAGTTATCAATATCTTCCATGTTAAACACATTAGCGGCGGTTCCCAAGCGGTAAAAGTAAAGGTTTACTCCCCCTCCACCAACAAACACACTCCACGGGCGATTCCGAGAACTTTCATTTTCTGCACAAAAACAATACCATGGTAATTCTGCTGAAAACAGCGTCAGTCCGGGTTAGTTCTAAATAAATCATAAAAAGTGCATCAAAACCATATAAAAGTATTGTAAACATAGATGAATATGGCATGAATACTTCATAAATTATCGATACATTGGAAACGTATCATGCCGCCCGTGGCCGAGGGGGGAAGCTTGCGACGGGCGTCCGGCCGCCCCGCCCGCGATTCCACTCAGCCGACACGGGCCAGGAGTTTGTGGTGTGGGCGGAGAGGCCGGCGATCACCTGGCTCCAGCTCCCGCGCTTCTTCGCGGAGGCGCTTCCGGTCGGAGGGCCCGCTGGCCTTTGGCTACAGGCCGATGGCTGCTGCAGCGAGGCCTCGTGGGTGGAGGTTGAGGTCACTCCCGCGTGCTATGTCTTCCTGAACCGCGGGTGGCAGACGTTCGCCCGCGCTCGCGGCCTGCGGGGGAGGTGTACCCTCCACTTCAAGCATGACGGGGCGGCGACACTCTTTGTCAAGATCTTCGAGGAAGATGGCAGACGCTTGGGGTGCTGCCTGGAGGGCGACGGTGGCGACAGCGATGACCTCTCTGCCGACGACAGCCATCGCGGCGACGGCGTCCTCGGTAGTGAACTTGCCCTTGGCGACTGCCGCAGCACCTCCAGCAGCAGCGACGCCTCCTCTGGGGGGAGCTCGAGCGACGACGACTACGACGAGCCGCCACGTCGGCGCGCCCGGACCAAGGAAGGCGGCGAGCCGCCGCGGCGCTGTTCCCTTGCCCCGGAGGCCGTCGAGCCGCCGTGCCCCCGTCAAGGAGGAGGAGGACTCCGACTGAGCGCGGGCGGCGCCAGAGCCAGGCCTCAGGGGTGGCGGTCCTCGGGAGGCCGTCTTTTTTTTTAGTTCCTGCATCAAGAACTGACGTGGCTTGTGACTGCGTCGGTATTTCCCCAAAGAGGAAGGGATGATGTAGCACATCGACGGTAAGTATTTCCCTCAGTTATGAAACCAAGGTTATCGAACCACTAGGACGATCACCACCACCCAATAAGCAGCACCTGCACACGAACAACAAATACTTGCAACCCGACGTGAAAGATAGGTTGTCAATCTCTCTACGGTAAAAAGATATATTAGGTAGTGATAGATAGGAGAGATAGATCTCTCAAGAACACAAAATAAAAAGAGCAAATAAAATATGCAGCAATAAATTTTTGGGTTTTTGGTTTTGTAGATCTGAAAACAAAGAGGCAAAAAGATAGATCGGAAAGCAATATGTTGGAAAAGTAGACCCGTGGGCCGTAGGATTCACTAGTGGCTTCTCTCATGAATATAGCGCACGGTGGGTGAACAAATTACTGTTGGGCAATTGATAGAAGATCAAATAATCATGACGATATCCAAGGCGATGATCATTATATAGGCATCACGTCCAAGATAAGTAGACCGACTCCTGCCTGCATCTACCACTATTACTCCACACATCGACCGCTATCCAGCATGCATCTAGTGTATTAAGTTCATGGAAAACGGAGTAATGCAATATGAATGATGAAATGATGTAGACAAGATCTATTCATGTAGGAATAGACCCCATCTTGTTATCCTTAATGGCAACGATACATGCGTGCCTTGCTGCCCCTTCGTCACTGGGAAAGAACACCGCAAGATCGAACCCATCACAAAGCACCTCTTCCCATGGCAAAAAAACCGATCTAGTCGGCCTAACTAAACCAAAGATTCGAAGAAGAAATACGAGGATATAAGTAATCATGCATATAAGAGATCAAAGAAGACTAAAATAATATTCATGGATAGAAACTGATCATGAACTCAAAATTCATCGGATCCCAACAAACACACCGCAAAAGTTTACATCAAATAGATCTCCAAGAGACCATTGTATTGAGAATCATAAGAGAGAGAGGAAGCCACCTAGCTACTGCCTACGGACCCATAGGTCTATGGTGGACTACTCACGCATCATCGTAGAGGCACCTATGAAGAAGATGAACCCCTCCGTGATGGTGTTTAGATTGGATCTCGAGGTTCTGGAACTTGCGGCGGCTGGAATTGTGTTTCGTCGACTCCCCTAGGGTTTTCAGAATATTTGGGAATTTATAGGCATCAGAGGCGATGCAGAGGGGCTCCGTGGAGGGCACAACCCCTTGGCGCGCCCTGGTGGGTTGTGCTCTCCACAGTCCCCCCTTCCTGGCTCTTTTTTGGCCCACTGGGTGTCTTCTGGTCCAGAAAAAATCTCCAAAAAGTTTCGTCGCGATTGGACTCCGTTTGGTATTGATATTCTGCGAAGTAAAAAACAAGCAAGAACAGCAACTGGCACTTTGGCAATATGTCAATAGGTTAGTCCCAAAAAATGATATAAAGTTGTTATAAAATGATTGTAAAACATCCAAGAATGATAATATAACAGCATGGAACAAGCAAACATTATAGATACGTTGGAGACGTATCAGCATCCCCAAGCTTAATTCCTACTCGTCCTCGAGTAGGTAAATGATAAAAACAGAATTTTTGATGTGGAATTTTGCCTAACATGTTCATCTCATATTCTTTTCTTTTGTATAGCATGGACATTTGGACTTGTAAATGATTCAAAGCAATAGTCTAGTTTTAACATAATGACTTCAATACTCAAGCATGTCAACAAGCAACCATGTCATTCGAAATATCAACACTAAAGAAAGTTATCCCTAGCCCATCATGCTCAATCATTCATCCATTCATGAGACACACTCAAATATTAGCTATGCCCAATGCTCAAGTACGATCATAGTGCCCCCTAGTTGGTGCTTTATAAGAGAAGATGGAGACTCAAAGTAAAAAATAAAAATTGCATAAAGTAAATAGATAGGCCCTTCGCAGAGGGAAGTAGGGATTTGTAGAGGTGCCAAAGCTCAAGGTTTAAATTGAGAGAGAAAAATATTTTGGGTGGCATGCCTTTCCTGTCAACAAAAACGACAAAGTAGCTCACAATACTTTCCATGCTAGATATATCATAGGCGGTTCCCAAACAGAAAATAAAGTTTATTCCTTTTTCCACCAAACTTTCACTTTCCATGGCGGCCCGTATCCACGGTTGCCTTGCATACCAACACTTTCCAAGGTATTTATTATTTGACAACATAAAGTAAATATATTTTTTTCTTTTTCATTTCGAGAATGGGCATCCCTATTACCGATGCACTCTCGTGCAATGACAAGTGAATAAACACTCATCTTGAGAATAACACATCTAGCATGGAAAAATATTGGACACTCCCCACCATTTCATGAGCGGTACGAGCACACAAAAGAGAAATTTTATTTTGAAAATTTAGAGATGGCACATACAAATTTTCTTGGAATGGCATGGAAATACCGCATATAGGTAGATATGGTGGACTCATAAGGCAAAACTTGGTTTAAGGATTTTGGATGCACGAGTAGTATTTCTACTTAGTACAAATGGAGGCTACCTAATAGATTGAGAAGCAACCAAACCAAGAAACGAAAATTCACATAAGCGAGCATTGAGCATAACTAACAACGAATAATGCACCATAAGTAGGATGTAACTTCATTGCATAACTATTGACTTTCGTGCATGCATAGGGAATCACAAACCTTAACACCAATATTCCTACTAAAGCATAATTACTCACTAACATGACTCACATATTACTATCACCGTGTTTCAAAACTTTTTCAAAGAATCAAGTTTAATTTCTCCAATGATCTTCATGAATTTTTTTATTATATCCTCCTAGGATATCTATCACTTTGGGACTAGTTTCATATATTGCCATTGCTTTTTGACAAGCTCAAACAAATTTAAGTGAAGCACATGAGCATAAAGATTTCATCTCTCAAAATAGTATAAGTGAAGCATGAGAGGATTTCTTCAAAATTTAATAACTCTCAAATTAATCTAAGTGAAGCATGAGAGTATTTCTACAAAAAATTCCAAACACACCGTGCTCAAAAAGATATAAGTGAAACACTAGAGCAATCCTATAGCTCAAAAGGTTTAAGTGAAGCATAAAGAGCTATTCTAACAAATCATAGCATAATTTTGGCTCTCTCAAATAGGTGTGTCTAGCAAAGATACAAGTGACAAACTAACAAGAAAAGCAAGCAAAGACTCAAATGATACAAGACGCTCCAAGCAAAACTCATGATATGTGACGAATAAAATATAGCTCCAAGTAAAATACCGATGGTCGTTATAAGAAAGAGGGGATGCCACTCGGGGGCATCCCCAAGCTTAGTTGCTTGTTTCTCTTTGGATATATCTTGAGGGTGCTGTAGCATCACCAAGCTTAGGCTCTTTTCACTCCTTATTCCTTCATCCATCGTGATCTCACCCAAAATTTGAAACTTCAATCACACAAAACTCAACAAAATCTTTGTGAGATCCGTTAGTATAATAAAACAAATCACTACTTTAGGTGATGTTGAAAACCCATTCATATTTTATTATTGCATTATACCTACTGTATTTTAACTTTACCATGGCTCATACCCTTCAATATAACCCATAGATTCATCAAAACAAGCACACAATGCAACGAAAACAGAATCTGTCTTAAACAGAACAGTCTGTAGTAATCTGTACTCTAACCATACTTCTGTAACTCTAAAAATTCTGAAAAATTAGGAAAACGTAAAGAATTTGTATAGCAACACTGTATTAAAATTTCAGCTCAAGATCACTTTCCAATAAAAAATGAATATTCAAATACTTGGCGCAAAGTTTCTGTTTCAGATTGAGCATCGCTTCTACTCATCTTATGAATCATCCAAAAGGCTCTACTTCGCACAAACGCTAAATAAACCATAAAAACACAATCATAACAGAGGCATAATTGTTTCAACACTCAAAAACAGAAAGGAAAAAGAAAAAAATTATTTATTCATTGGGTTGCCTCGCAACAAGCGCAATCGTTTTATGCCCCTAGTTAGGCATAATGATTTCAATGATGCTCACATAAAAAGTAGTAATTGAAATATGCAAAAGAGCATCATGAATCGCATGAAAAACACATTTAAGTCTAACCCAATTCCTATGCATAGGGATTTTTTGAGCAAACAACTTATGGGAACAAGAATCAACTAGCATAGGAAGGCAAAACAAGCATAACTTCAAAACTTTGAACACATTGAGAGGAAACTTGATATTATTGCAATTCCTACAAGCATATGTTCCTCCCTCATAATAAATTTCAGTAGCTTCATGAAGGAATTCAACAATATAACTATCACATAAATCATTCTTTTCATGATGCACAAGCATAGAATTTTCATTACTCTCCGCATAAGCAAATTCCTTTTCATCCATGCTAGTGGGAGCAAACTCAACAAAATAACTATCATGAGACACTTGATTGACATAACCACATTGGAAATTAAAACCATGATGATAAATTTCATGGTTATCATTACTCATTATAGCATACATGTCATCATCATAATTATCATAGATAGGAGGCATGCCATCATCATAATAAATTTGCTCATCAAAACTTGGGGGACTAAAAGTATCATTTTCATCAAACATAGCATTCCCAAGCTTGTGGCTTTGCATATCATTAGCATCATGGATATTTAGAGAATTCATACTAGCAACATTGCAATCATGCTTATCATTCAAGGGACTATCATGAATCACCTTATAAATTTCTTCTTTCAACACTTCATCAAAAATTTCAGATTCATGATTTTCAAACAAAACTTCATAGAGATAATCAAGTGCACTCAACTCACTAGCAATTGGTTCATCATAATTTGGCATTTTGAAAAGATTAGCGAGTGGATGAGGATCCATATAAATAGATTTTTAGCAAGCGAAGATGCAAGAAAATAGAAGGCACATGGCAACACAAGCAAAGATAGCCAAAAGGCAAACGGAAAAGAGGGCGAATAAAAGGGCAAATTGGGTGAAGTGGGGGAGAGGAAAATGAGAGGCAAATGGCAAATAATGTAATTGCAAGGAGATAAGATTTATGATTAGGAACCTGGTAGATGATCAAGGTGTCTCCTCGGCGCCTGAGATTGGCACGTAGAAGAGACCGCTTCCTCCCTGGCAACGACGCCCGAAATTCCTTTGACGTGTCTTCAGACTGCGTCGGTATTTCCCCAAAGAGGAAGGGATGATGCAACACAGCAACGGTAAGTATTTCCCTCAGTTATGAAACCAAGGTTATCGAACCAGTAGGAGGATCACCACCACCCAATAAGCAGCACCTGCACACGAACAACAAATACTTGCAACCCGGCGCGAAAGAGAGGTTGTCAATCTCTCTACGGTAAAAAGATAAATTAGGTAGTGATAGATAGGAGAGATAGATCTCTCAAGAACACAAAATAAAAAGAGGAAATAAAATATGCAGCAATATATTTTTGAGTTTTTGGTTTTGTAGATCTGAAAACAAAGAGGCAAAAGGATAGATCAAAAAGCAATATGTTGGAAAAGTAGACCCGGGGGTCGTAGGATTCACTAGTGGCTTCTCTCATGAGTATAGTGCACGGTGGGTGAACAAATTACTGTTGGGCAATTGATAGAAGATCAAATAATCATGACGATATCGAAGGCGATGATCATTATATAGGCATCACGTCCAAGATAAGTAGACCGACTCCTGCCTGCATCTACCACTATTACTCCACACATTGACCGCTATCCAGCATGCCTCTAGTGTATTAAGTTCATGGAAAAACGGAGTAATGCAATAAGAACGATGACATGATGTAGACAAGATCTATTCATGTTGGAATAGACCCCATCTTGTTATCCTTACACTACTGGAATTCAGTTATTTGCCATCTGCCAGCTCTTTGCCGTCTGCCAGCTGATGGCAAAGAGGCTGTTTGCCGTCTGTCTTGCCAAAGCAGACGGCAAAGAACCAACTGATGGCAAAGAGGGTCTTTGCCATCTGCACTTCTTTGCCGTCTGTTGGCAGATGGCAAAGAGTTCTTTGCCGTCTGCCAGCAGACGGCAAATACCAAAGTGGGCCCCACGGGGCACGGCACTGGCTAGGTCAAGCTCTTTTCCATCTGCCACTTCTTTGCCGTCTGCTGGCAGATGGCAAAAATTTCTTTGCCGTCTGCCAGCAGACGGCAACGAGGTGAGGGTGGGGCCCACAATGTCATGGCGGGGGCGGGCTAACGGTCACCGTCTTTGCCGTCTGCTGGCAGACGGCAAAGAGGGGGGCTTAATTTTCGCCCCCGCGCCCAAAGCCTCTCTCTCTCTCACACACATCTCTCTCTCCCTCTCTGTCTCAGCGCCGCCGCACCGCCCTGCCCTGCACTGCCCCTGCCGCCCCCGCCGCCGCCCCGCCCTGCCCCGCGCCGCCGCCCCGCACCTCCGCTGCCCCGCGCCGCCGCCCCGCAGTCTGCCGCAGCGGCCACGCGCCGCCGCCCCGTCGAGCCCCCCCGGTGGCACCCCCCGGCGAGCCCCCCCGAC
This sequence comes from Elymus sibiricus, assembly GCA_039707655.1. Taxonomy (NCBI): domain Eukaryota; kingdom Viridiplantae; phylum Streptophyta; class Magnoliopsida; order Poales; family Poaceae; genus Elymus; species Elymus sibiricus. Next base: position 388,862,867 of record CM077669.1, on the reverse strand, counting down.
GGCACCCCCCCGACGAGCCCCCCGGCGGCACCCCCTCCGGTGAGCTCCCCCACCTCTGCCCTTTTTTTCTGTTTTTCTGTTTTTTTCCTTTTTTTAATATCATGATTATAGATATATATAGATGCTACTGTTAGTAGATAGTAGATGCATCAATTAGGTTAATTAGTTAGATGTTGTTAATTAGGTTTTTTGAGTAGGTTAATTAGTTAGATGCTACTGGTTTCGACATCAATTAGGTTAATTAGGTTAGGAGGAGGAGAAGAAGAAAAAAGAGGAGAGGAGGAGAAGAAGAAGAGGAAAAAGGAAAGGAGGAAGAAGAAGAAGAAGAAGGAAAAAAAGGAAGAAAAGGAAGAAGAGGAAGAAGAAGAAAAGAAAACAAGAGGAAAAACCCCGACCCCGACCCCGACCCGACACCCCGACCCCGACCCGACACCCCGACCCCGACACGGCACCCCGACCCTGACCCCGACCCGACACCCCGACACCGACACGGCACCCCGACCCCGACACCCCAACACCCCTGACACCCCGACACCACGACACCCAGACACGACACCCCCGACACCCCGACACCCCGACCCCGACACGACACCCCGACCCCGACACGACACCCCGACCCCGACACGACACCCCGACACTTAAATTAGGTATATATTCATTTTTTTAGGTATTCAATTTTTTATTATGTTCATGATGATGATACACTTAAATTATATACATATTATTCATGTCAGGTATTCATTCTTTTTATGTTGTACTAATTTCGTTTACTCTTTGTCATTGCAGGTGTTGACAGATGGTGGGCGCGGGTCGAGAGCGCTCCGAGGCTCCTACCTCGGCGCGTGGTGGGAGGGGTAGTTCCATTCCACCCCATAGCCTCCGGAGAGCGCTGGATCTCAGTATGCAGACACCACCGGCGGTCGCTTCTTCTTCGGCCGGGAGAGGTCGGGGGGGAAGAAGGCTGGTAGAGGTGGACATGGCGGCGGGAGAGGTAGGAAGGTTGCTACTACGCCTTCCTCGCCGCCACCCCCAGCTGATTCACCCGACCACAGGAGTGCTCCGTCTGAGATGGAGCCGCCTGAGGTGGACCCGTCTCGGACTCCGGTCCACGAGCCTCGGGCCGACGAGCCTATGGCAGACGCGCCTACGGCCGACGAGCCTCGGGCCGATGAGCGTCGGGCCGACGAGCCTTCGTCCCACGAGACTCCGTCCCACGAAACTCCGGAGCTCAGCAGGGATCACGCTGAGTCGCAACGGAACTCGACGGAGTCGAGTGGCCGTGCTGAGGGTGGCTATAGTTCTGATAGCTATAGCGAGGGTGAGTGGGTTGAGGGGCGCAAAGTCTACCAACGTGGTGGTACAGAGCTCCCGCCCACCCCGGCGACCCCCGACCAGAGGTGGTTGATTGCGCCTAACGGGGCCAAGTAAGTGCATTTACTCTTTTTTAACCTTTTGCCTTCACGTTTCTTCGAATATCTAATGTGTTGGCCTTGTCATACTGCAGGTCTTGGACACACGAGCCTCATGTCCGCAGGCCCAACAGTGTCCTTGGTGTGATTTGTCGCCAGAGCTTCCCGGGGTGGGTCACGTTGCCCGGTGAGGGCCGGGTTCCCGAGTTAGGAATGACCTGGGAGCACTACTTGGCTGCCCCGGCCCCGCCGGGGCATAGGATCGGCGATGTCGAGTGCCACAAGGTGGCCGACATTGTGATCCAGACGTTTTGGGTAATTTCTCCTTTGCCGTCTACGTTGTGTTTCCTTCTTTGATTGGCAACCCTAGTGATTGTACTAATTCGTGTTTTCTTGTTTTATTGTAGACCTTCTACAGGTGTGCTGAGGGACAGGAGGAGGCCGCGGCTCTGGTTATCGACAACGAGTGCAGGCGCCTACTTCAAAACTTTCGGCACGAGGCTCGGACGCAGGCTATTCGAGACTACTTCGCCTCGGCTGGTATTAGGAGGAAAAGAGAGAAGTGCCGCGAGAAGTTTCTAAGTAAGGAGAAGTACATGAAGGTAATTACCTATTCTTAAGGCCTTGTACTTAGTTTCCTTGATTTGATTCGTAGGCGTAGCGCTCAAATTTCTCTTGCTTAACTTAGGTGCCCCCGAGATGGTGTGCGGATAGGATGGACGGTTGGGAGGCGTTGGTGGATGAGTGGTGCTCTCCCCAATGGCGCTCCACCCACGACACTGCAAAGGACAAGCGTGGCAAAATGAAAGGTGTCCCACACCATCTAGGCAGCGTCAACCTACATCAGTACGGGGAAAACTGGGTATGTGGTTTGCTTCATGATTCATGCAAATTTATTCTTCATGCTAGCTTGAGCCCTCAACTAATACTCTGTTCCTCTCTTTTAGGCGCGAGAGAACAAGGCTCCAGTGCCACAGCTGTTCGACCTCTATGCCATGTCCAATACTGCCTCGTACAAGAAGGCCAAGGCATTCTCTGAGTCTGACCTCGATGATCCAAAGAAATTCACCAACCGCGCCTCCCACCACAAGCTTGTGAGGTACAGAGACGAGGGGAAGGCGAGGAAAGGGCCGGACTTTAACCCGAGCCAGCAACCTCTTGATCCAGAGCTGGTGATGATATCTGCTGGCGGGAGGCCCCATGGCTCGTTAGCCATTGGGGATGGACTGATACGTTGTAGTAGCACTCTCCCGCAGATCAAGAAGCGCCAGACCGGCTCCGATCCTGAGATATTGCCTCGTGCACGGCCAGTGGAGCTCGAATTCAAGGTTAGTTATACGGACTCAGATACCTTTCCTTCATTACATTGTGTGTGCGGCCGTCGATGATTACAATGCTAACGAGTGGTGTTGTAGGCTGCTATTGAGGCAGAGAGAGCGAAGACCCAGGCTGCTATTGAGGAAGAGAGAGCGAAGACCCAGGCGATTCTAGAGGAGAGGGACCGGCAGGCGGCGGAGAGGGAGAGGGAGCTTGAGGACAGGACGGCTAATGCGTTGGAGGAGGAGAGGAACCGGAACATGATGGCTAACCGGGCCCTATACGAGATGTTCGCGGTAAGTTTCTTCTGCATATTAGCCAAATCATGCACGTAATGTTCCTTACAGTAGTATCTAATATGACTGACTCGTCAAAACCAAATGTGTAGACCCTGTGCGAGAAGAGCGGCATGACCCCTCCGCCGATGCCAGTCATTGCTCCGGCGGGCACGGTGAGTTTCATTTGAATGGTCATTAGTTACTAGTCTTCACATTTGAGTTGCATCATGCTAACGATACATTGGAAATGATCTTTGGTGCAGCATAACTCCCGACAAGCATCGACCGATCCTCCTCCGTCAGCCACTGGCGCGACCGGTCCTACAACTACACCTACAACTACACCTCCATGATGACGGTAAGTTTTCGCAAGTGTTTAGCATAACAAATGCGTACTTAGCTTAAGAAATGACCTATTTATCTCCAAAATGCCGTATACTTAGCTTAGTTTCCTCGAAAATGACATTATAACCTTACTTAGCTCCAAAATGACCAATTTTACCATGGATAGCTCTCAAATGACCTATACTTAGCTTAGCTTAAGAAATGACATATTTAGCTCTAAAATGACCTGTACTTAGCATTATTTCCTCCAAAATGACATAGTAACCTTAATTAGCTCCAAAATGACCAATTTTACCACGGATAGCTCTCAAATGACCTATACTTAGCTTAGCTTAAGAAATCACCTATTTAGCTCCAAAATGACCTATTTAACCTAGGAAAGCTCTAAAATGACATATACTTAGCATTTATTCCTCCAAAAATGAATTTATATGGTTAGCTAGCTCAAAAATGACATAATAACCTTAATTAGCTCAAAAATGACCTATTTAACCTAGGATAGCTCTAAAGTTACCTATACTTAGCATTTATTCCTCCAAAATGACTCAATATGCTTAGCTAGCTCAAAAATGACATAATATGCTTAAGAAATGACCTATTTAGCTCCAAAATGACTTAATATGCTTAATTAGCTCAAAAATGGCATAATTACTTAGGTTAGCTCTGAAATGACCTATACTTAGCTTATTTAGTTCATTTATGACATACTTAGCATATTTAGGTCAAAAATGGCCTATTTAACTAGGTTAGCTCTAAAATGACACAAGTAAGCAATAAGAAGAAGAAAAAGAAGAAGAAGAAAAATTCTTCTTCTTCTTCTTCTAGTCTTCTTCTTCTTCTAACTTCCTTCTTTCCCATTTTGCAGATTTGATTCACTTCACGGAAGCTTGCGTTCATGGAGTCCTTGTCCTTCCATTTTGTTTTGATTTTGTAGGATCAACAATTGACACTGGCATATGTATGTATAGATGAATGAAACTTGCATATGTATGGATGAGACTTGCATATGTTTTGATTTGGTATGTGTTGGATGATCATATCCATATGGCTTGCATATGTGTTGTTTATTATGTGGTGGATGAGACATTTTATGTGATGGACTAGACATAATGTTTGCCTTATTATGTGATTCTGAATATATATATATATATATATGTGTGTGTGTGTGTGTGTGTGTGTGTGTGTGTGTGTGTGTGTGTGTGTGTGTGTGTGAATTTATGTGCAAATGAATTGATATAAGAGAAAACAGTAAAAACAGGGGCTATATAGCCACTTTGCCGTCTGCTAGCAGACGGCAAATAGGCCACGTGGCAGTAGCCTGTGCAAGCTGGGCTGGCCTATTTGGCCTGTTTGCCGTCTGCGAGCAGACGGCAAAGAGCTTTCTTCTTTGCCGTTTGCTGGCAGACGGCAAAGAGCCTGCGCTGGCCCAGCTGACGCCTGACGTCAGCTGCAGCTCTTTGCCGTCTGCTGGCAGACGGCAAAGAGCGCCGTTAGCCCCCTAACGGGGCTGGCACCTTTTGTCTGTCGTCCAGGGGCTTTGCCGTCTGCCAACAGACGGCAAAGAGCTTGGCTTCTTTGCCGTCTGCCAGCAGACGGCAAAGTGGCCTTTACCGGCACCCGTTCGGCCGGACTGTTCGCCGTCTGCTGGCGGACGGCAATGGCTTTGCCGTCCGCCAGGCAGGCATTTGCCGTCTGCTATGGTAGACGGCAAAGAAGCTGATTCCAGTAGTGTTAATGGCAACGATACATGTGTGCCTTGCTGCCCCTTCTATCACTAGGAAAGAACATCGTAAGATCGAACCCATCACAAAGCACCTCTTCCCATGGCAAGAAAAATTGATCTAGTCGGCCTAACTAAACCAAAGATTCGAAGAAGAAATACGAGGCTATAAGTAATCATGCATATAAGAGATCAAAGAAGACTCAAATAATATTCATGGATAGAAACTGATCATGAACTCAAAATTCATCAGATCCCAACAAACACACCGCAAAAGTTTACATCAAATAGATCTCCAAGAGACCATTGTATTGAGAATCATAAGAGAGGGAGAGGAAGCCATCTAGCTACTACCTACGGACCCGTAGGTCTATGGTGGACTACTCACGCATCATCGGAGAGGCACCTATGAAGAAGATGAACCCCTCTGTGATGCTGTTTAGATTGGATCTCGAGGTTCTGGAACTTGCGGCGACTGGAATTGTGTTTCATCGACTTCCCTAGGGTTTTTGGAATATTTGGGAATTTATAGGCATCAGAGGCGGTGCAGAGGGGGCCCGTGGAGGGCACAACCCATCAGGGCGCGCCGGGGGCCCCCTGGCGCGCCCTGGTGGGTTGTGCTCTCCACAGCCCACCTTCCTGGCTCTTTTTTGGCCCACTGGGTGTCTTCTGGTCCAGAAAAAATCTCCAAAAAGTTTCGTCATGATTGGACTCCGTTTGGTATTGATATTCTGCGAAGTAAAAAAACAAGCAAAAACAGCAACTGGCCCTATGGCCCTATGTCAATAGGTTAGTCCCAAAAAATGATATAAAGTTGTTATAAAATGATTGTAAAACATCCAAGAATGATAATATAATAGCATGGAACAAGCAAAAATTATAGATACGTTGGAGACGTATCAAGAACCAAGGAGGGCCCCACGGGGGCATGTAATGAACCATGGCGCTTGCGCCTTTATGTTAGCGTATTTTGTCTCGTACTCTAGTATTTGTATTGCTACCAACTGAAAGTTCCTACTTGTCGCGATTTAGGATAACTTAGCTTGGTGTACTCGTGGCAGGTTTCTGCGTGGTGAGGTGCAGCTTCTTCCTTGTGGATCAGACAGCTTCGGGGCCTCGAGAGGTGCCCGCTGCTCGCGAAGTTCCTGATGGGTTGTGAGGAATCAGGTCCTCCGGAGGTGCCTCCTCAAGGCACCGCATCCTGCGGCGGTGCTGAAAACGTGCTTTACATAGGGTTAGGGTTCCTTGATAATGAGCCAAATCATGATTTCCCTTTCCTTGGTCGTCCTCCTCCCAGCGACCATTTTTGGTTGGATCCCCCGAGCGAGGGTCGATCGTCGCTGGTATGCCGGGTCGCGATGCCCGGCAATGCCAGGAGATGAGCGCTCTTGAGGCCGGGGGCCTGAGGCAACATGCGCCTGCTGGCTCGCTCGAGAGCGTTGCGCGAGGATTAGTTCGCCAAAGCTTTGGCGAGGCGCACACTGTGTCCAGCCCCCGCTCGCGGGGCGCGCGAGAGAGAGAAAACTGGCAGGTGCCAAACCTCTTAAAAACGAGACATCAAAACGGGAAACGCTGCAAGGAGAAAAATTCCCACCCCTTTTCGAACAAAGACGCGAAACTTCAAGTTCATTCCAAAAAATGGCAAATTTGGTTACAAAAGAGAGCAAAGAACAGCTGCGTCCGGCACCTAAGCTAGTCTTCCCACCAGCGTGGAGCATGGGGCTTCCACTAGGCGTGGGCATAGTCATTGGAGGACCGTGTCGTCCGCCAGCGCGGAGCATGGGGCTTCCACTTGGGCGTGGGTGGGGGCCCCTCCGCGTCCTCGGGGGACCCCGGGCGTATACAACCCACTCATTATTACGTGAGAGTGTCACGGGTAGAACTTCCGGAGGTGCTGGATGTTCCAGGCATTCTGGATGGGGACCCCGTCCTGCGTCTCCAGGCGCACGGCGCCAGGCCTGGAGACACGGGAGACCCTGAACGGGCCCTCCCACATGGGCGAGAGCTTGTGCAAGCCTTCCCTGGAGAGGAACTGCCTCAGGACGAGGTATCCGACTTCGAGGGTCCTGGAGCGGATGCTACGGCCGGGGTAGCGTCGTAGTGCCTGCTGGGACCTCGCTGCGCGGAGCGAGGCTTGGCGGTGGGCCTCCTCCCCGAGCACGAGATCTGTTCCCCGCGAGGCATCCTGACGCTCCTCGACGAATGCCAAGACCCACGGGGAGCGATGCTTGACCTCTTGAGGGAGGACCGCCTCAGCCCCGTAGACGAGGAGGAATGGGGTCTCGCCGGTGGGCTTAGTCGCGGTGGTGCGGATGGACCACAACACGGACTGAAGCTCACCGAGCCAACCCCTGCCGTAGGCCACAAGCTTCTTCTTGAAGCTCCTCGTCTTGAGGCCCCTCAGGACCTCTACGTTGGCGCACTCAGCCTGGCCGTTGCTCCGTGGGTGCGCCACTGAAGCGTAGCATATCTGCGTTCCAAGGTTAGCACAATATGTTCTAAAGAGGCTGCTTGTAAACTATGAGCCATTGTCGGTAATGATACGGTTGGGGACACCGAAGCGGCTCACGAGGCCCTTGATGAACTTGACGGCCGAGCCGGGGGGATGGTGCGCACGGGCTCCACCTCCGCCCACTTGGTGAACTTGTCGATGGCGACGTAGAGGTAGCGGTAGCCGCCGGCTGCCCGAGGGAAAGTCCCCAGTATATCCAGCCCCCAGACCGCCAAGGGCCAGGAGAGCAGGATAGTTTGGAGGCCATGTGTGGGATGATGAATCTGCTTGGCGTGGAATTGGCAAGCCTAGCAGGATCGGACCAGCTCGGTGGCGTCGTGGAGCACCGTGGGCCAGTAGAAGCCACTGCAGAACACCTTCCCCTCGAGGGTGCGGGATGAGGAGTGGTGCCCGCAATCGCCGCTGTGGATGTCGGACAACAGCTCGCGACCCTGCTCCTCGGATATGCACCGCAGCAAGACGTCGTTGCGGCGCCTGTGGTATAGCTCGCCGTCCTGCAAACAATAAGCAGTGGCCTGGCGGACCACACGCTCCGCGTCCTCCTCCTTCTCCGGCAAGACGCCATGGAGCAGGTACGCCTTGAACTCCTCGGTCCAATCACCGGCCTGAGGTTCCAGCGCCAGGAGCAGTCGGGCTCCTGAGGCCGGACCACAAGTCGGGGTGCCTGAAGGTGGGGCCGGTGGCAGCTCCTCCCGAAGCGACGTCGGGCCTGCGGCCGGGGGTGCCGCCGATGGCTTGAAGAGCCTCTCCTCAAAGACGCCAGGCTCCTAAGGCTCGCGGTGCGACGCCCTCTTGGTGATGTCGTCTGCTTCCTTGTTCGCGTCGCGCGGGACGTTGATGTCTACTACGCAACCTTCTTCTTGTAGACTCGTGTTGGGCCTCCAAGCGCAGAGTTTTGTAGGACAGTAGCAAATTTCCCTCAAGTGGATGAGCTAAGGTTTATCAATCCGTGGGAGGCGTAGGATGAAGATGGTCCCTCTCAAACAACCCTCACAAAGGAAGGCAATCAATAAATAAATCATGCTCCGACTTCGTCACATAACGGTTCACCATACGTGCATGCTACGGGAATCACAAACTTTAACACAAGTATTTCTACCAATCCACAATTACTCACTGGCATGTCTCTAATATTACAATCTTTATATCTCAAAACAATCATAAGGAATCAAACTTCTCATAGTATTCAATGCACTTTTATATGAAAGTTTTTATTATATCTCTCTTGGATGCCCATCATATTAGGACTAAATTCATAACCTAAGAAAATTACCATGTTGTTTAGAGACTCTCAAAATAATATAAGTGAAGCAAGAGAGTTCAATAATTTCTATAAAATAAAGCCACCGTCGTGCTTTCAAAAGATATAAGTGAAGCACTAGAGCAAATTGACAAACTACTCCAAAAAGATATAAGTGAACATCAATGAGTAGTCAAAAATTTAAATAACTATGTGAAGATTCTCTCATCTAAGAATTTCATATCTTAAGTACTTTATTCAAACAGCAAAACAAAATAAATTGACATTCCAGGGATAGCACATATCATGTGAAGAAGCAAAAACTTAGGTTTAACCGATACTAACCGATAATTGTTGAAGAAGAAAGGTGGGATGCCAACCGGGGCATCCCCAAGCTTAGATGCTTGAGACTTCTTGAAATATTAATTACGGATGCCTTGGGCATCCCCAAGCTTGAGCTCCTGTATCTCCTTAATTTCTCTCATATCACGGTCTCCCTAATTCTTATAAACTTCATCCACACAAAACTCAACAAGAACTCGTGAGATAAGTTAGTATAAATCAACCCATAACCTTATCATTCTTTACTGTAGAAAATCACTAAGATTATAATTTGACATTGCATACTAAATGCCTCTGCATATTTAATACTTCCATCCTCAAATAGAATCATTAAACAAGCCAGCATATGCAAACAATGCAAACATAACAGCAATCTGCCTAAACAGAACAGTCTGTAAAGAATGCAGCAAGATCCATACTTAATTAACTCCAAAAATTCTGAAACTTTACCACACTGTAGAGAATTTATAAGATCATGCTGTGTGAAAATTTCAAGATTTTATGACATACTGACTATTCTAGGGAATTTTTGCACTAACCGCAAACTTTCTGTTTTCAAACAGCAACACATATACTTGCAAATTGAGCATGGTGAAGGCTACCCTTGACACTTTTATTGAAATAAAAGATGCAAAACTTTAATCTAAATAGCAGAAAGAAAATCCTAACAAAATAAAATGACGCTCCAAGCAAAATACATATCATGTGGTGAATAAAAATATAGCCTCAAGTAAATTTACCGATGGATTGAAGACAAAAGAGGGGATGCCATCCGGGGCATCCCCAAGCTTAGATGCTTGGTTGTCCTTGAATGTTACCTTGGGGTTCCTTGGGAATCCCCAAGCTTAGGCTCTTTCCACTCCTTATTCCGTAGTCCATCAAAACTTTACCCAGAACTTGAAAACTTCACAACACAAGACTTAACGGAACTTCATGAGATGGGTTAGTGTAGTAAAGATAGATCACTCACTTGGGTACTGTCAAGACAAGATTCATAATTGTTCTCACATAATACCTGATGTATTCCATCATTCCCATAATTTATACCACTAAATATAAGCTATGGAAACACTAAAACAAGCAAACTATGCATGCAAAACAGAATCTTTCAAGAACAGAACAGTCTGTGAAGATCTGTAGTGTAACCATATTTCCCTGTCTCTACAAATTCTGAAAAATTAGGACAACCTGAAGAATTTGTATATCAATCATGTGTAAAATTTTCAGAAGCTTTTAACGCTCCAGTGATTTATGGTAATTCGAGAACTGGGTGCAAAAGTTTCTGTTTTGCACAGAATCAAGTCAACCATCATCCACACTATCCCAAAGGCTTTACTTGGCACTTTATTAAAACAAAAGCTATAAAACATGATTACTACAGTAGCTTAATCATGTGAACACACAAAAACAATAGGTATAAATATTGGGTTGTCTCCCAACAAGCACTTTTCTTTAATGTCTTTTAGCTAGGCATGACGATTTCAATGATGCTCACATAAAAGATAAGAATTGAAACATGCAAGAGAGCATCATGAAGCATATGACTAGCACATTTAAGCCTAACCCACTTCCTATGCATAGGGATTGTGTGAGCAAACAACTTATGGGAACAAGAATCAACTAGCATAGGAAGGTAAAACAAGCAAAACTTCAAGATTTTCAACATATAGAGAGGAAACCAGATATTATTGCAATTCCTACAAGCATATACTCCTCCCTCACAATAATTTTCAGTACCATCATGAATGAATTCAACAATATAACAATCACATAAAAGCATTCTTTTCATGATTCATAAGCATATAAATTTTACTACTCACCACATAAGCAAATTTATTCTCATCAATAGTAGTGAGAGCGAACTCAACAAAATAACTATCATGTGAAGCATAATCCAATTGAAAATTAAAATCATGATGACAAGTTTCATGGTTATCATTATTATTTATAGCATACATGTCATCATCATAAATAGGAGGCATGCTTTCATCATAATAAATTTGCTCATCAAAACTTGGGGGACTAAACATATCATCTTCATCAAACATAGCATCCCCAAGCTTGTAGCTTTGCATATCATTAGCATCATAAATATTCAAGAAATTCATGCTAACAACATTGCAATCATGCTCATCATACAAAGATTTACTGCCAAACATTTTATTGACTTCTTCTTCTAACACTTTGGCACAATTTTCCTTTCCATCATTTTCACGAAAGACATTATAAAGATGAAGTATATGAGGCAACCTCAATTCCAATTTTTTGTAGTTTTCTTTTATAGACTAAACTAGTGATAAAACAAGAAACTAAAAGATTCAATTACAAGATCTAAAGATATACCTTCAAGCACTCACCTCCCCGGCAACGGCCCTAGAAAAGAGCTTGATGTCTACTACGCAACCTTCTTCTTGTAGACTCGTGTTGGGCCTCCAAGCGCAGAGTTTTGTAGGACAGTAGCAAATTTCCCTCAAGTGGATGACCTAAGGTTTATCAATCCGTGGGAGGCGTAGGATGAAGATGGTCTCTCTCAAACAACCCTGCAACCAAATAACAAAGAGTCTCTTGTGTCCCCAACACACCCAATACAATGGTAAATTGTATAGGTGCACTAGTTCGGCGAAGAGATGGTGATACAAGTGTAATATGGATGGTAGATATAGGTTTTTATAATCTGAAAATATAAAAACAGCAAGGTAGCAAGTAACAAAAGTAAGCAAAAACGGTATTGCAATGCTTGAAAACAAGGCCTAGGGTTCATATTTTCACTAGTGCAAGTTCTCTCAACAATACTGACATAGTTGAATCATATGTAAATCCCTCACGTGCGACAAAGAGTTCACTCCAAAGTCACAAATAACGGAGAACAAACGAAGAAATTATTGTAGGGTACGAAACCACCTCAAAGTTATCTTTTCCGATCAATCATATGAGCTATCCCTATAAGTGTCACGAACAGCCCTAGAGTTCGTACTAAAATAACACCTTAAGATACACATCAACCAAAACCCTAATGTCACCTAGATACTCCAATGTCACCACGAGTACCCATGGGCTTGATTATACGATATGCATCACACAATTTCAGGTTCATCATGTTCAATCCAACACAAAGAACTTCAAAGAGTGCCCCAAAGTTTCTACCGGAGAGTCAAGACGAAAACGTGTGCCAACCCCTATGCATAGATTCCCAAGGTCACGGAACCCGCAAGTTGATCACCAAAACATACATCAAGTGGATCAATAGAACATCCCATTGTCACCATGGATATCCCATCGCAAGTCATACATCAAGTGTTCTCAAATCCTTTAAAGACTCAATCCGATAAGAAAACTTCAAAGGGAAAACTCAATTCATCACAAGAAGATAGAGAGGGGAAAACTCCATATGATTCATCTATATTAATAAAGCTCGCGGTACATCAAGATCGTGTCATCTCAAGAACACGAGAGAGAAAGATCAAACACATAGCTACTGGTACATACCCTCAGCCCCGAGGGTGAACTACTCCCTCCTCGTCATGGAGACCGCCGGGATGATGAAGATGGCCTCCGGTGATGGTTTCCCCCTCCGGCAGGGTGCCGGAGCGGGCTCCCGATTGGTTTTTCGTGGCTACAGAGGCTTGCGGCGGTGGAACTCCTGATCTAGGTTTCTTTCTGGAGGTTTCTGTATTTATAAGAAATTTGGGCGTTGGAAACAAGTCAAGGGGGGCCACGAGGCATCCACAAGCCAGGGGGCGCGCCCTAGGGGGGCACGCCCTAGGGGGGCGCCCCCTAGGCTTGTGGTGGCCTCGTGGCTCTTCTGGCCCAACTCCAATGCCCTGTGGGCTTCTTCTGGTCCATAAAAAATCATTGTAAGTTTTTATTCCGTTTGGACTCCATTTGATATTCCTTTTCTGTAAAACTTAAAAAACAAGGAAAAAACAGAAACTGGCACTGGGCTCTAGGTTAGTAGGTTAGTCCCAAAAACAATATAAAATAGCATATACATGCATATAAAACATCCAAGATGGATAATATAATAGCATGGAACAATCAAAAATTATAGATACGTTGGAGACGTATCAAGCATCCCCAAGCTTAATTCCTGCTCGTCCTCGAGTAGGTAAATGATAAAAACCGAATTTTTGATGTGGAATGCTACCTAACATATTCATCCATGTAATTTTCTTTATTGTGGCATGAATATTCAGATCCATAAGATTCAAAACAAAAGTTTAATGTTGACATAAAAACAATAATACTTCAAGCATACTAATAAAGCAATCATGTCTTCTCAAAATAACATGGCCAAAGAAAGTTATCCCTACAAAATCATATAGTTTGGCTATGCTCCATCTTCATCACACAAAGTATTAAATCATGCACAATCCTGGTTTTAACCAAGCAATTGTTTCATACTATAGTATTCTCAAACTTTTTCAACTTTCACGCAATACATGAGCGTGAGCCATGGACATAGCACTATAGGTGGAATAGAATATGGTGGTTGTGGAGAAGACAAAAAGAAGGAGATAGTCTCACACCAACTAGGCATATCAACGGGCTATGGATATGCCCATCAATAGATATCAATGTGAGTGAGTAGGGATTGCCATGCAACAGATGCACTAGAGCTATAAGTGTATGAAAGCCCAAAAAGAAACTAAGTGGGTGTGCATCCAACTTGCTTGCTCACGAAGACCTAGGGCAATTTTGAGGAAGCCCATCATTGGAATATACAAGCCAAGTTCTATAATGAAAAATTCCCACTAGTATATGAAAGTGACAATATAGGAGACTCTCTATCATGAAGATCATGGTGCTACTTTGAAGCACAAGTGTGGAAAAAGGATAGTAGCATTGCCCCTTCTCTCTTTTCTCTCATTTTTTTCTTTTTTTTTCTTTTTTTTTTGGTGGGCATCTTTGGCCTCCTTTTTTTTATTTGGGCTTCTCTGGCCTCTTTTATTTTTTGTAAAGTCTAGAGACTCACCCCGACTTGTGAGGGAATCATAGTCTCCATCATCCTTTCCTCACATGGGACAATGCTCTATAATGATGATCATCACACTTTTATTTACTTACAACTCAAGAATTACAACTCGATACTAGAACAAGATATGACTCTATATGAATGCCTCCGGCGGTGTACCGGGATATGCAATGATCTAGCGTAGCAATGACATCATCATGCTAGCTATCGTACGATCATGCTAAGCAATATGACAATGATGCTGCGTGTCATAATAAACGGAACGGTGGAAGTTGCATGGCAATATATCTTGGAATGGCTATGGAAATGCCATAATAGGTAGGTATGGTGGCTATTTTGAGGAAGGTATATGGTGGCTGTTTTGAGGAAGGTGGGTTTAATGCACCGGCGAAAGTTTTGCGGTACTAGAGAGGCTAGCAAAGGTGGAAGGGTGAGAGTGCATATAATCCATGGACTCAACATTAGTCATAAAGAACTCACATACTTATTGCAAAAGTCTATTAGTCATCAAAACAAAGTACTACACGCATGCTCCTAGGGGAAGGGTTGGTAGGAGTTAACCATCGCGCGATCCCGACCTCCACACAAAAGAAGGCAATCAATAAATAAATCATGCTCCGACTTCGTCACATAACGGTTCACCATACGTGCATGCTACGGGAATCACAAACTTTAACACAAGTATTTCTACCAATCCACAATTACTCACTAGCATGTCTCTAATATTACAATCTTTATATCTCAAAACAATCATAAGGAATCAAACTTCTCATAGTATTCAATGCACTTTTATATGAAAGTTTTTATTATATCTCTCTTGGATGCCCATCATATTAGGACTAAATTCATAACCTAAGCAAATTACCATGCTGTTTAGAGACTCTCAAAATAATATAAGTGAAGCAAGAGAGTTCAATAATTTCTATAAAATAAAGCCACCGCCGTGCTCTAAAAAGATATAAGTGAAGCACTAGAGCAAATTGACAAACTACTCCAAAAAGATATAAGTGAAGATCAATGAGTAGTCAAAAATTTAAATAACTATGTGAAGACTCTCTCATCTAATAATTTCAGATCTTAAGTACTTTATTCAAACAGCAAAACAAAATAAAATGACATTCCAGGGATAGCACATATCATGTGAAGAAGCAAAAACTTAGGTTCAACCGATACTAACCGATAATTGTTGAAGAAGAAAGGTCGGATGCCAACCGGGGCATCCCCAAGCTTAGATGCATGAGACTTCTTGAAATATTAATTAGGGATGCCTTGCGCATCCCCAAGCTTGAGCTCTTGTATCTCCTTAATTTCTCTCATATCACGGTTTCCCTCATTCTTATAAACTTCATCCACACAAAACTCAACAAGAACTCGTGAGATAAGTTAGTATAAATCAACCCATAACCTTATCATTATTTACTATAGAAAATCACTAAGATTATAATTTGACATTGCATACTAAATGCCTCTGCATATTTAATACTTCCATCCTCAAATAGAATCATTAAACAAGCCAGCATATGCAAACAATGCAAACATAACAGCAATCTGCCTAAACAGAACAGTCTGTAAACAATGCAGCAAGACCCATACTTAATTAACTCCAAAAATTATGAAAATTTTCCACACTGTAGAGAATTTATAAGAGCATGCTATGTCAAAATTTCAAGATTTTATGACATACTGACTATTCTAGGTTTTTTTTGCACTAACAGCAAACTTTCTGTTTTGAAATAGTAACTCATATACTTGCAAATTGAGCATGGTGAAGGCTACCCTTGACACTTTTATTGAAATAAAAGATGCAAAAATTTAATATAAATAGAATCAAGAAAATCCTAACAAAATAAAATGACGCTCCAAGCAAAACACATATCATGTGGTGAATAAAAATATAGCCTCAAGTAAATTTACCGATGGATTGAAGACAAAAGAGGGGATGCCATCCGGGGCATCCCCAAGCTTAGATGCTTGGTTGTCCTTGAATGTTACCTTGGGGTTCCTTGTGAATCCCCAAGCTTAGGCTCTTTCCACTCCTTATTCCGTAGTCCATCAAAACTTTACCCAAAACTTGAAAACTTCACAACACAAAACTTAACGGAACTTCGTGAGATGGGTTAGTGTAGTAAAGATAGATCACTCACTTGGGTACTGTCAAGACAAGATTCATAATTGTTCTAACATAATACCTGATGTATTCCATCATTCCCATAATTTATACCACTAAATATAAGCTATGGAAACACTAAAACAAGCAAACTATGCATGCAAAACAGAATCTTTCAAGAACAGAACAGTCTGTGAAGATCTGTAGTGTAACCATATTTCCCTGTCTCTAAAAATTCTGAAAAATTAGGACAACCTGAAGAATTTGTATATCAATCATGTGTAAAAATTTTAGAAGCTTTTAACGCTCCAGTAATTTATGGTAATTCGAGAACTGGGCGCAAAAGTTTCTGTTTTGCACAGAATCAAGTCAACCATCATCCACACTATCCCAAAGGCTTTACTTGGCACTTTATTAAAACAAAAGCTATAAAACATGATTACTACAGTAGCTTAATCATGTGAACACACAAAAACAGTAGGTATAAATATTTGGTTGTCTCCCAACAAGCACTTTTCTTTAATGCCTTTTAGCTAGGCATGATGATTTCAATGATGCTCACATAAAAGATAAGAATTGAAACATGCAAGAGAGCATCATGAAGCATATGACTAGCACATTTAAGCCTAACACATTTCCTATGCATAGGGATTTTGTGAGCAAACAACTTATGGGAACAAGAATCAACTAGCATAGGAAGGTAAAACAAGCAAAACTTCAAGATTTTCAACATATAGAGAGGAAACCTGATATTATTGCAATTCCTACAAGCATATACTCCTCCCTCATAATAATTTTCAGTAGCATCATGAATGAATTCAACAATATAACTATCACATAAAGCATTCTTTTCATGATTCATAAGCATAGAAATTTTACTACTCACCAGATAAGCAAATTTATTCTCACCAATAGTAGTGGGAGCAAACTCAACAAAATAACTATCATGTGAAGCATAATCCAATTGAAAATTAAAATCATGATTACAAGTTTCATGGTTATCATTATTATTTATAGCATACATGTCATCATCATAAATAGGAGGCATGCTTTCATCATAATAAATTTGCTCATCAAAACTTGGGGGACTAAACATATCATCTTCATCAAACATAGCATCCCCAAGCTTGTAGCTTTGCATATCATTAGCATCATGAATATTCAAGGAATTCATGCTAACAACATTGCAATCATGCTCATCATACAAAGATTTAGTGCCAAACATTTTATTGACTTCTTCTTCTAACACTTTGGCACAATTTTCCTTTCCATCATTTTCACGAAAGACATTATAAAGATGAAGTATATGAGGCAACCTCAATTCCATTTTTTTTGTAGTTTTCTTTTATAGACTAAACTAGTGATAAAACAAGAAACTAAAAGATTCAATTGCAAGATCTAAATATATACCTTCAAGCACTCACCTCCCCGGCAACGGCACTAGAAAAGAGCTTGATGTCTACTATGCAATCTTCTTCTTGTAGACTCGTGTTGGGCCTCCAAGCGCAGAGTTTTGTAGGACAGTAGCAAATTTCCCTCAAGTGGATGACCTAAGGTTTATCAATCCGTGGGAGGCGTAGGATGAAGATGGTCTCTCTCAAACAACCCTGCAACCAAATAACAAAGAGTCTCTTGTGTCCCCAACACACCCAATACAATGGTAAATTGTATAGGTGCACTAGTTCGGCGAAGAGATGATGATACAAGTGTAATACGGATGGTAGATATAGGTTTTTATAATCTGAAGATATAAAAACAGCAAGGTAGCAAGTAACAAAAGTGAGCAAAAACGGTATTGCAATGCTTGAAAACAAGGCCTAGGGTTCATATTTTCACTAGTGCAAGTTCTCTCAACAATACTGACATAGTTGAATCATATGTAAATCCCTCACGTGCGACAAAGAGTTCACTCCAAAGTCAGAAATAGCGGAGAACAAACGAAGAAATTATTGTAGGGTACAAAACCACCTCAAAGTTATCTTTTCCGATCAATCGTATGAGCTATCCCTATAAGTGTCACGAACAGCCCTAGAGTTCGTACTAAAATAACACCTTAAGATACACAACAACCAAAACCCTAATGTCACCTAGATACTCCAATGTCACCACGAGTACCCATGGGCTTGATTATACGATATGCATCACACAATTTCAGGTTCATCATGTTCAATCCAACACAAAGAACTTCAAAGAGTGCCCCAAAGTTTCCACCGGAGAGTCAAGACGAAAATGTGTGCCAACCCCTATGCATAGATTCCCTAGGTCACGGAACCCGCAAGTTGATCACCAAAACATACATCAAGTGGATCAATAGAACATCCCATTGTCACCACGGATATCCCATCGCAAGTCATACATCAAGTGTTCTCAAATCCTTTAAAGACTCAATCCGACAAGAAAACTTCAAAGGGAAAACTCAATTCATCACAAGAAGATAGAGAGGGGAAAACTCCATATGATTCATCTATATTAATAAAGCTCGTGGTACATCAAGATCGTGTCATCTCAAGAACACAAGAGAGAGAGATCAAACACATAGCTACTGGTACATACCCTCAGCCCCGAGGGTGAACTACTCCCTCCTCGTCATGGAGACCGCCGGGATGATGAAGATGGCCTCCGGTGATGGTTTCCCCCTCCGGCAGGGTGCCGGAACGGGCTCCCGATTGGTTTTTCGTGGCTACAGAGGCTTGCGGCGGCGGAACTCCCGATCTAGGTTTCTTTCTGGAGGTTTCTGTATTTATAAGAAATTTGGGCGTTGGAAACAAGTCAAGGGGGGCCACGAGGCGTCCACAAGCCAGGGGCGCGCCCTAGGGGGGGCGCCCCCTAGGCTTGTGGTGGCCTCGTGGCTCTTCTGGCCCAACTCCAATGCCCTGTGGGCTTCTTCTGGTCCATAAAAAACCATCGTAAGTTTTTATTCCGTTTGGACTCCGTTTGATATTCCTTTTCTGTAAAACTTAAAAACAAGGAAAAAACAGAAACTGGCACTGGGCTCTAGGTTAGTAGGTTAGTCCCAAAAACAATATAAAATAGCATATACATGCATATAAAACATCCAAGATGGATAATATAATAGCATGGAACAATCAAAAATTATAGATACGTTGGAGACGTATCAGACGTGCTGCAATTCCAAGCCCTGGAAACGCTTTTCAATTTTACGTACCTCTTCCAAGTACGCCTCCATGTGCTCGTCCTTCGGCTTGTACTCCTTGTTGGAAAAGTTGACGAGGAGCTAGGAGTCTCCCATGATGGTGAGGCGCTTGACCCCCAGGGCGGAGGCGGCCCTGAGACCAGCGATCAAGCCCTCGTATTCCGCGATGTTGTTGGAGACATTCTCGCCATGTTGGAAGCAGAGCTGCACGGCGTAGTAGAGCTTGTCCTGGGTTGGGGAGATGAGCACTACTCCAGCCCCCGCACCCCTCCGTGCGAAGGCCCCGTCGAAGTGCATGACCCAGCCGTCGGGCGCCTCATCGCCAGGCGCAAGGGACTGGCCCTCATCCAGCCCCTGGTCGGGAGCGTCCGTCCACTCCGCCACGAAGTTAGCGAGGGCTACACCCTTGATGACCCTGGTTGTGCTGAACTCCAGGTGGAAAGCCTACAGCTCAATGTTCCACTCTGCAACCCTTCTAGCAGCGTTGGGGCTGCGCAGCACTTTCTTCAAGGGGTATGCGGAGACGACCTTGATGGGGTGTCCCTGGAAGTAGTGGCGCAAGTTCCTTGAGGCGACGAGGAGTGCGTGCAGGAGCTTCTGCTGCATAGGTTAGTGCACGTGTGTCCCGCAGCACGGTGCTGACATAGTACACCGGGTGCTCGACGAGGGACGAGGTGTTGGCGTTGCCCTGCTCCTCATGAGGCGCGAGGGACTCGGGTGCCCCGCGGGTTGGTGAAGAGACGAGGGCCTCAGGAGCGCCATCCTGAGGCGGCGAGCGTTGCGTGGCCCCGCACGGGCCGCCTTGCTTCGCGCCTGCACCGGCGCGCTCCTCTCGGACTGCCACGAGCGCTGCGCTGGCCGAGTGGGGGTGGCCACCAAGTAGAGCACCAGGGGCTCGCGAGGACAAAGCGCCACCATGATGGGTGGGCTCGTGAGGTACCGCTTGAGGTCCTCGAAAGTTGCCTCCGCTTCAGGGGTCCACTCGAAGGGGCCCTTCCTCTTCATGAGCTTGAAGAAGGGGAGGGCGCGCTCGCCCAGCATGGAGATGAAGCGTCCCAAGGAGGTCACGCAGCCCGCCAGTTTCTGCATTTCCTTGAGAGTCTGAGGGGGGCGCATTTTTCCGATTGCCTTGATCTTCTCTGGGTTTGCCTCGATCCCCCGGTGCGACACCAAGAAACCGAGTAGCTTGCCGGATGGGACCCCCAAAACGCACTTTTCGGGGTTGAGCTTCAGGTTCACTCGACGTAGGCTGGCGAACGTCTCCTCCAGGTCCCCGATCAGGGTCCTCGCCTCTCGCGACTTGACCATGATGTCATCGATGTACACCTCCACATTTCTCCCGAGCTGCTCCCCCAGGGCGATGCGCATCAACCACTGGAAGGTCGCGCCGGCGTTCTGCAGCCCGAAGGGCATGCAAACATAGCAGTACACGCCGCACGGGGAGAGGAAGGCCGTCTTCTCGACGTCCTCCACCGCCATCTTGATTTGGTGGTAACCTAAGAAAGCATCCAGAAAGCATAACAGGTCGCACTCGGCGGTGGAGTCCACGATCTGGTCGATGCGCGGGAGCGGGAAGGGGTCCTGAGGACAAGCCTTGTTGAGACTCGTGAAGTCAACGCACATGCGCTCCTTCCCACCCTTCTTGGGGACGATCACTGGGTTGGACAGCCAATCCGGGTGCCGTACTTCCCGAATAACACTAGCCCCCTGCAGTTTGCTGACCTCTTGGACGATGAACGTTTGCTTCTCTTGTGCTTGACATTTTGCCTTTTGCTTCACCGGGCGTGCATTGGGGCGCACCATTAAGTGGTGTTCGATCACCTCTCTCGGGACGCCTACCAGGTCGCACGCCTCCCACGCAAACACGTCCTTGTTCGCGCGGAGGAAGTCGACCTGCGCCTTCTCCTGCTTAGGGGGAAGGCCGGCGCCAATAGTGAAGGTGTGGCCCGGGCTCCCGTCGTCAACAAGCACCTGTTTCGTCTCAGCCCGGTCCTGAGAGAACAACTGCTTCTTCTTCGCGGGCGCGGCCTTTGGAGCCTGCGCGACGCTCTCGGTGTCGGGGCGTGAGGCTGCTGCGGCCTTGTAGACAAGCTTGAGGGCTCGAACCGCGTCCTGGGTGTCTCCGGCCATAGTGATGATGCCGCTGCTACCAGGCATCTTGATGACGTTGTAGCCTGGGTGTGTCGCCGCCATGAAATTGGCGAGGGCCGGATATCCCAGGATGGTGTTGTACGGGAGGCCGATGTGGGCGACGTCGAAGTCTATCAGCACGGTGCGGTAGTTATTGCGCTTGCCGAAGGTGAATGGGAGGCGCACCTGCCCCAGGGGAGTGGTGGAGCCTCTGACCACCCCGGAGAAGGGCCTGGAGGGTGTGAGCTGATCGTAGGGCACCTGGAGCATGTCGAAGGCCTTCACAGAAAGGACGTTGAGGCCGGCGCCGCCGTCGATGAGGGTCTTGGTGACCGCAACGTTACTGATGGTGGGCGTGCACATCATGGGGAGTGCACCAGCAGCGACCGCCATCCTGGGATGGTCCCTGGAGTCGAAGGTGATGTTGGTCTCCGGCCTTGCCCCGCTCCGCGGGGCCTCGGGCCGCGACTGAGCTACGCCCGCCTGGCGGAGAAGTTGCTTGACGTGGCGACCGGATGCGGGCGCCTGCGATCCGCCGAGGATGCAAGCGACGACGGGCACGGCCGGGCAACCCACGGCGTTCCCATATGCCACGGGCTACCAAGCCTGGGGAGCGGCACCTACCATGGGGATGACGAGGCGAGGGCGAAGCGCGGCTGATGAAGAAGGAGCTTCGACACACCCCTACCTGGCGCGCCAAATGTCAGAAATCGGGCTCCGCAGACCCAAGAAGGTTCGAACTCTAGGGCGTGTGCGGAGATCCTTCCCAGCTCAAGTCTCGAGCTCACCACCCCACAGCCAAGCCTCGTCGAATGCATGCGAGCGAACAAGAAGATGGACGCAGAGATTTACCCAGGTTCGGGACACCTTGCGGTGTAAAACCCTACTCCTGCTTTTGGTGGATTGGCCTCACGAGGAGGTTTGGGGATGAACTAGTACAGTGGTTGAACGACCTCGCGAGGGCTCTTGGGTGAGGGTGGATTGATCTCCCTATTCTACGGTGGTGGCTAGCCCCTATTTATAGCGGCCTTGGTCCTCTTCCCTTATCGCACTGGCGGGAAGGGATCCCACAACGGCCAAATTTGAAAGGGGACAAGAGGTACATCTTATCCTGACTAAAGGTGGCCTTCTCCTGCACAGCTTCTGGCTGTGACGCAGAGGTGAGCTCGGTGATGACGTCTGTCCTGCCGAGCTCGTGGTCTTGGTCTTGTTGTGCTGGAATGGAAACCTTTGGGGGACTCCTTGGGAACCCGCGTCCGTCCTTGCCTCCTTAGCACAAAAGAGGAAATTGTCCCTTCTGCGCCCGCTGGCGCCCTCCTGGCCATGGTCGTCATGGCCCACGTCATCCCAGCCTCATGAGGCGGGCACTGCATAGGAATCTCCGCTCCTCGGGAGGCAGCCTGGGGAGGCCGCTCCTCTGGAGGTCTTGGCGCTGTTCCCCTCACGAGGCTGGGGCTCTCGCGAGGGTCTTGTCTTGAGGGGCCTGCTGCCAGGCCGTACTGGGGCGTCAACTGAGGGCCACGCGCTGGGCCGCAGGCAGGCAGGTCTGGGTACCCCCGTTCCCAGAACGCCGTCAGGTTTGCTGGGATGGAGGGGTTAGAGGCTTTTCATGGCAATTTGGGAGGCTTGACAAACAATTGGTAGGTAGCGAGACATGGCGATAGAAACGAGACAACTGGCATGGCAATGATAGTAGTGGTATCCAAGGAAATAGTCATCTTGCCTGAGATCCCGCTTGGAAGAAGAACGAATCCGTGAAGTAGACGAACCAACGTAGTCAAACGAATCCTCGCACTCCGAACGCTTTCGGAACTCTATCGAGAAGAAGCAATCCGGAAACAACAGTTAACACATGATAAACACCACAACATATGCATGCATGATGCGCAAACAAATATGATGCATGTCAAGTTTAAATATGTAAGACATGGCAAGATGCAACAATCAAACACTACAAATTAAGTGAAGTTCAATATGCAACGAGTTGCATATTGACGAAACTCCACATTTGAATTGCATAGTTCACTCCCGTTTAGGTACACGACAATATTAAATGTTGTTAAACATGGCAAGAGGTGAAGAATAAATAAACTATCTATCTAGGCATCTTAAATGAGGTCGGAAACAACATATAGTATTTCCGAAGCGACCCCATATGTTAATTTCGAAATTGGTCCAGATCTGATCTAACCATGTTTTATATTTATTAAACAGCAAAATAAAGTGCACCACGTGATTCTACATGTCATTCTAATCGAAATACATATATGGAACAATTAAAACGGAGCTACGGTCTAGAAGATATGCCACACACAAGATGAACATGACATGAATGCAAAATGCATGCAAACATCAACCATAAACATGTCAAATCACGGATGCAACAAGATATTATGAAACTACATGAGATCCTAAGCAAGTTTCATATGCAACATGTTCAAAACGGAGCTACGATTCAACCACAACAACCAACACAAGTTTTAGTTGAAATCTGTCCAAAACAACAAGATAGCGTTTTGCACACATGAAAACCAAAAGCTACAAGATTCTACAATGCACAAACAAGACATGGGGCTGTAGCCTATATCACACACTTCATTTCATCTTAATATATCATACTCAAAAGAGTCATGGAACACATGGTAGGAAGCTCACAACATGGCAATAAAATATAGCAGATTAGGACTTAGTGAAAATAACAGTTTTTAGCAGAGCAGTTTTTTCACGAAGGTGGCAACAATAAAACTATATGCTACAGGGAATATTATGGAATGAAAATCTACAGCATGGTAGAGGACATGATGCACCACAATTCATTCCATTATGGCAACATCAAATTATGCACAGATTCATGGCAACCATCCACACAACATGGCATTTTGAAGAAAACAGATTCTCAGACTTAGTGAAAATTAGACTAGACATGTGGAGCAGTTTTTAACAGATTGACATGTTGGATAGCAGAATTAATTATGATGCTAAACCTATTCATGCAAACTATTGGCACAATATGATAGAGCATAACATGCTTTACAATACATCCAACTGTGGCAACACCAAAAGAGCTATAGATCAATAGAAAACCATATGGCAAGACAGCAACAATATAACACAGTTTTCAGACTTAGAAATATTTAGACCCCTCAAAACAATTTTATTTTTATAGCATGTTGGCAACAAGAAAATAACTCCTAATCATGGATTTCTATAGCAACTAAAAATACCAGGGCCTAGCACACATGTCCAAGGGCATTTCTCATGTTCAACAAAAATTGATATGATACATGGAATAATTCACACAAAATAAACAAAAGGGCATCATAGCAAAAATGACATGCACACCAATTTGCTCAAAAGACAAAACTAAATGCACACATACATTCTATGGATTTTTCTACCCCAAAATCATATATAATATGTGGGTTTTTACTATAAAACAAATGACACAACGTTTATGTGAGATTAGGACATAAGCTGTTTTAGCAAGTTATGTATGCAAATTAAATGCAAACATCACATCAAACATTTTTATCATGCATGAAAATGCGGTATAATTAATATACACATTTCACATATATGGTTTGATTAATTTCGATGCACGGGTAAATAATTATGCGCAATGCAAAATCATGACATTTATGCAAATTAACAGAAAATGGCATGTTAAACATTTTTTTATCATTTGCGAAAGCGGGATATTGCGAATCTACACGAAATTCTACATGTTTTACATATATAAAGTTATTACATGTGATGCACAATTATTTTGCTATGAGCAATGGAAAATATGACATTTTTCTGAAATTATGAAATTCCCTGGATAATTAATAAATCCGTAGAACGTGAAAAAAAAACTATAATGGGCCGAATCCGGTGGGCGTTGGATACTAAGCAGTGTACAGGGCGGGGCATTGGGCAGTTCCTCACCTTGCTGGGCCGGACCCAGGTCGTTCAGAGTTGGGCTGGGCCGCGGGAGGAGCTGCAGGGCCTTAGCGTCGGAGGCGGCCCACGGGCGAGGCGAGCGGGCAGTCGGCCTCCCGGCTCGACCGAGCATGGCCCACGGCGGGCCGGCGGCGCCGGTGGCTCACCGGGAGGGGCTCCGACGAGGGTCGACGCGGTGCGGGGTGGCCAGAAACGGGCGGATCCGGCCCGGATCCGGCGACGGAGCGAGGAACGCCGGCGGCCAGAGCTTCGGGCAGCGGCGCGACCTACAAGGGTTGGTGGCACGGCGGCGGCGAGCGCAGCAAGCTGGCGACGGGGAAACTGGTCGGCGTGGCGGCGGGGTCCGGTGGCTCAGGGGCTCCGGCGACCAGGGCGGACTCCGGCGAGCTCGACGGGGCCTGGGAACGCACGGGGGGGCTCGGGTCTGGCTGCGGGTGGGACGCGCTCGGGCAGCAGCGGCAGCGAGCGGCCTCGCGATGGGCTCGCGATGGGCCTGGCGGGCCCGCGCGGGAGGTGGGAGGAGAAAGGCGTTCTGGTGGCGGCGGCTGATTGAGGGGCGCAGAAAACGAGGGGATTAGGGTTAGGCTACTATTTTAGGCAGGGGGAGCGGCTTAAATAGGAAAGGGGCGAGGGTTTGAGGGATTTTTGCACCGATTTCGAACCCTTCGATCGTGATCGAACGGCTCCGGTCATAGGGTTTGATAGGCTGGGCTAGGTGGGCTATGTAGAGTGGTGGGCCGAGAGAAGAGAGGGAAATGAGCAGCCCGGCGACAATTGTATCAACCGAAAACGTCCGCTAATTAACCGACAACGATGCCGCTACGGTCGATCGTTCTGGTATCAAACGACCTCCGATTGCGACGAAATTTGGCAGGAGGTCCACCTACAATATAACAAGACCGCACGTCAAGTTTCGACCCAATCCGAGAATATTTTATATGCACTTTTGAAAACAATATTTTTTATCGGTGCCGCGGGCGCGTGCGTGTGTGGCTGGACTTGAAACGGTCGACGGCACGAACGGAGAGAACCGGCGACTACGAACGGATGCAAGCTTTGAAAAAAATGGCAACGGAGTGCCGATGCAATGCGGATGATGCGAATGATGCGATGATGAATGCGACAAACAAAAGAATCGCACGGTGACAACGGAATAAAAGGGGAATCTTCTAGAGCGTCGGTCTCGGGATGTTACACCGGCCTCCTTGGTCGCATGCGCACTTCGGCCGCGGCCACACGAGGAGGAACTCATCCTACCCATCTCTTTCCGTTCAGTAGAGGAAATGGTGGGTCCGAAAACTATGAAGGTTGCAATGGCGGAGGGTGGAAGAAAGGCACTGGTGCTGAGACGCGATGAAGAAGATGAAGATGGAATGGGAAACACCCCCTCTCCCCACCGTTCTTATGACTAACCACGGAGCAGGCCAAGAATCAAGGCATCCCCGCGCGCCACGTGCCCCACTTTTCGCAAACAGTTACCACTCGACACATCGTGGGTGCGAGAATCCAGGCAGCCTTGCCATAATGAGCGAAGGCCCCGACTGGCTCCTTGACTGACACTAACAAGATGGCTTGCAGGTGTGGCTCTTCGGGAAATACAGGGGTCGACGAGCTCTCTCCCATGAACGTGAAAAACACCAAAAGGATGAAGAGGTCCACAACGATGAAGCTACGGTTTGATCCAATGGGCAAAGTGAAGGCCTAGGAGGAGGCCCCACAAACACCAGAACTTCAAGAGCCCAGTCGAAGCAATTACTGCCTCCACGACCGGGCTCCCCGCAAGAAGAGCAAACATGAAGAAGAGGACAAAGAGCCCACCGACGGTCTCGAAGAGGTCTCGTGCGACCCCATCGCACTCGGGGGCTACTGACGGTGTAATGTACTCGTTGTAGCTCTCTCGCACGAGCCCGACCACGGTATCCATCGGGGCCCCCGCCTGGCCCAATACTGAAGGGGAGCCCTAAAGGAGGGCCAGAGACCTTCGTGCCCTCCAAGGCAAGGGTGGCGGCGCCCCAGATCGCATCTACCGCACTGTAAACCCTAGACCTTCATGCCTATATAAAGGGAGGTCAGGGAAGCATACGATCTCAGATAACAACTCTCGGTAGCAATCTCATATACCATTGAAACCCCTCGCAGAGGTATCCCTCCACCATGACTAATGAAAACAAGCATGACGTAGAGTATTACTCTATGGAGGCCCGAATCTGGATAAACCCTCGGTGCGACCTCCGATCCAGGACTTCTAGCTGCACTTGGACCCCTACTAAGGGATCTGACTATTTTTCACCGTCAAACTCCTCTGAGATGGTAAAGGTTCTGTTAGAAAACTTAGGATGGCTCCATGGATTCCTGATCTATAAAATTCCTCTGCCAAGACTTGACCACTTCAGGAAAGTGTATAGACGACTTGTTGAACCAGCTTGCAAGGCCGATGACCGAAGATGGAGAATAGCTCGGAAGAACCGAGGAGTTACCTCGGCTTGAAGATCGGTTTAGAGACTATTGATGGTGTCCTGGATCAGAGAGTGCTTGCCACATCTGGTTCCGTCCATATGGGCCAAGCCAAGGACCCCCATGATCATCAACTAGCAAGCCACGTTCATCGGGACCAGGAACGCCAAGATGGATATCTTCCGAATACTTGGCGCGTACTTGAAGACTTAGAGGTCGCCTTTGTCGCTATTACCCCTAGATGTAACCGACCTATGTGTGAACCCGAGGCATCCTCGATATCTATAAACCAAGGGTGAGGGCCGTAGATGACAACATCATACACACGATCTCGTGGTAGATCAACCTCTAATCTGTACTCCCTCAAAATCAATACAATAAAGTATGACGTAGGGTATTATCTCTTTGAAAGAGCCCGAACCTGAGAAAATCCGTGTGTCTCCTATTACCATCGCACCAAGACTACCAGCTCGGGCCCCCCTACCCGGGATCTGTTGGATTTGACTCCATCAGGGGAGCGGCCATGGGTGGCGCTACAAGCAAGGCGTCGATGGCCCATTAGCGCAGAAAGGCTCGTGCGTATGGGCTGGCTTGTTAACGTTGTCGCTCGCTAGCTCTACATATGGTTTCATCCGTTTCGTTTTTTATTTTCTTTTTTTCTTCGTCGGTGTTCTAGTTTTTCATCATTTTCTTCATTTATTTCACATTTTTACTCTTTTTTTTCTTTCTTTATGTTTTGCTTTTTACTTCTTTTTTTATTTTCTTTCTTCATTTCCTTTGTTTGTTTCTTTTCCGCTTTTTATAGGTTTTCTTTGTACATTTTTAGTACACACGAGGAACAAATTTTATATACACATTTAACATTTTTCAAATACATGATTTTTTTACAATTTCTATTTTATGTCTATTTTTTCATACACATCGTACATTTTTTGTATACACCAAGAATATATTTTTATATACGTTTAACATTTTGAATATATATGATTAACATTTTTAAGACATATATTTTTTGATGCATACTTTTTTATAAACATTGTACATTTTTTGTATACATCAGGAATATTATATATATACACATTTATCATTTTACAAATTCATGATTAACATTTAAAATATATATTTTCTATGTCTATTTTCCCATAGACATTCGACATTTTTTGTATACATCATTATATACACGTTTAACATTGTCCAAATACATGATTAATTTTTTTTAAATATTCTTTTATGTCTACTTTTTTCCATAAACATTTTACATTATTTATATACATCGGAAACATTTTTTCTATACACATTTAAAACAAGTTAATGAATGATTAACAATTGTTTTCAAATTTTGTATATAAAGTGAGTTTTATAATAGAAATATTCAGAATATTTCTAAATACAAGCAAAAGTAATAATAAAATAAAGCAAAACGTGAAAAAAAGAAGAGAAAAAACGCTGAAGGCCTGTGTCCGTGCTGGGCCGTCCAGTCGAGAGACCCTGTGGGCGGCGCCCTTCGGACGGAGCACAAACAAATCCGCACCGTCCCTCTCTCGGCTGGCTCGCGTCTCGTGCCCTCCGACGCAACGCACTCTCGTCTTGCTCCCAGACCCAGAGCCGGAGCCCACCCGAACCGCGACCCCCCTCTCCTCCTCCCCGCACACCCATGGGGTCGTCGGAGGCCGACGACGACCAGCTCCTCAAGAGCTTCCTGGCCGAGGTCAGCGAGGCCGAGCGCGACAACGAAGTCCTCAGGTTCCCCTCGCCCCCCTCCCCCGCTCCCAATCCCCCATCTCCCCGAGCGGTATCATTTCCCTTCTGGCACAACCTAGCTTCAGATCCCCAGTAGCGCCATCCGTTTCGCGCAATTCGTGTCCAATCGTGCGACGCAGCAGATGTAGCTGCAGCTCGCTGCTGAATTTTGGGTCGGCGCCGGGGGTCTGCCCGGGTCCGCGTGAACCCTAGGTCCAAGTCGTCCGGTTCGCTAACTTTCTCAGCTGTGTCCTCCATGCGCTCGAACCATGAGTCGGCTCATAGGTCTGAACTTAATCTGGGATTTGATGGGATTTTTTTCCCACTTTTACTACTTTGGTGGTGATGACTGATGAGATACTATGACCCGTTGCTGCTTCTAAGACGCGATTGCTTTGCTTTCCTTGTAATTTAATATGCTATGTTAGGTTGTACACACCGTAATGACGTTTAAAGCCTCTCATTCTTTTGTTCTGATGTTGTGGGCACCAAGCCAGGGCACACATATATGGGACCTCTTGTGATATGTTTGCTTGAACCAAGCTGATAAATTTAGATTCAAGAAGGACTAGCCTCTTGCACTATGTTTGTGCCGGCTGTGCTTTATTTTAGCCCAATTTTGGTCAAGGTTTTGCTTGTTCATGATTTCGCCAGTGTTGGAGAAAAATGAACCAGAATAGGCAAGGTGGCACGGGCATATGCCCAGAGTTTAGTAGCCATACAAAGAAAACAAGGCCAATTTTTTGTCCACAGCCAAACTATTGGTAGGTTTTTTTTGGACACCAACCAAACACACCTATATGTTCATGTATAGCTTGTGCTGTCCAATGGACTCCGGCAGACAGACTGTTATGCTATCGGTTTCGAACAACAACAACAACAACAACAACAACAACAAAGCCTTTAGTCCCAAACAAGTTGGGGTAGGCTAGAGGTGAAACCCATAAGATCTCGCGACCAACTCATGGTTCCGGCACATGGATAGCAAGCTTCCACGCACCCCTGTCCATGGCTAGTTCTTTGGTGATGCTCCAATCCTTCAGATCTCTCTTTACGGACTCTTCCCATGTCAAGTTCGGTCTACCCCGGCCTCTTTTGACATTATCAGCATGCTTTAGCCGTCCGCTATGCAGTGGGGCTTCTGGAGGCCTGCGCTGAATATGCCCAAACCATCTCAGACGATGTTGGACAAGCTTCTCTTCAATTGGCGCTACCCCAACTCTATCTCGTATATCATCATTCCGGATTCGGTCCTTCCTTGTGTGGCCACACATCCATCTCAACATGCGCATCTCCGCCACACCTAATTGTTGCACATGTCGCTTTTTAGTCGGCCAACACTCAGCGCCATACAACATTGCGGGTCGAACCGCCGTCCTATAGAACTTGCCTTTTAGCTTTTGTGGCACCCTCTTGTCATAGAGAATGCCAGAAGCTTGGCACTACTTCATCCATTCGGCTTTAATTCGATGGTTCATATCTTCATCGATATCCCCATCCTTTTGCAACATTGACCCCAAATATCGAAAGGTGTCCTTCTGAGGCACCACCTGCCCATCAAGGCTAACATCCTCCTCCTCCTCGTGCCTAGTAGTACTGAAAGCGCACCTCATGTACTCGGTTTTAGTCCTACTAAGCCTAAAACCTTTCGATTCCAAGGTTTGCCTCCATAACTCCAACTTCCTGTTGACCCCCGTCCGACTCTCATCGACTAGCACCACATCGTCCGCAAAGAGCATACACCATGGGATATCTCCTTGTATATCCCTTGTGACCTCATCCATCACCAAGGCAAAAAGATAAGGGCTCAAAGCTGACCCTTGATGCAGTCCTATCTTAATCGGGAAGTCATCAGTGTCGCCATCCCTTGATGCTATCGGTTTCGAAGCCGTTTAAATAATATAACTACTCCCTCAGTAAAGAAATATAAGGGCGTTTAGATCACTAATTATTGATCTAGACGCTTTTATATTTCTTTACAGAGGGACCTATTATAACCAATTAAACATGGTCGATGACTACTGACTAGGGAGGCATACTCACCATAGTTGATCAGTGAGATCTCTAACAGCACAAAACTGAATATTTACCAATGCAATTTCAGCTTTATTTTAGTTGCACTTCCTCCTTTAGTCGTTTTCCTGATTTTAGAATTTATTTTAGTCTCTTAAAGGCATGTAGCTGACCATAATAGCCGTATTTAATCAACTTATAATGTAAGCTTATTTATAGCTCCTTCACGTTTAGATTACTCCTTTCTATTGGAAGAATAGACATAAATTTTTGAGGGAGATGTATGCTGCGAGGAAACTTATAAATGTACCTTGAAATTATACAGTGACATGCATGTTTAAAAAAAAGAGAAGATCTAAATGAAATGTGTCAAACAGGCATATTATTCAGTTGATAAAAAATAAACAAAAGCATCCAGGTTATTTCGGTGTTCTTGATTTTACGTTCCATTCTAACACATTCTAATCTTGTCAGGATACTTGGTTGCTTCAAGTTGAACCCTTTTGAGCATCTTAAATTGTCTTTTGATTCTTCTGTGGATGAGGTGAAGAAGCAATATAGGAAGGTAAGGAAACATGGATTTAACATTGAACTACCCTGTTAGTTCTAGTCTTCCCCCCCCCCCCCCCCCCCTTACTGTAGGCTAATTATTGTCGCTTCTTGTACCTTTTGTAGTTGTCACTGTTGGTCCATCCTGATAAGTGCAAGCATCCACAAGCACAAGAAGCTTTTGGAGGTATGTAAACTGTCTAATCATGACCATGTAGAGCATATGAGATGGTAATAGTGATACATAATCATATCAGGTTAGGAGACAATATTGCACTGTGTTGTTGTAGGCTTCATTTAGGTCAGGTTTACAGATATTATTTGGTGACGGCAGAACAAGATGGATGGCATAAACAAGATACATTTCAAAACTAATAGTTTCGTATGACTTTTTTTTTCTGGGAGAGGGACGTAGCAAGATCATGACATGCTAGGAAAAAAACTGTAACAATGTTTAATTTTACTGGCCTCAACAGCAAGTCCAAAAGTCCAGATAACTGGGTGCAAATTACAACATGGATAAGTCAGCTTAGAAGATGAATCTGTACAATTTTGTTTGGAGATGGTAGTAGCCTTGGTATCACTATAGAATTAGTCATTTTTTTTCATCCCTGTAGGAGATGCACTTTTCAAAAGAAACCAGGATAAGCAAGTGTTGCATTATCTCTTCTTGTAATTTGTAAGAGTTCGATTTCTGCAATTATTTGTAACTAACCAACCTTTTGCACATCAGTGGCTTACTATTTTCCCAGTGCCACATTCTTCTGCTTCTCTTGTCGTTTATGGATTGATGTATTGTTTGATGTTCCCTACTCTACTCATAAACAGCCCTGGCAAAAGCACAGCAGCTCCTACTTGATCCACAGGAAAGAGGGTACATCCTTGATCAAGTTACTTCTGCAAAAGGTGTGATGCAATCTTATTTTTCCCAAATGTATTTATTTACGTCAGCTCAGTGATTTGTTCAATTGATAATAAAGGAGATATGAACTTGAACAAAAGCTGATATTAGTTTGTGTTGAGAAATTTCAGAAGAACTAAGGGCAAAAAGGAAAAAAGAGCTGAGGAAAGACAGCGCATCCAAGATAAAATCCCAAGTAGATGAGGTAAGATAATCCCATGAAAGGTTGTGTGAGTTGTCATTGACTTAGTAACTCTCACTCGGAGTAACATGTTTCAAACAAAGATTAATGTGAAAAGTAATACGAAGTACGTCTCAAGATGAACCATGGTTTTTAAGGCGTCGGTATATCGTCGCTATAGCGACGATATAACGCTGTGGCGCGGTCCCAGCCCATGGCGTCCAGGCTCGCAATACTTTTGGCCCGCGGCGGGAGAGAGACAGAGAGAGGCAGCCGTGGCAGAGAAAATCAGCCGCATACCTCATCCTCTCCGGCGGCGAGGACGAAGAGCCAAGGAGTCTGTGGTGGATGAGATGCTACGGGGAGACGGAGGAGAGGACCAGCACGGCCCGGGGAGGTGGGGGAGCACTGGCCAGCCATGGTTGAAGTGCTTGGTGTCGCCGGTGTGGAGGGAGGGTGTGCCGGCCGGCTGGATCGAGGGGAGGAGGGAGAGGCTGGGTCTGGATCTGGATCGAGGAGAGGGGAGATATTTGGGGTGGGGGAGAGAGATCGATAAGTTTTGGGTGGCGGCGGCGTGGTGCTAGGTCAGGGAAAGACCAAAGGGCTGAAACATATACTGCCAGGGAAATAAGCATGATGCCCCTTATACAATGGGGTATATACACAGTGCACTATATACATCTAATACTAGTCCTGTACAACTCATACAGATTACAGATTTAGATAGATTATATCTATGAAGTTGTGATCTAATTTGCTATCATTCGCCATAAGGTTGGGTCTATGATGTTGCCACTCCATACGCCATAAGCGTTATAATGTTATGAAGGGGGTCGGTCGCCATAAAACGCGTTACGCCGTAAAAACATTGAGATGAACTGGTCTAATTTGGACTAGTTTCATGGTCCAACTAGCCTTGAGCCATCTGGAAATCAAACCCACCCTCATCAGAGATTCTCTTAACCAGCGTTTGTCAGTAACAGGCCTAATTGGTAACTGCTGATTTCCACATCGCTCTAAAAACTGGACAGGCAGCAGTGTGACCATCCGATTGACAGTTTTCTAGATATAATATTTTATTAGCATGCACATTTTTTCTTCTACAATGTTATGTAGAGCAGTGTCAAATTGAGAAATATAATGTCAATTCCCTCAAGAAAAGAGAAGCATAACGTCAAAATTGGAGACGAAGGAACCAGTGCTGCCTGCAAAAATCAAACTAACTCCAACAGAAACAACCATTTTTCTATTAGAAACATCTAATCCAGTACAAAGTTTAGGTACCAGATTCTATAATTCATTTAACTAGCATTGTATCCAAGTATCTAATAAATCAAGCTAGTTCTGCTGGGGTTTATCAAGTCATGTATAACCCATTCCGTTGCTGCTGAGTTCTCAAGGTGAAGACAGTACCTCTGTGACCTATTGACCTTGTGACGCTGAGCTGCCCTCAGTGGTGGGACCATAGTCATGTGTTTGAATTTGGGTACAGGGCGATGCTAGCCCTTGTTAGGCCGGGGCTCTGTTTGAGAAAGAGCAACCAACAATATCAAGAGAGGGTGAAATGGTAAATGGATGAGGAAGTAGAAGAACAAAGGGTGTGTTTGACATTCCATTCCACTAGAATGGGTCGGTTCCGTTCATGTGTTTGGTAGAGCAGTTTGGTAGAATGGAACGGTTCCATTTCGATGTTTGGTTAGAGAGACCAAATATAATGAATTTGATTCAACTCACCTTTTGACACACGAATGATGAGATTACCTATCACATATATCCTTTTACATTTATAATTCTAATACATAGCAGGTCATGAAAATATATGCCAAAATCTATCAATTGAACCTCCAATCCTTTTTAGAAATTAAACTAATGTTTGGTCATGCGACAAACAAACCCATAACAAACTTGACTGATTGGAGTACTAAATAAAAATAAAAATTCATCCGATAAATAACCAGAAAAAGGAATTGTAAATATATTGATTCATCTGTGGATGACATGCATAGCACAGCACCGTCCAGCACACAAACAAATCAACCTTTTCACCTGTCGGCAACTACTTGTGGCTGGACGGATCTTTGATACGCCTGCTTGCTGCTGATTGTTGTTGGTCGCCACGCGGCCAAGAACTCGCACCAATGCTTGCGTGGAGAAAGATGGTGGGTGGAAGAGCAGATGCGACCTGGTTCATCTGGGCTGGTGGTGCCGCGCGTCCTTGCCGTCGCAAGCCCAGACCAAGCAGGTTCCCCAGTAGCTCGTGGCACCAGCCGCCGTCGCTCGCCCATCCCAGAAAAGCCCAAGACCAAGCAGGTTCCTCAGACGCTCATGACACCAGCCGCCGTCGCTCGCCCATCCCAGAAAAACCCAGACCAAGCAGGTTCCGCAGACGCTCATTGCCGTGCCGTAGTCCAGAGAGGAGGAGACGAGGGAGAGGCGCAGCCGGTGACGCAGATCGAGCGAGAGGAGCAGCGGCTGCGCGGATCGAGCGAGAGGAGCAGCGGCTGCGCGGATCGAGCGAGAGGAGCAGCGGCTGCGCGGATCGAGCGAGAGGAGCAGCGGCTGCGCGGATCGAGCGAGAGGAGCAGCGGCTGCGCGGATCGAGCGAGAGGAGCAGCGGCTGCGCGGATCGAGCGAGAGGAGCAGCCGGCGGCGTGGATCGAGCGACAGGAGCTGCGGCGGCACAGATCGAGCGAGGGTGAGGCGAGCATATTGTGTGGGAGAGGGAGATGCGACATGAGAGCGACGAGGCGCTCCGCATCGTTCCACCGATTTGGAGGAACGAGCGCGTGACGGATCTGGGCCGAATATTCTCTTTGTGGGAACGAGTGGGTTCCAGTTTGTTTTCGATCCAAACACGAGAACGCGGCCCAGGGATGGGTTGGACCCGTGATGTTCCATTCAATGACTGAAACCAAACACACCCAAAGAGAATGGGGAGCTGATATTGGATGGAATGCAGACTGGTAGAGGCAGCCTTGGAGGGTTAGCTCATGGAACCCAATTTAATATGAGCATGTGAGCTGATTGGACTGGGCATAGGTATCAGGAACAAGCGCCTTCTCCTGGTTCTAAAACGTACCCAGTTTCATGGGGTTTCACCTGAACCGCCTGGTTCACTAGGTTATGTAGATAGTCCTTGCATGAAACCCAACCATTGAAGTTGCTGGTTATGGTTTCTTTCCAGTTCAACCGCTGGTTTGATTCAGCTTTTTAAACAACAGATCTTCATTCTGTTGCACTGTATGATTTGAACTTGTTTATTCTTCAATTAGGTGAAAAACGGTTTCTTGGAAAAAGATGTCCTCAAAATATACTAACTGCTTTGTACACCATTCAAGTGACTTGTTGTTTGCTTCAAATTCTCTAATAACTATGCAGATCTGTGATGCATGTTTGTCTTTCTTGGTTGACTACATGAAATGATGATTATTGTATAAGTCATTACACACGTATTATGGGATATTAGATACTTATTAAGAGAATAACAGCATTTCAGAAGAAAAAAGATGATTCCTATACCATGAAATGAGCCATCTGCTAATGTCGATGACCATGTAGAATCTTGCAGTTCTGTTGTTTTCCGGTTCAGTCTTTTCTCAAAAAAATTCAATGATGATTGTTCTGCCAGACCCTTGAAACATCTTACTGAGCTTCATTTATCTTGAACACTTAAGAACTTCCATTGATTGTCTTGCTTATGTGCAGGGAAAGTACGAAGAGCAGTTTGAAAGATCAGATGAATTTCAGAAGCAGTTAATCATTAAAGTTCGTGAAATTTTGACAGACAAAGAATGGCGTCGGAGGAAAATGCAGATGAGGGTGAGTAACTGATTTAAAATAGTCAGATATCATCAGTTGAGCCACTCACTTGAGCTTTGTTGATTTGCACTGTGCAGATTTCAGAGGAAGAAGGAAGGCTGAAGAAGGACGAGGAGGAAACAAAAGAAATGTGGAAGAGGAAGAGAGAGCATGAAGAGAAGTGGGAGGAGACAAGAGACCAGCGAGTAAGCTTGCAGTTCATCTTAACTGGGCGCTATGCTTCTGGCTATTTAAAAGATCTACAGTATTGACCTATTGGAAAAATGAAAGTCTTTGTCGAGTTGTTGCCATGGGCACTGCCTGATACCATGTGTTTGTGGTTTGCAGGTCTCTAGCTGGAGGGATTTCATGAAGACAGGAAAGAAGGTTAGAGAGTGAAGTTGAGGAGCTGTATTTTGTTACCCATGACTCTTTTGACTTATAGTTTCCTTTCTGCAGGCACGGAAAGGAGAGCTCAAACCTCCAAGGCTCAAGACTGAAGACCCGAACAAATCTTATGTTCAGAGGCCAGTAAAGCGTGGTTAAAAGGAGCCGCATTCATCTGCACTCGAAGAAATCTGGCGGCCATTCTTGCTGCGACCTGATCTAAGCCACAGCCTGTCAAGTTTATCTTCCAGGCTAAGCTTGAGTCATGGCTTGTACGTTCCCAGTGTAGTCAGTGGAACATAGCAGATAATTGCGAGCAAAATGGTAACATATCATCTACCTAGAGTGGTATTGGACTAATGTGCCTGTGTAGAATGCCTTCATGAAAAAGAAAATTTCCGTTGGAAAAGAAACACTGAAGCGGACGTTGGAAATTTGATCCTTGTTTCAGTATTCAGTGGAAGTCATGCTAATATAAATTTGTCACGATTTGTTAGCATAGTATAACCTTGGACTTGTTGCAACCTTTTGCTAATTTTATTAGATGCTGGATCACGTTTGCATCTCTCCCTACCCATCCCCATTTTCTTACAAGCCAATTTGTGATGGGCTTCTGTTTTTTGGGTGTTGGGCCTCGGTATGAGTGTGATGAATATGGTGGGCGGCGCATCATCTGTTTGTTTTTAAAATGGAGGCAGAAGTTCTGCATCATCTGTTTTGACTTCGGCGCCATCCCACGGATAGCTCGTAGCTAGCTAGTGTTGACATTCGCGCAGATGCAATTCAAAGTTGTTCTCTGTACCCAGATGTCAACCTGTGTTTACCTCCTGGTCCTGGAACGACACAGCAAAATCCGCTACGCTGGTCAATTTCAGACGACAGGTCCGGAGAGGAATACATCGCCTGGGATGTCTGTAACGCCAAAGTGGAAGGTTGAAAGGGGTTCATACATTGCATGCACTTGCTGTCGTCAAACTCTGAAGAAACGAACTGGCCAGAAACGTAGGCTCGAACGCTTAAAGCATCTCCACCCACGCCCCCAGGACGGCCCTCAGGACACCTTTTTAGTCTCGGTTTTAGGTTCGGGTGTCACTTTTTGCCCAAAAACGGTCCAGTCATGTCCCTAGCACGCCCTTAGGACGTCAAAATAGCGCCGGCATACCCAGGCGAAAACCAGCCCGCTGGGGGTCTCTTGGGGGCACCGGCGGAAGTTTCGACGAATCGCGTCCCTCCACGTGTCCTTTTTCTTGGCCCACTTAATCATTTCCCACACAAACTTTGGGTTGAGGTGGGGGTGTGGCTGGGAAGATGCCCTCCCCATGCACTCTTATTTTCGCCGGATGAAGCATTTGCCCTCCCAAGACACCAACTTTTTTGGTTCGGTGGTGTTCTTGGGGCTCCAACGGCTGAAGATGCTCTTATCACGATTCTTCTCATCGCGCTTGATCACGATTCACGAACAATTGGGCTCACAATGCAAGCCACTTCCTTGGATCCATATTAGTTGTTGCTGATTTAGTACAATTTTGTATTAATTTAGCGACAATTAATATGTATCAAAAGGTGTAGTAATATTTTTCGTCATCATTGACTGAACACAGTACATTTTTTCGTCAGTTACCCTTCAAGTTTAAATCAGCGACAATTAATTAATACTGTACTCTTCAAGTGAAGGGAGTGCCAATAAAAAATCCCTGAAACACGACGAATATTTGGATCCCATAAACGGATAGATGGTACAGCAATAAGCACGACAAGTTGGCCAGCTATTTCCTCGAGAAACGTATGCAGCCCCTTGCTTTATCCACAAGGAACGCTGCGCTGAGAGCATCTCCAGCCGTTGGCCCCCCAGGGACCCGAAATAGCGTCGCCTGGGGGGCGAGCCGGCGCTAAAATCGGCCTGGGGGGCTCGGCTTCCCAGTCGCGCCCCCGGGGTTCGGCCCATAGCGACGCAAATTTTAAACATTCCATTTCCCGCTGCCCAAAAAACGACGCGGGTTCGGCGATCATGCCACAGTTCGGCGTCATCATGCCATCGGCCGGCGCCGTAGGTTCGGCGATCAAAACATGCCAATATTCCGGCGTACAAAAAATGCGGGGGGTGGGACGCGAGCATAGAACTCCTCAAACGGCCAGCTCCCCGTCGTCTGCCCTTCGCCGGCGCGGGCACCGGCTCTTCCTCCTCAATCTCCTCCTCCTCCTCCTCCTCGAGGTCGACCTCGGCGTCGTCCATGCCGGTGTCCTCCGCCTGCGCACCAAACCCGGGGCACGAGGCGGCCGCGATGGAGCCGGTGTTGATGATGTCCTCCATCTCGGCCTCGGCGTTGCCGTACTGGGGCGCGGGCGCGAAAGGAAGAGGGCCACGCCGAGCCGTCGCGGACGAGCCGGAGTATGTCGGCGAGGGCACGTAGCCGTACTGGGCGTTGGGGGGGCCGGCGGAGAAGGCGGAGGGCGTGCGCGGGAAGGTAACGTTGGGGTTGAATCCGCCAAGGGCGTCGCCGTCGACGTACTCCGGCGAGGGCGCGTACCCCCACGCTGGCGAAGGGAAGGTCGGCGAAGGAAAGTGCGGGTCGCCCGGAGCGATTTGATGGCCGGCGCTTTGGGGGAACGGGCCCGCGGGTTGTCGCCCCGGGAAGATCGGGCGGTGAGACGACACCTCCTGCTCAACCGCCGCCGCCGCCGCCCCGTCCCGGGCTTTCTTCATGAGGAGCCTGTTGCGGCAATCGGTGGTCACCGCTTCCCTCCGCTCGACGTCGGCCTTCCACTCGGCGTTCGTCAACCCCGGCGGTCTTGCCATCGGCGCACGGGCCCTGCGTGGCTTGGCGACGGCGGGGCCGGTGGCTTGGCGAGGGGCGGCGTACTTCTTCGGCGGCATGGCGGCGAAGGAAGGGAAATGGAGAAGAACCGGGGGCGAAACGGCGGGATAGAGGGAAAAGGAGAGGGGTGGCGGGAAGTGGCAGCCGGTCTCGCCGACACCTCGGCCCCACCTGCCTTTTCGCTTCAGCCGGCGTGCCCAGGAGACCCCCAGCGCCCTGGGTTCGGACTGGGTTCGCCGGCCCAAAAAAAGACCCCAACCGACGAAAATCGGCGTCTTGAGGCCATGGCTGGGGATTTTTTCGCCCGCCGGCGATGAAAAAGGGGTCTGGAGGGTCCTTTAGGGCCGCGGCTGGAGATGCTCTGAGCCGGCGTACCCGCCCAAAGGCCAAGGCCCCCGGCCATACGAGATACGTCTACCCTGATCACAGCCCGTAACCGCCCAGTGGAGCCCATGCTGCCTCCTGAAATAATTTAGCCGGAGGACCTTTTGAAGTTTCGATGCGATCGACCAAATGGACAGCAACACCGCCCCGCCGCCTGCGGCTCATCCGCGAGCGCCCGCCCAAGACGCAAACCATGCATATCCACTGCCTGCCCGGGCGTCGGGTGATGGGCGGGCACGACGGGGAGAAGGCACTGGTCCGATCGGCCAATCTCCTGCGTTATCATGGTGTCACCAAACCAAAGCACGACATCGAACGAGAACAACGGAACGGAAGACCGCCTGCCCAGCTCCACGAACCCGTGAGTGAGCCGCCGGGCGCGCCCCCACCCCCCACCACATTCCATCCACAGGGCCAGGGGTGATGCGAGCAGAGCGGAGACCGTTCTGGCCGGTGGACAGGACCAGAAAGAAAGAAAGAAACGTGGTGGTCTAGAAAATTACGTAAAGGGCCGCGCATGGATGAATGATTTGAAGCTTTGGTCGCGCATGTCGCTGACTCACTGGTGGAGCGGCGGAGCAAGTGGGTCTTCGACCCTGCCGTGCTCCCGTTTTTAATTTGCTTTCGTAAAGATGGTGGGATCAGATCATTGGGGGGAAGGAGGTTTGGAGCTTCGGTGGTCGGCACTAGTGTCTTTGGTGAGTTGATGGAAAACTCATGTCTTGCATGCGGTAATTCTTGTTTACATTAATTGACCAGTGGCGATCTATCTGCACTCCATAAATATCTGGAAGCGTCTTTAAATGTTCAAGGTGTTTTCGCTAAAAAAAAGTAGGCTCAAGGTGTAACTATGAAAGACGTATTCCCTCCGTTTCATAATGTAGTGTATCCTCGGTTTTCGAGCTTGAATTTTGACCATGAATTTAATCAATGTGATCGATTGTGGCGGGGTAAAACTATACCACTGAATTCGTATCGAAAATACAAATTCAATGGTATAGTTTTTGCTCCCGTCTCAATCGGTCTCGTTGGTCAAATTTAGATTTCGGAAAACGCGGACGCACTATATTGTGGAACGGAGGGAGTAGTAAACTTTGCACGTGTAACGTAAAATAATGGGTTCATGGACCTCTTCTTTTTTAATTTTTGATAGTTAGATAGTCTCCCACAGTCTTTTTTGGTCTGCTGATTGCTCATCAGAGCACATCAATCTCATGTTTCTCGTGTTCGATGCCTCGTGCTGTAACTACTGCTCTAGTCTAGGGTAGACGATCATTATTTGGTCGTATTCCTAAGTCGTCTAGGTTTCTGTCGGGCTGTGCCTCTTTGGCGTTGTATGGGTCGCGCCATCTTGGTGCTTGTAACTTCTTCTTTCTTAATGCCCCGAAGTGGACAGAGGTCACGCCGACGACTACAGATGCGGAGGCGGCAACCGGAACTATTGCCAACTCTACCACTACGACTGCCAAGCTGCCAGAGGCGGCGACGGCCGTGGTTAATGCCTTGGCGGCAGTACTAGTACCAGTACCACCCAAGTTGACAGCTGAGGATAGAGACACGGCGCGGGCCAACAAGGTGGCTCGTAAGAAAGAAAAGTTGACTTGTTATAGATGTGGCATACCTGGTCACTTTGTCATGGATTGCACCACGGAGCTATGTGATATTTGCCAGAAACCAGGACACGATGAGACAGCTTGTCCAATGCTCCTAGCACCTAAGCCGGTGATCAACATATATGGTGTATGTCAAAATAGGCTTATGTTCTTTGAGACACCACGGTCTACAGCAGCCACTGTATCTCCACGTCTTGAGAGTTCAAGGACGGGATTGGTAAAGGTCACAAATGGTACGCTCACAGTTGAGCAAGTTTCTCAGCAGCTGAGGAGACTTGTGTCTGAGTCTTACCAGTGGGCTCCTGTTAGAGTGGATGAGCAGATATATCGAGTGGAGTTTCCTAGAAGAGAAGATCTTCAACGCTTGTTGACCTTCGGGGTCAGTAAGGTCAGTGGGAGCAAATGCCTGTTAGAGTTTGAGGAATGCAAGAAACCAGAACCATTGGGTACACGGTTGAAGAAGGTTTGGATTAGATTTTCGGGAATTCCAGAGATTCTGCTCAATGACTTCTTTATTGTCTAGAGCCTTGGCTCTTTGGTGGGTAAGACAGAAAAAGTAGACACGCCTTTCACTCGCAAACGTGGTGTCGCCAGACTGCTAGTGACTGTACTGGATGTGGAGTATATACCTGATTACGCACCTTGGTTTTATGACGGTGTGCATTATGATCTCGATGTGGAGGTTGAGGAAACTGAACCACAGACACATGATGGTGATGTTGACATGGTTGATGGCGGTGATCGCGATGGGAGCTAGGGAGATGCGAACCATGATGAGCACTCCGACAGGTCCAAGGAGGGCCGTATTCCTTCGTCATCTACCGCAACAGATAATCAGCCAAATAATGGGGCTGCACCTACGACGACACCCATGGCCACTCTCCGTTTTGGATCGTTTAAAGCGATGTCGGCGCCGAGTCGCCTATGGGGGGACTGCCTGGAGAATGAGGACTTTGAGCAGCCTTTTGATGAGATTGTGACGGAGGGAGATACAGCTAGCGGCTATGGGCAGGAGTCCCCTCGTGCATTGGTTGTGCGGGCGGGATCTCTGTCTCGTCATGATTTGGTTTCGCCGGACAGACCGGCACAGCTCAGCGAGACGGAGGTACGTCTACAGGTGACACCGGACAGCAGCGGCCATGGTGCCGGCAAGCTCGCGTCCGACCCTATCGGGAAGGGCAATTCCCGAC
Organism: Elymus sibiricus; assembly: GCA_039707655.1. Classification (NCBI taxonomy): domain Eukaryota; kingdom Viridiplantae; phylum Streptophyta; class Magnoliopsida; order Poales; family Poaceae; genus Elymus; species Elymus sibiricus. The sequence continues at coordinate 388,819,373 of CM077669.1, read as the reverse complement.
CGGCCCAGTCTCCCGGGCAGGAGATCTGTAGGCCGGCTCTCACGGCGACTCTGGCCAGCGGCAGACACGATGGCTGCACACCGGACAGGCTCTGCGGACAGGAGGTCCATCGTCCAGAGATGCCGGCGTCACCGGTTAGCAGCGGGCATGACACCCGCCAACCGGACCAGATTCGTCCCTCTCCTCCGTCTTCTACACGAGTGGGGGCTCAGGACATCGGGCAGGAGGCCCATCGTTCACCTAGCGCTCAAACCGACACCTGCGTGACGGTGGAGAGGCAGCAGTTGCACACTGGGGAAGTAGTAGCTCGGGCTGCGACTGCTTCTTCAGTACTTACTCCAGTTACTGTTGGGATTGAGGCAGGAGGCCAAAATCCTACAGTGGTATCCATGGACGATGTGATCTCGTATGGAGGGATACCGGATCCTACGTCTGGCGATCGACGGTTCAGTCATCGCATCCAGGAGCAGCCGGACGCTGATGACATGCTTCTAGGGCGTGCTATGAGGGCCGCCAAGCTTCGAGACGTCGAGGCATCTACAGGTATGTCGGTCAATACTAGTGCTTCAATTCTTCATTTTTCAGATTCAGAGATTATACAAAATGCTAGCGACATAGGTATTTCTATGGGTACTTCTGGCAAACAATTAGCTAAATCAATTAATGATATGTCAGATTTAGAAGCAGACAGAGCCATAGAGTTCATTCAAAATCTAGCAGCGGTAAAACCGATGAATGAGTCGGATATTAATGATCTAGGAGGCACAGAATTACAAAATTTATGTGAGGATTTATTACACCTAGAGGGAGCTGAGGAGGATGTGGATGACATGGGATCGGAGGGGTATATGGCCTCTTCGATTGACGGTTGTCATCCACGTGAAATACCATCACAGAGTAACACAGAAATGACGCAGGATAAACCAAAGAGGCCTTGGAAAAGGAAGGTTTACCCTGTATCAGCGGTACGTGCCAGAGTGAAGCAGAAGAAAAAATTTCATGATGAAATATGAAAAGAATCTTTTGGAATAGCAGAGGTCTAGCAGACTTGGCTAAAAGGAGATTTCTTCGAGAGGCATCATTAGAATATAAGCTTGACTTTATGGCGTTACAAGAAATGGGTAGAGATAACTTCACATCACAATTCCTAAACACTTTATCAGGAGGAGTTGATTTTGATTGGCACTGCTTGCCACCAAGGGGTAGATCTGGTGGGATCTTACTTGGGGTTAAGTGTGAAACTTTTGAGGTGATGAGTGTGGTATATGGCGAGTTTTCTGTCAAATTTCGTGTGAGGTCGAAAGTTGATGGTTTCAGGTGGGCTCTGGTGGTCGTATATGGGGCGGCGCAACCGGAGCTCAAATCTGATTTTCTCGCTGATCTAGTAAGAATATGTGGAGAAGAAAGACTTCCCATTATGGTTGGGGGAGACTTTAACATCATTAGAAGACAAGATGAAAAAAATAATGACAACTTCGATGGACGATGGTCACTTATGTTCAACATGGTTATTGAGAGTCTCGATTTGAGGGAGATTGACCTCACTGGTAGACAATTCACATGGGCAAACTCATTACCGGTGCCAACATATGAGAAGTTGGACCGAGTACTGACCAGCGTGGAGTGGGAACAGAAGTACCCGTTGGTTTCAGTTCATGCTTTACAAAGAGCCATCTCCGATCATACACCTCTCATGGTTGACTCTGGGGAAGCCAGTCATATAGGTAATAGAAACTCATTCTCGTTTGAACTAAGTTGGTTCGAGAGAGAAGGATTCCTGGATCTCATAGCTGTCGAATGGGCTAGGGATGTTGGTGGATCTACAAATATAGAAAGATGGCAAAACAAAATACGACACTTGCGCCAGTTCTTGAGAGGCTGGGCGAAGAATCAGAAAGGAATATATAAAGTGCAAAAAGAGAAACTTATTCGTCTGATTGATGAGTTAGACGTGAAAGCTGAGTCTACTCTTCTCAGTCTATCAGATAGGAATAACAAGACTGAGGCTGAGAAGGAATTGCAAAAACTTTTGCGAGAGGAGGAGATGAAATGGGCACTTCGAGCTAAGGTGACGAAGGTGGTTCATGGGGACGATAACACACAATTCTTTCATATGATTGCAAATGGTAAACATCGAAAGAAGAAAATAATTCAACTTGAGCAAGATGAAGGAACAATCGTAGGACACGAGAACTTAAAACTATACATTCCTGAATATTACAAGAAATTATTTGGTGCACCAGAAGAGAATTTTGTCTCTTTGGATGAATGCACAACTCATGATATACCTCAACTCAATCCCGATGAGAATGAGGTGTTATCAGCTCCATTTACCGAGAAGGAGGTGTTCGATGCAATAGCACAAATGAAACAAAATAAGGCACCGGGGCCGGACGGGTTTCCGGCGGAATTTTATAAAAAATGCTGGCATATCATTAAGGGTGATCTTTTGCCTATGTTCCATGATTTATTTAATGGTCAGTTACAGCTATTCCACCTTAACTTTGGAACAATCACGTTGTTGCCTAAGAAGGCGGAGGCTGTACGCATTGAGCAGTTTAGACCGATCTGTCTGCTCAATGTCAGCTTCAAAATATTCACAAAGGTTGGCACGAATAGATTGACGAAGATAGCTCATTCTGTAGTCCAACCGACGCAGACGGCGTTTATGCCTGGGAGACACATCTTAGAGGGTGTAGTTGTACTGCATGAAACGCTGCACGAAATACATACAAAGAAACTAGATGGGGTTGTCTTTAAAGTGGATTTCGAGAAAGCATATGATAAAGTCAAATGGCCATTCCTTCAACAGGCCTTACGTATGAAAGGGTTCAATGAACACTGGAGGGATCAGGTGGATTCTTTCATCCAGAAAGGCAGTGTGGGGGTTAAAGTTAATGATGACATAGGTCATTTCTTTCAAACACACAAGGGACTGAGGCAGGGGGACTCCATGTCTCCGATATTGTTCAACATTGTAGCGGATATGTTGGCAATACTCATTGGTAGAGCTAAAGAAAAGGGCCATGTAGGAGGACTCGTTCCACATCTGGTAGAGGGGGGTGTGTCCATACTACAATACGCGGATGATACGATCATTTTCATGGAACACGATATGGCAAAAGCAAGGAATATGAAACTAGTTTTGTGCTTATTTGAACAGTTGTCTGGGCTGAAAATTAATTTTAACAAAAGCGAACTATTTTGCTTTGGGAAGGCAAAGGAGGAGCAAGATGCTTACAAACAGCTATTTGGATGTGAAATGGGATCACTACCTTTTAGCTATCTGGGGATTCCTATTCATCATCGACGACTGACGAATAAGGAATGGAAATGTATTGAGGACAGATTTGAAAAAAAACTAAGTTGCTGGAAGGGCAAGCTTATGTCATATGGAGGGAGGCTAGTTTTAATAAACTCGGTTTTAACAAGCCTGCCGATGTTCCTCTTGTCCTTCTTTGAAGTACCGGTAGGGGTACAAAAAAGATTAGACTTTTACAGATCTCGTTTCTTCTGGCAAAGTGATGAGGCTAGGAAGGAATACAGATTGGCTCGTTGGGATATAATATGTAGACCAAAAGACCAAGGGGGTCTTGGCATTGAAAATTTAGAAGTAAAGAACAGATGCGTGCTTAGCAAATGGCTTTACAGGCTATCCACAGAAACCGAGGGGATGTGGGTTCAAATTTTGAAGAATAAATACTTACACTCCAAAACATTAGCCCAGGTTACAGCTAGACCAAATGACTCACCTTTCTGGAAAGTGTTAATGAAGATAAAGGTGACTTTTTTTCAGAGGGTGAAATTTGTAGTTGGTGATGGGGCCTCAACAAGATTTTGGGAAGACACTTGGCTTGGGGACACTCCATTAGCACTTCAATATCCTTCACTCTATAATATTGCGCAACGTAAAGAAGAGTATGTGTCCACGATATTACAATCGGTACCTCTTAATATGCAATTCAGGCGAGCTTTAGTGGGAGCACGCTGGAATGCATGGTTACATCTGGTCAGGAGACTGATGCAAGTGCAACTGTCTGACCAGACAGATAGTGTTCGTTGGACTTTAGTTGCGAATGGTGCATTCTCAGTAAAGTCCATGTACACGGATCTGGTCAATATTGGACCACTCACGAGATCATTACATATTTGGAAAATCAAAGTGCCACTCAGGATTAAAATATTCATGTGGTTCATACACAAGGGTGTGGTATTAACCAAAGATAACTTGGCAAAACGGAATTGGGGAGGCAGACCTAATTGTTGCTATTGCGATCAGAATGAAACAATAAGACACCTCTTTCTAGATTGTCCTCTTGCAAAACTCTTATGACGCACTATTCATATAGCTTTTAATGTTAACCCACCAACATGTATTACTTCATTATTTGGAACGTGGCTCGATGGAGTAGACGTTACGATATCGAAGCTTATCAGAATTGGGATATGTGCTCTATTTTGGGCTATATGGAATACCAGGAATGATATGATTTTTAATGGCAAGAATTACAACAACTTTTTGCAGGTCATCTTCAGAGCAACGTCTTGGATCCGTACGTGGTCATTACTCAGCCATGCGGACTCCAGGGAGCTTATGGATATTGGGTGCAACCGATGGAAGATGGTCGCACGGGTTATCTTCAACCGGTTTGGATGGCATGCTAATAATAGGCTAGGTGTATAGGCATCGTAGTCTACTGTTAGCTTCGCCGGATGTGGCAAGTTTTTATCTTTTATAACTTGTTTTTGTTCGGCGCTTGAGCGCTTGCTGGATCTAAGACTTTGTTTCGAACTTATTTTAATAAGATGGCTGCATGCATCGATTGATGCAGAGGCCGGGGGCACGATTCCTCCTTTTCAAAAAAAAAAAAAAAAGCAGCTCTCCTGCATGGTTCGGAAAGAAAAACAAACAAACATCAATCTAAGGTTTCATCACCAAGGCGGGAAACGATGTATCCGCTGATATCAACACGTTTGTATTGACTTCACCGATCTTCCAGCTCTGCAAATCCACCCCCTTGTTTTTTTTTTGAGTTGTTGATTGTTTTTGAGATAGCTACCCGCTTATTTCAAGCGGTAATCCACCCGCCTAGTAGATGTTGTGTAGTTGTGTGTTTTCTTGTGCAGGTGCGTGTTATGGTACGTAACTACGTATGTCTTCACGAGTTGTATTAGGTATCTCTCAAAATTACCAAAACTAAAAAAAAGAATTTTATCTATTTTGAACTGAAAAAGTGCAATTTATGATATGATTAGACCACACAGTTGGTCCATGGTGAGCATGCACAGATCAGTTTTTCACCAACAATTACACTACTACATGTCCACTAAAGATGCAAGCTTAGCCTCTCAAAGAAAGATGCAAGCATAGATGGGCACCGGCACGTTAAAAAGGCTCACAGAAGCCTTCCTCACAAAATCAAGCCTTTCTCATGCATACGTATGAACCACCCAGCTACATATGATATGAACATCGATCACTTCACCTAGTAGCTCAGCTAATCCATATACACGATTAAAAAAGGATCATCATGGACAGACGACAGCGAGGGGAGATTTAGCACCTTCCCAGCATCCTTTTGGCACAGCACAAAAAGGCCCTGCCCTAAAGATTGACATTATTGTGAGACCGAATGGGGGCCACGGGTGCTTCAGCAAACACCATGAAAGAAAGGTGGCAGGCAAGCACCAAGAAATATATACCCCTCTCCTACGCGCAGAGCAACTTTAATTATTCCTCCGGCAATTGGCAATTTGGCATTTGGCAAACCACAGGAAAGATCGGTGGTCAGGCACTGGCTAGTACATATCCGTAATCCATTCATGGATCTTATTCCCCTGGTACTGGACGGCATTAAAGGTTTTCCATTAAACGCTCAAAAGACAGAAATAAGGAGAGCACAAAGGAAAAAACTTTGCTTAATTTGTTCAATAATAGTACTTCGTACGTACGTTGTCCTGGACAAATTGCATTTCCAGTTGGATGCGTGTTGAGGTAAACAAAGCAATGGTAGGGTCTCTTTCATTCAAAGGCTTTTCCAATAATTTGAGAGGATCTAAAAATTAGCCTTACTCTTTGTGTGTGTTTAATTTGTATGATTACAGTTCCTAGGTTTTTTTCTTACTCAAATTTATTGGACCTACTATATTTTCTAGGAATATTTACTTCTACTCCAATCACTTGTGAATAATCTTATATTTTTCTTGTGCACGATCAAACGTCCATATAATCCTGGAGATGGCATGACACTATGTTCTTGCGTCTTAAAAATTCCTGTCAATGAAGGAGGCCTTAAGCGAGGCATGGCCGCACAGGTGTTCGGTTCCTCCTGGATGTAGATTCTAACAGGAGGCTGCTCCATTCATATTTTGTTACTGCCATTCTGAAATTAACCAGACAAATGAGACATTTCAGACTGGATAAAAAGCTACTTGTATGGTATACAAAAGCGGGAGTACCACTAAACCCGTTGTCCATGTTGAGTAAGTGATCATTGCTTTATTCCGTTAAAATAAGCAAATAGTAGCTAGGTACCTAGCATCATAAGCATAAGGTTCCTCCTTTTCCCGTCATTAGCATAAGCTCTTTCCCTTTTGGTTTTGCTTTGCTTTACAAGCTCCACGCTTCTTTCGGTCTCCTTTTGAGTTATTGCCTTTCATGAAGTAGCAATTTTGTCTAATAAATTAAACATAATAGTACTGCAAGTTAATGGAGAATGCAGTGCTATTATATATTATTAGACCGAAGGGGAACACTACTGAAAATAGCTCGTAGGTTGATTCCCGCAAACTTGCACTACCTTTTAACGCGTCTTTATTTTCTTGGAAGTAAGACATATTTATAGCAATTTATTTTGATAAAGTGGAATAGAAATGCATTGCCAACAGGGTTTTGAATTCCAGTTCTACATCCAGTTAAAACTACTATGTAGCAACACAGACACGTTAATGGCCTAAGACTGGTTTGGAACAGATGATAGGAAAAACATAGTAATAAACAAAAATTCAAAATTGGATGTCATATCTTGTAGATGCCTACAGGAATCTAAGACACAAGAATTGTACAATATAGTTGTTTGGATGTTCCACAAATTTTACAGGAAACTATTTCTTCAAAAGAGAGAACGGGAGTGTTAGAAGGGATAGAGAGGGATTGGTGGAATTGTTGATGTATTGCTTGAGCCTCGTAGGCATATATATAGGAGTACATGATCATCTTGAAGTACAAGACAAGCCATAACAAATTCTAGTCTATCTTATGTTTCCTAAATAACCATGATACTCAACATCCCCCCGTAGTCACAACAGTAGTGACATAGACGGTGAGACTGGAGAAGAATCCAAAGGTAAGCTGACGGACACCACCCCATAGTCATAACGGTCAACGCATCGCGGAAGTCGTGGCTGGAGTGAAAACAAACGAGATTGCTCAAGCAAGGCGGTAGCCCTTTGTGCCGATGTCGAGGAAGCCGAGAGCGTAGGGTGGTGTAGCCGTAGTTGAGGTAGCCATGCGAAGAACGTCGTGGTCGATGTCGAGTCAGGGTGGCCGGTGTCGAGGTAGTCGCCGTGGAGCCGCGGACGCAAGGAGGCTCCGAGTTAGTCATGGGCGCAGTGGTGTCGAAGTAGTGGTGCGCCGGGAAGAAGACGTCATTGACGAGGCATCGTGCCGGGTTGCCAAGCCCGGGGACACGTCATGGACGAAGGCATGCATCGGTGTTGCCAGCATCGGGCATGCGTAAATGGACGAAGTCGATGTTGACGGTGCACTGCTCCAGGCTTGCCAGGCCTGGAAACACATCGGGGACGAAGACACGCGTTGGTGTTGCCAGCACCGGGCATGCGTAGACGAGGACCTGCACAAACTGGTACGCCATGTCGAGGAGGCTAGCAGAGAAGGACTCGATGACGGTTGCGGCGCAAATCGGCATGGGGACGATGTCGCCCGCGGTTGTCGGAGTAGATGAAGTGGTTGGGGTAGATGACGGCGACGCTGGCGATGAGCTGGTGCTGGACGAAGACGAAGGGATTGGACGGGCAGCGCGGCTCGCGTGAACGAGCGGCAGCGGCGCCGAGGAAGTAGAGCGGCGACAGCGGCCTGAGGAGGCGGCGACTAGGTTAGAAGCGCGGCGGCGATGCTCGAAGTAGGTGAGGAAAACCCAACAACGTGATGAAGACAAGCGCGGACGGTGGCGTTCCCGCGCCAAGGCAGGCGGCCCGACGCATACCACGTGGACGGCGGAGTGGACCGCGTGCCGCGGCGCTACGGCCGCAAGGCGGCGACGCAGCGACGGCGGGAAGACCACAAGGGGGCGACGCAGTGACGTTGTGTGAGTCGGGGCGACGGCGGGAAGACCCCAAGGCGGCGTGATCCCGTGCCGCGACGCTATGGCCCGAAGGGACGACGCAGCGGCGACGCGCGAGTCAGTGCAGCCGTGGGGACGACCTCGGGGCAGCGGTGGGACCGCGTGGCGCGGCGCTACGGCCTCGGGGCGATGGCGGGGACCGCGTGCCGCAGCACTACGACCCGAAGGGGCGACGCAGCGGCGGCACGCGAGTCGGTGCAGCAGCGGGGACGGCCTCAGGGCGGCGGCGGGGACCGTATGCCGCGGCGCTACAACCTGAAGGGGTGACACAGCGACGACACGCGAGTCGGTGCAGCCGCGGGGAGAACCACGTGGCGGCGGCCCGTTGCTCCATCGACGGAGGGGCGCGCGGAACTCGGGGACGATCTTCACGGGACTTGCGGAGGCGCGCGCAAGCGACTAGCTAGGTCGGTCACGCGATGCGGATAGAGCGGGGCAGTGTTCAGGTGATCAATCTGATCGCTTGCGAGGACGGGTCGCCGGTCGGAGATGAGGTGGCCAAGCCATCAAGGCACGCTTGAACGGACACGCGAACAGACGACGCGTGCACGCGGTTCACGCCCGAGAGGGGCGCAAGCTGCGCATCACAACGCAGCCGGTCAACGCATCACATGTGTGGGGGCGCCAGGACCGGCGGACAGATGCAGCCGAGCGGGGTGGAGGGGTGGTTGATGCAGGATCCCGATCGGATGAGGGCGACGACGGTCGGCGCAAAGCGACGGGTGGGCAGACACGCGGGCGATGGCCGACGCATAGCGACGGGTGGGCAGACGCGCGGGCGATGGCCGACGCAGAGCGACGGGTGGGCAGACGCACAGACGATGGCCGGTACGGGCCGACACGCCGCGCGAGGCCGCCGGGTCAGAGGAGGCCGAGTGGTCGCGCCGGTGTCGGGGTAGAGGCGCGGGGGTCGACGGCGGCGACGGGCGACACAAACTGATCGTAGATCGGAAAAACCAAAAAGAAACGCCCATGAAGACGACCGGTGGGAGAGAAAAAATTCGGATCAAGAGATTGGAAAAAAGACTCTTTAGGGCAGCCAGTCAGCACGACCGGCGGACAAACCCTAGGTACGTGCGGCGCGGCCCCCGGAGGAGGACATGGAGGCCGACCGCCCAGGAGACGGCGCGCGGGACAGAAGCGACGGGCGGCGGCTAGGGTTTGGATCGGTTAGGCTGATACCATGTTAGAAGGGATAGAGAGGGATTGGTGAAATTGTTGATGTATTGCTTGAGCCTCGTAGGCATATATATAGGAGTAGATGATCATCTTGAAGTACAAGACAAGCCAGAACAAATCCAAGTCTATCTTACATTTCCTAAATAACCACGATACTCAACAGGGAGAGATAAAAACACAAGTTGCATTGGACAAGAAAGTGAAACACATGAGATACGAGCAAATGCTTAGAAACCGAAAGGGCCATTTTTTTTATTCCAAAAAAGGTCCCATGCATAAATTGTGGCAATAGAAATCTTCTCTAATTAGCTAGGATGCCTCAGTTTCTGGACTGAAACCATTCACATAAGTTTTGAGGAACTTCAAACTATTTTCAAGTAAGAAAAAAAATGCAGTCAAGGGAAAATCTGCCCATAGATCCCCAGCTTTCCACTTTTTCGTACAACCAGGGCATTTTTCTAGATAGAGCTAGGACCTCCTGTGCGTGGAAAACAAGTGCTTTGCTGATGCTGTCCCAGCTTGGTCCATGCTTTTGTTTCCAAAACAGCTGCCTTCGGAAAACAGCTTCAGTTGTGCTGTACTGTACTCGCTGCTTCAGGGAGTTCGTTATCACCACCATTCATCGCTGGGCTGTGATGTTGCATGCCCGCCCTCTCCTCCAAAAGCTTGCCATCGAAAGCGGTGCTCACTTAGCCCTTACGCAATCTCTCCCGTTTGTCGCGCAATCTCTTTCAGCTATGCTCTCCGATCCGCAAAGTGGTGGTCGATCTTTGATGCAAATAATTAGCCTTTTCCTTGCTCAATCAGGATGTCATGGTCCTGGCTGGCTCCTGGGTTGGCCATAGTCGACGGATGTACGTAAAAAAGAGCACTAATGCAATACAATATCAATGCTAGTGCAATCTTCGGAGACTTGCACGAGCTGGGGCGGCCTGGTTTGACATCTAAATAACCACCATAGATATGGCTTCTAAAACCTAATTAAATTGCATAGCACATGAGCAAGGAAGGCACCATAAAAACTGTTTTTTAATCATTCATTCATGTTAATAGCCTCATCGATCGGCCTGTCCGATAAGCCTCCGAAATTTTGTCCTATGTCCACCACTGCATCATCATCAAACGAGAGAGACCCCGCTTTCTGCTTCGGATCAAAATTCGAAAGCGGCATGCGTTCATGCCCGTAGGGCAAGTTGTGCGTGCAGGCATATATAGATGTACATCTCGATCGAGACACGGCTTTAAAAATGCCTGAAAGGGACAGGAATAAGCGAAAAAGCATCGGCGCACACCGACCGCGAATCGAGTACTGCACCATGCATCATTGTGCAGCAATTCCATACGAGTTTAGAGAACTGCTAGAGATGGATGGGTGCCATTGCTGGGCAGTGCAAGCTAGAGTGACAGCCTCGTGAAGCATCTCAAGTGTCGTAATTAACTTTTCCTGTCACCTCCCAGCAAAAGATAGGTTAGATTGGGCCGCCAGCCGAGCCATATTCCTTGATTCCTTCCTGCAGATAACCCTTGCCATCGTCCTCAGAATCTCGCATATGCAGGCATACGTACACATCCAATGTGAATGCATTACCAACTCTATCTACCTAGCTAAACGCAGGCCACAAGGCGCAATAGCGTGGAGAGTTCACAGTCTTAACCTCGATCATCGACATGAAAAGATCTCTCGGACTCTCCCTATCTATCGATCTATCGCCGGGTCCTTTATTCCTCTACTAGGCTTTCTGGCTCCGGTCCCGGATTTTGTGGCCTTTAACGGCTTTGATTTCCCTCCGGTTTTTGGACGGTTCGTAGGGTGGCACCTGCGGGGAACATTCCAATCTCCATTCCCGCTCTCGCCTCAGTATTGCGATTCTGATTCCGGTTCCTCTTTCTTAGCTCTATCACGTTTTGCCTTTTGCAAGCCACCGAAGCCGTTGCTGAGAACATAGTGGATTTCTATGAGGCATCTTGTTTCTTCCTCTAATCTTTATTTAGTAGTAGGTTAAAACTGATAGCTTCTCTTTTTGCGCTCTAATAAAAAATGAAAAGTTCTCAGTACTATTGCTGAAATTTGAGAGTAGAAAGGGAGGGACGATCACCATGCTTTCCTGTTCCTGCTTTTCTTTTAGTTTTTTATTAATATATATTCCCTCCGTTCCTAAATATAAGCACTTTTAGACAATCCAATATACACTACATACGGAGCAAAATAAGTGAATTTACGCTCTAAAATACATCTATATACATTCATATGTAGTTGGTATTGAAATCTATAAAATGGCTTATATTTAAAAACAGAGTAAGTATATATGATGGTGAAATTTCATATTTGGTTTGCCCAGTTAAGCTTTTGGAGGATACTAACGTCCACGCGACTATAACTTATCTCCCGATGCTGATCACAATTTGCAATCACGCGATCAAGTTACAAATTGTACATTTTGTAGGGCAATGCTGTATATGCCGATAATATGGTTAGCATAATAATATTTATTATAACTAAATATTACATATGAGCAGAACTACATATACTGTACAAGATACTGGCTTTTCCTGAAGTGTAGAACTATGGCGTGCTCCATGCAGGAAAATATCTAGTCTCCTAAGTGGTTTTCGAAGACCAGAGTTTCCAAAGCTCCACCTTTCTTTAGAGTTTTATGGTGAAAATATATTTGTGTTCAAATGTAGATGTTCACAGCATTTTATTATTTCTTATGTAATGTCAGAACCAAATTAATACACACCATATATCATATATGTTGCCACAAAAAGAACATTTAAATTGTGAACACTATTCGGCCTCGAGAAGGTCGGAGAAACAGATGGCAGATTTTAGGGAGGTCTTACAATGGTGTAACTTACATGATCTAGGGTACCGTGGCCCGGGATGGACATATGATAATAAGCAAGAAGGGAGGAAAAATGTGAAGGCAAGACTGGACCGGGGAGTAGCTTCCCCGTGTTGGCAGAACAGATTCCAGAATGCGCAAGTTGAACATATCTGCTCTACCAGATCAGACCACTTGCCACTGCTTCTTCAATTCGGTAAAAGGCTAGAGTACAGAAAGAAGAGAGAATTCAGATATGAAGCGCTATGGGAGAGGGAGGCCTCGTTGCAAGAAGTAATAGAAACAAGTTGGAACAGCGCAAAGCCGGCAGCGAACCTACAGGAAATACAAGGAAAGCTGGCCATCATGCAGCAGAATTTAAAAAGATGGAGTACTGTAAAGATCGGATCAGTCACGCGTCAGATATGTGGACTCAGGAAACGATTGAGGAATTTGTTGTACAGTCCGATGTGTGTGGAGAACGACAATAAAAAAAGCTACAGAGGAGCTTGATGAGCTTTTACTCAGGGAAGAAATCCTTTGGCGCCACATACCTCCGAGAAGGGGATAGAAATACAGAGTGGTTCCATCGCCAAGCGACCTGGAGGAGGAGGCAGACCAATATCACAAGGCTGATGAACGAGGAAGGACAGTGGGTTGAGAGGAAGGATGACCTGCACAATATGTCAACAAACTTCTTCAAGACGCTCTTTACAGAGGATAATAGCGTAAACCCACAGGAAGTATTAGGCCTGTTCAACAGGATCGTGAGCCAGGGGATGAATGAAGAGCTTGAGAAGGAGTTCACTGAGAAAGAAATAGCGATGCACTGTTCCAGATAGGCCCTCTAAAAGCCCCAGGTCCGGATGGCTTTCATGCCAGATTCTATCAAAGGAATTGGGGTGTCCTAAAGGAGGAGGTGGTGACCTCGGTCAAGAGATTTTTTGAGGACTGTATGATGCCAGAAGGTTTGAATGATACCACCATAGTGCTAATCCCAAAAGGAAATGATCCCAAAAATTTGAAGGACTTCAGGCCGATCAGTTTGTGTAACGTTATTTACAAGGTGATCTCCAAATGCCTAGTAAATAGACTGCGCCCTCTATTGGATGAGCTGATCTCGGAAACTCAAAGCGCGTTTATCCTGGGGCGGATGATAACGGATAATGCCTTGATAGCATTCGAATGCTTCCACAAAATAACCCACAGCAAATACCAGCAGAACACACACTGTGCTTACAAACTAGACCTCGCGAAGGCATACGACCGAGTGGACTGGAATTTCCTTGATGGTGTATTGGTCAGGTATGGATTCAGCATGAGGTCGATCTCGTGGATCATGGCCTGTGTCCGGTCGGTCAGTTATACAGTGAAGTTCAATGGAGAACTGCTGGAGCGTTTCAAGCCATCACGGGGGTTGAGGCAAGGTGATCCGCTTAGCCCGTACCTATTTTTGTTCGTGGCAGAAGGGCTATCACGGCTGCTGCAGAAAGAGACGGATGAAGGAAATATTACGCCGATCAAAGTCGCACGGGGGAGTCCAGGTATATCAAATTTGCTTTTCGCGGATGATAGCTTATTATTCTTTAAAGCTTCGGTTAAGCAAGCAATGGTGGTCCGGAACGTGCTGCACACTTTCCAGAGAAGTACAGGCCACCTCCTAAGTGCAAACAAATGCTCCATACTGTTTAGTGAGAAGTGCCCAAGCAACACTCAGTCTGGTATTAGGAATATCTTGGAGGTGGAATCCTCTTCGTTTGAAAGCAAATACCTCGGGCTACCGACACCAGAAGGCAGAATGAAGGATGAAAACTTCCAGCCCATCATGGAAAGATTCACGAAGAGGTGCAGTAATTGGAATGGTAGACACATGTCCTTTGCCGCGAAAGAAGTGCATGTTAAGTCAATCGTGCAAGCACTGCCGACCTTTACCATGGGAGTGTTCAAAATGTCGGCAGGGTTTTGTGAGAAGTATGAGAGAATGATTAGGGATTTCTGGTGGGGTGAGGAGGAGGGCCAAAGAAAGGTGCACTGGATGGCATGGGACAAAATGACGAAACCTAAGAGGGGAGGTGGCATTGGCTTCAGATATATGCATTTGTTCAACCAAGCTCTGTTGGCAAGGCAGGGGTGGAGACTGATCAAAAACCGGAGTGTCTTTGCGCGAGAGTGCTCAAATCGAAATATTATCCCAACGGAGATCTGCTGGACACGGTGTTTGCATCGGATGCCTCACAATCGTGGAGAGGAATCGAATTTGGTCTTGAGTTACTAAAAAAAGGAATAATATGGCGTGTTGGAAATGGGAGAAATATCCAAGTTCAGAGGGATCAGTGGATACCAAGACAAGCAGGGCTGAGAGTAGCCAATTTCACTTGTAGGTCTCGCATCAGATGGGTGAACCAACTCATAGACACAGCCTCAAAGAGTTGGAATGAGGAGCTCATTCAGAGAATCTTCAGTCATTTTGATGCCGAGGCGATCCTCAACATTAGGTTACCGCAGAGAGATGTTGCCGACTGCGTCGCTTGGCACTATGAAAAGTCTGGCATATTCACGGTAAAGAGTGCCTACAGGCTTGCAATGACACAGAAGGGAATCGGAGCACAAACATCAAGCTCAACAGCAGGCATTGATGATCGGAGCAGCTGGGATCTGATTTGGAAAGCGGCAATACCGGAGAAAGTAAAAATCTTTGCATGGAGAGTGGCCACCAATACTCTAGCAACTAAGGTGAACAAATGTAAACGCACGCTGGCTACTGACAATACGTGTGACATTTGTGGTCACTCGGATGAAACCGAGTACCATGCAGTGGTAGCATGCACGAAAAGCAGAGCCCTCCGACAAGAGATGAGGAAACAATGGAACTTACCGAAGGAACATGCGTTTTGGCACACTGGCGTGGATTGGCTCCAAATGCTTCTGAACCAATGTGATGCTGACACCCGGAACAAGATACTCCTGCTCATGTGGCGTGCTTGGCACCTCCGGGAGAACATAGTACATGACAATGGGAAAGAGAATATAATGGGTTCGGTGTCTTTCCTAATTAAATATGAGCAGGAAACCAGACTGGCATCAGACAAAAATAACCCTCTAGAACCCACCTGTGGACAGAATCTGTATGGGGATCTGAGATTGCAAGCGCCAGTAGCAGTTGAGACAAGTTGGGCACCGCCGCCGCCTGGAGTGGCCAAACTGAACACAGACGCGGCCTTCGAGAGACTGTCCGGTGTGAGTTCTTGTGGGGCCATTGCCAGGAACAGTCAGGGACTGGTGTTCTTATCAATGGGATGCAACCTGAATCAATGTGCGTCAGTTGAGGAGGCTGAATGCCTAGCCTTACTACACGGCCTACGGGAATTTGGAAAGTTCTATAACGGGCCAATCCAGGTCGAGGTAGACTGCCAATCAGTAGCGAGAGCATTGTCCCCAAGCGCCACGAATAAAACAAGCCTCTTCCCTCTCATTGCGGACATCAACGCTGCCCTATCAAGATTCAGTTCCTTTGTGGTCAGGTGGATTAGCAGGGACGGAAACAAAGCTACACACTGCCTGGCCTCAAGAGTGAAGTACCATGGAGATTTTATTCACCTAGGCTTCGCTCCGAGCGAGGTGCAAGAAATTTTGTCCAACGATTGTAACTTGGGAGTTAGACCCGAGTATGGGTATCCTAAAAAAAAGAACATTAAAATTGTGAATTTTGATTATTTTTTCGGAGAGTTGGAATATCATGGTATCGCAGTACGGATATCTTTGCTCGTATCAATAATGTATAAAATCAATATCACCATCCACTAAAGGGCACTTTGATCTTATTTTGCCAAATTGAGTGACCCTGTAGGCCAGTGTGTGGGGTGGCATGGGGTAGGTGGGCCTTTGCACTCCTACCTTTCCTGGACCAATTTTTTTGGCATTTTAGACCGTTTGCGCGAGTGTAATGACATAAAGGACCACCTCTGAGTGGAGTTAATAAAAAAGAGACTTAATTTCAAGACAATACCGTATTTGGGGGGGGGGGAGGATTGGGGGCGACAGGTTGTCAGACGTGAGCGAAGCGGATGCGGAGACTCTCCCGCCTCTGAGTGAGGAGCGACATTGCACTACTAGGGAAAACCCTAGTAATAGCGCGGGGTAAATGCCTAGCAGTAGTGTGGGTGCCCGCACTACTGCTAGGTCGCTGCAGCTAACTTTCTAGCAGTAGCATGGGGGTGAAAACCCGCGCTACTACTAAGCGCTACTGCTAACTTGCTGCAGCGCGTGGTTGAACCCCGCGCTATTGTTAAGTCTGTGTAGCAGTAGCGCAGCCCCAGCGCAACTGCTACTCTCTTATCCCGCGCCACTGTTAAGATTTTCTGTTTTTTTCTTCAGCGTATTTATGGTGTATTTATACATGTTTTATATAATTGCAACATACACATACATTGAAACTATATGAGATAAGAATGTCTCATCATCGTCGTCGTCATCATCATCATCATCATCGAACTGCTACAACATAGTCTCATCATCATCATCATCATCATTATCCAACACAAATGCCTCATCATCATCTCGAAATAGCCATACAAGTTATTACAAGTCTCGAATACATGCAACTACATGGTCACATATACATGTTTCATCGTCGATCTAAACTATGATATACAAGAGAAGAGAGATCACAATGAGCAAGAGCGGGATTATGAAGTATTTCTTGAGTTAGTTCTAATTCCTCTCTTGCGCTAGTGTGAACCTCAAGTAACTAGCTTTCGCTTCACTTCTACTTTTAAACCCTCTGTGGCTGTTGCCCGGGAAGCGGTCGACTTAGGCCTGACACTCTGGCCACTCGTCGCACATCCCTGGAGCCCTTTCTATGTACACAACATAGTACTTCTTCGCCATCGATCTACATCCCTGACAGAGATGCATCAACATCAGTTGAATTCATCGATAATATGCAACATAATTAATATACTTAAGAAACAAGAAGAGAAAGAGTTAACAAATAGAAGTAACATATAGTAAACATAATTAACGAAGTTCATCGTACCCAAACTAGAGCGCTACGCAAGTTTGGGAGGACCGTTTACATCACAAAATTTCATCGTAAAGAAATTCAAAGTTTCGTCCTACAGAAAGTAGATTAAACGAACATCATCATCATCATCGTCAATCACTACAGGTTCCATTTGTCCATATCCGGGAGGAAGCACCCTAGCTTCATGAAACACGTCATGTCCTGATGTTGTAGGCCTATGCGAGCTCAGACGTCGGCTCGTGATTGTGGGCTGCTGAGGTACATCCCATTCTCTTCGACGACGTATTTTATGACGATCGTCGCAATCTCCTGCTGGATGCGATAAGTCATTTCTGAGTTTGTCATCCGGTTGGCTCCTAAGGCTTCGGCCCATTTGCAGATATGGGCATGGGCTGTAGATGGCATGCGAAGTTTTTGGCGATCCCTTCTAAACTCTAGCATGTGATGGATGACGTAGAATCCATTCTTCCTACCTGTTGTTGGACGCACCAGAAGTTAGTTTTATGGCCGAAAACCGGCACACCATTCCTTTGTTTCTTGATGTTGATGTAGCCACCCCACATGCCGAAGCCTAGGAGAGCACGATCCAGAACTCTCATTATGTGTGTAGTCTTTCTTCTCCATGTTTTTGGACGAGTCCAAATACAGAGCGTGTGAGACTTGTGGGTAAAGAACAACAAGGACGACGCACCCCTCACTGCACAAAATAAATATACCTCAAATTAGCCTCAGTACGTGTAAAGGATGTGTACTGACGAAAGGATGTGTTGTAGCGGCTATCTAGGACTGACTTATAAGAGATGACAAGGCATGAGAATCGTTTCCTTGTCCTTATTGATTAGCATGAAGTCTTTGATGTACTTCGTCGCAGATTGACGTTCCACGTCGCTATTTCCTAAGAAGCCCTCATGCATGTAGTAGGGGTCCGCTACAGCAAGATCCGAGATTTGCACTTTTCTAATGATGTAGTTCATATGTAGCGCATGCAGGCGGACGCACGTAAAATCAAGCCGTCTCATAAGGTACATCTCGAATATGTGACCAAGCCGCGGGAAGAGCAGGTCCGCGGGGCATGTCTTTACGTAGCCCCTGCCACTCGGCACACAAACCACATAAAGCGGTTATCCTAGATCCTCCGAGAGGAGAAGGCTATTCCCTATCGACAACACATGGTCATCACTAAAAAAAAAGACACATCCGTGATATTTTGGGCCGAACGAAAACTTTTTCTGTCATGGATATGCGACTTCCATGACGATAATTGTGACAAAATACGTATAATCATAGATGGGGTGGGCTCCTTCTTCTATGACAAAAAATTATGACAGAAAATGGGCTTTTCGTCCTAGGTGGTCCGGAGACGCACCTGCAGGACATTCTTTAGGCCGTCCATGACGTAGAAAATCGTGGTAGAAGTGAGGGCGAGGAAATTTTTGGGGATTTCCCGGTTACGGTGGGGAATCGGTGGGTGGTCGTGGCCGAGCGATGCAGTGGTTTGCACGTTTCTCTCATACGGGCGTGTGTGCGAGGCATTTACTAGCTGCTAACTGAAACCGATCAAGCGAGACGTTCGCTTACTAAACCGAAGAGATCCCTCGCACTACGTACTGAACACGAGCGATTGATCGATCTCTCTTACTAGCTACGTATTGAACCCAAGCGATTCCTTGGCTGCTAACTGAACCTGAGCGGTTCCTCGACTGCTACTCCGCTTCGCATGTAGAATCAGCTACCACGCTCTGCTTGGAACTGCACCAGCTTACTGCACCCCCATTGAGAATAAATACGTATCCGGTTTGAGATTTAGAGTCATCCGGATCAGTGTCAAAGCTTGCATCAATGTAACCCTTTACGACGAGCTCTTGATCACCTCCGTAAACGAGAAACATGTCCTTAGTCCTTTTCAGGTACTTAAGGATATTCTTGACAGCCGTCCAGTGTTCCATTCCTGGATCACTTTGAAACCTTCCGGCCATACTTATGGCAAGGCTGACATCGGGTCTTGTGCACAGCATTGCATACATGATAGAGCCTATGGCTGAAGCAAAGGGGACGACACTCATCTTTTCTCTATCTTCTGCAGTCACTGGGCATTGAGTCTTACTCAACTTTACACCTTGCAATACATGTAAGAACCCCTTCTTGGAATGATCCATTTTGAACTTCTTCAAAACTTTGTCAAGGTATGTGCTCTGTGAAAGTCCTATTAAGCGTCTCGATCTATCTCTATATATCTTGATGCCTAATATGAAAGCAGCTTCTCCTAGGTCCTTCATTGAAAAACTCTTGTTCAAATATTCCTTCATGATTTCCAACATTTCTATATTGTTTCCAATCATCAATATGTCATCCACATATAATATTAGAAACGCTATAGAGCTCCCACTCACATTCTTGTAAATACAAGCTTCTCCGTAAACTTGTATAAACCCGAACGCTTTGATCACCTCATCAAAGCGAAGATTCCAACTCCGAGATGCTTGCACCAGTCCATAAATGGATCGCTGGAGTTTGCAAACTTTGTCAGCATTCTCTGGATCGACAAAACCTTCTGGTTGCATCATATACAACTATTCCTTAAGGAAACCATTAAGGAATGTTGTTTCGACATCCATCTGCCAAATTTCATAATCGAAAAATGCAGCTATTGCCAACATGATTCTGACGGACTTAAGCATCGCTACGGGTGAGAAGGTCTCATCGTAGTCAACTCCTTGAACTTGTGAAAAACCCTTTGCCACAAGTCGAGCTTTATAGACGGTAATATTACCATCCGCGTCCGTCTTCTTCTTAAAGATCCATTTGTTCTGAATGGCCTTTCGCCCCTCAGGTAATACTTCCAAAGTCCATACTTTGTTTTCATACATGGATCCCATCTCGGATTTCATGGCCTCTAACCATTTCTTGGAATCCGGGCCCATCATCGCTTCTCCATAGGTCGTAGGTTCATCGTTGTCTAACAACATGACCTCTAAGACAGGGTTGCCGTACTACTCAGGAGCAGTACGCGTCCTTGTCGACCTACGAGGTTCGATAGTAACTTGATCCGAAGCTTCATGATCATCATCATTAACTTTCTCTTCAACTGACGTAGGCTCCACAGAAACAACTTTCTGCGCTACGCTACTCTTTGGTTGAAACAAAGGTTCAACAACCTCATCAAGTTCTATCTTCCTCCCACTCAATTCTTTCGAGAGAAACTCTTTCTCAAGAAATGTTCCATTTTTAGCGACAAACACTTTGCCTTCGGATCTGAGATAGAAGGTATACCCAACTGTCTCTTTTGGGTATCCTATGAAGACGCATTTCTCCGCTTTGGGTTCCATCTTTTCAGGCTGAAGCTTTTTGACATAAGCATCACATCCCCAAACTTTAAGAAACGACAACTTTGGCTTCTTGCCAAACCACAGTTCATATGGCGTCATCTCAACGGATTTCGATGGTGCCCTATTTAAAGTGAATGCAGCTGTCTCTAATGCATAACCCCAAAACGATAGTGGCAAATCGGCAAGAGACATCATAGAACGCACCATATCTAATAAGGTTCGATTACGACGTTCGGACACACCATTACGCTGTGGTGTTCCAGGCGGTGTTAATTGTGAAACAATTCCACATTGTCTCAAGTGACTGCCAAACTCATAACTCAGATATTCTCCTCCTCGATCAGATCGCAGGAATTTAATCTTCTTGTTACGATGATTCTCAACTTCACTCTGAAATTGCTTGAACTTTTCAAACGTTTCAGACTTGTGTTTCATTAAGTAAATATACCCATATCTACTTAAGTCATCGATGAAGGTGAGAAAATAACGATATCCACCGCGCGCCTCAATGCTCATCGGACCGCACACATCAGTATGTATGATTTCCAAAAAGTCACTTGCCCGTTCCATTGTTCCAGAGAACGGGGTCTTAGTCATCTTGCCCATGAGGCATGGTTCACATGTGTCAAGTGATTCAAAATCAAGTGACTCCAAAAGTCCATCAGGATGGAGCTTCTTCATGCGTTTTACACCAATATGACCTAAGCGGCAGTGCCACAAGAAAGTGGTACTATCATTATCAACTCTACATCTTCTGGCATCAATGTTATGAACATGTGTATCATCACTATCGAGATTCAATAAGAGTAAAGCCCTCACATTGGGTGCATGACCATAAAAGATATTACTCATATAAATAGAACAACCATTATTCTCTGATTTAAATGAGTAACCGTCTCGCAATAAACAAGATCCAGATATAATGTTCATGCTTAACGCAGGCACTAAATAACAATTATTCAGGTTCATCACTAATCCCGATGGTAATCGAAGAGCGAGCGTGCCGACGGCGATCACATCAACCTTGAAACCATTTCCCACGCGCATCGTCACTTCGTCCTTTGCCAGCCTCCGTCTATTCCGCAGTTCCTGTTTTGAGTTGCAAATGTGAGCAACCGAACCGGTATCAAATACCCAGGCACTACAACAAGAGTTGGTAAGGTACACATCAATAACATGTGTATCATATATACCTTGTTTGGTGTTGGCCGCCTTCTTGTCAGCCAGATACTTGGGGCAGTTCCGCTTCCAGTGACCAGTTCCCTTGCAATGAAAGTACTCAGTTTCTGGCTTGGGTCCAGCCTTGGGTTTCTTCACGGGAGGGGCAACTGCTTTGCCACTCTTCTTGGAGTTACCCTTCTTGCCCTTGCCATTCTTCTTGAAACTAGTGGTTTTATTGACCATCAACACTTGATGCTCCTTCTGAATCTCAGACTCAGCGACTTTCAACATCGCAAATAGCTCGGCGACTGACTTGTTCATCCCTTGCATGTTATAGTTCAACACGAAGCCTTTGTAGCTAGGTGGCAGTGATTGAAGAACTCTGTCAGTGATCGCCTCTGGCGGGAGAACAATTCCCAACTCCGCCAGACGGTTGGAATACCCAGACATTCTGAGCACATGTTCACTGACAGACCCGTTCTCCTCCATTTTGCAAGCATAGAACTTATCGGAGGTCTCATACCTCTCGATCCGGGCATTCTTCTCAAAGATAAACTTCAACTCTTGGAACATCTCATATGCTCCATGACGTTCAAAACGTCTTTGAAGTCCCGGTTCTAAGCCATACAACATTGCACATTGAACTATTGAGTAATCATCAGAACGTGCCTGCCAGGCGTTCGCAACGTCTGCAGACTCTACTGGAGCGGGTGGTTCACCAAGCGGTGCATCAAGGACATAAGCCTTTTTGGAAGCCGTAAGGATAATCCTTAGATTACGGGCCCAGTCTACAAAGTTACTTCCATCATCTTTCAACTTAGCTTTCTCTAGGAACGCATTGAAATTCAAGGGTGCTACTGTGCGAGCCATTGATCTACAACATAAAATTTGCAAAGACAACTTAGACTATTGTTCAATATAATGAGTTTAGTTAATCATATTACTTACAAAATCCCACTCAAATTGACATCCCTCTGGTCATTCGAGTGTCACATGATCCAAATTCACCAACCCAAGTCCGATCATCACGTGAGATGGCGTGGTTTCAATGGTGAACATCTTCATGTTGATCATATCTACTATATGACTCATGTTCGACCTTTCGATCTCTTGTGTTCCCAGGCCATGTCTGTACATGCTAGGCTCGTCAAGTTTAACCCGAGTGTTCCGCACGTGCAACGCTGGCTTGCACCCGTTGTATGTGAACGTAGAGTCTATCACACCCGATCATCACGTGGTGTCTCGAAACGACGAACTTTCGCAACGGTGCACACTCGGGGAGAACACAATTTTATCTTGAAATTTTAGTGAGGGGTCACCTTATAATGCTACCGTCGTCCTAAGCAAAATAAGATGCATAAAGGATTAACATCACATGCAAATCATAAGTGACATGATATGGCCATGAACTTGTGCTTTTGATCTCCATCTCCAAAGCACCGGCATGATCTCCATCGTCACCGGCATGACACCATGATCTCCATCATCTTGATCTCCATCAACGTGTCGCCATGAGGTTGTCGTGCCAACTATTGCTTCTACAACTATTGCTAACTCATAGCGATAAAGTAAAGCAAACCGGCGAAAAAAATAAATAAAGACAACCCTATGGCTCCTGCCGGTTGCCGTACTCATCGACATGCAAGTCATGATTATCTATACATAACATGATCATCTCATACATCACATATATCTCATCATGTCATTGGCCATATCATATCACAACATACCCTGCAAAAACAAGTTAGACGTCCTCTAATTGTTGTTGCATGTTTTACGTGGCTGCTATGGGTATCTAGCAAGAACGATTCTTACCTACGCAAAACCACAACGGTGATACACAAATTGCTATTCAACCTTCTCAAGGACCGCCTTTGTCGAATCCGATCCAACTAAAGTGGGAGAGACAGACACCCGCCAGCCATCTTTATGCAACAAAGTCACATGTGAGTTGATGGAACCGGTCTCTCGTAAGCGTACGAGTAAGGTTGGTCCGGGCCGCTTCATCCCACAATACCGCTGAATCAAGAAAAGACCAAGGGAGGAAGAAATCTGAGCATCAACGCCCACAAACTCCTCTGTGTTCTACTCATGATCTCATCTACGCATAGACCTAGCTCATGATGCCACTGTTGGGGAACGTTGCATGGGAAACAAAAAATTTCCTACGCACACGCAAGATCTATCCATGGTGATGAGCATCTACGAGAGGGAGAGTGGATCTACGTACCCTTGTAGATCGCTAAGCGGGAAGCGTTAAGAAACGCGGTTGATGTAGTCGAACGTCTTCGCGATCCAAATCGCTAGCCGTCCCGCGATCCAATCACGATCCATCCCTATCTAGCGCCGAACGGATGGCACCTCCGCGTTCAGCACGCGTACAGCTCGATGACGATCTCCGCCTTCTTGATCTAGCAAGAGGGAGCGGAGAGGAGGATGAGATCTCCAGCAGCACGACGGCGTGGTGGTGGAGGTGGAGTTATCCCGGCAGGGCTTCACCTAAGCACTACCGGAATCTATTTGGTGGAGGAACTAGAGAATAGAGAACTAGCACGTGGCCGTGCGTCTTTGGGGGCTCTATTCCTCTACTATATATAGGAGGGAGGGGGGAGGAGGCAGCCTCCCTAGGGTTTCCCCTAGGGGTTCGGCCAAAGGAGGTGGAGGCCAAGCCTCCCACCAATCCTACTCCAAGTAGGATTCCCTTTCCTACTTGGAATTTCCTTCCCCCACTTTGGGGTTTCCTTTTCCCACTTCCTCAGCCGCATGGGCCTTGGTGGAGGGGTCGGCCAGCCCACCAGGGGCTGGTCTGTCTCCTCCCACAGCCCATGGGGCCCTTTGGGGTGGGTGGGCCCACCTGGTGGACCCCCGGAACCCTTCCGGCAACCCCGGTAAATTCCGAAACTTTTCCGGAAGTCAAATACCAACTTCCTATATATAAATCTTTACCTCCGGACCATTCCGGAGCTCCTCGTGACGTCCGGGATCTCATCCGGTACTCTGAATAACCTTCGATCACCAACACATATATCTCAATACTATCGAAACGTCACCGAACGTTAAGTGTGCAGACCCTGCGGGTTCGAGAACTATGTAGACATGACCGAGAGACCTCTATGGTCAATAACCAATAGCGGGACCTGGATGCCCGTATTGGTTCCTACATATTCTACGAAGATCTTTATCGGTTGAACCTCTATGTCAAGGATTCAGTTAATCCCGTGTGCTGTTCCCTTTGTTCTTCGGTATGTTACTTGCCCGAGATTCGATCGTCGGTATCTCTATACCTAGTTCAATCTCGTTACCGGCAAGTCTCTTTACTCGTTCCGTAATACAAGATCTCGTGGCTAACTCTTTAGTCACTCATAACAAATATGTGTCAAGGGTATGTTTTGTTGTCCTCTTCCTTCCATCATCAAGAGGGGTTGTGGATACTTGGCCATGACAAGATTGCTTAAGATATGAGTTGATGGCAATCGTGTGGAGTGTTGTTCTTCCAAGTACCTACAAAAGGGTTAGATGCAATACAAGGGAGCATAGAATTCCAAGTTATATGAGATTCATGGTAATGATAGCATGGAATGGTCAAGTAAGCTCATCCCCTTGCATGCAACCAAGTGAGTCTAGCTCAAGTTTGAAGCATCAATGATGTTAAACTCACTCCTCAAATAACAAAACACTTTCTCATCAAAAGGCTTAGTAAAGATATCGGCCAATTGCTTGTTAGTACGAACATGCTTAAGATTAATATCTCCTTTGGCAACATGATCACGAATGAAATGATGTCGAACTTGAATATGCTTAGTTTGAGAATGTTGCACGGGATTATGACCAATCTTAATAGCACTTTCATTGTCACAAAGTAATGGAACATTTTTTACATGGATTCCATAATCATTAAGCGTTTGTGTCATCCATAGTAATTGTGCACAACACGATCTGGCGGCAATATACTCAGCTTCGGCGATATATAGAGATAGCGAGTTTTGTTTCTTGGAGGACCAAGACACAAGAGATCTCCCAAGAAATTGACATGTACCCGAGGTGGATTTTCTATCAACCTTGTCACCGGCATAGTCCGAATCGGAATAGCCAACAAGGTTAAAAGAAGATCCCTTGGGATACCAAATGCCAAAGTTTGGTGTTTGTATCAAATATCTCACAATACGTTTCATGGCCAAAAGATGACACTCTTTAGGTGCAGCTTGATATCTAGAACACATGCAAACACTAAGCATAATATCGGGACGGGAGGCACATAGATATAACAATGAACCAATCGTAGATCGATAAACCTTTTGATCAACCGGTTCATGCTCCTTGGTAAGATCAACATGTCCAATAGTAGGCATAGGAGTTTTCATACCTTTACACTCTTGCATGTTGAACTTCTTGATCAAATCCTTGGTATACCTGGTTTGAGAGATGAAAGTTCCTTCTCTCGTTTGCTTGATTTGCAAACCAAGGAAAAATTTTAGCTCACACATCATGGACATCTCATACTTCTCAGACATCAACCTTCCAAATCTTTCACTAAATTGTGGGTTAGTAGATCCGAAGATAATATCATCCACATAAATTTGGCACACAAATAGTTCACCATTAACTCTTTTAGTGAATAAGGCTGCGTCAATTTTACCAATCTCAAAACCTTTTTCAATGAGAAACTTCGTTCAGCATTTATACCAAGCACGTGGGGCTTGCTTAAGACCATAAAGAGCTTTACGAAGCTTGTAGCCATGATTAGGTTTCTTGGGATTCACAAAACCAGGGGGTTGCTTAACATAGACCTCTTCTTCAATCTCACCATTTAAAAATGCACTTTTAATGTCCATTTGATAAAGCGTGATATCATGGTGATTAGCATATCAAGAAGAATTTGAATAGCTTCAAGTCTAGCAACGGGTGCATAGGTCTCACCGTAGTCCATACCTTCGACTTGGGTGTAGCCTTGAGCCACGAGACGCGCCTTGTTGCGTATGACTTGACCGTCTTCGTCTTGTTTGTTCCGAAACACCCATTTTGTGCCGATGATGTTGTGCTCGTCCTTGGGCTTCTCCACGAGTGTCCACACTTCATTCCTCTCGAAGTTGTGAAGCTCTTCATGCATAGCGTTCACCCAATCCGGGTCTTCAAGTGCTTGTTCAACCTTCAAGGGTTCAATGCTAGAGATGAAAGAATAATGCTCACAAAAATTTGCTAGTCGAGTTTTAGAGCGAGTGATTCTCCCGGTTTGTATGTCACCGAAGATTTGGTTTAGAGGATGGTTCTTGGTCACTCTTGCTCAAACTCGGGGTAGCTTTTGCTTGTTGGATGGTGGAGCTTCTTCATCATCATCTCCTTCATCTTCGTTGTTGTCCAAGGTGTCGTTTCCTTGAGGTGGTGGTGAAGTAGGTTGTGGTGGATCTTCATGATATACTTCCTCCTCTTCATCTTGTCATGTACCGCTTGTGGATGCCTCCATGTCGTGTTGAGGTTCTTCTTGACACAAAGTAGGGGCTTCCACTTGAGTTGATGAGGTACTTTCCTTCACCTCCATGGGACGAATCTTGCCGATGGACAAGTCTCGGATAGCTTCTGAAGGATCCTTATCTCCTACATCATTTGGCAACTGTTCGACTTGCGAACCATTAGATTCATCAAACTTCACATCTACCGTCTCTTCAACTTTTCGAGTGAAGTTGTTGTAGACACGGTAAGTGTGAGAGTTCGATCCGTAACCAAGTAGGAATCCTTCATGAGATTTAGGAGCAAATTTAGTACGACGATGCTTATCAAGAATGTAGCACTTATAGCCGAATACCCGAAAGTATCCAACTTGGGGTTTGTTACCGGTGAGTAGCTCGTATGCCGTTTTACCTAGAAGCTTGTGCAAGTAGAGTCGGTTTGTGGCATGACATGCTGTTTCCACGGCTTCTGCCCAAAAGTGTCTTGGCATCTTGTATTCGTCAAGCATCGTTCTTGCCATCTCAATAAGAGTTCGGTTCTTCCTCTGATCAACTCCATTTTGTTGAGGCGTGTACGTAGCCGAGAACTCATGTGAAACACCTTCTTCGTCAAGAAAGGTATCTACATGGGTGTTCTTGAACTCCGATCCGTTATCGCTCCGAACCTTCTTGATCTTCACCTCAAACTGATTCTGCGCTTTGCGAGCGAAGTTATTGAAGATCTTCTGTACCTGCGACTTATCATCAAGAAAGAATACCCACGTGAATCTGGAAAAATCATCAACTATGACTAGACCATAGGAATTTCCACCGAGGCTCTTGTAAGCATTGGGACCAAAAATATCCATGTGAAGCAACTCGAGTGGTCTCCTAGTAGTCATGATATTCTTTACGGGATGACTTCCACCTACTTGCTTTCCAACTTGACAAGCACTACAAAGTCTATCTTTGTCAAAGATAACATCTTTAACACCAAGTATATGATCACCTTTGATAAGCTTGTCTAGATTACGCATGCCAACATGTCCTAGTCTTCTATGCCAAAGCCAACCTTTAGAAGACTTTGCAATAAGACAAGTACGAGGTTTGGATCTCTTAGTGAAATCGACAATATATAGATCACCTCTACGGAAACCGGTAAAGACCATGTTATGATTATCTTGACGAAACACTTGGCAATCTACTTTAGTGAATAGCACATTAAAACCGAAGTCGGCAAGTCTAGATACGGAAAGAAGATTGTAGCCAAGGGATTCAACAAGCATGACGTTTTGAATAGAGCTATCATGGGATATGGCCACCTTACCAAGACCAAGTACCTTACCCTTGGAGTTATCTCCAAAAGTTACATACCTTCGCGGTCCATGGTTTGGTGTGATCTCTTCAAACATATCTCTATCTCCGGTCATATGATCCGTGCATCCACTGTCGAGAATCCACTCTTTTCCTCCGGACATGTAATCCTTGAAGTTTGCCATGAGACTTAGATTCTTCATTGTCTTCTCATACTCGATGTCGAACAACTCATCTTCATCATAGTAGCCATGTTCCACATTGTCATCACCAAGTGGGAAATCCTCGTCATAAGAAACAAGAGATTTGTTAGGGTTGTGATTATGACAATGTTCAAGATTGTGAATGCGAATGGCTTCAACAATGATGTTGTTGATAGTTATGACATCTCCTTTAGCATGCATGAGGTCTCTAAGCTCAAATAGATAGTCGTCAAACTTGGGATCACTAGGCATCATTTTGTGAAAGGCAATAGTTTTATGAAGAATTTCATCAAGATTACTCAATGAATAACTTGGATATCGCTTCTCCAAATCATTCCACAAAGTATAAGAACATTCAAAATTCTTCATTTGAATAAGCACAATTCTAGGCAATCCTCTAATAATGAGATTAACAGTTCTAAGATTGCATAGCATATCAATTTCCTCTTCGTGTGTGGGATATAAAGGATCAATGGGAGGTACATAGGGGTTCTTAACATACTTCCTCAAATGAAATTCATTGAATAGCTCAAGCATCTCATATTTCCATTGACAATAGTACTCCCCATCAAGAATAGGCACTCTACAACTCAAACTCTTCAAACTAGACACATCCATCTTCCTCCACGGTGATAAAACCGAAGCTACGGAGACCAAAGCTCTGATACCACTTGTAGGATCACTAGAAGTGTGTGTCTAGAGGGGGGTGAATAGACTACTTGCAAGAATTAAAACCTAACCTTTTCCCAAGTTAATTTGTGGGCATTTTTAGCAATTATAACAAGTCTAATGCACCCTACACATGCTAGTCAACAAGTATGGCAGCGGAAAGTAAGACAAGCACATGCAAGAGAGAGTAGAGATAGGAAGGAAGATCAAACGCAATTTGGAGACACGAAGATTTTTCCCGTGGTTCCGATAGGTGGTGCTATCGTACGTCCATGTTTATGGAGTCTTCAACCCACGGAGGGTAACGGTCGCGAGAGTCCACGGAGGGCTCCACCCATAAGGGTCCACGAAGTAGCAACCTTGACTATTCCATAACGGCTTCCATCCACAAAGGACTAGCCTCACTATGGGTAGATCTTCACGAAGTAGGCGATCTCCTTGCCCTTACAAACTTCTTGGTTCAACTCCACAACACGAAGTAGGAGGCTCCCAAGCGACACCTAACCAATTTAGGAGGCACCACCCTCCAAAAGGTAATAGGCTCGACGATAATGATGAACTCCTTGCTCTTGTGCTTCAAGATGATAGACTCCTCAACACTCAATCACTCTCTCACAGATTTGGCTTTGGTGGAAGAGATTGATTGGGTGGAAAGCAACTTGGGGAGGCTAGAAATCAAGATTCATATGGATGGAATGGAATGGCTTGATCTCAACACATGAGTAGGTGGCTCTCTCTCAGAAAATTGGATGGGGCAAGTATGGAATAATTCTGAGTGCTTCTCTTTCTAGTGAGTGGTGGTGAAGGGGTATATATAGGCATCCCCAAAAATCCAACCGTTACACCTATAATGACCAACTCGGTGACACCGAAGTGTAAAACTCGGTGGTACCGAGTTGCTCAAAAGGTAGCAACTTTTGAATCTCGGTGAGACCGATATATAAGTCTCGGCAGTACCGATCAGGTGACCAACGGTTAGATTGCAAAACTCGGTGGCACCGATCCAAACAACTCGGAAATTCTGAATTGAAGAAAAGGGGCAACAGAATGTTGGCAACCTAAACTCGGTGGCACCGATGCAGAATTGGCTGTACCGAAAACTTAGGGTTTGGCTGGGATCTGTCTGAGGTGAAAATTGGTAGGGCCGAGTGGGGAATATTGGTGGCACCGATTTTGCATGATAGGCTTTTGACAGACTTTTGTGGAAGAGCTTGTCGGTGTTTTTGGTGACTATCACTTGTGCACGTGGAGCATTTTGTTCACCATCAATACCTCACCCCCTTTTAATAGTATTGGCTTTCCTATAGACTCAAAGTGATTTGTCAGAAAGTAAAATGTAGAGTCTTCTTGCTTGAAGCTTTGCCAATCCTATTCCTTCTCCTTCTTCTTCTTGGGGATGCTCCTCACAATCCTTAGCCAGCACTCTCTGTGGACTTTATCTGAAATGCTCTAGATAAGAGTATTAGTCCAAGAGACAATGTATGTTGTCATGAATTATCAAAACCACCAAGGGAGCATATTGTGCTTTCAGCCGAGTGAGTAGCAACATCATAAGTGCACATATATAATAAAAACTCTTAAGACTCCCGCCGGCTACTTTAGTCGATGGCAGTCTCGGGGACTACACCCAGTGGGTGCGCTCAGTGCGCCCCCTCTGGAAGGTAACAAGGGATCAGGTATTAGTGCCACCCTAGCTACTCTGACAAGGTCAGTATGCGCTACTTCTACAAGCTCCCCCGACTACTTCGGCAAGGTCGGTATGCGCTACTTCTACAAGCTAACCCGACTACTTCGGCAAGGTCGGTATGCGCTACTTCTACAAGCTCACTCGGGTACTTCGACAAGGTCGATATGCGCTACTTCCACAAGTTCAGTAATAAGCATTCCGGAAGCCGCAGTCACACCAGAGGTATCCATAACAACAAGATATAAAAGTTATAAGACTCCTGCCGACTGCTTCAGTTGACGACAGTCTCGAGGACTACACCCAGTGGGTGCACTCAGCGTGCCCCCACTAGAAGCAGAAAACACCCAGTGGGTGTGCCCCCCGCAAACCCACTCGGAAACGAAAACCAGAAAGCAATTCATGCGCAAAGACCAAAACGCTCCAACTGAAATCGGTACTTACAATAGTACTTACTCGAACATTGGTCCTCAAGGCCTCGTGGCATCGTATGCCTCCTTCAATCGGTTGTTCATCAGCTCCACCTGGATCAGGACCTCCTTGCTCACGCACACCTGGTCCTCAGGGGTCCGGTACATCACGAAAAGGTTGGCCACAGCAGGGGCTGGTAAAGGGGCACGTCTTGCGGCTTCGAGTGCAGCACCAGCCCTCGGTGCAGCACTCGAACCGACTGTCTTGGTGAGGGCCTTGATGGGAGAGACCCGGGGCACTCGGCTGGGTGGAGCATCTTGCATCACGACATTCGTGTCGATCGGGGGATTCAATGAGTCCGCCTTGTTGTCCTCCTCAATCTCGATCACTTCAGTCGGCCCTACAATAACTCGGACATGAGGAAAAACTGACGAACGAATCACTCAGGATTAAGTGGAACGGGATCACCAAGTACCTTTGGAGGATGTGGCATCTGCCTCTGTGAAAGTGCAATCATGCCCTTAATCTTATTTTGATGTTGATGACAAAATACATATAGGGGACTAATCTTGTCAAGTATATCTCAGGTTTTAGTCCCCGAGGAATCATGTGTGGATCATGACTACATAATCGTATATTGCTCAAGAACGAAGAAACAAGATAAAATATCTTAGGCTTTTCGGTTTGTTCTTGAGTATAGGGATCCCGCACTATTAAGAGGGGATCATCGGGGCTCGTGAAGGATTTGCTCAAAACCCACTATTGCTTCAAACTTCATTCTCTCATTTATACACATGTGTCACATTCTTCATCCACAAAACACCCCTAGGCACTTCACATATGTCCCACTTATTCGTGCCTAGGATGAACATCCCATTTGGTCTCTGTTCTCTCGGACGACCGACAGTGGTCGGACGTCCGGTCGCTCATCGCCCTCCGGACGACCGGTATTCACCGGAAATCCGGTGTACACCGTGCAGAGACAAAACATCGGATTTCCGGTGAAGAGACCGGAAATCCGGTCTGTCCCCAACCGAACCAAATTGTCGGACGTCCGGTCCCTATCGGACGTCCGGTGCGCCGGTCGACCGGCGTGCGCCGGAAATCCGGTGCATCCTTTGCAGAACCGAATCGTCGGATATCCAGCATCTGTCGGATGTCCGGTGGCTCTTGGGACATCGGATGGCCGACACGTTCCGGATGGCCGGCGTTACCTCCTCACCACCAGTACACGCACACACGGTCCTGGTCTCCTCAGAGCTGTCGGACGACCGGTGATTTGTCGGCTGTCCGGTGTCTCACAAGACACCGGACGTCCGACATACGTCGGACGTCCGACGTCTGTGCAGTTTAAGTGGCTCCAACGGCCACTTATTGAGTGGCACTATAAATATCTCTCCCCCACCCCGTGAGAGTGTTGACCATTCACTTTGGAAGAACACAAGAACACACTCTACTCTCTCTCCCATCCTCATACACCAAATCCTAGATCCCGAAGGGATTTGGGAGAGTTCTCGAGAGGTTCTCCAATCAAGTGATAGATTCACTCCTTCCCCTTGTCTTGACCGAAGCAATTTGTGATTTGAGCAAGTCTTGAGCTATCCCCTTTGTTCTTGTTACTCTTGGAGGTTGGAGACTCCTAGGCGGTAGGAGTTCTTCGGTGAGGAATCAAACATTGTGATTGCCCCCCGGAGTGGTTGTGAAGGTTTGGAGACCACCTCAAGGTCTACCATTAGTGGTTGAGAAACACCTTCGTGGTGTTGTCTCAAGGGGAGAATAGGGTGAGCCTTCGTGGCATTGGTGTGCCTTCGTGATAACATCCACCTCTCTAACGGTGACTAGCTTCCCTCCAAGGAAGTGAACATCGGCATACATCCTCGTCTCTCGGAGCTCCGGTTAACCCTAACCCTAGCTCCCTACTTGTGGTTGTTTGTCTCTTAGCTTTTACTTTCACCATATTGTGGTTGCGTATCTTAATACTTGTTGTAGTTGCTTATATTGCTTAGCACTAGAATCACCTTTGCAATTGTTAGGCTCACATTCATATTCCGCATTATTGCCTAAAATTGCTAAGTAATAATTAAAATTTGTAATTGTACCTATTCACCCCCTCTAGGTCCAGCTCGATCCTTTCAATTGGTATCAGAGCCTCGTGCTCTAATCTTGTGGCTTAACCACCCTAGAGCGAGATGAACCCCGATGGGACCCCCTTGGGATCAAATCCTCAAGAGAGGGATGCTTCTTCTTCGGAAGAGCATAAGACATTCTCCGCCGAGGATTTGGAAAAGGCCCTTGCTAAGCAAAAGGCGGAGCATGATGCTTCTGTCGAGGCCTTGGTCCAAATGAGGATTGCCGCAATGGCTCCGAATCCTATGCCACTTGTTAACTCAAGTGGTGTGGCTCCGGGGTCAACTGCGCCCATTCCTTAGTTGGGTCAACAACCTCCTAACAATGACAACTCCGGTGTGTCATGGCTTTATCCAAAACCCAAACCGGAAAAACCTAAGTATAACCCTGGGGGTAAGCCTCCTTTGCTTGATGACACTGCCGATTTTTCTCTTTGGAGAGTTGGGATGCAGGATCATCTCCGATTCGCCAACGACGAGATGTTGGAAATCTTGGAGAACGGCTACAACCCCGTCAACCCGAAGAACCTCACACCGGGTGAAGCATATGACAAGCATCTCAATGACACCGCAACTATGCTCATAAGGAAGGGCATGTCTGACAAGCAGAAAAGGCCCTACATTCACCTCACAAGTGCCAAGGAGCTATGGGATAGCATTGTGATGACCAAGACCGGTACCACCACTCTCCGGCTTGCACAGTATGAGATTGCGAAAGGGGCATTACAATACTTTTGTATGGAGAAAGGTGAAACCCCCAAGCATCTTCTCGAGCATCTCATGACTCTTGCCGCCGACATTGAGTCCTATGATTGTGACAAGAGCCAAGATGGATTCAACATGACGAAGAAGTTCCTCGTGGACAAGCTACTAAATGCCCTTGCACCTTATCATCATCAAATGGTGTGGGACATAAGGGGCAAGTATGGTTTCAAGGACATGTCTCCCGATGACATCATTTCCACATTCCAATTGTTTGAGGAATCCAAGGCCAATGCAACAAGACACCTTGCCATGCATGGTGTTTCAACTCCAAAGACCAATCTTGCATTGAAGGCCAAGCAAGTGTACGATGAAGAGCAAAGTGATGAAGATGATGAGGATGAAGATGGTGATGAGATTGACTCGGATGAGTGCCCCTCCTATGATGAAATTGCCCTCTTCGTGAAGAAGTTTAGCGCGGGAAAATTTAAGGGAAGATTCCCAAAGAAGAAAGTGAGAAGTTGCTACAACTGTGAAGAGACCACCCACTTCTCCAACGAGTGCCCCTATGAGAAGAGAGAAGATAGACCAAGGTTTCCCAAGACCTTTGTGAAGAAGAAGTTGCCAAACCCTTTGAACTCCAAGCTCAAGAAGAAAGATGGGAAGGCAATGGTTGCTCAAGAAGAATCCGACCCCGACGACGTTGGTGGTGTTGCCGGAGTAGCCCAAGACTCCCAAACCACCTTGCGGATTGTCAACAAGGGTGGTGAAGTTGTCACCTACAACTACATGAAGGACTATAAGGGCAACGCTCACAAGTGCCTCATGGCTAAGGCCGCGATGGATGACCATGAGCAACAAGTTTCCTCAGACAAGGTCAAGGTAATGCCTCGTCCAAACCCCCCTCTCTTTACTCCTCCTTCCTCTAGTGATGAGTATCTTGATGCGGAGGATAACCATGATGATGATGATATGAATGATCCTATATTTGCCAAAATAGAGAAAGTCATGTGCTCCCTTAAAGGAAAGAAGCTCATTATGTTTCGTATGCTTATGGAGATGGTGAGTAAGCACACCCTCACCATTAAGGAAATTGAAACCCTCTTTACCGAGGAAAAGGAAAAATGTGAAATCCTTGAGCGGAAAGTCCAATATGAGGAAGCACGTAATGATGAATTGTGCTTAAAAATTGGTAATAACATTGACATACATGCTAAGAAACTTGCCTCCTTGAAAAAGGCTAAAAGCTCATGCAAGGAGTTGATGAATGATAAGAGTAAGCTTGAAGAGTCTCATGCTACTCTTTCTAAGGATTGTGAGCTTCTAAGCTTGTCTCTCAAGACTAAGGAAAATGAGCTCACCATTCTTACAAAGAGCTTTGAGAAACTTAAACTTACGTATCTAGAGACTCTTGGCAAGGCTTACTCCTCACCCATTATAAATGTTGATGCTTGTACTACTAACTCTAGTGGTGATCTAGCAACTATTCTTGAGGAGAACCGCTCTCTAAAAGCACAACTTGAGAGAGGGCTCATGTCTTGTGCCCAAGGACAAAAGAACCTCAATGAAGTGTTGAGCCAACATAAGGAGGTGGTAGCCAAGGAAGGGCTTGGATTTGAGCCAAGCACAAGCAAGAAGAAGATGGCTTCTCAAAAGTGCACCACTCCCATCAAGGAGACATTTGTTCGTGAAGGACACAAGAAGAAAGGAAAGGGTAAAGTTGACAAGGTTATGAGTGGGAAGGCCACTAGGGGCATGCCCACTCCCAATAAGCAAAAGGGATTCATGCCTCCATCCTATGTGCTTCGTAAGACAAAGGATGGAGATGTTTACGCTCAATTTGTTGGTCCTCGTAATGCATTTCGTTACTATGCAATTTGGGTCCCTAAGACCCTTGTTTCTAACTTGAGAGGTCCCATTGCAAAATGGGTGCCTCTAATCAAGAGTTGAATTGTGTGTAGGTTCCCTTCTCCGGTGGAGTTAAATGGGTGATCGATAGTGGATGCACCAACCATATGACCGGAGATAGGAAATTGCTCATGGATTTCATGAAAGCCATTAAACCGTTTATGAGCATTGTGTTTGGTGGAGGATCAAAAGGACAGGTACTTAGATTTGGCAAGATGGCTATTACTAATGACATGTCTCTTGCAAATGTCATGCTTGTCCAATCCCTTAAATATCATTTGCTTTCCGTTCGCCAATTGGCTTCCGTTGGTTATGATACACTATTTGGACTAACGGATGTGAAAGTCTTTAAGAGAGATACCCTCGAAGTGGCCTTTGTTGGAGAGTTGGATGGCAACCTTTACACGGTTGATTTCTCGAAAGAGAGCACCTTCCATGCAACTTGTCTAATGGCCAAGGCCGACAAGGGGTGGCTATGGCATCGCCGGCTAGCCCATGTCGGCATGAGAAATCTTAAAGATCTCTTAAAGGGTGACCACATCCTCGGACTAACCAATGTTTCTTTTGAGAAAGATCGCGTGTGTAGTGCATGCATAGCCGAGAAGCAACATCAAACAAAGCACCCACCCAAGAATATTGTATCAACGTCTAGGCCTTTGGAGCTCCTTCATGTGGATCTCTTCGGGCCTCCATCATGGGCTAGTCTTGGTGGGAAGAAGTGTGGTCTTGTCATTGTTGATGATTACTCAAGATACACATGGGTGTTTTTCCTCAAGTCCAAGGACGAGACGAAGATCACCTTCATTGATTTTGCCAAGCAAGCTCAACGGAAGTTCGACAAAGAGATCTTGGCAATAAGAAGCGACAATGGCTCCGAGTTTAAGAACTACACCTTGGAAGAATTTCTTAGTGATGAGGGGATTGAGCATCAATATTCCACACCTTACACCCCTCAACAAAACGGTGTAGCCGAGAGGAAGAACCGCACACTTGTGGAAATGGCAAGGTCCATGTTGGATGAGTACAAGTCACCACATAGCTTTTGGGCCGAAGCCGTCAACACCGCATGTCACGCATCAAACCGGCTCTTCCTTCGCAAGATCTTGGAGAAGACCCCATATGAGCTCATAACCGGAAACAAGCCAAACGTCAAGTACTTCCGAGTATTTGGTTGCAAGTGCTTCATTCTCAATAAGAGAGAACGGTTAGGAAAATTTCAATCCAAAACAATTGAGGGTATATTTGTTGGTTATGGATCAAACTCTCACGCCTATAGGGTCTACAACAAATCCAATGGATGTGTTGTAAAATCTTGTGATGTGGTGTTTGATGAATTTAATGGCTCCCATGGGGAGCAAGTTGATCTAAGTGATGTAAGTGATGAAGATCCCTCACAAGATATCTTGACCATGGGTGTTGGTGCTCTTCTTCCAATGGAACAAGTACCTCATGAAGATGAAGAAGAAGACACAAGCTTCACTCATTCCCAAGCTACTACATCACCCACACCACCACAAGATCCCATTACTCAAGAGGAGCCCATAATCCAAGAACAAGAAAATGGTCCTCAACAAGAGGAGCCCATAATTCAAGATGATGTGCCTTGTCACGATGAAGTGTTCCAACAAGTGGAACTTGAAGAGGAAGATCTTCCACCACACATAAATGATCCGTATGTTGAGGATGTGTATGATGGAAATGAAGTGGAACCTCGAGACACCCTAACCTCCAGCATGCCTCGTGTGGCCCGTCGTGTGGATGTTGATCAAATTCTCACCGGCATATCGGAAGGTAGAGTCACTCGTAAACAATTGACCAATTTTTGTGCTCACTTCTCGTTTGTGTCTAGTATTGAGCCACTCAAGGTCCAAGATGCATTGATGGACGCCGATTGGCTTGTGGCCATGCAAGAAGAGTTGAACAACTTCGAACGCAACAAAGTGTGGACACTAGTGGAGAGGCCAACCAAGGAACACAATGTCATTGGAACCAAATGGATCTTCAAGAACAAGCAAGATGAGCACGGCATCATCATTCGAAACAAGGCAAGGTTAGTGGCACAAGGGTACTCTCAAGTTGAAGGTTTGGACTTTGACGAGACCTTTGCTCCCGTTGCCCGTCTTGAGTCTATTCGCATCTTGCTTGCTTATGCCGCTTTCAATGGTTTCACCATACATCAAATGGATGTGAAGAGTGCTTTTCTTAACGGTCCTCTACAAGAGGAGGTATTTGTGTCACAACCACCTGGTTTCGTCGATCCCGATCACAAAGACTATGGTTATAAACTTCACAAGGCTTTGTATGGCCTCAAACAAGCACCTCGTGCTTGGTATGATCATCTTAAGAAGTTTTTAACCGATGATGGTTTTGTGAAAGGGTTGATTGATCCCACTCTTTTTACTAAGAGGGATAAAGGTGATTTGATTCTATGCCAAGTCTATGTAGATGACATCATTTTTGGTTCTCCTAACGCTCATTTGTGCAAGAAGTTTGCGGCCTCAATGACCAAGAATTTTGAGATGTCACTCAACGCGGACTTGAAGTTCTTTCTCGGATTTCAAATTCAACAATTTCAAGAAGGAATATTTTTGTCTCAAACCAAGTACACCAAGGATCTACTTGAGAAGTTTGGGATGACCGATGCCAAGCCATGTAAGACACCCATGCCAACCAAGATTGTACTTAATGAAGACACAAATGGTACACCTTTTGACCCCACTCTTTACCGCTCTATGATTGGTTCCTTGCTTTACCTTTGTGCATCTAGACCGGACATCATGTTAAGTGTAGGCATGTGTGCAAGATATCAAGCTTCCCCTCGGGAAAGCCATCATACGACGGTTAAGCATATTCTTAGATACCTTGTTCACACCCCAACGTTGGGCCTATGGTACCCCAAGGATGCCAAGTTTGATCTCATTGGGTACACGGATGCGGATTGGGCCGGAGACAAGGTGGACCGGAAGTCAACCTCCGGTGCATGCCAATTTCTTGGACGCTCCTTGGTAAGTTGGTCCTTGAAGAAACAAAATTGCGTCTCCCTCTCCACCGCCGAAGCCGAGTATATTGCAACCGCAAGTTGTGCAACACAATTGCTATGGATGAGGCAAACCTTGAAGGATTATGGAATCACTTACAGACATGTGCCTCTTCTATGTGACAATGAAAGTGCAATCAAGATTGCCAACAACCCCGTTCAACACCCTCGCACCAAGCACATTGACATTCGGTATCATTTCTTGAGAGACCGTGTGCAAAAAGGAGACATTGATATTGCTCATGTTGGAACGGATATGCAACTTGCCGACATCTTCACCAAACCCTTGGATGAAGCAAGGTTTTGTCAACTAAGGCGTGAACTTGGTATCTTGGAGCTTGATAGCATTATGTGATATCTTGCGCCCATGCATGCATTTTCTTCATGTTTGTCTAGGTGTAGGCATGTATTTAGGGGGAGAACTTCAATTCATGAATTTTCTTCTCTCTATATGATGCATAAATGAAACAAACACTCTCAAAGTTACTTTGGTCATCTCTATGTGACCACGGTACTTTAAATGATGGAGTTGTGACTTTGAACCCAAGGTTAAAATCTTCGCGGTGTCAAGTCCCATATACTCACACATAGTGGCCACGGCCACCGCCCCTTCCTTGAAGGGTTTGATTGTCATTATGTTGGTTGTTATGCATAGAACATATATGGTGTGCCATATATATATATATATATATATATATATATATATATATATATATATATATACATACTCAATTCTATATCTACTATGGGTACTACCCTTTCGCATCACTAAGCAAACCTATAAACACCTAAGGAAAACCAAAACTCTTGATCCTTTCCTGACGTCCGACATTCGTCGGTCGTCCGGTGTCTCGCAGGCGTCCAGTCGTCCGACACGTACCGGTTTTCTGGTACTTCACAACCACAGCCGTTCCACTCCAGGCCTCGGACGTCCGACACGTTCCGGTCGTCCGACGCCTGGTAGTTCGCGCGCACCTAACAGGTTCCGGACGTCCGACAACTGTCGGTCGTCCGGTAAACTCTGCGGCCCATATAAATCGCTGGGGACGGGATCGAACGGGCAGTTGCCCTATTCGGTCCCCTCCCCACCACGCGCCTCCAGTCGCCGCCGCGCCGCCGGGGTCGCCCCTTCGTTGTTCCTCCCTCTCCGGCCTCCCATTCCTTCACCCGAGGGTTGTGGTGAACCAACAACGCCGAAAGTCAAGCACGCGGCCCGCAAGGATACCGGGGGATCTTCTGCTCGCGGTAATTTCTTCGTTCCACATCGCTTCCTTGCGGTCTCGAACCCTCTCCTTACACTTCCTCGTATTCATGTCGTTTTTCAGCTTCTCGTCGCGGTGGCTCGGATGACTCCCAGGAGCGTCAACGTCCGCGGAAGCGAGCTGACAAACGCCCTGTGTATGAGGGTTCCTCTTCTCCCGACGCATATGACTATGAAGAGGAGATGGAGTATGAGGAACGCGCTGAATTTGTGGCCGTTCCTACCAGACACCCCAGTTCTCGGCGGCCTACCTATATGCCTCCTCCTCCACCGGTGCAACCAAATGAGGAAGGTCGCCGCATATCTATTGAGCCTCCTCAGCTTCTTGGGCGTGAACTCAAGGATTTCACCAAAGTGCCCAAGGCCGTATATTTCAAGTTCCGTCGTGATATTAATCAGTTTGAGGTTGAGCAAGACTCTATGGACCACAGGTTCCGCACCAATGTGCAGGCTGACATTTTCACCACTGTCATTCTTCCAAAGGGTCTTTCAGTGCGCCACTACATTGACTTGGATCACATTCGTGCCAATCCTGAGAAGTACCCTGATGCCATTGGGCTTATTGAGTCTTCTAGACTTGCTCTGCCGTTTGCTTACCAGCATGACTTCAACGAGGCGGCCATCCTTCAGTTTTATGCCACATGCTTTTTCCATCCTAACAAGACCGTCTCATGGATGACTTCTGACACCGAGCTCACTGCTTCCTATGAGGACTTTGTTGCTGCACTTGGATTTCCTAATGTTGGGTTCAAAATCCACAAGGATGATCCCAATCACCGTCCGAAAACTATTGACAAGTGTGGCTTCTTGCTCAAGGATTTGGCTGACATTGCGGAGGAAGACCGCCTTCGTGATGTTAACCAAGTGGCCATCTGGAGGTCCCCATATTTCATCATCTATCAGTGTGTGATTCGCACCATCTATCCTAAGATGGATGACAAGGGGTCCTGCAGCAGCTACTGTATTGATCTCATGCATTGCCTGCGAGACTCCGGTGCTACTGACGTGAGCGACGATGAGCGTCTTCCTGAGGCCCCTCCTTCAGACTTCGGTTTTCCCTCTGGCCGTGAATGGGCCGATTTCTTCGATGAGGCTGGAGGCAGTGGTGCTCGCGATGACGACGACGATGATGTGTGATCCCATGCTGCTCTTCTCCTCGTCCCTTTTGGGTTCTTGATGCCAAGGGGGAGAAGTTATTTATCTTAGGAGTGTGTCCTAGTCTCATTGCCTTGCTTCTTCCGTGATTTAATGTATGGCATGAGCACTAGTTTTATTTGGTGTTAAAACTATTTGTGATGGTTGTATGAACTATGTGTGATGAATCTTTGTCTATCTATGAGTTGGAGACTATGCTAATATTGTTTCACTGCATATTATATAGAGTTTAGTCTCTTTGATTATCATTGTTGCTTCATCACTCATTATGCATTTGAGTATTGTCAAATTTATATCTACTGCTCAAATGTGTAAATGGTTGTAAGTTTGAGGGGGAGCTCTCCTTACTTGTGCATCGTGTGTTACGTCAAGATCATCTATGCACATGCTTAGGGGGAGCTCTTCTACTAATGCTCTCCTAAGATAACATATATCTATTTCGATTGAGAGCTATATGTGTTTTGTCATCAACTACCAAAAAGGGGGAGATTGAAAGTGCAATCATGCCCTTAATCTTATTTTGATGTTGATGAAAAAATACATATAGGGGACTAATCATGTTTGTCAAGTATATCTCAGGTTTTAGTCCCCGAGGAATCATGTGTGGATCATGACTACATAATCGTATATTGCTCAAGAACGAAGAAACAAGATAAAATAGCTTAGGCTTTTCGGTTTGTTCTTGAGTATAGGGATCCCGCACTATTAAGAGGGGATCATCGGGGCTCGTGAAGGATTTGCTCAAAACCCACTATTGCTTCAAACTTCATTCTCTCATTTATACACATGTGTCACATTCTTCATCCACAAAACACCCCTAGGCACTTCACATATGTCCCACTTATTCGTGCCTAGGGTGAACATCCCATTTGGTCTCTGTTCTCTCGGACGACCGACAGTGGTCGGACGTCCGGTCACTCATCGCCCTCCGGACGACCGGTATTCACCGGAAATCCGGTGTACACCGTGCAGAGCCAAAACGTCGGATTTCCGGTGAAGAGACCGGAAATCCGGTCTGTCCCCAACCAAACCAAATTGTCGGACGTCCGGTCCCTGTCGGACGTCCGGTGCGCCGGTCGACCGGCGTGCGCCGGAAATCCGGTGCATCCTTTGCAGAACCGAATCGTCGGATATCCGGCATCTGTCGGATGTCCGGTGGCTCTTGGGACATTGGATGGCCGACACGTTCCGGATGGCCGGCGTTACCTCCTCACCACCAGTACACGCACACACGGTCCTGGTCTCCTCAGAGCTGTCGGACGACCGGTGATTTGTCGGCTGTCCGGTGTCTCACAAGACACCGGACGTCCGACATACGTCGGACGTCCGACGTCTGTGCAGTTTAAGTGGCTCCAACGGCTACTTATTGAGTGGCACTATAAATATCTCTCCCCCACCCCGTGAGAGTGTTGACCATTCACTTTGGAAGAACACAAGAACACACTCTACTCTCTCTCCCATCCTCATACAC
Organism: Elymus sibiricus; assembly: GCA_039707655.1. Classification (NCBI taxonomy): domain Eukaryota; kingdom Viridiplantae; phylum Streptophyta; class Magnoliopsida; order Poales; family Poaceae; genus Elymus; species Elymus sibiricus. Next base: position 388,776,132 of record CM077669.1, on the reverse strand, counting down.
CAAATCCTAGATCCCGAAGGGATTTGGGAGAGTTCTCGAGAGGTTCTCCAATCAAGTGATAGATACACTCCTTCCCCTTGTCTTGACCGAAGCAATTTGTGATTTGAGCAAGTCTTGAGCTTTCCCCTTTGTTCTTGTTACTCTTGGAGGTTGGAGACTCCTAGGCGGCAGGAGTTCTTCGGTGAGGAATCAAACATTGTGATTGCCCCCCGGAGTGGTTGTGAAGGTTTGGAGACCACCTCAAGGTCTACCACTAGTGGTTGAGAAACGCCTTCGTGGTGTTGTCTCAAGGGGAGAATAGGGTGAGCCTTCGTGGCGTTGGTGTGCCTTCGTGGTAACATCCACCTCTCTAACGGTGACTAGCTTCCCTCCAAGGAAGTGAACATCGGCATACATCCTCGTCTCTCGGAGCTCCGGTTAACCCTAACCCTAGCTCCCTACTTGTGGTTGTTTGTCTCTTAGCTTTTACTTTCACCATATTGTGGTTGCATATCTTAATACTTGTTGTAGTTGCTTATATTGCTTAGCACTAGAATCACCTTTGCAATTGTTAGGCTCACATTCATATTCCGCATTATTGCCTAAAATTGCTAAGTAATAATTAAAATTTGTAATTGTACCTATTCACCCTCCCTCTAGGTCCATCTCGATCCTTTCACTCTGCTTGGCTCTTCTCCGGGATCTTCGGGTCGAGGGACGCAGTTGAAGTGTTGCTGTTGCGGTCAACAAGCCACACGGACGTTAGGCGCAAACAAAGTTCATGAAGTAAAGTTAATCAGTCGAAGTACTTATGTTGATGCCACGGGCACGGTCACCTTGATCATCGACAGGGTCGCCTTCCAAGGTTTGGCAGCTGGGATCTTGGGCTGTTTGGCCGCCTTCTCTGGTGACCTCGTGGACTTGAATCATCCGCACTTCGAGCTTCGAGTAACTGGGGCCGCCGCAGTCGACCGAGGGCCACTCGTCCCCTTGGCTTTCCCCACTCGGGTACTCGGGTCATGGTGCGTCTTGGAACGGCCCTCGATCAGGGCACTCTCCAACGGAGAGGATTCCACCTCATCACCTTCCTCGGAGTCGCTCTCCTCGTCGTACTCCTCGTCGTCGTCTCCCTCCTCGTCACTCTCCTCCTCCTCATCTTCAGGGTGCTTGGTGTCGCTCGCCACATCCTTGGGTGTGCGGTCGGCTGTCGGTACCTCGTAAGTCATCTCCGTGAAGCTCTGTCGAAGGAGATAAAGCATCAAAGTCAATAACAACAAAATAACTATGAAATCATTCAGATCGGAAAGGTCAGGAGTTACCTCAATCAGCGGATGCTCCTTATCTGAGGAAGCAATCACTCTGGTGCCCTGGGGGTTGTCACGCTATGAGGTGATGGCCATGAGCTTGGCCTTGAGCGTCTTAATCATGAACTCCTCTGGATGGACCCGAGTGTAGTCACTCGGGCCCTCGTACTCCCACATGGGATGGACCCTTGCCTGCAAAGGCTGGATCCTTTGCTGGATGAAGACCTCCAGTAGGTCCATCCTGTTGAGCCCTTCCTGATTATCGCCACGAGCGCCGTCACCAGAATCTATACATCCGTCTTCTCCTCCTTGGACACAGCCAAGGATGGAGGGGATCTCACCCGCTCTGCCGAGTACGATAGGAGGCCCTACTGACCGCTGGCGAGTGGAACATCTTTGAAGTAAAACCAGCTATCCTGCCACCCCTTCACCGAGTCAGGAAGGACATGGTCAGAAAACTGCCCTTCCCCCTAAGTTGAATCCCTAGACCGCCACACAACTGGTTCACATTGGTCTTCTCCCCACTCGGGGAGGCCTTCTTTACGGTCATCGATCGACAAGTGAAAAAATGTTTGATAAGCCCCCAGTGGGGATGGCGGCCTATAAAGTTTTTCCAGAGAGACACAAAGGCGGCTAGGTGGGAAATGGCATTGGGAGGAAGGTGGTAGAGTTGAGCCCCGAAGAAATCTAAGAACGTATGGAAAAAAGGGTGTGGTGGCAAAGAAAAAACTCTCTCGATGTGCATCACCAGGAGCACGCGCTCGTCCCCTTGGGCGATGGCTCTAGCTCGCCCGCCTCTGGCAGCCTCCAACTCCAGGAGGCCACGAGGCCCTAGTTCTCCAACTCCATCAATCGCGTCTGCGTGGCCCGCGATAGGGTCCAATCGCCCTGGAGCCAGCCCGTCGAGCTGGCGGCGCTCGACAATGACCCTCTCGATGCCTTCTTCGCCCTCTTGAGATTCACGGTCAACTCCTTCATCATCTCTTCCGAGAGGACCCGGGCTAGGAGGTGGATTGTGAGGCGAAAGGCATGGCAGAGTGTGGCGGAATGACGGAGGAGAAACCAAGGAGAGAAAGGGGATCTGGTGCGATTTCCGCCGAGGGTTTCCACGTATTTATACCCAGGTAAAATTAGTAGGAAGATCTCCACCATCGAGTGCAAATCGGACGCAATCCTCTTGCACAGAGTAAATTGCGCATGTGGCGGATTCCGTGGCGGAAATCGAGGCATCGCGCCCCACTTTCCCCAGTACGTCGCGGCGCAACTGCTTCCGCGCACACGTCCTGCATTCAAATTTGCAAAATTCTCGCCCTGCATCAACCCGATTGATTGTCGGCACTTTCCTGTTTGAGAAAAACGCCTCGGTCTGGCCGAGTACGTTAAAAGGAGGTCTCTGGATACTCGGACGTTTAAAATCCTCTAAGTGAAGTCATCTTCAAGATTGCAACGGGATGGACTCGATGCCCCTCCGCAGGTTGACTTGGCCTTTACCTAAGCGCCAAGGCGAGTGTTTTGTAAATTTGTGCTCTAACCCGACTGATACACGAGTTCCCTGGGATCTAGGGGGGCCTATCCTCACTCATGTGACATCGCTCGAACATTATGGCATGTCCACGCTTGGACTTCCAGTCTACCTCTCCCGAGAGACCACCGAATGCCACCAAATTTTACTCATCAATCATTCCAATCCGATCAGAACTCACAGTCCAAAATCCGTCGCGACTTTTATTTAGGATGGAGTGGGTAATCTCTTGGGCGCCCCCGAGCCTTGGGCGCCCCCGAGGCACCCAACTCACTCCAAGGATTTCGTCCACTCTTCTTCTGAAACCCCAACCGATTCGGGGGCTAATGATGGGGTCACCTACTAGTGGTAGGGTCATGGACCTGACATCCGAGGCCCACCTAAGACCCCACAACATCATTGAGGTCCCAGTACCATAGATGCATTCGGATGCATATATCAGGATCCACTCGGATCCATTAAGTCACTCGGGTGTCTCCCTGTCAGTCGATCAGGCTCCAGCACTCGAACAGAGACAAGACGTGGGCGACGTGGGAGCTGCAATGGCCCAAGGACTTAATCAATACATCAAGTGTAGTCATAGCCACTGTTACCAATAACTACTGTAATTATAGGCTGATGTTACCAGAAATTGTCGTCATAATGGCATTAACTCGCCCTTGTAATGACACTCAACGGTCTCGATGAACTCTATATAAGCCCCCCCCCCCCCCCCCCTTGAGCTCCTGGATAAGGGTTCGGCATTCTCATGTAATCACACCCCCCTGAGAAACCACAAGCCTCCGGGCACGAGAAGTAGGGTTGTTACCTCTCCGAGAGGGGCCCGGACTCGTAAAATCCGAGCGTTACACTTGCGTGGTAGCTAGGCTCCGCCCCTCGTTCGTACCCCTAATACTCATTGTCAGGATCGTTGCTTCGGCAGTCGGTGCAAACTTTGCCGGTGCATCCAAACCCTGTGATATGATACGCTCTATCACACATAAGCCACCTTACATCTTCCTCAAAACAGCCACCATACCTACGTATTATGGCATTTCCATAGCTATTTCGAGATATATTGCCATGCAACTTCCATCATCAGCATTCATCATCGTATTTATTTGCATGATCATATAGAGCTAACATAGTATTTGTGGCAAAGCCACCGTTCATCATTGATTACATGTTACGCTAGATCATTGCACATCCTGGTACACTACCAGAGGCATCATATAGAGTCATATTCTTCTTTGTTAGGTTGTAAGTAAATAAAAGTGTGATGATAATTATTATTAGAGCATTGTTCCAGTGAGGAAAGGATGATGGATACTATGAGTTCCCCATGAATCGGGATGAGACTCCGGACGAAAAAGAAAAAAAAAGAAAAATGGGGGAGGCCAAATGAGCCCACCATAAAAAATATATAAAAATAATTAAAAGGGAGAAAAAGGGGAGGCAAAAAGAGCCCACCTAAAAAAGAAAAAAATGAGAGAAAAAGCAAGAAGGGGCAATGTTCCTATCCATTTACCACACTTGTGCCTCAAAGTGGCACCATGTTCTTCATATAGAGTCTCCTGATTTATCACTTTCATATACTAGTGGGAATTTTTCATTATAGAACTTGGCTTGTATATTCGGATGATGGGCTTCCTCAAATGCCCGAGGTCTTCATGATCAAGCAAATTGGATGCACGTCCACTTAGTTTTATTTGAGCTTTCATACACTTGTAGCTCTAGTGCATCTGTTGCATGACAATCCCTACTCGTCGCATCGATATCGATTGATGTGCATCTCCATAGCCTGTTGATCCGCCTAGTTGATGAGAGACCTTCTCACCTTTTGACTCCTTTGATATCTACCACCATATTCTATGTCACCCGTAGTGCGATGTCCATGGCTCACGCTCATGTATTGAGTGTAGTTGAAAATGCTAAAGCACGTGAAAAAGTATGAACCAAATGTCTGACTTGACACTGGGGTGATCATGATATGTACTTGTGTTAGGAAGACGGAGTCATGCAATGCTTACTTGATTAAATGTGTAAGGATAACGTTCTTTAGCATTATTTATTTTGAAGGACATGATTTTTTGTTAGTAAACCTAAGTATGGATGTCTTTATGTCAAATGATAGACTATTGTCTTGAATCACTCGTATCTTAATATTCATGCCATGACTAGATATTTGTTCAAAATTATGTTAGGTAGCATTCCACATCAAAAATTATCTTTTTATCATTTACCTACTCGAGGACGAGCATGAATTAAGCTTGCGGATGTTGATACGTCTCCGTCGTATCTATAATTTTTGAATGTTTCATGTCATTATTTTACAACTTTTATATACTTTTGGCAATAATTTATATGATTTTCTTGAACTAACATATTGATCATGTCCCGAGTGTCAGTTCCTTTTTGTTGCATGTATTTTGTTTCGCACAAAATCCATATCAAACAAAGTCCAAATGCGATAAAAATTTACGGAGATTTATTTAGGAATATATGCGAGTTTTGGGAAAAGGAATCAACGCCAAACGATGTTTGAGTGGCCCACAAGCCACCAGGGCGCACCCTACCCCACAGGGTGCATCCCCTGGCTTGTGGGCACCTCGGAGGTCGGTTGGCGGTGTCCTTCGGCTGCAAGGAAGCTAATATCCAGGTAAAATCCCCTCAAAATTTCAGCCCAATCAGAGTTATGAACTCTGGGAATTTAAGAAACGGTGAAACGTCAAAAAACAGGAACGCGAAACAGAAGAGAAACAGGGAGAGACATCCAATCTTGGAGAGGTTCCTACCCTCCGGGAGCCATGGAGACCATGGACCAGAGGGGAAACTCTCCTCCCACCTAGGGGGAGGCCAAGGAAGAAGAAGAAGGAGGGGGGCTCTCTCCCCTTCTCTCCTGGTGGCGTCGGAGTACCGCCGGGGGAACTAGTGTGGCGGTGATCTACACCAACAACTACGCCATCTTCCTCAACACCATCATCACCTTCCCTCATCTATTTACAGCGGTCCACTCTCCTGCAACCCGCTGTACCCCCCCCCCCCCCCCACTTGAACATGGTGTTTTATGCTTCATATTGTTATCCAATGATTTGTTGCTATCCTATGATGTTGGAGTATATCCTTTTTGTCCTATGGGTTGATTGATGATCTTGATTGGTTTGAGTTGTGTGGTTTATTTTGGTGCTGTCCTATGGTGCCCATCATGTCGCGCAAGCATGTGGGATCCCTGCTGTAGAGTGTTGCAATACGTTCATGATTCGCTTATAGTGCGTAGCGAGGGTGACATCAGCTTATACCCCAGTAAGGGGGTGTTGCGTATGGGAGTAAATGGGACTTGTTACTTAATGTTATCGTTGGGATTTACCTTAATGATCTTTGATAGTTTCGAATGCTTGCTAGAAGTTCATATGATCCAAGTACGGAAAGTATGTTAGCTCATGCTTCTCCCTCATATAAAACTGCAATAATGATTACCGATCTAGTTATAGATTGCCTAGGACAACCTCAGAAATCATACCGGCACTTTTCGAGACTCACTATATTTACTTAGTTGTTCTTTTATTAAAGCATCACCTAACTTTTATCTCCACGTTTTTTATTATCTTTCAAAACTATCTTCTTACACCTACAAAGTACTTCTAGTTTTATTCCCGCAAAGTACTCCCTCCGTTCCTAAATATAGGACCTTTTAGAGATTCCACTATGGACTAATACGGAGCAAAATGAGTGAATCTACACTCTAAAATATGTCTATATACATCCGTATGTATTTCATAATGGAATCTCTAGAAGGTCTTATATTTAAGAACGGAGGGAGTAGTTTATTTCTTGTACTAGGTATAGTGAACATTGTTGCGCGTAGAGTTGTATCGATGGTCGATAGAAATTGAGAGAATATTAATTCTAACTTTAGCTCCTCGTTGGGTTCAACACTCTTACTTATCGAAAAAGGCTACAAACGGTCCTCTATACTTATGGGTTATCCGTGCTCACAAATAAATTTGAATTTTTTAGCGCTTTGGAAAAATGAAAATTGAAAACGAGCTTCCTGGAGGTCGGCCTTCGTTTGCATTTTCCGAGGTTCTGAGGTGTTATTTGTAGGGTACGAGCGACGTGTTGTGGCTGCAAATGGCACGTGCGTAGAGCTCGCGCTCGCCGTGCACGACTACAAACGCCATCACCTAGAGCTCGGGCCTGTAGTGCGTAACTGCGAACGACAGACGATCCTGCCCCCACCACATTCACGAAGTCGTCTCCCGCCACGTCGACCTTCTACTGCTCGTGGCCGAGCACGTGGACGGCGCCGGCAAAGTGCAACCTCTTCATGGGGACCAGCTATTGTGTCACAATAGTGGTTGTGGCTGCAAGCAGGCACGAGTACGTCGGAGGTGCCCGTCAAGGCAACCTCAGCACGCGACCTCATCACTTCTGGAGAATGAGCCCCGCAAGCGCGGTCTTTGTTCGCCCGTGTCCACTTGGTGGAGCGAGAGAGATGGGTCAAATGTCAACGCGTTATTTTCTTGTCACATCAGCTCCGACTAATGGATCTCACTAGTCAATTTTTCTGTTAAAACGCAATCAACACGGAATCAGTGCAACGTGTAACACTTGGACCCAAAATCGGTACTGATTGGATTTTTGTAAAAATGGTACCGATTTGTTAACCTAGCCTCAGTTATGGTACGTTTATGTAATTAACTCTAAAAAGACCACCTTCCCTGTGGCGACAAGTTTGGCAAGCGATTGGCGCGTGCATGATCCAAAAAAAGAATCAACAACGGGATCCGTATCGCGGATATACATATCATGCTCATGCTCAACTTGCTTGCCTGTCTGATTAAGATCTACGATGGCTACATGATCATGATCTTCATTCTCTGCATCAAAGTTAACATCATCTTCCTCAATCTTATCCTCTTGACCCTCATGTCCACCATCCACATAGTGTTCATCTTTCTGAGAATCACATTTCACATCTAACTCATACTCGGAGGCTTCAATCCCTGGGGCCTTGAAGGCCGCCCTTCTGAACCTAGAAGATTGAGGTAATCACTTGAACTTTGTTCGATTCCCTAGACTTGCTAGCCTTGTGAACATATTTTGCACTACCATTATCGCCGTTGCTCTTCTTGCGACGAGCATGCCCAACCGCACCCGTAGAAAGATCTAAGAACAAACAAGGAAGAGTAAAACATGGATGAGTGCAAGAGTTCATGCATGAATGACATGTAATTAGGCAGTGATGGCTCGCCTGACCACATCTTTGACATCAACTCAATGACCTCATTCTTTTTTCGCCTCACAGGTAGTCTTATTTTTGACCTATACCCTATAACCCTGCTTTCTATCATTCTATGAAAGAATGAAGAGATTTTGGTTTTCTCCCGAGTGATTGATGGAGCCAAGACTGCTTGACGACTTTCGACCCAAGCTATTCCAACACCGAGTCCGTGTTCTCTATCTACATGTGCGTCTTATTCGTCTTTTTTTGTCTTAGTTCGGACTGGTACAACCGTTTCGGGCTGGCTTCGAAGAAACCAGACAAAATGGTAATTTTTGTTACCGTGTAGTTTAATTTTGAGGTAATAACACCGGTGGTGCCTAAACTTGCCATCGATGTTCACTTTGATGCCTGAACTTGAAAAATACACCGAACTAGTTTCAAAACTTGACAATACGGTTCAAATTACATTTAGATATGTATGTATTGCTGAGTATACATACCAGCATCGCGCGGGCCCTGTTTGCAGTGTCGGATAGACTGACACCAAGAGTGTGTGTGTCTCACTGACCATCGGGTCCCACCTATCAGTGCACAACCGTAATAAACAAAAAATATTGGTTAGGCTGGGATTAGAACCAGTGAACTGTGCTCCTCGAACGATCTGCGTAACCACTTTCACAAGGTAAATTTATTGTCTATTTTGCATCACTAGAGTTTATCTACCCGACAAGACCGTCAAGTTAAATGGGGTAAAGTTAGTGCAGCCCATTTCCACCTGTTAGTTGTTTTTTTATTTTAGAAATTACAAAATATGCAGGTAGTATATAAAGTGTTCATACTTTTAGGAAATGTATTTCTAGTTGTAAAAAGTTTCACGTATTTTAATAAAGTATATGTGTTTGTCAATAGATATATTTTCGAATGAAAATAATTTTTAAAATATGTGTAAAAAAAAGCCTACTGTGCCCCCAGGATTTTGTACATTCTTATATTTAAATTAACACCTTTTAAACTATACATACATTTTTCTAGTTAAAAAATATTTTAAGACAATAAGATTCTAGATTTATCTTGATTACTATTACAATATCTTACATAAGATTTAAATTTTCTAAAAATGAAAAAAACTCACATGTGGAAGGGTCACATAAAAAAGGAAAAAAATTGGCATTCTAAAAAGGGAGCACGTGGATATTTTTTCAAAGCATGAAGGTTTTAAAAATTAGATTAACATTTCGAAAATGTATAACTTTAAAAAATGTAAAATTATTTTATTATATACGCAAATGCTTTTAAAAGTTCTGAAAACATTTTATTAATTATTTACTGTTATTTAAATTCGTGAATGTTTAAAATTATATTTAACATTTACTTAATATTGTAATTATAATTTGAATATTTTTGTAATTTCTAAAAAAAGAAAAATAACTAATATGTGGAAAATGGGTGGCACTGATTGCAACCCGTTTAACCCTGCTGTAGACAACAAAATTATATTGGTGACTTGGTTAGCGTAGGTCATTGATAGCGCACAGGTCGCCTGTTCGAATACCAGGTGCTCTCTATTTTTTGTTTATTTCAATTGTTCACTGACAAGTGGGACCCAATGATCATTGAGGTGCACGCTCTCTATGATAGTATGTCCCATCACTGTAAATGGGCCTCGCGTCATGCTGGCATGTGTAGTCAGCAGTACATACATATTTGGACGTGATTTAAACCGTATTTCAACCATACTTTCAAGTTATAGAACTAGTTCGGTGTATTTTTCAAGTTCAGGCACCAAACTGATCGATCGTTGATGGCAAGTTTAGGCACTACTGGTACTATTACCTCTTTAATTTTCGATTTGTTCTTTAATGGATGAAGTTTGTTCGTTAGAATAATAAAATCACGCAAACATTCATGTTTATCTTAAATTATGACCACTGGATAGCACGCAAGTAGATACAACACGTGCGCGGAGGCACGTGGATAACCAAAGCAATCTGCTAGTACATCTCTCACTCTCACTCGCTCATACGGCTAAGCCAATCACGTGATTATCACTTACTACTAACACAGACATCAATATTACGCACGCTTACGTTACACCGGCAGCAGCAACGGCTACAAACAAACAGGGCGCTCGCGGAGGCATGGAACCGGAAGGAATCTTGAGGAGGCGGCGGCGGCCCGCCGTGTGCGACGATCGGCTCAGGAGGAGGTGGCGACGCGCGGCTCCCATATGAAGAGTTGCCCGCTCAGCTGGCCGCACCGACGCATGTGGTTGAGGAGCTCCTGCTTGCTCCGCCGCCTCCTCGTCGTCATCAGCACCTTGCCCTCGCAGGGCGTGGCAGCAGTGCCGTCGTCATCCTCCGGCAGTGCCGCAGCCGCGCTTAGAGCCGGAGCTGCGGCCAAGGCAGCGGCTGCCGAACTGCTCGGGTGCTTGGGTGACTGCTGCGGTTCAGCGGCAGTGTCATTGATCTCGAACGTGTTGACGGGCTCGGCGCCGACGAATTTGTTGATGACGAGCGAGGGGCGGTGCACCCGCGCTCCACTGCTGTGCGCCTGGGGCTGCGTGCTGACCTTGACCTCGACGACGGTGCCTCTGTCCACGACCTGGAGCTCCTCGCCCTCCTCCTCCTCCTCGTGGGTTTGCTCGTCGGCCTGCTGCTGATCGGTTACCTGGGCGTGGTTCTTTCCCTCGTCCTCGGCGGGGGCGGCGGTGTCGGCGAAGGAGAGGAGGAGGCGCCCGCCACGGCGCTGCGCGCGGAACAGGGTGTTGGACAACACGGGGACGGCCTCGACGACCAGGCGGCCGTCGCGGCGGTGCTGCCTCATCTGCAGCGACCCCACAGTGCGGCGCGCCAGCGACGGCAGTGGCGGCGGGAACGCGCGGGGCGGCATCGCGGGCGCGGCCACCCCGTTCGCGCCGTCGTCGTCGGAGCCCGGGCAGGAGCGGTCGGTGGCGCCGTCGGCGTCGGAGAAGCCGTCGGAGCCAGTCTCGGAGCCGAGGCTCTCGGTGCAGATCTCCAGGCTCTTCTGGGTGAGCAGGCTGGAGGAGCGGCGCACGGGCGCGGGCACGTACGGCGCCTGCTTCGGCGCCGGGGCCGCGGGCGGCTTCTGCGACTGCGACTGGATCATGTTCCATATGTCGTCCCTCTCGAGACGGCCGCCGTGGTCCGCCTCCTGCAGCGGCACGGCCTGCTCGGCAGCAGCAGCGACCACCTTGCCGCCGGCGTCGGCCTGCTCGACGCGGCACGGCAGGCGCTGCTCCGCGGTCTCGAACGCCGTGAGTGCCATGTCTCGACGCGTCGAAGGTAGCGTCACAGGTCAGACCAAAAGGAGGGTGCACAGTAGTACAGCACCACGACCACGAGTGTGAAGGAGCTAGCTAGCTTGTACTACTAGGTCGGAGTTGCTGCTTTCGCGCGAAGAGGAGTACGTGCGTGTGCGTTTATATTTACCTCGTGGTGACCGGGGTTCGGGACAGCAGAGCAGGCACAGGAGCAGAGAGAGAGAGAGACAGAGGAAGCAGGGGGGCAAACCGGGAGCGCGCACGCGGCGGCGATATATAAGCGGAGGCGGGCGGCTTGGCTTGACCGGCCGACTGACTGGGTGACAGGGTGTATGTGAACTGTGGACGAAACGAGAGGCGGAGGCGGACGGCGGAGAGATAAGCTCGGTAGACTCTAACGCGCGTCTCGGTTTAGCTTATGTTTCTGACTCCTGCTTTGGCTTTGGCTTTGGCTGTGGCTGTGCCGAGAGGGAGGGAGAGGGGCTCCGCTCGCTCTCGCTTCGGCTGGGATCTTGGGAGGTCACACACGATAAGAAACCGGGGAGAGGGGCGGGGGGTATTTGTAGGGGGCGGCGGGCTCCTGCGCTGCGCTCCGGGCTGAGCCGCTGCTCACCACATATCCCACTAGCGTGGGGGGAACAGATACTTTTGCCGCCAGTGGGAGGGCCCCTCCATGACATATGCGCACTCCACTGGCAAAAAATCGAGAAAACCACACACGCTCTGATGCTCCCGTCGTCGCACAATGAGCATTCATGTTTCCTTCCTTTGCATCTATCTATCTACTACCGCTATAAAAAAGAAGAGAGAGCTAATCCAACTTAAAATCTGGACCGTCTAATTAAATAATCAAGGGTCTAAAGTCGTCGTTAACGAAATCCTTCGTTAACACATCCTTCGTCCCATCGCTACTATTCCCATCGCTAACGAAACCTCCCCCCGCTCCGCTATCGCTGGGAACCGCTCGCGCACGCCCCCGCGCCGCCCGCGCTCGCCTCTCGCCCCCGCCCTCGCCACCGCCGCTCGCGCTCGCCCCCGCCGGTGCCGCCGCCAGCGCTCGCCCCCGCCGATGCCGCCACCCGCGCTCCCCTCTCGCCCCCGCCCTGCCGATTCCGCGCTCCGCACCCGGACACTGGCGGTTCTCCACCCGACTCGCCGCCACACACCAGAGCCGGCCAGCCGCCTCATCACCTGATCCGCACAAGCCCACACGCACCCTGCCGTGTCCGGCCCCTTCCTGACCCGACGACGATGGAGGGCAGCGCCGACGCCTTCGGGTCCTCGACCGCGCCGCTGGCTGGCACGACTTCCACGAGCGCATACGCCAGCCTTCGGCCGCCGAATTCGTCAAGTCCATCAATGGGTCACCGCCCCTCCCCTCCACTCTCGCTCCCCCAAATTTCGTGTTGGCTCATATGCTCGATTCAGTTGGTGGTGTAGAGATCCAGGATGTTTGTTTAGTGCAATATGTTCCTCCCTGCCCAATGTGCTTAGGTTCAATCATTTAGATGAGTCATTTTTCAGTCGTTTAGTGCGAATTTGGTACACCTTGAGTACGAATCCAAGGGTAGTTTGCTGTTGTGCCAGTTTGTTTGGAAACCTTGATCCTACGGTTGCTAACCATCGTTTATGCAGGGTTCGTTTTACCCTGTTTTGGCTACTGTACATGAATGCATGCCTTGCAGCCTAAGGAGGATATATTGGGAACTGTAAGTGTATAACAAAGGTTTTCAGAAACTTACATGATCTGCACGTGCTCCTACCTAACTGTGTACTTGAGCTTAGCTAGATGGTTACTAGGTTTAAGTGAAATAACTACTTTGGGTGCAGTGCGTGGACTTGTGGGATCCATGCTTCTTCTATATGCACAAATATGCAGTGCGTGGACTTGTGGGATCCATGCTTCTTCTATATGCACAAATATGCAGTGCGTGGACTTGTGGGATCCATGCTTCTTCTATATGCACAAATATACCGTGGGATCTATGCTTCTTCTACATGCACAAATATACTGTGGTGCCTCACCAGCCCCAACTAGATTCATGTTTTATGTTAGCATTTTCAGGTTTTATCTGAGTTTATCTTGTTTATCATTACCCTAATTACTCATTGAAACTGGAGATGTTCATGTTTTGAAATCTTTTTGCTTTATGCATGGCTACTCTATAAGCTTTATGTAGGTAGTATATTTATTTGATTGACTCGATGTGATCTGGGCGTGTGCTCGTATTACAAATGGTATGTTCCTTAAATTGATATTTGAAGTAGTATATCAATTCCAGTGACCTGGAGATTCTTATTATGTACTCCAGTTTCTTGATGTCTTAGATGACTCTCGCCACTAACCCGGCGTACTTTGATCAGGTTTTTCTTTACTTTGACTATCAATGGCTGGGTGTAGGAAGCTAGCTCACAGCCCAAAAAGCAAATGATTCTCACATCCTCTGTATCAAGCAAATGAATCTGGGTTTACAAAGCATGAACATGAAATAGAAATCATGAACCATCAGTTGGATGGACTGATGAAGCATGAGGGAGAAACAGGTGGTTGTGTCCAGACTCCAAAGAGGGCAAAATAGTTTTAACAAATTCCGAAATTGATGGTATTGCCTGAGATATGATGCTTGCACACAAGAGAAGTTCAATTTTAGGTAAGCAAAATCGATGTATAAAGATCTTGTCCTGGCTTCATGAATTGGCTGGTATTTTTGTAAAGTCTCACTTGGGCAGGACAACTATGCCTTAATTATATGTATGTTGACTTTCCCACTTCTCTTTTGAGCAGGCTACTTCAATTTTAGGTGAGCTGGCAGGGCTCACAAGCATTGGTGTTGGATTCCTGAATCTCACATGCACGAGTACGTAATATTCTCCCTCACATAAAGTCCTTTTAGTACATGTATGGAGTTTTGCTCACTTTCTTTCGATCTAGCTGCTGCATTCATTTCTTTATGTGGCGCTGTATAGTTTATATGATGTTCTGGTGTAGCTACCATTAGCTTTACTGGAGCAGAGCAACATTTTATGGGAATTCCACCATAAATATCGTACCCAGACACACAAATTCTCCTCTGCAATTTGAAGTTTTTTCAGTAGGTTCAGGATCTAAGGATGACCTATCAGTGGTACTGATTATACAACGACTTTGTACAAAAATGTTCACTGGTGTTGGGTGTTTTGAGCAGATTAGGATCACTACAGATTCTATAACAACCTTTACCTTGTATCACTTCTATATCCCCTTATTTTGTTTCTCAGTTTCCAGAAAGTTCACCACTCCCACCCTTCTATACTATGTTACATATATATGTATCCATTTGTTCCAGGCTTGGACAACAAAAATAATTGGTGTCGTTAAGTATCATTGTTGTGTCAATCTAGGCATGGAACTAGCTGGCAGACAAGGCGATGGGCTAGACACTTCATCCCCAGCACCACGTAGTAGGCACACTGCCACTTGATTCCACCATCATGGTCTGCAACATTGCATCGTGCTTCACTGAGCAGCCGAGGAGCTCCTCCATGGTGATGGTGTGGAAGGTGATGATGCCCTGACCGTTGCGCTAGGTTTTGGCCTCATTGACCTATAAGTAAACCGTCCTCTGGACCATTATGTTTTGATACCCTTCAAGTGTTTGAGGAATCGCCTCGAGGCGGTTATTTGTGTTACAGGGATGAGATGGGGAAACGTAGAAGGGAAGGCGATTACTGCCGGAGGAGCAAGAGGCGTTCCGGCTAACAGGTCGTATATTTGGTGTAGTGTGGGGGGATCTTCAGGATAAGAGTAGTTTCACATATGGCTATTCTTAGCACCACTATCTCTCACTTGAATGTCCTTGCCGTTCCCATGCCGGTGCATGCATCAATTTTGTAACCTGATGTTATCAGGTATTGCGCATTGATTGGTTATGAACTATTACACCTGTTATTAAATAGATGGCATGTTAGATAGTGTGCAGTCTAAATTTGGCTCATGACAAACAAAAGAGCATTCAGATTGTTTTCTTGAGAACAGAGAGTATTCAAATTTGTTAGGTAAAAATGTATCATCATTTTTCATGAAAATAATAATTTCGTAATACCATAACTTTGTAACTTCTGTACTAACATATAATGCAAAAAATGATGGACAAGATTATGTGTTGGAATTTTATTAACTCCGGGATCCTCTTTGTGTATTTGATTCGTCTCTGGTTACACTTTGGGAGGCGGAAATTTGGTCTCTGGTACCTAGAAAATTTGTACATGCAATCATTGGAACGTGCAGATTTGGTGGCACTCGTATGCAAGAACAACTAGAAATGCTTTTTCATGCTCATGTGATCTATATTTTTTGCCTTATAATTAACCTGTTTCCTTTTTCTAGAAATTATTATTTTTCAGTTTAAGCTCCTACCATGGTTAATCATAAAGCATCAATCTTCAGCTACAAGATCTGTTGATGTTTGCAGCCAAACCAAGATTAAATTATGAACACCTGATATTTATAGCGAAAGTATGGTCAAAGATTGCATTTTTTACCTGAGGAATCTAGGCCGGATGGCTGGAAAATCTGGATTGGATCCATGTTATGTTTACTGGAGTTTTAATCTAATAGCTAGATAAACTAAGTGCAAACGTGTATCTGTATGCATTCTGTTAAAGGGTAATTTCATACTCCCTCCGTCCCAAAATAAGTGTCTCAACAGTTGAGATACTTATTTTGGGATGGAGGGAGTGTTTGTTTTCGAAACTAAGCCTGTAATTTTCTAGAAACAGTGAAGTTCTTCATAAATGCAATAGATATTACTCAGTCCGCATGAAGTTTTGTTAATGGGTTGGTTGGTGAATTCTATAAATATGTTTGGACCAGCCTAGATGGACTGAGTAATTCCATAAATTCAATAGATATTATCTAGAATGGCTGGACTGAGTAATTCTATAAATGCAATACCCCAGGACCAGCCAACCATCTAAAATGGTTAATACTGTCAAATGGTAATTACTCAGTCCATGGTTAATTCTATAAGCATGTTTTGTTACTATGCCATGATGTTTTATAATCGTTAGTTTCATTTCTGTTGGTTTTTCAGGTGTGTTACAAACTTATCCCATCATTGGAGCACCAGATAGAAGTTCTTGCTACTGGAATCATTTTTCTGTGGATATGCTTAAAGTACACCTCACCCAGTAGCGCATATTTGACGAGGTTGCATTTTTTAGATGTTTAGAAATGTATCATGTTCATATTTGATGTGGTAACAGATTTAAGAGTGCATGTAACTTCAAATTTTATGAAGGGGCATATTTGGTGCGGTGAAATGTGCCAATATTTGTATGTCAAAAGGTTAATAGACTGTTATTATTATTATTAATATAATAACAATTTGTATTATTCAGGACGTGCATTGCACGTGCAAGCTTACTAGTCTTATGATGTTCCACAGAGGCAGGTGCCCCAGCATCTACATTATCTTCTCCTTTTTTGGCGGGGACAATATTTGTATCATCCCATCACTCCTCCAACTGAAACGAAACGACTATGGCTCGGTCAATCATTTGATGGTCATCAAGATTTTCTCATCCATTTTGCTAGTATGTCAGAAATTTGAAGCGTGCACAGGCTTCATTTCGAAATTGGCCCCATGAGAAATAGCACAACCATTTACTTAGGTATATATAATGACGGACACCTTTGTATTCTTCAATCGAAGAGTCCAAGCTTTAGCAATAGCAAAAGCAACCGGGAAAATGGAATCACCACTAATAGTAAAAGAGACTTCTAGTTGTTTTCCCTTTAGATCCAAGTCAATTCCCTTTGCATTATCATAAAAAAGAGGAACTCTACTTAAAAATTGAAGGCATCAATTGTGGAGGAAGCTAGGAGCGAATGCCGTCCCTCCATCTAGTTTGGAGTCCTTCTCTCTTATTAGTTTATGGGGCATTTCCTACTTCCTATATCAATGGAACATGTTCCTTCTTTTTTCCACCCGTATAATGCATAAGTTGACATGCAATAGAATACAGAACTCATGTATATTGTCCATGGAATACTTGAAAGAGTTCATTGAACGGAGGGAGTTCAACGCTTTGGAAATCTTTTGTCTTTACTAGCCGAATCTCTCTTGTAATTTATTTCAGTGGAGTACGCGCTGCATCCCTTGTCTTATATTACCTCCTTTCCGGTTTAGGGCATCTCCAAGGCGGACCCGCAAACCCCCCGCATCAGCTCGGACCGTGCGATCCGGACCACAGAAGCCATCCAACGCGGTTCTGTATCGGTTTGCGGGACGGTCCGGACGTGATTTCTCTCGCAAACCCGAGACAAAAGTGGGGGAGATTTGCGGGAGTCCGGACACGAGAAACGTCGCTATCCGCCACACCTGGCCCACCCAAAACCCTTCCCGGACCTAGTGACTCCATCCTTCTCGTTTTCTCTCTTTCCTTCTTTCACTCTTGCCTTCGCCGTCACTCCACCACCCCGGCCACCACGCCACACCCCTGCCGGAATTCTGCATCTTCGTCACCCTCCGGCGCTCCAGCAGGGCTCCCCGCCGCTTCTCCTCCGTCTCCGTTCAGCTCTTGTCCTCCAACCGCCCCGCCGGGTACCATCCTCTACTGTTATTCTCACCATGCCCGCCAACTGTTCGATGAATCACCATTGCTGAAAATAGTTGTCCCTTCTTTTTTCTAGCAATGGATTCTGATTTGGAGTACATATACGAGCATTATGTTGAGTCGTCCGACGGCTCGTCTGACGAGGAGGACTACTCCGATGAGACGGCGATGATGCAGGTGGTCCTTGAAGAGGCGGAGCGTGCGGAGGAGCATGTTCTCAATTTCAAGGGCTCGATCAAGGGTCATCGAGTGCTCAACCGCAACCGGGCATGCAGGCATTTGGCACTGATGGCCTACTACTTTGCCTCCGATGCACTATTCGTTGACCATTTTCGCCGGCGTTTTCGGATGCGCAGGACTGTCTTCGATCGTTTGTACTATGGCGTCCGGTCATACGATGACTACTAGAAAGTCCAAAAAAAGTCTTACTTTGCCCAAAGACAAGAAGCAACTAGAAAGGATGTCGAGAGAGCATTTGGAGTTCTGCAGGCTCGTTTTGCAGTTGTTTGTGGACCTGCAAAACAATGAGATCCGCAGACCTTGTGGGAGGTGATGACATGTCCTGTTATCATGCACAACATGATCGTCGAGGATGAGGGTGACGATGCTGTGACAACTCTACAATTTGAGAACATGGTGTCCTATCCAACTTCCGGAACAGAATCCGGACACATTTGAAGAGTTTGTTCAAATGCATCAACAAATTTGGCATCGACCAACTCACGAGCAGCTGAAGGAAGATTGATTGAGCATCAGTGGGCGTTGAAAGGGGACAACAATGTTGGGATGTAATATTTGAACTTTTTAAAATTTGAACTAGTGTTGCATGCGGCTATTTTAACGTTTGTACCCTTTGCATGTGGCAGTTTGATCGTGTAGACTTGGAAAAAATGAGGAAGGTCGGATGGATGCGGGAGGAAATTTGCCGGTTGCCTTTGGAGATGCCCTATAATGGTTGCTCATATCTCTAGATTGACAAATAAACCAACATAATACAAGTTATATATCAAAAAAAATCATTAGAAACTTCAACTCATATACTTTTTAATACTGTAATTTTTAGACTATATAACTCATCTTATGTTGGTCAAATTATAAATCTAGAGATACTTGCAAGCCTAATAAACCGGAAAGCAGGTAGTAATACGTTTGCAGATGTAATAATTCTAAGAATACAAGAATAACATATTGTAACTATCTGAAAATGACTACTCTGAGTTATAATTGTGGTTTCAATGACCGGAAAAAAATATGCTCCCTCCGATCCATAATAGTTGACGCAGCTTTAATACAACAAAGTTGTACTAAAGCAAAGTCAATTAATTTGGATCGGATGGAGTAGTATTGTTAGTTCAATGAAAACTTTAAGAAAGCACTGGCGGAAGTAGAATCCCTGTGTCAACAGGATTATAATGACCCAAGTTAAATAATGGAAGTCCCATTTGGCAAAAAAAAAAAATGTTTAAGAACGCTCTAAACTATTCAACTATTCTAGACCATCCAATAGCTCATATTTATGCACACGGTTAGAGCGACCCCAGTAAGAAAATAATGTATGTAGACTAGACCAACTGTTTTTTTAGGACAAGACCTACTGTTTTGTCTGCGAGCTATTCACTACCTTTTTCCGTCGCATATCTCTCCCGGAAAAGCTTATTAAGAAAATCAGATGCATTACTTCCCCTGTTTCAAGGAAATGCAATGAGAAAATTAGGGATATTACGGCTAGCATCAACAAAGCGAAAAGGAAGGTTTAAGGTTAGACATGGTAGCCACAATTGCCCATTATTCTAGAGTTAACAACTGAAGTTTTTCGAAAAGGAGTCGCTACCAGAGTGGGAATATCTCCAAATTGAGGGCCTCTTTGACTCAAAGGATTTCCAAGAATTTTTTGGAAGATTATAATTCTTAAGAATTTTTCCTAGATGCATTGTGTAATTCGAGATTGCAATACATAGGATTCATTTCTCTACATGGTTTTTAACAATAGATTCCATTGTAAAATTTACATCCACTTTAACCTCATATGATGAATCATATGTTTCTTAAAAAGTACAATCAAATGTTCATGCAATATTGTAGTATTTCAGATGGCATGACACAACATTTCTATGTGTTTTTTATTGGTGCATTTTAGAAATCCCGTGAATCAAAAAGGTCAAGGCCTAGATTCAACAAGGCGACCTATTACGAGAGCGGTGAAATGGCTTTGATGTGCATGTGCTATGAGGATTGACTACTAAATTCGTTAAAATTTGGATTTACGCTCGCAGCGTGGAGACACAGAGAGAGAGAGAGAGATTCGTAAAAAATAAAATAAAAGGTTGCACATATTAATGTTCATGTTTATATTGTGCTTGAAACTTTTCATAAAGAAATGAGCATTGATGTGTCATTGGAGAAACTATAACAAAGCATCTCGAAAGTACTTTTGAGAAGAAAGATTGATTTATACAATTCCACGATATAAAGGAATGAAGATTCAAAGATAAAACGTGGTATTGTGATCACCGTGCCACGTGTGATGGAGCCTCATTTTTCTTACACATGGTTATAGAAGTGCGCTTGGATCGTCACTGGTATGTGTATGTACATGCAAGGCCAATGTGTTAGGTGTGAGGAAAATAAACAAAACGTAGAGAAAAGCCTGAAAAGCACCAAATCGCTTAGCTGCATTTCTGACTTCGAATGGACAACGTATGGCGCAGATGCTTGCAAGTTCCGAGAACTCCTCATTATGCATGTGTCGGCGCCCCTTTGGCAATATTTTTCTTCTCTTGTATTCATTCAAGCCTGATTGATGTTGACGCAGTACGGACCGTGTGCTGCTGTGCACGGGTAACATTGTCCTACTACTAGTATTACAAGTTAAACTCTGTTAACCGGTTAACAAGATACTCCTGCAAATCCACGAGCCCGGTCGTTGATAGTGCAGTACTGTGGATCATCCAAATTGCACCCTCAACCGAACCACCCAAAAACCAAACGCTACAGGCGCATGCATGCAGCGTGTCCACCGTGCGTGCAGGTGACGATAACACAGCGTCATTCGTGCTAGCTGTGCGAGTGCCAAGACAAACGCCTGATCAGCGCACAGAACGGAAGGGTCCAACCTATATACGTACGCTGCATCCTCCAAACCTATATGTACACTGGCATCCAACCAAGTCGCTGGCGTCGTTTCTTGGCACCGCTCATTCCTCTGCCCTCTCTCCCAGCGTGAAAATGGACAGAACTGGCCCTTTTCCAAAACTTCAACACAAAATGGCCTCAGTTTGAAAATATTTCAAAAAATGACCCTTTTGCATGACGCCCGGGCCTAGGGCGCCGTGCTAGACAGCATGACGCCCCGGGCTAGGGCGTCGTGCTATTTGGCATGGCGCCCTAGCCCGGGACGCCATGCAACATGTCGCTACCATGACGCCCTAGCCCGGGGCGTCATGCTCTCTAGCATGGTGCCCTAGGCCCGGACGTCATGCAAAAGAGGGCCATTTTATGAAATACTTTCAAACCGGGGCCATTTTGTGTTGAAGTTTTAAAAAAGGGCCAAATCTGTCCATTTGCTCCTAGCAACACCCGCCGGCCGGCTGGGGGCGGCGTCTTGCTCCGGGCAACTCGAACTCCATGGCCGTATCTGCGTGTGCCGGGCCGAGGACGATGGGTCGTGGGGTGGGGCGGGACTACGGGAGGGGCGCGTGCCATCGACAGGCCACCGCACGGGCGGCGCTTGTGTAGGGGGGGAAGGAATCTGGTGGCCCTGCAGGTGCAGGTTCGCCCGCGTATACGGACACTGCAGGCCAGCTGAGCGGAGAGAATCGATCGTCGTAGGCATCGCGCGACGTGCCCGCCGCCCGTTTCAGGGGCCAGCGGCGACGGTTTTCCTTTCGATGCCACACCTGATCAGATTTTTTTTTTTTACGAAATACAGCCAGATGCTGTTTTTCATTCATTAAGAGGATTAATCCATCCAGGAAATACAGGAGAGCAAGGTGTACTAGAATTGTTGGCACCCTCAACCAGGAACTTTACATATGTAGGAAAAGAAAAAGGAAAGGAAAAGAAACAGGGGGAGTAAAACTAGGCTACTGTGCCAGCCAATTCACGCCTTTGACACCAGCCCGAAACCAAGTGTGCAACTCGTCAGTTATCATGTTACAGGTTCCCATGAAGTCGGTGTCTTCGCCATTGAAAATTCTGTTATTTCTTTCTTTCCAAACCTGCCACCAGATGATCATGCAAAGAGATGAGAATTCTTTATGTCGATGCAAAGGAATATTGTCCAGAGTGTGAAGCCACCATTGGATCAACGAGTTAGTATCATAGCTTGGTCGGAGGTCAAATCGATATCTGAATTTGGTCAGAAAGAAACCCCATACAGCAGCAGTGAACGGGCAAGTTCCAAAAAGGTGAATAGCAGACTCCAGACCAATGCAGCACAGTGGACAGACAGGGTTGTGTGGCCAATTTCTTTTTGCAAGGTTATCTGCAGTTAGGCATTTACCTTGAATGGCGAGCCACGCAAAGAACTTCACCTTTTGTGGTATCTTGATCTTCCAAATAAGTTGTGAGAGAGGGGTGTGAATCCGACCATGAACTGGCAATGGTATGCAGAATTAGCAGAGTAAATCTTGTTGGAGGTCCATTTCCAAATGATTTTGTCATCGGCTTGGGAGAGCACCACCCGGTCAGCACGTTGCCAAAAGTCCAAATACTCAGCAATCACTTCAACGCATGGGTTTGGCTTAATCAAGCTGACCCAAAATCTGTTGTTTATACCCTGAGAGAGGGTAAATATCTCCAACGTATGGTAACAGTTGGGCATGCAACGGAATCATCTTTCGTTTGCACGAAGCCCTGGCTGCGCGTCCTCTAGTCAGTTATGCCACACCCCCTCTTCATCGAGGGGAAAAACCCTCTGCAACCTCCTCCTGGTGCGCTTCGAAAGCATGGCACGGAAACGAGGCGTGTTACCGTGAATTGCAGGGGGGCGGCTGCTCTGGGTACGCGTCAACCCACGACGCGACCCCGGATCGCATTGGATCGGCTGTGATCCATGTCGAGTAGCGACGGAGATCGGAGGAAAACGGCAACACGGTGCGCTCGCTTTAGCCGGGCACTTGCGTTTCCAGACACATGTGCACACGTACTACCGTGCGTGCTTGGGCGTGCGATCTACTGTACAAAGCTAGCGTGGCCGTGGCAGTGGGCGCGCATTTGCAACCAGCGACGTAGGAGTACGCCATATACTTTGCCGCCGGGTGACGTCGCAACTCGTTTAGATCGGTTAATTGCTGCCTAGACTATGTTCGGAGCGCTGCTGCCGGCCATCACACGTGGTCGGTGCCCGCATCCGGGTTTGTGTGGAAGCAAACGGGGAAATGTAAACAAGATCAGCTGACAGAAAGGCACCCACCCATGCATACACGGAGAACTAGTGACAAGTCTCCACGTCCCCGTTCGGTATTTGCCGTACGATTCTTTCTCTGGACGCGGCTTTACGCGCGTTCACGTATGTGTCAATGTGTGGAAGCTACTACTGGTAATGTATAGTAAGTACGATAAGTCTACACGAAGGAGGGAAAAGAAGGTTAGTGCACGTCTGATTGGACGGCTGTAGTCACAGCAACAATGAAAGACTGCCTGCCGATCGTCCATTCGGAATGCATGCGGCCTTTCGCTATCAATGTACTCCCAAAAAGTCTAATTAAGCTCTAAATTAACCATCACCCGTTCTGTACATAAACCTAAACAGAGTTTGTAATCGTCTCGAAACCGGCGCCTGGCTGGTGAGACTAACCACGAGCCACATAGACATAGCATCACCATCATCCGTCCGAGAAACATTTGCGTCGATCCATCCACGCCCGCGGCCAGCAACGCGTGGGGAAGCTGGCGCCACGTGTGGCCTTCACGCGCCACCAGGGAGGCAGGGACAGAGCGAACAAGTGGCCGGAGCGGCGCGGTGAGCCCGAGCCGGCTCCGAGTCCAGGCGCACCGTATGCCCCCAAGCACGAGTCGTGTCACGTCCGCTTCAGCTCCACTGGAAGAATATAACGACGGCCGAGAGGAAGGCCGGCCAAGGAAGCCTCAAACTTGCTGTGAAGCACGCGAGAGCGAGAGCGAGAGCAAGAGCGGGCAACCGTTCCGTTTTCGCACCTGATGCCCGCTAGTTTTCTTCTGTTGAGAACTACTACGCGCTCATCCGGTCGGCCTGCGTGTGACTGGATCCAGAACGTGGTTCGAGCTTTCCCTGGGGAAATATCTAAATATGACGGAGATAACTATCTATCCGCCCAGTCAGTCTAAAAGGCCTGCGAGCATTTTCGGGCAAGATCTTTTGCACCGGCCTGAGTTTCATCTCCAACAAGTCGAAAGGTTCGTTCAACATGGAATTTTATGATAACTGTGTGCGTGTGCGTGTGTGTGATAATCTAGTTGTGTCCTCAGTCCTCACTTTGTATCTACGGTGACCGTAGTTTGATTCAAACTAGCTCTGGGTCAGGTCACCTAGGTGCTATACAAAGCTTTTTCAAGATTTCCCTGAAGGATTTTTTTTATTGTCGGGAAAGTGTGAGGGACGGGTCTTTTTCTTTATTTAAAAAGAACCTGGATTCTTAAAAGTGCACGCGCACTTATTGGAGGCAACGGGCGGCCGCGTCCTGGCCGCTCGATCGCGCAGCGATCCTTTCCCCCCGTGGGCCAGGTGCCACCTGGTCGGGACCGGTTCCTCCGCGATCGTGGGTGCCCGTGGTGGCCCACTTGCAAGTTACACAGGAGGGTCGTGGGCGGCGGTTTCGAAATCCGAGCCCCAAATCGCTCGTCGTCGGTGCTATCTCCCCATTTCTCCCCCTCCTTCGTCAGTTCCTCTCCAGCGAATGGCCAGGTTAGAGCGGAGTTGCGGCGGAATTCTCAAATCGCCAGCGGTTTGTGGGTGGTTCTCCGTCGTGATTCGTTGTCCCTCGTCGCCATCGCAGGTATACCACCTTGCTTCTCCTCCTTCTCCCTGTCTCGGCGGAGCACGACCTCGTACTATGCGCGGATTTGGTGGTCTGTGAGGAAGGATTCGTCCGGGATTCCTAGGGTTCGCCCTACCCTTCTCCTCTCCTCTCACGGTCGATTGCGCATCTATCGTCCCGTCCATTGTGGTTGGTTTTTCTCCGGTGAGGTGGATTCATGGCACAACGGTGAAGTTGGGCAGGGCGCGGGGACTTGGTTTTGCGGCGGTGTACGGTAGGTAGTACGGGATGCACGACCATAGCACCCTTTTGTGTGTATTTTTGTACGGGAACATGGTTTTGTTGTTGTTGCTCTCGCGCTAGGGTTTGAGATCTGTTCATGATTCGATGAACTTGTCGTTAGATGTGTGCAATGCTGTGTGAAATGCTGCATGGCTTATTTTGAACCTGATGTTTAGAAGATTTTTCATTAGTTGCACAAAATTCTTATCAGTTGGCTGCATCACTATATTAGTTGGTTGTTTTTATGTTGTCCAGTTGCACTAGTTATCCTGCTTAGTTGGCTTCCTGGTTGTTATAGTTGGTTATGCATATACTATCCAGTTGCACAAGTTGTCCTGCTCAATTGGCATGCTTCCATGCAGTTGTTTTGTTTGTTATTTGTGTGCAATGTTGTGCGCGATGCTTTATTGCTGATTTGAACTTGTTGTGTAGAGATTTTTTATTAGTTGCATAAAATTCTACTCAGTTGGCTGCATTGATATACTAGGTTGTTGTCCATATGTTGCGCAGTTTGCACTAGTTGTCCTGTTTTCCTATATGTTGTTCAGTTGCACAAGTTACTTGTCTAGTTGGCTGCATCACTATAGTAGTTGGCTGTCCATTTGTTCTACAGTTTTGTACAAGTTGTCCTGCTTATGTGTAGAGGTTTGCAGATCAAAGCAATCGTTTATCCTTTCTATAGTCTGCTTGAGTATCTTCTAACTACTATGGTTTTTTTCTTCTTTTTTCCGCAGGCTTAGAATGGTTATAATAGGAGGAGATGCGGATGGCAAAGAAGCAGATGTATTTTTTTCATTTTTTTTGTCTCTTTGAGTTTTTTCAACTTCTCCATGTATGCTTATATGCTTTTTTATGTTTTTTTGCTTGATTAATTAGGGTTCTGCAAATCGGCCCTCTCGCCGGAACTTGAAGTGTCTTGCTTGTCGTCAGCCACGCTCTGCCTGTAGTGTTCAGCAGGGAGAGGGAGTTGAGGTAAGTGTCATCCTCAAGACATAACCATCTTTTTTTGGTTTGTGGGTCATATAATTAATCTTGTTTTCCCCATGCACATTTTTTATCTCTTAGGGTGTTGATCAGTTTCGGGTAGTAAAGCGGAGTAGACGCATAGCAGTTGCAGGGGGAGCTGCATCATCTTCTGAGGTAAATAGACCCTGGAATATGAGTTTTTCTCACTTAGTTGCACATGAATTGTGCAGCTGTTGGCACCACCATTTGTTGTAGTTGCACAATAACCATTTTGTAGTTGACATCATTAGTCATCTTTTTCTAAAAATAGTTTTTCCAGAAGACTTGACATGAGTTGGCATGCTTTGCTTTTATAGTTGGAGACTATTTTTTGTATCAGTTGATATGCTCCATGTTTTACATGTGGTTTTTACCACCATGTGTGCAGGCAGTAGTTGCTAGAGGAGCTGCCTCTTCTTCCGCCCCAGCAGATGCTGAGGTATGAGGGTATATCTCTGTGTTTATGAGCTTTTGAACGGTTTTGCAAACTTTTTTTTATGTTGCTGTTTTCTTTGCAATATCGTGCTTGTAGTTGCACAATACCTAGCTTTGTAGTTGTCAGGTCAAGTCTATTTTTAGTTTTTTCCAATTTGCACACTGGTAGTCTGTAGTTGTCATCATGAGCTTTCATAGTTGCACAAGAACATCACATTAGTTGGCATCATCCATTTTCTGTTTATATAATTTCAACCAAGCAGTTGCCCCTCCTTTTTGCTATATTCATTCAAGTCATTTTTCATGCTAATTGCTTTGTGTTCAATGTTTTTCTTCTCATCAACAGGGCAGCGGTGAAGGAGTTGAGGAGGATGCAGGGGAAGATGCGGACCGACCATCACAAGCGGGCAGGATAAGGGCATCACCAGGGTGGTTTGCTAAGTTCAACAGCAACCTATCCCCATTGCAGAAGTCTGATTTATGTTCAAGGTTGTTTGGGGGTATCTTGAACCTAGCAGAGACACTTCCAGCGGATCTCACGAAATACCTGGTGCAGTGCTACAAGTCGGAAAGCTCTGAAATGGTGTTCCCAAGCAGGGGAAGGATCCGTGTCGATGCTGACAACGTGCACAGAGTATTCGATCTGCCAAACAGAGGTCAAAAAGTCAGATATGTAGTCGATAAGGATGCAACCAAGAGATTCAGAGAGACTTTCAACATCACTGGAAATTCTCATCCCAAGATGAGTACATGGTGCAAGATGATTGAGGACATGAAGGGAAAAACTAATAACACATTCTTTATCGCCTGGCTTGTAGTTGCATTCAGCACCTTTCTAGCACCAACAACGGCCCTGAAGCTCAGCCCAAAGTGCTACGGACTTGTGTTAGATCATCAAATGCTCAAGAACACAAACATCTGCCTCTTTGTAGCAGAACACATAAATGAAGCTTTTCGGAACATGGACCAGGACAAGCAAACCATTTGCTATCGCTGCTTATATCACTTGGTGGTGAGTGAAAAATCAGTACTTCCATGTGCTTTTCTTCTTTTTGCGGTTACAGTTTTTGAATTTTCCTCTTAATAACTGAAGTTTTTCCTTTTTTTGTTTGTGCGGCAGATCCTATACCTTGATGCGCTTGTTCACGATGTCCTCGTAAGCAATTGCATCATACGAGTGAATGCATGAGATAGCAATGTAATTGCCAAGGTGATCAAGAATGACTTGGTCTCTCCTGGTGTGTTCGGCAAATTACAAGTGAGTTCTCTTGCTTTCTTTCAACAACGCATTTTGTGTTTATTCATGTCTGCTCAGATTTTGCTTTCTTTGTAGTTGCACATATGTTGACATCAGTTTTGGCAATTTATGCTTGGTAGGTCTACAGTTTTTCTTTTTTTGTGGTTGCACAAAATGGCGTGATCAGTTGGCACAACAATGCCTATAGTTTCACAGTATTCATCTTTTGTTTGGCAGCTACACACATGGCCATATCACTTTTGGCACGTCATCTGTTTGAGTTACACAATTTTACTTGTCTGGTTTGCACAGATGTTGACATAAGTTGGCAGAAACATTTTGTGTGATGTGGTTTGCCCAGTTATTTGCTTTGCGTAGTTGCACATATGTTTACTCCAGTTGCCACAACAATGCTTGTAGTTGCACAGATTATAATCATTTTTTTCTTCCAATGCAAATTCAGTTTGATAACCTTGTTGTTTCCTCTTTCTTTTTCACAACAGCTTAAAGAGGAGTATAGAGGCACAGAGCAGACACCACTGTTTGGTGGTCTTTTGCAAGCTGAAGCATTTGTGGCATCCAAGTTAGCACTAACATACAATCTGCAGGTAAGTTTTACTTAAAGGAGTGCATCCAGTTGCAACATTTTAAAGATGTTTCTAATTGAAGCAGTATTGATCTTTTTTTGTTCCCCGCATGTTTTTTTTGGCAATGATGCAGAAAAAGGCAAAGATTGCAAAAGTGGTTCATGATCTGTGCAAGTCAGTAACTGAACAGGTGGGCAACTTCATTGAAGCAGTTGTCAAGATCGATGAGGAGGAACCAGATATTGATCCCTATGTACATCAACCATCCACAAAGAAAGAGACGGGTTGCATCTAGACAAGAAGAAGAAGAGTTTGTTGAAGAGGATGTTGAAATAGAAACAACACAAGATGTTGAAGTTGATGATGACACAAATGATGATGAATCAGAGGACGAGGAAGAAGAAGAGGAGATAGAAGAAGATGATGGATCAGAGGAGGAGGAAGAAGAAGAGGAGGAGAAAGAAGAGGAGGAGGACAAAGAAGAAGATAATGAATCAGAGGAGGAGGAAGAAGAAGAGGAGGAGAACAGAGAGGTTGATGCAGACATTGATGCAGGAGTTGATGGCAACGAGGGTGGAGGAGATGGCAACGAGGGGGAGGAGTTGATGATGATGAAGAAGACGAGGATGTTGATCGTGATGATCAAGGGAAAGGGGGGTATCCAATGGAGACAGCGACATCAGCGTTGACGTTGATGACATGGGCCCTGGTTCTGGGGGTATAGGCGGCAACACAACTAGGGGGGCTAGCAGCAGTGACAATCCTGGCAGCAGCAACAACTCAATGAACAGCAAGAGCACACTACAGTTGTGGATGGACAAAACTTGCTGGAAAGATGAGGATTTACCAAACTCAAAGAAAAATGTTGAAGCGGAGTCTCGGGAGAACATTGATATGTTCAAGTTATGCAGCTTGAAGCTAGCTTTGCCAACCTCTTTCCCTGTCCAGATTTTCATTTTCAAGACATGTGTATGGAGACCGATTTCGCTGTTGAGCAACGGCTGTTTTTCTTAAGTCGGGCTGAAAAGAACCAAGTTGATTTGGAGGAAGCGATAAAGGGTCTTGACTAGTGTTATTCAAAGTCAAAATACAAGGAATATTTGGGCAGCATTCCTGAACCAATATGTAGCAAGAGGAAGGCAACATCCGAGGCAAACACTCATGTGGTGTCGTGGTTTTGTCACGACAGATGTTCTCGTAGGAGAACTTAGGCGTGAGGCCATCGTCTCTGTGTGGCGACTCGAAGGTGTTGATCGGGGACGAGAGATGGATTTACCCAGGTTCGGCCCCTCCTATGGAGGTAAAAGACTACGTCTTGCTTTGTGTCTAGATTGATGATGATCTCGATTAGAAGGGTGCGGAATCGCTAACCTAGCTTTCGAGAGTTTCCAACCTATCCTATTGACCTCGGGGGCTCGCCTTTATATACAGGTCGAGGCCCCCGGGTTTACAAGAGTCCGGGTCATGCTATCACCCCTAACCTATTTCAATTCTACCTCATCTTATCTTAAAAACAAGGAAGGCTTCTAGCGTCTTCCACCTCATGGGCCTTGAGTCACCGTCTTTACATACTAGGCCACTAGGCAGCCTACTTGGCGGTCTTCCTGCTCGTCTTTCTGTCATCTTTACGGCCCATCAAGCATATGCTCCTTAAGCCGCCCATGGTCTAACCCGGTCCCAGCGGCGGGTTATACCGCGGGATCATATCCCCGACATTAGGCCCCAGGTTGATTTGAACTCATTCATGTCAATCTAATTTACTTTCATCAGGCGGCTTAGCTTTTGCCTCGTATTTGCGTCTTCTCAGCTTCTCCAGACGTCGGCTCATGGCACCTTCCTACTTGCAATTTTTCCTGTGCCATCCGCCCATGACGTCACCCGCCGGAAATCTAGGGAAGATGTGATGACATCACAACGGATCTCTAAACGTATCTTTATCTCGAAAATCGAGGTGTCACTTTCTCCAAAATTTACTGCGCATCCTCGTTTCCCGCGCCTTGTTGTCACCCCTTCGGGCAGTTTCCTTATAAATATTGGCGGAGGGCCCATCTTTTCACTTTTTACCTCGCCTTCTCTTCTTCTTCTTTCTCAAGCCCGTGACCTAGTCGTGCCATTGTCGTTGTTCATCTGTCCTCCCCGGCGGCCGTTTACAGGCTGTGGAAACATCCATCTCTTCCGAGATTCATTCAAGCACTTTCGGCGCCCCCAGCAAGCAGCGAGGTACGACATTTCTCTTCCTCTTTAGATCTGACTTGGTTCGTTGGAGTTCGTCGGAAAAACCGAAGCGTCCCTGACTGTTTATCGCCATTGTTTCTTCCTGCATGTTTGTAATCTTCTTTCCTTGTAAGAATGAAGCGGTAGAAATAGTGATTCCATTTTAGACGTAGTATGCTTAGATCCCTTCTAGGAATTCATAGCTCAGACCACTTCTGTTTCCATGCTTCACTGTTAGGTTTAGCAACTGCTTATTTTTTTGAACCTTTTTCAGATCCATGATTGTAGCTAATCTGGTAGGAACCTGTTTGTCCTACAGTTAGCAAAAATTAGAAAAGTTCTATTTGGTGTAAGGCGCCCTTATATTCACCGGCTTGTCCTCATGATCATAACCCGCCGTATGTAGATGTTGTCAATTTTTAAGTGCCGACTCTTCTTTGAGGCGTCTCTCCTGCTGTAGATACATGTGCTGTTTATCCTTAATTATAACATGGATGTTCTTGTAATCCCTTTGCTTATATCTAGGCATCTCATTATGTCAAAAACTTCCATCTGTAACAGGGTGCCTTCACAAGTTTCGGAGAAGGTGCTCAAAGAATATGAGAACCAAGGTTTTTTGCCGTCCAAGGAAGAAATTGGATGGCGGGCTCCTCAAGGAGAAGCTCGTCCGAGACCTGGCGAAGGAGAATTTGTAATTTTCATAGATCACCTTTTCAGGGGCTTTTCTCCCCTGGGGTCAAAATTCTTCCGGGACGTACTCAACTTCCTTCGTCTTCATCCACAAGATTTGGCCCCTAACTCCATATCAAACCTCTGCCAATTTCAAGTTTTATGCGAGGTTTATCTGTAAATAGAACCCACTGTCCCACTCTTCCTCGAGTTCTTCTACTTGAATCGCCAGACTGAGTGCACAGATGGTCCTAGCCAGGAATTAGGTGGAATCTCACTTCAAAGGCGTAGAGATGGCTGTTTTCCTGCTGCTGTCCTATCGAGTCACCCCAAAGGACGGGCTAAGACTTGGTTTTATTGTCGGAACACAGCTCCTGAGAATGAGAGCCCCCTGTCAGGTTACAGATCAGATCGCCTTCCTATGGATTTTGACCTACCTAGACGGGCTCCTCAAGAAGAGCGTGATCAATTTGCTTTTTTATTTCCAAAACTGACAGCTCTACAGGCTTGGGGTTTAACAGGGGTAGACCTGACCCGGTGCTGGGTATCCTGGATGATCATGCCGTTAAGCCGCCGAAATGACTTGATGTGCAACTATTCTGGCCGAGTGGATGATCCGCAACGATATAGTAAGATGGTTTTGACAGATGATGACGTAAATAGAATCATAAAAAAGCTGCTGGGAGAACCTCAAGCAATCTGTGATCAAGTTAGCTTGAAACCCTTTAACGCCCTTAACCCGGCTCCTTCGGTAAAGACCTCCAACAAACCTTTGACTGTTCTTTGTGGAACTTCTTTAAATTTGAATGCTTTATTCTGTCACTTATATCAACAAACCTTGCAGGCGTCTTCTTCATTCTGGAAGAAGAAAAGAAAGGTCCCCACTAGCAAACCTAAAGCTGGACCTAGCAAAAAGAAAAGCAAGGCAACTGTAGATGAGCCGTCATTTAGGGGCGAGTCTCCATCAGTTGATGCATCTATGGAGGTAATATTTGATTTCCTTAACTGTTCCGTTATTGAATTTTCTAACACCTTTGCTATTAGGGTGACGCTGCCACAAGCCGGGCTGACAATGTTGAGGTAATTTCTATCTCCTCCGGCTCGGAATCCTTGTCTCCCAGGAGGATAAGGCGGGTCATTCGGAAAGTAAGTTTTTCTCACCCAGATGCTTATTTGGATCCCGATTTTATTTTGAAGAAGAGCCAACATGCTTCAAGGCGCCAGACTCGGAGCAGTTCTGGTACTCTTGTGACCGGCTTACCCGATAAGCCAGCTGCTCGCCATCCACGAGATGAGGTGCCTCATAGTCCAACTCCATCTCATCCTCAGGCTGGTCTTTTTAAACAACCTCTCAATCCTGCTGATTCAAATTACCAGGTATCACCCCCTTCATCTGGTCACTCAACTGCCTCGAAGTTACCGCCTTTTGTTATCAACTAGGGGTAAGTTTTTCCTTCTTTATGTTGCATGTTTGTTGCTATACTCTGTTTTTGCATGTATTTTATTCTGCCCGCTCTTTTTGTAGGGCCGGGGCCAAGAAAAGGAACCTTGGCGAGTCATCTGTTCTTCCTGAAGTCATTGAGCCGGTAAACCCAGATATGACATCTCCTGAAGCTACTGGATGTATTGAAAATCGTCAAGAAATCCAAGCCGATTTGCCTCCTCGACCTGAACCAGAAGCTACTGTGCCTATGGATCTTCAAACTGACCCGGCAACCGATACTAACCCGCCCAGTCCTCAGGAAGCCGCTGACGATGCTTCTTATGACAAGAATGCGTAAGTCGCCATTACTGGTTCGGGTCATACCGCCCCTGGATCCGCAAATGTGCTGGCAAAGTTTGTCACCAAGGAGGAGGCTATTCTACCTGACAAGGGAAAAACTAAACTGGAGCTTCCGAGTTATGAAAACTTCAGTATTGAAGAATTGCACATTAGCTATCTTGAGCGTCTTTCTGTAAGCCGGCAGGTGGAAGTTGATTTTGTGAACATGATGAAAGCAAAATATGAGGTATGTTTATCCTTCCATATATCCTCCTGTAGCCCCCAAGGGCTGACTCATCTTCTTGAGATGAGTCGGGTCTTGATAGTTTGTAGAAGAATTCGACCTGTAGCCCCCAAGGGCCGGTTCATCTTCTTGAGATGAGTCGGGTCTTCATAATGTGTAGAAGAGTTCGACATGTAGCCCCCAAGGGCCGGCTCATCTTCTTGAGATGAGTTGGGTCTTCATAATGTGTAGAACAATTCGACCTGTAGCCCCCAAGGGCCGTCTCATCTTCTTGAGATGAGTCGGGTCTTCATCATTGTATTCTTTGGAGAGAATTGATACGCATTAGCCCCCACGTGTCAAGTATATTGCTTCCAATCTGCTTGAGACTTTGCTTGTTAGTCACACTGTATTTTTGCTGTTGATCACGGTGATAACTTTGAATACACATGAAACTTTGAAGGCGTCTGAGTGTAATGTGAGTGACTTGAAGAAGGATCTTGCAATGGGGCAAACTGCCCGGGCAGAGCTTGAATAGAAACTGCGGTTATCTTTAGAGCAGCTGGAGAGAACCAAGGCAGGCTTTCAAAAAGAGAGGAAATCATTTGAAGCTGAGAAAATTGCCTTGATCCAATGTTTTGAAAAAGTTGAGAATCATCTGAAAACAGTCACTGAAGAATTGTCCGGGTTAAAACGGCATATTGACCACATGATTCAAGCCATATTTGCTGAGTATCTTAAAAAACTTTCAATTCATGTAATACTCATTTATAAGGATAAATCGCCTGGCGACTCATGCACTTGAATTGTTTGCAGGCCACCACATGTGCAATCTTCAGGGTAATTGCTTGCTAAAGCTCAAGGCCGTGTATGCATTAACGGAGCAACTTTACACTGGAAGCCTATGCACAATCAAAGCCGTTATGGGGAACAAACAGCCGGCTACAATACTTATATTGATGAGCCGTCCGAGCCGGAGCTACCTATTCCATGAGTCGAGCTTTGGCTTACGCCACAGAGCTTGACCCGACGGAGATGGCCGGGGGATTTCCAGCGCTGAAGGTGGATGGGTGATACGTCCATTTTGCATCATGCTTTTATATTGATATTTATTGCATTATGGGCTGTTATTACATATTATGGTACAATACTTATGTCTTTTCTCTCTTATTTTACAAGGTTTGCATGAAGAGGGAGAATGCCGGCAGCTGGAATTCTGGACTGGAAAAGGAGCAAATATGAGAGACCTATTCTGCACAACTCCAAAAGTCCTAAAAAGTTACGGAGAATTATTTTGGAATATATAAAAAATATTGGGTGAAAGAAATACCATAGGGGACCCACCAGGAGGCCACAAGCCTAGGGGCGCGCCCTACCCCCCAGGGCGCGCCCCTGTGGCTTGTGGGCCCCCTGGCAGCCCTCCGGTGCCCATCTTCTGCTATATGGAGGGTTTTGACCTGGAAAAATCATAAGAGAGCTTTGGGGACGAAGCGCCGCCGTCTC
Source organism: Elymus sibiricus (assembly GCA_039707655.1). NCBI lineage: Eukaryota > Viridiplantae > Streptophyta > Magnoliopsida > Poales > Poaceae > Elymus > Elymus sibiricus. Next base: position 388,741,371 of record CM077669.1, on the reverse strand, counting down.
GAGGCGGAACTTGGGCAAAACCAATCTAGGGCTCCGGCGGAGCTGTTCTGCTGGGGAAACTTCCCTCCCGGAGGGGGAAATCGAAGCCATCGTCATCACCAACGATCCTCTCATCGAGAGGGGGTCAATCTCCATCAACATATTCACCAGCACCATCTCCTCTCCGAACCCTAGTTCATCTCTTGTTCCGATCTTTGTCTCAAAACCTCAGATTGGTACCTGTGGGTTGCTAGTAGTGTTGATTACTCCTTGTAGTTGATGCTAGTTGGTTTACTTGGTGGAAGATCATATGTTCATATCCTTAATGATAATTAATACTCCTCTGATTATGAACATGAGTATGCTTTGTGAGTAGTTACGTTTTTTCCTGAGGACATGGGATAAGTCTTGTTATAAGTAATCATGTGAATTTGGTATTCGTTCGATATTTTGATGAGATGTATGTTGTCTCTCCTCTAGTGGTGTTATGTGAACGTCGACTACATGACACTTCACCATTATTTGGGCCAAGGGGAAGGCATTGGGAAGTAATAAGTAGATGATGGGTTGCTAGAGTGACAGAAGCTTAAGCCCTAGTTTATGCGTTGCTTCGTAAGGGGCTGATTTGGATCCATATGTTTCATGCTATGGTTAGATTTATCTTAATTCTTCTTTTGTAGTTGCGGATGCTTGCGAGAGAGGTTAATCATAAGTGGGAGGCTTGTCCAAGTAAGGGCAGCACCCAAGCACCGGTCCACCCACATATCAAATTATCAAAGTAACGAACGCGAATCATATGAGCATGATGAAAACTAGCTTGACAGAAATTCCCATGTGTCCTCGGGAGCGCTTCGCTTTATATAAGAGTTTGTCCAGGCTTGTCCTTTGCTACAAAAAGGATTGGGCCACCTTTCTGCACCTTTGCTACAATTGTTACTTGCTACCCGTTACGAATTATCTTATCACAAAACTATCTGTTACCGATAATTTCAGTGCTTGCAGAGAATACCTTACTGAAAACCGCTTGTCATTTCCTTCTGCTCCGCGTTGGGTTTGACACTCTTGCTTATCGAAAGGACTACGATAGATCCCCTATACTTGTGGGTCATCAAGACTCTTTTCTGGCGCCGTCACCGGGGAGTGAAGCGCCTTTGGTGAGTGGAATTTGGTAAGGAAAAATTTATATAGTGTGCTGAAATTTACTGTCACTTGTTACTATGGAAAATAATCATTTGAGGGGCTTGTTCGGGGTATCTTCATCTCGACCGGAAGCACAAAGAGTTGCTCCTCAACCTACTGAACCTACTGAAAATATTTATTATGAAATTCCTTCGGGTATGATAGAGAAACTGCTAGCTAATCCGTATGCAGGAGATGGAACACTACATCCTGATTTGCATCTAATCTATGTGGATTAAGTTTGTGGATTATTTAAGCTTGCAGGTTTGCCCGAGGATGATGTCAAGAAGAAGGTCTTTCCTTTATCTTTGAAGGAGAAGGCATTGACATGGTATAGGCTATGTGATGATATTGGATCATGGAACTACAACCGATTGAAATTGGAATTTCATCAGAAGTTTTATCCTATGCATCTGGTTCATCATGATCGGAATTATACTTATAATTTTTGGCCTCGTGAAGGAGAAAGTATCGCTCAAGCTTGGGGGAGGCTTAAGTCAATGTTATATTCATGCCCCAATCATGAGCTCTCAAGAGAAATTATTATTCAGAATTTTTATGCTCGGCTTTCTCGTAATGATCAATCCATGCTCGATACTTCTTGTACTGGTTCCTTTATGAAGAAAGATATTGAATTCAAATGGGATTTATTGGAAAGAATTAAACGCAACTCTGAAGATTGGGCACTCGACGAAGGTAAGGAGTCAGGTATAAACCTTAAGTTTGATTGTGTTAAATCCTTTATAGACACCGATGCTTTTCGTGAATTTAGCACTAAATATGGACTTGACTCTGAGATAGTAGCTTCTTTATGTGAATCATTTGCTACTCATGTTGATTTCCCTAAGGAGAAGTGGTTTAAATATCATCCTCCCATTGAAGTGAAAGTAGTTGAACCTATTAAAGTGGAAGAAGAAACTATTACTTATAATGTTGATCCTGTTATTCCTGCTGCTTATATTGAGAAACCACCTTTCCCTGTTAGAATAAAGGAACATGCTAAAGCTTCAACTGTGGTTCGTAAGAGCTATGTTAGAACACCTACACCCCCTGAACAAATTAAAGTTGAACCTAGTATTGCTATGGTTAAAGATCTCTTGGTTGATAATATTGATGGGCATGTTATTCATTTATGTGATGAAGCTGCTAGAATTGCTAGACCTGATACTAAAGATAAACATAGACCTATTGTTGGCATGCCTGTTGTTTCTGTTAAAATAAGAGATCATTGTTATCATGGATTATGTGATGTGGGTTCTAGTGTGAGTGCAATTCCCTTTACCTTATATCAAGAAATTATGAATGATATTGCACCAGCTGAAATAGAAGAAATTGATGTTACCATTAAGCTTGCTAATAGAGATACTATAGCACCAGTTGGGATTGTTAGAAATGTTGAAGTCTTGTGTGGGAAAATAAAATATCCTCCTGATTTTCTTGTTCTTGGTTCCCCGCAAGATGATTTTTGTCCCATTATATTTGGTAGGCCTTTCTTGAATACTGTTAATGCTAAGATAGATTGTGAGAAAGAAACCGTTACTGTAAGTTTTGGGGATGTGTCCCATGAGTTTAATTTCTCTAAATTTCGTAGACAACCCCATGATAAAGAATTGCCTAGTAAGGATGAAATTATTGGTCTTGCTTCTATTGTTGTGCCTCCTACTGATCCCTTAGAACAATATTTGCTAGACCATGAAAACGATATGCATATGAATGAAAGGAATGAAATAGATAAGATTTTCTTTGATCAGCATCCTATTTTGAAACACAACTTGCCTATTGAAATACTTGGGGATCCTCCTCCACCCAAGGGTGATCCCGTGTTTGAGCTTAAACAATTACCGGATACTCTGAAATATGCTTATCTTGATGAAAAGAAGATATATCCTGTTATTATTAGTGCTAACCTTTCAGAGCATGAAGAAAAGAGATTATTGAAAACTCTGAAGAAGCACCGTGCTACTATTGGATATACTCTTGATGATCTTAAGGGCATTAGTCACACTCTATGTCAGCATAAAATTAATATGGAGCCTGATGCTAAACCAGTTGTTGATCACCAACGACGGTTAAATCCTAAAATGAAAGAAGTGGTAAGAAATGAAATATTAAAGCTTCTGGAGGCAGGTATAATTTATCCTATTGCTGATAGTAGATGGGTTAGTCCCGTTCATTGTGTCCCTAAGAAGGGAGGTATTACCGTTGTTCCTAATGATAAAAATGAATTGATCCAGCAAAGAATTGTTACAGGATATAGAATGGTAATTGATTTTAGGAAATCAAATAAAGCTACTAGGAAAGATCATTACCCTCTACCTTTTATTGATCAAATGCTAGAAAGACTATCCAAACACACACACTTCTGCTTTCTAGATGGTTATTCTGGTTTCTCTCAAATACCTGTGTCAAAAGAGGATCAAGAAAAGACAACTTTTACTTGCCCTTTCGGTACCTTTGCTTATAGACGTATGCCTTTTGGTTTATGCAATGCTCCTGCTACCTTTCAAAGATGTATGACTGCTATATTCTCTGACTTTTGTGAAAAGATTGTTGAGGTTTTCATGGATGATTTCTCTGTTTACGGAACTTCTTTTGATGATTGCCTGAGCAACCTTGATCGAGTTTTGCAGAGATGTGAAGAAACTAATCTTGTCTTGAATTGGGAGAAGTGCCACTTTATGGTTAATGAGGGTATTGTCTTGGGACACAAAATCTCCGAAAGAGGTATTGAAGTTGATAAAGCTAAAGTAGATGCTATTGAAAAAATGTCGTGTCCCACGGATATCAAAGGTATAAGAAGTTTCCTTGGTCATGCTGGTTTCTATAGGAGATTTATTAAAGACTTCTCTAAAATTTCTCGGCCTCTCACTAATCTCTTGCAAAAAGATGTTCCTTTTGTTTTTGATGATGATTGTGTAGAAGCATTTGAAATCCTTAAGAAAGTCTTGATTTCTGCACCTGTTGTTCAACCACCTGATTGGAACCTACCCTTTGAAATTATGTGTGATGCTAGTGATTATGACGTTGGTGCTGTTCTAGGACAAAGAGTTGATAAGAAATTAAATGTTATCCATTATGCTAGTAAAACTCTAGACAATGCTCAAAGAAACTATGCTACCACTGAAAAGGAATTTTTAGCAGTTGTGTTTGCTTGTGATAAGTTCAGACCTTATATTGTTGATTCCAAAGTAACTATTCACACTGATCATGCTGCTATTAAATATCTTATGGAAAAGAAAGATGATAAACCTAGACTTATTAGATGGGTTCTTCTGCTACAAGAATTTGATTTGCACATTATTGATAGAAAGGGTGCTGAGAACCCCGTAGCAGATAACTTGTCTAGGTTAGAAATGTTCTTGATGACCCACTACCTATTGATGATAGCTTTCCTGATGAACAATTGGCTGTCATAAATGCTTCGCGTAATGCTCCATGGTATGCTGATTATGCTAATTACATTGTTGCTAAATTTATACCACCTAGTTTCACATACCAACAAAAGAAAAAGTTCTTCTATGATATAAGACATTACTTTTGGGATGATCCACACCTTTATAAAGAAGGAGTAGATGGTGTTATTAGACGTTGTGTACCTGAGCATGAACAGAAACAGATCCTACACAAGTGTCACTCCGAGGCCTACGGAGGACACCACGCTGGAGATAGAACTGAACACAAGGTATTACAATCTGGTTTTTATTGGCCTACTCTCTTCAAGGATGCTCGTAAGTTTGTCTTGTCTTGTGATGAATGTCAAAGAATCGGTAATATTAGTAGACGTCAGGAAATGCCTATGAATTACTCACTTGTTATTGAACCATTTGATGTTTGGGGTTTTGATTATATGGGACCTTTTCCAAAGTCCAACGGGTATACTCATATTCTAGTTGTTGTTGATTATGTTACTAAGTGGGTAGAAGCTATTCCAACTAGTAGTGCTGATCATAACACGTCTATTAAAATGCTTAAAGAAGTTATTTTCCCTAGATTTGGAGTCCCTAGATATTTAATGACTGATGGTGGTTCACACTTTATTCATGGTGCTTTCCGTAAATTGCTTGCTAAGTATGATGTTAATCATAGAATTGCATCTCCATATCATCCTCAGTCTAGTGGTCAAGTAGAATTAAGCAATAGAGAAATTAAATTGATCTTGCAAAAGACTGTTAATAGATCTAGAAAGAATTGGTCTAAGAAACTTGATGATGCATTATGGGCTTATAGAACTGCTTACAAAAACCCTATGGGTATGTCTCCGTATAAAATGGTTTATGGTAAAGCATGTCACTTACCTCTTGAACTAGAACATAAAGCTTATTGGGCAATTAAAGAGCTCAACTATGATTTCAAACTTGCTGGTGAGAAGAGGTTATTTGACATTAGCTCACTTGATGAATGGAGAACCCAGGCCTATGAGAATGCCAAGTTGTTTAAAGAAAAGGTTAAGAGATGGCATGATAAAAGGATACAAAAGCGTGAATTCAATGTAGATGACCATGTCTTTCTATACAATTCTCGTTTAAGGTTTTTTGCAGGAAAACTTCTCTCTAAATGGGAAGGGCCTTACATTGTCGAGGAAGTATATCGTTCCGGTGCCATCAAGATCAACAACGCCGAAGGCACTAACCCAAAGGTGGTAAACGGGCAAAGAATCAAACATTATATCTCAGGTACTACCTTAAATGTTGAAACCAATATTATCAATACCACAACTCCGGAGGAGTACATAAGGGAGACCTATCAGAACGTTTCAGACTCCGAAAAGGAATAGGTATGTGGTACGGTAAGCAAACCGACTCCAAAACTTTTCCAATAGCAATTTTTCTCCGTTTTGGAATATTTAATAATTTAGGAAAATTTAAAGTAGTCCGAAAAGTGCACGAGGAGGCGACAAGCCAGGGGGGCGCGCCCCTGTGGCTTGTGGCCACCCCGTGTACCCTCCGGACTCCGTTTTCTTGTGGTATACTCCTTTAGGTCGGTAGTAATTCATTATATAATCTCCCGAAGGTTTTGACCTTCGTATCACAACAATATCTCCTGTTTTTGTTTCGAGTTGTTTCCCGGACAGATTTAGATCGCCATGACGTCCCCAAGTGCTTCGAAGGACAAGTTCTTCGAGAAGGTCATTAACCCTTGCCTTGCGGAGGTGCTGCGACACCCTCAAACCATTGAGATGCGTGAGGGGGGGCTGCACATCCGTGATGTTGAGGGGCCAAATAAGACCGGAAGCGTGGAAACAAGGCTCGAAGCAATGGAGCAGCAATTCTTCAAGTGCCAAGGGATGGTGGAACGTGGACTCAATGCCAATCACATGATGATCGCGGAGTTTACCCATAAGCACAAGCTGGACGCCAAGGACATCGGGGAGGACATCTTCAAGCTTTACGAGAAAATCGAGCATCTCCAAGCCCAGATCTATGACCTGCAAAACCAAAACTGTGAGTATGAATACAGATTTAAGAAAATGAGTTTGGCTGCAGATTTGAGGATCCCGGAGACTCGTTCATCTTTTTACGATGGTGAGCCTATGCCTTGGAAGACGGAGGACAAGCCTCCAACCTCATCAACAACTCCAACATCACCACCTCCAAAGAAAGACAACTAAACACATGGGTATGGGCACTCCCCTTGGCTTGTGCCAAGCTTGGGGGAGGTGCCCCGGTATCGTATCACCATCACATCTTTTACTTTTATCGTTTTTCTTAGTTCGATCCTTTTGGTTATATCTTGATCTAGTAGAATAAAGTTTTTAGTGTGATCTAGTTTTGAGTTTTGCTTTATGTTCCCCCTATGTAAGCGAGTCCGAGAGTTATATAATAAAAAGTAGTTTTGAGTTGAGGGCTTTGCTTGCTTGCTATGATCTTGAGAAAAAGAAATAAAAGAAGAATAGAATAAAAGCAAAGAGTATATATGATGATCTTATGGGGAGTGAGGACTTCACATATAAGAAGTATGTCGATTGAAATTTGTTGTGAGTTGACAAACATAGCGATTGGTCATTGTTGCAATTAAAAGGAAGTAATAAAGAAAGAGAGGTTCACATATAAATATATTATCTTGGACATCTTTTATGATTGTGAGCACTCATTAAAATATTATATGCTAAGAAGTTGATGTTGGACAAGGAAGACAACATAATGGGTTATGTTTGCTTATTTCCGAATAGAAGTTATATGGTTACAGATCCTTTAACATGTGACGCTTGCTTCCACTCCATATCAGCCAAAACTTCCGCACCAAGTAGAGATACTACTTGTGCATCCAAACACCCTCAACCCAGTTTTGCCATGAGAGTCCACCATACCTACATATGGATTGAGTAAGATCCTTCAAGTAAGTTGTCATCGGTGCAAGCAATAAAAAAATTGCTCTCTAAATATGTATGATCTATTAGTGTGAGGAAAATAAACTTTATACGAACCTATGATATGGAAGAAATAAAAGCGACAGACTGTATAATAAAGTTCTTTATCACAAGCAGCAATATAAAGTGACGTTCTTTTGCATTAAGAGATTGTGCATCCAACTATAAAAGCGCATGACAATCTCTGCTTCCCTCTGCGAAGGGCCTATCTTTTACTTTTACTTTCTAGTACTTACCTTTATGCAAGAGTCGTGGTGATATTCACCACTTCCTATATTTTGCCTTTCTCTCTTGGCAAGCGTCATGTGTTGGGGAATGATCTAGACACATATATCCACTCGGATGTGGGTGACCATGAGTTATTTCTGTTGACATTACCCTTGAGGTAAATAGTTGGGAGGCAAAACTATAAGCCCCTATCTTTCTCTGTTTCCAATCGAAGCTTTGACCTCATAAGTACCGTGTGAGTGTTAGCAATTATGAAAGACTAAAAGATGATTGAGTATGTGGATTTGCTTTACAAGCTCTTATATTGACTCTTTCCAATGTTATGATAAATTGCAATTGCTTCAATGACTGAGATCATAGTTTGTTGGTTCTCAATGGAGTTCTTGATTCATACTTTACCTTGTGAATGAATTGTTACTCTAGTATAAGAAATTATATATCAATAAGTATTGCTGTTCTAAAGATGATCATGATGCTCCCATGTCCGTATTTTATTTTATCGACACCTCTATCTCTAAACATGTGGACATATTTATCGATTTCGGCTTTCGCTTGAGGACAAGCGAGGTCTAAGCTTGGGGGAGTTGATACGTCCATTTTGCATCATGCTTTTATATTGATATTTATTGCATTATGGGCTGTTATTACACATTATGGTACAATACTTATGCCTTTTCTCTCTTATTTTACAAGGTTTACATGAAGAGGGAGAATGCCGGCAGCTGGAATTCTGGACTGGAAAAGGAGCAAATATGAGAGACCTATTCTGCACAACTCCAAAAGTCCTGAAAAGTTACGGAGAATTATTTTGGAATATATAAAAAATATTGGGTGAAAGAAATACCATAGGGGACCCACCAGGAGGCCACAAGCCTGGGGGCGCGCCCTACCCCCTAGGGCGCGCCCCTATGGCTTGTGGGCCCCCTGGCAGCCCTCCGGTGCCCATCTTCTGCTATATGGAGGGTTTTGACCTGGAAAAAATCATAAGAGAGCTTTGGGGACGAAGCGCCGCCATCTCGAGGCGGAACTTGGGCAGAACCAATCTAGGGCTCCGGCGGAGCTGTTCTGCCGGGGAAACTTCCCTCCCGGAGGGGGAAATCGAAGCCATCGTCATCACCAACGATCCTCTCATCGAGAGGGGGTCAATCTCCATCAATATCTTCACCAGCACCATCTCCTCTCCAAACCCTAGTTCATCTCTTGTATCCGATCTTTGTCTCAAAACCTCAGATTGGTACATGTGGGTTGCTAGTAGTGTTGATTACTCCTTGTAGTTGATGCTAGTTGGTTTACTTGGTGGAAGATCATATGTTCAGATCCTTAATGATAATTAATACTCCTCTGATTATGAACATGATTATGCTTTGTGAGTAGTTACGTTTGTTCCTGAGGACATGGGATAAGTCTTGTTATAAGTAATCATGTGAATTTGGTATTCGTTTGATATTTTGATGAGATGTATGTTGTCTCTCCTCTAGTGGTGTTATGTGAACGTCGACTACATGACACTTCACCATTATTTGGGCCTAGTGGAAGGCATTGGGAAGTAATAAGTAGATGATGGGTTGCTAGAGTGACAGAAGCTTAAACCCTAGTTTATGCGTTGCTTCGTAAGAGGCTGATTTGGATCCATATGTTTCATGCTATGGTTAGATTTATCTTAATTCTTCTTTCGTAGTTGCGGATGCTTGCGAGAGAGGTTAATCATAAGTGGGAGGCTTGTCCAAGTAAGGGCAGCACCCAAGCACCGGTCCACCCACATATCAAATTATCAAAGTAACGAACGTGAATCATATGAGCATGATGAAAACTAGCTTGACAGAAATTCCCATGTGTCCTCGGGAGCGCTTCGCTTTATATAAGAGTTTGTCCAGGCTTGTCCTTTGCTACAAAAAGGATTGGGCCACCTTGCTGCACCTTTGCTACAATTGTTACTTGCTACCCGTTATGAATTATCTTATCACAAAACTATCTATTACCGATAATTTCAGTGCTTGCAGAGAATACCTTACTGAAAACCGCTTGTCATTTCCTTCTGCTCCTCGTTGGGTTTGACACTCTTACTTATCGAAAGGACTACGATAGATCCCCTATACTTGTGGGTCATCAATGGGTCAGCTTTTACTGAAGACGACTATCTGTAATCTGACAAGGCGGCTTGTGTGTTTGCTAGTCAGTTTGTAAATGACATGTCATTGAAGAACTATCATCCAGCTTATGATGCAAACAATGCCCGAGTTCAGCCGCCCGTGTTGAAATCAGTGAGTCTGACCCCGCAACGCCAGAAACACCTCTTTGCCCCTGATGTTGATCTGTCGCCTGTTTTGAATGATGAAACCGTATTTGAAGCCTTATCTCATTGTAACTGGAACTTGGACGACCTCCAGATCGTAGACCCAGAAACTCCAACGGAGGACAACCCAAAGACATCTCATGTTCAAGAGCAAAATGAGGCTTAACCCGGAAAGCATAAAGGCCGGGTTACGGGAAAACTTTTGATTCTACTGGTCAGGCCTAAAGTGCCTTGTAATATTTTGAAGCCAACAACTGTTTTGCCTTTGCCATGCCTTTGTGCACGTTTCAAACTCTTGATCTTGTCATGATGGCAAGGGATCTATGTATGGCCAAGTCTTTGTTAATTTGCCTTTAATCTTGATGCATATGAGTCAGATGACTTGAGTCTTTTAATTTGTTTTGCCTTGGCTGATCCTTGCTTAATATCTTTGCTGCTTGAATCAGAACGGGCAGGTTATTGTAACTTTGCTCCCTGGACGCTCTCCTCAATACCTGCTTGTTAGGGCATATAATCTTTGAACTGTTCATGACAGGATTACAGCTTCATAACTTGGGTACTTTATTGTGAGCCGGTAAGAAAAAATAGTGTTGTACATGAAACAATCACATGATGATAGCAATAATATGCAAAAATCATAATAAGCCGGCTCAGTGAGTAGCGGTAAAGAGACCGGCTTTTGAAGCTCGAGTCTTGCTTCAATGAAGCGGGTATGATAACCCATGATTTATCCTAGCTTTCTGTATGCCGGCTCTCACATGACACAACCAATGTTTTAACCTTGAAAGTTCAGGATCCATAATGGAATAACTTTAACAAGAGTACATGGGGTCATCTTATCGGAGTCGCATCAAGCATACAGGCAGGTTTAATAATGTATTGTGGCATAACTTGCTGATCAAGAGGGTGAGAAAGTTGAACTCAATGAGTTAGAAGCTCCCAAGTGACCTTATGTTTCAAATAATAAAGGCCCGCGCTTAATTTATATGCTGAAACGACAGAGACCCCGAGTTTCGGGGGTGCCAACTTTATTATATTTGAACATATATATAAGTTTGTAAAAAAAATTGGGAAAGTACAAATTTTGATGAGTCGGTAGCTCTAAGTATAATAAGGCCGAAGTTGAGCAATGTTCCAGGGTCGGGTCGACTCTTCTTCAGATGTAGATTTTCCTGACCATAAATCGACCAAGTAGTAGGGGCCATTGTGAAGATTTTTGCTAACTGATACGTCTCCAACGTATCTATAATTTTTGATTGTTCCATGCTATTATATTATCTGTTTTGGATGTTTTATATGCATTAATATGCTATTTTATATTATTTTTGGGACTAACCTATTAATCTAGAACCTAGTGCCAGTTTCTGTTTTTTCCTTGTTTTTGAGTATTGCAGATAAGGAATATTAAACGGAGTCCAAACGGAATAAAATCTTCGGAATGATTTTTCTTGGACCAGAAGCAACCCAGCAGACTTGGAGATGAAGGCAGGAGATTTGCCGTGGCGTCACAAGCCACCAGGGCGCGCCCTAGGGGGGCGCCCCCCTGGCTTGTGGCCCCACGGCAGCCCTCCTAACCCTATTCTTCGGCCTATAAATTCCCAAATATTCCCTGGATACCAAAGAGAGCCACGAAAATACTTTTCCGCCGCCGGAAGCCTCTGTTCCCGTGAGATCCAATCTTGGAGCCTTTTCCGGTAATCTGCCGGAGGGGGATTCGATCACGGAGGGCATCTACATCAACTCCATTGCCCCTCCGATGATGTGTGAGTAGTTCACCACAGACCTTCGGGTCCATAGCTAGTAGCTAGATGGCTTCTTCTCTCTCTTTGTTCTTCAATACCATGTTCTTCATGATCTTCATGGAGATCTATCCGATGTAATACTCTTTTGCGGTGTGTTTGTCGAGATCCGATGAATTGTGGGTTTATGTTCAGCTTATCTATGAATATTATTTGAATCTTCTCTGAATTCTTATATGCATGATTTCATATCTTTGCAAGTCTCTTCGAGTTATTGGTTTGGTTTGGCCAACTAGATTGGTAATTCTTGCAATGGGAGAAGTGCTTAGTTTTGGGTTCAATCTTGCGGTGTCCTCACCCAGTGACAAAGTAGGGGTAGCGAGGCACGTATTTGTATTGTTGCCATCGAGGATAAAAAGATGGGGTTTTCATCATATTGCTTGAGTTTATCCCTCTACATCATGTCATCTTACCTAATGCGTTACTCTGTTCTTCATGAACTTAATACTCTAGATGCAGGCAGGAGTCGGTCGATGTGTGGAGTAATAGTAGTAGATGCAGAATCATTTCGGTCTACTTGACACGGACGTGATGCCTATATGCATAATCATTGCCTTGGATATCTTCATAAGTATTCGCTTTTCTATCAATTGCTCGACAGTAATTTGTTCACCCACCGTATTATTTTCCTTCATGAGAGAAGCCTCTAGTGAAACCTATGGCCCCCGGGTCTATTTTCCATAATATATTTTCAGATCTATAAACCAAAAATACCAAAAATACTTTGCTGCAATCTTTTTACTTTTAGTTTACTTTTCGTTTTAGCAATCCTATCTATCTATCTCTATCAGATCTCATCCTTGCAAGTAACCGTGAAGGGATTGACAACCACTTTATAGCGTTGGGTGCAAGTGTTTGATTATTTGTGTAGGTACATCTATTGGGGACTTGCTTGTATCTCCTACTGGATTGATACCTTGGTTCTCAACAACTGAGGGAAATACTTATCTACTTTGCTGCATCACCCTTTCCTCTTCAAGGGAAAACCAACGCATGCTCGAGAAGTAGCAAGAAGGATTTCTGGCGCCGTTGCCGGGGAGATCTACATCAAGCCTACCAAGTACCCATCACAAACTCATCTCTTGCATTTACATTATTTGCCATTTGCCTCTCGTTTTCCTCTCCCCCACTTCTAAAACGATTTTCAGAAAATACCAAAATGATTTGCCCCCTTATTCGCCCTCTTTTTCTTTTGCCTCTTTCCCGCTGGATTTCTTACTTGTTGCTATGTCTAGCGTTACTACTTCCCCTTTGTCACCAGATTTTGAAGTTCTATACTTCAAACAAAAACAAGGGGAAAATTTGAAAGATGCCTGGTATAGGCTGATGGAATCTTATCGTATCTCCAATCTAAAAGGAGATGCCAAAGTTTTGCTTAGAAATTTTTACATTGGATTGGCTTTGCATCATAGAGAACTCTTAGATTTCGCCTCAAAAGGGAACTTTATTGAGCTAGATACGAACGTTGTTTATGAAGTTTTGGAGGGGATTTTGGGGGTTCCTCCACCCAACAAAGGGTTTGCCTTCTCACAAGAGGGAGTTCAAATTCTCGACAAATTGAGTGACTTACATAAGCACTTGGTCGAATTACAACAATATCACGAACCCCTTAAACATATTAGTGGGAACCTCAATCGCTTGAATACTTTGATTACCCTTTGCAATAAGCGTTTGGATATTAAGATGGTTTATTCTCCTACAAATCCGGGGAAGACGAAAGAGCCTCCCGGATTTGAGAAGGCCCTCACAAAAGTTGCCAATACCAAAGATGACAATACCGAGATCTATTGCGTTATGCCTAGCTAGGGGCGTTAAACAATAGCGCTTGTTGGGAGGCAACCCAATTTTATTTTTATACTTTTGTTTTTGCTTCTGTTTTTGAGTTTTCCACACAGTACTAGCTCTGTAGTAATTGTGTTTTCTTGTTTAATTTAGTGTTTGAGCCAAGTAAGACCTTTGGGATGGTCTACGGTGTTTGTGCTTTGATTTTGCTGAAAAACAGAAACTTTTTCTCTCGGTCCAGGAATTTTTTAAATTCACTGGAACGTGATTTTGATCTGAAATTTTTACACAAGATTGATATACAAATTTCCCTGATTTTCCTAATTTTTCAGAATTTTTGGAGTTACAGACGTATTCGGAGTCTATAGATTGCTACAGACTGTTCTGTTTTAGACAGATTCTGTTTTCTTTGTGTTGTTTGCTTATTTTGATGTATCTATGGGTTGTATCGGGGGGTATGAACCATGGAGAAGTTGGAATACAGTAGATATTACACCAATATAAATAAATAATGAGTTCACAACAGTACCTAAAGTGGTGATTTATTTTTCTTATACTAACGGATCTCATGAGTTTTCTGTTGAGTTTTGTGTTGTGAAGTTTTCAAGTTTTGGGTAAAGATTTGATGGACTATGGAATAAGGAGTGGCAAGAGCCTAAACTTGGGGATGCCCAAGGCACCCCAAGCCATATTCAAGGATACCAAAAAGCCTAAGCTTGGGGATGCCCCGGAAGGCATCCCCTCTTTCGTCTTCAATCCATCGGTAAATTTACTTGAGGCTATATTTTTATTCACCACATGATATGTGTTTTGCTTGGAGCGTCTTGTATGATATGAGTCTTTACTTTTTAGTTTGCCAAAATCATACTTGATGTACACATCTTTTGAGAGAGACACGCGTTAATCATGAATTTATTAGAATACTCTATGTGCTTCACTTATATCTTTTGAGCTAGGCAATGTTGCTCTAGTGCTTCACTTATATCTTTTTAGAGCACGATGGTGTTTTATTTTATAGAAATTATTGAACTCTCGTACCTCACTTATATTATTTTGAGAGTCTTTAAACAACATGGTAATTGGTTTAGGTTATGAATTTAGTCCTAATATAATGGGCATCCAAGAGGGATATAATAAAAACTTTCATATAAAGTGCATTGAATACTATGAGAAGTTTGATTCCTTGCATATAGTTTTGAGATATAGAGATGGTAATATGAGAGTCATGCTAGTGAGTAGTTGTGAATTGGAAGAAATACTTGTGTTAAAGTTTGTGATTCCCGTAGCATGCACGTATGGTGAACCGTTATGTAACAAAGTCGGAGCATGATTTGTTTAATGATTGTCAACCTTTGTGTGAGGGTCGGGAGCGCGCGATGGTTAACTCCTACCAACCTCTCCCCTAGGATCATGCGTCTAATACTTTGCTTCAATAACTAATAGACTTTTGCAATAAGTATGTGAGTTCTTTATGACTAATGTTGAGTCCATGGATTATACGCACTCTCACCCTTCCACCTTTGCTAGCCTCTCTAGTACCGCGCAATTTTCGCCGGTGCATCAAACCCACCTTCCTCAAAACAGCCACCATATATTTTCCTCAAAACAGCCACCATACCTACCTATTATGGCATTTCCATAGCCATTCTGAGATATATTGCCATGCAACTTCCACCGTTCCGTTTTTCATGACATGCACCATCATTTTCATATTGCCTTGCATTCGTAAGCATTCATATAGAGTCATATTTTGTTCTAGGTATCGAGTTGTAAGTAAATAAAAGTGTGATGATCTTCATTATTAGAGCATTTGTCCCGTGAGAGAAAAGGATGATGGAAACTATGAATCCCTCACAAGTTGGGATGAGTCTCCGGACTTTATAAATAATAAAAGAGGCCAATGAAGCCCAAATAAAAAAAAGAGGCCAAAGATGCCCACCAAAAAAAAGGGAAAAAGAAAAAAAATGAGAGAAAGAGAGAAGGGACAATGATACTATCTTTTTCCAACTTGTGCTTCAAAGTAGCACCATGATCTTCATGATAGAGAGTCTCCTATTTTGTCACTTTCATATAGCTAGTGGAATTTTTCATCGTATGCACAACCACTTAGTTTCTTTTTGAGCTTTCATACACTTATAGCTCTAGTGCATCCATTGCATGGCAATCCCTACTCACTCACATTGATATCTATTGATGGGCATCTCCATAGCCCGTTGATACGCCTAGTTGATGTGAGACTATCTTCTCCTTTTTCCTCACAACCTCCACCATATTCTATTCCACCTATAGTGCTATATCCATGGCTCACGCTCATGTATTGCGTGAGAGTTGAAAAGGTTTGAGAACATAAAAGGTGTGAAACAATTGCTTGACTTGTCATCGGGGTTATGCATGATTTAGATACTTTGTGTGGGGAAGATGGAGCATAGCCAGACCATATGATTTTGTAGGGATAACTTTCTAAGGCCATGTTATTTCGAAAGGACACAATTGCCTTGTTGGTATACTCAAAGTATTACTGTTTTTATGTCAATATTAGCCTTTTGTTTTGAATCTTATGGATCTGAATATTCATGCCACAATAAAGAATATTACATGGATAAATATGTTAGGTAGCATTCCACATCAAAAATTCTGTTTTTATCATTTACCTACTCGAGGACGAGCAGGAATTAAGCTTGGGGATGCCTGATACGTCTCCAACGTATCTATAATTTTTGATTGTTCCATGCTATTATATTATCTGTTTTGGATGTTTTATATGCATTAATATGCTATTTTATATTATTTTTGGGACTAACCTATTAATCTAGAGCCTAGTGCCAGTTTCTGTTTTTTCCTTGTTTTTGAGTATTGCAGATAAGGAATATTAAACGGAGTCCAAACGGAATAAAATCTTCGGAATGATTTTTCTTGGACCAGAAGCAACCCAGCAGACTTGGAGATGAAGGCAGGAGATCTGCCGTGGCGTCACAAGCCATCAGGGCGCGCCCTAGGGGGGCGCCCCCCTGGCTTGTGGCCCCACGGCAGCCCTCCTAACCCTATTCTTCGGCCTATAAATTCCCAAATATTCCCTGGATACCAAAGAGAGCCACGAAAATACTTTTCCGCCGCCGGAAGCCTCTGTTCCCGTGAGATCCAATCTTGGAGCCTTTTCCGGTAATCTGCCGGAGGGGGATTCGATCACGGAGGGCATCTACATCAACTCCATTGCCCCTCCGATGATGCGTGAGTAGTTCACCACAGACCTTCGGGTCCATAGCTAGTAGCTAGATGGCTTCTTCTCTCTCTTTGTTCTTCAATACCATGTTCTTCATGATCTTCATGGAGATCTATCTGATGTAATACTTTTTTGCGGTGTGTTTGTCGAGATCCGATGAATTGTGGGTTTATGTTCAGCTTATCTATGAATATTATTTGAATCTTCTCTGAATTCTTATATGCATGATTTCATATCTTTGCAAGTCTCTTCGAGTTATTGGTTTGGTTTGGCCAACTAGATTGGTAATTCTTGCAATGGGAGAAGTGCTTAGTTTTGGGTTCAATCTTGCGGTGTCCTCACCCAGTGACAAAGTAGGGGTAGCGAGGCACGTATTTGTATTGTTGCCATCGAGGATAAAAAGATGGGGTTTTCATCATATTGCTTGAGTTTATCCCTCTATATCATGTCATCTTACCTAATGCGTTACTCTGTTCTTCATGAACTTAATACTCTAGATGCAGGCAGGAGTCGGTCGATGTGTGGAGTAATAGTAGTAGATGCAGAATCGTTTTGGTCTACTTGACACAGACATGATGCCTATATGCATAATCATTGCCTTGGATATCTTCATAATTATTCACTTTTCTATCAATTGATCGACAGTAATTTGTTCGCCCACCGTATTATTTTCCTTCATGAGAGAAGCCTCTAGTGAAACCTATGGCCCCCGGGTCTATTTTCCATAATATATTTTCAGATCTATATACCAAAAATACTTTGGTGCAATCTTTTTACTTTTAGTTTACTTTTCGGTTTAGCAATCCTAGCTATATATCTCTATCAGATCTCATCCTTGCAAGTAACCGTGAAGGGATTGACAACCCCTTTATAGCGTTGGGTGCAAGTGTTTAATTATTTGTGTAGGTACATCTATTGGGGACTTGCTTGTATCTCCTACTGGATTGATACCTTGGTTCTCAACAACTGAGGGAAATACTTATCTACTTTGCTGCATCACCCTTTCCTCTTCAAGGGAAAACCAACGCATGCTCGAGAAGTAGCACTAACCACAAAAGGGCCCTCCCATGGAGGTGAAAGTTTATGCATCCCTGTTTGATCTTGAATCAGACGGAGAACCAAATCGCCTTCTTGAAAAGTGCGGCTTCTAACTCTACGGCTATGATAGCGACGTAGGTCTTGTTGATATAAGGCTGACCTGGCTGCTGCCAAGTTGCGTTCTTCTTCCAAAGCATCCAAAGAGTCTTGACGTGCTTGTTCGTTGTCGGCTTCGACTTAAGCGGCGACTCTCGGAGAATCATGACGAATATTGCTTGGTAAAACCGCCTCACCACCATAGACCAGAAATAAAGGCGTGTAACCAGTGGACCTGTTAGGTGTTGTTCTGATGCTCCAAAGTACTGATGGGAGCTCCTCGACCCAACAACCTGGGGTACGCTGCAATGGGACCATGAGCCGGGGCTTGATCCCTCTCAAAATTTCTTGATTAACTCGCTCGGCTTGTCCGTTCGACTGTAGGTGTGCTACTGCAGCTAGGTCAAGCCGGATGTGCTCTCTCTGACAAAACTGCTCCATAGCTCCTTTGGATAAATTGGTACCATTGTCAGTAGTAATACTATGAGGATACCCAAAGCGATAGATTAACTTGTTTAGAAACTTGACTACCGTCTCCGCATCACAGCTGCTAACTGGCTCTGCTTTGATCCATTTGCTGAATTTATCAACCGCCACCAGTAGGTGAGTCTTTTTATCGGAGGACATCTTGAACATGCCAACCATATCAAGCCCCCAGACCGCAAACGGCCAAGTAATTGGGATCATACGCAACTCCTGAGCCAGCACGTGGGCTTGTCGGGCAAACTTTTGACATCCATCACACTTGCGTACAATGTCTTCCGCGTCTGCATGAGCCGTCAACCAATAAAACCCATGACGAAAAGCTTTTGCCACCAAGGATCTTGAGCCGGCATGGTGTCCACAGTCGCCAGCATGGATCTCAATGAGAATTTCTTGCCCTTCTTCTGGAGAAACGCAACGCTGAAACACACCAGTGCTGCTCCGTCGATGTAACTCGCCTCTGACAATAGTCATAGACTTGGACCGTCGGATTATCTGACGAGCCTTGACTTCCTCTGCTGGGAGCTCACCTCGGGTTAAATAAGCCAAACACGGGATTGTCCAATCAGGGATAGCATGAAGAGCCTGTTATTCCAGGTCAGGAATAGCTATATCCTCTTCTGATGACAATTTTACTAAAGGGTTGTGAAGGATGTCCAAGAAGACATTGGGAGGAACCGGCTTTCGCTGAGAGCCGAGTCGTGACAGGGCGTCAGCCACCTTGTTTTGCCGACGATCGATATGATCGACCTGGTAGCCTTGAAAATGACCCGCCACATCTGAGACTGCCCGTTGGTAAGCCGCCATTAATGGGTCTTTTGAATCCCAAGTCCTTGAGACTTGCTGAGCCACCAAGTCTGAGTCGCCCAGACAGCTGACCCGGCTAAGATTCATCTCTTTAGCCACTCTGAGTCCATGCAAGAGGGCCTCGTATTCGGCCGCATTGTTAGTACATGGGAACATGAGCCGTAAAACATAACAAAACTTGTCAGCTTTTGGAGAGGATATAACGACTCCAGCCCCCGAGCCTTCCAACTGCCTGGATCCATCAAAGTGTATAGTTCAGTAGGTGTTATCTGGCCTATCCTCTGGAATCTGCAATTCTGTCCAATCATTGATGAAATCGACCAAAGCTTGGGACATGATGTCCATATGGGGCATGTACTTCACGTGGTGAGGACCAAGCTCGATCGCCCATTTGGCAATCCGGCCAGTAGCCTCCCCATTCTGTATAATGTCCCCAAGAGGTAGTGAACTAACCACTGTAATTGGATGTTCCTGAAAATAATGCTTCAGTTTCCGGCTTGCCATGAATACTCCAAAAATCAGCTTCTGCCAATGTGGATACCGTTCCTTGGACAAGGTTAAAACTTCACTAACGAAGTAGACCGGCCGCTGAACCGGGTACTCCTTTCCTGTCTCCTTCCTTTCAACGACAACTGCGACACTTACCGCCTTTGAATTAGCGGCAATGTACAGGAGCATGGGCTCTTTGTCAGTCGGGGCGGCCAGAACGGGCGGCTCAACCAGCTGCTTCTTGAGAGCTTCAAAAGCTTCGTTAGCCGCATCGGTCCAGACAAACTTGTCCGTTTTTCTTAACAACTGGTAGAGGGGAATCTCCTTCTCACCAAGGCGGCTTATAAACCGGCTTAATGCCGCTATGCGGCCAGCCATGCGCTGGACCTGGTTTATGTTAGCCGGCTTGGCCAGTGAGGTAACTGCTTTGATCTTGTCCAGGTTAGCTTCGATGCCTCACTCAGACACCAGGAAACCCAATAGCTTGCCCGCAGGAACACCGAAAACGCATTTCACTGGGTTGAGCTTCATTTGGTACACCCGTAGATTATCAAACGTCTCTTTAAGATCGTCCAAAAGCATCTCCTTCTTTTGGGATTTCACCATGATATCATCAACATAAGCATGAACGTTACGCCCGATTAGTGAGTGAAGGAAATTCTGAACACAGCGTTGATAAGTCGCCCCCGCGCTTTTGAGCCTGAAGGGCATAGAGACATAGCAGAAAGCTCCAAAGGGGGTTATGAAAGCCGTCTTTTCCTGATCCTCCTTTGCCATCTTGATCTAGTGATAACCAGAGTACGCATCCAGGAAACACAAGCGCTCGCAACCGCCGTAGAGTCAATGATTTGATCGATACGGGGGAGAGCAAAAGGGTGCTTGGGACAAGCTTTATTGAGATCTTTGTAATCAACACACATGCGCCAGGTTCCGTTCTTTTTCAAAACAAGCACCGGGTTATCCAACCACTCAGGGTGAAAGACTTCAACGATAAACCCAGTAGCTAGGAGCCGGGCTACCTCTTCTCCAATAGCCTTGCGTATTTCCTCATTGAAACGACGGAGATATTGCCGTACTGGTTTCATTTTAGGATCCACGTTGAGGCGGTACTCAGCAAGCCTTCTTAGGACTCCGGGCATGTCAGAAGGTTTCCATGCGAAGATGTCCTGATTCTCACGGATGAACTCGATGACCGCACTTTCCTGTTTGGGATCTAAGCCGGTCCCAATGGTGAACTGCTTGGATGAGTCACCTTCCACAAAATCTACCTACTTGGTATCTTCAGTTGGCTTGAACTTGAGTGGTGACTCAGACTCTATGGTTGCTTTCTTGAGAGGGCTCATGTCAGCCGGGTCGACATTGACCGTGTAGAACTTCAGTTCCTCGGCAGCGCAAGCTGACTCCGCATAGGATGTGTCTCCTTCCTCGCACTTTCGAGCGATTTCCCTGTTGCCTTTCACGGTGATTGTACCTTCGAGACCTGGCATTTTAAGCTGGAGGTAGACGTAGCATGGGCGAGCCATGAAACGAGCGTACGCCGGTCTTCCAAAAAGATTGTGGTAGGGGCTTTTTATTTTGACCACCTAAAAAACGAGAGGCTCGCACCTATAGTTATACTCATCACCGAAAGCAACATGGAGTGTAACTCGCCCGATTGGGTAGGCCGACTTTCCAGGGACCACACCGTGGAAAACGGTAGTTGAGGGTTGCAAACAACTATCAGGGAGATTCATCCATCGAAAGGTGTCGTAATAAAGGATGTTAATGCCGCTACCTCCATCCATCAAGACCCTAGTGAGGGTATATCCCCCCACCTGAGGTGCTACCACCAACGCCAAACTCCCCGGGTTGTCAACCCTGGGAGGATGATCCTTCTGGCTCCAAGTGATCGGCTGCTCAGACCAATTAGGGTATTGGGGAGTTGCCCGATCGACTACGTTGAGGGCCCTCTGTTTCAATTTCCCGTTTTGCTTCCAAGTATTGGTGGTGAACACAGGATACTGCCCAGTATTCCGTCGTTTAGAACTTCTAGGCGAGCCGGCACACGACTCGTCTAAGTCATGATGACCCGGACGTCCCTCCTGATGATTTTGAAACTCCCGGCTTCGGAATTCCTACATGATATAGCAATCTTCCCATGAATGATTAACCGGCTTATCTGGGGTTCCATGCTTGGGACAAGGCGCTCTGAGTGCATCCCCGTAGTTGCGTGTCCTGCCCTCCTGACGGGTCCTTCCCTGCTGATGGCCTTGACGCTGGCCTTTGAAAACTGAGCCGGTGTTAGCCATAAATTCAGATCCGCCTTCGGGCTGCTTCCGCTTGTTATTACCACCTTGGCCCCATGAGTCCCAGCTTTAGGAGGATGGGTCGCCCTGGCTTTCTCTATGGAGATGCGGTTTCGGTCGGTCTGACACCGGCCGGCCCGAGCATGCCGAGCCGGCTTGACGAGGTTGGTAGAGACGTCCGGCTCGGGCTCCGGCTCACCGATCTTGCTAATGAAGATATGGATCTTGCCGAAGGGGACCTGGCACCCAAACTCGATTGAGTCAGCCTCGGGGCCCCGTGCTGAATTGTCGGTGTAGATCTTGCCGCGGCAGCTCTTGGCCATCTGAGCCACCGCATAGCTCCTGAACCCTGGAAGATCTCCCTCCGAGAACTCAACTCCACCGCGCGAGAGCCCCACTGTGGGCACCAGCTGTCATGGTTTTTTCACGGCAGATGTTCTCACAGGAGAACTTAGGTGTGAGGCCATCGTCATTGCATGGCGACTCGAAGGGGTTGGTCGGGGACGAGAGACGGATTTACCCAGGTTTGGCCCCTCCTATGGAGGTAAAAGCCTATGTCATGCTTTGTGTCTAGATTGATGATGAGCTCGATTACAAGGGTGCGGAATCACTAACCTTGCTTTCGAGAGTTCCCAACCTGTCCTATTAACCTCACGGGCTCGCCTTTATATACAGGTCGAGGCCCCCGGGTTTACAAGAGTCCGGGTCATGCTATAACCCGTAACCTATTACAATTCTACCTCATCTTATCTTCCAAACAAGGAAGGCTTCTAGCGTCTTCCACCTCATGGGCCTTGAGTCGCCGTCTTTACGTACTAGGCCGCCAGGTGGCCTACTTGGCGGTCTTCCTGCTTGTCTTTCCGTCATCTCTACGGCCCATCAAGCATATGCTCCTTAAGCCGCCCAAGGTCTAACCCGGTCCCAGCGGCGGGTTATACCGCGGGATCATATCCCCGACATGTGGTCCAGAAGCGCAAGACACTTTCAACGAAGAAAAATTTGAAGTTACCTGAGACCAAGCAACAGGTGTTGAGGGAAGATGCCGAAACAAATTAAGAGAAGGAAGCTACCTCCGCTGCTGACTTGGCGTCAACTGCTGTGAGGAGGGAGCCAAACACTACTGAACAGGGGACAGCCGTGCATGTTGAGCCTACAACTATTCCAGAAGTTCAACAATTCAAGGGGAAGACCCCTTTGTCAGTGCTCCCACCTAAACCAGTTAAGCAGAAGAAGATTGTAAAGTTTGCCAAGGGCACAAAGGGGGAAGAGGCCACAAAAGGTGTGGGGTTCAGACAGGAGCCAGAACAATGTGTCATAGCAATCGATGCAGGAGTGCCAAGTTCAGACAGCTTTCTGCCAACTGAGGTTAAAAAGATGCCAACTGCCGCTACCTCTGTGCCAACTGAAGTGTCAATTAGCAGCGGGGTCATAGTCAAAACTACCACTGTTGCTCAGGAAGCCACCACTGCAACTGCAGGGGCCAAGGTGCCATCTCCTAGAGCTGGTTCAATGCCAAATGTCGAAGGATGTGATCAATCTGCCCAACTGCCATCTCCAATAGCTAACACACAGCAGCCAAGCAAGCCTGCATCACCAAGAGCTGATTTTCAGTGCACATTGACACAGGAGGAGGTGTTCAAAATTGTATGCAGGTGCAAGCCTCCTAGGCCGCCAACTACAACACTCTTGTGGACCAAGTCAGCTAATGATGCACCGGTGAATGTGCCGCAACCGCAAGCGGGGACCCTAGGCCAGCAACCCATACGCAGAACAAGCTCATACACCTATCATGGCAACGGGTATTGCGATGCACCAACCTTTGACCTGGGTCTAGATGATAGCACCGAGCCTGTTGCAGTAGCACAAACAGGAGAAGCCAATCTGGTTGTCACAGATGAGGATGACTTGGATTCAGGGAGAGTGAATGAAGTATTCGCTGCTGTTGATGCTGGCAAGGGATTAGTTCACCCTCCAGATGCTACATCACCAGACAGCTACCACACCCCGATTTGCGGAGAAGCAGAAGTTCGCACAAGCAGTTCTTCAGGACCACTTGTCGCACGAAGACAAAGGAGGGTAATAAAGCCTGGAGCCTGTCAAAGGTCCCCATTCATTGATTACAACAGAAAGAAGACGTTCAACAGCAATGAAGCAATCAACAAGCTCTACGCTTCCCTCGTGTATTGGGTTAGAAATCATCCAGGAGCAAATGATGTTGCCACCAGGTAAACCTATAGGTCCCACTTAGTTGCACAATACCACCCACTTAGTTGCACACCAAAGCAGAGCGGGTTGCACAGAACAGGGCTTGTAGTTGCAGACACTCAACTTTTTGTTTAATAGACAATATTCTTTGCATTGACCCTTTCAACTTAACTTGCCTTTTATTTTTTCAGCCCTAAGATAGTCAACTGTGATGGTTTCTACATTTCTATCAAGGAGTTGGTCGATTCCATCAAGCCTCTTCAATGGCTGTCAAGCATGGTTATTGAGATTGCAATCATACACATCATCAAGAACTTACCAGAATGGTCAAAGAAGGTCATTATGCCACTGAGGCTATCTGTAAGATTTTTCAAAGCTTTTTCGCCCTCTTATTTTTGTAGCATTTTTCACCCATGTATCATTTTTCTTGAACTTTTATTGACCAATTTAGGGATTATTTTTTATATAATAAGTAGTTGCCACATGTTTATCATTTCTCCAGGCGAAGTTACAGCAAGGGATCTACAATGTGTCTGACATAAACAAAAGATTCGAATACAAGAACCGACTTGACAAACAAGACATGGTCACTGTTGTCTGCACATGATCACTCTCTTAGTTGGCACTCACAGCATGTTCAGTTGCACATGATACAGCTATTAGTTGGCATAAACACAAATACTTTATGGCAACCTATTAACCTCACCATTTTTACTGTTACCTACAATGTTTTTGTATCTGAATGTGTTTTTTGTTCATGTGTGCAGGTCATGCTGCCAGTGCTTGACTGCTCTGATGCAAATCACCCCGAATGAGGCAGGCACTATTGGGTTTTCAACGTCAACTTGAGGGGAGAACGATTCGAAGTTCTTGATTCGAGTAGGAAGCTAGAGGACATTGAGTTGATGAACACCACCTCTACCATCGCGGGGGCAGTATGGATGCTATGGAGGAAGCATTACCCAAAGTCCAGCATTGAGCACTTCCAGATTATTGACATTTATGTACCGAAGCAGCTCGGGAAGTAAAACAAGAAGCATGATATTCCTGTCAAATTTTGCCAACAATATATAGTTTTTTAAGTTTTCTAGATGTACAATTTTTATTTTTTAAATGATTATTTGTATCAAGACACACAATTAGTTTGCATGGGATAATCTAGGCAGTTGCACAGTGGACATCATTAGTTGCACAGTGGTATATAATTAGTTGCATAGTGGAAAAAATGCATCACGTTTTGGATTTTTAATTTATGTGCAACTTGTTTTTTCTTGCAGCAATGAGTGTGGGCTGTTCGCAGTGCTGAACGCTACTGATAGGAATGGCAGCCTACTGCCCAACTATGATCCCAAGGAGGCATTCAACATCAGGAAGAAGCTGGCACATGATTGGGTCACCAGTGTGCACAACTCCGCCCAGTGGAAGAAGTTGCAGAGAAGAACTAGGTTAGTACTTTTTATCCTCCACCTTTTTTTCAATGCTTTGTTGGTTTGCACAATTTGCATAGATTTGTTGCACACTCTGTGAGCACTAATTCTGTTGCACATTCTGTCAGCACTTTGTTGGCACACATTAGGAGCACTGGGCATACAACTGTTCAACAACTGAAATTTAATCTCTTTGCCAACAAAGGCACAAATAGTAGTCATTACACACTCCATAAACTATTTCACGGAAAACAACTTATATAAAAGAAAGCATAGATGCTGAATACGTCTCCTTGGAGCCAACATTGCTAAAAACAACATTATTTTCCACACAAACGATGCAAGACAATCACAGCAGCCTCTTTGGGCATCCACCAGCAGTGTGCTCTATTGATTGGCAGTGGCTACATTTGTTTTTCTTCTTTGGGTGTAGCTCCAGCGCCGATTTGTACCGTCTAATCTTCGCCCTACCCTTTTTAGTTGACCTTGGGGGATCCCTGGGCACAAAATCATCAGAGGCTTGTGCAGGGATTGTAGCCTCCATTGGGACAATAGGACCAGTGTGCGCGGGTGCTGGACCATCATGAGGTTGTGTATAATGACCTGTAGGTAGGGGGGTTAATAATGATAAAAAGATCAGTCTTGCCCAACCAGGACTCCTGTTCTGTGCAACCACACAGCTCATGCTGTGCAACTAAGTGGGTGCAGTGTGCAAGTTAAGCTGAAAAGAAAACATGTAGGAGCACGGCCCGTGGCGGCAGTTGGCTGATAATGACCTATAGCCGTAACAGTAAAAAGAAATTAGTGGTTCACGTTCATCCTCGAAGAAACATAGCGCGCACAACAAGTTTTTGTGGTGGTGCACGTAGGCCGAATGAGTGCGTGCGCAAATGAATATCATGTTCTGTGCAACTGGCCACCATTCTATGCGCAACTGACATTATGCATGTAGTTAGTTGGGAAGTCAGGGCAGGTAATTACCTATACGATGAGGTCCTTGAGCATTGCATGTAGGGCCATTGGGAGGAGGAGGTGGGGCACTGCTTGTTGGGCCAGGCGGGGGAGGAGGTGGCGGAGCATGTTGTGTAGGTCCAGGTGGTGGAGGAGGTCCTTGAGGGTTACCATCATCTGATGGCCCCATAGCAGTAGCCGGTTTTTTCTTTTTCTTGGACTTGTTGAGGTGACTGATTTCAGTACGTGCTCTGCGCATATGCTTGTAGACAATGGCCTGTGCTGCATCAGAGCCACTTGCAAACTTGGCCAATTTTTGAAAATCCACTGCCATGTTTCTTTCCCTTATCTGCTTCTTTGATTGAGGAGGCATTTCATGCGGTGACTCATACCCGGTCCCTGGCACACTAGGGACAGCAGTAGGTGTCCACCGTCGGAGCATGTACCTTTCCGGTATGACGTCAACTCCAAGATGGTTGAACACCTTGAGGATGTGGCAACAGAGCATGCCATCTTTATCCATTTTGCAGCACTCACACAAATAGGAACCCTCCTCCACCTTTGCCTACACCAAGTAATTTCGAGAACCATATTTGGCAACAAATTCCTGGTTCGGTCTGAGCGCAAAAATATCAGCACCAACTTGGAACACATTGTAACGTCCAATCAGCTCGAACTCTTCTCGGAACTTGCGATAAAGGTCTCTAGTGTAGGTTTCGTAAGCTTGCCTCTCTATTGGGAATCTGGACCATAGCTCAATCTCAAGGTGTTCTGTCCTGTAATCATTGCAGCCTTCCTTGGCAAGGATGTGGGTCTGAATTTTTTCATATTGCTTGACAAAGTTCAGGATTGAGTTGTGTGGATTCACATATCTTTTTAGGATGGCGTTGAACCCCTCACTACACTGTGTAGACTGCAGGAAGGGGAAGAACCTGTGCTTGAAGTAGCATGGCACCCAAGTTGACGTGTATTCGTACAACTTCTCAAAGTGTGTGTGTGTGTGTGTGTGTTATTGCTTCGTACTTCATCATTAACCCAGCCCAATTCTGCTCAAACCCTTCTGGAGTGAAGCTGAAATCAACACAGTAGTTGAAATCATCAGACAACCCTGGATTCCTGCACAGGAGCCAACCAACCTTTTCTTGAGCCTTTTTCATGATGTGCCATCGACAACAGCGATGTACGGTCGTGGGAAAGATGCTCTCTATTGACCGCTTCATCACACCATCCTGATCTGTTATGAAGTTATCAGTTGGTTTGCCATCCATAGCCTCCAGGAATGTTTAGAAGACCCAATCAAAGCTTGATACCAACTCCTGCCTCACAAATGCGCAACCCAACATAAAAGATTGTCCATGTCGGTTGATTCCAATGAACGGCGCGAATGGCATATTGTACATGTTGGTCATGTAGTTGGTGTCAAACGATATACAATCATGGTACGCCTCCGCATAAGCTTTTCAAGCTAAGCCATCCACCCAAAATATGTTGACAACTCTGTCCTCTTCATCATATTTTACCTTATAGAAGAAGTCTGGATCGGTTTTCTGTATCTCTTTGAAGTGCGCAATTGTCTCAATCATGTCACCCTCCTTTGTGTCATCTCTTCGGAAACTTGTACATGGATTTGTTATTGCCTTTGGTCCGAATGGCACCATCAACTCAGATCCATAGAATTCTGCCATTATATGCATCATACGTCCTACATAATACAAAAAGAAAAGAATATCTCTTTTTAGTTGCATGAATGCACACACCCAGTTGCACAGTAAAAGGACATGTGTTGGCACAGAGGATAATTGCAGAAAATGGACAGCTAGCTGCACCTTAAAAACACATGCAGTTGGACACAGGATATTGTTTAGTTGCACATTGAAGGCATTCTAGTTGCACACAAGTACCATAGTAGTTGCACACTAATCTACCTGTACAGCAACCTGGTGCGCAACTAATGAAGTTGCACTCAGGAATTTTTTTAGTTGCACAGTGAAGGCTTTATAGCTGCACAGAAGTGCCATACCACATCAACCCGGTGTCCAATAGGTGAAGTTGGACACAGGACCATTTTTAGTTCCACACTGAAGGCATTTTAGTTGCACACCAGTACGATAGTGGTTGCACACTAGACTCCCTATAGGGAAACTTAATACTGTAAGAGATATGAAAACACACTTGTAGTCAAGTTGCAGTTATACAAGATAGGCAAGAATTCCTTTTCATCCGCAGAAATGCCTTGGTGAGATCTCAAGTATTTGGACAATGAAGGTTTGTTCACCAAGGGATGGTTGTGGTCACGAACAAAGTGTGTCACCTCCCATCGCCCATCTTTCAGCTTCACCAACATTTTTGCCTTGCATCCAGTCTGCCTTATTGTCTCGCGTTTCCGTTTATTCTTTCTCTTTTTGGGATCAATCTCCTCTTCATTAAAGATTAGCGGTTCGTCTTCAATTTCTTCATCACTAACAACAGTTTTTGGTTCTGGTATAGGATCCAGGACAGGAGCAGCCTCCGCTCCTCCATCATCAACTTTGGGTTTCTTATACTTGTTGCAACAAAACTGTTGTTTTACCAATTCATTTGTGTAAGCTATCCGCCTCAAGGTGTTCATCTTGATAGCGAAACCCAACCGTAGGGCATAGTTGTTGTAATGATCATATGCAACTTTAAGGCTGTCAAACCTCATGCCGACATAGGGTTCCATGGGCTGAGACCCAGCCTCATCCTCTCCTTCTTCTCCTTGTACAGCTCCGTCTACAGCCCCAGCTCCTAGTTCAGTCCTGTTTGGACCAGCAACATCTTCCGCGGTGCCCGTGTCATTTAGAGTATGGCTCTCTAACTGCAAAGACACCACTACAGGGGCACCACGGGCTGATGACTGCCCTGCCACATGTTCATTTCCCATAGGATTATGCCCAAGACTTGGATGTGTAGAGAGCACATTTTCTGTCCCATGATCAGCATTACCTCCTGGTGGTATGCTAGTTTGATGTTGATCCATATCATGAGGAGGCAACTCATTAAGATCAATCATCTTTTCTTTTGCTGCCACTACTCATGCCATGCACATAAAAGAGATGGAAGGGAAATGATCAAATTAATAATCAAAGAGTTTCAAACAACCTAGAAACATTCTATTTTTATGCAACGACACAATCATTAGTAGTCGCACACCAGTATGCCACTGTTAGTTGCACAAACTCTATATTTTTATCAAAATCTATTTATAACAGGTTTGCATTTTTGTTTGCACAGAGTCGTTATGTTTGTTGCACATTTTGCAGTAAATAGGTTGCACAGATAGAAAATAGGACTTTTTACTTCAGTGTTTTTCTCACATTTTTTTGTTGCTTTGATGATGTGCAGGTTTGTTTGGCATGGAGCTTATGTAGATTTTTATGCACATATTTTGATGCTACAATTGGGATGGATAGATCCAGATGAAAGAAGAAAGAAGATTTTACTTTTAGTATATTGAACATATTTTCCACTTTAGGTCTTCAATTTGCGTGGGACAAGATTATATGTGTATAGATTACTATTGTTTCTGGTTTCATTAGCTTTTGTGGTTTTTCTATTGCACACATTGCTAGAGAATTGGCATGCATCATTTGTGTGGTTGCACAGGTTCTACAGTGTTTATTTGTGCTTACTTGCATCCATCCAGGCACAAGTTGGTTAGAATGCATGTTCAGTTGCACAAAAGATTATGCTTTTTTGTTGCACTGATACTACAGAATTTAATTGTGTTTAACATCCAGGTACAAAGTTGGCTAGATTGTATGTTCAGTTGGATAGAATACATGTTCAGTTGGCTAGAATGAATGTTCAGTTGGCTATAATACATGCAATCTGCAACCCATCCATGTGTGTGCTTGTTGCACACATCCAGTGGAAGTTGGCTTTCAAACCATGTTTTGTTGCATAGGGACTACAACAATTCTTTTTCTGCTAAAATTCTCCCTGGGTGTGTTTGTTGCACAGATCCAGGTTTTAGTTGGTTTGAAAACATTGTTTACTTGCACAGAGAAAGTGAATCAG
Organism: Elymus sibiricus; assembly: GCA_039707655.1. NCBI lineage: Eukaryota > Viridiplantae > Streptophyta > Magnoliopsida > Poales > Poaceae > Elymus > Elymus sibiricus. Next base: position 388,710,705 of record CM077669.1, on the reverse strand, counting down.
TTAGGCATAGAGATCTTGTGATTTTCTTGTTCTTCCTTCTCCCTCCAATCATGGAGAGATTCAGGAGATCCACAGGGAAAGGGCAAGGGAAAGTGAACAAGGATTGATCTAGGAGAGCAGAGGGATTTCTTACCTGGTTGATTGTGTTGCCTGGTATGCCTCTCTTCTCTTATTTCTGTTTTCTGACTAGATTTCTTCACCTTGACTGCTTTGCCATGGCAGTTCTACAGGATCTGGTTCATGGTCTGGGATCCCTGTCCTTTCTTTCGTGGGGAAGAGGCTGGTCGACCAGCGGCGAAGAGAGGGTGGGCGAGGGGGGCATAGGAGGCATTTGGGATCGATGGGTATCACGTGACAGCGACGGGTGGTGGAGTTTATCCTGCTTCTGCGTTCGCGCATGGAAACAGCTGGCCCGGAAGGATCTTTCCTTCCTGGGACCAGGGGGACAGGCGCTTACCTTTTCTAGTCAGCCGCTCGCGAGCGCTAGCGAGCCAACGGCCGCCAGCTAGACGCGTCCTAAAAAGAAAGTCAAATGAAATTCCTGTCATGGCAAAGAAAAATGACACATACACCAATTACCCATGCATTACTCTGAAAATTCGCAGGGGAAGGGGCATGCAGCTGCTCATCCGTCTAGAGTTGTTGATCAATGTCGTGATGCGAAAAGTTGTTTCAGCAGAAATTTCCAGAAAATTGGATGCAAATTCAGAACCCTCTGAATACGAGACAATATATATATATATATACATGTTTATTTTGTACGGATACTTCGTCCAACGGTTCTTCCGCATCCAAGTTCTTATACGTACTGTGCATCTTCCTGTCATGTTTAATTCCTTCTTTATTCTTATCACTCAGTTCTTCTTTCCAATCATGTTCCTGCCAGCCATTGTTACTGTTTACCTTCTTCTTCCTTGGTGCACTTGTTTCACCCTGACCTGTCAGTACGTCTTTTTCTTTACATAAAAGGAAAGCCGAATAGAAATCTCTGTCATGGCAGAGAAGAATGACACATGCACCAATTACTCCACAAAACTCCACATGATCTCCAAACCTTAGCCTTGGCAAGGATTGCCTGGCAGCAGAAGGATACTAATTCTTCACCTCATTACAAAATAGCCTAGCACTAGAAGGATTGGGTGCGCTTTGTTGCGCCGTTGGTTTTTTGGGTTTCTGAAAAAATAATCACTTTGTTTTAAAATATAAGGTGTATTACCTTTTTGAAAAGTCAAATCTTTTAAGTTTGATCGAATTTGTAGAGAAATATATCAAAATCCATAATATCAAATTGGTATTTTTAGATTCGTCATGAAATGAATTTTCATACTCTTTTTGTTCAATATTGGGGATGTTGATATTTTTGCTCTGAACTTGGTCAAAGTTAAATACATTTGACTTTCTAAAAACCTAAGAGCATCTACAACCGGACTTCTCATACCCATCTCAAACGTCCGGGCAGGCCATCCGTTCACTACCCGGTCAAAAAAAACGACCCAATCGGACCTCTCAAACCGCGGACAAACGCCCAGGCTGACTGGCACCCCTCATATCCAGCCCAAATATCGGGTGGATATGGGGTGGCCAAGGCACGCCCGGGCGCGTCCGCCTGATAGGCCCGGCCCACCTCCGACCCCACAGTTGTGAAAGCACATATGCTACCTAGGAGGTTTTGATAATTCATGACAACATACATTGTCTCTTGGACTAATAGTTTTACCTATTTTATTTCAGATGAAGTCCATAGAGAAGATTGGCCATGAAATGTGTGGAGAATCCCCAAGGAAAGAAGAAGAAGAAAAGGAATAGGATTGGCAATTCATCAAGCTTGAAGACTCTACATTTTACATTTTGTGAGAAATCACTCTTGAGTCCATAGGAAAGCCAAAACTATTAAAAGAGGATGAGGTTTCTATGATGATCTGGTTGCTCAAGTGCTTAGAGATTAGCCACCAAAAATACACATGAAATTATCCCACAAAATCTTTGTCTAATCCCTACCACTAAAGTTGGTGCCACCAACTTTCCATATTCGGCCCCACCGAGTTTTAACCCTAGACAGATCCTAGCCAAAACCCTAAGGTCTCGGTGCCACCAACATTCCACTTCGGTGCAACCGAAACCAGTGACCAACTCTCTGGTATCCTATTTTTAAGAATCGTAATTTTCGAGTTTTGAAAATCGGTCTCACCGAGATTTGGAAACTGCCTAGGTCACCCATATCGGTACCACCAAGATTTATATATCGGTCTCACCGAGAAGCCGAAAGTTGCCACATTTTGGATCTGTTTCACCGAGTTGGGCAATAATGTTGTAATGGTTGGACTTTTGGAGATGCCTATATATACCCCTCCACCTCCTCTCAATCGCAGAGGAAGCACTTAGAACATACCTTCACTTGCCCCATCCATTTTTCTGAGAGAGAGCCACCTACTCATGTGTTGAGATCAAGATCTTCCACTCCAACCATATGAATCTTGATTTCTAGCCTCCCCAAGTTGCTTTCCACCCAATCAACCTCTTCTACCAAGCCAAATCTGTGAGAGAGTGATTGTGTGTTGAGGAGACTATCTTTTGAAGCACAAGAGCAAGGAGTTCATCATTGTTACCACATCTATTACCTCTTGGAGAGTGGTGTCTCCTAGATTGGTTAGGTGTCGCTTGGGAGCCTCCTTATTCGTGTGTGGAGTTGAACCAAGAAGTTTGTATGGGCAAGGAGATCGCCTACTTCGTGAAGATCTACCCATAGTGAGGCTAGTCCTTCGAGGACGGAAGCCGTGATGGAATAGACGAGGTTGCTACTTCGTGGACCGTTTTGGGTGGAGCCCTTTGTGGACTCTCGTGACCGCTACCCTCCGTGGGTTGAAGTCTTCATCAACGTGGACGTACGATAGCACCACCTATCGGAACCACGGGAAAAATCTTCGAATCATCAATTGCGTTTGATCTTCCTACCTCTACTCTTTCTTACATATGCTTGTCTTTGCTTTCCGCTACTATACTTGTTCACTAGTATGTGTAGGGTGCACTAGACTTGTTAGAATTGCTGAAATCTGCCAACCATTAAAATTGGGAAAAGGTTAGGCTTTTATTTTGTCAAGCAGTCTATTCACACCCCCCCCCCTCTAGACATCGCTTCTCGATCCCACAATTGGTATCAGAGCTTTGGTCTCCATAGCCTTAGTTTTATCACCATTGGAGGAAGATGGATGTGTCTAGTTTGGGGAGTCTTAGTTGTAGAGTGCCCATTCTCGACGGGGAGTACTATAGTCAATGGTAATATGAGATGCTTAATCTATTCAATGAATTCCATTTAAGCAAGTATGTTAAGAGCCCTTATGTACCTCCCATTGATCCCTTACATCCTTCACACGAAGAAGAAATTGAGATGCTTCGTAATCTTAGAACTGTTAATCTTATCATTAGAGGATTGCCAAGAATTGTATTTGATCAAATGAGAAATTTTGAGTGTGATTATACCTTGTGGAAATATTTAGAGAATAGATATCCAAACTACTCTTTGAAAAATCTTGATGTCATTCTCCATAAAACTATTGCATTTCACAAAATGATGCCTAGTGATCCCAAGTTTGACGACTATCTATTTGAACTTAGAGACCTCATGCATGCTAAAGGAGATGTCATAACTATCAACAACATCATTGTTGAAGCCATTCGCATTCACAATCTTGAACATTGTCATAATCACAACCCTAACGAATTTCTTGTTTCTTATGACGAGGATTTCCCACTTGGTGATGACAATGTGGAACATGGCTACTATGATGAAGATGAGTTGTTCGACATCGAGTATGAGAAGACAATGAAGAATCTAAGTCTCATGGCAAACTTCAAGGATTACATGTCCGAAGGAAAAGAGTGGATTCTCGACAGTGGATGCATGGATCATATGACCGGAGATAGAGATATGTTTGAAGAGATCACACCAAACCATGGACCGCGAAGGTATGTAACTTTTGGAGATAACTCCAAGGGTAAGGTACTTGGTCTTGGTAAGGTGGCCATATCCCATGATAGCTCTATTCAAAACGTCATGCTTGTTGAATCCCTTGGCTACAATCTTCTTTCCGTATCTAGACTAGCCGACTACGGTTTCAGTGTGCTATTCACCAAAGTAGATTGCCAAGTGTTTCGTCAAGATAATCATAACATGGTATTTACTGGTTTCCGTAGAGGTGATCTATATATTGTCGATTTCACTAAGAGATCCAATCCTCGTACTTGTCTTATTGCAAAATCTTCTAAAGGTTGGCTTTGGCATAGAAGGCTAGGACATGTTGGTATGCGTAATCTAGACAAGCTCATCAAAGGTGATCATATAGTTGGTGTTAAAGATGTTATCTTTGACAAAGATAGACTTTGTAGTGTTTGTCAAGCTGGAAAGCAAGTAGGTGGAAGTCATCCCGTAAAGAACATCATCACTACTAGGAGACCACTCGAGTTGCTTCATATGGATCTTTTTGGTTCCAATGCTTACAAGAGCCTCGGTGGAAATTCCTTTGGTCTAGTTATAGTTGATGATTTTTCATGATTTACGTGGGTATTCTTTCTTGATGAAAAGTCGCAGGTGAAAAATATCTTCAAGAACTTCGCTCGCAAGGCTCAAAATCAATTTGAAGTGAAGATCAAGAAAGTTCGGAGCGACAACGGATCGGAGTTCAAGAACACCAATGTGGACACCTTTCTTGACGAAGAAGGGATTTCACATGAGTTCTCGGCTACGTACACACCTCAAAAAAATGGAGTCATTGAGAGGAAGAACCGGACTCTTATAGAGATGGCTAGAACGATGCTCGATGAATAAAAGACGCCAGGACACTTTTGGGCGGAAGCCGTGGAAACAACTTGTCATGCTACAAACCAACTCTACCTACACAAGCTTCTCGGTAAAACGACATACGAGCTACTCACCGGTAACAAGCCCCAAGTTGGATACTTTCAGGTATTCGGCTCCAAGTGTTACATTCTTGATAAGCATCGTCATTCTAAATTTGCTCCAAAATCTCATGAGGGTTTCCTACTCGGTTATGGATCAAACTCTCACACTTACTGTGTCTACAAAAACTTCACTCGAAAAGTTGAAGAGACGGTAGATGTGAAGTTTGATGAATCTAATGGTTCGCAAGTCGAACAATTGCCAAATGATGTAGGAGATAAGGAACCTTCGGAAGCCATCCAAGACTTGTCCATCGGCAAGATTCGTCCCATGGAGGTGAAGGAAAGCACTTCATCTACACAAGTGGAAGCTCCAACCTCGCGTCAAGGCGAACCTCAAATGACATGGAAGCATCCACAAGCGGTACCCGACAAGATGAAGAAGAGGAAGAAGTTTATCGTGATGATCCACCATAACCTCCTTCACCACCACCTCAAGGAAACGACACCTTCAACAACAATGAAGAAGATGATGATGCGGAGGATGAGGAAGCTCCGCCGTCCAACAAGAAAAAGCTACCACGAGTTCGAGCAAGAGTGGACAAGAATCATCCCCTAGAGCAAATATTCGGCGACGTACGAACCGGGAGAATCACTCGCTCTAAAACTCGTTTAGCTAACTTTTGTGAGCATTACTCATTTATCTCTAGCATTGAGCCTATGAACGTGGAAGAAGCACTCGAAGACCCGGATTGGGTGAATGCCATGCACGAAGAACTACACAACTTCAAGAGGAATGAAGTGTGGACACTAGTGGAGAAGCCCAAGGACGAGCAAAACATCATTGGAACAAAATGGGTGTTTCGGAACAAGCAAGATGAAGATGGTCAAGTGATACGCAACAAGGCACGTCTCCTAGCTCAAGGTTACACTCAAGTCGAAGGTATGGACTACGGTGAGACCTATGCCCTCATTGCTAGACTTGAAGCCATTCGTATATTTCTTGCTTATGCCAATCACCATGATATTACTCTTTACCAAATGGATATCAAAAGTGCCTTTCTAAATGGTGAACTTGAGGAGGAAGATTATGTTAACCAACCTCCCGGTTTTGTAAACCCTAAGGAACCTAATCATGTTTATAAACTTCGTAAAGCTCTTTACGGTCTTAAGCAAGCCCCACGACCTTGGTACAAATGCTTAACGAAGTTCCTTGAAAAGGGTTTTGAAATTGGTAAAATTGACGCAACCTTGTTCACTAAAAGAGTTAACGATGAATTATTTGTGTGCCAAATTTATGTGGATGATATTATCTTTGGATCTACTAACCCACATTTTAGTGAGAAATTTGGAAGGTTGATGTCCGAGAAGTATGAGATGTCTATGACGTGTGAGCTGAAATTTTTTCTTGGTTTGCAAATCAAGCAAACGAGAGAAGGAACATTCATTTCTCAAACCAAGTACACCAAGGACTTGATCAAGAAGTTCAACATGCAAGAGTGTAAAGGTATGAAAACCCCTATGCCTACTAGTGGACATGTTGACCTCACCAAGGAGGACAAACCGGTTGATCAAAAGGTTTATCGATCAATGATCGGTTCATTGCTATATCTATGTGCCTCCCAACCCGATATCATGCTTAGTGTGTGCATGTGCGCTATATATCAAGCTGCTCCTAAGGAGTGTCATCTTAAGGCCGTGAAAAGAATTGTGAGATACTTGATACATACACCAAACTTTGGCATTTGGTATCCCAAGGGATCTTCTTTTAACCTTGTTGGCTATTCCGACTCGGACTATGACGGAGATAAGGTTGATAGAAAATCCACCTCGGGTACATGTCAATTTATTGGTAGATCTCTTGTGTCTTGGTCATCCAAGAAACAAAACTCGGTATCTCTATCTACCGCCGAAGCGGAATACATTGCCGTCGGATCATGTTGTGCGCAATTACTATGGATGACTCAAACTCTTAAGGATAATGGAATCCATGTGAGACATATTCCATTGTTGTGTGACAATGAGAGTGCTATTAATATTTCTCATAATCCCGTGCAACATTCTCAAACTAAGCATATTCAAGTTCGTCGTCATTTCATTCATGATCATGTTGCCAAAGGGGACATTAATCTCAAACATGTTCGCATCAACAAGCAATTGGTCGATATCTTTACTAAGCCACTTGATGAGAAAGTGTTCTGTCACTTGAGGAGTGAGATGAACATCATTGATGCTTCAAACTTGAGCTAGACTCACTCAGATGCTTGCAAGGTCATGAGCTTACATGACTATTCCTTGATACCTTTAACATACTATCTTATATCTCGGAAATCTATGCTCCCGTGTATTGCATCTAACCTTTTGTAGGTACTTGGATGAATTTCATTCCACAAGATTGCAAACAACTCACATCAAAAGCAATCTTGTCTTGACCAAGTATCAACAACCCTATGTTGTGATGGAGGAAGAAGACAACACGAAATATATCATTGACTTATATATGATGAAGATCCCACTCTTGTCATTTGGATATATTATGTTCTTCCTTGCATGACTAACCCTTGTAGGAGGACCTAGCTTCAAAGAAAAGAAGGATTGCTCCCAACTCAAGATGAACTTCATCAACTTTGAGCATCCACAACAAGTCCTCCCACACGCCATGTCATCTACATCACGCCAAGGTATGTGATCATATCCTTGAAGAAGCTCTACTCTGAGTCATGAGCTAAAGCAATTAAAAGCGATATGAAAACATTAAAATGTCTAAACGAAAAATGGTAACCCCATTTTGAGATTAATGATGAGTATGACCTATGATCAAGTATTCTTACTTGGCTACTAAGTCAATATACTCTAATATAGGTGACCTAGTCACCGACCATCATCTAGATGAAGTATCCTGATTGGTTCATCTTTAGTTGCATGCTTTCTTGGAACCACTCAATCTTAATCTAGCTGAAAATTCCTTGAAAATCTTCTTGGAAATTCCTTGCAAATCTTTTTGAATCTATTGAAATTTCCTGAAAATCTTTTGTCAACAAAATGGTCAAAACTAAACTTTGCCGAATTTCTATTTGCAAATTCGGTCTGTTCGAGATGGGAAAATCGGTTCCACCGATAATGCAGATATACTGCCAAGAGCTTCTTCGGTGTCACCGACACGGATCTCTTCGACTGTAATGATTTTACCCATAGCCCAATTTCTTCTTATTGGTTCTACCGATTCCTTTTGCCTCGGAGTCACCGATTTTTGCCATCACTTGTGCTAATTGCAATTTTCTTGACATCTTTGTCAATGACCTCAATGGCCCTTACTCTCTAGGATCCCTTACCCTCAATGACCCTCTGACCTTTTTTAGAAATTAATGCCAAAGGGGGAGAATATCAAAGCTTATACTTGATAAAGGGGGAGAATATCAAATGGGGGGTAATATGAAGGGGATAGCATTCATTAAGGGAGAGAGAGACGACCACATTCATACTATGATTTTAAGGAGAGAGCGCATATGATCTTGTGTTAGACTTGCCTCACCCTACCTACTCCCATTACCTACATGCTAAGATTCAGGGGGAGAGGAAGACTTACAAATTCATATTTAGGGGAGAAAAGTTCTAAATGATCTTGGAGACATATCAATCTTAAGAAATACTTCTTCTATATGTCTTCCATATGTTGGTACATTTGAATTCTTTTGCATTTGAATAAGTAGAATACTCTTGTGTTTCCTAACATTATTTTCTCAAGTGTGTTTCTACTGTTAAACTTCTCAAGAACTTCAAGGTAAGTATATGCATCATATCCTTGGTCAAGATGATCTCTTGCTTCTTGCACATATTGTTTGCAAGAGTGAAATCTTGAACATGGAAACATATCACTCACATTTATTTGATGCATATAGCCAAGGTTCACATGACTCATCATATCCCTTCTACTATGTGTGTATTCATGCATTCCAAAGCAACCATCCTTTAAAAGGATTGCACACATTTAGGGGGAGCATGTCTTATTCATGTGTTTCTCAAAGCCTTCATATATCCTTGCATGTCTCAGTTTGAAGCTTTGATAGTATGTTGTCACCAATTACCAAAAAGGGGGAAATTGAAAGCACATATGCTCCCTTGGAGGTTTCGATAATTCATGACAACATACATTGTCTCTTGGACTAATAGTTTTACCTAGTTTATTTCAGATGAAGTCCACAAAGAAGATTGGCCATGGAATGTGTGGAGAATCCCCAAGGAAAGAAGAGGAAGAAAATGAACAGTGTTGGGGAACGTTGCATGGGAAACAAAAAAAATTCCTACGCTCACCAAGATCGATCTAGGAGATGAACATCTACAAGAGGAGAGATTGCATCTACATACCCTTGTAGATTGCTAAGCGGAAGCGTTAAGAAACGCGGTTGATGTAGCCGAACGTCTTCGCGATCCAATCACGATTCGTCCCGCGAACTCCTGATCAAGTGCCGAACAGACGGCACCTCTGCGTTCAACATACGTACGTCTTGATGACGCCTTCACCTCCTCGATCCAGCGAGCGATGGTGAAGTAGTAGCTCGAGATCTCCGGCAGCACGACGGTGTGATGGCGGTGGTGGTGGAGCTGTTCCGGCAGGGCTTCGCCAAGCATTGCCGAACAATCTAGTGGAGAGGGAAGCTACGAGGGAGAGGAGGGGCAGCGCCGTAGCACGTTGGGGTGCGGCTGCCCTCTCTCTCCATCTCCATATATAGGGGGAAGGGGAGGAGGGGGCGCCCTAGGGTTTCCCCTAGGGGCCGGCGGCCAAGGGGTGCGGCCAGGGTTTGGGGTCCCCCCCCCCAAGGTGCATCAAGGACATAAGCCTTTTGGGCAGCCGTGAGGATAATCCTCAGATTGCGGGCCAAGTCTACAAAGTTACTTCCATCATCTTTCAGCTTAGCTTTCTCTAGGAACGCATTGAAATTTAGGGGAGCTACTGCGCGAGCCATTGATCTACAACATAGATTTGCAAAGACAACTTAGACTATTGTTCAAGATAATGAGTTTAGTTAATCATATTACTTAAAACTCCCACTCAAATTGACATCCCTCCGGTCATCCGAGTGCTACATGATCCAAATTCACTAACCCAAGTCCGTCATCACGTGAGATGAGGTGGTTTCAATGGTGAACATCTCCATGTTGATCATATCTACTATATGACTCATGTTCGACCTTTCGGTCTCTTGTGTTCCGAGGCCATGTCTGTACATGCTAGGCTCATCAAGTTTAACCCGAGTGTTCCGCGTGTGCAAAACTGGCTTGCACCCGTTGTATGTGAACGTAGAGTCTATCACACCCGATCATCACGTGGTGCTTTGAAATGACGAACTTTCGCAACGGTGCACACTCGGGAAGAACACAATTTTATCTTGAAATTTTAGTGAGGGATCACCTTATAATGCTACCGTCGTCCTAAGCAAATAAGATGCATAAAAGGATTAACATCACATGCAAATCATAAGTGACATGATATGGCCATGAACTTGTGCTTTTGATCTCCACCTTCAAAGCACCGGCGTGATCTCCATCGTCACCGGCATGACACCATGATCTCCATCATCATGATCTCTATCATCGTGCTGCCATCGGGGTTGTCATGCCAACCATGCTTCTACTACTATTGCTACCATTTAGCGATAAAGTAAAGCATTACATAGCGCTTAATGATTGACATGCAGGTCATATAATAATTAAAGACAACCCTATGGCTCGTGCCGGTTGCCGTATGCATCGACATGCAAGTCGATATAAACTATTACAAAACATGATCATCTCATACATCAAATATATATCATCATGTCTTTGGCCATATCATATCACAACATACCCTGCAAAAACAAGTTAGACGTCCTCTAATTTGTTGTTGCATGTTTTACGTGGCTGCTATGGGTATCTAGCAAGAACGATGCTTACCTACGCAAAACCACGACGGTGATATACAGGTTGCTATTTAACCTTCTACAAGGACCGCCTTTGTCGAATCCGATTCAACTAAGGTGGGAGATACAGACACCCGCCAGCCATCTTATGCGACAAAGTCACATGTCAGTCGATGGAACCGGTCTCATGTACGTGGACATGTAAGGTTGGTCCGGGCCGCTTCATCCCACAATACCGTTGAATCAAGAAAAGACCAAGGAAGGAAGCAATCTGAATATCAACGCACACAAACTCCTTTGTGTTCTACTCATGATGTCACCTACGCAAAGACCTAGCTCATGATGCCACTGTTGGGGAACGTTGCATGGGAAACAAAAAATTTCCTACGCTCACCAAGATCGATCTAGGAGATGAACATCTACGAGAGGAGAGATTGCATCTACATACCCTTTTAGATCGCTAAGCGGAAGCATTAAGAAATGTGGTTGATGTAGTCGAACATCTTCGCGATCCAATCACGATCTGTCCCGCGAACTCCCGATCAAGTGCCGAACGGACGGCACCTCCACGTTCAACACACGTACGGCTTGATGACGCCTTCACCTCCTCGATCCAGCGAGCGATGGTGAAGTAGTAGCTCGAGATCTCCGACAGCACGATGGCGTGATGGCGGTGGTGGTGGAGCTGTTCCGGCAGGGCATCGCCAAGCACTGCCAAACCAATCTAGTGGAGAGGGGAGCTATGAGGGAGAGGAGGGGCAGCGCCGTAGCACGTTGGGGTGTGGCTGTCCTCTCTCTCCATCTCTATATATAGGGGGAAAGGGAGGAGGGGCGCCCTAGGGTTTCCCCTAGGGGCCGACGGCCAAGGGGTGCGGCCAGGGTTTGGGGTGCCCCCCCCCCCCAAGGCGCCTTGCCTCCCAAGGAAAGGGGGTCGGTGGCCCTAGGGGTGAGCCCCACCTCTAGGCCGACTCGGGCTAGGGTTTGGGCGGCGCCCAGGCCCCTAGTGGGCTGGTGCGCCCCCTCTCCTTGGCCCATGAGGCCCCCCAACACTTGTCGGGGCCCCCCGAAACCCCTTTCGGTACTCTGTCGAATCCCCGGTACACCCCGGAACACTTCCGGACTCCGATACCCTTGGTCCTATATATCAATCTTCACCTCCGGACCATTCCAGAGTTCCTCGTCACATCCGGGATCTCATCCGGGACTCCGAACAACCTTCGGTCACCAACATAATAACTCGACTATACTTATATTGTCACCAAACGTTAAGTGTGTAGACCCTACGGGTTCGAGAACTATGCAGACATGATCGAGACACCTCTACGGTCAACAACCAATAGCGGGACCTGGATGTCCATATTGGTTCCTGCATATTCTATGAATATCTTTATCGGTCGAACCTCGATGTCAAGGATTAAGTTAATCCCGTACGTAGTTCCCTTTGTCCATCGGTATGTTACTTGCCCGAGATTCGATCGTCGGTATCTCCATACCTAGCTCAATCTCATTACCGGCAAGTCTCTTTACTCGTTCCGTAATACAAGATCCCGTGCCTAACTTCTTAGTCACATTGCTTGCAAGATCATTATGATGTTGTATTACCGAGTGGGCCCTGAGACACCTCTCCGTCATACGGAGTGACAAATTCCAGTCTTGATCCATGCAACCTTAACGGACACCCTCGGAGATACCTGTAGAGCATCTTTATAGTCACCCAGTTACGTTGCAACGTTTGATACACACAAGGTACTCCTCCGGTGTCAGTGAGTTGCATGATCTCATGGTCATAGGAACAGATACTTGACATGCAGAAAACGATAGCAATAAACTTGACACGATCATATGCTACATTCATAGTTTGGGTCTTGTCCATCACATCATTCTCCTAATGAAGTGATCCCATTATCAAATGACAACTCATGTCTATGACCAGGAAACCATGGCCATCTTTGATCAACGAGCTAGTCCGGTAGAGGATCACTAGGGACATGTTGTTTGTCTATGTACCCACACATGTATTTGAGTTTCCAATAAATACAATTATAGCATGGATAATAAACGATTATCATGAACAAGGAAATATAATAATAACCACTTTATTATTGCCTCTAGGGCATATTTCCAACAAATAGGATTGAAAATTCATCAAGCTTGAAGACTCTACATTTTACATTTTGTGAGAAATCACTTTTTAGTCCATAGGAAAGCCAATACTATTAAAAGGGGATGAGGTTTCTATGATGATCTGGTTGCTCAAGTGCTTAGAGATTAGCCACCAAAAATACACATGAAATTCTCCCACCAAATCTCTTTATAATCCCTACCACTAAAATCGGTGCCACCAACTTTCCATATTCGGCCCCACCGAGTTTTAACCCTAGACATATCCTAGCCAAAACCCTAAGGTCTCGGTGCCACCAACATTCCACTTCGGTGCAACCGAAACCAGTGACCAACTCTCTGGTATCCTATTTTTAAGAATCGAAATTTTTGAGTTTTGAAAATTGGTCTCACCGAGATTTGGAAACTGCCTAGGTCACCTATATCGGTACCACCGAGATTTATATATCGGTCTCACCAAGAAGTCGAAAGTTGCCACATTCTGCACTAGTCGGTGCAACCGAGTTTCTGGATCGGTTTCACCGAGTTGGGCAATAATGTTGTAACGGTTGGATTTTTGGAGATGCCTATATATACACCTCCACCTCCTCTCACTCGCAGAGGAAGCACTCAGAACATACCTTCACTTGCCCCATCCATTTTTCTGAGAGAGAGCCACCTACTCATGTGTTGAGATCAAGATCTTCCACTCCAACCATATGAATCTTTATTTATAGCCTCCCCAAGTTGCTTTCCACCCAATCAACCTCTTCTACCAAGCCAAATCTATGAGAGAGTGATTGTGTGTTGAGGAGACTATATTTTGAAGCACGAGAGCAAGGAGTTCATCATTGTTACCACATCTATTACCTTTTGTAGAGTGGTGTCTCCTAGATTGGTTAGGTGTCGCTTAGGAGCCTCCTTCTTCATGTGTGGAGTTGAATCAAGAAGTTTGTACGGGCAAGGAGATCGCCTACTTCGTCAAGATCTACCCATAGTGAGGCTAGTCCTTCGTGGACAGAAGTCGTGATGGAATAGACGGGGTTGCTACTTCGTGGACCCTTTTGGGTGGAGCCCTCCGTGGACTCTCGCGACCGCTACCCTCTGTGGGTTGAAGTCTCAATCAACGTGGACGTACGATAGCACCACATATCGGAACCACGGGAAAAATCTCCGTGTCATCAATTGCGTTTGATCTTCCTACCTCTACTCTTTCTTACATATGCTTGTCTATACTTTTCGCTGCTATATTTGTTGACTATCATGTGTAGGGTGCACTAGACTTGTTAGAATTGCTAAAATCTGCCAACCATTAAAATTGAGAAAATGTTAGACTTTTATTTTGTCAAGTAGTCTATTCACCCCATCTAGACGTCCCTTCTCGACCCAACAAGCTACTCCACAAAAAAACCCAATCCAGGCGCCTCGCTTCGACCCCTAGCTCACTCTCTCTCTCTCTCGCTCCGTCCTATCCTCTCCTCTCCCTCTCCGATTCCGATCCCATCCACTCTGATGTCCAGCTCTGGCAGCGTCTCCGGCTCTGACATCGACTACAAGGAGGAGCTGGCCCTCCGCGTTGCGCTGGAGCGGTCCAAGGTGGAGACCAGTGACAGCTTCGGATCTGGAGCATCGTCGCAGCTCCCACGCCGACACAGTGCGGACGCCGGAGCTGGACCCTCCCGGCCTGCGCGCAGCTCCGCCAGGACAACATAGTTTGCACCGCCCCCGCGTCGTCTCCTTCCCCCGCTAGGTGCTCCTTCACGCGGGCAGCGCTGGGTGCTAGTGCCCGCGTCGTTGGCCCGCACGCGCACTCTAGAATAAGAGGCGTGCACCGCGTGCCACGAGAGGCAGCGGGCACGATAGAGTGACGCGGCGGAGCGGTCCGCGCACCACCGCCGTGGGATGCAGGCGGAGCCCGACGAGGACGAGTGGCTCCTCGCATCGGTCTACCACTGGTCCCTCACAACGGCGAAGACGGACGCTCGCCACCTCCGATGGAAGAACGCCAAGGTGCTCCGGCTTGCTATTGAGCAGTCGGAGCCCGAGGCGAAGGAGGCAGCGGCTGAGAAGGCTCGGGTCGCCTAGTTGAAGCGGGAGCAGGACAGGGCGGTCTGTCAGATGAAGGGCACATTGTCCTCTCCGACGACGATGACGACGGCGACCGCAGTAGCTGCACCTCCTCCTTGGACGACCAAGACCCTCCACCAGCTGCGGACGCCTACAGCTGCGCCGGCGATCGAAAGGGCAAAGGCCCGGCAAGGAATTGGTGTTCCCTTCCCCCCCCCCCTCCTCTATGTTTATATTGTTTTTAGTTGTAGAAGTTTAAGAACTTGTCCGGCAACAAACTCCGATGATCTTTTGGATGATGTACAGTTTGTTTATGTGCATTTGGTTGTCCGTTTGATGCCAATTTCGTTGTCCGTTGTTTGATCGCGTAGAGTAGCTCGACGTTGCATGTGTAGTATGGATATAGGATGCCGGATATGAGATACGCGGATGCAGAGTGGCAAAAATGAGGCGTGCCCGGTCAGTGCCCGCGGACGTGCTCGGCACATCCGCGGGCGTTTGAGGGGCCGGATTTGTAACCACTGGCTGTAGATGCCCTAATACCCCTTATATTTTGGAACTGACAAAATATTTAGTTTGTCGGGTGGAGGAGATGACAGACTGTGTTTATTTTAATTTATAATGTGGTGATTTGATGGGTCTTTCGTGGTGTGATTCTGTGTTATCCGCTAACCAACCTATATTTATGTGGGGAAATTTCTGTGTCGATGGTTGCATGTACTATATTGGTGCTACAATATTATACGGTGGCGCTTCTTGTTTCTATGTGGTGGAAGGGTGTGTGGGATTGATATGTTTTTTTTATAGGTTGTTGTTGATTGATTTGAAAAAATCATTGGCCCGGTCAAAATTGTAAACCAAATCCAAAATTAAATACCTCAACTGAATGAAAGAGCTTCAAAACTAGGGAACATATTGAATTAAAAGAATTAAATGAGAGAGCTTAAGTAATTGTTGACCCGGTCAAAATTGAATGACGCAATTCTAAATTTAATACCTCAATTAATTGTGAGGCCTTAAAAATTAGGAAGCATAGTGTATAGTATAAAAGAAATGAATGAGAGAGTTTTAATTGTTGCCCCGATCAAAATTGAGTGACCCAATTCTAATTGAAGACCTCAATTGAATGTGGGCTCTTTAAAACTAGGGAGCTTAGCGTTATAGAGGATTCCATTTCAAACTCTAAGACAATTATTCCTAAACCAATAACCATGACTAACATTCTCAAAAGGTGTGCATGCGCTCAAATCTCAGTACTATTAAACTTGTAAATATCTGAACATTGGTATTTGTATTTTGATTGAAATTGAGTGTTTATGTTTGATAATCTAAAATATCATGATGAACATTTATTTTCTTATCTAGTAGATATATACATGACTTATGTTTATTATCACTCATTAATCAAAGTAATAATTTGTTATAAATCCTTTACAGAACTCAACGCCATTAACCTACTTACAAACATACATGATTTTTTTCTCATTCCGTTTAGTGGATTTTCAAATAAAATGAATGTGAAAAGTAAAGGATTGGGATGCCCTCTCCACCCCAATCCTTTTAAAATTTTCATTGGGTATCACCTAGTGCTAATTATCCTTAGGAATTAGGCTAATATGGACACAATCCTAAGGAATATAGTACCTCAATTCCTATGAAACGAGTTGCTATACATATGAAAAATCATGTGGGAAGACATCATATGAGAATCCTCAGAAAATCCTAGGGCTCATTCAGTTTGTAGGATTGCCAAAACAAAGGAATAAGAAAAGTGAACAGTTAGGATGTCCTCTTCACGCCAATCCTTAGGATTTTTTCATGAGATCTCACCTAATGTTAAGAAGCCTTAGGAATTACGTGAATATAGCTAGACACAATCCTAAGGAATCTAGTACGTCAGTTCCTGTGAAACGAAGTGCCGTGTGTAGGATAAAAAAATCAACTATTTCAAACTTGACTAAAAAGATGTTGGTTTTCTAGAACTTTAAAACTTTACATCCTTGATTAATGGCTGATAGTCTGAGAAATGTCATGCACATGCATCCTTGATTGATGGCTGATAGTCTGAGAAATGTCATGCACATGCATCTCACACACATGGATCATGAATTCATGATGCAACTAGATTACTACTAGAAGACAAACAAAACACGAATTTATGCTCATCTCTTAATCTTAAAAATGGGAAATCATGGAGACTAGAAAAGATAACAACAATTATTATCTCCATCGTGGTATTTCTCTCTGTTACGCCCTAAACAGTAGGCCGATAACTAACAGTTTCTAGAAACGAGCGAGAAAACAGCAAATCGGGGGCAGATATTCTCCTGAAAAGAGAAGGCACGGTCTCCACTCGTAGCCTGGTGCTCGTACGTACGCGATGGATGCTTGCGGTAACTTTGTCTTGATTTAACTGTGTGCATTAGCAAAAGGGAGATAAAGGAAGGCGATTCTCTATCTATCTGTAGCTGCTGCCGGTGCCGGTGCACAGTAGTAACATGACCGGAAGGCAATCCAAGGCAAGTGCCATCAGAATCCCGCTTGGATTGCAAGCGATCGAATCCTGCGTGCCATTGCCAGGGCAGGCACGATCGATCCTGGGGCCACACAGGATCTGCTTCTGTCCAAATCGCACCGTCCATCCGCTACAGCAAAAGCAGTGACTCTAGCCGGTCGTCTCCGTTGCCCGTTCGTAGCTGCACCTGCACGCTCGATCTCTGTCGCCCGTTGCCGCCATGTCCCGTCTTCCCTAGCTTCTTTGGTAAACATGGCGCCGTGTAGTCATTTAGCACTCGTACAAACAAAGACTGGCTGGCTCTAAAGAGATAGCGATACCTCAAGGTTAGCCATCCAACGACGAGAGAGACAATGGATGCCACAGGACAATGCTGATCTTGATTGTAGCAAGAAGCTGCTAGGCCTGCATGCGTTATACTGAGAAGAATAACTTTAGCTAGCGTGGCGTGCATATATTTCATCGGTGAAGGATGGATGGGAAGGTGTGTGGACTATAACATGTACGCGACGCGACGTCGCGACCACGGGCAGCAGTAGTCGACTGTGCATGCAGAGACATGCATCTCTATCGTCGGATGCAGCGGCGGCGTGGCGCGTGCCCATCTTCTCGTGTAAAGATGGTAGTAGACAGTACTACTTGGTTATCAGAGAAGGCATATGCGCGGGGCAAGTTGGGCCGTGATCGAATCATCAACATTGATTTCACTGCACACACGAAAGTAACAAATTAATGCAGTATGTTGCATGCATGATGCAAGTAAAGTGATTACGCCCACTGAACACCTTTCAGGAGTAGTAGAAATTAGAGTAGCACACTGCTCCGTTCCGTTCTTCTTTACAAAAGTGAGGCCTTGATTAGCTAAAAGAGAGGCAAGCGTATGAGAGAATGGCCAGTGTGCGTGCAGCAGCTAGAAACGTACGTACGTGCGTACATACGTGACACGTCCATCTTTCTTAGCTGTCAAGTTGGTCCTTGTAGTTTCTAAGACTATTTGGTGAAAGCCCTTCTTTTGCTCAAAAAAAAAACGTGACACGCCCGCGGCGCACTAACTGGGGAATATATTACGCCGCGTCCGTCCGTCCGTTCGCGCGTACGTACGTACGTAGCGTACCGAACATGCATGCATGCACCCAGATAGATATATACAAACCGGTCGGTCACCGCTCGCTTGTCACCTCCCCCCTTTCTATCTCCCCAGCCGAACCTATGCTCGCTACGTACCAGAGGCTACCAGTAACGTAACACCACAAGCACAAAGCAAACCTCACGGTCACAGGTGATCGATCGAGATGGATGATTCCCGCCGTGCATGCGTCGCATTTGCCTACCGGCCGGTACCGAACATGCACATAACATAGGCCGTGATCTGCAGCCAGCCAGCCAATGGAACGCGGTCGATCTAGAAACGTACGCTGGGCGGGTCTGAGTCCTGACTGACGCAAAGGCTACACTGGTAGCCCAGCAGCCTTCTTTCCCGTCGCCGGGCAGCAGGGCCGCGAGCACATGGCCGCGCGCGCACGGAGATGCCAAAAATGGCGGTGGCCTAGCCTTTCGGATGTGGTGAGCGAGCACGCGGCCCCAAAGGGCGCGATCCGGGCGAGATCGTGCCGGCCAGCGCCGTACCCGCTGTCCCCTCGGGCGTGTCAACCCGGGGTTGGCCGCGCCCGCCGGCCGTCCGATGCGCGCCGCCCCGGCGCCGAGATTACCGCTCCCTGCGGATAGCAGCAGCGGCAGCAGGGGAAAGGCCGGGGTTGAGCATGAGTTGATAATAAATGGTTATCGGTCCAGTTGCAAATCTGCGTTGAAAAGTAAAGTGGAGCAGACCGGAAAGGCCAATCGATCGGTCGATGCAATGGCTGATGGGGTTAGTGATCGGGATCCAACTTTAGAGCGTAAATCGGGCTTTGGTTGCTCGCGACCTTAAATCCAAAAGCGAGGAGAAAAGAGGTCAAGCAAGCGTGGACAAGGGACGCCGCGTGAGAGAACGGCGTTGCAAAGGCCGAGCATCAGGTAGCTCGGTATCCCCTACGTGGGAATGGGCCTCGTGATTGCTTCCCGTCAGGCGTTTTCAAAGTATACGGGCCATTATACATCTGCGTGAATAGTACAAACGTATACAAGTTGCACATTGTCAGGCCCTGCTCGCACAGGTTAAATGGAAGGGACATGTCCGGCTTTTTTGAAATAGCACAGGATAAGCCTGCCCGGTCTGCAGCAGTAATAAATTGCTGAACTGGCCCAACGAAAAAGCAGCATCAAAAAGTATCACTTTTCTATTCGGCAATTTTCTGTATATGTACTGTCTATGCATCTCTTTTTTTATATAAACTAATACTCAAATTAGTGTGTAATTTGCTACTGATTTTAAGCAAACAATTAAGTAACTATGCCTCTTTCTTTAAAGAGCTCTCTTAAGATGGTAAGGGGCAAGAGAAATATTTGATTTGAACCATCCATTCATCAAGGATATGTTTGACCACACAAAAAATTCTAATATGGCAATTACTTTTCAAAAACGAATGTTTAAAATATTTCCCACATCTCCTTTTAATATAATGAAAGTTCACATTCGAGCCCCGTACGTATGTGTTGTATCTACCATATGAAGACAAATAATTCTCGTGCTGTAAAAATATGATGCGTATCCATATGATCATAAAAAATTATACATGCACTAAAGACGTTATTATAATTCGTCTAGATTGCAACGTAATAATCATCAGTATGTGTATTCGTATCATTCTGAGAGAGCCAGTAAAGCAAATGAATTTACACATTTTTTAGAGGAAAATAAATTTACACATGCAATGCTAGGAACCTGTATGGCTTTCTCTTCTGTGAGAAATATACAAAACGTTCCCCGTTAAACATTTCCTTCTCTAACAAAAGAAAATGTGCAAGAACACTGGTACGTATGGTTGCTTTGTTACAGAAAAAACATGATGGTATTTTGACTGATTTTACTACTCGCATTGTACCGGTGCGTTAGGCACATTACGAAAACTCAGTTCGGTTGAGCAAAATTTTCAAGTAGTATTCATTTGTGGTGTTTTCTAAAAACAAGTTCTATGGATTTTCTATTGTTTAGGTCCCAACCGACAAAATAAAACATTCATAGACATATATGACAGAACATAACAAACTTCTTATTTAGTCTGTTAGACATGATGATAAGGCACGTATAGCGAAAAAATATTTAATCATGAATCCAATGGTATTGATTCGGTGGCGTATATGTTAATATAATTTCCACAAACTTGTTGAAAGTTTATAAAGTTTGACTTTAGACAAACCTAATATACGGAGTAAACGGAAATGGAGGGAGTAATAGTTATATCAGCCAATAGAAATTAAAATTAAATGGTCTATATTGCTTTGGACCACCTTAAAATTTCTCTAAAAAAATGTTGTGTGACCGTTAGGGTTCTAATAACACAAGTTCATTGCGGATTTCTCTGTTTCTCTAAAACGAATCCTCAAATTAGTGTGCAATTACCTACTGTTTTCTGAACAAAAAATAGCTAATTGTGCCTCTTTTCTTACAAAAATGTTGTGCCACTCGATTTCTCTGTTTCGACGAAACTAATCCTCAAACTAGTGTGCAATTAGCTACTCCCTCCGTAAATAAATATAAGACGTTTTAGATCACTAAAGTAGTAATCTAAAACGTCTCATATTTGTTTACAAAGAAAGTACTTTTTTTAGCAAATATAATTAGATAACCGTGCACCCTTTTTCTTTTCTTAAAAAAATGTTTTGGCCCCCGGTGCTAAAAGCACACTATCATCACGGCATTTTTTCATCCTTAACAAAACTCGTCTTAATCAACGTCTCAAGTCTCAAGTGTATCCACAGATTATACGCAAATACATACACGTGATGATATGACGTGACGTTCTGCGAAAAAATTATGAAGCCACAGCAAACGCATGTGCATGTGGCCAGCCCACCTGTTCCTTACATGTACCCGCATGGGGCCTACTCTAAAATACAGTGATATAGTACGACCTTTCAGGCTGGGTTGCACATTGCAATACATCTTGGGGCACACATCCCAAGCTCAGTCGGCGGGGTGGATTAAGAGCTACCTGCAGACCGGCCTCTGCAACGCATTTTCGCGCCGCGTGATGCTCTCTGCTTGCTTGATCCTTCGTCGAGAAGAAACAGATTTTGCCTAAACTGACCTCACCAGACACCGGTTGCCAAAATGGGCGCGCTCTAGATTTCCTACATGTTTTTATGCACGTGGGCATTTTTGCGACTCCGCGACGCACAGT
Source organism: Elymus sibiricus (assembly GCA_039707655.1). Taxonomy (NCBI): domain Eukaryota; kingdom Viridiplantae; phylum Streptophyta; class Magnoliopsida; order Poales; family Poaceae; genus Elymus; species Elymus sibiricus. Next base: position 388,688,953 of record CM077669.1, on the reverse strand, counting down.
TTTATTTATAATTTCTTGATCAATAATTCAATATACGTCATTCTGTACTTTGTATTGAAAAGCACTTTCTTATGTTGATGATTTCATAACCATTAAAATGTTGTATGGGAAGATATCAAACCATGCATTGGAGTCATACTTAGGGGGTTCGTCGATCTTGATTGTAATATATATTTTTGGACGCCGGTCCTTTGTACAAAGGCTAGCGTTTCGCTACCTTTTCAGTTTTGTAAGTCGTACCTTGATCTTTATTGTATGGATGAGACATGCATTACCGTGCAAAAATATATATCAAACTATGCCTTAAAATGGATGAAAAGGTGTGTAAATGAATTTTTTTACATTTTGTGGTAAAATCAGTTTATATGGCCTTCCAACAGATTGACTTTAAGATCGATTAAGCACAGGAATGGCTATCCTTTAGGGTATTTCCGGACACTTTTTAGTTCAACTGAAGGACCTAAATTTTCAAGCCACGTCACTTTTAAAATTTGGGAGCATTTGGTTGAACTAAGGGTAACTGTGTGGATAAAGAAAATTAGCATCTACTCCCTCTGTCTCATAATATAAGAGCGTTTTTTACATTACATTAGTGTCAAAAACGCTCGTATATTATGGGACGGAGGGAATAGCATCTAGCTTTCAAAATAAGTATGTGCTCCCTCCGTGTCATAATACAAGACAACATTTTTTTGGTACTATGACAGTGTCCAAAAACATCTTATGTTACAGAGGTAGTACGACAGAACCTTGTTTGGATGAGAACAAGCGAAGCCATACAAAAGCTGGGTTTTCAGTTTAGAAAACTAAGATTTACTTGTCCTAAAATTTATTACACTAACCAGATAAAGTCTTAGTTAGTTGCACCTATAAACATATTTAGGCAGAACTAATTTAGAAAAATCAGAGTATCCAAACGACCCCAAGGGCCCCGCAAAAAAAAAAGGCACCAAATTTGCTTAATAAATGGAAGACAGCAGATAAAAGTCTCACAAATAGCCCACAACAAGATATGGTCGGTACCACAAATCAAAGTTACACAAAAAAAATTGTAGGACATGTTTATATATACAACAGTACATCAATGATTTGCACACCCCAGCAAAGAATGCAAAACTGAAACAGATAACAAGTTGCCAAAAACGAAACCTGAATACATACGGGACTCACCCAAGCTGCAGCCGGCCAAAGTGCTTCACCTTCACCCGCAGTAAACACCATTCCAATGCAATATCACCACAATAAGTTAATGACTCAAAAAAGAGGCTTGGCTGATCAAACACTATCCAGCTAACCAATATTCTTCAGCAAATGGGCACTAATATGACAAAACTTGGGTGACTCAAACACATCCGAAAAACTTTTCCTCGAAGGGCAATCTTAAGAAAACACTCCGGCAGCACAAAAATTCGAAGGTGATTGCCTGAAGATCATCTTCTACTGGCAAATGCTGCCAATGCATTCGCATGAGCTGGTGGTAGAGCACTTAGTATTGGCTGCATCTGCTGACCATAAACGGATATCAAATGAGAAACGGCCTTGCCAATGGTTGTTTTGACTTCATCACTCTCATCTGGGGATACTACCACTTGGGCAAAGACATGTATCACATCAGGCACTAGAGTAAGGATCTGCAACAATAAAAAGTTAGCTTTGCCTAGGAAAAGTTTGCATAATGGAAGCAAAGATCATGTAATAGATCAAAAACATGGGGTGGTTTAAGACCCAAGTCACCTGGGGATGTGATGATAGTAACAAATTACATAAGCAACTATAGACAGCCATTGATTCTTCGTGATCTTCTTTTAGTGGCAAAGCTTTGATAAACACTGGAAGAACCTAAGAAACAGATATACCATTGCAACCAAGTATTAGACACTTTAAAACCTGGAATCTGAAGCTGTTCAAACATATTGTGTACAAGATAGTGCCAACCTGGTTGAGTGGAATCGACTGAGGTTGCACCATTATCATTCTAGCAATAGCACCGGCCGCATTATCTCTAACTGCAAGGTCTGGTTCAGAACTAGCAAACAAACGATGCAGACCCTGCAGTATATCGGGGTAATATCTGCAGAAGGGTGAGCAGAAGCCTGTGAACAACTGAATTTACAGGACTACCCTTCATGTTTCCTAGAATGTTAATAACGTAACAAGAACATTAATTTATTTAGCGACTAGACAGCAGACCACATCCAATAGACCAATACACTTGGCAAACTTTAGCTTCTGTTCTTCAGCACTCAAGTCATTATTGTGAATGCTAATTACTAATGTCAGGGTTTAATTTCGTGACACTGCGAGAATTAGGAAGTACGCAGATTATGAGGGGAAAAAAACTACTCCGTATTGCCTTTTGAGAAAGACTATGAAAGAGCACTGCAGCAATTCCGATACTATGACTTGGCACTAATAAGAGCTGTGGTAACTTGTAGTTTTCATCAACTGCTCGTCTGTTCCTCCCTTGCGGGCTTCTTACTCAAAAGTGTATGCCCTTGCTTTTGGAGCACAAGAGTAAAACCATGCACAACAGATCTTAAATAACAGTTTGTAAGTAATATACATACTTCAGTGCTGCAGCACCGCTGTTCTTGCATAGCTCGCCAACACAGAAAGCGGCATTTCTCCTATTCGTAGCCTCAGAAGATGCAAGTTCTTTCAATGCCAAAGGCATTATCTTCTGCAAATGATTTGAATATATGAGTAAGCATTCAGAGGTCAACTAAAATGATAAAAGAGATCTCCAATGATAAACTGGCATGGTTTTTAAGAAAACTAAAGGCATACATCAACATAAGCAGAAATTGGAGCACCCATTTCTTGAGCGACCTCGGCTAGAGTGGCAACAACCATAGTCTTGTCTTGGGGAGGATGTGGGGATTTCTGCATTTGTTCCAGAAAGCAACATCAAACCTCAAATGTACAATTCTCCCAATAATCATTATAGCCATAAGACAGCTGACATTAGTTGAGGATGACTAGACCAGGGGGGGTACTCACGGCATATTTCATTAGGGGGTCAAATAACTTTGCAAAGATAGGATCGAAGTAAGATCGCATCACTTTAGCAAAAGCAGGCAAAAGGTCTGAAACTGCATCCATGAGGACTTCATCATGATCGATGTCACCATCATCTTCGCCATCCGACTCCACTTGCTGACAGCATGATTCTTGACGCAATAGAGCAAGTGTTGCCTCAGCAAGCCGTGGCATATCTGAAACAGCGACAAAAGGGACAGTTTTAGCAGCACAACCTAGTATTCCGAGTGCACCAAACTCTGAGAAATTGCAGCTTACAAAGTTCAACAGCGGCAAAACCACAATCTTTCATGATATCAGCTACACTCATGCAAGCTTGTGCCACTACTTCTTTGTCATCATCCTCTGTCATGGTCTTGATATAGATGTTCATAATAGTATCTGGAAAAAACAATAAAAATTGAGCATGGCTTGATGTGCAGGTGGCAAAATAGACTTAAAGACATCACTTATAGTTACCAAGGACATCCTTCTGTTTCTCTAGGATATCCTGCATGGTAGATAAAGTCACGCTGCATCAGAATTCTGATGTTCCACAGCAACCACTTCTAAATTGTCAATTTAATACTACCAAGGAAATACTCACAGGATGTGCAGGTATTGCCCTCAATGCAGTTAAGATGTCTGCAATAATAGTTTTACTATATTACTAATAACACCACAAAACATACCTTTAATGAAAATCTCAAAAATTAACTTAAAGAAGCTTCCAATTTTACAAATGTAAATCTCCGCGCGGGGGGGGGGGGATTCAAATCAAACAACGGTAATCACACTGGTTTCTGCGTGAAACATTCTCTTGTTGATCGGAATTGTTTGCAATTCATACACGATTTGTTTATGATCTGTTCGTGATTACCAGGTTTGCCTTTTGTAGTTGGTCACTACACAGTATAGGGTTCGTGGATCCAGATAAATTTGATTTTCCAACTATACCATGCAAAAAAATGACAAAAGTAAAAAAGGGGTATGATGTATGGGTCTGGGTTTGCATCGGTAGATCCATTTTGAGCCCCTCCCTGGGTTGCTAAGTTCAGGTCCGATGACTATTTTGAGTGAATCCAGTAATCAGTGGTACAGTACCAAGATTGCACTAGCATGATGTCCACTGCATTAAAACTTTGATGATTCAGCTTGAATGGGTTAGCTGTTAAACCTAAACAACACCTCAAATGATGGACATAAGGTATAACTATACATCATTATATAAAAGAACTTTGATCATGAATGCATCTTGTGATTTACATTAACGTATCTTGGTGTCAAAAAGTCGCCGTATCAAATGGTATAAAATTTGATAGTATATACCATGCTGGAGACAGATTCATAAGATTACATGCGACAAGTTTATTCATCTAGTTACCTTTTTGTATGTTAGATGATTATTGGAAGTTTGGAACTTTGCAATTACAACTAAAATCGTTAGCATCACTATTAGTTGTTATTCTGTAGGCCTGACAAACAAGGAAACCAAAGAGCTGCTACAAACATAGTAGATATTAAAGGGGGCTAGAAAGATGTTACGTTTTAAGGAAATAATAGCCTGAAGCCTGACATCTTCATGAAAATACCCACTGTGCTTGATTAAAATTTTCAACGACTCCTCCAAGTACCTAGTATCAGTTCAGGAAATTTTGAAGAACAAAAGATGGCAAGAATATTGTGTTAAAACCATTTTAAGGATACGGAGCATAGGCACTCTTTGTGTGAAGTGCAAAAAATCCAATAGCCTGAGTTGCAGCAGCTTTCTCGTCTAACACTCCAGTCCTCACGCTGATATTTCTAACTCTTGGCTCGTCATCATCATCATCAGAGGAAACACCACTAAATCCATTGTCAACACCATCAGCATCATCAATGTCCACAGCAGAACCATCATCCAAGTTGCACGAGGAAAATGCAAGAGGCACAACATGAGGAAGATACTGCAATGTGCAACAACCACTTCTGTAAACATTAACAGCATTCGTGAAATGAACAAAACTTAGACTACCCTTGTTACCTGTGAGAAACTATCATCCAGAATCTCAGCAATGTTGCTAAAAAAACCATGAGTGTACTCCCTTAGCTCGCTATAATCCAATCCAAAACCCTGCAAATACGAAGGGCGTAAAGAATTGCACTAAAGCCTGCTGTTTGTCTGAACTCTGAAGTATTGGAAATTAGGACTCACAGAAATAGCAGCCTCAATAAAAGGGGGTAATATGGCTTCCATTCTGGTTCTGCCAACTGCCATTGCTACTATTCCAACAACCTCAGTAGCCCTAGCTCGTGCACACAAATCTTCATCCTTAGTGAGCACCATAAAGCCTTTCATCATTTCAAGAACCTTCTCTGCGTATGGGATAAATGCCTGTTCTGCAGCAGCTGCTACAGAGCCAATTGCAGACTGCAGCGAAACATCATCATTGTCAGTTTATAAGATAACTTAAGGGAAAAGGTTGTCACTGTCTTGACATATAGATAATTATGATCAATGATTTCCATACGAACCATGCATGTCTCTTGCAGGTTCCGGGGACTGCTCTGTAAAGAGATAACTAATCTGCATATCAAAGGCTCCAGGTATGGTAGGATATCTTCACCCATATCTTCACAGAACGCCGCCAGTGCATAGTATGATTTCTCCTACAAGACCCCAGAGCTTATTGGCATTAGTTAATTAATAATTCAATATCATATGAATTATTAGAATACGAGTATTTCAGAAAATGTCTCAAAAGCTAATCAATAATTCAATATCATCCAAAGTTTGTGCCTATTTATCATAGATGATGCCACCTGAAGTAGGTCATTTTACCTTAACTTCATCTGATGGATCTTCAAGTGCATTTAAGATGCATGGAAGTACACTCTCATAGTGAGATAGAATTTCTGGCTGCAAGTGTTCAGCAAACTGACCAAGAGCAAAAGATGCAGCACCTCTAACCATCTGCTCTTGATCCTTTAAAGCTTCTAAAACAACTTTGAGACATTCTTCCAACTTATCCTTAAAATGTTCAGAACAACCTTCTGAGACAACACCCAGCGAAGTAACAGCAGCCTCACGATACTTGGGATTAATGTGACGAAAGTTCACAGAAGCAAATTCAAGGACTGGTCCAAAAACGTGTCTAGGTAAGTTGATAGCCATTGTATCAATGACTTCGGCTGCAGAACGATCTGCCGCTAAATCAGAATCTTCATCTTCATTAGCTGTTTCTGTAAGCAAGGGGCACATAACTTGTAGAATAGGTACAATCATCTTGTTCTTTTTTAAGAAAGATGCTTTAAATTTTACAAGCCATGAGATTATTTGAATAGCCTGAAACAAATAAGAGCAAGTTTACAGTCAGTTATTTTGTAAAATCAATAAACATATAATCAATAATGCAGATGGCTAATCAAACCTGTTGCCTTATATTTATTTCCATATCTTGGTTTGAGCAAACTTCAAGCGAGAACTGCACAATTGATCTCACTGAATCTCCAAGAAGTGGTGCAGGAGATTCAATTAGTTCGTCGAATATTTCAAAGGCAATGGAAGCAACATCGTCATCGCCATTAGCAAGACACTGCCTTGATACATTCAAGATACTGGGAATAAAGTCTCGAAACATCTTTACCTAGCAGTTATACCAATACAAGATCTGCTCATCAGGCATAAGAGGCAACTCTAGCAGTAGCATGACATACTATTGAACATTGAAAGTCAACTAGGAGAAAGTACAGCTCTAAAAAGAACAAGATGAACAAAATTACTATTGGTGCATGCAAAGAGAAACTATAAGATCTAAAAAAAGAACAAGACAAAAAATTACTGTTGTTGCATGCAAAGGAAACAACAAACGCAGAGAAAAACACTAGTATTACTTAATAAAAAAGCTTTACTGAAGAACTATGATGATACATCTTTCACCTCGAAAAATAAATGTTTATAAAATCAGGAAAGATAGGAAGAACTTACAATGTCCCCTCCTTCATTGACATACTCTATGAAGGAGCCGACGGCCCTGTTTCACAGACCAAAAAATAGAATTACAGTCACAATATGGTAAAATGAGAAAGGCCACAATAGCGACTTATCGCAAACTTAATCATACTTTAGGGCAGTGATTCTGACTCGAGAGCTGGTCTCATCTTGCAGGCATTTCAGTAAAATAGGCTGTAAATCATTCAGATGAGATTGAAAGGTAGTCCCAATAGTTTCAGTAAGGGAGCTGAACAGAATTAAAGCTACCTGTAAAGAGAAGAGGGAGTCCATAAGCATTGACATTTTGTTAGCAGATATAAAGCAGCACATGTTTCTTTCCTGTATAGTTCACTTGAGATAATTGATGGGTTGTCCACAAACAATTCCTATGAAACACAGAACTCGGACGCTGATTTGTCTGCAACACTGCATATACTACATACATCGGAACATTTGATGTCAAAGAATGCACTATCTATTAGTTACACAATTGCTGTATTAGCATCCCAACCCCACTAACACACATATAGAGAAAGAATAGAAGAAAGCGAACACCAGGTAGACAGTTCCATCAATATATAGAGAGAATGGTGTTAAGACTTCGCACATGCATGGGCAGTGCTGCCTTATGAAATCTAGCATTTGAAGGTTATGTTAACCAGCAGGAGAAAAATGAAAGCCTTAGTGCTTGAAATGTGTAGGCCTTTTGGCAGCTAAGATGGGCAGTCGCACATACTGTAACATCCATAAATAGTTGAGTTACCGATGGTCTTGAGATTCCAGCATTTAGCTCTATTTATTGAGCAATATGCCAAACAAACAATTATGAAAGAGCAAGCCGACATGCAGCCACAATCATGATGACAACACAAAAAACACATTTCCATGCACTGCGCGGATAAAGTTCTTGTGGGACTGGCAACCCGAGGAGGAGCAGAACAGGGGAAGCGGATGAAGATATCACAGGTATCGGTTTTTTGAATCTCAAGCTCTTTACATTGCTAACATATGGTCCGTACTCTCTACTTATAGTACATAAGAAAGTCGGTTGCTAAATCGACCATACAGGTCTAGTAGCTGTCAGTACATGCAAACATCAAATTAACTACTTGCTGACCGCCCTATCTTACCGACTAAGTATGATCACCCGACCTATATGAACTGACCTCAACTAATACTTAGCCAATTAAGCAAAGGACGGAAGGATTGCAAGTTTGCAACTGACAGTTCTTAGAAAAAACACCAAATCAAAGAAAAGGAAAGTGCAAGTAAGCTCTTGTTGTGGTCCACATGTATCAAGTATTATGATAAAACCACATGGAATGTTTCATTATAGACAAATATACATACATACACCCTAAACAATGCATGCATACATAATTAAACATTGACAATACATGGCAACTAAGAGATACACTTACTTCCCTATGTTCTTCTTGTGGACTTTGGCTGCATTCGAAAAGGAACGGTAACAGCTCTTGCCACTCTCCTGCAGGGACAGCATACTTAGCAATAATGCTCACGACATTTGCACTAGCTCTCCTTACAAGATGACTGCATAAGTAGCAAGAGGAAAATCAGTTCATCATCCTCTCAGAATTACATGTGGAAAAAACTGAGGCAGATTGAACAATAATGAAACAGCATTTGCACTAGTCCCAGTGAAAACAGATCAACCATGCTCAATCTCGTCATCGTAACTTGTTTGAGCTATACTACCCACATCTCGACTTCCATATTTCCAGTTAGCCCAGTTTATGGTAACCCCATTGCCATTTCATAGTTAACAGAATCGACGCTTGTGCCATATAACAGAAATATTAAAGTTCAAGTTTGAATCGAACAGATAAACCTTATATGCAAATATAATAAGTATTTAATTAAAGTCTAAAGGAGAGGACTTTTTATCAAGGAAGAAAATCCCTAATAGAGTGAATTTCTGAGACATCATAAATATTACGTAATCTAATATTTTGAATCGTTTACTTCGCACGTTTTCCATATGTACTAGGATTCGATTAAGCAATGTTCTCTTTCCTCGCATTTGTGCATTTCTGCCTCCTATTCTAGCTTCCTCCTTTCGAAGTACATTTCCTACTGTTTTCCTTAAAAAAGAAATACCAAACCGGCTGCAACTTTCCAGCGATTTATTCATTTCCGGATAAAATTCGCACGAAAGTATCTCCATTAATGAAAGTATCTCCATTTCGCAACAAACCATTTGCCACTTGGAATACCAGCCATGTGAATACACCATTATACAAAGAGGAACGGCCGTCGAGCAGTAGGACTGCTTAACCTATGGAACATAAATTCCTCCCGACAGGGTTCCAGTTATCACTAGGTCTAACAGTTCAGGTAATCGTTACTCACACACACAAAGACAACCCCGTGTAGCTGAGGATATACCAGAGGACAAATTCTAAATAACGGAGGCGGGGGCGTGGGGAAAGTGGAGTGGGCCAAGCAAGCACCTGTTGTCCAGGGTGATGGAGTCGATGAGGGCCTGCTTTAGGGAAGCCTTGGCGTGCGGTGGAAGCTTGGGCCAGTGGGAGGTGATCTTCTTGCGGAGGAGCACGGCGGCGAGCTGGCGGACGTTGGGGGTCTTGGCGGTGCGGAGGTGGTGGACGAGCGCCGGCACCACCTGCGGGTCCCGCGCCAGCCGCCGGATCTGCTCCTCCGCCTGGCGCCGCGCGTCGTTGTCCGGCATCAGGAACTGGATTAGCAGGAGCTCCAGTGACTGCGCCATCCCTCCTGCCCGCCTGCTGCCTGAGCCCGCGGGCCTCTCCCTTCCTTCCTTCCTTCCTTGCTGTGATCGGCGGCGCCGGCGGCGGGCTGGGGGAGGGCCAAAACCCTACCGATTGGGTATTTGGGTTGGCGTAGGTTGCTCGGGTTTTGGTGGCGTCGCGCGTGGGGGCGGGAGGGGTTTATTAGTGAGTAGGAGTAGTAAGTTGGGATATTGCTGTCTTTTCGTGTCTGCTTTGTTTATTTCCATTTCTTTTCTTTTTTTTAGTTTAGCGGTTGGTTGCGAATTGTTTTTTAATGACTGATTGAGGAGTTGGACCTACAGAGCCGTAACCTGGCCCAACTACATCAGAGTTCCATTAGGGCCCACGGCAATCCACCGAACAGGAAAACGACCCATAACTCTGCCAGTCACGCTATTATCACAGCCCATTTATAGCGTGAATATGTCTTGCTTATTGCGAGACTAGCATTTGTCGAGATCAACTAGTTGGCGAGCGCTCCTTCGGAAGCTTCCAACGATTACTCACATGCGCCGCCATTTGACGTGTTCTCAGCCGCCGCCACATGTCGCGCTTTGAGCGTTTCCTTCGAATTTTTTTTATTTTTCCGCACGCGTTTTCGGCTTTTTAGGTGGGTTTTTTTTCGACTTTTTCGGTGTTCCGGTTTTTCACCGGTCTTTCTTAGCTTTTAGACGAAAAAAATCAAAAAAATTTTGTGAAAAAACAACTTTTTCTTTTTTTTCTCTGACGAAAAAAAACACGGTTTTTCTTCCACAAAAGGCACGGTTTTGCTTCCGCAAGAGGCACGGCTGTGCCTCTCGGAAACGGGGGGAAATGCATTTTTTATTTATTTTTCTTTCGCGAGAGGCACGGTTTTGCTTCCGCGAGACGCACGGTTTTACTTTCGTGAGAGGCACGGCCGTGCCTCACGAAAACGGAAAAATGCATTTTTTTTATATTTTTTCTTTCGCGAGAGGCACGGTTTTACTTTCGCGAGAGGCATGGCCGTGCCTCTCGGAGACGAAAAAAAAGTTTTCTGGTTTTTTTTTCACGAGAGGCATGGTTTATCTTCCGTGAGAGACACGGTTTTGCTTTCGCGGGAGGCACAGCCGTGCCTCTCGAAAACGGAAAAAAACTTGTTTTCTGTTTTTCTCTTTCGCGAGAGGCACGGTTTTACTTCCGCGAGAGGCACGGCCGTGCCTCTCGAAAACGAAAAAAAAAACAGGTTTTCTTTTTTTTCCTTCTGCAAGAGGCACGGTTTTTCAAAACATATCAACATGGGATCTAGTTTTAAAGATCGCAACGCGAGGAATATAACGCTGAAAGGGTTCGTGATTTCGACACACAGTTTAAGAGATAAAACATTTTTTAAATACGGATATAAGAAAAAAAAAAAGAAAACTCCTAGGTTGCGACAAGTGGCACACATGCAGTGCGCCAATTGTTGTGACCTGGGAAGGTGGGAGTGATCTTTGAAATGAGTATTTCTCAATTAGTGATTTCGGCATCTGTCTGGCTGAAGCTTTCCTGCACAACGAGCGCATATGTGCCGGTCCAATAGCGTGTTCGTTTGGGATTTTTTTTTTCCATCTCCTTTTCTTTTCCTTTTTTTTAACTTATCTCCTGTCTGGGTTTTTTGGTTTTCTTTTTTTCATCATTATACTTCAGGTTTTTTATTTTCTTTGGTTTTTTATTGTTTATTTCATGGTATCATCGGTTGTCATTTTTTCTCATTTTTCTTTTTTTTTCCTTCAGCTTTTGTGTTTTTTCTTGGTTTATTACAATTTTACCTTTTATGTATTTATCGGTTTTCATTGTATATCAACTTTTTCACTTCTTTCTTTGGTTTTTATTTTCATCTCCTTTTTCTTTGTTTCTATTGTTTCTTTTACAGTTTTCATTGTTGCTATTGTCTTTCTTCTGTTTCTTTTGGTTTTTATTCTGCATCTTAATTCAAGTTTGAAAGTTTTTAATAAATGTTAACATTTTCGTATACACATTTAATATTTTTAAATGTTTCATTAACATTTTTAAATACTTATTTAACATTTTCTAAATGATTGATTAACATTTTTTAAAATACATGATCAACTTTTTTCACACATATTGTATATTTTTTATACATGTGAGACATTTTCTTTATACACATTAAACATTTTTTTAAATGCTTGGTTAACATTTGTAAAAAACATAAAGTGTTTTTTGGAATATATTTATTTAGAATGTTTGGAAGTATAAACGAAAGTAAAAGCATAACAAGAAAAGAGGTTGTGGCCTCCCCGTGCGCGTGGGCTGACTCATTTAGGGAGGCGCGTGACGTGAGAGTGTTCGCACACGAACACGTCAGCGTGTACCCTTGACGCCGGGGGTAATGCACCGCTGCTCACGTCGAAGGAGACCCGTCCGGAAGCGCGGTACGCAAGCAGCCTGACAGGTGCTTTTGAGGACCCGAAACCCCACACGCCCGGGAGGGACCCGTCATGGCGCGTTGTGGCTATGGGCTGCCCTAGGTTGGCCTGACCGCCCCTAGGACCTCGTGGATTCGCTGCCCTCCAATCTTGAAGAACGACAAAGAACGAGAAGAAGATACAAGGGAGAGGGATAAAAAGTAGATGAACACGAAAAAGTAGTAGATTGATTTGTTCGATTGTGTGTTGTTTCAATCGGCCGTCACCTCCACTATATATGAGAGGTGGCTGGATTTCCCGTACAAGTAAAGGATTCATCTAGGCTTTACTTATAAGAAAATTACATTAATTCACATCCTAGAGTCCTAATTCCAATCTGACTCGGATTTCCCGACTGAAACTTCAGCCTGATATTGTTTTGCCTCTTCAGGTTGCATACGACCTTGGATTGGGAGGATTTATATATCAAAATCGATCGGCTCAACGAGACGAAACTTTTTTATGTTGTAAGTTTTTCCATTCGAGACCGTATTGAGGACCGAACAGCTCGCGCGACCCATCAGACATCACTTAGGTGGTTGTTGTGATCCCTCGCGCCATATTTTGCCTCGTGGTAGGGCCACACTCTGATGGCTCTAACTTTTGCATACGATATCGGATTGAGATGATTTTTATATCAAAATCGATCGTTTTAACGAGACGAAGACAATCATTTTCTCATAAGAGGTCATTTGGGGGGCTTAATCGGCCGAACAATACTCTGAATATGAAATCTTAGTACTTTGAGCACAGTTTCGGCCTTCGAGATGAGATCGGACGACGGTGACCCAAGCTTCAAAGATGTTCATGTCAACACTGTTGGGGAACGCGACAGAAAACAAAATTTTCTGAACTGCGAGCACGCCCAGGATCACTATAGAGATGCATACAAGGTTTTGATCTGATCATTACCGACTCGTAGCGCAGCGGAAGTAGAGTCGATGAAGATCGGTGGTGCAGATCCCCGCAGCTAGGATTTACAACCTCCCAACCGCGAGGATGTATTCCCTCGCCGGACTGCCATTCGGGAGGCGTTCGGACAGTCCCTCGGACGATGTCACGGACAGCCCTTCGGGAAGACCCTCGAATCCCAAACGGTAATTCGGACAGCCCTCCGAGAGGACCCTCGAACAGCCCCTCGGGCAAAAGATCGAAACCACGACCTCTCTATGGGGTTGTACACATACGGTGTTAGCTATCCGGCAGGGCTTCGCCGTCCAGAACTGGTTCCTGCCGGAACCCAGACAGCCTTTCGGCTCTACGAAACTATTTCGCGGGGAGGGAGAGAGAAGGCCAGATCATGCATGGCATTTGTATGTGAGAAAGAGTGAGTGTGGAGAGTGCATCTCCACCTTTATTTATAGGAAAAACCCAAGGGGTAGGGTGGCACTTGAAATACCCAAAAAAGACATCACATGGAGTTTCCAAAGGGGCAAAATGGGAAGGCTAGAGGACCTCCATGGAGGAGATGCTCCCTTGGCCAGCCACCACAAGTGGGCCCCCCATGAGGGGCTCTCATCCATCCATGTCATCCCAAGATATTTTGGGACAAAGCCCAAAAAGGTGGCTTTCCATAAAGTAACCATAAAGTGCTTTTTACTATTCACGAAACCATTTTTTCGCGGCCGTTAAATTCGAAAATATTTCCGTGGGTCTTAGAATAATTCCAGTACCCACTAAAACAATTCTGGACGCGTTCCGAAACATTTTTAGATCAATGATTTTCATCTGCGAAAAGCAACCAAAGCGGTTCCGGCAGTCCGGAACATTTCCGGTTTTTGTCTCCGAAAAATCCCAGAAGTTACCGGAACAATTCTGGTACCCTCCAATAATTTCCACGCGTATGCCGAAACCAATTTGACTTAATGGTATACTCCGAAACAACTTTTCGGTTTTACCGAAACTCTTCTGGTATTCTCTCTCCGAAACTCTTTCGTTGTCCCCGAAACTTTTCCAGTGATTTCCTCTCAGACTCCATGTCTAGTATTCAGCAGATAGATGACCCTTAAGTGTGTGACCCTATAGGTTCGGTGAAGTATAGACATGAGCGGAACACTTTCCGATCAATGATCAACATCGGAGCCGTGGACACCCATATTGACCCCTATACCCACACGAATAAATATTCAAGTGAACCATTAGTTTGTCGTGTGCTATTCCTGTTGCTTCACGATATGATACAAAACCCCGAGGTGAGACTTGTCGGCATCCCCATGGATCAACACCGTGTAGCTGAGGATATACCAGAGGACAAATTCTAAATAACGGAGGCGGGGGCGTGGGGAAAGTGGAGTGGGCCAAGCAAGCACCTGTTGTCCAGGGTGATGGAGTCGATGAGGGCCTGCTTTAGGGAAGCCTTGGCGTGCGGTGGAAGCTTGGGCCAGTGGGAGGTGATCTTCTTGCGGAGGAGCACGGCGGCGAGCTGGCGGACGTTGGGGGTCTTGGCGGTGCGGAGGTGGTGGACGAGCGCCGGCACCACCTGCGGGTCCCGCGCCAGCCGCCGGATCTGCTCCTCCGCCTGGCGCCGCGCGTCGTTGTCCGGCATCAGGAACTGGATTAGCAGGAGCTCCAGTGACTGCGCCATCCCTCCTGCCCGCCTGCTGCCTGAGCCCGCGGGCCTCTCCCTTCCTTCCTTCCTTCCTTGCTGTGATCGGCGGCGCCGGCGGCGGGCTGGGGGAGGGCCAAAACCCTACCGATTGGGTATTTGGGTTGGCGTAGGTTGCTCGGGTTTTGGTGGCGTCGCGCGTGGGGGCGGGAGGGGTTTATTAGTGAGTAGGAGTAGTAAGTTGGGATATTGCTGTCTTTTCGTGTCTGCTTTGTTTATTTCCATTTCTTTTCTTTTTTTTAGTTTAGCGGTTGGTTGCGAATTGTTTTTTAATGACTGATTGAGGAGTTGGACCTACAGAGCCGTAACCTGGCCCAACTACATCAGAGTTCCATTAGGGCCCACGGCAATCCACCGAACAGGAAAACGACCCATAACTCGGCCAGTCACGCTATTATCACAGCCCATTTATAGCGTGAATATGTCTTGCTTATTGCGAGACTAGCATTTGTCGAGATCAACTAGTTGGCGAGCGCTCCTTCGGAAGCTTCCAACGATTACTCACATGCGCCGCCATTTGACGTGTTCTCAGCCGCCGCCACATGTCGCGCTTTGAGCGTTTCCTTCGAATTTTTTTTATTTTTCCGCACGCGTTTTCGGCTTTTTAGGTGGGTTTTTTTTCGATTTTTTCGGTGTTCCGGTTTTTCACCGGTCTTTCTTAGCTTTTAGACGAAAAAAATCAAAAAAAATTTGTGAAAAAACAACTTTTTCTTTTTTTTCTCTGACGAAAAAAAACACGGTTTTTCTTCCACAAAAGGCACGGTTTTGCTTCCGCAAGAGGCACGGCCGTGCCTCTCGGAAACGGGGGAAAATGCATTTTTTATTTATTTTTCTTTCGCGAGAGGCACGGTTTTGCTTCCGCGAGACGCACGGTTTTACTTTCGTGAGAGGCACGGCCGTGCCTCACGAAAACGGAAAAATGCATTTTTTTTATATTTTTTCTTTCGCGAGAGGCACGGTTTTACTTTCGCGAGAGGCATGGCCGTGCCTCTCGGAGACGAAAAAAAAGTTTTCTGGTTTTTTTTTCACGAGAGGCATGGTTTATCTTCCGTGAGAGACACGGTTTTGCTTTCGCGGGAGGCACAGCCGTGCCTCTCGAAAACGGAAAAAAACTTGTTTTCTGTTTTTCTCTTTCGCGAGAGGCACGGTTTTACTTCCGCGAGAGGCACGGCCGTGCCTCTCGAAAACGGAAAAAAAAACAGGTTTTCTTTTTTTTCCTTCTGCAAGAGGCACGGTTTTTCAAAACATATCAACATGGGATCTAGTTTTAAAGATCGCAACGCGAGGAATATAACGCTGAAAGGGTTCGTGATTTCGACACACAGTTTAAGAGATAAAACATTTTTTAAATACGGATATAAGAAAAAAAAAAGAAAACTCCTAGGTTGCGACAAGTGGCACACATGCAGTGCGCCAATTGTTGTGACCTGGGAAGGTGGGAGTGATCTTTGAAATGAGTATTTCTCAATTAGTGATTTCGGCATCTGTCTGGCTGAAGCTTTCCTGCACAACGAGCGCATATGTGCCGGTCCAATAGCGTGTTCGTTTGGGATTTTTTTTTCCATCTCCTTTTCTTTTCCTTTTTTTTAACTTATCTCCTGTCTGGGTTTTTTGGTTTTCTTTTTTTCATCATTATACTTCAGGTTTTTTATTTTCTTTGGTTTTTTATTGTTTATTTCATGGTATCATCGGTTGTCATTTTTTCTCATTTTTCTTTTTTTTTTCCTTCAGCTTTTGTGTTTTTTCTTGGTTTATTACAGTTTTACCTTTTATGTATTTATCGGTTTTCATTGTATATCAACTTTTTCACTTCTTTCTTTGGTTTTTATTTTCATCTCCTTTTTCTTTGTTTCTATTGTTTCTTTTACAGTTTTCATTGTTGCTATTGTCTTTCTTCTGTTTCTTTTGGTTTTTATTCTGCATCTTAATTCAAGTTTGAAAGTTTTTAATAAATGTTAACATTTTCGTATACACATTTAATTTTTTTAAATGTTTCATTAACATTTTTAAATACTTATTTAACATTTTCTAAATGATTGATTAACATTTTTTAAAATACATGATCAACTTTTTTCACACATATTGTATATTTTTTATACATGTGAGACATTTTCTTTATACACATTAAACATTTTTTTAAATGCTTGGTTAACATTTGTAAAAAACATAAAGTGTTTTTTGGAATATATTTATTTAGAATGTTTGGAAGTATAAACGAAAGTAAAAGCATAACAAGAAAAGAGGTTGTGGCCTCCCCGTGCGCGTGGGCTGACTCATTTAGGGAGGCGCGTGACGTGAGAGTGTTCGCACACGAACACGTCAGCGTGTACCCTTGACGCCGGGGGTAATGCACCGCTGCTCACGTCGAAGAAGACCCGTCCGGAAGCGCGGTACGCAAGCAGCCTGACAGGTGCTTTTGAGGACCCGAAACCCCACACGCCCGGGAGGGACCCGTCATGGCGCGTTGTGGCTATGGGCTGCCCTAGGTTGGCCTGACCGCCCCTAGGACCTCGTGGATTCGCTGCCCTCCAATCTTGAAGAACGACAAAGAACGAGAAGAAGATACAAGGGAGAGGGATAAAAAGTAGATGAACACGAAAAAGTAGTAGATTGATTTGTTCGATTGTGTGTTGTTTCAATCGGCCGTCACCTCCACTATATATGAGAGGTGGCTGGATTTTCCGTACAAGTAAAGGATTCATCTAGGCTTTACTTATAAGAAAATTACATTAATTCACATCCTAGAGTCCTAATTCCAATCTGACTCGGATTTCCCGACTGAAACTTCAGCCTGATATTGTTTTGCCTCTTCAGGTTGCATACGACCTTGGATTGGGAGGATTTATATATCAAAATCGATCGGCTCAACGAGACGAAACTTTTTTATGTTGTAAGTTTTTCCATTCGAGACCGTATTGAGGACCGAACAGCTCGCGCGACCCATCAGACATCACTTAGGTGGTTGTTGTGATCCCTCGCGCCATATTTTGCCTCGTGGTAGGGCCACACTCTGATGGCTCTAACTTTTGCATACGATATCGGATTGAGATGATTTTTATATCAAAATCGATCGTTTTAACGAGACGAAGACAATCATTTTCTCATAAGAGGTCATTTGGGGGGATTAATCGGCCGAACAATACTCTGAATATGAAATCTTAGTACTTTGAGCACAGTTTCGGCCTTCGAGATGAGATCGGACGACGGTGACCCAAGCTTCAAAGATGTTCATGTCAACACTGTTGGGGAACGCGACAGAAAACAAAATTTTCTGAACTGCGAGCACGCCCAGGATCACTATAGAGATGCATACAAGGTTTTGATCTGATCATTACCGACTCGTAGCGCAGCGGAAGTAGAGTCGATGAAGATCGGTGGTGCAGATCCCCGCAGCTAGGATTTACAACCTCCCAACCGCGAGGATGTATTCCCTCGCCGGACTGCCATTCGGGAGGCGTTCGGACAGTCCCTCGGACGATGTCACGGACAGCCCTTCGGGAAGACCCTCGAATCCCAAACGGTAATTCGGACAGCCCTCCGAGAGGACCCTCGAACAGCCCCTCGGGCAAAAGATCGAAACCACGACCTCTCTATGGGGTTGTACACATACGGTGTTAGCTATCCGGCAGGGCTTCGCTGTCCAGAACTGGTTCCTGCCGGAACCCAGACAGCCTTTCGGCTCTACGAAACTATTTCGCGGGGAGGGAGAGAGAAGGCCAGATCATGCATGGCATTTGTATGTGAGAAAGAGTGAGTGTGGAGAGTGCATCTCCACCTCTATTTATAGGAAAAACCCAAGGGGTAGGGTGGCACTTGAAATACCCAAAAAAGACATCACATGGAGTTTCCAAAGGGGCAAAATGGGAAGGCTAGAGGACCTCCGTGGAGGAGATGCTCCCTTGGCCAACCACCACAAGTGGGCCCCCCATGAGGGGCTCTCATCCATCCATGTCATCCCAAGATATTTTGGGACAAAGCCCAAAAAGGTGGCTTTCCATAAAGTAACCATAAAGTGCTTTTTACTATTCACGAAACCATTTTTTCGCGGCCGTTAAATCCGAAAATATTTCCGTGGGTCTTAGAATAATTCCAGTACCCACTAAAACAATTCTGGACGCGTTCCGAAACATTTTTAGATCAATGATTTTCATCTGCGAAAAGCAACCAAAGCGGTTCCGGCAGTCCGGAACATTTCCGGTTTTTGTCTCCGAAAAATCCCAGAAGTTACCGGAACAATTCTGGTACCCTCCAATAATTTCCACGCGTATGCCGAAACCAATTTGACTTAATGGTATACTCCGAAACAACTTTTCGGTTTTACCGAAACTCTTCCGGTATTCTCTCTCCGAAACTCTTTCGTTGTCCCCGAAACTTTTCCAGTGATTTCCTCTCAGACTCCATGTCTAGTATTCAGCAGATAGATGACCCTTAAGTGTGTGACCCTATAGGTTCGGTGAAGTATAGACATGAGCGGAACACTTTCCGATCAATGATCAACATCGGAGCCGTGGACACCCATATTGACCCCTATACCCACACGAATAAATATTCAAGTGAACCATTAGTTTGCCGTGTGCTATTCCTGTTGCTTCACGATATGATACAAAACCCCGAGGTGAGACTTGTCGGCATCCCCATGGATCAACACCGTGTAGCTGAGGATATACCAGAGGACAAATTCTAAATAACGGAGGCGGGGGCGTGGGGAAAGTGGAGTGGGCCAAGCAAGCACCTGTTGTCCAGGGTGATGGAGTCGATGAGGGCCTGCTTTAGGGAAGCCTTGGCGTGCGGTGGAAGCTTGGGCCAGTGGGAGGTGATCTTCTTGCGGAGGAGCACGGCGGCGAGCTGGCGGACGTTGGGGGTCTTGGCGGTGCGGAGGTGGTGGACGAGCGCCGGCACCACCTGCGGGTCCCGCGCCAGCCGCCGGATCTGCTCCTCCGCCTGGCGCCGCGCGTCGTTGTCCGGCATCAGGAACTGGATTAGCAGGAGCTCCAGTGACTGCGCCATCCCTCCTGCCCGCCTGCTGCCTGAGCCCGCGGGCCTCTCCCTTCCTTCCTTCCTTCCTTGCTGTGATCGGCGGCGCCGGCGGCGGGCTGGGGGAGGGCCAAAACCCTACCGATTGGGTATTTGGGTTGGCGTAGGTTGCTCGGGTTTTGGTGGCGTCGCGCGTGGGGGCGGGAGGGGTTTATTAGTGAGTAGGAGTAGTAAGTTGGGATATTGCTGTCTTTTCGTGTCTGCTTTGTTTATTTCCATTTCTTTTCTTTTTTTTAGTTTAGCGGTTGGTTGCGAATTGTTTTTTAATGACTGATTGAGGAGTTGGACCTACAGAGCCGTAACCTGGCCCAACTACATCAGAGTTCCATTAGGGCCCACGGCAATCCACCGAACAGGAAAACGACCCATAACTCGGCCAGTCACGCTATTATCACAGCCCATTTATAGCGTGAATATGTCTTGCTTATTGCGAGACTAGCATTTGTCGAGATCAACTAGTTGGCGAGCGCTCCTTCGGAAGCTTCCAACGATTACTCACATGCGCCGCCATTTGACGTGTTCTCAGCCGCCGCCACATGTCGCGCTTTGAGCGTTTCCTTCGAATTTTTTTTATTTTTCCGCACGCGTTTTCGGCTTTTTAGGTGGGTTTTTTTTCGATTTTTTCGGTGTTCCGGTTTTTCACCGGTCTTTCTTAGCTTTTAGACGAAAAAAATCAAAAAAAATTTGTGAAAAAACAACTTTTTCTTTTTTTTCTCTGACGAAAAAAAACACGGTTTTTCTTCCACAAAAGGCACGGTTTTGCTTCCGCAAGAGGCACGGCCGTGCCTCTCGGAAACGGGGGAAAATGCATTTTTTATTTATTTTTCTTTCGCGAGAGGCACGGTTTTGCTTCCGCGAGACGCACGGTTTTACTTTCGTGAGAGGCACGGCCGTGCCTCACGAAAACGGAAAAATGCATTTTTTTTATATTTTTTCTTTCGCGAGAGGCACGGTTTTACTTTCGCGAGAGGCATGGCCGTGCCTCTCGGAGACGAAAAAAAAGTTTTCTGGTTTTTTTTTCACGAGAGGCATGGTTTATCTTCCGTGAGAGACACGGTTTTGCTTTCGCGGGAGGCACAGCCGTGCCTCTCGAAAACGGAAAAAAACTTGTTTTCTGTTTTTCTCTTTCGCGAGAGGCACGGTTTTACTTCCGCGAGAGGCACGGCCGTGCCTCTCGAAAACGGAAAAAAAAACAGGTTTTCTTTTTTTTCCTTCTGCAAGAGGCACGGTTTTTCAAAACATATCAACATGGGATCTAGTTTTAAAGATCGCAACGCGAGGAATATAACGCTGAAAGGGTTCGTGATTTCGACACACAGTTTAAGAGATAAAACATTTTTTAAATACGGATATAAGAAAAAAAAAAGAAAACTCCTAGGTTGCGACAAGTGGCACACATGCAGTGCGCCAATTGTTGTGACCTGGGAAGGTGGGAGTGATCTTTGAAATGAGTATTTCTCAATTAGTGATTTCGGCATCTGTCTGGCTGAAGCTTTCCTGCACAACGAGCGCATATGTGCCGGTCCAATAGCGTGTTCGTTTGGGATTTTTTTTTCCATCTCCTTTTCTTTTCCTTTTTTTTAACTTATCTCCTGTCTGGGTTTTTTGGTTTTCTTTTTTTCATCATTATACTTCAGGTTTTTTATTTTCTTTGGTTTTTTATTGTTTATTTCATGGTATCATCGGTTGTCATTTTTTCTCATTTTTCTTTTTTTTTCCTTCAGCTTTTGTGTTTTTTCTTGGTTTATTACAGTTTTACCTTTTATGTATTTATCGGTTTTCATTGTATATCAACTTTTTCACTTCTTTCTTTGGTTTTTATTTTCATCTCCTTTTTCTTTGTTTCTATTGTTTCTTTTACAGTTTTCATTGTTGCTATTGTCTTTCTTCTGTTTCTTTTGGTTTTTATTCTGCATCTTAATTCAAGTTTGAAAGTTTTTAATAAATGTTAACATTTTCGTATACACATTTAATTTTTTTAAATGTTTCATTAACATTTTTAAATACTTATTTAACATTTTCTAAATGATTGATTAACATTTTTTAAAATACATGATCAACTTTTTTCACACATATTGTATATTTTTTATACATGTGAGACATTTTCTTTATACACATTAAACATTTTTTTAAATGCTTGGTTAACATTTGTAAAAAACATAAAGTGTTTTTTGGAATATATTTATTTAGAATGTTTGGAAGTATAAACGAAAGTAAAAGCATAACAAGAAAAGAGGTTGTGGCCTCCCCGTGCGCGTGGGCTGACTCATTTAGGGAGGCGCGTGACGTGAGAGTGTTCGCACACGAACACGTCAGCGTGTACCCTTGACGCCGGGGGTAATGCACCGCTGCTCACGTCGAAGAAGACCCGTCCGGAAGCGCGGTACGCAAGCAGCCTGACAGGTGCTTTTGAGGACCCGAAACCCCACACGCCCGGGAGGGACCCGTCATGGCGCGTTGTGGCTATGGGCTGCCCTAGGTTGGCCTGACCGCCCCTAGGACCTCGTGGATTCGCTGCCCTCCAATCTTGAAGAACGACAAAGAACGAGAAGAAGATACAAGGGAGAGGGATAAAAAGTAGATGAACACGAAAAAGTAGTAGATTGATTTGTTCGATTGTGTGTTGTTTCAATCGGCCGTCACCTCCACTATATATGAGAGGTGGCTGGATTTCCCGTACAAGTAAAGGATTCATCTAGGCTTTACTTATAAGAAAATTACATTAATTCACATCCTAGAGTCCTAATTCCAATCTGACTCGGATTTCCCGACTGAAACTTCAGCCTGATATTGTTTTGCCTCTTCAGGTTGCATACGACCTTGGATTGGGAGGATTTATATATCAAAATCGATCGGCTCAACGAGACGAAACTTTTTTATGTTGTAAGTTTTTCCATTCGAGACCGTATTGAGGACCGAACAGCTCGCGCGACCCATCAGACATCACTTAGGTGGTTGTTGTGATCCCTCGCGCCATATTTTGCCTCGTGGTAGGGCCACACTCTGATGGCTCTAACTTTTGCATACGATATCGGATTGAGATGATTTTTATATCAAAATCGATCGTTTTAACGAGACGAAGACAATCATTTTCTCATAAGAGGTCATTTGGGGGGATTAATCGGCCGAACAATACTCTGAATATGAAATCTTAGTACTTTGAGCACAGTTTCGGCCTTCGAGATGAGATCGGACGACGGTGACCCAAGCTTCAAAGATGTTCATGTCAACACTGTTGGGGAACGCGACAGAAAACAAAATTTTCTGAACTGCGAGCACGCCCAGGATCACTATAGAGATGCATACAAGGTTTTGATCTGATCATTACCGACTCGTAGCGCAGCGGAAGTAGAGTCGATGAAGATCGGTGGTGCAGATCCCCGCAGCTAGGATTTACAACCTCCCAACCGCGAGGATGTATTCCCTCGCCGGACTGCCATTCGGGAGGCGTTCGGACAGTCCCTCGGACGATGTCACGGACAGCCCTTCGGGAAGACCCTCGAATCCCAAACGGTAATTCGGACAGCCCTCCGAGAGGACCCTCGAACAGCCCCTCGGGCAAAAGATCGAAACCACGACCTCTCTATGGGGTTGTACACATACGGTGTTAGCTATCCGGCAGGGCTTCGCCGTCCAGAACTGGTTCCTGCCGGAACCCAGACAGCCTTTCGGCTCTACGAAACTATTTCGCGGGGAGGGAGAGAGAAGGCCAGATCATGCATGGCATTTGTATGTGAGAAAGAGTGAGTGTGGAGAGTGCATCTCCACCTCTATTTATAGGAAAAACCCAAGGGGTAGGGTGGCACTTGAAATACCCAAAAAAGACATCACATGGAGTTTCCAAAGGGGCAAAATGGGAAGGCTAGAGGACCTCCGTGGAGGAGATGCTCCCTTGGCCAACCACCACAAGTGGGCCCCCCATGAGGGGCTCTCATCCATCCATGTCATCCCAAGATATTTTGGGACAAAGCCCAAAAAGGTGGCTTTCCATAAAGTAACCATAAAGTGCTTTTTACTATTCACGAAACCATTTTTTCGCGGCCGTTAAATCCGAAAATATTTCCGTGGGTCTTAGAATAATTCCAGTACCCACTAAAACAATTCTGGACGCGTTCCGAAACATTTTTAGATCAATGATTTTCATCTGCGAAAAGCAACCAAAGCGGTTCCGGCAGTCCGGAACATTTCCGGTTTTTGTCTCCGAAAAATCCCAGAAGTTACCGGAACAATTCTGGTACCCTCCAATAATTTCCACGCGTATGCCGAAACCAATTTGACTTAATGGTATACTCCGAAACAACTTTTCGGTTTTACCGAAACTCTTCCGGTATTCTCTCTCCGAAACTCTTTCGTTGTCCCCGAAACTTTTCCAGTGATTTCCTCTCAGACTCCATGTCTAGTATTCAGCAGATAGATGACCCTTAAGTGTGTGACCCTATAGGTTCGGTGAAGTATAGACATGAGCGGAACACTTTCCGATCAATGATCAACATCGGAGCCGTGGACACCCATATTGACCCCTATACCCACACGAATAAATATTCAAGTGAACCATTAGTTTGCCGTGTGCTATTCCTGTTGCTTCACGATATGATACAAAACCCCGAGGTGAGACTTGTCGGCATCCCCATGGATCAACACCGTGTAGCTGAGGATATACCAGAGGACAAATTCTAAATAACGGAGGCGGGGGCGTGGGGAAAGTGGAGTGGGCCAAGCAAGCACCTGTTGTCCAGGGTGATGGAGTCGATGAGGGCCTGCTTTAGGGAAGCCTTGGCGTGCGGTGGAAGCTTGGGCCAGTGGGAGGTGATTTTCTTGCGGAGGAGCACGGCGGCGAGCTGGCGGACGTTGGGGGTCTTGGCGGTGCGGAGGTGGTGGACGAGCGCCGGCACCACCTGCGGGTCCCGCGCCAGCCGCCGGATCTGCTCCTCCGCCTGGCGCCGCGCGTCGTTGTCCGGCATCAGGAACTGGATTAGCAGGAGCTCCAGTGACTGCGCCATCCCTCCTGCCCGCCTGCTGCCTGAGCCCGCGGGCCTCTCCCTTCCTTCCTTCCTTCCTTGCTGTGATCGGCGGCGCCGGCGGCGGGCTGGGGGAGGGCCAAAACCCTACCGATTGGGTATTTGGGTTGGCGTAGGTTGCTCGGGTTTTGGTGGCGTCGCGCGTGGGGGCGGGAGGGGTTTATTAGTGAGTAGGAGTAGTAAGTTGGGATATTGCTGTCTTTTCGTGTCTGCTTTGTTTATTTCCATTTCTTTTCTTTTTTTTAGTTTAGCGGTTGGTTGCGAATTGTTTTTTAATGACTGATTGAGGAGTTGGACCTATAGAGCCGTAACCTGGCCCAACTACATCAGAGTTCCATTAGGGCCCACGGCAATCCACCGAACAGGAAAACGACCCATAACTCGGCCAGTCACGCTATTATCACAGCCCATTTATAGCGTGAATATGTCTTGCTTATTGCGAGACTAGCATTTGTCGAGATCAACTAGTTGGCGAGCGCTCCTTCGGAAGCTTCCAACGATTACTCACATGCGCCGCCATTTGACGTGTTCTCAGCCGCCGCCACATGTCGCGCTTTGAGCGTTTCCTTCGAATTTTTTTTTATTTTTCCGCACGCGTTTTCGGCTTTTTAGGTGGTTTTTTTTTTCGATTTTTTCGGTGTTCCGGTTTTTCACCGGTCTTTCTTAGCTTTTAGACGAAAAAAATCAAAAAAAAATTGTGAAAAAACAACTTTTACTTTTTTTTCTCTGACGAAAAAAAACACGGTTTTTCTTCCACAAAAGGCACGGTTTTGCTTCCGCAAGAGGCACGGCCGTGCCTCTCGGAAACGGGGGAAAATGCATTTTTTATTTATTTTTCTTTCGCGAGAGGCACGGTTTTGCTTCCGCGAGACGCACGGTTTTACTTTCGTGAGAGGCACGGCCGTGCCTCACGAAAACGGAAAAATGCATTTTTTTTATATTTTTTCTTTCGCGAGAGGCACGGTTTTACTTTCGCGAGAGGCATGGCCGTGCCTCTCGGAGACGAAAAAAAAGTTTTCTGGTTTTTTTTTTCACGAGAGGCATGGTTTATCTTCCGTGAGAGACACGGTTTTGCTTTCGCGGGAGGCACAGCCGTGCCTCTCGAAAACGGAAAAAAACTTGTTTTCTGTTTTTCTCTTTCGCGAGAGGCACGGTTTTACTTCCGCGAGAGGCACGGCCGTGCCTCTCGAAAACGAAAAAAAAAACAGGTTTTCTTTTTTTTCCTTCTGCAAGAGGCACGGTTTTTCAAAACATATCAACATGGGATCTAGTTTTAAAGATCGCAACGCGAGGAATATAACGCTGAAAGGGTTCGTGATTTCGACACACAGTTTAAGAGATAAAACATTTTTTAAATACGGATATAAGAAAAAAAAAAGAAAACTCCTAGGTTGCGACAAGTGGCACACATGCAGTGCGCCAATTGTTGTGACCTGGGAAGGTGGGAGTGATCTTTGAAATGAGTATTTCTCAATTAGTGATTTCGGCATCTGTCTGGCTGAAGCTTTCCTGCACAACGAGCGCATATGTGCCGGTCCAATAGCGTGTTCGTTTGGGATTTTTTTTTTCCATCTCCTTTTCTTTTCCTTTTTTTTAACTTATCTCCTGTCTGGGTTTTTTGGTTTTCTTTTTTTCATCATTATACTTCAGGTTTTTTATTTTCTTTGGTTTTTTATTGTTTATTTCATGGTATCATCGGTTGTCATTTTTTCTCATTTTTCTTTTTTTTCCTTCAGCTTTTGTGTTTTTTCTTGGTTTATTACAATTTTACCTTTTATGTATTTATCGGTTTTCATTGTATATCAACTTTTTCACTTCTTTCTTTGGTTTTTATTTTCATCTCCTTTTTCTTTGTTTCTATTGTTTCTTTTACAGTTTTCATTGTTGCTATTGTCTTTCTTCTGTTTCTTTTGGTTTTTATTCTGCATCTTAATTCAAGTTTGAAAGTTTTTAATAAATGTTAACATTTTCGTATACACATTTAATATTTTTAAATGTTTCATTAACATTTTTAAATACTTATTTAACATTTTCTAAATGATTGATTAACATTTTTTAAAATACATGATCAACTTTTTTCACACATATTGTATATTTTTTATACATGTGAGACATTTTCTTTATACACATTAAACATTTTTTTAAATGCTTGGTTAACATTTGTAAAAAACATAAAGTGTTTTTTGGAATATATTTATTTAGAATGTTTGGAAGTATAAACGAAAGTAAAAGCATAACAAGAAAAGAGGTTGTGGCCTCCCCGTGCGCGTGGGCTGACTCATTTAGGGAGGCGCGTGACGTGAGAGTGTTCGCACACGAACACGTCAGCGTGTACCCTTGACGCCGGGGGTAATGCACCGCTGCTCACGTCGAAGGAGACCCGTCCGGAAGCGCGGTACGCAAGCAGCCTGACAGGTGCTTTTGAGGACCCGAAACCCCACACGCCCGGGAGGGACCCGTCATGGCGCGTTGTGGCTATGGGCTGCCCTAGGTTGGCCTGACCGCCCCTAGGACCTCGTGGATTCGCTGCCCTCCAATCTTGAAGAACGACAAAGAACGAGAAGAAGATACAAGGGAGAGGGATAAAAAGTAGATGAACACGAAAAAGTAGTAGATTGATTTGTTCGATTGTGTGTTGTTTCAATCGGCCGTCACCTCCACTATATATGAGAGGTGGCTGGATTTCCCGTACAAGTAAAGGATTCATCTAGGCTTTCCTTATAAGAAAATTACATTAATTCACATCCTAGAGTCCTAATTCCAATCTGACTCGGATTTCCCGACTGAAACTTCAGCCTGATATTGTTTTGCCTCTTCAGGTTGCATACGACCTTGGATTGGGAGGATTTATATATCAAAATCGATCGGCTCAACGAGACGAAACTTTTTTATGTTGTAAGTTTTTCCATTCGAGACCGTATTGAGGACCGAACAGCTCGCGCGACCCATCAGACATCACTTAGGTGGTTGTTGTGATCCCTCGCGCCATATTTTGCCTCGTGGTAGGGCCACACTCTGATGGCTCTAACTTTTGCATACGATATCGGATTGAGATGATTTTTATATCAAAATCGATCGTTTTAACGAGACGAAGACAATCATTTTCTCATAAGAGGTCATTTGGGGGGCTTAATCGGCCGAACAATACTCTGAATATGAAATCTTAGTACTTTGAGCACAGTTTCGGCCTTCGAGATGAGATCGGACGACGGTGACCCAAGCTTCAAAGATGTTCATGTCAACACTGTTGGGGAACGCGACAGAAAACAAAATTTTCTGAACTGCGAGCACGCCCAGGATCACTATAGAGATGCATACAAGGTTTTGATCTGATCATTACCGACTCGTAGCGCAGCGGAAGTAGAGTCGATGACGATCGGTGGTGCAGATCCCCGCAGCTAGGATTTACAACCTCCCAACCGCGAGGATGTATTCCCTCGCCGGACTGCCATTCGGGAGGCGTTCGGACAGTCCCTCGGACGATGTCACGGACAGCCCTTCGGGAAGACCCTCGAATCCCAAACGGTAATTCGGACAGCCCTCCGAGAGGACCCTCGAACAGCCCCTCGGGCAAAAGATCGAAACCACGACCTCTCTATGGGGTTGTACACATACGGTGTTAGCTATCCGGCAGGGCTTCGCCGTCCAGAACTGGTTCCTGCCGGAACCCAGACAGCCTTTCGGCTCTACGAAACTATTTCGCGGGGAGGGAGAGAGAAGGCCAGATCATGCATGGCATTTGTATGTGAGAAAGAGTGAGTGTGGAGAGTGCATCTCCACCTCTATTTATAGGAAAAACCCAAGGGGTAGGGTGGCACTTGAAATACCCAAAAAAGACATCACATGGAGTTTCCAAAGGGGCAAAATGGGAAGGCTAGAGGACCTCCATGGAGGAGATGCTCCCTTGGCCAGCCACCACAAGTGGGCCCCCCATGAGGGGCTCTCATCCATCCATGTCATCCCAAGATATTTTGGGACAAAGCCCAAAAAGGTGGCTTTCCATAAAGTAACCATAAAGTGCTTTTTACTATTCACGAAACCATTTTTTCGCGGCCGTTAAATTCGAAAATATTTCCGTGGGTCTTAGAATAATTCCAGTACCCACTAAAACAATTCTGGACGCGTTCCGAAACATTTTTAGATCAATGATTTTCATCTGCGAAAAGCAACCAAAGCGGTTCCGGCAGTCCGGAACATTTCCGGTTTTTGTCTCCGAAAAATCCCAGAAGTTACCGGAACAATTCTGGTACCCTCCAATAATTTCCACGCGTATGCCGAAACCAATTTGACTTAATGGTATACTCCGAAACAACTTTTCGGTTTTACCGAAACTCTTCCGGTATTCTCTCTCCGAAACTCTTTCGTTGTCCCCGAAACTTTTCCAGTGATTTCCTCTCAGACTCCATGTCTAGTATTCAGCAGATAGATGACCCTTAAGTGTGTGACCCTATAGGTTCGGTGAAGTATAGACATGAGCGGAACACTTTCCGATCAATGATCAACATCGGAGCCGTGGACACCCATATTGACCCCTATACCCACACGAATAAATATTCAAGTGAACCATTAGTTTGCCGTGTGCTATTCCTGTTGCTTCACGATATGATACAAAACCCCGAGGTGAGACTTGTCGGCATCCCCATGGATCAACACCGTGTAGCTGAGGATATACCAGAGGACAAATTCTAAATAACGGAGGCGGGGGCGTGGGGAAAGTGGAGTGGGCCAAGCAAGCACCTGTTGTCCAGGGTGATGGAGTCGATGAGGGCCTGCTTTAGGGAAGCCTTGGCGTGCGGTGGAAGCTTGGGCCAGTGGGAGGTGATCTTCTTGCGGAGGAGCACGGCGGCGAGCTGGCGGACGTTGGGGGTCTTGGCGGTGCGGAGGTGGTGGACGAGCGCCGGCACCACCTGCGGGTCCCGCGCCAGCCGCCGGATCTGCTCCTCCGCCTGGCGCCGCGCGTCGTTGTCCGGCATCAGGAACTGGATTAGCAGGAGCTCCAGTGACTGCGCCATCCCTCCTGCCCGCCTGCTGCCTGAGCCCGCGGGCCTCTCCCTTCCTTCCTTCCTTCCTTGCTGTGATCGGCGGCGCCGGCGGCGGGCTGGGGGAGGGCCAAAACCCTACCGATTGGGTATTTGGGTTGGCGTAGGTTGCTCGGGTTTTGGTGGCGTCGCGCGTGGGGGCGGGAGGGGTTTATTAGTGAGTAGGAGTAGTAAGTTGGGATATTGCTGTCTTTTCGTGTCTGCTTTGTTTATTTCCATTTCTTTTCTTTTTTTTAGTTTAGCGGTTGGTTGCGAATTGTTTTTTAATGACTGATTGAGGAGTTGGACCTACAGAGCCGTAACCTGGCCCAACTACATCAGAGTTCCATTAGGGCCCACGGCAATCCACCGAACAGGAAAACGACCCATAACTCGGCCAGTCACGCTATTATCACAGCCCATTTATAGCGTGAATATGTCTTGCTTATTGCGAGACTAGCATTTGTCGAGATCAACTAGTTGGCGAGCGCTCCTTCGGAAGCTTCCAACGATTACTCACATGCGCCGCCATTTGACGTGTTCTCAGCCGCCGCCACATGTCGCGCTTTGAGCGTTTCCTTCGAATTTTTTTTATTTTTCCGCACGCGTTTTCGGCTTTTTAGGTGGGTTTTTTTTCGATTTTTTCGGTGTTCCGGTTTTTCACCGGTCTTTCTTAGCTTTTAGACGAAAAAAATCAAAAAAAATTTGTGAAAAAACAACTTTTTCTTTTTTTTCTCTGACGAAAAAAAACACGGTTTTTCTTCCACAAAAGGCACGGTTTTGCTTCCGCAAGAGGCACGGCCGTGCCTCTCGGAAACGGGGGAAAATGCATTTTTTATTTATTTTTCTTTCGCGAGAGGCACGGTTTTGCTTCCGCGAGACGCACGGTTTTACTTTCGTGAGAGGCACGGCCGTGCCTCACGAAAACGGAAAAATGCATTTTTTTTATATTTTTTCTTTCGCGAGAGGCACGGTTTTACTTTCGCGAGAGGCATGGCCGTGCCTCTCGGAGACGAAAAAAAAGTTTTCTGGTTTTTTTTTCACGAGAGGCATGGTTTATCTTCCGTGAGAGACACGGTTTTGCTTTCGCGGGAGGCACAGCCGTGCCTCTCGAAAACGGAAAAAAACTTGTTTTCTGTTTTTCTCTTTCGCGAGAGGCACGGTTTTACTTCCGCGAGAGGCACGGCCGTGCCTCTCGAAAACGGAAAAAAAAACAGGTTTTCTTTTTTTTCCTTCTGCAAGAGGCACGGTTTTTCAAAACATATCAACATGGGATCTAGTTTTAAAGATCGCAACGCGAGGAATATAACGCTGAAAGGGTTCGTGATTTCGACACACAGTTTAAGAGATAAAACATTTTTTAAATACGGATATAAGAAAAAAAAAAGAAAACTCCTAGGTTGCGACAAGTGGCACACATGCAGTGCGCCAATTGTTGTGACCTGGGAAGGTGGGAGTGATCTTTGAAATGAGTATTTCTCAATTAGTGATTTCGGCATCTGTCTGGCTGAAGCTTTCCTGCACAACGAGCGCATATGTGCCGGTCCAATAGCGTGTTCGTTTGGGATTTTTTTTTCCATCTCCTTTTCTTTTCCTTTTTTTTAACTTATCTCCTGTCTGGGTTTTTTGGTTTTCTTTTTTTCATCATTATACTTCAGGTTTTTTATTTTCTTTGGTTTTTTATTGTTTATTTCATGGTATCATCGGTTGTCATTTTTTCTCATTTTTCTTTTTTTTTTCCTTCAGCTTTTGTGTTTTTTCTTGGTTTATTACAGTTTTACCTTTTATGTATTTATCGGTTTTCATTGTATATCAACTTTTTCACTTCTTTCTTTGGTTTTTATTTTCATCTCCTTTTTCTTTGTTTCTATTGTTTCTTTTACAGTTTTCATTGTTGCTATTGTCTTTCTTCTGTTTCTTTTGGTTTTTATTCTGCATCTTAATTCAAGTTTGAAAGTTTTTAATAAATGTTAACATTTTCGTATACACATTTAATTTTTTTAAATGTTTCATTAACATTTTTAAATACTTATTTAACATTTTCTAAATGATTGATTAACATTTTTTAAAATACATGATCAACTTTTTTCACACATATTGTATATTTTTTATACATGTGAGACATTTTCTTTATACACATTAAACATTTTTTTAAATGCTTGGTTAACATTTGTAAAAAACATAAAGTGTTTTTTGGAATATATTTATTTAGAATGTTTGGAAGTATAAACGAAAGTAAAAGCATAACAAGAAAAGAGGTTGTGGCCTCCCCGTGCGCGTGGGCTGACTCATTTAGGGAGGCGCGTGACGTGAGAGTGTTCGCACACGAACACGTCAGCGTGTACCCTTGACGCCGGGGGTAATGCACCGCTGCTCACGTCGAAGAAGACCCGTCCGGAAGCGCGGTACGCAAGCAGCCTGACAGGTGCTTTTGAGGACCCGAAACCCCACACGCCCGGGAGGGACCCGTCATGGCGCGTTGTGGCTATGGGCTGCCCTAGGTTGGCCTGACCGCCCCTAGGACCTCGTGGATTCGCTGCCCTCCAATCTTGAAGAACGACAAAGAACGAGAAGAAGATACAAGGGAGAGGGATAAAAAGTAGATGAACACGAAAAAGTAGTAGATTGATTTGTTCGATTGTGTGTTGTTTCAATCGGCCGTCACCTCCACTATATATGAGAGGTGGCTGGATTTTCCGTACAAGTAAAGGATTCATCTAGGCTTTACTTATAAGAAAATTACATTAATTCACATCCTAGAGTCCTAATTCCAATCTGACTCGGATTTCCCGACTGAAACTTCAGCCTGATATTGTTTTGCCTCTTCAGGTTGCATACGACCTTGGATTGGGAGGATTTATATATCAAAATCGATCGGCTCAACGAGACGAAACTTTTTTATGTTGTAAGTTTTTCCATTCGAGACCGTATTGAGGACCGAACAGCTCGCGCGACCCATCAGACATCACTTAGGTGGTTGTTGTGATCCCTCGCGCCATATTTTGCCTCGTGGTAGGGCCACACTCTGATGGCTCTAACTTTTGCATACGATATCGGATTGAGATGATTTTTATATCAAAATCGATCGTTTTAACGAGACGAAGACAATCATTTTCTCATAAGAGGTCATTTGGGGGGATTAATCGGCCGAACAATACTCTGAATATGAAATCTTAGTACTTTGAGCACAGTTTCGGCCTTCGAGATGAGATCGGACGACGGTGACCCAAGCTTCAAAGATGTTCATGTCAACACTGTTGGGGAACGCGACAGAAAACAAAATTTTCTGAACTGCGAGCACGCCCAGGATCACTATAGAGATGCATACAAGGTTTTGATCTGATCATTACCGACTCGTAGCGCAGCGGAAGTAGAGTCGATGAAGATCGGTGGTGCAGATCCCCGCAGCTAGGATTTACAACCTCCCAACCGCGAGGATGTATTCCCTCGCCGGACTGCCATTCGGGAGGCGTTCGGACAGTCCCTCGGACGATGTCACGGACAGCCCTTCGGGAAGACCCTCGAATCCCAAACGGTAATTCGGACAGCCCTCCGAGAGGACCCTCGAACAGCCCCTCGGGCAAAAGATCGAAACCACGACCTCTCTATGGGGTTGTACACATACGGTGTTAGCTATCCGGCAGGGCTTCGCCGTCCAGAACTGGTTCCTGCCGGAACCCAGACAGCCTTTCGGCTCTACGAAACTATTTCGCGGGGAGGGAGAGAGAAGGCCAGATCATGCATGGCATTTGTATGTGAGAAAGAGTGAGTGTGGAGAGTGCATCTCCACCTCTATTTATAGGAAAAACCCAAGGGGTAGGGTGGCACTTGAAATACCCAAAAAAGACATCACATGGAGTTTCCAAAGGGGCAAAATGGGAAGGCTAGAGGACCTCCGTGGAGGAGATGCTCCCTTGGCCAACCACCACAAGTGGGCCCCCCATGAGGGGCTCTCATCCATCCATGTCATCCCAAGATATTTTGGGACAAAGCCCAAAAAGGTGGCTTTCCATAAAGTAACCATAAAGTGCTTTTTACTATTCACGAAACCATTTTTTCGCGGCCGTTAAATCCGAAAATATTTCCGTGGGTCTTAGAATAATTCCAGTACCCACTAAAACAATTCTGGACGCGTTCCGAAACATTTTTAGATCAATGATTTTCATCTGCGAAAAGCAACCAAAGCGGTTCCGGCAGTCCGGAACATTTCCGGTTTTTGTCTCCGAAAAATCCCAGAAGTTACCGGAACAATTCTGGTACCCTCCAATAATTTCCACGCGTATGCCGAAACCAATTTGACTTAATGGTATACTCCGAAACAACTTTTCGGTTTTACCGAAACTCTTCCGGTATTCTCTCTCCGAAACTCTTTCGTTGTCCCCGAAACTTTTCCAGTGATTTCCTCTCAGACTCCATGTCTAGTATTCAGCAGATAGATGACCCTTAAGTGTGTGACCCTATAGGTTCGGTGAAGTATAGACATGAGCGGAACACTTTCCGATCAATGATCAACATCGGAGCCGTGGACACCCATATTGACCCCTATACCCACACGAATAAATATTCAAGTGAACCATTAGTTTGCCGTGTGCTATTCCTGTTGCTTCACGATATGATACAAAACCCCGAGGTGAGACTTGTCGGCATCCCCATGGATCAACACCGTGTAGCTGAGGATATACCAGAGGACAAATTCTAAATAACGGAGGCGGGGGCGTGGGGAAAGTGGAGTGGGCCAAGCAAGCACCTGTTGTCCAGGGTGATGGAGTCGATGAGGGCCTGCTTTAGGGAAGCCTTGGCGTGCGGTGGAAGCTTGGGCCAGTGGGAGGTGATCTTCTTGCGGAGGAGCACGGCGGCGAGCTGGCGGACGTTGGGGGTCTTGGCGGTGCGGAGGTGGTGGACGAGCGCCGGCACCACCTGCGGGTCCCGCGCCAGCCGCCGGATCTGCTCCTCCGCCTGGCGCCGCGCGTCGTTGTCCGGCATCAGGAACTGGATTAGCAGGAGCTCCAGTGACTGCGCCATCCCTCCTGCCCGCCTGCTGCCTGAGCCCGCGGGCCTCTCCCTTCCTTCCTTCCTTCCTTGCTGTGATCGGCGGCGCCGGCGGCGGGCTGGGGGAGGGCCAAAACCCTACCGATTGGGTATTTGGGTTGGCGTAGGTTGCTCGGGTTTTGGTGGCGTCGCGCGTGGGGGCGGGAGGGGTTTATTAGTGAGTAGGAGTAGTAAGTTGGGATATTGCTGTCTTTTCGTGTCTGCTTTGTTTATTTCCATTTCTTTTCTTTTTTTTAGTTTAGCGGTTGGTTGCGAATTGTTTTTTAATGACTGATTGAGGAGTTGGACCTACAGAGCCGTAACCTGGCCCAACTACATCAGAGTTCCATTAGGGCCCACGGCAATCCACCGAACAGGAAAACGACCCATAACTCGGCCAGTCACGCTATTATCACAGCCCATTTATAGCGTGAATATGTCTTGCTTATTGCGAGACTAGCATTTGTCGAGATCAACTAGTTGGCGAGCGCTCCTTCGGAAGCTTCCAACGATTACTCACATGCGCCGCCATTTGACGTGTTCTCAGCCGCCGCCACATGTCGCGCTTTGAGCGTTTCCTTCGAATTTTTTTTATTTTTCCGCACGCGTTTTCGGCTTTTTAGGTGGGTTTTTTTTCGATTTTTTCGGTGTTCCGGTTTTTCACCGGTCTTTCTTAGCTTTTAGACGAAAAAAATCAAAAAAATTTTGTGAAAAAACAACTTTTTCTTTTTTTTCTCTGACGAAAAAAAACACGGTTTTTCTTCCACAAAAGGCACGGTTTTGCTTCCGCAAGAGGCACGGCCGTGCCTCTCGGAAACGGGGGAAAATGCATTTTTTATTTATTTTTCTTTCGCGAGAGGCACGGTTTTGCTTCCGCGAGACGCACGGTTTTACTTTCGTGAGAGGCACGGCCGTGCCTCACGAAAACGGAAAAATGCATTTTTTTTATATTTTTTCTTTCGCGAGAGGCACGGTTTTACTTTCGCGAGAGGCATGGCCGTGCCTCTCGGAGACGAAAAAAAAGTTTTCTGGTTTTTTTTTCACGAGAGGCATGGTTTATCTTCCGTGAGAGACACGGTTTTGCTTTCGCGGGAGGCACAGCCGTGCCTCTCGAAAACGGAAAAAAACTTGTTTTCTGTTTTTCTCTTTCGCGAGAGGCACGGTTTTACTTCCGCGAGAGGCACGGCCGTGCCTCTCGAAAACGGAAAAAAAAACAGGTTTTCTTTTTTTTCCTTCTGCAAGAGGCACGGTTTTTCAAAACATATCAACATGGGATCTAGTTTTAAAGATCGCAACGCGAGGAATATAACGCTGAAAGGGTTCGTGATTTCGACACACAGTTTAAGAGATAAAACATTTTTTAAATACGGATATAAGAAAAAAAAAAGAAAACTCCTAGGTTGCGACAAGTGGCACACATGCAGTGCGCCAATTGTTGTGACCTGGGAAGGTGGGAGTGATCTTTGAAATGAGTATTTCTCAATTAGTGATTTCGGCATCTGTCTGGCTGAAGCTTTCCTGCACAACGAGCGCATATGTGCCGGTCCAATAGCGTGTTCGTTTGGGATTTTTTTTTCCATCTCCTTTTCTTTTCCTTTTTTTTAACTTATCTCCTGTCTGGGTTTTTTGGTTTTCTTTTTTTCATCATTATACTTCAGGTTTTTTATTTTCTTTGGTTTTTTATTGTTTATTTCATGGTATCATCGGTTGTCATTTTTTCTCATTTTTCTTTTTTTTTCCTTCAGCTTTTGTGTTTTTTCTTGGTTTATTACAGTTTTACCTTTTATGTATTTATCGGTTTTCATTGTATATCAACTTTTTCACTTCTTTCTTTGGTTTTTATTTTCATCTCCTTTTTCTTTGTTTCTATTGTTTCTTTTACAGTTTTCATTGTTGCTATTGTCTTTCTTCTGTTTCTTTTGGTTTTTATTCTGCATCTTAATTCAAGTTTGAAAGTTTTTAATAAATGTTAACATTTTCGTATACACATTTAATTTTTTTAAATGTTTCATTAACATTTTTAAATACTTATTTAACATTTTCTAAATGATTGATTAACATTTTTTAAAATACATGATCAACTTTTTTCACACATATTGTATATTTTTTATACATGTGAGACATTTTCTTTATACACATTAAACATTTTTTTAAATGCTTGGTTAACATTTGTAAAAAACATAAAGTGTTTTTTGGAATATATTTATTTAGAATGTTTGGAAGTATAAACGAAAGTAAAAGCATAACAAGAAAAGAGGTTGTGGCCTCCCCGTGCGCGTGGGCTGACTCATTTAGGGAGGCGCGTGACGTGAGAGTGTTCGCACACGAACACGTCAGCGTGTACCCTTGACGCCGGGGGTAATGCACCGCTGCTCACGTCGAAGAAGACCCGTCCGGAAGCGCGGTACGCAAGCAGCCTGACAGGTGCTTTTGAGGACCCGAAACCCCACACGCCCGGGAGGGACCCGTCATGGCGCGTTGTGGCTATGGGCTGCCCTAGGTTGGCCTGACCGCCCCTAGGACCTCGTGGATTCGCTGCCCTCCAATCTTGAAGAACGACAAAGAACGAGAAGAAGATACAAGGGAGAGGGATAAAAAGTAGATGAACACGAAAAAGTAGTAGATTGATTTGTTCGATTGTGTGTTGTTTCAATCGGCCGTCACCTCCACTATATATGAGAGGTGGCTGGATTTCCCGTACAAGTAAAGGATTCATCTAGGCTTTACTTATAAGAAAATTACATTAATTCACATCCTAGAGTCCTAATTCCAATCTGACTCGGATTTCCCGACTGAAACTTCAGCCTGATATTGTTTTGCCTCTTCAGGTTGCATACGACCTTGGATTGGGAGGATTTATATATCAAAATCGATCGGCTCAACGAGACGAAACTTTTTTATGTTGTAAGTTTTTCCATTCGAGACCGTATTGAGGACCGAACAGCTCGCGCGACCCATCAGACATCACTTAGGTGGTTGTTGTGATCCCTCGCGCCATATTTTGCCTCGTGGTAGGGCCACACTCTGATGGCTCTAACTTTTGCATACGATATCGGATTGAGATGATTTTTATATCAAAATCGATCGTTTTAACGAGACGAAGACAATCATTTTCTCATAAGAGGTCATTTGGGGGGATTAATCGGCCGAACAATACTCTGAATATGAAATCTTAGTACTTTGAGCACAGTTTCGGCCTTCGAGATGAGATCGGACGACGGTGACCCAAGCTTCAAAGATGTTCATGTCAACACTGTTGGGGAACGCGACAGAAAACAAAATTTTCTGAACTGCGAGCACGCCCAGGATCACTATAGAGATGCATACAAGGTTTTGATCTGATCATTACCGACACGTAGCGCAGCGGAAGTAGAGTCGATGAAGATCGGTGGTGCAGATCCCCGCAGCTAGGATTTACAACCTCCCAACCGCGAGGATGTATTCCCTCGCCGGACTGCCATTCGGGAGGCGTTCGGACAGTCCCTCGGACGATGTCACGGACAGCCCTTCGGGAAGACCCTCGAATCCCAAACGGTAATTCGGACAGCCCTCCGAGAGGACCCTCGAACAGCCCCTCGGGCAAAAGATCGAAACCACGACCTCTCTATGGGGTTGTACACATACGGTGTTAGCTATCCGGCAGGGCTTCGCCGTCCAGAACTGGTTCCTGCCGGAACCCAGACAGCCTTTCGGCTCTACGAAACTATTTCGCGGGGAGGGAGAGAGAAGGCCAGATCATGCATGGCATTTGTATGTGAGAAAGAGTGAGTGTGGAGAGTGCATCTCCACCTCTATTTATAGGAAAAACCCAAGGGGTAGGGTGGCACTTGAAATACCCAAAAAAGACATCACATGGAGTTTCCAAAGGGGCAAAATGGGAAGGCTAGAGGACCTCCGTGGAGGAGATGCTCCCTTGGCCAACCACCACAAGTGGGCCCCCCATGAGGGGCTCTCATCCATCCATGTCATCCCAAGATATTTTGGGACAAAGCCCAAAAAGGTGGCTTTCCATAAAGTAACCATAAAGTGCTTTTTACTATTCACGAAACCATTTTTTCGCGGCCGTTAAATCCGAAAATATTTCCGTGGGTCTTAGAATAATTCCAGTACCCACTAAAACAATTCTGGACGCGTTCCGAAACATTTTTAGATCAATGATTTTCATCTGCGAAAAGCAACCAAAGCGGTTCCGGCAGTCCGGAACATTTCCGGTTTTTGTCTCCGAAAAATCCCAGAAGTTACCGGAACAATTCTGGTACCCTCCAATAATTTCCACGCGTATGCCGAAACCAATTTGACTTAATGGTATACTCCGAAACAACTTTTCGGTTTTACCGAAACTCTTCCGGTATTCTCTCTCCGAAACTCTTTCGTTGTCCCCGAAACTTTTCCAGTGATTTCCTCTCAGACTCCATGTCTAGTATTCAGCAGATAGATGACCCTTAAGTGTGTGACCCTATAGGTTCGGTGAAGTATAGACATGAGCGGAACACTTTCCGATCAATGATCAACATCGGAGCCGTGGACACCCATATTGACCCCTATACCCACACGAATAAATATTCAAGTGAACCATTAGTTTGCCGTGTGCTATTCCTGTTGCTTCACGATATGATACAAAACCCCGAGGTGAGACTTGTCGGCATCCCCATGGATCAACACCGTGTAGCTGAGGATATACCAGAGGACAAATTCTAAATAACGGAGGCGGGGGCGTGGGGAAAGTGGAGTGGGCCAAGCAAGCACCTGTTGTCCAGGGTGATGGAGTCGATGAGGGCCTGCTTTAGGGAAGCCTTGGCGTGCGGTGGAAGCTTGGGCCAGTGGGAGGTGATTTTCTTGCGGAGGAGCACGGCGGCGAGCTGGCGGACGTTGGGGGTCTTGGCGGTGCGGAGGTGGTGGACGAGCGCCGGCACCACCTGCGGGTCCCGCGCCAGCCGCCGGATCTGCTCCTCCGCCTGGCGCCGCGCGTCGTTGTCCGGCATCAGGAACTGGATTAGCAGGAGCTCCAGTGACTGCGCCATCCCTCCTGCCCGCCTGCTGCCTGAGCCCGCGGGCCTCTCCCTTCCTTCCTTCCTTCCTTGCTGTGATCGGCGGCGCCGGCGGCGGGCTGGGGGAGGGCCAAAACCCTACCGATTGGGTATTTGGGTTGGCGTAGGTTGCTCGGGTTTTGGTGGCGTCGCGCGTGGGGGCGGGAGGGGTTTATTAGTGAGTAGGAGTAGTAAGTTGGGATATTGCTGTCTTTTCGTGTCTGCTTTGTTTATTTCCATTTCTTTTCTTTTTTTTAGTTTAGCGGTTGGTTGCGAATTGTTTTTTAATGACTGATTGAGGAGTTGGACCTATAGAGCCGTAACCTGGCCCAACTACATCAGAGTTCCATTAGGGCCCACGGCAATCCACCGAACAGGAAAACGACCCATAACTCGGCCAGTCACGCTATTATCACAGCCCATTTATAGCGTGAATATGTCTTGCTTATTGCGAGACTAGCATTTGTCGAGATCAACTAGTTGGCGAGCGCTCCTTCGGAAGCTTCCAACGATTACTCACATGCGCCGCCATTTGACGTGTTCTCAGCCGCCGCCACATGTCGCGCTTTGAGCGTTTCCTTCGAATTTTTTTTTATTTTTCCGCACGCGTTTTCGGCTTTTTAGGTGGTTTTTTTTTCGATTTTTTCGGTGTTCCGGTTTTTCACCGGTCTTTCTTAGCTTTTAGACGAAAAAAATCAAAAAAAATTTGTGAAAAAACAACTTTTACTTTTTTTTCTCTGACGAAAAAAAACACGGTTTTTCTTCCACAAAAGGCACGGTTTTGCTTCCGCAAGAGGCACGGCCGTGCCTCTCGGAAACGGGGGAAAATGCATTTTTTATTTATTTTTCTTTCGCGAGAGGCACGGTTTTGCTTCCGCGAGACGCACGGTTTTACTTTCGTGAGAGGCACGGCCGTGCCTCACGAAAACGGAAAAATGCATTTTTTTTATATTTTTTCTTTCGCGAGAGGCACGGTTTTACTTTCGCGAGAGGCATGGCCGTGCCTCTCGGAGACGAAAAAAAAGTTTTCTGGTTTTTTTTTTCACGAGAGGCATGGTTTATCTTCCGTGAGAGACACGGTTTTGCTTTCGCGGGAGGCACAGCCGTGCCTCTCGAAAACGGAAAAAAACTTGTTTTCTGTTTTTCTCTTTCGCGAGAGGCACGGTTTTACTTCCGCGAGAGGCACGGCCGTGCCTCTCGAAAACGGAAAAAAAAACAGGTTTTCTTTTTTTTCCTTCTGCAAGAGGCACGGTTTTTCAAAACATATCAACATGGGATCTAGTTTTAAAGATCGCAACGCGAGGAATATAACGCTGAAAGGGTTCGTGATTTCGACACACAGTTTAAGAGATAAAACATTTTTTAAATACGGATATAAGAAAAAAAAAAGAAAACTCCTAGGTTGCGACAAGTGGCACACATGCAGTGCGCCAATTGTTGTGACCTGGGAAGGTGGGAGTGATCTTTGAAATGAGTATTTCTCAATTAGTGATTTCGGCATCTGTCTGGCTGAAGCTTTCCTGCACAACGAGCGCATATGTGCCGGTCCAATAGCGTGTTCGTTTGGGATTTTTTTTTTCCATCTCCTTTTCTTTTCCTTTTTTTTAACTTATCTCCTGTCTGGGTTTTTTGGTTTTCTTTTTTTCATCATTATACTTCAGGTTTTTTATTTTCTTTGGTTTTTTATTGTTTATTTCATGGTATCATCGGTTGTCATTTTTTCTCATTTTTCTTTTTTTTCCTTCAGCTTTTGTGTTTTTTCTTGGTTTATTACAATTTTACCTTTTATGTATTTATCGGTTTTCATTGTATATCAACTTTTTCACTTCTTTCTTTGGTTTTTATTTTCATCTCCTTTTTCTTTGTTTCTATTGTTTCTTTTACAGTTTTCATTGTTGCTATTGTCTTTCTTCTGTTTCTTTTGGTTTTTATTCTGCATCTTAATTCAAGTTTGAAAGTTTTTAATAAATGTTAACATTTTCGTATACACATTTAATATTTTTAAATGTTTCATTAACATTTTTAAATACTTATTTAACATTTTCTAAATGATTGATTAACATTTTTTAAAATACATGATCAACTTTTTTCACACATATTGTATATTTTTTATACATGTGAGACATTTTCTTTATACACATTAAACATTTTTTTAAATGCTTGGTTAACATTTGTAAAAAACATAAAGTGTTTTTTGGAATATATTTATTTAGAATGTTTGGAAGTATAAACGAAAGTAAAAGCATAACAAGAAAAGAGGTTGTGGCCTCCCCGTGCGCGTGGGCTGACTCATTTAGGGAGGCGCGTGACGTGAGAGTGTTCGCACACGAACACGTCAGCGTGTACCCTTGACGCCGGGGGTAATGCACCGCTGCTCACGTCGAAGGAGACCCGTCCGGAAGCGCGGTACGCAAGCAGCCTGACAGGTGCTTTTGAGGACCCGAAACCCCACACGCCCGGGAGGGACCCGTCATGGCGCGTTGTGGCTATGGGCTGCCCTAGGTTGGCCTGACCGCCCCTAGGACCTCGTGGATTCGCTGCCCTCCAATCTTGAAGAACGACAAAGAACGAGAAGAAGATACAAGGGAGAGGGATAAAAAGTAGATGAACACGAAAAAGTAGTAGATTGATTTGTTCGATTGTGTGTTGTTTCAATCGGCCGTCACCTCCACTATATATGAGAGGTGGCTGGATTTCCCGTACAAGTAAAGGATTCATCTAGGCTTTCCTTATAAGAAAATTACATTAATTCACATCCTAGAGTCCTAATTCCAATCTGACTCGGATTTCCCGACTGAAACTTCAGCCTGATATTGTTTTGCCTCTTCAGGTTGCATACGACCTTGGATTGGGAGGATTTATATATCAAAATCGATCGGCTCAACGAGACGAAACTTTTTTATGTTGTAAGTTTTTCCATTCGAGACCGTATTGAGGACCGAACAGCTCGCGCGACCCATCAGACATCACTTAGGTGGTTGTTGTGATCCCTCGCGCCATATTTTGCCTCGTGGTAGGGCCACACTCTGATGGCTCTAACTTTTGCATACGATATCGGATTGAGATGATTTTTATATCAAAATCGATCGTTTTAACGAGACGAAGACAATCATTTTCTCATAAGAGGTCATTTGGGGGGCTTAATCGGCCGAACAATACTCTGAATATGAAATCTTAGTACTTTGAGCACAGTTTCGGCCTTCGAGATGAGATCGGACGACGGTGACCCAAGCTTCAAAGATGTTCATGTCAACACTGTTGGGGAACGCGACAGAAAACAAAATTTTCTGAACTGCGAGCACGCCCAGGATCACTATAGAGATGCATACAAGGTTTTGATCTGATCATTACCGACTCGTAGCGCAGCGGAAGTAGAGTCGATGAAGATCGGTGGTGCAGATCCCCGCAGCTAGGATTTACAACCTCCCAACCGCGAGGATGTATTCCCTCGCCGGACTGCCATTCGGGAGGCGTTCGGACAGTCCCTCGGACGATGTCACGGACAGCCCTTCGGGAAGACCCTCGAATCCCAAACGGTAATTCGGACAGCCCTCCGAGAGGACCCTCGAACAGCCCCTCAGGCAAAAGATCGAAACCACGACCTCTCTATGGGGTTGTACACATACGGTGTTAGCTATCCGGCAGGGCTTCGCCGTCCAGAACTGGTTCCTGCCGGAACCCAGACAGCCTTTCGGCTCTACGAAACTATTTCGCGGGGAGGGAGAGAGAAGGCCAGATCATGCATGGCATTTGTATGTGAGAAAGAGTGAGTGTGGAGAGTGCATCTCCACCTCTATTTATAGGAAAAACCCAAGGGGTAGGGTGGCACTTGAAATACCCAAAAAAGACATCACATGGAGTTTCCAAAGGGGCAAAATGGGAAGGCTAGAGGACCTCCATGGAGGAGATGCTCCCTTGGCCAGCCACCACAAGTGGGCCCCCCATGAGGGGCTCTCATCCATCCATGTCATCCCAAGATATTTTGGGACAAAGCCCAAAAAGGTGGCTTTCCATAAAGTAACCATAAAGTGCTTTTTACTATTCACGAAACCATTTTTTCGCGGCCGTTAAATCCGAAAATATTTCCGTGGGTCTTAGAATAATTCCAGTACCCACTAAAACAATTCTGGACGCGTTCCGAAACATTTTTAGATCAATGATTTTCATCTGCGAAAAGCAACCAAAGCGGTTCCG
This sequence comes from Elymus sibiricus, assembly GCA_039707655.1. Classification (NCBI taxonomy): domain Eukaryota; kingdom Viridiplantae; phylum Streptophyta; class Magnoliopsida; order Poales; family Poaceae; genus Elymus; species Elymus sibiricus. Next base: position 388,644,844 of record CM077669.1, on the reverse strand, counting down.
GCAGTCCGGAACATTTCCGGTTTTTGTCTCCGAAAAATCCCAGAAGTTACCGGAACAATTCTGGTACCCTCCAATAATTTCCACGCGTATGCCGAAACCAATTTGACTTAATGGTATACTCCGAAACAACTTTTCGGTTTTACCGAAACTCTTCCGGTATTCTCTCTCCGAAACTCTTTCGTTGTCCCCGAAACTTTTCCAGTGATTTCCTCTCAGACTCCATGTCTAGTATTCAGCAGATAGATGACCCTTAAGTGTGTGACCCTATAGGTTCGGTGAAGTATAGACATGAGCGGAACACTTTCCGATCAATGATCAACATCGGAGCCGTGGACACCCATATTGACCCCTATACCCACACGAATAAATATTCAAGTGAACCATTAGTTTGCCGTGTGCTATTCCTGTTGCTTCACGATATGATACAAAACCCCGAGGTGAGACTTGTCGGCATCCCCATGGATCAACACCGTGTAGCTGAGGATATACCAGAGGACAAATTCTAAATAACGGAGGCGGGGGCGTGGGGAAAGTGGAGTGGGCCAAGCAAGCACCTGTTGTCCAGGGTGATGGAGTCGATGAGGGCCTGCTTTAGGGAAGCCTTGGCGTGCGGTGGAAGCTTGGGCCAGTGGGAGGTGATCTTCTTGCGGAGGAGCACGGCGGCGAGCTGGCGGACGTTGGGGGTCTTGGCGGTGCGGAGGTGGTGGACGAGCGCCGGCACCACCTGCGGGTCCCGCGCCAGCCGCCGGATCTGCTCCTCCGCCTGGCGCCGTGCGTCGTTGTCCGGCATCAGGAACTGGATTAGCAGGAGCTCCAGTGACTGCGCCATCCCTCCTGCCCGCCTGCTGCCTGAGCCCGCGGGCCTCTCCCTTCCTTCCTTCCTTCCTTGCTGTGATCGGCGGCGCCGGCGGCGGGCTGGGGGAGGGCCAAAACCCTACTGATTGGGTATTTGGGTTGGCGTAGGTTGCTCGGGTTTTGGTGGCGTCGCGCGTGGGGGCGGGAGGGGTTTATTAGTGAGTAGGAGTAGTAAGTTGGGATATTGCTGTCTTTTCGTGTCTGCTTTGTTTATTTCCATTTCTTTTCTTTTTTTTAGTTTAGCGGTTGGTTGCGAATTGTTTTTTAATGACTGATTGAGGAGTTGGACCTACAGAGCCGTAACCTGGCCCAACTACATCAGAGTTCCATTAGGGCCCACGGCAATCCACCGAACAGGAAAACGACCCATAACTCGGCCAGTCACGCTATTATCACAGCCCATTTATAGCGTGAATATGTCTTGCTTATTGCGAGACTAGCATTTGTCGAGATCAACTAGTTGGCGAGCGCTCCTTCGGAAGCTTCCAACGATTACTCACATGCGCCGCCATTTGACGTGTTCTCAGCCGCCGCCACATGTCGCGCTTTGAGCGTTTCCTTCGAATTTTTTTTTATTTTTCCGCACGCGTTTTCGGCTTTTTAGGTGGGTTTTTTTTCGATTTTTTCGGTGTTCCGGTTTTTCACCGGTCTTTCTTAGCTTTTAGACGAAAAAAATCAAAAAAAATTTGTGAAAAAACAACTTTTTCTTTTTTTTCTCTGACGAAAAAAAACACGGTTTTTCTTCCACAAAAGGCACGGTTTTGCTTCCGCAAGAGGCACGGCCGTGCCTCTCGGAAACGGGGGGAAAATGCATTTTTTATTTATTTTTCTTTCGCGAGAGGCACGGTTTTGCTTCCGCGAGACGCACGGTTTTACTTTCGTGAGAGGCACGGCCGTGCCTCACGAAAACGGAAAAATGCATTTTTTTTATATTTTTTCTTTCGCGAGAGGCACGGTTTTACTTTCGCGAGAGGCATGGCCGTGCCTCTCGGAGACGAAAAAAAAGTTTTCTGGTTTTTTTTTTCACGAGAGGCATGGTTTATCTTCCGTGAGAGACACGGTTTTGCTTTCGCGGGAGGCACAGCCGTGCCTCTCGAAAACGGAAAAAAACTTGTTTTCTGTTTTTCTCTTTCGCGAGAGGCACGGTTTTACTTCCGCGAGAGGCACGGCCGTGCCTCTCGAAAACGAAAAAAAAACAGGTTTTCTTTTTTTTCCTTCTGCAAGAGGCACGGTTTTTCAAAACATATCAACATGGGATCTAGTTTTAAAGATCGCAACGCGAGGAATATAACGCTGAAAGGGTTCGTGATTTCGACACACAGTTTAAGAGATAAAACATTTTTTAAATACGGATATAAGAAAAAAAAAACTCCTAGGTTGCGACAAGTGGCACACATGCAGTGCGCCAATTGTTGTGACCTGGGAAGGTGGGAGTGATCTTTGAAATGAGTATTTCTCAATTAGTGATTTCGGCATCTGTCTGGATGAAGCTTTCCTGCACAACGAGCGCATATGTGCCGGTCCAATAGCGTGTTCGTTTGGGATTTTTTTTTCCATCTCCTTTTCTTTTCCTTTTTTTTAACTTATCTCCTGTCTGGGTTTTTTGGTTTTCTTTTTTTCATCATTATACTTCAGGTTTTTTATTTTCTTTGGTTTTTTATTGTTTATTTCATGGTATCATCGGTTGTCATTTTTTCTCATTTTTCTTTTTTTTTCCTTCAGCTTTTGTGTTTTTTCTTGGTTTTTATTACAGTTTTACCTTTTATGTATTTATCGGTTTTCATTGTATATCAACTTTTTCACTTCTTTCTTTGGTTTTTATTTTCATCTCCTTTTTCTTTGTTTCTATTGTTTCTTTTACAGTTTTCATTGTTGCTATTGTCTTTCTTCTGTTTCTTTTGGTTTTTATTCTGCATCTTAATTCAAGTTTGAAAGTTTTTAATAAATGTTAACATTTTCGTATACACATTTAATTTTTTTAAATGTTTCATTAACATTTTTAAATACTTATTTAACATTTTCTAAATGATTGATTAACATTTTTTAAAATACATGATCAACTTTTTTCACACATATTGTATATTTTTTATACATGTGAGACATTTTCTTTATACACATTAAACATTTTTTTAAATGCTTGGTTAACATTTGTAAAAAACATAAAGTGTTTTTTGGAATATATTTATTTAGAATGTTTGGAAGTATAAACGAAAGTAAAAGCATAACAAGAAAAGAGGTTGTGGCCTCCCCGTGCGCGTGGGCTGACTCATTTAGGGAGGCGCGTGACGTGAGAGTGTTCGCACACGAACACGTCAGCGTGTACCCTTGACGCCGGGGGTAATGCACCGCTGCTCACGTCGAAGAAGACCCGTCCGGAAGCGCGGTACGCAAGCAGCCTGACAGGTGCTTTTGAGGACCCGAAACCCCACACGCCCGGGAGGGACCCGTCATGGCGCGTTGTGGCTATGGGCTGCCCTAGGTTGGCCTGACCGCCCCTAGGACCTCGTGGATTCGCTGCCCTCCAATCTTGAAGAACGACAAAGAACGAGAAGAAGATACAAGGGAGAGGGATAAAAAGTAGATGAACACGAAAAAGTAGTAGATTGATTTGTTCGATTGTGTGTTGTTTCAATCGGCCGTCACCTCCACTATATATGAGAGGTGGCTGGATTTCCCGTACAAGTAAAGGATTCATCTAGGCTTTACTTATAAGAAAATTACATTAATTCACATCCTAGAGTCCTAATTCCAATCTGACTCGGATTTCCCGACTGAAACTTCAGCCTGATATTGTTTTGCCTCTTCAGGTTGCATACGACCTTGGATTGGGAGGATTTATATATCAAAATCGATCGGCTCAACGAGACGAAACTTTTTTATGTTGTAAGTTTTTCCATTCGAGACCGTATTGAGGACCGAACAGCTCGCGCGACCCATCAGACATCACTTAGGTGGTTGTTGTGATCCCTCGCGCCATATTTTGCCTCGTGGTAGGGCCACACTCTGATGGCTCTAACTTTTGCATACGATATCGGATTGAGATGATTTTTATATCAAAATCGATCGTTTTAACGAGACGAAGACAATCATTTTCTCATAAGAGGTCATTTGGGGGGCTTAATCGGCCGAACAATACTCTGAATATGAAATCTTAGTACTTTGAGCACAGTTTCGGCCTTCGAGATGAGATCGGACGACGGTGACCCAAGCTTCAAAGATGTTCATGTCAACACTGTTGGGGAACGCGACAGAAAACAAAATTTTCTGAACTGCGAGCACGCCCAGGATCACTATAGAGATGCATACAAGGTTTTGATCTGATCATTACCGACTCGTAGCGCAGCGGAAGTAGAGTCGATGAAGATCGGTGGTGCAGATCCCCGCAGCTAGGATTTACAACCTCCCAACCGCGAGGATGTATTCCCTCGCCGGACTGCCATTCGGGAGGCGTTCGGACAGTCCCTCGGACGATGTCACGGACAGCCCTTCGGGAAGACCCTCGAATCCCAAACGGTAATTCGGACAGCCCTCCGAGAGGACCCTCGAACAGCCCCTCGGGCAAAAGATCGAAACCACGACCTCTCTATGGGGTTGTACACATACGGTGTTAGCTATCCGGCAGGGCTTCGCCGTCCAGAACTGGTTCCTGCCGGAACCCAGACAGCCTTTCGGCTCTACGAAACTATTTCGCGGGGAGGGAGAGAGAAGGCCAGATCATGCATGGCATTTGTATGTGAGAAAGAGTGAGTGTGGAGAGTGCATCTCCACCTCTATTTATAGGAAAAACCCAAGGGGTAGGGTGGCACTTGAAATACCCAAAAAAGACATCACATGGAGTTTCCAAAGGGGCAAAATGGGAAGGCTAGAGGACCTCCATGGAGGAGATGCTCCCTTGGCCAGCCACCACAAGTGGGCCCCCCATGAGGGGCTCTCATCCATCCATGTCATCCCAAGATATTTTGGGACAAAGCCCAAAAAGGTGGCTTTCCATAAAGTAACCATAAAGTGCTTTTTACTATTCACGAAACCATTTTTTCGCGGCCGTTAAATCCGAAAATATTTCCGTGGGTCTTAGAATAATTCCAGTACCCACTAAAACAATTCTGGACGCGTTCCGAAACATTTTTAGATCAATGATTTTCATCTGCGAAAAGCAACCAAAGCGGTTCCGGCAGTCCGGAACATTTCCGGTTTTTGTCTCCGAAAAATCCGAGAAGTTACCAGAACAATTCTGGTACCCTCCAATAATTTCCACGCGTATGCCGAAACCAATTTGACTTAATGGTATACTCCGAAACAACTTTTCGGTTTTACCGAAACTCTTCCGGTATTCTCTCTCCGAAACTCTTTCGTTGTCCCCGAAACTTTTCCAGTGATTTCCTCTCAGACTCCATGTCTAGTATTCAGCAGATAGATGACCCTTAAGTGTGTGACCCTATAGGTTCGGTGAAGTATAGACATGAGCGGAACACTTTCCGATCAATGATCAACATCGGAGCCGTGGACACCCATATTGACCCCTATACCCACACGAATAAATATTCAAGTGAACCATTAGTTTGCCGTGTGCTATTCCTGTTGCTTCACGATATGATACAAAACCCCGAGGTGAGACTTGTCGGCATCCCCATGGATCAACACCTTGTCCACTATGCCAGTTACCTCGTTACCGGTTTTGTTTTCCTTTCTCGTTTCCGTGTATCGGCATCCCTGTGATCAAATCACATTGTGTCTGGCCAGACGATGATGGATACCGCAACACCGAGAGGGCCCAAGAATATCTCTCCATCGTCGGAGGAGCAAATCCCAATCTTGAGCTACCAAGTTACTTGTCATACTTTTCCGTGAACCCGTAAGCCGCTGTAATAGCCACCCTATTACAGATGACGTTTAACAAACCCCAAAGTTCACGAAACAAGCACGAAGGAACTCGATACTCTCATGGTCTAAGGAATTATGCAAATGTTAACTATCTCCGTGTTATTAACCATTAACTTGTGACGAATGTATCTCATAGCATAACATCAATTCGGGTCGATTCAACACAAGTGTTCTACCAACATTGTGCCCTCAAAATTGCTGGCATAGACATGCCCATAATCAGGAAAACAGGATCATCATGCAATACTTGAGCTAGTCTTAGAGGCATGACTAGGAATACTTTTTACCGTTTATTGTACCACACGTGCACATGAGTTTCCCTCCGAGCCTCGTGGATATTGTAGACTCGAGAATCATTGCAGTTATAGCATGGATCATAAACATTCATTACAAACCAGGAGATAAAAAGTAACTGTTATTACTGCCTCTAGGGCATATCTCCTACAAACACTACGGAACTTTTCCATATATAGCACTTCTTCATTTGAAGCCATCTTAATAATGCTTTCTTCCATGCCAAAATCTGGTGTCAACACATGCCCCCCTGTTTTTCGGCAAAGCTTGTATGCCGAAAAATAATCTGCAAGGTATTTGTTCTAAGGACGATGTCAACACTCCATCGGCCATTTATACTTCTCAAGGCGATGATCATGTATCGGCCATGTTTATACTAAGGGCGATAATTTTATATCTTCCATTGCTTACTTAGGCTTCTTGTCACACACTTCGGTGGTATTTTTTCAGATATTTGCCATTGAGAGCTCAAGGTAACATTGTCCCTTGAATGGATTTCACCAAATATGAGTTTTCGGGAACTACTCTTGTAATTTTATAAGGACCTTCCCAGTTTGGAGACCACTTCCCGAATTTTCTATCTCTTGAACCAATCGGCAGGATCACTTCCCACACAAGATCGCCAACTTGAAAATTCTTCAACTTGACCTTTTTATTATAAGCTCTTGCCACTCTCAACTTGTCTCTCTCTATGGACTTTAAAGCAACCAAACATTTATCGGCAACTTCATTAATATTTTCCATCATCAAGTTATAAAAATCCACCACCGATAAATCATTTTGTTTGGCTATTCTCAAAGCACTCAAATTCACTTCCACCAATAAAACAGCCTCTTGACCATATACTATCTCATAAGGGGTTACCTTTGTTGCACCGTGCTTCGAGATTCTATGTGCCCACAAAGCTTCGGACAACAGCTCATGCCATTTTCTTGGATTATCATCAATCTTCTTCTTGATGATCTTGATTAATATTTTATTGCTAGACTTAGCCTGTCCATTAGCTTGGGCATAATATGGAGAGGAATTGAGCAACTTTATCTTATAAGATTCGGCAAATTCTCTAACTTGGTGTGACATGAAAGATTAACCTTGATCTGTAGTTAATGTTTGAGGAATGCCGAATCTATGAATAATATTCTTGGTTATGAATTGAATTACCTCCGTATGTATCATGTTCTTGAGAGGTACCGCTTCAGACCATTTAGTGAAATAATCGGTTGCCACCAATACGAACCGATGCCCCGTTGAGGAAGACAGATGAATTTCTCCAATGAAGTTTAAACCACATCCTCTAAAAGGCCATGGTTTGATAATAGGATGTAACATGGCAGCAGGAGCCAATTAAATATCACCAAACTTTTGAGAGGCTTCACATCCTTTATAATATCTGAAGCAATCATTAATCATCGCCGGCCAATAAAACCCAGCACGTCGCAACAACCACTTCATCTTGTGAGCCGACTGATGAGTTCCACAAATACCTTCATGTATGTGGGGACCCCGACTCATAAGTCGTGATCACCGAATGTACGTGCACAGTGATCCCAGAGATCAATGCTCACTAAACACACAGAAACTGAATAACAAGAGTCTTACATCCATTACATACCGTTTGTACTAAAATATGGCCTTTATGGCCAAGTCTTCATAAACTCGCAGCGGAAATCTTCAACGATGGCGTGAACCCATGCCATCTGCCTTAACCCTACAGGCATTCTGACTGGGAAGCGTCCTAGCCCGCATGTTCGTCACCATGGTGCTCTTCATAATACCCTGTTCTTTCATGTCTGGCCAATAAAATAACCAGTGGCAAGCCAATGAGTACTTTGAATGTACTCGCAAGCAACCCATGTTTGGAACAAGATTTAATAATGCATGATATAGCACTAATTAGGTAAGTTGCAGAAAGCTAATTTGAGTGCAATGACATGTTCAAACCAACTTGTAAAGCATGCATCAACAGGTTACAGATATCAATATAAGCAGGCGTTGAACATCTCATGTTCAATCATCATGCCAAGTCATCTGACTTAACTCAAGTACCATCTTTTTTTCCACACACACACACACGCCACGTTTTTCAATACATCGTACGTAGTGTAAGCAGGACCTCCAACTGTCCATGACCATGGACACGGCTATTCGAATAGTTTTACACTCTACAGAGGTTGCACACTTTACCCACAAGATTCAGGAAACTTCTGTGTCATCCACGACTCGCGGTATATTACATACCCGAGGTAAGCACCCGAACAATGCCTTTCCCTTAACGATACTTGCAAGGAGTCCACTCGTTGGTGCCATCCCTCATGATGTACATCACAAATATCATCCACGAGGGCACGCAACGGTGTGCCCGGTGTCTGTGAAAATAGCCCATGGTCGTCCTATCAGACACGACCCCGTATCGAGAGTGACCACGTCACTCTCGCCACTAGTAATGCTGGCTCTCTACTAGCAGCGACCAAGGTAATCAACAAAGCCCCGTCCCATAAAGGGGTATGGTGGTTGTACATGTAAGGTTGGGACGGTCAGCAGATCTTAAATCTCTCCGTTTTCGAAAAACACACACACTCACTTGCCTCGGTACACCACTTCTTTGTCAAGTGGTTACCTGGCTTGACATCATCTCCCTCAGGCATTAGTGGCACCCGACGGGGTTTTCGAAAGGTCTTTGAAAACACTTCCTTTCCGACACCATGCATTTTCCCATCCCACTTGCGTAGCAACTACTTAGCATCCTAACTACTTCCCACCCGCACAACCCTCATAGGAAGGTAGGGTCATGCTAAGTGCAAGTATCAACAAGGAAAGTAACGGAGGTAACCCATAAAGGTGGTCACCACAATCATCATGATTCAATGCAACAAAGTAAGTGCTATATGCCATGCAAAAAGGGTTTCATAGACATGGTCAAAGGGCTGCTTGCCTGGCTCAGCAAAGTCTTCGAGGTCTTCACACACTTCTCGTCCAACTCCGAGCACTTCGTCAACTACCGCCGGAAACAACCACAATAAGCAACACAAAAAGTAGAAAATAAAAGTGCTCTATAAATAGGGGTTTTATTTTTCTTGGACATCTCTGGTCATAAGAAAAATACCTAATGTGGCTCTACTAGAGTTGGATCAATGAGGCTCTTTGAATGGTGGAAATAGAGGGATTAATGGTCCTATAAGAAGTATACAGAAAATATTTTTACAAAAATGAGTGTAGGCACTCATTAAATAGAGCATGATGTTAGAAACATTTAGAAAGTGGTTTCACTGGATTTGGAGTTGGGGTGAATTATCTAGGGCTTTTCTAAGATGAAATAAATGGAAAATAGGGCCATTTATTAGATCCAATAGGTACATTGCATGGGAAAAATGTTAACTAGAGCCAGATAAATAGGGTAACATTTTTGGAGTCTCTCGAAACTTGAATCACTCCATTTGGAGCTAATTTGGATGTTCTAGAGATTTACAAATTAGGCTTTGAACCATTCAAATTTGAATATAAATTTGAACACTACATAGAAGTTTATAGGAAAAATGTGTAAGGTATATTTTTGGATAGAGCATGATTTTAGAAACACCTAGGAATTTGAATCACCAAATTTGGACTTGGAATGATTTTTCTATGAATTTATGAACCTATCTAAAAAAGAAAAAGAGAAAGAAAAGGCCATATACCAAATGGTCTATTCGGCGCTCACGACGCAGGGTAGGCAGCTGGGACGGCCCAACAGTCTAGCCGTGCGGGCAGGCGGCCACGTCGATGGCGCATTTACCGGAATGCGCTTCCTCCACAGGAAGGCTCATACGGCGGAAGCCGTATCCACTTAAGTGCCGGGCCCGGCCTTTGGGTCGCTTACGGGAGGGACCCGCTTGTCAGGCTCATCCCCGACCTCCCGCCCGAACAGGGGAGAGCAGGGAAGGCGAGGCCGAGCGGGCGCTGGCGCCATTCTGGCGGCTCCGGCCGCCTCTGGCGAGGCTCCGGCCATCTGCGTGCGCGGGGCGAAGAGCCGCACCCCCCAGGGGTATTCTTCTTCGCCGGGGAGCGCCAGACCGAGTGCGGCATCAACCGTGGCGGATTCCGATGACTACGGCCACGGAACCCGGTGTTCCGGCCACCAGAGGGAGGAAACGGAGCGGGGAGGAGCTCGTGAAGATGTCGGCGGTGCCTTTATGCAGCTTAGGGGAGGGGAGAGTCATCGGGAAGCTCAAATTCGAGCGGTGGCCGAGGCGGGCGTCGTCAGTCGTAGGAGGAGGAGAAGGCTAGGGGAGGACAAGTGGGGAGGCCCGGGAGGTTGGTGAGATGGAGAGAAACGCGCTAGGGGCGTCCGGGGAGCTCTGGGGAAGGCATATATAGGAGGGCGACCGAGAGGGGCTCGGGTGGCAGCCGGAGGACCTCGGGCGCGGTGAGCACGCGTGTCTGAGGAGCCTTGGAGGTTTCCCAGCGTCGGAGAGGGGCGTGCGAGGTCAAGTAGGCTCCCCTGGCGCGCGTGGGCACCCTGCTGCAACCAGACTCGAGCTACAGGACAAGATGCATGGCAAATCGCCGTTGCTGCATGCCGACAGCGTGGTCACCACGCCACTTCGTGTCCAGAGCATCATTGTGGTCGGCCAAGGTTGTCTAACTTGTGAGGCACGCGTGCAGGAGAGCACTGGTGAAGCTTAAAGGGAAATGGAGCTGTGTGGACTAGGTTTCTACTGCAGGTAAGTTTGTAGCAGCAAACTTGGGAGCTACCTCAGGGGCTTTTACTGGAGGGCATTAGGGGAAAGACCTTGTCTAGTGGTCATGTGCATGGAGGGACTACATGACCACCGATTCTTAGCTCAGGGAGACAAGATTAGAGGGTACTTGCAGTTCAAGGCTACATTTACTGCCATAACCTAGGTTTAGTGGCACTGCTCATATTTTCCATATGAGCATGCCATATTTGGGTTTGAATAGGTGCATCAGTATGCAAATGAGGATGTGGTAAAGTTTGGGGGCAATCATAAGTACAAAATGGAAGGAGAGGGGAAAGAGAGGCATGCCAATGCTGTCCAAATAGTAAAAGGGAGGGGTTTTACCCACCAATTATTGCTCCCTGGCCAAGAGAGAGTTACTGGAGGTAGAGGTGGGATAACACATGATGTGGTAAAAACTTAGAGGCAAGGAGAATCCTTTTGGGTCAACTTTTCTTGTCCACAAGCTTATGGCTAAAGGTGTTTGGTGCTGTCCCACGGCATCTAGGGGTATCTAATGGCCCTGAGATTTACCAAGAGTAAATGGTAAGTCTAGATGGTCTCGATCACAAGTTTTCACCTCATTTGAAGAAAGTTGATAATACAAAGTTGGTAAACCCTAGAAATCAACAGAATCAGGTTTCTGTAGATCTAGACATGAAAAGCTATTCTCCTTAATGCACCACTAGTTGCAGTGGCATCATTTGGTGATTAGAGCATGCCCACAAAGTTTGAGATCAAATGGAGAAACTTGACAATGTAAAGTTGGTCAAATTTGAATCTTGACAGAAAGGGTTTTGGGGTAGTTTTGTGAACCAAAACTATTTTGATTGGAATGAAACTTTGCAAGATCATCACATTAGGTATGTGTGACTTGCTAGAATTTTCCTGGATTTATTTGAGAATATTTCTTATAGAAATATTTCAAATGCTTGAAATGAACAGAAATGGTTTTGGAGGGTTTTGTCCAATATTTTGAACATGACCATGTGTTTAGACTCATATATATGGAAAATATATGTCCACTGAGTTTCCCTAAATTTTCTCAAATTTTCTTAAGGCATAAAAATAATTTTTCCCTAGAAAAAAATTTCTGGCCTTAAGAAAAAGCCTTTAAATAAAATATGAAAATAATCTTTAAAACTAATATTTAGTTGTTTTGGGAAATATTATATATAATAGGTTTTAAATAGAATCTTTGGGGCAAAGCAACCCACCCAATTTGACGACTTGTAGTACAAACCTCAATTCAGGGGTTTTGGAAAACCTAAATTGAATAAATGCTTTTTGGCCAAAATTATATTTTATAAAAATAGTTTTTAGTCCTATACACATGGCATGATCATTGGGCAGAGGGTTTGGATCATGTAGAATGAGTTTTGAGAGTAGGATCAAGTTTATGACTCAAAGCACAAGCAAGCAATCAAGCAATCATCAATCAAGTCAAGCATCACAAGCACACAAAAAGTTTTTGTTGGCCCTAATTTTTGAGTCATGTCAACTTAGTCATGAGGCAAAACACAGGGTGTGACAGACCTACCCCCCTTACAAGAATCTCGTCCCCGAGATTCCTAGGCTAGGCATTAAAAGGATACGGAAATTCGGGGTGAGGTAGTCTTCACGTTCCATGTTGCTTCTGCTTCGGTGTGGTTGTCCTTATGGGTCTTGAAGTGCTTGATGATATGGCTTAGAGTGCTTCGCGTGGACTCGTTCGAGATGTGAACGGGTTTTTTGCTAGGTCTGACTAAAAGTGAAGGGTCTGATGAACGGGGTTCTGGTAAGGGTCTGGCTTGCGTGTGTATTCTAAAGTCGGAATACGGGGCAAAAATAGTGTGTCTGGATGCTGGTCCTGGGACCGCTCACGTCGGTTAGTGACATCTAGATGTCTCGTGCTAGAAGGGTCGAATCTTGGTGTAGCTTCTCGTTTATGGGGAAGTCCTTATCTTTCTTAAAGCAGGAGATCTTCAGTCGCTGTGGTCTTCATCCTTGAGAGTGTTGAAGCGCGTCATCGTAGGTTTGTCATCGAGATCTTCTACTTGAGTAAGTTGCCCAGGTATGTTCTTCATTCATCTTCGGCCATTTGTCTTTGTCGTCACGGATGCACGTTTCTGGAGGGTCTTCGAGTGTTTTGGTCTTCTTGTCTACCCGTAGCCGTTTGTGGCAAGGTTTGGGCTGAGTCTCGTCCCTAAGACTAAGCTTAGAGATTTGACACGAAAACGGTTCCTACCACCTAAGAAAGTTTTTGAGGGGGGGGGGGTCTTACATGAGCTGGCTACCTAAAAGTATAGACCAGCCATCCAATCCCCAAGGTCTGAGGCTTGGCAAGTGGGGTGAACTACCTTTGACAGGTGTTTCACCATGATCCAGTCATGATTCACGCCCTTGATTGGACCAAAAGGGCTAGTAACAAAGTCATGACAGTCGTTCCACTCCGTTCTAGGCATCTAGAGAGAGTAGGGACGTCATGCTCCTCGTATACCGTCAAAGTGGTGGAGCGAGGGGGTGTTATCGACTTATCGGTTCCTTCCTAGTCAGGAACTGATAGGTGACCTTTAAAGTAAGGGTCTCTTTAAGTTTTCTTGAAGTCCAAGGGTTTCATCGTGCTTGAGCGTCGGTGCTTCTTGACATAGTCTAGCTGATGTAGCCGGCAGAGGAGTGGTGGCTGACTTCTCTTGCTTCTTGTTCCCCGTTGTCGTGGCTTCCCAACCGTAGTGGTCATCTTACTTGGGAAAGAGTGTCTTCTGCTACAGGGAGGGTGCTTCGAGGAGTCCAACTTCTTCAAGGTAAAACCTTATACTTGAAAAGCATGGTAATTGGTGTTTCTGGGGCTCATCCAAAGTAGGTCTAGGGCGCTCGTTACTCCCCTTGGACAAATAAGTATGTCATCCATGAGGACAACAACGTATTTCCCCAAGTATCACATAAGCTCATAGCTCATGGAATGTGTGAGAGGAGTGGGCATTTGTTCCGGATGGTCACTTGTCCAGGGGGTTGTGGTCCAGCGTAATCTAGTTCTTCATGTCCACCTCCCTCATGGACAAGATTGGCGGTGGTCGAGGTGGAGTATTGGCCGTAGTCTAACGGCTTAGAGCCAAGACCTATGGTCACAATCCAACCATGTTCGTGGTTTCCAGGAGCTTAGGATGTGAGTAAACGTCTATCATCCTACCCTTGAGCACAGTTCTTAGATGCCGATAGTCCTACCTATTACTCCAAACAAAATCATCCTATATCATCGAAGGTATCATCTCATATAAGTCAACTCCAACATCACTCATGCTATTCAGCTCCAAGGCTTTGATAGAAGGACTAAACCAAAATCTCATATGTATACTATAGCTAACTCATACGTATCCCTATGTAAAAATCCTCGGGAAAGCATACAAGCTGCTAAGCTTGATTGTGACACTACAAATCCAAGTGATCTACTAACCTATCCAAGGTCTAAGGTACTGCATTTCTATGCCAAGGAAATGTGTAATATACCAATCCAGGGTCTTGTTTCCTTCCTACGAATCCAGTTTAATCGATCCATGAATACCATCCAATATCACACGATCCAATACTGCTCCATATTCAATACCAGTGATTGCTCCATGTATCTCCTAGAGTTCCTATAGTCTACAAACCATTGAAAGGGCTATTATCACAGTATATCCACGAACTTCCAATCTAATGACCAACTAAATTCCAAGGTCAAGCTTATATAGATCCTTAAATCAACTCCGACGACTCCAATTTTCCTATCTTATCATCCACCGAGAAACATGGTATCATGATCAAGATCATCGGACTAAATCCAAATCACTCCGAACCATGTAGTCTTGCTTAAGACCAACACTTCATTAGGACTACCTATTTAAATCCAAATCTCATGTCTAACGAGAACTCCTACTTGCTACTCCAAGTCATTATTGTAACACCATCAATCCATGACCACTACTTGTCAAAATCAAGCTATCATACCACCAATAGTTTAAGCTCGTGATTATATCTGTCTTACTAAATCCAATTTACTCAAGGGAGAAGTAACTTATGCCACTCCATCAACTTGATCCACCGAGTTCGCCTATCATCATGAAAGTCTTGTAATCCACCAAAGGGTCTCAACTACTTCCTCAAGATTTCTATTACAACCTCGTCGAATCATTAGTTTACTAATTATGTATCCTCAAGACAATCTTCCCTATGGCATCATGATATGTCCATTTTGCATCATGATTTCCTACTGTTATTTATAATGTTTTTATGCATAACAATGCTTTAGGGAGTGATTCTAATGCCTTTTCTCTCATAATATGCAAGGTTTACACAAAGAGGGAGAATACCGACAGCTGGAATTCTGGACCTAAAAAAAGCACATCAGAGATACCTATTCTGCACATCTCCAAATAAGCTGAAACTTCACGGAGAATTATTTTGGAATATATAAAAAATACTGGAGCAAATAACTACCGCAGGGGGGGCACCTGGTGAGCACAAGACACCAGGGTGCGCCAGGCCCCCCAAGCGCGCCTTGGTGGGTTGTGCTCAGCACGGCCCACCTTCGGTGCCTATCTTCTGGTATTTAAGGTGTTTTGACGTAGAAAAAATAAAGAGAGGACTTTCGGGACGGAACGCCGCCGTCTCGAGGCGGAACTTGGGCAGGAGCACTTTTGCCCTCCGGCGGAGCGATTCCGCCGGGGGAACTTCCCTCCCGGAGGGGGAAATCGAAGCCATCGTCATCACCAACACCCCTCTCATCTTTGGGAGGCCAATATTCATCAACATCTTCAACAGAACCATCTCCTTTCAAACCCTAGTTCATCTCTTGTGTTCAATCTTTGTACCGGAACCTCAGATTGGTACCCGTGGGTGACTAGTAGTGTTGATTACATCTTGTAGTTGATTACTATATGGTTTATTTGGTGGAAGATTATATGTTCAGATCCATTATGCTATTCAATACCCCTCTGATCTTGAGCATGAATATTATTTGTGAGTAGTTACCTTTGTTCTTGAGGTCACGGGAGAAGTCATGTTGCAAGTAATCATGTGAATTTGATATGTGTTCGATATTTTGATGATATGTATGTTGTGATTCCCTTAGTGGTGTCATGTGAACGTCGACTACATGACACTTCACCATCCTTGGGCCTAAGGGAATGCATTGTGGAGTAGTTATTAGATGATGGGTTGCTAGAGTGACAAAAGCTTAAACCCTATTTTATGCGCTACTTCGTAAGGGGCTGATTTGGATCCAAACGTTTAAGGCTATGGTTAGATTTTATCTTAATACTTTTCTCGTAGTTGCGGATGCTTGTGAGGGGGTTAATCATAAGTGGGAGGTTTGTTCAAGTAAGAACAGCACCCAAGCATCGGTCCACCCACATATCAAATTATCATAGTAGCGAACGCGAATCAAACCAACAGGATAAAAGTGACTAGATGAAATTCCCCTGTACCCTCAAGAACACTTTGCCTATTATAAGAAACTGTTCTGGCTTGTCCTTTGCTACAAAAGGATTGGACTACCTTGCTGCACTTTATTTACCATTACCGTTACTTGCTTGTTACCAATTATCTTGCTATCAAACTATTTGTTACCTACAATTTCAGTGCTTGCAGAAATTACCTTGCTGAAAACCGCTTGTCATTTCCTTCTGCTCCTCGTTGGGTTCGACACTCTTACTTATCGAAAGGACTACGATTGACCCCCTATACTTGTGGGTCATCAAGACTCTTTTCTTGCGTCGTTGTCGGGGAGTGAAACGCTCTTGGTAAGTGGAAATCGGTAAGGAAAAACTTATACTACGTGCTGAAATTTATTGTCACTTGCTACTATGGAAAACAATCCTTTGAAGGGTTTGTTCGGGGTATCTTCACCTCGACCGGAACCACAATTAGTTGCCCCTCAACCTACTGCACCTACTGAAAATATTGGCTATGAAATTCCTTCGGGTATGGTAGAACAACTGCTAGCTAATCCTTATGCAGGAGATGGAACTGAACATCCTGATATGCATCTAATACATGTGAATGAAGTTTGTGGATTATTTAAGCTTGCAGGTTTACCAGGAGATGAAGTTAAGAAGAAGGTTTTCCCTTTATTTTGAAGGGAAAATCATTGACATGGTATAGGCTATGTGATGATATTGGATCATGGAACTGGAATCGATTGCAATTGGAATTCCATCAAAAGTTTTATCCTATGCATCTAGTTCATCGTGATCGGAATTATATATATATATATATATATATATATATATATATATATATATATATATATATATATAATTTTTGGCCTCGTAAAGGAGAAAGCATTGCTCTAGCTTGGGGGAGGCTTAAGTCAATGTTATATTCATGCCCCAATCATGATATCCCGAGAGAAGTTATTATTCAGAATTTTTATGCTCGGCTTTCTCATAATGATCAATCCATACTCGATACTTCCTGTACTAGTTCTTTTATGAAGAAGACTATTGAATTCAAGTGGGATCTCTTAGAAAGAATTAAACGCAACTCCGAAGACTGGGAACTCGACGAAGGTAATGAGTAAGGTATAAAGCTTAAGTTTGATTCTGTTAAATCTTTTATGAATACCGATGCTTTTCACAAGTTTAGCACTAAATATGGCCTTGACTCTGAGATAGTAGCCTCTTTCTGTGAATCATTTGCTACTCCTGTTGATCTCCCTAAGGAGAAGTGGTATAAATATCATCCCCTATTAAAGAAGAAATTAAAGAACTGGTCATAGCTAAAGTTGAAACCATCATTTACAATATTGATCCAGTTGTGCCTACCGCTTATATTGAAAAACCACCCTTCCCTGTTAGGATAAAGGAACATGCTAAGGTATCAATTGTGGTTCGCAAAAGTAATATTAGAGCACCCAAGCCTTATGAGAAAATTAAAGTAGAACCTAGTGTTGCTATGGTTAAAGATCTCTTGGTAGAAAATATGGACGGGCATATTATTTACTTCTGTGATGAAGCTGCTAGAATTGCTAAACCCGATGAAAAAGATAAACATAGACCCGTAGTGGGCATGCATGTTATCTCAGTCAAAATAGGAGATCATTTCTATCATGGTTTATGTGATTTGGGTGCTAGTGTGAGTGCTATTCCTTTTACCTTATACCAAGAAATTATGAATGACATAGCACCCGCTGAAATAGAAGACATTGATGTTACTATTAAACTTGCTAATAGAGACACCATCACACCACTTGGGATTGTTAGAGATGTTGGAGTCTTGTGTGGGAAAGTAAAACATCCTACTAATTTTCTAGTTCTTGGTTCCCCACAAGATGACTTTTGTCCCATTATCTTTGGTAGACCTTTCTTGAACACCGTCAATGCTAAGATAGATTGTGAAAAACAAACTGTCGGTGTTAGTTTTGGTGATGTGTCTCATGAGTTTAATTTTTCCAAGTTTAGTAGACAACCTCGTGATAGAGAATTATCTAATAAGGATGAAATAATTGTTCTTGCTTCTATTGCCGTACCTCCTACCGATCCACTAGAACAATATTTGCTTGACTCTTGGAGGTCCTCCTCCACCTAAAGGTGATCCTGTGTTTGAATTAAAGCAATTGCCTGATATTTTGAAGTATGCTTATCTTGATGAGAAAAAGATATATCCTGTTATTATTAGTGCTAACCTTTCAGAACATGAAGAAGAAAGATTATTAAAAATTCTGAGGAAGCACCGGGCTGTTATTGGATACACTCTTGATGATCTTAAGGGCATTAGTCCCACTCTATGTTAGCACAAGATTAATATGGAACCTGACGCTAAACCCGTTGTGGACCATCAACGACGATTGAATCCTAAGATGAAAGAAGTGGTAAGAGCTGAAATATTAAAGCTTCTGGAAGCAAGTATAATCTATCCCATAGCTGATAGTCGATGGGTAAGTCACGTTCATTGTGTCCCTAAGAAGGGAGGTATTACCGTTGTTCCTAATGATAAAAATGAACTCATTCCACAAAGAATTGTCACTGGCTATCGAATGGTAATTGATTTTAGAAAATTAAATAAAGCTACTAGAAAAGATCATTACCCTCTGCCCTTCATTGATCAGATGCTAGAAAGATTATCTAAGCACCACACTTTTGTCTTCTGGATGGATATTCTGGTTTCTCTCAAATACATGTATCACAATCTGATCAAGAGAACACCACCTTTACTTGTCCTTTTGGAACGTATGCCTTTTGGTTTATGCAATGCACTTGCTACCTTTCAAAGATGTATGACTGCTATATTCTCTGATTTTTGTGAAAAGATTGTGGAGGTTTTCATGGATGATTTTTCCGTTTACGGAACTTCTTTTGATGATTTCTTAAGCAACCTTGATCGAGTTTTGCAGAGATGTGAACAAACTAATCTTGTCTTGAATTGGGAGAAGTGCCACTTTATGGTTAATGAAGGCATTGTCTTGGGGGCATAAAATATCTGAACGAGGTATTGAGGTGGATAAAGCTAAAGTTGATGCAATTGAGAAAATGCCCTGTCCTAAAGATATTAAAGGTATTCGGGGTTTCCTTGGTCATGCTGGTTTCTATAGGAGGTTTATAAAAGACTTCTCAATAATTTCTAGGCCTCTTACTAATCTTTTACAAAAGGATATTCCTTTTGTTTTTGATGATGATTGTGTAGAAGCCTTTGAAACAATCAAGCAAGCCTTAACTTCTGCACCTATCGTTCAACCACCTGATTGGAACTTGCCTTTTGAAATTATGTGTGATGCTAGTGATTATGTTGTTGGTGCCGTTCTAGGACAAAGAGTTGATAAGAAGTTAAATATTATCCATTATGCTAGCAAAACTCTAGACAGTGCCCAACGAAATTATGCTACTACTGAAAAATAATTTTTAGCAGTTGTGTTTGCTTGTGATAAATTTAGATCCTACATTGTTGATTCCATAGTCATTGTTGCTAAATATATACCACCTAGTTTCACATACCAACAAAAGAAAAAATTCTACTATGACTTGAGACATTACTTTTGGGATGACCCACATCTTTATAAAGAAGGAGTAGATGGTATTATTAGATGTTGTGTACGTGAGCATGAACAGGAACAAATCCTACGGAAATGTCATTCCGAAGCTTATGGAGGACATCATGCGGGAGATAGAACTGCTCACAAGGTATTGCAATCTGGTTTTTATTGGCCTACTCTCTTCAAGGATGCCCGTAAGTTTGTCTTGTCTTGTGATGAATGTCAAAGAATTGGTAATATTGATAAGCATGAGGAAATGCCTATGAATTATTCACTTGTTGTTGAACCATTTGATGTTTGGGGTTTTGATTATATGTGACCTTTTCCTTCCTCTAACGGGTACACTCATATTTTGGTTGCTGTTGATTATGTCACTAAGTGGGTAGAAGCTATTCCAACTAGTAGTGCTGATCATAACACCTCCATTAAAATGCTTAAAAAAGTTATCTTCCCGAGGTTTGGAGTCCCTAGATATTTAATGACTGATGGTGGTAATTCATGGTGCTTTCCATAAGATGCTTGCTAAATATGATGTTAACCAGAGAATAGCATCACCCTATCATACTCAATCTAGTCGTCAAGTTGAACTTAGCAATAGAGAAATATAATTAATATTACAAAAAACTGTCAATAGGTCTCGAAAGAATTGGTCTAAGAAACTAGATGATGCACTTTGGGCCTACAGAACAGCTTATAAAAACCCTATGGGTATGTATCCATACAAAATGGTATATGGAAAAGCTTGTCATTTGCCTCTAGAGTTAGAACATAAAGCATTTTGGGCAATTAAAGAACTCAATTATGATTTCAAACTTGCCAGCGAGAAGAGGCTATTTGATATTAGCTCATTAGATGAATGGAGAACCCAAGCTTATGAAAATGCCAAACTATTCAAAGAAAAAGTAAAAAAATGGCATGACAAAAGAATCCAAAAGCGGGAATTCAAAATAGGAGACAATGTTCTTTTGTACAACTCTCGTTTAAGATTTTTTGCAGGTAAGCTTCTCTCCAAATGGGAAGGACCATATATTATCGAAGAGGTTTATAGTTCTGGAGCTATCAAGATTAATAATGCCGAAGGTACTAACCTGAAGGTGGTCAATGGACAAAGAATTAAACACTATATCTCAGGTACGCCTATTAATGTTGAAAGCAATGTTATCCAAACCACGACACTGTAGGAACACATAAAAGAAACCTTCCAAAACACTCCAGAATTCTGAAAAAGAGAAGGTACGTGATACAGTAAGTAAACGGACTCCGAAAAATCCGCAAAAATATTTTCTGTCAGTTTTGGAATATTACAAAAATTAGGAAAATAAGAAATAAATGGGAAAGCAACCGAGGTGAGCACGATACACCAGGGTGCGCCAGCCCTACCAAGCGCGCCCTGGTGGGTTGTGCCCACCTCGGACACCTTTCCGACTCCGTTTTCCTTCCATATTCTTGCTTCCCAAGAAAAAAAATTCTCTATATATACCCCCGATTGTTTTGACCACGGCATCGCAGAAGAATCCCATGCTCTTGTTTCGTGCTGTTTTCCTATCGGATCTATCAAGTCAGGCATCATGTCTTCTCCCTCCACCAATAACGTAGAAGAAGATGCCTGACTAATGAAGATGGAGCAGAAGAGATAGGAGCCAAAAGAAGCCGATAATGAAGACAAGGGCAAGGAAGCTATGAAGGATCAAGCTCCAGAAGAAGGGCAATCCATGCTAACAGAAGAGGAGGAAGAAGAAGATATCCTTCGACCTTATTACAATCATCTCACCCCCACTGAAATTGAAGCTTTTAGGGCTTTCGAAGCGGTTCGTGTTCAGAATAAATTTCTCACTCGTGAAAATATTTTGCTAGAGGAGCACATCATCACCCTTCGGAGAGTCATCCGCAAATTGGAGTACCTATTGAGTCTGAAGTGTGACACTGATGACCCACAAGTATAGGGGATCAATCGTAGTACTTTCGATAAGTAAGAGTGTTGAACCCAACGAGGAGCAGAAGGAAAAGACAACCGGTTTTCAGCAAGGTAATTTCTGCAAGCACTGAAATTGTAGGTAACAAATAGTTTGATAGCAAGGTAATTGGTAACGAGCAAGTAACGGTAACGGTAAATAAGGTGCAGCAAGGTAGCCCAATCCTTTTGTGGCAAAGGACAGGCCAGAATAGTCTCTAGTAATAGGCAAAGTGTTCTTGAGGGTACATGGGAATTTCATCTAGTCACTTTTATCATATTGGTTTGATTCGTGTTCGCTACTTTGATAATTTGATATGTGGGTGGACCGGTGCTTGGGTGCTGTTCTTACTTGAACAACCTGCCACTTATGATTAACCCCCTCGCAAGCATCCGCAACTACGAGAAAAGTATTAAGATAAAATCTAAGCATAACATTAAATGTTTGGATCCAAATGAGCCCCTTACGAAGTAGCGCATAAACTAGGGTTTAAGCTTCTGTCACTCTAGCAACCCATCATCTAATAACTACTCCACAATGCATTCCCTTAGGCCCATGAATGGTGAAGTGTCATGTAGTCGACGTTCACATGACACCACTAAGGGAATCACAACATACATATCATCAAAATATCGAACACATATCAAATTCAGATGATTACTTGCAACATGACTTCTCCCGTGACCTCAAGAACAAAGGTAACTACTAACAAAAAATAATCATGCTCAAGAACAGAGGAGTATTGAATAGCATAATGGATCTGAACATATAATCTTACACCAAATAAACCATATAGTAATCAACTACGCAAGGTAATCAACACTACTAGTCACCCACAGGTACCAATCTGAGGTTCCGGTACAAAGATTGAACACAAGAGATGAACTAGGGTTTGAGAGGAGATGGTGTTGTTGAAGATGTTGATGAATATTGGCCTCCCAAAGATGAGAGTGGTGTTGGTGATGACGATGGCTTCGATTTCCCCTCCAGGAGGGAAGTTCCCCCGGCGGAATCGCTCCGCCGGAGGGCAAAAGTGCTCCTGCCCAAGTTCCGCCTCGAGGCGGCGGCGCTTCGTCCCGAAAGTCCTCTCTTTATTTTTTCTAGGTCAAAAGTGATTATATACCAGAAGATGGGCACCGGAGGTGGGCCGAGGAGGGCACAACCCACCAGGGCGCGCCTAGGGGGGCCTGGCGCGCCCTGGTGTCTTGTGCCCACCAGGGTGGCCCCCTCCGGTAGTTCTTTGCTCCAGTATTTTTTATTAATTCCAAAAATAATCTCCGTAAAGTTTCAACTCCATTGGAGATGTGCAGAATAGGTATCTCTGATGTGCTTTTTTTAGGTCCAGAATTCCAGCTGCCGGTATTCTCCCTCTTTGTGTAAAACTTGCATGTTATGAGAGAAAAGACATTAGAATCACTCCCTAAAGCATTATTATTCAACGAAACATAATAAATAACAGTAGAAAATCATGATGCAAAATGGACGTACCAACTCCCCCAAGCTTAGACCTCGCTTGTCCTCAAGCGAAAAGCCAAAATTGAAAAGCATGTCCACATGGTTTGAGAGAGAGGTGTCGATAAAAACAAAATACAGACATAGAAGCATCATGCTTATTATCATAACAGCAACAAACTCTATCATAAAACTTATTCACATACTTTCATCATATAAGATCTCATGCACAAGTAACAATTCATCACAACATAGAAGTATAAAGCAAAAACCTTACTGAAAACCAACAAACTATGTTCTCAGTCAACTTTGCAACTACAATTCATCATATTTTCAGGAAGGGTCTCATGTCGGAGCCTTTTGGCAAGTCCACATACTCAACCATCATTTAGTCTTCTATGATTGCTAACACTCACATCATACCCATGAGCAAAAAGTTTCAACCGGACACATAGAAAGATAGGGGCTTATAGTTTCGCCTCGCAACGTATTCACCTCGAGGGTGATGTCAACAATAATAACTCATGCCCACCCAAATCCAACTGGATATATGTGCCTAGATCTTTCCTCACCACATGATGCTTGCAAAAGGCAAAAAGTAAAAAGGAATAGGGAAGAATACTTTGACTCTTGCATGAAAGTAAATACATAAAAGTAGAAGATAGTCCCTTTGCAGAGGGAAGCAGAGGTTGTCATGCGGTTTTTGGTTTGTATGCCCAGTCCCTTAATGTAAAAGAACGTCACACTATATTGCCCCCTATGATAACAACCTTTATTATGCAGTCTGTCGCTTTTATTACTTTGCCATCATAAGTTCGTACATCGCTAAATTTTCTCTTATACTAATGGATCAAAACACTTTTAGAAGCAATTTTTATTGCCTTATTGCACCGATGACAACTTACTTGAAGGATCTTACTCGATTCGTAGGTAGGTATGGTGGACTCTCAAAGAATGAATTTGGCTTTGGGTTTTTGGATGCACAAGTAGTATCTCTACTTAGTGCGGAATTTTTGGCTAGCAAAGATATTGAGCAAGCACCACATGTTGAAGGATCTATGACAATATAACTTCTATGTGGATATGAACAAGCATAAATCATTACGTTGTCTTCCTTGTCCAACGTCAACAATTTTGACAAATAATATTTAATGGGGGCTCACAATCATAAAAGACGTCCAAGATAGTGTATTTGCATGTGAATCTTCTCTTCCCTTATTAATTCTTTCATGATTGCATCATTGACCAATGCTATGTTTGTCAATCTCCAATAAATTTTACTACTTATACTTTTCCTTATGTGATGTCATTACTCACCATAAGATTAGCATATGATTCTTTTCATTTATTTCTTTTTCCTTTATTTTGATTGCAACAAGAAAGTAGAGAGGCAAAAACTCAACTAACCTTTATTATATAACTCTCACTCGATTACATAGATAGATAGGCCACGCAACTAACACACGAAAATAGATCATGCTAAACTTTTATTCAACTAAAGCAAAGGAAAAACTAAAGATCGAACTAAAATAGGTAAAGGTGAAATAAAATTGATGGTGATACGATACCGGGGCACCTCCCCCAAGCTTGTCTCAAGCCAAGGGGAGTGCACATACCCGTGTGCTCAAGTCTCCTTTGGTGGTGGTGATGAAGAAGGTGGTGTAGAGGTGTCACACTTCAGACTCAAAAGGTACTCCAATTTGCGGATAACTCTCCGAAGGGTATTGATGTGTTCCTCTAGCAAAATATTTTCACGAATGAGAAATTTATTCTGAACACGGACCGCTTCGAAAGCTATAAAAGCTTCGATTTCAATAGGGGTGAGATGACTGTAATAAGGTTGAAGGATATCTTCTTCTTCTCCCTCCTTTGTCGGCATGGACTGCCCTCCTTCCGGGGGCTGGTCATCCATAGCCACTTTGCCCTGGTCTTCCTTGTTGGCTTCTTTTGGCTCCTCCCTCTTCAGCTCCATCTTCATTAGCCAGGCATCTTCTTCCAAGTTATTAGGAGAGGGGGAAGACATGATGCCTGGCTTGACAGATCTGACAGGAAAACAACACGAAACAAGAACAGAGGATTTTTCTGCTATGCGGTCGTCAAAACAGTCGGGGGGTATATATAGAGAATTTTTATTCTTGGAAAACAAGAATATGGAAGGCAAACGGAGTCGGGAAGGTGTCCGAGGTGGGCACAACCCACCAGGGCGCGCCCATGGGGGCTTGGCGCGCCCTAGTGCATCGTGCTCACCTCGATCACCTTCCGGTTTATTTCTTTATTTCCAAAATTTTCTAATATTCCAAAACTGACAAAAAATATTTTTGCGGATTTTTCGGAGTCCGTTTACTTACCGTATCACGTACCTCCTATTTTTTCAGAATTCTGGAGTGTTCCGGAAGGTTTCTTTTATGTGTTCCTCCGCTGTCATGGTTTGGATAACATTGCTTTCAACATTAATAGGCGTACCTGAGATATAGTGCATAATTATTTGTCCATTGACCACCTTCGGGTTAGTACCTTCGGCATTATTAATCTTGATAGCTCCAGAACGATAAACCTCTTCGATAATATAAGGTCCTTCCCATTTGGAGAGAAGCTTACCTGCAAAAAATTTTAAACGAGAGTTGAACAAAAGAACATAGTCTCCTATTTTGAATTCCCGCTTTTGGATTCTTTTGTCATGCCATCTTTTTACTTTTTCTTTGAATAGTTTGGCATTTTCATAGGCTTGGGTTCTCCATTCATCTAGTGAGCTAATATCAAATAGCCTCTTCTCCCGGCAAGTTTGAAATCATAGTTGAGTTCCTTAATTGCCCAAAATGCTTTATGTTCTAATTCTAGAGGCAAATGACAAGCTTTTCCATATACCATTTTGGATGGAGACATACCCATAGGATTTTTATAAGCTGTTCTATAGGCCCAAAGTGCATCATCTAATTTCTTAGACCAATTCTTACGAGACCTATTGACAGTTTTTTGTAATATTAATTTTATTTCTCTATTGCTAAGTTCAACTTGACCACTAGATTGAGGATGATAGGGTGATGCAATTCTATGGTTAACATCATATTTAGCAAGCATCTTACGGAAAGCACCATGAATAAAGTGTGAACCACCATCAGTCATTAAATATCTAGGGACTCCAAACCTCGGGAAGATAACTTCTTTAAGCATTTTAATGGAGGTGTGGTGATCAGCACTACTAGTTGGAATAGCTTCTACCCAACTAGTGACATAATCAACATCAACCAAAATATGAGTGTACCCGTTAGAGGAAGGAAAAGGTCCCATATAATCAAAACCCCAAACATCAAATGGTTCAACAACAAGTGAATAATTCATAGGCATTTCCTGACGCTTACCAATATTACCAATTCTTTGACATTCATCATAGGACAAGACAAACTTACGGGCATCCTTGAAGAGAGTAGGCCAATAAAAACCAGATTGCAATACCTTGTGAGCAGTTCTATCTCTCGCATGATGCCCTCCTTAAGCTTCGGAATGACATTTCCGTAGGATTTGTTCCTATTCATGCTCAGGTACACAACGTCTAATAATACCATCTACTCCTTCTTTATAAAGATGTGGGTCATCCCAAAAGTAATGTCTTAAGTCATAGAAGAATTTTTTGTTTTGTTGGTATGTGAAGCTAGGTGGTATATATTTAGCGACAATGTAATTAGCATAATCAGCATACCAAGGGGTGTTTTGAGAAACACTTATTGCAGCTAACTATTCGTCAGGAAAACTATCATCAATAGGTAGTGGGTCATCAAGAATATTTTCTAACCTAGACAAGTTATCAGCTACGGGGTTCTCAGCTCCCTTCCTATCAACGATATGTAAGTCAAACTCTTGAAGCAAGAGAACCCACCTAATGAGTCTAGGTTTAGCATCTTTCTTTTGCATAAGATATTTTATAGCAGCATGATCGGTGTGAACAATTACTTTGGAGTCAACAATATAGGATCTAAATTTATCACAGGCAAACACAACTGCTAAAAATTCTTTTTCAGTAGTAGCATAATTTCGTTGGGCACTGTCTAGAGTTTTGCTAGCATAATGGATAACATTCAATTTCTTATCAACTCTTTGTCCTAGAACAGCACCAACAACATAATCACTAGCATCACACATAATTTCAAAAGGCAAATTCCAATCAGATGGTTGAACAATAGGTGCAGAGGTTAAGGCTTTCTTGAGTGTTTCAAAGGCTTCCACACAATCATCATAAAAAACAAAAGGGATATCCTTTTGCAAAAGATTAGTAAGAGACCTAGAAATTTTAGAGAAGTCTTTAATGAACCTCCTATAGAAACCATCATGACCAAGGAAACCCCGAATACCTTTAATATCTTTAGGACAAGGCATTTTCTCAATTGCATCAACTTTAGCTTTGTCCACCTCAATACCTCGTTCAGATATTTTATGCGCCAAGACAATGCCTTCATTAACCATAAAGTGGCACTTCTCCCAATTCAAGACGATGTTAGTTTGTTCACATCTCTGGAAAACTCGTTCAAGGTTGCTTAAGCAATCATCAAAAGAAGTTCCGTAAACGGAAAAATCATCCATGAAAACCTGCACAATCTTTTCACAAAAATCAGAGAATATAGCAGTCATACATCTTTGAAAGGTAGCAGGTGCATTACATAATCCAAAAGGCATACGTCTATAAGCATAGGTTCCAAAAGGGCACGTAAAGGTGGTTTTCTCTTGATCGGATTGTGACACGGGTATTTGCGAGAAACCAGAATATCCATCCAGAAAACAAAAGTGTGTGTGCTTAGATAATCTTTCTAGCATTTGATCAATGAAAGGCAGAGGGTAATGATCTTTTCTAGTAGCTTTATTTAACTTTCTAAAATCAATTACCATTCGATAGCCAGTGACAATTCTTTGTGGAATGAGTTCATTTTTATCATTAGGAACAACACAATACCTCCTTTCTTAGGGACACAATGAATGGGACTCACCCATCTACTATCAGCAATGGGATAGATTATACCTGCTTCCAGAAGCTTTAATATTTCAGTTCTTACCACTTCTTTCATCTTAGGATTTAATCGCCGTTGATGATCAACAACCGGTTTAGCATCAGGTTCCATATTAATCTTGTGCTGACATAGAGTGGGACCAATGCCCTTAAGATCATCAAGAGTATATCCAATAGCAGCCCGGTGCTTCCTTAGAACTTTTAATAATCTTTCTTCTTCATGTTCTGAAAGGTTAGCACTAATAATAACAGGATATATCTTTTTATCATCAAGATAAGCATACTTCAAAGTGTCAGGCAATTGCTTTAATTCAAACACAGGAGCACCTTTAGGTGGAGTAGGGCCTCCAAGAGTTTCAATAGGTAAATTGTGTTTCAGGAGAGGTTGTTGTTCAAAGAAATTTGATCTATTTCATTTCTTTCACGCAAGTGCATATCATTTTCATGGTCAAGCAAATATTGTTCTAATGGATCGGTAGGAGGCACAGCAATAGAAGCAAGACCAATTATTTCATCCTTACTAGATAACGCTTTATCATGAGGTTGTCTACTAAACTTGGAGAAATTAAACTCATGAGACACACCACCAAAACTGACACTGACAGTTTGTTTTTCACAATCTATCTTAGCATTGACGGTGCTCAAGAAAGGTCTACCAAAGATAATGGGACAAAAGTCATCTTGTGGGGAACCAAGAACTAGAAAATCAGTAGGGTATTTTACTTTCCCACACAAGACTTCAACATCTCTAACAATCCCAAGTGGTGTGATAGTGTCTCTATTAGCAAGTTTAATAGTGACATCAATGTCTTCTATTTTAGTAGGTGCTATTTCATCCATAATTTCTTGGTATAAGGTAAAAGGGATAGCACTCACGCTAGCACCCAAATCACATAAACCATGATAGAAATTATCTCCTATTTTGACTGAGACAACAGGCATGCCTTCTATGGGTCTATGTTTATCTTTTTCATCGGGTTTAGCAATTCTAGCAGCTTCATCACAGAAGTAGATAACATGCCCATCAATATTTTCTACCAAGAGATCTTTAACCATTGCAACACTAGGTTCTACTTTAATTTGTTCAGGGGGCTTAGGTGCTCTTATATTACTCTTACGAACCACAGTTGATACCTTAGCATGTTCCGTTATCCTAACAGGGAAAGGTGGTTTTTCAATATAAGCGGTAGGCACAACTGGATCAACATTGTAAATGATGGTTTCATCTTTAGCTATGACCGGTTCTTTAATTTCTTCTTTAATAGGGGGGATGCTATTTAAACCACTTCTCCTTAGGGAGATCAACGTGAGTAGCAAATGCTTCACAGAAAGAGGCTACTATCTCAGAGTCAAGTCCATATTTAGTGTTAAACTTGTGAAAAGTATCGGTATTCATAAAATATTTAACACAATCAAACTCAAGCTTTATACCTAAATCATTACCTTCGTCGAGTTCCCAATCTTCAGAGTTGCGTTTAATTCTTTCTAAGAGATCCCACTTGAATTCAATAGTCTTCTTCATATAAGAACCAGCACGAGAAGTATCGAGCATGGATTGATTATTATGAGAAAGTCGAGCATAAAAATCTTGAATAATAACTTCTATCGGCATCTCATGATTGGGGCATGAATATAACATTGACTTAAGCCTCCCCCAAGCTAGAGCGATGCTTTCTCCTTCACGAGGCCAAAAATTATATATATAATTCCGATCACGATGAACTAGATGCATGGGATAAAACTTTTGGTGGAACTCCAACCGCAAACGATTCCAGTTCCACGATCCAAGATCATCACATAGCCTATACTATGTCAATTCTTTTCTCTTCAAAGATAAAGGGAATACCTTCTTCTTAGCTTCGTCTCTGGGTAAACCTGCAAGCTTAAATAATCCACAAACTTCGTTCACCTATAATAGGTGCATATCAGGATGTTCAGTTCCATCTTCTGCATAAGGTTTAGCAAGCAGTTGTTCTACCATACCCGAAGGAATTTCATAAGCAATATTTTCAGTTGTGCAGTGGGTTAAGGGGCAACTAATTGTGGTTCCGGTCGAGGTGAAGATACCCCGAACAAACCCCTCAAAGGATTGTTTTCCATAGTAGCAAGTTGCAATAAATTTCAGCACGTAGTATAAGTTTTTCCTTACCGATTTCCACTTACCAAGAGCGCTTCACTCCCTGGCAACGGCGCCAGAAAAGACTCTTGATGACCCACAAGTATAGGGGATCAATCGTAGTCCTTTCGATAAGTAAGAGTGTCGAACCCAACGAGGAGCAGAAGGAAATGACAAGCGGTTTTCAGCAAGGTAATTTCTGCAAGCGCTGAAATTGTAGGTAACCGATAGTTTGATAGCAAGGTAATTGGTAACGAGCAAGTAATGGTAACGGTAAATAAGGTGCAGCAAGGTAGCCCAATCCTTTTGTGGCAAAGGACAGGCCAGAACAGTCTCTAGTAATAGGCAAAGTGTTCTTGAGGGTACACGGGAATTTCATCTTGTCACTTTTATCTTGTTGGTTTAATTCGTGTTCGCTACTTTGATAATTTGATATGTGGGTGGACCGGTGCTTGGGTGCTGTTCTTACTTGAACAACCTCCCACTTATGATTAACCCCCTCGCAAGCATCCGCATCTACGAGAAAAGTATTAAGATAAAATCTAACCATAGCATTAAACGTTTGGATCCAAATCAGCCCCTTACGAAGTAGCGCATAAACTAGGGTTTAAGCTTTTGTCACTCCAGCAACCCATCATTTAATAACTACTCCACAATGCATTCCCTTAGGCCCATGAATGGTGAAGTGTCATGTAGTCGACGTTCACATGACACCACTAAGGGAATCACAACATACATATCATCAAAATATCGAACACATATCAAATTCACATGATTACTTGCAACATGACTTCTCCCGTGACCTCAAGAACAAAGGTAACTACTCACAAAAAATAATCATGCTCAAGATCAGAGGGGTATTGAATAGCATAATGGATCTGAACATATAATCTTCCACCAAATAAACCATATAGTAATAAACTACGCAAGGTAATCAACACTACTAGTCACCCACAGGTACCAATCTGAGGTTCCGGTACAAAGATTGAACACAAGAGATGAACTAGGGTTTGAGAGGAGATGGTGCTGATGAAGATGTTGATGAAGATTGGCCTCCCAAAGATGAGAGGGGTGTTGGTGATGACGATGGCTTCGATTTCCCCCTCCGGGAGGGAAGTTCCCCCGGCGGAATCGCTCCCCCGGAGGGCAAAAGTGATCCTGCCCAAGTTCTGCCTCGAGGCGGCAGCGCTTCATCCCGAAAGTCCTCTCTTTATTTTTTCTAGGTCAAAAGTGATTATATACCAGAAGATGGGCCGAGGAGGGCACAACCCGCCAGGGCGCGCCCATGGGGCCCTGGCGCGCCCTAGTGTCTTGTGCCCACCAGGGTGGCCCCCTCCGGTAGTTCTTTGCTCCAGTATTTTTTATTAATTCCAAAAATAATCTCCGTAAAGTTTCAGCTCCATTGGAGATGTGCAGAATAGCTATCTCTGATGTGCTTTTTTCAGGTCCAGAATTCCAACTGTCGGTATTCTCCCTCTGTGTGTAAACCTTGCATATTATGAGAGAAAAGGCATTAGAATCACTCCCTAAAGCTTTATTATTCAACGAAACATAATAAATAACAGTAGAAAATCATGATGCAAAATGGACGTATCAGACACCTCATCACCACCACCTTCATCATCTTCACCACCAAAGGAGACTTTAGCACACGGGTATGGGCACTCCCCTTGGCTTGGGCCAAGCTTGGGGAAGGTGCCCCGGTATTGTATCACCATCACTTTTATTCACCTTTACCTATTTTAGTTCGATCTTTAGCTTTTTCTTGATTTAGTTGAATAAAAGTTTAGCATGATCTATTTTTGAGTGTTAGATTCGTGATCTATCTATCTATGTAATCGAGTGAGGGTTATATAATAAAGTTTAGTTTGAGTTTTTGCTTCTTTACTTTCTTGTGCAATCAAAATAGAAAAGAAATAAATGAAAAAGAATCATATGCTAATCTTATGGTAAGTAATGACATCACATAAGGACAAGTATAAGTAGTAAAATTTATTGCAGATTGACAAACATAACATTGGTCAATGATGCAATTCATGAAAGAATTAATAAGGGAAGAGAAGATTCACATGCAAATACACTATCTTGGACATCTTTTATGATTGTGAGCCCCCATTAAATATTATTTGTCAAAATTGTTGACGTTGGACAAGGAAGACAACGTAATGACTTATGTTTTTTCATATTCACATAGAAGTTATATTGTCATAGATCCTTCAACATGTGGTGCTTGCTCAATATCTTTGCTAACCAAAAATCCCGCACTAAGTAGAGATACTACTTGTGCATCCAAAAAACTTAAACCCATACTCATGTTTTGAGAGTCCACCATACCTACCTATGGATCGAGTAAGATCCTTCAAGTAACTTATCATCGGTGCAATAAGGCAATAAAAATTGCTTCTAAATGTGTTTGATCAATTAGTGTAAGAGAAAATTGAGCGTTGTACAAACTTATGATGGCAAAGTAATAAAAGCGACGGACTGCATAATAAAGGTTGCTATCATAGTGGGCAATATAGCGTGACGTTCTTTTACATTAAGGGATTTGGCATACAAACTAATAAGAGCATGACAACCTCTGCTTCCCTCTGCGAAGGGTCTATCTTTTACTTTTATGCAAGAGTCAATGTTTTCTTCCCTAAGTTGATTGCTATATGGTTTATTTGGTGGAAGATTATATGTTCAGATCCATTATGCTATTCAATACCCCTCTGATCTTGAGCATGAATATTATTTGTGAGTAGTTACCTTTGTTCTTGAGGTCACGAGAGAAGTCATGTTGCAAGTAATCATGTGAATTTGATATGTGTTCGATATTTTGATGATATGTATGTTGTGATTCCCTTAGTGGTGTCATGTGAACGTCGACTACATGACACTTCACCATCCTTGGGCCTAAGGGAATGCATTGTGAAGTAGTTATTAGATGATGGGTTGCTAGAGTGACAGAAGCTTAAACCCTAGTTTATGCGCTACTTCGTAAGGGGCTGATTTGGATCCAAACATTTAATGCTATGGTTAGATTTTATCTTAATACTTTTCTCGTAGTTGCGGATGCTTGCGAGGGGGTTAATCATAAGTGGGAGGTTTGTTCAAGTAAGAACAGCACCCAAGCACCGGTCCATCCACATTGTCGGGGATATTACCCCGCGGTATAACCCGGCCTGGAGTATGACCCGGCCGGGGCTTGGCGACTCACTGCTGCGCCAGCCGAGCTTAGCGACTCATTGGTGAACCGGCAGGAGGTATGACCCGGCCCGTCGTATGGCGGCGCATAGGTCACCTCTATTTCCGGGTCGTAGGACGACCAGGCCCAAGGCCCAACGTGTAAGCCGGCGCAGGGCGGCTCACAGAGAAGGCCCAAAGGAGAGGAAGGATTCCCTTACAAGAGAAACAAGACCCGGATTAGGATTCAAGAGAGACTAGTCCTAATCCTACTCCTAGTAGGACTCTACATGTAAACCTACCCCTTCCACTTATATAAGGAGGGGTAGAGCACCCCTAGAGGGACAACTTCAAGTCATTAGAGATAGACAGATTAGAGGCTCTCGAGATTAGAGGTAGCGACCCCGCACCCTTGTAATCAAGATCATCCTCATCATCAGTATACACAAAGCAGGACGTAGGCTTTTACCTCCATCAGAGGGGCCGAACCTGGGTAAACTCGCGTCTCTCGATTCCGAACAACCCCTCTCAAGCCACCACATAGTTGCGATGGCCTCACACCTAAGTTCTCTCACGAGGACATCTTGCCGTGACAAAACCACGACACACATCAAATTATCAAAGTAGCGAACGCGAATCAAACCAACATGATAAAAGTGACTAGATGAAATTCCCGTGTACCCTCAAGAACACTTTGCCTATTATAAGAAACTGTTTTGGCCTGTCCTTTGCCACAAAAGGATTGGGCTACCTTGCTGCACTTTATTTACCGTTACTGTTACTTGCTTGTTACCAATTATCTTTCTATCAAACTATCTGTTACCTACAATTTCAGTGCTTGCAGAAATTACCTTGCTGAAAACCGCTTGTCATTTCCTTCTGCTCCTCGTTGGGTTCGACACTCTTACTTATTGAAAGGACTACGATTGACCCCCTATACTTGTGGGTCATCACATCGTCAGTTCAAGTGATGGCTCGGGGATGTAATGTGTCTGTTCACTATGATCACTAGCTTCGTAATGAACCCAACGCTAAGCAGGGGTCATTGAAGTTCAACAGGTGCTCTGGCCGACCCGTGTATTAAACACGTGATCAGAGGTTTGAGCTGGGTGTATCTTGTGAGGTCTAGTCTGGTCTAGGGGGGATTCCTAATCTTGAGGGGAAAGCATATCTTTACTGAGTTGAACTAGGTTGCGATAGCTTGTCGCAATAGTCTTCAGTACTAGTTGTTTGTCGAGGTAGATCCTTGGTGCATCTTGCCTTACTGGTCTTCAGTCGACGAGAAAGGCGAGAGGGAAAAGTAGCATAGAGGGGAGTGCCTAAGGGGGTTCTATAGTGCAAGTGCAATCAAACAAGTGCCGAAAGGGCCAAACACAAATATTAAGATAAGGTAGGTGATATGGTCGTATACTTGTTGCCTAGGGCAAAAGTGCGACTTATATCAAAACACAAACAAATAAAAATAAGCAACACACATCATGGTTCCATTCGAACCATCATACGAACTCGACTTCGGATAGGGGATATACGACTAATCCTACCCTAGGGGTCCTCGGACTTAGTAGTCGTGCCTTGTGTCATGCCTTGAAGAGAAGAACTTCCAGTCTTCTGGGTCTTCCGCAGGTGTTGCCACGTCTCTTGTAGTTGTTCGTCGAAATGATACGGATTGAGCCTGAAGAATCTTTCACAACTTCTCATCTGGTAAGTTGATGGGACAAAGGTGGTTCCTTGTGGTCGCCACTGACTTGGTCTTCTGTTGTCTTCTTAATCATGACAATCCCTCTTGTCTTCTGAGACGTCGAGGGTTCCAAGTGGGCAATCCTTTATGCAATGACAAAAACAAGGCATGATAGAGTTCCAACTTGTCGGTCATGTTGATGATAGTATCGATAGAGAGGGGGATGAAGTGAACCGTTTTCCTGCTCACTATGGTGAGGCGGACCAAATGGCGAGGTTCTCATCCACCGGTGGCTGTCGACACACAACGGTAAGGACGAGGTTGCTCCATTAGTGATGTATTTCATGGTCTTGCATATCTTACACCTTGATCATCGCAGGCCAAGGTTGCATCATCCTGGGGCTGTGTCGAGGGTGTCACCATCTTCTGAGTCTTGATATCCTCATCCCTTGAGAAAGTATCATCTGTTGGTATCGTCTTGTCGTGGTGTCGCCAATCTTCTGTTCAAGGGATGTGGGCAATGTCTGGCAAGGTGGTTTCCTTCAGGTTGTTCACGAGGATTTCAAGGAATCCCGTGGTCAGGGCATATGGGTGTTAGCGACCGTTTGCAAAAAATTTGAAATATCAGATGAGGAGAGTCAAGAGAAAAATGGTGAAGCGGTAATTGAAAAAATATTATGTTTCTTTGAAACTTAGAAGAGGTAAAAAATATAGGGTTTTCTGCAAGTGGTTTCAAAGGTCTGGAAAAATCATTTTGTCCTAACTAACGTCCATGCTAACTAAGGGCTTCCTACAGTCAGGATGGCTCTGATACCAGCTCTGTGGGGACCCCGACTCATAAGTCGTGATCACCGAATGTACGTGCACAGTGATCCCAGAGATCAATGCTCACTGAACACACAGAAACTGAATAACAAGAGTCTTACATCCATTACATACCGTTTGTACTCAAATATGGCCTTTATGGCCAAGTCTTCATAAACTCGCAGCGGAAATCTTCAACGATAGCGTGAACCCATGCCATCTGCCTTAACCCTATAGGCATTCTGACTGGGAAGCGTCCTAGCTCGCATGTTCGTTGATACGTCTCCAACGTATCTATAATTTTTGCTTGTTCCATGTTGT
The DNA here is from genome assembly GCA_039707655.1 of Elymus sibiricus. NCBI lineage: Eukaryota > Viridiplantae > Streptophyta > Magnoliopsida > Poales > Poaceae > Elymus > Elymus sibiricus. The sequence goes on along the minus strand of CM077669.1, from coordinate 388,608,626 downwards.
TATATTATCATTCTTGGATGTTTTACAATCATTTTATAGCAACTTTATATCATTTTTTGGTACTAACCTATTGACATAGTGCCAAAGTGCCAGTTGCTGTTTTTGCTTGTTTTTTACTTCGCAGAGTATCAGTACCAAACGGAGTCCAATCGCGACGAAACTTTTTGGAGATTTTTTTGGACCAGAAGACACCCACTGGGCCAAAGAAGTGCCAAAGAGGTGGGCTGTGGAGAGCACAACCCACCAAGGCGCGCCAGGGGGCCCCCGGCGCGCCCTGATGGGTTGTGCCCTCCACGGGCCCCCTCTCCACCGTCTCTGATGCCTATAAATACCCAAATATGTAGAAAACCCTAGGGGAGTTGACGAAAAACACATCCAGCCGCCGCAAGTTCCAGAGCCTCGAGATCCAATCTAACACCATCACGGAGGGGTTCATCATCCTCATTGGTGCCTCTCCGATGATGCGTGAGTAGTCCACCATAGACCTATGGGTCTGTAGGCAGTAGCTACATGGCTTCCTCTATCTCTCTTTTGATTCTCAATAAAATGGTCTCTTGGAGATCTATTTGATGTAAACTTTTGCGGTGTGTTTGTTGGGATCGGATGAATTTTGAGTTCATGATCAGTTTCTATCCATGAATATTATTTGAGTCTTCTTTGATCTCTTATATGCATGATTACTTATAGCCTCGTATTTCTTCTTCGAATCTTTGGTTTAGTTAGGCCGACTAGATCGATTTTTCTTGCCATGGGAAAAGGTGCTTTGTGATGGGTTCGATCTTGCGGTGTCCTTTCCCAGTGCCAGAAGGGGCAGCAAGGCACGCATGTATCGTTGCCATTAAGGATAACAAGATGGGGTCTATTCCTACATGAATAGATCTTGTCTACATCATGTCATCGTTCTTATTGCATTACTCTGTTTTTCCATGAACTTAATACACTAGATGCATGCTGGATAGCGGTCGATGTGTGGAGTAATAGTGGTAGATGCAGGCAGGAGTCGGTCTACTTATCTTGGATGTGATGCCTATATAATTATCATCGCCTTGGATATCGTCATGATTATTTGGTCTTCTATCAATTGCCCAACAGTAATTTGTTCACCCACCGTGTGCTATACTCATGAGAGAAGCCACTAGTGAAACCTGCGGCCCCCGGGTCTACTTTTCCAACATATTGCTTTCCGATCTATCTTTGTGCCTCTTTTGTTTTCAGATCTATTATACCAAAAACCCAAAAATACCTTGCTACACCTTTTATTTGCTCTTTTTATTTTGTGTTCTTGAGAGATCTATCTCTCCAATCTATCACTACCTAATCTATCTTTTTACCGTAGAGAGATTGACAACCTCTCTTTCGCGTCGGGTTGCAAGTATTTGTTATTTGTGTGCAGTTGCTGCTTATTAGGTGGTGGTGATCCTCCTACTGGTTTGATACCTTGGTTTCATAACTGAGGGAAATACTTACCGTCGTTGTGCCGCATCATCCCTTCCTCTTTGGGGAAATACCGACGCAGTCTCAAGCCACGTCAAAGGAATTTCTGGCGCCGTTGCCGGGGAGGAAGCGGTCTCTTCTACGTGCCAATCTCTGGCGCCGAGGAGACACCGTCATCATCTACCAGGTTCCTAATCACAAATCTCAACTCCTTGCAATTATATTATTTGCCATTTGCCTCTCGTTTTCCTCTCCCCCACTTCACCAATTTGCCGTTTTATTCGCCCACTTTTTCGTTTGCCTTTTTCTCGTAAGATCTCTTGTTTGCCAATCTTGTTGCTATGGCTGGTGTTACTAGCCCCCCTTTGTCACCAGATTTTGAAGTTCTATACTTCAAACAAAAAAGGGGAAATTTTGAAAGATGCCTGGTATAGGCTAATGTAATCCTATCATATTTCCAATCTAAAAGGAGGCGCAAAAAATTTTCTTAGAAATTTTTACATTGGATTAGCTTTGCATCATAGAGAACTCTTTGATTTTGCCGCTAAAGGGAATTTTATTGATCTTGATGCAAACACCGCTTATGAAGTTTTGGAAGGGATATTGGGGGTTCCTCCATAAAATAAGGGACTTTATTTTACACAAGAGGGGGTTCAAATTCTCGACAAATTGGGTGACTTACATAAGCACTTGGTCGAGTTACAAAAATATAATGAACCTCTCAAACATATTAGTGGGAACCTCAATCACTTGAATACTTTGATTTCTCTTTGCAACAAGCATTTGGATATTTTGGATCTCAAGATGGTTTCTTCTCCCAAAAATTTGGGGAAGCGTAAAGAGCCCCCCGGATTCGAGAAATCCCTCACCAAAGTAGCGAAAACCAAAGATGACAACACTTGAAACTATGCGTTATGCCTAGCTCGGGGCATAAAACGATAGCGCTTGTTGGGAGGCAACCCAATGAATGTTTTTTTGTCTTTTCCTTTCTGTTTTTGAGTGTTGACACAATTATGCCTCTTTTATGATTGTGTTTTTATGATTTATTTAGTGTTTGTGCCAAGTAGAGCCTTTAGGAGGATTCATAAGATGTGTAGAAGCGATGCTGAATCTGAAACAGAAACTTTGCGTCCAGTGTTCGAATTTTCATTTTTTACCGGAACGTCATATTGAGCTGAAATTTTAACACAGTGTTTCTATACAAATTCTTTACGTTGTCCTAATTTTTCAGAATGTTTAGAGTGACATAAGTATGGTTAGAGTACAGATTACTACATACTTTTCTATTTAAGACAAATTCTGTTTTCGTTGCATTGTGTGCTTGTTTTGATGAATCTATGGGTTGTATTGAAGGATATGAGCCATGGTAAAGTTAAAATACAGTAGGTATAATGCAATAATAAAATATGAATGGGTTTGCAACAACACCTAGAGTAGTGATTTGCTTTATTATACTAACGGATCTCACGAAGATTTTGTTGAGTTTTGTGCGATTGAAGTTTTCAAGTTTTGGGTGAGATCACGATGGATGAAGGAATAAGGAGTGAAAAGAGCCTAAGCTTGGGGATGCGACACCACCCCCAAGATATATCCAAAGAGAAACAAGCAACTAAGCTTGGGGATGCCCCCGAGTGGCATCCCCTCTTTCTTCTAACGACCATCGGTATTTTACTTGGAACTATATTTATATTCGTCACATATCATGAGTTTTGCTTGGAGCGTCTTGTATCATTTGAGTCTTTTCTTGCGATGCTTGTTAGTTTGTCACTTGTATCCTTGCTGGACACACCTATTTGGGAGAGCAAAAGTTATGCTATGATTTGTTAGAATTGCTCTATATGCTCCAGTTAAACTTTTTGAGCTATAGAATTGCTCTAGTGCTTCACTTATATCTTTTTGAGCACGGTGTGCTTGGAATTTTTTGTAGAAATACTATCATGCTTCACTTAGATTAATTTGAGAGTTAGTAAATTTTTGGAGAAACCCTCTCATGCTTCACTTATACCTTTTTGAGAGATGAAAACTCTATGCTCATGTACTTCACTTAAATTTGTTTGAGCTAGTCAAAAAGCAATGGCAATATATGAAACTAGTCCCAAAGTGATAGATATCCAAGGAGGATATAATAAAAACTTTCATGTAGATCATTGGACAAATTAAACTTGATTCCTTGTAATAGTTTTAAGACATGATGATAGTAATATGTGAGTCATGTTAGTGAGTAATTATGCTTGAGTAGGAATATTGGTGTTAAGGTTTGTGATTCCCTATGCAAGTACGAAATTCAATAGTTATGCAATGAAATTACATCCTACTTATGGTGCATTATTCGTTGTTAGTTATGCCCAATGCTCGCTTATGTGAATTTTCGTTTCTTGGTTAGTTGCTTCTCAATCTATTTGCTAGCCTCCATTTGTACTAAGTAGAAATACTACTTGTGCATCCAAAATCCTTAAGCCAAGTCTTGCCTTATGAGTCCACCATACCTACCTATATGCGGTATTTCCATGCCGTTCCAAGCAAATTTGTATGTTCCATCTCTAATTTTCAAAATAAATTTCTCTTTTGTGTGCTCGTACCTCTCATGAAACGGTAGGAAGTGTCCAATATTTTTCCATGCTAGATGTGTTATTCTCAAGATGAGTGTTTATTCACTTGTCATAGCACGAGAGTGCGGCGGTAATAGGGATGCCTATTCCCGAAATGAAAAAAAAATATTTACTTTATGTTGTCAAATAATAAATTCCTTGGAAAGTGTTGGTATGGAAGGCAACCGTGGATACGGCCAGCCATGGAAAGTGAAAGAATGGTGGAAAAAGGAATAAACTTTATTTTCTGTTTGGGAACTGCCTATGATGTATCTAGCATGGAAAGTATTGTGAACTACTTTGTGGTTTTCGTTGACATGAAAGGCATGCCACCCAAAATATTTTTTCTCTCTCAATTTAAAACTTTGAGCTCTGGCACCTCTACAAATCCCTACTTCCCTCTACGAAGGGCCTATCTATTTACTTTATGCAATTTTTATTTTTACTTTGAGTCTCCATCTTCTCTTATAAAGCACCAACTAGGGGGCACTATGATCATACTTGAGCATTGGGTATAGCTAATATTTGAGTGTGTTTCATGAAAGGATATTGAGCATGATGGGCTAGGGATAACTTTCTTTAGTGTTGATATTTTGAAAGACATGGTTGCTTGTTGGAATGCTTGAGTATTGAAGTCATTATGTTAAAACTAGACTATTGCTTCGAATCATCTAAAAGTCCAAATGTCCATGCTACAAAAGAAAAGAATATGAGATGAACATGTTAGGAAACATTCCACATCAAAAATTCTGTTTTTATCATTTACCTACTCGAGGACGAGTAGGAATTAAGCTTGGGGATGCTGATACGTCTCCAACGTATCTATAAATTTTGCTTGTTCCATGCTGTTATATTATCATTCTTGGATGTTTTACAATCATTTTATAGCAACTTTATATCATTTTTTGGTACTAACCTATTGACATAGTGCCAAAGTGCGAGTTGCTGTTTTTGCTTGTTTTTTACTTCGCAAAATATCAGTACCAAACGGAGTCCAATCGCGACGAAACTTTTTGGAGATTTTTTTTGGACCAGAAGACACCCTAGTGGGCCAAAGAAGTGCCAGAGAGGTGGGCTGTGGAGAGCACAACCCACCAGGGCGCGCCAAGGGCCCCCCGACGCGCCCTGATGGGTTGTGCCCTCCACGGGCCCCCTCTCCACCGCCTCTGATGCCTATAAATACCCAAATATGCAGAAAACCCTAGGGGAGTCGACGAAAAACACATCCATCCGCCGCAAGTTCCAGAGCCTCGAGATCCAATCTAACACCATCACGGAGGGGTTCATCATCCTCATTGGTGCATCTCCGATGATGCGTGAGTAGTCCACCATAGACCTACGGGTCCGTAGGCAGTATCTAGATGGCTTCCTCTCTCTCTCTTTTGATTCTCAATGCAATGGTCTCTTGGAGATCTATATGATGTAAACTTTTGCGGTGTGTTTGTTGGGATCCGATGAATTTTGAGTTCATGATCAGTTTCTATCCATGAATATTATTTGAGTCTTCTTTGATCTCTTATATGCATGATTACTTATAGCCTTGTATTTCTTCATCGAATCTTTGGTTTAGTTAGGACGGCTAGATCGATTTTTCTTGCCATGGGAAGAGGTGCTTTGTGATGGGTTCGATCTTGCGGTGTCCTTTCCCAGTGCCAGAAGGGGCAGCAAGGCACGCATGTATCGTTGCCATTAAGGATAAGAAGATGGGGTCTATTCCTACATGAATAGATCTTGTCTACATTGCATTACTCCATTTTTCCATGAACTTAATACACTAGATGCATGCTGGATAGCGGTCGATGTGTGGAGTAATAGTGGTAGATGCAGGCAGGAGTCGGTCTACTTATCTTGGACGTGATGCCTATATAATGATCATCGCCTTGGATATCATCATGATTATTTGATCTTGTATCAATTGCCCAACAGTAATTTGTTCACCCACCGTGTGCTATACTCACGAGAGAAGCCACTAGTGAAACCTACGGCCCCCTGATACGTCCATTTTGCATCATGATTTCCTACTGTTATTTACTTTGTTTTGTTGAATAATAATGCTTTGGGGAGTGATTCTAATGCCTTTTCTCTCATTATATGAAAGGTTTACACAAAGAGGGAGAATACCGACAGCTGGAATTCTGGACCCAAGAAAAACACGTCAGAGATACCTATTCTGCACAACTCCAATGAAGCTGAAATTTCACGGAGATTATTTTTGCATTTAATAAAAAATACTGCAGCTGAAAACTACCGGAGGGGGCCTCCCAGGTGGGCACAACCCACCAGGGCGCGCCAGGCCCCCCTGGGCGCGCCCTGATGGGTTGTGGTCACCCAGGCCCACCTCCGATGCCCATCTTCTGGTATAAGGTCACTATTGACCTAGAAAAAAAAAGAGGAGGACTTTCGGGACGAAGCGCCGCCGCCTCGAGGCGGAACTTGGGCAGGAGCACTTTTGCCCTCCAACGGAGTAATTCCGCCGGGGGAACTTGTTGGGGAACGTTGCATGGGAAACAAAAATTTTCCTACGCACACGCAAGATCTATCCATGGTGATGAGCATCTACGAGAGGGAGAGTGAATCTACATACCCTTGTAGATCGCTAAGCGGAAGCGTTAATAAACGCGGTTGATGTAGTCGAACGTCTTCGCGATCCAAATCGCCGAGCGTCCCGCGATCCAATCACGATCCTTTCGATCTAGTGCCGAACGGACGGCACCTCCGCGTTCAACACACGTACGGCTTGATGACGCCTTCACCTCCTCGATCCAGCGAGCGATGATGAAGTAGTGGTTGAGTTCCAGCAGCACGACGGCGTGGTGATGGTGGTGAGGAACAATCTCTGCAGGGCTTCGCCAAGCGCTACGGAGATTATGACGGAGGAACTAGAGGGCTAGGGTTGCCGGCACACGGCTTGGGAAATCCTGATGTATCCCGTGTGCTAGCCCTGCCCCTCTATTTATATGTTGAGCCTTGGGGTCTAAACTTGGAGTAAAAGCCTCCTCCGGGTCGGTTTTGCCCGCACAAGGTCGGTTTGGCCCGCAGGAAAAGAGTCCAATTCGGACCCTGCCGAATCGTGCACAGCCGCGCACAAGCGGTAGTACCGCTTCACACAAGCGGTAGTACCGCTTGGGCGGTAGTACCGCTTCACGCAAGCGGTAGTACCGCTCCGGCGGTAGTACCGCTTCACCAAGCGGTAGTACCGCTTACGCGGCAGCAAAACTACTTTTGCACTTTCCAATACCTTGTGGGCTTTATCCCTTTGGCTCATATAAAGTGTTGCTGCACCCGAACACTTCGGTAAACATCCGGAACCCCTTCCGGTGAACTTCGGAACTCTTCCGGAGATCAAAACACTATTATCACATATATCAATCTTTACCTCCGGACTATTCCGGAGATCCTCGTCATGTCCGGGATCTTATCCGGGACTCCGAACAACTTTCGGTCACCAACATAATAACTCAATTATACTAATCGTCACCAAACGTTAAGTGTGTAGACCCTGCGGGTTCGAGAACTATGTAGACATGACCGAGACACCTCTACGGCCAATAACCAATAGCGGGACCTGGATGCCCATATTGGCTCCTACATATTCTACGAAGATCTTTATCGGTCGAACCTCTATGTCAAGGATTCAGTTAATCCCGTATGCTGTTCCCTTTGTTCTTCGGTATGTTACTTGCCCGAGATTCGATCGTCGGTATCACTATACCTAGTTCAATCTCGTTACCGGCAAGTCTCTTTACTCGTTCCGTAATACAAGATCTCGTGGCTAACACTTTAGTCACATTGCTTGCAAGGCTCATTGTGATGTTGTATTACCGAGTGGGCCCTGAGATACCTCTCCGTCATACGGAGTAACAAATCCCAGTCTTGATCCATGCCAACCCAACAGACACCCTCGGAGATACCTGTAGAGCACCTTTATAGTCACCCAGTTACGTTGCGACGTTTGATACACACAAGGTATTCCTCCGGTGTCAGTGAGTTGCATGATCTCATGGTCAAAGGAATAGATACTTGACATGCAGAAAACAATAGCAATAAACTGACACGATCAAATGCTACGTTTACAGTTTGGGTCTTGTCCATCACATCATTCTCCTAATGATGTGATCCCGTTATCAAATGACATCTCATGTCCATGGCTAGGAAACCTTAACCATCTTTGATCAACAAGCTAGTCAACTAGAGGCTTACTAGGGACACAGTGTTGTCTATGTACCCACACATGTATTTGAGTTTCCAATCAATACAATTATAGCATGGATAATAAACAATTATCATGAACAAGGAAATATAATAATAACCAATTTATTATTGCCTCTAGGGCATATTTCCAACAGTCTCCCACTTGCACTAGAGTCAATAATCTAGTTCACATCACTATGTGATTTACATTGTAATGAATCGAACACCCATGCAGTTCTGGTGTTGTTCATGTTTAGCCCTTGGAAGAGGTTTAGTCAACGGATCTGCAACATTTAGATCCGTGTGTACTTTGCAAATATTTATGTCGTCCTCCTTGATGTAATCGCGGATGGAATTGAAACGTCGCTTTATGTGTCTGGTCCTCTTGTGAAATCTTGGTTCCTTGGTTAGAGCAATGGCACCAGTATTATCACAAAACAGAGTCATTGGGTTAAGTGCACTAGGCACTACTCCAAGATCTGTCATGAACTCCTTCATCCAGACACCTTCCTTCGCCGCCTCCGAGGCAGCGATGTACTCCGCTTCGCATGTAGAATCAGCTACCACGCTTTGCTTGGAACTGCACCAGCTAACCGCACCCCCATTAAGAATAAATACGTATCCGGTTTGCGACTTAGAGTCATCCGGATCAGTGTCAAAGCTTGCATCGACGTAACCCTTTACGACGAGCTCTTGATCACCTCCATAAACGAGAAACATGTCCTTAGTCCTTTTCAGGTACTTCAGGATATTCTTGACCGCCGTCCAGTGTTCCATTCCTGGATCACTTTGAAACCTTCCGGCCATACTCATGGCAAGGCTGACATCGGGTCTTGTGCACAGCATTGCATACATGATAGAGCCTATGGCTGAAGCATAGGGGATGACACTCATCTTTTCTCTATCTTCTGCAGTCACTGGGCATTGAGTCTTACTCAACTTCACACCTTGCAAAACAGGCAAGAACCCCTTCTTGAACTGACCCATTTTGAACTTCTTCAAAATCTTATCAAGGTATGTGCTTTGTGAAAGTCCTATTAAGCGTCTTGATCTATCTCTATAGATCTTGATGCCTAATATGAAAGCAGCTTCTCCTAGGTCCTTCATTGAAAAACTCTTGTTCAAATATTCCTTTACGCTTTCCAGCATTTCTATATTGTTTCCAATCAGCAATATGTCATCCACATACAATATTAGAAACGCTATAGAGCTCCCACTCACTTTCTTGTAAATACAAGCTTCTCCGTAAACTTGTATAAACTCGAACGCTTTGATCACCTCATCAAAACGAAGATTCCAACTCCGAGATGCTTGCACCAGTCCATAAATGGATCGCTGGAGTTTGCAAACATGATTCTGACGGACTTAAGCATCGCTACGGGTGAGAAGGTCTCATCGTAGTCAACTCCTTGAACTTGTGAAAAACCCTTTGCCACAAGTCGAGCTTTATAGACGGTGACATTGCCGTCCGCGTCCGTCTTCCTCTTAAAGATCCATTTGTTCTGAATGGCCTTACGCCCTTCAGGTAATACTTCCAAAGTCCATACTTTGTTTTCATACATGGATCCCATCTCGGATTTCATGGCCTCTAACCACTTCTCGGAATCCGGGCTCATCATCGCTTCTCCATAGCTCGTAGGTTCATCGTTGTCTAACAACATGACCTCTAAGACAGGGTTGCCGTACCACTCGGGAGCAGTACGCGTCCTTGTCGACCTACGAGGTTCGATAGCAACTTGATCCAAAGCTTCATGATCATCATCATTAACTTCCTCTTCAGCTAATGTAGGCTCCACAGAAACAACTTTCTGCGCTGCGCTACTCTCAGGTTGAAGTAAAGGTTCAACAACCTCATCAAGTTCTATCTTCCTCCCACTCAATTCTTTCGAGAGAAACTCTTTCTCAAGAAATGTTCCGTTTTTAGCGACAAACACTTTGCCTTCGGATCTGAGGTAGAAGGTATACCCAACTGTCTCTTTTGGGTATCCTATGAAGACGCATTTCTCCGCTTTGGGTTCCAGCTTTTCAGGCTGAAGCTTTTTGACATAAGCATCACATCCCCAAACTTTAAGAAACGACAGCTTTGGCTTCTTGCCAAACCAAAGTTCATATGGCGTCGTCTCAACGGATTTCGATGGTGCCCTATTTAAAGTGAATGCAGCTGTCTCTAATGCATAACCCCAAAACGATAGTGGCAAATCGGCAAGAGACATCATAGATCGCACCATATCCAATAAGGTTCGATTACGACGTTCGGACACACCATTACGCTGTGGTGTTCCAGGCGGTGTTAATTGTGAAACAATTCCACACTGTCTTAAGTGACTGCCAAACTCATAACTCAGATATTCTCCTCCTCGATCAGATCGTAGGAATTTAATCTTCTTGTTACGATGATTCTCAACTTCACTCTGAAATTGTTTGAACTTTTCAAATGTTTCAGACTTGTGTTTCATTAAGTAAATATACCCATATCTACTTAAGTCATCAGTGAAGGTGAAAAAGTAACGATAACCACCGCGCGCCTCAATACTCATCGGACCGCACACATCAGTATGTATGATTTCCAATAAGTCACTTGCCCGTTCCATTTTTCCAGAGAACGGCGTTTTAGTCATCTTGCCCATGAGGCATGGCTCACATGTGTCAAGTGATTCAAAATCAAGTGACTCAAAAAGTCCATCAGCATGGAGCTTCTTCATGCGTTTTACGCCAATATGACCTAAACGGCAGTGCCACAAGAAAGTGGTATTATCATTATCAATTCTATATCTTTTGGCATCAATGTTATGAACATGTGTATCATTACTATCGAGATTCAACAAGAATAAACCCCTCACATCGGGTGCATGACCATAAAAGATATTACTCATATAAATAGAACAACCATTATTCTCTGATTTAAATGAGTAACCGTCTCGCAATAAACAAGATCCAGATATAATGTTCATGCTTAACGCAGGCACCAAATAACACTTATTTAGGTTCATCACTAATCCCGACGGTAATCGAAGAGCGAGCGTGCCGACGGCGATCACATCAACCTTGGAACCATTTCCCACGCGCATCGTCACTTCGTCCTTTGCCAGCCTCCGTCTATTCCGCAGTTCCTGTTTTGAGTTGCAAATATGAGCAACCGCACCGGTATCAAATACCCAGGCACTACAACGAGAGTTGGTAAGGTACACATCAATAACATGTATATCATATATACCTTGTTTGTTGTTGGCCGCCTTCTTGTCAGCCAAATACTTGGGGCAATTCCGCTTCCAGTGTCCAGTTCCCTTGCAATGAAAACACACAGTTTCTGGTTTGGGTCCAGCCTTGGGTTTCTTCACGAGAGGAGCAACTGCTTTGCCACTCTGCTTGGAGTTACCCTTCTTACCCTTGCCATTTTTCTTGAAACTAGTGGTTTTATTGACCATCAACACTTGATGCTCCTTCTGAATTTCAGACTCAGCGGCTTTCAGCATCGCAAACAGCTCGGCGACTGACTTGTTCATCCCGTGCATGTTATAGTTCAACACGAAGCTCTTGTAGCTAGGTGGCAATGATTGAAGAACTCTGTCAGTGATAGCCTCTGGCGGAAGGGGCATCCCTAACTCAGCCAGACGGGTGGAGTACCCAGACATTCTGAGCACGTGATCACTGATAGACCCGTTCTCCTCCATCTTGCAAGCATAGAACTTATCGGAGATCTCATATCTCTCGATCCGGGGATTCTTCTGAAAGATAAACTTCAACTCCTGGAACATCTCATATGCTCCATGACGTTCAAAACGTCTTTGAAGTCCCGGTTCTAAGCCATACAACATTGCACATTGAACTATTGAGTAATCATCAGAACGAGCCTGCCAGGCGTTCACAACGTCTAGAGACTCAACTGGAGCGGGTGGATCACCAAGCGGTGCATCAAGGACATAAGCCTTCTGGGAAGCCATAAGGATAATCCTTAGATTACGGGCCCAGTCCACAAAGTTACTTCCATCATCTTTCAACTTAGCTTTCTCTAGGAACGCATTAAAATTCAGGGGTGCTACTGCGCGAGCCATGATCTACAACATAAATATTGCAAAGACAACTTAGACTATTGTTCTTAGATAATGAGTTTAGTTAATCATATTTAAAAAACTCCCACTCAAATTGACATCCCTCCGATCATTCGAGTGTAACATGATCCAAATCCACCAACTCAAGTCCGATCATCACGTGAGTTGAGGTGGTTTCAATGGTGAACATCTTCATGTTGATCATATCTACTATATGACTCATGTTCGACCTTTCGGTCTCTTGTGTTCCGAGGCCATGTCTGTACATGCTAGGCTCGTCAAGTTTAACCCGAGTGTTCCGCACGTGTAACATGGCTTACACCCGTTGTATGCGAACGTAGAGTCTATCACACCCGATCATCACGGCGTGTCTCGAAACGACGAACTTTCGCAACGGTGCACACTTGGGGAGAACACAATTTATCTTGAAATTTAAGTGAGGGATCACCTTATAATGCTACCGTCGTCCTAAGCAAAATAAGATGCATAAAAGGATTAACATCACATGCAAATCATAAGTGACATGATATGGCCATGAACTTGTGCTTTTGATCTCCATCTCCAAAGCACCGGCATGATCTCCATCGTCACCGGCATGACACCATGATCTCCATCATCTTGATCTCCATCAACGTGTCGCCATAAGGTTGTCGCGCCGACTGTTGCTTCCATGACTATAGCTAACGTTTAGCGATAAAGTAAAGCATTACATAGCGCTTAATGATTGACACGCAGGTCATACAATAATTAAAGACAACTCTATGGCTCCTGCCAGTTGCCGTACTCATCGACATGCAAGTCGTGATATTCTATACATCACATGATCATCTCATACATCACATATATCTCATCATGTAATTGGCCATATCACATCACAACATACCCTGCAAAAACAAGTTAGACGTCCTCTAATTGTTGTTGCAAATTTTACGTGGCTGCTACGGGTATCTAGCAAGAACGATTCTTACCTACGCAAAACCACAACGTGGTGTAGTGATTGCTTTTTGATCTTCTAAAAGAACCCTCTTCATTGAACCGATTCAACTAAAGTGAGAGAGACAGACACCCGCCAGTCACCTTTATGCAACGAGTGCACGCAGCGGTGAAACCAGTCTCGCGTAAGCGTACGCGTAATGTCGGTCCGGGCCGCTTCATCTCACAATACCGCGGAATCAAGTATCAACTAGTAACGGCAAGCAATATGTATACACCCACGCCCACAACTCGTTTGTGTTCTACTCGAGATCTCATCTACGCATAGACCTAGCTCAGATGCCACTGTTGGGGAACGTTGCATGGGAAACAAAAATTTTCCTACGCACACGCAAGATCTATCCATGGTGATGAGCATCTACGAGAGGGAGAGTGAATCTACATACCCTTGTAGATCGCTAAGCGGAAGCGTTAATAAACGCGGTTGATGTAGTCGAACGTCTTCGCGATCCAAATCGCCGAGCGTCCCGCGATCCAATCACGATCCTTTCGATCTAGTGCCGAACGGACGGCACCTCCGCGTTCAACACACGTACGGCTTGATGACGCCTTCACCTCCTCGATCCAGCGAGCGATGATGAAGTAGTGGTTGAGTTCCAGCAGCACGACGGCGTGGTGATGGTGGTGAGGAACAATCTCTGCAGGGCTTCGCCAAGCGCTACGGAGATTATGACGGAGGAACTAGAGGGCTAGGGTTGCCGGCACACGGCTTGGGAAATCCTGATGTATCCCGTGTGCTAGCCCTGCCCCTCTATTTATATGTTGAGCCTTGGGGTCTAAACTTGGAGTAAAAGCCTCCTCCGGGTCGGTTTTGCCCGCACAAGGTCGGTTTGGCCCGCAGGAAAAGAGTCCAATTCGGACCCTGCCGAATCGTGCACAGCCGCGCACAAGCGGTAGTACCGCTTCACACAAGCGGTAGTACCGCTTGGGCGGTAGTACCGCTTCACGCAAGCGGTAGTACCGCTCAGGCGGTAGTACCGCTTCACCAAGCGGTAGTACCGCTTACGCGGCAGCAAAACTACTTTTGCACTTTCCAATACCTTGTGGGCTTTATCCCTTTGGCTCATATAAAGTGTTGCTGCACCCGAACACTTCGGTAAACATCCGGAACCCCTTCCGGTGAACTTCGGAACTCTTCCGGAGATCAAAACACTATTATCACATATATCAATCTTTACCTCCGGACTATTCCGGAGATCCTCGTCATGTCCGGGATCTTATCCGGGACTCCGAACAACTTTCGGTCACCAACATAATAACTCAATTATACTAATCGTCACCAAACGTTAAGTGTGTAGACCCTGCGGGTTCGAGAACTATGTAGACATGACCGAGACACCTCTACGGCCAATAACCAATAGCGGGACCTGGATGCCCATATTGGCTCCTACATATTCTACGAAGATCTTTATCGGTCGAACCTCTATGTCAAGGATTCAGTTAATCCCGTATGCTGTTCCCTTTGTTCTTCGGTATGTTACTTGCCCGAGATTCGATCGTCGGTATCACTATACCTAGTTCAATCTCGTTACCGGCAAGTCTCTTTACTCGTTCCGTAATACAAGATCTCGTGGCTAACACTTTAGTCACATTGCTTGCAAGGCTCATTGTGATGTTGTATTACCGAGTGGGCCCTGAGATACCTCTCCGTCATACGGAGTAACAAATCCCAGTCTTGATCCATGCCAACCCAACAGACACCCTCGGAGATACCTGTAGAGCACCTTTATAGTCACCCAGTTACGTTGCGACGTTTGATACACACAAGGTATTCCTCCGGTGTCAGTGAGTTGCATGATCTCATGGTCAAAGGAATATATACTTGACATGCAGAAAACAATAGCAATAAACTGACACGATCAAATGCTACGTTTACAGTTTGGGTCTTGTCCATCACATCATTCTCCTAATGATGTGATCCCGTTATCAAATGACATCTCATGTCCATGGCTAGGAAACCTTAACCATCTTTGATCAACAAGCTAGTCAACTAGAGGCTTACTAGGGACACAGTGTTGTCTATGTACCCACACATGTATTTGAGTTTCCAATCAATACAATTATAGCATGGATAATAAACAATTATCATGAACAAGGAAATATAATAATAACCAATTTATTATTGCCTCTAGGGCATATTTCCAACAGAACTTCCCTCCCGGAGGGGGAAATCGAAGCTATCGGCATCACCAACACCCCTCTCATGTTTGGGAGGCCAATCTTCATCAACATCTTCAACAGCACCATCTCCTCTCAAACCCTAGTTCATCTCTTGTGTTCAATCTTTGTACCGGAACCTCAGATTGGTACATGTGGGTGACTAGTAGTGTTGATTACCTTGCGTAGTTGATTACTATATGGTTTATTTGGTGGAAGATTATGTGTTCAGATCCATTATGCTATTCAATACTCCTCTGATCTTGAGCATGATTATTATTTGTGAGTAGTTACCTTTGTTCTTGAGGTCACGGGAGAAGTCATGTTGCGAGTAATCATGTGAATTTGATATGTGTTCGATATTTTGATGATATGTATGTTGTGATTCCCTTAGTGGTGTCATGTGAACGTCGACTACATGGCACTTCACCATTCATGGGCCTAAGGGAATGCATTGTGGAGTAGTTATTAGATGATGGGTTGCTAGAGTGACAGAAGCTTAAACCCTAGTTTATGCGCTACTTCGTAAGGGGCTAATTTGGATCCACATGTTTAATGCTATGGTTAGACTTTGTCTTAATACTTTTCTCGTAGTTGCGGATGCTTGCGAGGGGGTTAATCATAAGTAGGTTGTTAGTTCAAGTAAGAACAACACCTTAGCACCGGTCCACCCACATATCTAATTATCAAAGTAGCGAACACGAATCAAACCAACATTATAAAAGTGACTAGACGAAATTCCCGTGTACCCTCAAGAACACTTTGCCTATTACTAGTGATTGTTCTGGCCTGTCCTTTGCCTCAAAAGGATTAGGCTATCTTGCTGCACCTTGTTTACCGTTACCGGTACTTGCTCGTTATCAATTATCTTGCTATCAAACTATCTGTTACCTACAATTTCAGTGCTTGCAGAAATTACCT
This sequence comes from Elymus sibiricus, assembly GCA_039707655.1. Taxonomy (NCBI): domain Eukaryota; kingdom Viridiplantae; phylum Streptophyta; class Magnoliopsida; order Poales; family Poaceae; genus Elymus; species Elymus sibiricus. Next base: position 388,592,293 of record CM077669.1, on the reverse strand, counting down.
TGCTGAAAACCACTTGTCATTTCCTTCTGCTCCTCGTTGGGTTCGACACTCTTACTTATCGAAAGGACTACTATTGATCCCCTATACTTGTGGGTCATCAAGACTCTTTTCTGGCGCCGTTGCCGGGGAGTGAAGCGCTCTTGGTAAGTGGAAATCGGTAAGGAAAAACTTATACTACGTGCTGAAATTTATTGTTACTATGGAGAACAATCATTTGAGGGGTTTCTTCAGGGTATCTTCACCTCGACTAGAACCACAATTAGTTGACCCTCAACCTACAGCACCTACTGAAAATGTTACTTATGAAATTCCTTCGGGTATGCTAGAACAACTGCTTGCTAAACCTTATGCAGGAGATGGAACTGAACATCCTGATATGCATCTTTTATATGTGAACGAAATTTGTGGATTATTTAAGCTTGCAGGTTTACCCGGAGATGAAGTTAAGAAGAAGGTTTTCCCTTTATCTTTGGAGGGAAAAACATTGACATGGTATAGGTTGTGTGATGATCTTGGATCGTGGAACTGGAATCGTTTGCAATTGGAATTCCATCAAATGTTTTATCCTATGAATCTAGTTCATCGTGATCGGAATTATATATATAATTTTTGGCCTCGTGAAGGAGAAAGTATCGCTCTAGCTTGGGGGAGGCTTAAGTCAATGTTATATCCATGCCCCAATCATGACATTCCGAGGGAAGTTATCATTCAGAATTTTTATGCTCGGCTTTCTCATAATGATCAATCCATGCTCGATACTTCTTGTGTTGGTTCTTATATGATGAAGACTATTGAATTCAAGTGGGATCTCTTAGAAAGAATTAAATGCAACTCTGAAGATTGGGAACTCGACGAAGGTAACGAGTCAGGTATAAAGCTTGAATTTGATTGTGTTAAATCTTTTATGAACACCGATACTTTTCACAAGTTTAGCACTAAATATGGACTTGACTCTCAGATAGTAGCCTCTTTCTGTGAAGCTTTTGCTACTCATGTTGACCTCCCTAAGGAGAAGTGGTTTAAATATCATCCCCCTATTAAGGAAGAAATTAAAGAACCGGTCATAGCTAAAGAAGAAACCATCTTTTACAAAGTTGATCCAGTTGTGCCTACCGCTTATATTGAAAAACCACCTTTCCCTGTTAGGATAAAGGAACATGCTAAGGTATCAACTGTGGTTCGTAAGAGTAATATAAGAGCACCTAAACCCCCTGAGCAAATTAAAGTAGATCCTAGTGTGGCTATGGTTAAAGATCTCTTAGCAGAAAATATTGATGGGCATGTTATCTACTTTTGTGATGAAGCTGCTAGAATTGCCAAACCTGATGAAAAGGATAAACATAGATCCATAGAAGGCTTGCCTGTTGTCTCAGTTAAAATGGGAGATCATTGCTACCATGGTTTATGTGATTTAGGTGCTAGTGTGAGTGCTATCCCTTTTACCTTATACCAAGAAATTATGGATGAAATAGCACCTGCTGAAATGGAAGACATTGATGTTACTATTAAACTTGCTAATAGAGACACTATCACACCACTTGGGATTGTTAGAGATATTGAAGTCTTGTGTGGGAAAGTAAAATACTCTACTGATTTTCTGGTCCTTGGTTCCCCACAAGATGACTTTTGTCCCATTATCTTTGGTAGACCTTTCTTAAGCACTGTCAATGCTAAGATAGATTGTGAAAAACAAACTGCCGGTGTCAGTTTTGGTAATGTGTCTCATGTGTTTAATTTTTCCAAGTTTAGTAGATAACCTCGTGATAAAGCGTTATCTAGTAAGTATGAAGTAATTGGTCTTGCTTCTATTCCTGTGCCTCCTACAGATCCATTAGAACAATATTTGATCGACCATGAAAATGATATGCATTTGCGCGGAAGAAACGAAATAGATCAAATTTTCTTCGAACAACAACCTCTCTTGAAACACAATTTGCCTATTGAAACTCTTGGAGGTCCTCCTCCACCTAAAGGTGATCCTGTGTTTGAATTGAAACAATTGCCTGACACTTTGAAGTATGCTTATCATGATGAGAAAAAGATATATCCTGTTATTATTAGTGCTAACCTTTCAGAACATGAAGAAGAAAGATTATTGAAAGTTCTAAGGAAGGACCGGCTGCTATTGGATATACTCTTGATGATCTTAAGGGCATTAGTCCCACTCTATGTCAGCACAAGATCAATATGGAACCTGATGCTAAACCCGTTGTTGATCATCAACGGCGATTGAATCCTAAGATGATGGAAGTGGTAAGAACTGACATATTAAAACTTCTGGAAGCAGGTATAATCTATCCCATTGCTGATAGTAGATGGGTAAGTCCCGTTCATTGTGTACCTAAGAAAGGAGGAACTACCGTTGTTCCTAATGATAAAAATGAACTCATCCCACAAAGAATTGTCACTGGCTACAGAATGGTAATTGATTTTAGAAAATTAAATAAAGCTACTAGGAAAGATCATTACCCTCTACCGTTCATTGATCAAATGCTAGAGAGACTATCTAAGCACACACACTTTTGTTTCCTAGATGGATACTCTGGTTTCTCTCAAATACCTGTGTCACAATCCGATCAAGAGAAAACTACCTTTATTTGCCCTTTTGGAACCTATGCTTATAGACGTATGCCTTTTGGTTTATGCAATGCATCTGCTAGCTTTCAAAGATGTATGACTGCCATATTCTTTGATTTTTGTGAAAAGATTGTGGAGGTTTTCATGGATGATTTTTCCGTTTACGGAACTTCTTTTGATGATTGCTTAAGCAACCTTGATCGAGTTTTACAGAGATGTGAACAAACTAATCTCGTCTTGAATTGGGAGGAGTGCCACTTTATGGTTAATGAAGGTATTGTCTTGGGGCATAAAATATCTGAACGAGGTGTTGAGGTGGATAAAGCTAAAGTTGATGCAATTGAGAAAATGCCATGTCCTAAAGATATTAAAGGTATTCGAAGTTTCCTTGGTCATGCTGGTTTTTATAGGAGGTTCATTAAAGACTTCTCTAAAATTTCTAGGCCTCTTACTAATCTTTTGCAAAAGGATATTCCTTTTGTCTTTGATGATGATTGTGTGGAAGCCTTTGAAACACTCAAGAAAGCCTTAACCTCTGCACCTATCGTTCAACCACCTGATTGGAACTTGCCTTTTGAAATTATGTGTGATGCTAGTGATTATGTTGTTGGTGCTGTTCTAGGACAAAGAGTTGATAAGAAATTTAATGTTATCCATTATGCTAGTAAAACTCTAGACAGTGCCCAACGAAACTATGCTACTACTGAAAAAGAATTTTTAGCAGTTGTGTTTGCTTGTGATAAATTTAGATCCTATATTGTTAACTCCAAATTTATTGTACACATCGATCATGCTGCTATAAAATATCTTATGGAAAAGAAGGATGCTAAACCTAGACTCATTAGGTGGGTTCTTTTGCTTCAAGAATTTGACTTACACATCGTTGATAGGAAAGGAGCTGAGAACCCCGTAGCTGATAACTTGTCTAGGTTAGAAAATATTCTTGATGACCCACTACCTATTGATGATAGTTTCCCTGACGAACAGCTAGCTGCAATAAGTGTCTCACACAACACACCTTGGTATGCTGATTATGCTAATTATATTGTCGCTAAATATATACCACCTAGGTTTACTTATCAACAAAAGAGAATTTTTTTTCTATGACTTGAGACATTACTTTTGGGATGACCCACACCTTTATAAAGAAGGAGTGGATGGTATTATTAGACGTTGTGTACCTGAGCATGAACAGGAACAAATCCTACGGAAAAGTCATTCCGAAGCTTATGGAGGACATCATGCGGGAGATAGAACTGCTCATAAGGTATTGCAATCTTGTTTTTATTGGCCTACTCTCTTCAAGGATGCCCGTAAGTTTGTCTTGTCTTGTGATGAATGTCAAAGAATTGGCAATATCGGTAAGCGTCAGGAAATGCCTATGAATTATTCACTTGTTGTCGAACCATTTGACGTTTGGGGTTTTGATTATATGGGGCCTTTTCCTTCCTCTAGTGGGTATACTCATATTTTGGTTGCGGTTGATTATGTCACTAAGTGGGTAGACGCTATTCCAACTAGTAGTGTCGATCACCACACCTCCATTAAAATGCTTAAAGAGGTTATCTTCCCGAGGTTTGGAGTCCCTAGATATTTAATGACCGATGGTGGTTCACGCTTTATTCATGGTGCTTTCCGTAAGATGCTTGCTAAATATGATGTTAACCATAGAATTGCATCACCCTATCATCCTCAATCTAGTGGTCAAGTTGAACTTAGCAATAGAGAAATAAAATTAATATTACAAAAAACTGTCAATAGGTCTCGTAAGAATTGGTCTAAGAAATTAGATGATGCACTTTGGGCCTATAGAACAGCTTATAAAAATCCTATGGGTATGTCTCCATATAAAATGGTGTATGGGAAAGCTTGTCATTTGCCTCTAGAACTAGAACACAAAGCATTTTGGGCAATTAAAGAACTCAACTATGATTTCAAACTTGCCAGTGAGAAGAGGCTATTTGATATTAGCTCACTAGATGAATGGAGAACCCTAGCGTATGAGAATGCTAAGCTATTCAAACAAAAAGTAAAAAGATGGCATGACAAAAGACTCCAAAAGCGGGAATTCAAAATAGGAGATTATGTTCTTTTGTTCAACTCTCGTTTAAGATTTTTTGCAGGAAAGCTTCTCTCAAAATGGGAAGGCCCATATATTATTGAAGAGGTTTACCGTTCTGGAGCTATCAAGATTAATAATGCCGAAGGTACTAACCCGAAGGTGGTCAATGTACAAAGAATTAAGCATTATATCTCACGTACGCCTATTAACGTTGAAAGCAATGTTATCCAAACCATGACACCGGAAGAACACATAAAAGAAACCTTCCGGAACACTCCAGAATACTTTAAAATAGGAGGTATGTGATACGGTAAGTAAACAGACTCCGAAAAATCCGCAAAAATATTTTTTGTCAGTTTTGGAATATTTTAGAATTTTGGAAATAAAAAAATAAACCGGAAGGCGATCGAGGTGAGCACGATACACCAGGGCGCGCCAGGCACCCCTGGGCGCGCCCTGGTGGGTTGTGCCCACCTCGGATGCCTTCCCGACTCCGTTTTCCTTCCATATACTTGTTTCCCAACAATAAAAATTCTCTATATATACCCCCGACTATTTTGACGACCACATCGCAGAAAAATCCCCTGTTCTTGTTTCGTGCTGTTTCCCTGACAGATCTGAAAATATGTCGTCTCAAGATTCAGATGGGGAGAGCCATGTTGATCCCTATGTTCCAGACCCCAAGATCTTTAGGGAAATTTACCCCTATCTATGGACCTCGGAGGAGGAAGAAGATGCCACCATGCAGGAAACAAAAGATGACAGCTCTGAGGAGGAGGATGATCCATTGCCTCAACCCGGAGACATGCATGTGGAGTTTAAGAAGTCAAGCCTCCCAAGAAGATAAAAACCTAAGGTCCAATTTATCCCATCTCGTTTTCTGCAGGAGAGCAAGGAGGCCTTATGCAAAAGGATATTAAAGCTTGAGTTGGAGAATGATGATCTAAAGGAGGAAAACTTTATGCTTAAATATAAGTTGAAGAAGAAGGCTTCCACATCAACACCTCCACCTTCTTCATCACCACCACCAAAGGAAGCTTGAGCACACGGGTATGGGCACTCCCCTTGGCTTGAGCCAAGCTTGGGGGAGGTGCCTAGGTATCGTATCACCACCACTTTTATTCACCCTTGCCTATTTTAGTTCTATCTTTAGTTTCCCTTTGCTTTAGTTGAATAAAAATTTAGCATGATCTATTTTTGTGTGTTAGTTCCATGATCTATCTATCTATGTAATTGAGTGAGAGTTATATAATAAAGTTTAGTTTTAGTTTTTGCCTCTCTACTTTCTTGTTGCAATCAAAATAAAGAAAAGAAAAACAAATGAAAAGAATCATAGGCTAATCCTATGATGAGTAATGACATCACATAATGAAAAGTATAAGTAGTAAAATTTATTGGAGATTGACAAACATACCATTGGTCAATGATGCAATTCATGAAAGAATTAATAAAGGAAGAGAAGATTCACATGCAAATACACCATCTTGGACATCTTTTATGATTGTGAGCCCCCATCAAATATTATATGTCAAAATTGTTGACATTGGACAAGGAAGACAACGCAATGACTTATGTTTGTTCATATCTACATAGAAGTTATATTGTCATAGATCCTTTAACATGTGGTGCTTGCCCAATATCTTTGCTAGCAAAAAATTCCGCACTAAGTAGAGATACTACTTGTGCATCCAAAAACCCAAACCCAAACTCTTTCCTTGAGTGTCCACCATACCTACCTATGGATCGAGAAAGATCCTTCAAGTAAGTTGTCATCGGTCCAATAAGGCAATAAAAATTGCTTCTAAAAGTGTTTTGATCAATTAGTGTAAGAGAAAATTGAGCGTTAAACGAACTTATGATGGCAAAGTAATAAAAGCGACGGACTACATAATAAAGGTTGCTATCATAGGGGGCAATATAGCGTGACGTTCTTTTACATTAAGGGATTGTGCATACAAACCAATAAGCGCATGACAACCTCTGCTTCCCTCTCCGAAGGGCCTATCTTTTACTTTTATGCACTTACTTTTATGCAAGAGTCAAAGTATTCTGCCCTATTCCTTTTTACTTTTTCTTTTGCAAGCATCATGTGGTGAGGAAAGATCTAGGCACATATATCCAGTTGGATATGGGTGGGCATGAGTTATTATTGTTGACATCACCCTTGAGGTGAGTGAGTTGGGAGGCAAAACTATAAGCCCCTATCTTCCTACGTGTCCGATTGAAACTTTTTGTTCATGGGTATGCCGTGAGCGTTAGCAATCATAGAAGACTAAATGATGGTTTCGTATGTGGACTTGCCAAAAGGCTCCGACATGAGACCCTTCCTGAAAATACGATGAATTGTAGATGCAAAGTTGACTAAGAAGATAGTTTGTTGGTTCCCAATAACGTTTATGCTTCATACTTCTATGTTGTGATGAATTGTTACTTGTTCATGAGAAGCTTTATGATAAAACTGTATCGAAATAAGTTCTTATGTTAGAGTTTGTTGCTGTTATGTTAATAAGCAAGATGCTTCTATGTCCGTATTTTGTTTTTATCGACACCTCTCTCTCAAACCATGTGGACATGCTTTTCAATATCGGCTTTCGCTTGAGGACAAGCGAGGTCTAAGCTTGGGGGAGTTGATACGTCCATTTTGCATCATGATTTCCTACTGTTATTTACTTTGTTTTGTTGAATAATAATGCTTTCGAGAGTGATTCTAATGCCTTTTCTCTCATTATATGCAAGGTTTACACAAAGAGGGAGAATACCGGCAGCTGGAATTCTGGACCCAAGAAAAGCACGTCAGAGATACCTATTCTGCACAACTCCAATGAAGCTGAAATTTTACGGAGATTATTTTTGCATTTAATAAAAAATACTGGAGCTGAAAACTACCGGAGGGGGCCTCGAGGCGGAAATTGGGCAGGAGCACTTTTGCCCTCCGGCGGAGCAATTCCGCCGGGGGAACTTCCCTCCCGGAGGGGGAAATCGAAGCTATCGTCATCACCAACACCCCTCTCATCTTTGGGAGGCCAATCTTCATCAACATCTTCAACAACACCATCTCCTCTCAAACCCTAGTTGATCTCTTGTGTTCAATCTTTGTACCGAAACCTCAGATTGGTACCTGTGGGTGACTAGTAGTGTTGATTACCTTGCGTAGTTGATTACTATATGGTTTATTTGGTGGAAGATTATATGTTCAGATCCATTATGCTATTCAATACTCCTCTGATCTTGAGCATGATTATTATTTGTGAGTAGTTACCTTTGTTCTTGAGGTCACGGGAGAAGTCATGTTGCGAGTAATCATGTGAATTTGATATGTGTTCGATATTTTGATGATATGTATGTTGTGATTCCCTTAGTGGTGTCATGTGAACATCGACTACATGACACTTCACCATTCATGGGCCTAAGGGAATGCATTGTGGGTTAGTTATTAGATGATGGGTTGCTAGAGTGACAGAAGCTTAAACCCTAGTTTATGCGCTACTTCGTAAGGGGCTGATTTGGATCCACATGTTTAATGCTATGGTTAGACTTTGTCTTAATACTTTTCTCGTAGTTGCGGATGCTTGAGAGGGGGTTAATCATAAGTAGGTTGTTAGTTCAAGTAAGAACAGCCCCTTAGCACCAGTCCTCCCACATATCAAATTATCAAAGTAGCGAACACGAATCAAACCAACATGATAAAAGTGACTAGACAAAATTCCCGTGTACCCTCTAGAACACTTTGCCTATTACTAGTGATTGTTCTGGCCTGTCCTTTGCCTCAAAAGGATTAGGCTATCTTGCTGCACCTTGTTTACCGTTACCGTTACTTGCTCGTTATCAATTATCTTGCTATCAAACTATCTGTTACCTACAATTTCAGTGCTTGCAGAAATTACCTTGCTGAAAACCGCTTGTCATTTCCTTCTGCTCCTCGTTGGGTTCGACACTCTTACTTATCGAAAGGACTATGATTGATCCCCTATACTTGTGGGTATCACCCCCGGGTCTACTTTTCCAACATATTGCTTTCCGATCTATCTTTTTGCCTCTTTTGTTTTCAGATCTATTGTACCAAAAACTCAAAAATACCTTGTTGCACTTTTTATTTGCTCTTTTTATTTTGTGTTCTTGAGATATCTATCTCTCCAATCTATCACTACCTAATCTATCTTTTACCATAGAGAGATTGACAACCTCTCTTTCACGTCGGGTTGCAAGTATTTGTTATTTGTGTGCAGGTGCTGCTTATTAGGTGGTGGTGATCCTCCTACTGGTTCGATACCTTGGTTTCATAACTGAGGGAAATACTTACCGTCGGTGTGCTGCATCATCCCTTCCTCTTTGGGAAAATACCAACGCAGTCTCAAGCCACATCATTCGTCACCATGGTGCTCTTCATAATACCCTGTTCTTTCATGCCTGGCCAATAAAATAACCAGTGGCAAGCCAATGAGTGCTTTGAATGTACTCGCAAGCAACCCATGTTTGGAACAAGGTTTAACAATGCATGATATAACACTAATTAGGTAAGTTGCAGAAAGCTCATTTTGAGTGCAATGACATGTTCGAACCAACTTGTAAAGCATGCATCAACATGTTACAGATATCGATATAAGCAGGGGTTGAACATCTCATGTTCAATCATCATGCCAAGTCATCTAACTTAACTCAAGTACCATCTTTTTTTACACACACACACAGACGCGCGCCATGTTTTTGAAAACAACGGACGTAGTTTCAGCAGGACCTCCAACTGTCCATGACCGTGGACATGGCTATTCGAATAGTTTTACACTCTGCAGAGGTTGCACACTTTACCCACAAGATTCGGGGAACTTCTGTGTCATCCATGACTCGCGATATATTACATACCCGGGGTAAGCACCCGAACAATGCCTTTCCCTTGATGATACTAGCAAGGAGTCCACTCATTAGTGCCATCCCTCATGATGTACATCACAAGTATAATCCATGAGGGCACGCAACGGTGTGCCCGGTATCTGTGAAAACAGCCCATGGCCGTCCTATTAGGCACGACCCCGTATCGAGAATGACCACGTCACTCCCGCCACTAGTAATGCGGTCTCTCTGCTAGCAGCGGCCAAGGTAATCAACAAAGTCCCATCCCATAAAGGGGTATCGTGGTTGTACAGGTAAGGTTGGGACGATCAACAGATCTTAAATCTCTCTGTTTTTGAAAAACACACACACTCACTTGCCTCGGTACACCACTTCTTTGTCAAGTGGTTACCTAGCTTGACATCATCTCCCTCGGGCATTAGTGGCACCCGGCGGGGTTTTCGAAAGGTCTTTGAAAACACTTCCTTTCCGACACCATGCATTTTCCCATCCCACTTGCGTAGCAACTACTTAGCATCCTAACTACTTCCCACCCGCACAACCCTCATAGGAAGGTAGGGTCATGCTTAGTGCAAGTATCAACAAGGAAAGTAACGGAGATAACCCATAAAGGTGGCCACCACAATCATCATGATTCGATGCAACAAAGTAAGTGCTATATGCCATGCAAAAAGGGTTTCATAGACATGGTCAAAGGGCTGCTTGCCTGGCCCAGCAAAGTCTTCGAGGTCTTCACACGCTTCACGTCAAACTCCGAGCACTTCGTCTACTTCGTCAACTACCATCGGAAACAACCACAATAAGCAACACAACAAGCAGAAAATAAAAGTGCTCAAATAGGGGTTTTATTTTCTTGGACATCTCTGGTCATAAGAAAAATACCTAAAGTGGCTCTACTAGAGTTGGATCAATGAGGCTCTTTGAATGGTGGAAATAGAGGGATTAATGGTCCTATAAGAAGTATACAGATAATATTTTTACAAAAATGAGTGGAGGCACTCATTAAATAGTTCATGATGTTAGAAACATTTAGAAAGTGGTTTCACTGGATTTGGAGTTGGGGTGAATTATCTAGGGCTTTTCTAAGATGAAATAAATGGAAAATAGGGCCATTTATTAGATCCAACAGGTACGTTGCATGGGAAAAATGTTAACTAGAGCCAGATAAATAGGGTAACATTTTTGGAGTCTCTGGAAACTTGAATCACTCCATTTAGAGCTAATTTGGATGTTCTAGAGATTTACAAATTGGGCTTTGGACCATTCAAATTTGAATATAAATTTGAACACTACATAGAAGTTTACAGGAAAAATGTGTAAGGTATATTTTTGGATAGAGCATGATTTTATAAACTCCTAGGAATTTGAATCACCAAATTTGGACTTGAAATGATTTTTCTATGAATTTATGAACCTATCTGAAAATGAAAAAGAGAAAGAAAAGGCCATATACCAAATGGTCTATTCGGCGCTCAGGGCGCATGGTAGGCAGCTGGGCCGGCCCAGCAGTCCAACCGCGCAGGCAGGCGGCCACGTCGATGGCGCATTTATGGGAATGCGCTTCCTCCACAGGAAGGCGCATACGGCGGAAGTCGTATCCACTTAAGTGCCGGGCCCGACCTTTGGGTCGCTTACGGGCGGGACCCGCTTGTCAGGCTCGTCCCCACCTCCCGCCCGAATAGGGGAGAGCAGGGGAGGCAAGGCCGAGCGCGCGCTGGCGCCGTTCCGGCGGCTCCGGCCGCCTTTGGCGAGGCTCCGGCCATCTACGTGCGCGGGGCGAAGAGCCGCACCCCCAGGGGTCTTCTTCGCCGGGGAGCGCCAGACCGAGCGCGGCATCAACCGTGATAGATTCCAACGACGACGGCCATGGAACCCAGTGTTCCGGCCACTGGAGGGAGGAAACAGAGCGGGGAGGAGCTCGTGAAGATGCCGGTGGTGCCTTTATGCGGCTTAGGGGAGGGGAGGGTCGTCGGGAAGCTCGAATTCGAGCGGTGGCCGAGGCGGGCGTCGTCGGCCGTAGGAGGAGGAGAAGCCCAGGGGAGGACAAATGGGGAGGCCCGAGAGGTTGGTGAGAGGGAGAGAAACGCGGTTGGGGCGTCCGGGGAGCTCTGGGGAAGGCAGATATAGGAGGGCGACCGAGAGGGGCTCGGGTGGCTGCCGGAGAACCTCGGGCGCGGTGAGCACGCGCGTCTGAGGATCCTTGGAGGTTTCCCAACGTCGGAGAGGGGCGTGCGAGGTCAAGTAGGATCCCCTGGCATGCGTGGGCACCCTGCTGCAACCGGACTCGAGCTACAAGACAAGATGCATGGCAGAGCGCCGTTTCTACGTGCCGACAGCATGGTCACCACGCCACTTCGTGTCGAAAGCATCATTGTGGTCGGCCAAGGTTGTCTAACGTGTGAGGCACGCATGCAGGAGAGCACCGGTGAAGCTTAAAGGGAAATGAAGTTGTGTGGGCTAGGTTTCTAGTGCAGGTAAGTTTGTAGCAGCAAACTTGGGAGCTACCTCAGGGGCTTTTACTAGAGGGCATTAGGGGAAAGACCTTGTCTATTGGTCATGTGCATGGAGGGACTACATGACCACCAATTCTTAGCTCAGGGAGACAAGATTAGAGGGTACTTGTAGTTCAAGGCTACATTTACTTCCATAACCTCGGTTTAGTGGCACTGCTCATATTTTTCCATATGAGCATGCCATATTTGGGTTTGAATAGGTGCATGAGTATGCAAATGAGGTTGTGGTAAAGTTTGGGGGCGATCATACATACGGAATGGAAGGAGAGGGGAAAGAGAGGCATGCCAATGCTGTCCAAACAGTAAAAAGGATGGGTTTTACCCACCAATTATTGCTCCCTGGCCAAGAGAGAGTTACTGGAGGTAGAGGTGTGATAGCACATGATGTGGTAAAAAGTTAGAGGCAAGGAGAATCCTTTTGGGTCAACTTTTCTAGTCCACAAGCTTATGGCTGAAGGTGTTTGGTGATGTCCCAGGGCATCTGGGGGTATCTAAAGGACCTGAGATTTACCAGGTGTCGTGGTTTTGTCACGGCAAGATGTCCTCATGAGAGAACTTAGGTGTGAGGTCATCGCAACCATGTGGCGGCTTGAGAGGGGTTGGTCGGAATTGAGAGACACGAGTTTACCCAGGTTCGGCCCCTCCGATGGAGGTAAAAGCCTACGTCCTGCTTTGTGTCTATATTGATGATGATGACGATCTCTATTACAAGGGTGCGGAATCGCTACCTCTAATCTCGAGAGCCTCTAATCTGTCTATCTCTAATGACTTGAACTCCTCCCTCTTGAGGTGCCTTACCCCTCCTTATATAGGCTGAAGGGGTAGGTTTACATGTAGAGTCCTACTGGGAGTAGGATTAGGATTAGTCTCTCTTGAATCCTAATCCGGGTCTTGTTTCCTTTGTGAGGGAATCCTTCCTCATCTTGGGACTTCTCTGTGAGCCGCCTTGTGGCCCGTTGGGTCTTGTCGTTCGTCTGACCCGCCTGCGGTGTCACCAATGAGCCGCCAAGCTCGGCCGGGTCACCAGTGAGTCGCCAAGTCCCGGCCGGGTCATACTTCAGGCCGGGTTATACCGTGGGGTAATATCCCCGACATTAGCCCCTAGGTTAGCTTGAATTTATTCATGGTAAGCTCCTAAAATAAGAATGACAAATATGTTAAGGGACCGGCTTGCTCCACTGGCCGTCTTAATGAAGTAGCTCCTTGAAAACCCGGGTTTCTTCTTCATATTAACGAGCCGTCTTCATAAACATCTTGCAGGTCCGTGTCCTTTGCAAAATATTGGGAATAAAACACCCATATGCCGTTAAGTCGACCTCCAATGCTTTGGCTTAAAGATACTTTTGGGAATAAGAAAACCACATGACGTTGAGCCGGCTTCCATTGCTTTGGCTTCGATGAAAATATTGGAGATAAGAAAACCATATGATGTTGAGCCAGCTTTCCATTGCTTTAATTGGTTATAGAAAATTGTTCATTGTTAACCCACTTTCAACTTGTAAAGCCGGGTTGCTTATATAGACTCTGCCGGGTTATGATCTTTTGATAATACTGGGTCATGATTGTTAGTGACGCCGGGTCAAACAACTGGACTCCAGCTGACTTGATAAAATTATTGGGAATAAAGAAATCCGTGTGATGTTGAGCCGGTCTTTCAATTCTTCAGCTCCATGAAGAAATGAAACCCGTCTCGCTCACAATTGACATCTTGAAAGTGTTCTTCTATTTTTTGATATATCCATATTACTTGTAGCCCCCAAGCTCCGAGTTTATCCATGATGACTTGGTGCTTTTCAATAATATTTTTGATTGTGTAGCCCCCAAGTGCCGGGTTGTCTTGCCCGCAACAACCTGTGACTTTGAACTTGGTGTTGAATGTTGAGAAATCTGGGTTGCCATCTGAGTCACCAGATATAGACTGAGTGTCTTGTATTTCGCATGTGTAGCCCCCAAGGGTCAGCTCGTCAGTATGTGATGAGCCGAGTCTTCAATTTGGACCTTGTAATCTGTTTGAACAATTGAATACTGTAGCCCCCAAGTGTCGGGTCGCATGCCTGTAGCGACTTGGGACTTTAGAAATTTGATCTGAGTGGTGTAGCCCCCGTTTTGCCCGCAGCGACTCGGGGCTCATATGCACTTCTCTTTTGAAAAGAAAAACATCATATGATGTAGCCCCCAAGTGCTGGGTCGTATGCCTGCAGCGACTTGGGACTGTGTGAGAATAATATAACTCATCATAATTTGTTGAATGACTCCTTGACCGTGGTTGTAACCCGGTATTTTGTCGAATATCCTGGAATAATGCCTTTGTCCTTGAAATGAAAATCCCTGCTCGTGGCTGCTGTGCAACCCGGCAAATATATGTTTGAGAAATCCATAAGTGTTGTAGTTTACTACAGAGAACAAGTTGAAAAAAATCCAAGAGTCGGTCAATTAGATGACACGGTGACAGGGCGGCTCTTCGAGAATAGTCAATTCTTCCGAGCTGGCTTGAAAAACCCCAATCATTTAATACTAGTTATGCTAAACCATGATGAAGATCCAGCCATTTTGGCTATCAAAGATCTATTTGTTTCTGCAGACGTTACGATGTAACCTGGTTTGATGACCGGCTTGATATGCATGTATGATGCATGATGCAATGCAGGATGATGTATGTATATGATAAAAACAACTAACAGAGAATATATACATGTATATCTCAAATATTTGTAAGTCGGCCTTGAAGGCACAACCAAAAGAGATCAACTCTTGTTCTTATTTTGAAAAAAACTCAAGGTTTTTGCTTCCAAGAAGCTTGGCATGAACGCCTTTAATCCCGTAAGCCAGCTCTCACGTGACATAAATCCGTCGTTTTAACCTTAACTAGTTCAGGGTCTTAAAAACGATTGACTGTTAAGAGTACGAACGGGCCACATAGCGGAGAGACTACAACGGATAGGTGAGTTTATCCTAGCTCTCTGTAAGCCGGCTCTCTCGTGACATAAGCCGCCGTTTTAACCTTGACAAGTTCAGGGTCTTATTGAAAGATTGACTGTCAAGAGTACGGTGGGTCACCTGGCGGAGTAGCAAGTTGCAAACAGGCAGGTTTAACCCATATATGGCATGGAAGCTGGTCATGAGGGTATGAAAGCTAAACTCATTGAGTTTGGAAGCCCCCAAGTGACCTATGATCATGAAAATGCTCGGGCATAGGATATACAGGAGACAATGCTACTACTGCAAAGCATCTGGGGTCCAGATAAACCGGCTTGATTCCATTGATCATAATATGATAATATGATGATCCAATAAGGCAGGGCACCCATGTTTGAACGGCGCATCATGGCGGCTCGTCCTCTTGGGCGACTTTTAATTTCTCGCCCATAAGGCGGCAGCCCCCGGGACCGGGTTAACCTCCTTGCAATGACCCGGGGTTCTTGTTGAACCGACCAAATGTGTCGAACCATGTCTGTGTAGCCCCCGAGTCTTAAGTCGACTCGAAGAGGCGGCTTGAGAGTCTTCATATTTGACTGTGGCATAGACTGGCATATATTTCATGGCTGAACGATGGAATTTATCCAAATTGGAGACCATGTGGCGAGTTGATGATATTCGTGATACTCATCGCATGTCCTTGGCGTTGACAACGCGATGTGAATCCACGGAAGGTTGAGGTCAACCGTGGCGGGTTATAGATGATCCCGTATGAGTTGTTTCAATAATCCGGTCGATGGTTTGTCCCGGCTAGTTGTTGAAGTTAACCCAAACCGCAGTGGCGGCGACTTGTGCGCCTATCCATTGAGTCATCCGGTGCAGGCGGAGGCTGATAATATATTATTATTTGCTCCAGAGTTCATTGAATAGACCGGGCCGCAGGAGCGGCGACTTGCGTGCGCTCACTAAGTAGCTCGTGCAGACGGGTGCGGCTCCGGTGTGTTGATGTAGACCAGACCACGGGGGCGGATGATAGAGACGGCCGAGGCGGCTCGGCGAGCAGGCGCGGCACCGACGTGTTGATGTAGACCGGACCGCGGGGACGGTGCCTTGCGCGCATCCAATGGGCAGCTCGAGCGAGCAGGCGCGGCACCGGCGTGTTGATGAAGATCGGACCACGACGTTCGAAACAGGCGCGTACGCGCGAGTCGGCCACGACGTTGGAGGCCGGCACGGACGCCAAGTCAGCCGCGGCGTTGGAAATCGGTGAGAACACGTGAGACAGCCGCGGCGTTGGAAGCCGGCGCAGTGCGATACGGACGAACACCGGTCCAACTATGATGTTGGCGCACCTCAATCTCCGTGGTATCATGACACTTTAGTAATGAGTAATTGTCCTGCGTAAAAACATCGCTGGACAAAGTAATTGTACTTGGAAAAATAATGTATCAATAAAAATATACCGGATGAACTTCACCTGATATGTTTTGTCAGAATTTATCCGTCGCGGGGTTGATGACGGTGGAGGTGAAGTCAACCGCAGGCGAGTAGAAAATACCCGCAATAAATGCGTGTGTGCTTTGATAAATTTTGAGCTGACCACCCCCCTTCTCTTTTTTTTCTTTTCTCTTTTTTTTCTCTTACCTTATCCAACCTGCCCCCACCTCCCTCCCTTTCCTTATCCTCCACCCGACCGCACAGAGGTCGCGGGAGCAACCGACGCACAGAGTTGCAGCGGGGCAGAGTAGGGAGGCTGGCGAAGCACGACGGTGGCAGCAGCCGGCGGCCGGCAGGTGCGCGGAGCGAACCCGGCCCGGAGCCAGGCGCGGCGGCGGCGCGCAGGCGCGCTGGAGGTCAGAGGCGGAGGCGAGGCGAAGCTGGCGGCGACGGGGAGCCGACAGCCGGCAGGTGCGCGGCGACGGCGCGCAGCGGAGGCGCGGCACCGAGCTAGCTGGTGGTGCGGGCGCAGCGGAGGCGCTCAGGAGCAGGGGCGGCTCACGGCAGCTGCCGGGGGGAATGCAGCCAGAGGCGAGCTCACGACGGCGGCTGGCCGGGCGCGCTATAGCGGCACCAGATGCGAGGCTACGGCGGCGGGTGGTGGAGCCGGCTGCGGAGAGGAGCCATGAGGAGGCGCGGGAGGCGGGTCCACAGTGACGGAGGTAAGGTGCGGCGCGTGGAGGCGAGGCCGCAGCTGCGGAGTCAGGGTGGCTCGGAAGCGTTGGCCCACGGTAGAGGCGAAGACCGCGACAGCGGCTCGGCCAGGGCAGCTCAGAGGCGATGGGCGTGGCAAGCCGGTGGACTGGACGCAACTGGGGGTGCTCGAGGTGAGGCGCGTGCGCAGGCCGGCTCGAGGGTGCTGCGAGGTGGGCGCATGAGTGGAGCTTGAGCCGGCGGCGCCGATGGCGGGGCAGCTCGTGCTGGTGGCAAGAGGACGCAGCGGGGCGCAGCGCGCAGTGAGGAGAAGCGGCGGCTGAAGCCGGCCAGAGTGCAGTGTGGCGCGTGCGGCAGGGTGGAGCTGGTGCAGCAGGGAGGAGGCTAGGTGAGACGCGGTGGGACGAGGCCGCTGCGCAGAGGCGCAGACGCGAGGTGATGCTGTGGCGGCAGAAACGTGAGTCCGTCTCCGTGTCAACTTCTAGGCCGTGGCCTTCTGCCCCTTTCTTTTTTCCTTGTTTTGACGCTGTCAGTTGCTGATCTGGTATAGTTGACCTTTTCTTTTTGTTTCTCCCTATGGATAATTGATGCTCTATTGCAAAACGTGTCAGATAGACGTTTCGGATTGATCGTCTATGTATACCCGGGCGGGTCAAATTGATTTTCCTTTCCTCCTCGGAATTTGATCCTTGCTATGACGATGATCCGGTAACAGCACCAACGATCAACGAATATTGTAGCCTGATCTCACGTGGAGTAAGTAGTAGTAGCTACCGTTGTTTTGATTCTTGCCTTGCAATTGGATACGGCTCCGGGCGAATCTTTTTTATCTCGGCGATGCGTGACAGCAGCAGCGAAATCGATCGCGTCGCGCAGGCGGCGCACTAACGCAACCCTAATTCTCTTGTCTCAATACCATATATGCCATTCTGACTGCTAATCATGGTGATGATGTAGATCCTTCCATGCTGGCACTTTTTCATCCGTTCAATCATCATCTTCTCAATCCCTGGAATAGCTCCCTCCAAGAACGTAACACCATCGTGCAGGCCCCACAGTGGGCGCCAACTGTCGTGGTTTTGTCACGGCAAGATGTCCTCGTGAGAGAACTTAGGTGTGAGGCCATCGCAACTATGTGGCGGCTTGAGAGGGGTTGGTCGGAATCGAGAGACGCGAGTTTACCCAGGTTCGGCCCCTCTGATGGAGGTAAAAGCCTACGTCATGCTTTGTGTCTATATTGATGATGATGACAATCTCGATTACAAGGGTGCGGAATCGCTACCTCTAATCTCGAGAGCCTCTAATCTGTCTATCTCTAATGACTTGAACTCCTCCCTCTTGAGGTGCCTTACCCCTCCTTATATAGGTTGAAGGGATAGGTTTACATGTAGAGTCCTACTGGGAGTAGGATTAGGACTAGTCTCTCTTGAATCCTAATCCGGGTCTTGTTTCCTTTGTGAGGGAATCCTTCCTCATCTTGGGACTTCTCTGTGAGCCGCCTTCTGGCCCGTTGGGTCTTGTCGTTCGTCTGACCCGCCTGCCGGGTCACCAATGAGCCGCCAAGCTCGGCCGGGTCACCAGTGAGTCGCCAAGTCCCGGCCGGGTCATACTTCAGGCCGGGTTATACCGCGGGGTAATATCCCCGACACCAGGAGTAAATGATAAGTCTAGATGGTCCTGAACACAATTTTTCACCTCATTTGAAGAAAGTTGATAATACAAAGTTGGTAAACCCTAGAAATCAATAGAATCAGGTTTTTGTAGATCTAGACATGAAAAGCTATTCTCCTTAATGCACAACTTATTGCAATGGCATCATTTGGTGATTAGAGCATGCCCACAAAGTTTGGGATCAAATGGAGAAACTTGACAATGTAAAGTTGCTCAAATTTGAATCTGGACAGAAAGGGTTTTGGGGTAGTTTTGTGAACCAAAACTATTTGGATTGGAATGAAACTTTGCAAGATCATCACATTAGGCATGTGTGACTTGCTAGAATTTTCCTAGATTTATTTGAGAATATTTCTTATAGAAATATTTCAAATGCTTGAAATGAACAGAAATGGTTCTGGATGGTTTTGTCCAATATTTTGAACATGACCATGTGTTTAAACTCATATATATGGAAAATATATGTCCACTGAGTTTCCCTAAATTTCTCAAATATTCTTAAGGCATAAAAATAATTTTTCCCTAGAAAAAAATTTCTGGCCTTAAGAAAAAGCCTTTAAATAAAATATGAAAATAATCTTTAAAAATAATATTTAGTGGTTTTGGGAAATCTTATATATAATAGGTTTTAAATAGAATGTTTGGGGCAAAGCAACCCACCCAATTTGAGGACTTGTAGTACAAACCTCAATTCAGGGGTTTTGGAAAACCTAAATTGAATAAATGCTTTTTGGCCAAAATAATATTTTATAAAAATAGTTTTCAGTCCTATACACATGGCATGATCATTGGGCAGAGGGTTTGGATCAAGTAGAATGAGTTTTGAGAGTAGGATCAAGTTTATGACTCAAAGCACAAGCAAGCAATCAATCAATCATCAATCAAGTCAAGCATCACAAGCACACAAAAAGTTTTTGTTGGCCCTAATTTTTGAGTCATGTCAACTTAGTCATGAGGCAAAACACAGGGTGTGACATTGTACCTCTCCCATAGCAATTCTAGCTTGGTCTTCCTCCAAGCACTTTAAAAGAAGATCACCAACTGTTCGGCAATAAAGGTCATCATCCCTCATCGTATATTTGAAAGCCATGCGCCGAACAGCCCTGTCCAACCTTTTAATCAGATCACACAAGTAATCAATAATGGGCTTCCTCCAGTCTAGATTTTCACCTACACTAGATTCTTTGTTAGCGGCTGAAGTGGAGGATTCCGGTTCAACATCTCCTATGTTGGCAAAGCTAAACATCGGTTTTTGAGAAATATGAAACATGCCATGATCGACATGATAGCCGGATGCTTGTTGTGCCAAATCATTTGCTTTCCAATTGTCATGTCTGGATATATGTGCAATGCTAAAATAATCCAAAGTAGAAATTATACCTAGACATTTATCAAGATAAACATTAAGTGATACGTCAAAACATCGAAAAACCCTGATATTTGTTGTACCACTAATAACGAATCACCAAAAGCCTCAATATGTGTAGCACCTATAGCCATCAACATCTTTAGGCCAAACAACAATGCTTCATATTCGGCCTGATTATTCATGCAAAAATATTCTAAGCGACATGAGGCTTCAAAAACAGCACCATGAGGAGATATATAAACAACACCAACACCTTGGCCATTGTTATGAATTCAACAATCAAAACATAATCCCCATAGTATTAGAGAGATAAGCCTAACTTCTATATTATGCATGTCATAAATCTAATGCACAATAATAAAACCAACAATGATTTGGCCTCTAATACATTTGAAGATACATGAGCCAAATCATTTCCAATCAAGTCATAAGAAACTCGCCAATTCTACAACTATGAATTGGCCTATGCAACATATGTTGAATGACATCGGTTATAATGTTTCTACTCCATGCAAGCATGATATTGGTATAAATATAAACTTCAATGAACTTGCAGCTTGTCTCCATTTCCAATAGGACTACGAACGATGCAAGAATATTTCATCGGCCACACTTAGATAGATTCTTAGGGTGATAGATAAATACCGACCACAACCATAAGGTCCATGCAAACTCCATCTACCAAAATCATGTATAGCCAAAATAAACAAATGAAATAACAAATCAAGTACTTCGGCTCTTTGGATCAACAACAAACTTTCAGCTAATCAAATGTATTGTGATTTGGTAATACCCTTTCCTGATATAAGAAATTATATTGCATCCATGGATTAAAATAAGCCCATGGAGGGTAACCAATCATACCCGATGAAGAATTCCATGGCATATGCATTAATGACATAGTTGAAGAATATGGATATTGTTTGAACCAAAGATTTTGATGCGGAAACCTTCGGCTTGGTTGTTCGGAGCTTTCACTCTTCTCCTTCTTCATCTTTGCTGCACTTTTTGCAATCGAAGCTTTTACATCATTCTTATTTTGAATACTTCCTTTGGGAACCCAAGCCATGTTCCTATTTTCAAGATCTTGTGCACTAAGCTTTTGCAATTTCTTATTTTGCCAATATGATAAGCCGAGTGGGCACCCCGGCTGTGATTTTGTTTGAAGCAATGGCAATTCCTTTTTACCTTGTGCACTCTCAACTTCTTCTCTTAAGATTTGTCACTCTGATTTTTAACAATTGATTGCTTCAC
Source organism: Elymus sibiricus (assembly GCA_039707655.1). Taxonomy (NCBI): domain Eukaryota; kingdom Viridiplantae; phylum Streptophyta; class Magnoliopsida; order Poales; family Poaceae; genus Elymus; species Elymus sibiricus. The sequence continues at coordinate 388,570,932 of CM077669.1, read as the reverse complement.
TTCTTTTCCTTTTGTAGCCAATGTTAACTTTTTAATTGGCTCTTTATCTTTTAAGATCAAATCTGAACTGACACTCTTGCGACCATCCTTTTTAACTCGATACACTTGCTTGACCACCTCTATCTTCTTTCTTGAGCTCCGGACCGATTCTTTTTTATTGAAACGGTCTTGAACATATGACTGCTCACTAAACGTTGGTCTTCGTGGAGCTGCATAATATTTGTGAGATGATTTAAAATGAGATGGAGAATGTGCCCTTATATCATACCTGTCCCATGATGGATATGGATTTAAGTGAGCATAGGAAGGCATCCACGACATTGGCATTGGCGACCCAAAATAAGGATATGAATATGTTGCATGGAAATTCTCACTTTGCCAATACCGATCCTCATACTTGCGCCTAGGGGATGATCTTGATGCTTTGCACTATTTGGCCGATAAGCACTTTTTTCTTCACTCGCTTTTTGATATTTAGCTAGTAACTCTGCGAACGTAACTTTTTATTTCTTGCCCTTGTGCTTACTTCGGCCTCTGTTTTCTTTGGTTGTGCTTGCATTGATTGTTGGATTTTCTTGTTGCCCCCCAGTCCTTGGCATCTTCATTGTAACCTCGATAAAACTCATGCTATCAAGAATATTTTCATTGTGTTGAACAACCTCTTTACTTAAGAGCTTGATCCCATCACCTGCAGTTTTTACCTTCTCTTTAAATGGATCGACTTGAAGCAACTGATATAAAAACCTTTTGCCATCAGGACCAATCAGAATAGACTGGTCATCTCTTGGTGTCTCGACAAATTTCAATCGCCCTTTATCAATGGCCGATTTAACTATTTGACGAAACATGTTGCAATCCTAAAAATTATGCTTGGATGAATCATGCAGCTTACAATACATTCGTCCTTGGATTGATGGCTTGACATGGTGATCAAGAATTCTAATGTAATTATTTTTTAGCAACAAATCAAATATCCGACCACACATGTTCTACTTGAAGGTATTCTTGTTTTCCAGTCGATCTTCGCGTGAGAACGGCTTTGGAGGTAAGCAAACGAATGGTCCGGGTTTGGAATCTCCCCATTCGGCTATGCATTGTATTTTCCACTCTATCTCCGATGTCTTTGGATAAGATATCATATTAGCATCGGTTTTCTCAACATAATTCAAACTCGGCTTTATGTTTCTAAAACAAAAATACTTAGAACATACATGCATGAAGTGAGACCAAGTGTAAGCCAAGTATGAACCAAGCAAAGCCGCCCATTCAAATCTAAAATTTAAGTAAAACAATGGGAAAAGCTTTAGCTGCAATAATAAGTTACTATCTGTCTTTATAAATGGCGCAATGGGTTGACCGATATGCTCTATAACAATTTTATGACTAACAAGTAAAATACCCTTCTTCATTGGTCTTTCAAAATTACTTATGAGAATTTTTCTAACAGATGCATCAACAATAAAGTTGTGACCAAATCTGAAAACAGGTAAATTACTTGCTAGACATACCTCTTCAAATATGTTGGGAGAGCATGATGGAGGTGTGACTTGAACAATATCTTGCTCCGTATTTGGATGGCTCCCCAATGCCTTTTCATTATCTTTTTCTTGATTCCGTGCATCATTACTTTGAAGATCCTTGTCAATCGAACTTTGTTCAGCTACTTGTTCTTGTCCTCGAGGCTTGCCAATTGATGTGGCTCGGAACTCATAGGGAAGGAAGTAGGTTCCATTAACTTCAGAAAGATCAAGCATGACAATTTTGCTATGCTTTCCATGCCCTTTCTCAATAATACTTGCCTTTTTGGATTTGATGGATTCAGAATATATACTAGTTGATTCGGCTTTTTCAGCCGAAGCACTTTCATGTCCCGAATCATTCTTATTTTCATTGATTCTACCAATTGGCAATGCTTCTTTTCTTTGAGCCAATTCTTTTTCTGTTTGTTTCTGGTGGCAAGCGGCAAAACTGGCTTTAAGTTTTTTCCCAATTTCAGCCCACTCCGGATATGATTGCCCACCAAAGCTTTTAGACTCTTTCGGCACTGACACATGGGTGGTGCCGAAACTTTGCAACATGTAGGGGGTGTATAATATGATGTAGTACTAGGTGAAGGCATATGCATTGTTGTAGAACCATATTTTTGCTCGCTAATTCTATCAATTGGCAAAGATTCATCTCCTTGTAAAACTCTAGCTTTTATTGCATTATAATCAGGAACGAGCCCATTATCATGTTTTTCAAGGCAAAGATCACTAATCTTGTTATTTCAGGCTATATCCCTTGTTAACTTAGCAGGGATTGCTCCACAATACTTTTAGATTATTTCGGCATTGAGGTGTTGCCGAAATTCTGCAATTGCGTAGAGCATGCATTATATTCTACAACATTAGGTGATGGCATATGCACTCTTGCGGAATTTTCACTTATTCGGCTATGACATGGAAGGTGCGGAGCCGAATTATGAACGTCTACAATTGTGTATGGTGCCAAAAATTACTAACCGGAGGTGTAGCATATGATGGTTGAGGGTAATTGATCGAATAGCTAGTAGCTTGACCAATTCTCCCGTCCATCGGCATGTTTGGATTAACATATTGCAAGTCACTTGCCAATGAATAAAAAAGGTGAAACACTTTGTTGCATGCTATTGAAAGTTTCTACATGGGGTGTTTCAACTTGGTTGACCAAACTCATCATGTTGTTCATTGGCATAACAATTTGTGAGGTTACCGATGCATGAAAGTTGGAATACATATGGTGCATGTTACTAGTACCATAGGAAGTTGAACTGTGTAAATTATTTTGAATCGGCCTTTGTATGTAATTAGATGTATGATTGAAAAAAGTAGGACTGCCCGATAGAGTATACTCATTGAACGATCTAGTAACACCATATGAATTACTTGCATCTACATAAGGGATTGGATATTCATATTACCTTCGTAGATTACAAAGCCTAGATGACGATCTCTTCGTAGGAAGAACGGGCTGGAGACCGCTCGAAGCTTCGTCCCCAGCGGAGTCGCCAAAAAGTGTGTTTGCACACGAACACGTCACCGTGTACCCTCGATGCCGGGGGTGATGCACCGCAGCTCACGTCGAAGGAGACCCGTCCGGAAGCGCGGTACACAAGCAGTCCGATGGGTGCTTTTGAGGACCCGAAACCCCACACGCCCGGGAGGGACCCCGTCAGGACGAGCGGCGGCTATGGGCTGCCCTAGGTCGGCCTGACTGCCCCTAGAACCTCGTGGATTCGCTGCCCTCCAATCTTGAAGAATGAGAAGAAGATACAAGGAGGAGGGATAAAAAGTAGATGAACACGAAAAGGTAGTAGATTGATTTGTTTGATTTTGTGTTGTTTCAATCGGCCGTCACCTCCACTATAACAGAGGCGGCTGGACTTCCTGTACGAGTAAAGGATTCATCTAGACTTTTCTTACAAGAAAATTACATTAATTCACGTCCTAGAGTCCTAATTCCAGTCTGACTCGGATTTCCCGACTGAAACTTCAGCCTGATCTGTTTTTTCCTCTCCAGGTTGCATACGACCTCGGATTGGAACGATTTATATATCAAAATCAATCGGCTCGACGAGGAGAAACTTTTTCGTGTTGTAAGTTTTTCCATTCGAAGCCTTCTTGAGGTCCGAATAGCTCGCGCGACCCATCAGACATCACTTAGGTGTTTGTGTGATCCCTCGCGCCATATTTTGCCTCGTGGTAGGGCCGCACTCTGATGGCTCTAACTTTTGCATATGATCTCAGATTGAAATGATTTTTATACCAAAATCGATCGTTTCGACGAGACGAAGATAATTCGTGTTGAACATTTTCTCATACGAGGTAGTCATGTGGGCTTAATCGGCTGAACAATACTCTGAATATGAAATCTTAGTACTTTGAGCACAGTTTCGACCTTCGAGATGAGATCGGACGACGATGAACCAAACTTCAAATATGTTCATGTCAACACTACGGAACCTTTCCATGTAGAGCACTTCTTCATTTAAAGCCATCTTAATAATGCTTTCTTCCATGTCCAAATCGGGTGTCAACAGAGAATACTCTAGGTATCGTATAAGCTAGACATACTATTGCCCCCAACTTGGCATATGCGTTGTAACGCCTAAATCACCATAATAATAGTTTATATACGACGATCGTGATCAAAAAGTCGATCTAGTAGAGTTGTCATATCTGTCTCGAGCATGTGAGCCTCGATATTTAAAGGTTGGGGAGTTGATAATAAAGCGGCCCCAAATTCAACCACGAAAGTTTGAGTATGTTTCTTCCTCTTCGGCCCTCTCCATTTCGAGCCCATGCGAATAGTATCTCACTGGAAAAAAATTGCTCACCCTCGAAAGGCATCAAAAATTGGAAAATAAATCAAAAAACGTTGGGCAGATCAACAAAAATTTAGTTAAATTTGGATAATTTTGAATTTAAATAATTGGATAAATTAGTTTCAGCAATATTTCTAAGCAAAACCAAATATATCTCAACGGTACTTTCATTACATCCAGTTCTCTAGACCCGAGTTCGAATCTCATCATATAACCTTTTTACTAAAATTTCATACAAAGGCATAAAGTACCAGGGAAAAACTGATGTGGGATTCAAATGCTAGTCTTGAAGTATGGGAGAAGAACTGCCTACCACTGTGATATGCAAAGGGATACGTCATGATTTCACCTTACTTATACAACTGTGTTTTTTTTAAACTGAAATTTTTAAACGAACCACAAATATTCCGATGATCCTCGAAATGAGCACAATTTCAAGATTTCTTTCCTTGAGTGCAAATATTACACCCCTATTATGAATGAAATCTGGTTTGTTCTAAATTAGTGAAATGTGTGTTTGCTATAAATCGGGGATTATGGGAAAGAAACTTTGATCCAATGGCAGGTGGGTCCTATTTCGAGGGAATTTATGCAGTTTGATTTTTAATGATTATGACTGTCATCGCTCGTAGCCTTCATATTTTTGGGCGTTCGCCTCCGTATTAATTTTGTCAATCCAAACTTTGGCGACTTTGCTAGATTTGTTCTTACATTGTTCAATGGAGCCATTTGGATTGAGAGTGCACCCGACATCCAGAAACAAATGAAGCAAGGTAAATCCTAAGAACGGGAATGGGTCGGCCAAGTCCGGCCTGGAGTCGATCCCTGTTGGCCTATCTTGTTTGTTCGATACACGGAACCGGACTAATGGTGTCGCACCGACTGGCCTTTTGTTTTCATTAGATAACATGGTACAACTCATTTAATGTTAGATTTGTACTTGCTTTATGTTTTCATTAGACAACATGGGACGACTCATTTAAATGTTGGATTTGTACGAGAACAAAGATCGGTTACACAACAACCTAATTTTAAATGACATCATTTAGCAACCAAAACAATATAACAAGTTATGATATCTAGAGTTTATTCATTCAAAAGTAAACATATATGCAACTTCGGTCCAATTTCTGCCATGAACCACACATGACAAGTAATCATAGTTGCAATTCCAGAACAAAAGCAATTCTAAGTCCATGTGTGAGTAGTCCTACCCTGGATTGGGCGTTCATAACAGTAGCGACGTGCTACTAATATCCACACTCCCCAGCTAGTTTTTATGTGTGGTGAATATCATGTTGGGCCATGAGGAGTAAGGGTTCTGCAGTATTCGACAAGTTTTCCATCGGTTGAGAATTTAGGAATCAATACGTGGACTTCTTCTAACGAGTTAATTATCAGCACCTGCACAAAATAAGACAATTCACTGGGTCACTGACACATGTAGTGAGTTTGTAAATCTTACTAGTTTTGTTAGTTAAGAGCAAACCCAACAACGAAAAACTATCGTTTAAGGGAAGTTGGGTCAAAGAAGCGTCTCCAACAACTTCTGTAAACCATGAATTTTTTATGGGATCGTGTAAAATCACCCCCACCAACATGAAACTATGCTGGAAGAGCACTTCCCGTATAATTTGGCGAGTAAAAAACCGCCTAAAAGTTCACGATGAGCGCCCTGCACCGCCGTCCCTTTGCCGCCCCGCGCCGACCGTTGCCGTTAGGATGGCCGCCTCCCCTGCCCAGCCTCACCGCGCCAGCTGTCGCGCCTCCCATGCCATGCCGGTCTCCCGGGTAGGACATCCGCCTCCGTTGCCTCGCCTCACCGCGCTAACAGCCACAACGCCTCCCTAGTCGCGCCACCTCACCACTCCGGCTGCTCTGACGGTCATCACTAGACCTTCCAGCGTTGTTCATTGACTTGCAGGCTCCAACGACACTTAGTGGAAAATAGGAAAAAAATAGGGAAGAAGTTTTACAGAAATGGAGAAAAATAGCAATCTGACAACTTCCCGTAAATTATATGATCATCTCGTAAAACCAATTTTACATAAAGGATTTTACAAGAGCTCTTGGAGTTTCTCTTACAAGTATTAATATAACGTGTGGTTGAAAGTGATGAATATAAAAGTTTAGATTACAACAAAACAGAAGAAAAAAAGTGCTTGAGGTTGTGATTATGTGAAATCACTTCCCCTCGATCTTAGGATATGAAGGCTGGCTTGATGCAACTTCACTTTCTTCTCGGTGCATAAGTTAAATATAGAAGAAAAGATTATCTGGGGGCTTGGGTGGTCATGGCATCTCACATGAGAGAATCTTCAATAGATGATGAAAACCGCCGCGCTGTCGGAAAAATTGCCCTTTGGGCCACTTTAGATATGAGAAAAACCAGCTACATCAGATGATGTATCTCTGTCCGATGATGATTTTTTTTGGGTAGCCTTAAATTTTGAGTCCTTTTACGGTGCATCTGGTCGATATGGGCCGTCCGTCGGACCCAATTCGACGGTCGAGATGCAATGCAATACACTGATGTCACCTGTATTATATAGACACCCGAGGGGCATTTTCGATAGATTTTTTTTTCAAACGATCAGGTTTCCCTCCCAAAATATTTCAAGGGTATTTTCGGTACAAACTTTCAGGGCTATTTTCGGGATCCACGATCAGGTTTTTCTCGATCAGGTTTTTCTCCTACAAGTGCAAGTTCATCGTCGCTAGGGTGAGGATCCTCGCCGGCGGTAGGGTTTCATCCCGCTGGCAGGATCGAGCCGCAAGTCGTGCACCCACCCTCCATCCACCCCGATTCCCTCACGCTCTCCCGCCTCCTCGGGACCGAGAAGAGTTTGACAAGAGTAAATCTACTGCCTTCCCCGAGGCGGCCGCCGGCGATGGACTCTCTTCCGGTTCAGAAAAACAAGGGAGTTATAGCGCTGCCGTGTCGTCCAATCGTAAACCGCCGCCGCACAATCCTCTCCCACTTACCCATTGGAAAACCACCCCCTCCTCTCCCTCTTCTCCACATAAAATCCTCCTCTCCTCTCCCTCGTCTCCATTGGAAAACCACCCCCTCCTATCCCTCTTCTCCACTGCATAAAATCCTCCTCTCCTCTCCCTCGTCTCCATTGCAGAACTACCGTCTCTCCACTCCTCGTCCAAATCCAACACCGCCTCCCTCCTCAGCAGATCCATGGCGCTGCGCGATAGACTCGCGACCATCGCCGGCGGCAACGAACGTGCCAGATTGACCGAGATCCTTTCTTGGTTCAACAGTGACTGGGAGGTGGCGAGGACGGTGAGGGAGATGTCCAAGTATCTCAGACCCAGCGAGAGTGATGCCATCTTCACCCGGGATGGAGTCCGCCGGGAGTCCGTCGAGTTCATCGAGTTTCTCCTCTGGGCGATGGAGCAGACGGACTCGGAGGAGCGGAAAGTCAGGTGCAGGTGGTGGGCGTACAGATCCAAGATCGAGCATCCAGAGGATGACCCCACGATCAGATACGGGGTGCCGTTCGTGAGGGTGTTGTTCTAGGCGGTGCCACCGGAGTGGATGCACGCCATACGCAACAGGAGGCCATTGGTGCGCACGATGTCGCTTCCCCGCCATTCTCCATGGTTCCCTCGACGATCTCCTCGTCTCAACGGCGGCGGTGGCATTTAGGGTAAGCTTCGCACTTGACTTGATTTTTCATCTGCCCATGCTTACAATCAGGGTGTTGGCTTAGACTCTTTCGGCAATGAGGTGGTTAGGGTTTTTGCAATTGTTTAGGGGGTACATAGGATGCTACAGCATTGGTAAAATGCATCATCTGCACAACTCTAGCTTTTACAGCGGCAAAATCATACGGTTGTCTAAAACCATGTATCCAGTTGCCCTATCCTCACGAACAAAAACATTACCAAGACCATAATTTAGCTAATATGTAAAAGTTTTAGATACCTTTCAATTATGATTGTGTCATAGAGATGCATCAAGAATTTCATCTCCTTGGGGTTGGATCCCTTGGTATGATTGTATATACTAGGAAAAATGATCATAGCGGGGGAGCGGTGTGGAGCTGGTCATGGGGACATAACTAAAACCATGAACTGTTTTTGCTTGATTAAATTTATTTGTCACCCCCTTCGAAAATAAACATGTGTATGTTCCTATCCCTTTTTTAGCTGTCATAGTTGCCTACAATCAACCATAATGTTGCCTCAAATCATATATCTAGTTGCCCACAATCAATCGTACAATTGTCTAAAACCATGTATCCAGTAGCCCATAATCAACCATACGGTTGTCTAAAACCATGTATGCAGTCGCCCAATCCTCATGAACAGAATCATTATCAAGACCATAATTTGGCTAATATGTAAAGCTGTTAGATACCTTTCAATTAAGATTGTGTCATAGAGATGCATCAATAATTTCATCTCCTCGGGGTTGGATCCCTTGGTATGATCGTACATACTAGGAAAAATGATCATAGTGGGGGAGCGGTGTGGAGCTGGTCATGGGGACATAACTAAAACCACGAACTGTTTTTTCTGTATGAAGTTTATTTGTCACCCCCTTCAAAAATAAACACGTGTATGTTCTTATCCCTTTTTTTAGGTGTCATAGTTGGCTACAATCAACCATAATGTTGTCTAAAATCATTTATCCAGTTGCCCACAATCAATCGTACAGTTGTCTAAAACCATGTATCCAGTTGCCCACAATCAACCACACGGTTGTCTAAAACCATGTATCCAGTTGCCCAATCCTCATGAATATAAACATTACCAAGACCATAATTTGGCTAATATGTAAAGCTTTTATATACCTTTCAAGTTTGTGTCATAGAGATGCATCAAAAATTTATCTCCTCGGGATGGGATCCTTTGGTATGATCGTAAATACTTGGCGATTATTCATAGAGGGGAGCAGGGTGGAGTTGTTCATGAGGACGAATAGGGTGGAGTTGGTCATGGGGATGTAACTAAAACCGCGAAGTGTCTGTGAACCCTCCAAAAATGAACATGTGTATGTTCTTTATCCCTTTTTCAGGTGTCATAGTTGCCCACAATCAACCATACAGTTTCCTAAAACCAAGTATCCAGTTGCCCACAATCAACCATACAGTTTGCCTAAAACAATGTATCCAGTTGCCCAATCCTCATGAACAGAAACATTTACCAAGACCATTATTTGGTAAGTATCTAAAGGTTTTAGATACATGTAATTAAGTTTGTGCCATAGAGGTGGAGTCAAGATTTTCCTCTCCTCTGGAGCGGGTATGAACCCCTCTTTTTAACTACTTCCTAAATTGCAGCAGTAATTTTGCATGTTGCAAAATTATTATTAATTCAACATTGAGTTATGTCAACTTGGTATTCTTATTGGTATGTGTGTGTGCTTGACAGATTGCCTTGTGATTTTCAAATTAGCATATTGTGAGTTCTCAATCAACAAATGTCATTATCTTTATATGTATTCAATCTGAAAATTTTCATTCTTTACATGCCATATAGATGTGAACAGAACAATCTTTTGACAGGTAAAAGTACTTGTTATACTGTTTCTACCATGTTGACTAGTCATATGCACACTATCAAATGAACACATCGTTTAACATGTACATTATATCACAAGGTGCCTTATATGAAGTTTGATCATTTTCCTGTGGGTTACATGATGCTTGCATTTTAGCATATTTTATGAAATTGTCTATCCAAATGCCATTTTTATATGTATTGCATCTTATATTTTCCAATCTTTATATGCTACAGGTGGGAGCATGGATATGTTGCTGAAGCTCATGGACCTGAACATCAGAAGATTATTCATGTTTTATGCATTATTAGTTATGTGAGGATATTAAGTTATGTACTTAATGATCAGAACTTGCTATGTATTTGATGATCAGAACTTCTTACGTATTTAATTTATGTATTAAGTGGAACTTGGCCGTAACTGCTTGTTGGTAGTATGAACTTATGTGACGCAAGTCTATATATGTGGCCTGTAGTGTACCCTGCTTGATACCATTACTTTAGGCTACAATGATTTGTTTCTTTTTTTACCATAATTTTGAAATGATGCTAGCTCCTGAAATTCAAATCTAACCGGGTTTCATATGGATTAGATGCTTGTTTCATATTGAAAACGATGTTTCTGTGTTGGCTAGTATGAGTTATTTTGAAAATGAGGTTTGTATGTGTTGTAAAAAAATTCATTAAAAAAATTAGTGCAAAAACTTGGGAGTGAAAGCTTTCATATTTCAAAAACGACGTTTCTGTTATTTTCAAAAAGAGCATGTTATTTTTAAAAAAATAGCATCCTATTTTTAAAAAGAGCATGCTATTTTAAAAAGAGCATGTTATTTTTAAAAACAAAATGTTTAAAAAGAGCATGTTATTTTTAAAAACAGCATGTTATTTTCAAAAAGAGAATGTTATTTTTAAAAACAACATGTTATTTTTAAAATCAGAATGTTTAAAAAGAGCATGTTATTTTTTAAAACAACATGTTATTTTCAAAAAGAGCATGTTATTTTTTTAAACAGAATGTTTAAAAAGAGCATGTTATTTTTAAAAACAGCATGTTATTTTTAAAAACAGCATGTTATTTTCAAAAAGAGGATGTTATTTTTAAAAACAACATGTTATTTTTAAAATCAGAATTTTTAAAAAGAGCATGTTATTTTTAAAAACAGCATGTTGTTTTCAAAAAGAGCATGTTATTTTTTAAAACAGAATGTTTAAAAACAACATATTTAAAATAGCATTCTATTTTAAAAACAACATACTATTTTTGAAATCATCATGTTATTTTGAAAACAGCTTATTTAAAAACAGCATCTCATTTTAAAATCAGCATGCTATTTTTGGTATCAACATGTTATTTTAAAATTAGCATATTCAAAACAGCATCTCATTTTAAAATAGCATGCTATTTTTTAAATTAGTATGTTATTTTAAAATTAGCATATTCAAAACAGCATCTCTTTTTAAAATCAGCATGCTTTTGAAAGCAGCATATTCAATATGGCATGTCATTTGCCATTGGTGACCGAAAAATATAAAAATAAACAAATCATAATCCATTATTCTTCTAGGGTTGCTTGTGCACTGTAATTGGTCTGAATCTTCTCCATACATTGTAACTGTCACATGGTTGTAAAAAAGCAAATATAGATTTCTATGACCCCATATAGACCAAATTTATTTCAAGCAAAGTATTGGAACCAACAATAATATTGAAGTTTTACAACTTGAGTCATCCGCAATGACTAAGAACATGACTAGGCATCGTGTGGATCCACATTCCCCTCCTCGGTACCTGAATCCGCACAGTACCGGACATCATTTAGTTACAACTAACTGATATTTTGGATTGATGTAGGACATATTTCGGCCCTCTGTTTTTCTTTTAATCAAATTTCTTCAATTTCGTTGAATTTCATTTGAAACGTAACCAGACATATGCACCTAGCTTTGAATGGCAGACTCCCGCACCAGTGTCCGCGGACCGATGCCGGAGCGAATTTGCGGGTCATCGTTGTAGATGCCCCAAAACTAGATAAATAGTCTGTGTAATCAATTATGTAAATAGTTTAACACAATGCAATCAGAATTTTTTTTGCTTTACCTATTTCATCAGACGGTAAATAATGCAATCAATTTTTTTGTCTAACCAATCCCTTCTGACCTTTTTTTTGCGAGGAAATCCCTTCTGCATTTTTGGTTAGTCAACCATTTGAAACTACCAATTACTCCCCGCATCTCTCCCCCTAGGGTACGCTCTAAAACCATCGCCGCCGCTCTCACGCTCGCCTCTTGCTGCCGGATATGAAATCCACTCGTGGAGATCGAGTGGCCCTGGTGACAGATCGTGGCCATGGTCGTGCGGGGCCTGTCATGGACGCCGTCGTGACAGATCGTGGACGTGCGGGGCCAACCACAAACATCGTCGTCCATGGCATGGGTCAGGATTCCCACAAGAAAGCTTTGGACTACTCAGTGTCCGACCCAGAGATGCATCATGTCCACGAGGAGGTGCACGACTCCGTCGTCGATTACAAGCAGCAGCAGATGCACGACATGGACTGGAATTCTGTTACGGTGATTTTTATTTTTATTTAACCCTATATTTATGTCTTCAAGTTTCAGGTTAGATTAATCCTTAAACCATCAATTTGTTATCGAATAGGCAAAATGGAATCTAGCTATAAATATTGGTGACCATCAGTACATAATGATCATTACTTATTCAATCACTCGTTAGAAATTAATGGTTCATCCACTCCACAATTTAGTGCATTTAGTTAAATGCTAAAAGTCAGACATCATAAAGGTTGTCCAAGTCATTTGACAAACATATAAACAAATGTATGATTTATGCTTTCATATGGATTTGATATTGCTTTTTCCTCCTTAGTTTGTCAAAGTTTTTAAATATTATTTAAAAAAAATAATTTATAGGCACTACATTATGGAACGTAGTGACTATTATGTACTGTAAATAATGCAGCTTATATCATACATAATTTAAACTTGCAGCCTGATTATGATGATTATGCGGACATTTCGGAAGAAGAGATGGATGCACACACTCAGAAAATCCTTGAAGAATTGCATAATGGACAGTGCAAAGTGCTTAAGCGTATGGCGTATCGATGCGCATTCTGTGGCAAATATCTAGACCCAGCTTTCATTAGTATTCTTGAGCACGCCGAAGGTGTTGGCAAAGGCTACCAAATGAAGCCTGGTATGCGGGCGAAACACAAGGCGCTAGCCCAATATCTCAGGAATTTGTCAGACAATGAGAAGGTCCGAAGAAGGCGTGATGATAACCAACATGCCAAAAAGTAGATGAATAATCGAAACCCTGAAGAAGTTCTGGATGGCATAAGTAGTCTTTTGCGATTTTTTTTTTCTTTTGAAAATACCAATAAATATTTTAATCATCCCAGTTCTTGCAAAAATGGTAAAATGTTATATTTAATCGTGTACTATTTAATTCTTGCTTTTTATATATTTCAATCTGATTACATCTAATAGTTAAGCATTCTATCGGTTACCCAATTTTTTCATGTATATACATATATACTGTGGAGTGCTAAAAAAATGCAAGATCAATTGATGTATTGGAAGACACATGCACATGCAATATCAACAGCACTGTATTGTTAGGGTTTCATCAAAAGCACACCTGTGGTGGTCCTAGCCTGGCCTTTTCTGTTTGGCCAGAATTGGTAAGCTACCAAATCTGCAGCTGATATGACCCAAACCTTTGTTCCTTTTGTGGGCCGGCAGAGAGAGACAAGCGAGCGATGGCCCCAACCCCAACCACACCACCCCCATTCCCAATCCCACCACCCTTCGTACTTTGCAGAGACAAAGAGGCGACGACTAGGGTTTGTGCAGCCGTCACCTTGGCCGCCCCCGTCGTCGCCAAATCGGCCGAATCTGGGAGGCTATCCACGCCCCCCCTACTCCGGGCACGATTCTCCACTGCTTCGTCGACAACAAGGTCCGACCACGGCACCTCTTTTCCCCAATCCGCCGCCCCAAGCTAGCTCCGGTGGTTCCAGCTTCGAACAAGTCTACTCCAGCCCCATCTGGTACGAATTCGCAGGTAAGATAGATCTTCCCTGCCCTTCCATGTCGATCTGACTATAATTTCTGATCTAGCAGCACCGCCCAAGTTAAGATCTGACACTTGCATGTGTGCATGTTTCAGGTATTTGCAGATTTGCTGTAAACTAGTAGGTCATAGTGCAACAAGTAATTTTACAGCAAGATAATCTGACAATGTACTGCATAATCATGCTTTTACTTGTTCGTATGGGTACTAATGAGTTAAACTTTCCTACCAAGTAAGAGAAAATGGTGGATGTTGTCCAGCATACCTTGCTCATTGACATAGCCTTCACTAGCTTGAGGGATGCTATCAAGTCCATGAGGAAATTTGTAATGATGGTAGGAGGATCAGTTATAGTTTCACGTATTACTCGATGGTAGTATGATGATTGGTGCATTTTTTGAATGTTTTGTTAATTATACACGGCTACTGATTGGTGCATTTTTTGATGATATGTGCACACATGTAACATTTATGGTTCGTGCATATTTTTGATGATACTTGTTACTGTTTATTTGAATTATGTTAGCCATATCTCAATGATATGGTATGGGCTTGTTGGGGTTAATAAAGATTTGCTGTGAGCTAGTAGTTCATATTGCAACAAATACTTCACTGTTAGATTTTCTACCATTTTACTTCATAATCATGATTTTACTTGTTGGTATGGGTAGTAATGAGTAAATACTTACCAAGTTATACAAAAGGGTGGGTGTTGGCCAGCATACCTTGCTCGTTGTCATAGCCTTCACTATGCTGTCATCTTGCTTGAGAGATACTATCAAGTCCTTATTCTCACTGGAAAATTAACCTCCACGGCTACCTCTAAAAATGTTATGTACAAGAGCAAATGCATTATTTGTTTTGTTGGGACAATTTAAAGACTTCTATTTATTAGCTGATGGTAGCACACAACAGCCCATCAGGAAATTTGTAGTGATTGAAGGCACTAATTTATATTTATTAGTTTCACGTATTACTCGATGAGAGCACTCAATCATGGTGCATTTTTTGAATGATTTGTTAAGTATACAATGCTACTAATTTATGCATACTTTGGATGAAATGATTTGTTAATTGATTGGTTGGCTATGAATCATGGTGTAACAATTATGGTTGGTTTATATTTTTTATTGTCCTTTTTACTGCTTGTTCGAATTATGAGCATAATTGGTATGTTATGCTTGCCAATGTTTCACATTGTGCCAAATACCGGCTACTAATTGGTTGGTTACCAAGTTTTGTTGTCCAGCTCACATAAAGTTGCCAATATTTGGCAATGTCTACATTGGTAGCGAACCAATCATGCTCTATCAGCATAAATGGTTCGCTGCCAAAATTTGGCATGCCAATATTTTGTCAAAATGCCAAATGTTGGCTAGTGATTGGTACATGAACGAACTACGTACTTAACAAGTAGTATGCGAAAAGATTATTCCCATTGTATATGGTGCTCCCAAGTCCTAATGTAAGCCTGAATTCATATATCAATAACTATCATTTGTTCATTGCAATGCATGTAACAGGTTTCAATGGAAGGAGAACCCATCCTCATCAGCAGTGGAGAGAGTGACTACCGGACCACATCAGATGATGCTTCGGATGGCACTTCAGGTGGAACGTCAGATGGCACTTCACAAGGGAGTCAAGGCTATAGCCTTGATGACGACACCTCTAGCCACTATGACACTGATGATGGTTCTGATGGAGATGGATATGTCGAACACGATCCCATCGTGGCAGAAAGGGGTAAAGTTCTATATGGCTGGTCAGATGTTAACTGAACCCTGAACTGTATAAAGTTCAGGTTTGAGTAACACTTGATTACGCCACTTTACTCTGTTTGGGTTCTAGATGAACCTGTTGCTTTGTTTCCAAATCAACATTGACTCAACTAGAGCTTAAATAGAGTAGAGTGTATAGTTGTTAGTTTAAATCAATCAAATATTCGATTTGCCCATGTTTATACGAGATATTGCTGTGTGGATGTGATTGGGTTAACTATGTTCTTCATTTCTAGCTCGTTGGAGTAGGCATTGATCATCAACCCAGTGTTGATGTTCTAGATCTTATGTATGAAATTATGAACTACTCTGTCATCTGAATTTTTTTGATACAGGTCCGCAAAACCAGGGGAAGAGAGAGTTCGAGAAGCACATCTTTTACGGCAACCATGTTACTTTAAACATGGAGCGGTGGGACCGTCTTCAATACATAGTAAAGCATGACAAACCTTCCATACCATACTATGTCTGCACTGTCACTCGCTCGACAGTCCTCGACGGGAAGAGCAAGATGGTAAATACTTGGACTTTCTTCTTGCAAATCATATCCCAACGTTTGAAAATGCCATAATGTAACATTATTTATTTCCTTGTGCAATCAGTGCTTCTCAAAGGATTACAGCTGCTGCTACCTCAAAGATTATCTGCGAAAGCCCATGCTTGTGTGTGTCACCAACGAACGTTTTGAAGGTTCTAAAAAGGTCTTGTTCAAGATGGGCAAGCAGGATGGGCGTGCTATCATGACGAAGAACTGGAGAGAAGTCGTTGAGAGCTCCCGTATGAAAGAAGATCATATGACTATCTTCATGTTCGTGGAAAGGAGCCGAGGTGGGCTTAAGGTGAACATGGCCAATAGCATGAAGATTCGTTGACCCATGTGATGAACCATGACTGAATGGCAGATTATGATATGTATGTATTGGGCAGTAGTTTGACGCTAGTTGTTATGATATGTATTTGGTAGGCAGTAACTGGAACTTGGTAGAATCAGCTTTTGGGTACAACTGGATATGAAGATCATCCAGTAAGTGGAACCTGTCAGTAACCGGTAGTTTGCAGCATCAGCTTTTGGGTCCAACTGGATACGAACTTCATTTAGTAAGTGGAACTTGGCAGTAACTGCTAGTTGGTAGTATGAACTAATGTGACGCAAGTCTATATCTCCTTGGTATGATTCCTTTAGGCTGCAATGATTTTTTCTTTTTTTACCATAATTTTTAAATGATGCTAGCTCCTAAAATTCAAATCTAACAGGGTTTCATATGGATTCTATGCTAGTTTAATATTGAAAACGAGTTTTCTGTGTTGGCTAGTACGAGTTATTTTGAAAATGAGGTTTGTATGTGTTGTAAAAAAATTCATTAAAAAAATTAGTTCAAAAACTTGGGAGTGAAAGCTTTCGTATTTCAAAAACGACGTTTCTGTTATTTTAAAAAAGAGCATGTTATTTTTAAAAAAACAGCATGTTATTTTTAAAAAGTGCATGCTATTTTAAAAAGAGCATGTTATTTTTAAAAACAGCATGTTGTTTTCAAGAAGAGCATGTTATTTTTAAAAATAGCATGTTATTTTTAAATACGCATCATAGCATTTTTAAAAACAGCATGTTATTTAAAAAAACATACTTAAAATAGCATTGCTGTTTTTAAAACATGATATTCAAAACATCATACTATTTTTGAAATCATCATGTTATTTTGAAATCAGCATATTCAAAACAGCATCTCATTTTGAAATCACCATGCTATTTTTGAAATCAGCATGTTATTTTTGAAATCAGCATGTTATTTTAAAAACTTCATATTCGAAACAACATCTGTTTTTAAAATTAGCATTTTCAAATGAGCATGCTAATTTTAAATAAGCATGAAATTTTCAATTTTTAAATCAGTATGCTTAATTTTGAAAATCAACATTTCTCAACATTATTTTGAAATATATCCCATTTTTATATTAATTGAAAAACGAGGTTTCTATTTTGATACAGTTTTGAAATTTTGTGCTCATAATAATAGGTTTTTGAGAAAATTCAACATGCTATTTTCAGCTTTATAAAAATGAGGTTTCTATTTTATATTTCAAGTCTGAATTTGACTACACTCAGACAAAATTTCTGCAAAATTACATGTAAAAATGATATAAATACGGAAAACCAACTTCACTAAAAATGCATTATTGGATGGTTTGAACATTTCAATCCGTCGATGTGTTGATAAATCATAACTAGGCTTCCATCTCGATCAGTCCATATTAAAATGAGGCTACCAATCAAACTAGGAATTCACGAAAATAGTGGCAGTCCATCAAATAGGTCAAATACATCCAAAACAAGGTGGATCACCGCACGGAAATCTCCCTAATTCATTTTGTTCTCAATCCTTTTCACCCCAGAAATCTGCCTACTGAATGTGCACCTAAACATCCTGTCTCGACTTCACTTTTCCTTTCCTGCATGAATCAACATTTGTTAATATCATAGCAAAGAAGATTTGAATGTGTACATTAGACATGAACACAAAAAACACTAACTTCACTGATTTTCTCTTCATAGCTGCAAAAGCTAACTCCACAGCTCTTATTCCCAAATCCTTTGCTACATTCTTAGCAGGCCTTTTTGTCTTCATCACACCTTTGACATGTTCTTCTTTACCGCCCTTCCTAGGGACACTCCTGAAAAAGTTAAGAAACGTCAACACGGTACTAACAAAGACGTGACTTGTAGAGCAGACATGTAACAAGAGACACTAACTTCATTGGTTTTCTTCGCGCACCCTTTGTTGCAACATTCACAGAAGCCACTTTCTTTTCGTCTCACATTTTCTTCCTCCCAGCTTTGACATTTCCAGGACACTTGCGTTTCCTACAAAAAAATGAAATAGATGAATATGCAGCCAACATCCGTAAACATGTTTAACTACGCATCGCGGCGCTAAATGCCCACTTCTTTGGTTTTGCATAATCTTCTTTTGCACCCTCCAATGGTCTCTTCCTACCCTTTCGCGCCCTACCATCCTTCAATGGTACGTTCGTACCCTTCCGTAGCCTACCATCATTCAATGGTCTCTTCCTACCATCTTTTGCATCTTCCTCTTCCTCTTCTTCTGCATCTGATTCTTCCTCTTCTTCTGCATCTGAATCTTCCTCTTCTTCTGTATCTGAATCTGACTCTTCTTCTGTATCTGAGTCTGTCTCTTCTTCTGCATCAATATCTTTCTCTTTTCTCTTGCTCTTCCCTGTGGCCTTTGATTTCCCCGAATCTTTTCTGTGTAAATTGAAGAAAAATATTTGAACACTCTCCCAGAGAACATATTACACTGTAAGCATGTATGGAAATTAACAATGAGATAAACATGTGCACTAACTTTACTGTTTTTTTTTGTGTCTCATCTGCTCGCGCCTACTTTTAATTCTCTTTTTGGATTCTTCGGTAGTTGGTCTCCCTTTTGGAACTATTTTGATTGGGTTTTGCATGTTATCAGTGCAGTATTCTCGAGCAGCAGAGAAGTATGCCGACAAAGGAACAAACGATTTCCGTGCTTCATCCAAATCAGTTTTTTCCGCGTCAACCAATATACTCCGGAGGAACTCCATCACCTGTTCTGATTGTGAATCGCTAGCTGCAGCTGTGAATAAAGTGTCACTAGCCATGTTGCATAGTTGATGATACTTATTCATGTGCTCAGACCATACATGAGTATTCGCGGTCCTCGAAGAAGGGAATGCTGGCTTCGCATGCATTGTCCATCTTTTCTTCACAAAAATTGTTGGAAATCCTCACATTCCATCTTTCCACATTTACAAAATGCCTTATCCAGTTTTGCTCCTATGAACAGAAAAGTCACGTGATATATAACATTCGCATAGTTAGCATCCGCGCCTTGTGCATCCAACTTTTTTGCATCCAACTCCTCATCATGCTTACCTTCGAAGCCATTGGGATCCTTACCATCCAACTTTTCTGCATCCAAGTCCTCGCCATCCTTACCTTCCAAGCCATTGGGATCATTACCATCCATGTTTTTTGCATCCAAGTCCTCACCATCCTTACCCTGCAATTCTGTAGGAACCTTAGCATTCAAGTCATTAACATCCTTACATTGCAATTCTCTAGCATCCTTGGCATACGGGACTTTATCATATGGGAATTTGCGCAAAACTCCATACCTTACTAAACCATCAGAACCCACCATGTCTGTGACATGCCAATTTGTTCCTTCGACGATCCGACGCTTTAACTTTGCAAACATCACAGGAGTATAAATATAAGAGGCAACAATCTCCAGAGGGTGTGCACTTAGCTTAGTGAAGGGTATCGTATGTGCCGCTACTGCGTCTAATGCTGCTTCATTCTTACGCAATATGGACACACAGTGCTCAACATGCTGCAACAAATCAACAAGTTGCATTTTCCTGTTCAGGTGCACATGTAGCCTTGAGTTGAGAGACTCACTCCTCTGATTACTCATCATGCCAAGAAAGTATCTACCCTTTGTGTACGCCGCGGCCCACTTGTGTCTCAGCTCGTACATCATGTTAACCCATGAAGACCTCTTCCCCGTTGGTTTTATTTTGAACCCAACCTTATAAGCCTCCCATTCTTTCTCAAACTCATCAACATCCCAACGACGGTAAATGAATTTCCTAAATTCCTTAAGCTTATTTTTCCGGAGGTAGCTCACCATATTCTCCTCGATATGCCACGTGCACAAACGATGATCTGTGTCCGTCCAGACAGTAGCTATTGCTTTAGCCATCGAACCATCCCCGTCGGTGATTGCTGAAGTGGGTTGCTTCTGGGACATTGCCTCCAAAAATACATGAAGAAGCCACTGGTATGATCCAACTGTCTCGTCTGACACTAGACCGACCCCAAACATAATTGTGCTACGGTGATGGTTCAGACCAACAAATGGGACAAACGGAAGCCTGTACTTGTTGGACCGATATGTACTGTCGAACACCACGACGCCACCAAAGGCAGCATAGTCAATCCGAGATTGTGAATCGGCCCAGAATATGTTCCTCAAATGGCCTTGGCTATCTGTTATGTATTTGTAAAAGAATTCCGGGTCTGCTTTTTTCTGTGCTATCATATAGGTGACCAAAAATGAAGCATCATCGCCCTCTATCTTGTGACTCTTCTGGATTGAAACATGGTTATATAAGTCCCGGCCTATAAAGCCAAGCTTGTTGGGACCTCCGACGTTCTTCTCCATTACATTCATAATCTGATGCGTTCGAAGTCCACCGATAGCATACTCGATGACATCCGCCTTTTGCGCGTCAGTCATTCTACGATGAGCCGACAAGTAGGGAGTCAGGTCAGGAGGGACAAACGGATGGTTACGCTTGTCCACAAAATTCTTGACAAACCAGAGGCCACTGCCATCTTGTAGCTCAACCTGAAAAAGAGCGGGACACCCACACCGAGAAAGACCCCTTGGTGTTCTTTTTCTTTCGGTTCTGTTGAAGTGCTTAAGGGCCCGCCATCCTTGTTTGCAGCACTTGTATGTCCGTCGGCATACATTTTGTTTCGAACCGCTGTACTTCAGATCATCCTTTCTAACACCAAAACCCTTATTTCTAGCATAGTCTACATAGAACATGTAGGCTTCTTGCTCAGTCCTGAAAGTCTTCTTCACGATCTCTACGTATTCCATATACTCATTCAGGTCTATGCCACCCTTGCCTGCATTCTCGTTGTCCTGATCATCCATGTCTTTACCATCCACGTGTATGCCACCCTTGCCTGCATCCTTGTTGTCTTGATCATCCATGTCTTTACCATCCACGTGTATGCCATCTTTGCCTGCATCCTCGTTGTCCTGATCATCCATGTCTTTACCATCCATTCCTTTGTTGTCCAAGCCTACATCCTCATTGTCATTATCATCCATGTTTTGCTTGCGTTGCTTCTATAACCCATGTCCTTGTCATCCTTGCCTTTATCACCCAAGTTTTCGCCCGCGTTGCTTTTATCATCCATGTCGTTATGCTGCCAACGAAAACACATAGATAATGTTACGATTGGGTAGCATATCCCAATAATTATGCACTACTCTGCTTAAATAATTGAAACAACCTTTCAGTTCGGATTCATGTACCTATCTCAGTCCTTCAAAAGCTGTAACTAAGGTGGTTGCCCTAACTAAATCCAAAATGCCGTGAATAATCCTTCAAATGCCGTGAGTAATCACGCCCTGATAAATCAACCCTCATAGATCAAATCTCCTAACTAAATCAAAAATAACTCCAAACTCAATTAAAAAGTATCCCCTAACTAAATCCAACATAGATCAAATCTCCTAACTAAATCCAAAATAACTCCAAACTCAATTAAAATGTATCCCCAAACTAAATCCAAAATAAATCCAAAATATTTCCTAACTAAATCCAAAATATTTCATTACCCAAACCCAGACTACACTTTCTATGAATCCAAATCCGCTGACATCTTTCTCGTGCCACATAACCCAAACTAAGTCCTAACTAAATCCGAATTGCACTTCCTTTCAACCGAAATGTAGTCACAACCTTCTCGTATTACAGAATATCTCCTAACAAAATCCAAAACATGTCATAAGCAAATCCAGACTACACTTTCTAATTCGGAAATACACTTCTCCTAAACCCTAATCATATCCGATCCTATAGGTACTATGCAGAAGGGACCACAGATGACGGCGGCACTTACATCTCAGACGTTGTTGCGAAGATCCGGCGTGACTTGATGGACGGCGATGACTCGCGTCTGGGAAGGGGCGTCCAATCGGTGAAGGCAGCGGCGGAGCTGAGGACCCGAGTGATCGAGGGGGATCGCGTGCGAGGGATGGGGAGGACGAGGTGGAGGAGGAGGGGGTCGCACGACGAGTGCGGCGGCAGCTGATCGGCGCGGATTGAGGGCGGCGGCTGATCGGCGGTGATTGAGGACGGCGGCTGATCGACGAGTGCTAGGGTTCGAGGAGCCGAGGAACCGCTCACGGAAATTCAAATGAGCGATGACGCTAAGTGCTATGTTAATGTAATTAATTTAATTCAAAAATTTAGGACAATTATACCCTTGGATTAAATTGGGCCGTAATTTTTTAGGTCGAAAATGCCCCTCGGGCTTAATAAGGCCCAACTAATGGCATCCGTTGGATCGCTAATATAATACACGGTCTCTCGTGTATTTTGATGCACCGTAAAATTTCTCTAAATTTTGACCCCAAGTGCTGCAGCACCTTTAGTGGTTGCCCACAAATCAAAACATTGCCACGGAAACTCAACCGCCACGTAGAAACTTCCCTGCTGTCTGACCTCCTCTCTCTCCTACCCTATAATCATTTTTTACATCATAAAGTTTTACATCATCTGGTAAAGATGCTTCGTTGAGTATGACTCACGTTCTCATTGTCATCTTGGGGATCTGATGTACGAAATGGGATGGCATGCTTGTATTGTTCAGTTTTCTTCATGTCTTCTGTGTGGCGTTACAAAAGTTTTGGTTAAGATGAATACCGGCTTCTAGGATCTTCGGTCCCTACCCCATGCTTAATAAAAACAGGGAAAATACCTCATTCAATATAGTTGTTTTTTCTGAACATCTTGCTGCAATATTTGCTTTTATGTCAAATCGGTGCCATAACTAATGCAGATTTGTAACTTTGTACCATATGCAGATCTTGGCTTTGTCTGCATCGCCAGTGCACGTACAGTTCTTATTTTATAGATGTGCAGTTTTTACTTTTCGTACGTGTGGCATAACTCATTTTGGCACGTACCGTTAGGTAAGCTGAATTGCCAGCTTAAGTCCAGTTTTCTCGTACTGAATGCCACAGCCACGCCATCCACAACACTTGGTACGTGGCATTGGTCACGGCAAGGGTTAAAAAAAAAACAATGGTCGTCATATCAAAATACTCTATCCATCCAAAAATAAGTGTCTCAAATATAAAGTTGTATTAAATTAAAGACACTTATTTTGAGACGGAAGGAGTAGTAAACACTGCTCTCCATTTTGTTATACGGAATGTTTGTGTGTATTTTATATCATTAATTTAAGGAAAACGTTTTACGCCTACACGCCGGTCGAAACTTCGGCCGGTTGCTCGCTCGTCGTTGGAAGCGGTTACGATCCAAGTGCCCACACATGCCCAAACGCCTGGCTATGGGGGCCCATGCACCGCCGCGACCCGGTCTTCTTCGTTATCTACTCAATCCCCACCCCGCACCAGTGTCGTTGCAGCTCCGATTCCCCGTCCCGAACCACCGGCGTCGCCGCGGCGATCCGTCCCGAAGCATCGGCGTCCTCGTCGCGACCCTCCCCCCTCTCGTCCTCCTTTCCTTTCTCTCTCTAATGGCCGCCGCGACCGGTCCCGAACCCGATCAACCTAGTGCCGCAACCGGCGACGGAGGCAACTACCACCTCCGGCAGCGGCCATTTTTGTTTGGTAAAGCTTCAACCTTCAGCTGGATTTGCGGGAACCAGCGGCTAGGGATGATACAAGCACGGGGCAAAAAAAATGCTGGAAAGCCGGCGAGGTGGATTTTTTGCTGGAACCATGTTCTCGTTTTGCTGGAACCAGTCCTAAATTTTGTTACCACCCCTTTTTGTTTTGATTTCTGGAACCACCCTCAAATTTTGCTACCACCGTCCTTCGATTTTGCTGGAACCGGCAGATTTTTCTGCTTCAATCAAGTTTTTTTTGTAATTTTTTGTTGATTTTTTGCTAGATGTGGCTAATTCATTTGCTACAACCGGCTTTTTCAAAGCTTCAACCATATCTGTTTTTTGCTACTACCGGCCGACGTTTTTGCTACATCGTTTGTTCATGGTTGTCATGTTGCTCCAAGCGCGACGACAAGTACAAAAAGAGTCAATGGCCTGCGAGATGCAACCATGAGTCATTTTTGCTGGAACCGGTCACGGCGGCGAGCACGACAATCACCACGGCGAGTTGCGGTGTCCATCACGGCGAGCTACGATGGAAACACGACGAGCTGTAACCATGTCCGCGGCCATCTGCGATAGTAACCACGCCAAGCTGGAACCGTAGTCGAGAATAGCTCAGACCGTAGTCGCGTTTTGCTGGACCTTGGGGGTCGTCTGGGAATGGAGGGACGAGGAGTTCGTCCGCACTGGGGCAGCGACTCTGGTGGCAGCGCGTGGGAGGATGAAGGCACAACTTCTCCCTGGGTGGTTTTGGTAATTAACAACAACATATAGTTCATTGAACTAATAAACCAATCAAGTATATTTCGGGAAAGTTAAAGGAATGGATTGGCTAGCAATTGTGAGGAGGATCCCCTAAGATGCAAAGAAATTTAATTGACAAAAGCTTCAAAACTCTACATTTTCTTTTATGTGAGTTGATCACAATTGAGTCCATAGGAAAGTCGATACTATTAAAAGGGGATGAGGTACTGATGATGATCTGGTTGCTCAAGTGCTTAGAGATATGCCATCAAAAGCCTCAACCAAACTCCCACAAAACATTCTGTCCAAAACCTTAAACTGTCAAATCGGTGCCACCAACATTTTCCATTCGGCCACACCGAGACAGATCCTAAGCCAAACCCTAGCACCTCGGTAGAACCGAGATTGCATTCGATGCAACCGAAAAGCAATGACCAACCGTCTGTGATCGAAATATTTAATTTCGGAACTTCCGAGTTTTATGTTTCGGTGTCACCGAAGTGGTGGATCTGCCTAGGTTAAACTGAACCGGTCTCACCGAGATGTTTCTTTCGGTCTCACCAAAAAGCCAAAAGTTAGGACATTTTGCACTAGTCGGTAGAACCAAATTTATACTTTCGTCTCACTAACTTGGGCAATAATGTTGTAACGGTTGGATTTTTGGAGAAGGCTATAAATACCCCTCCACTTCCTCTCACTTATTGAGAGAGACATCAGAACGAAACTACACTTCCATCATTCATTTTCTGAGATAGAGCCACCTACTCATTTGTTGAGATCAAGAGATTCCACTCCAACCAATAGATCCTTAATTTCTAGCCTCCCCAAATTGCTTTCCACCCAATCAATCTCTTCTACCAAGCCAAATCCTGTGAGAGAGTGATTGAGTGTTGAGGAGACTATCTTTTGTAGCACAAGAGCAAGGAGTTCATCATCTATACACCATCTACTACCTTTTGGCGAGTGGTGTCTCCTAGATTGGTTAGGTGTCGCTTGGGAGCCTCCTAATCATGTGGAGTTGAACCAAGAAGTTTGTAAGGGCAAGGAGATCGCCTACTTCGTGAAGATCTACCCCGAGTGAGGCTAGTCCTTGGTGGACGTAAGCCATGATGGAATAGACAAGGTTGCTTCGTGGACGCAGCCGTTACCCTGCGTGGGTTGTAGTCTCCATCAACGTGGACGTACGATAGCACCACCTATCGGAACCACGCCAAAAATATCTGTGTCTTCTTTGCGTTTGATCTTCCTATCCCTCCCTTTACATACACTTGCAATGTAATTACTTTTCGCTGCACTACTCGTAGACTTGCATGTGTAGGGTGTGCTAGACTTGGTAAAATCGCTAAAACTTGCCAACCAATAAAACTGGGAAAAGGTTAAGTTTTTAATTGGTCAACTAGTCCAATCACCCCCTCCAGACATACTTTCGATCCTACAAGTGATACTAGAGCTTTGGTCTCCATTGCATTGGTTTCACAACCTAGGAGAGTATGGCAGCCAGTGAGGGAAATTACCACCGTAGAGGTACATATTTTGATGGTACAAACTTTGCAAATTGGAAGCATAAGATGAAAATGCATATTCTTGGTTATAACCCCGTCGTTTGGGTTGTTGTTCGTGTTGTCTTGCAAGGTGAATTCTTTGAAGATGGAAAGGAATCAGATCGTGAAGCAACCACAGATGAATTGAAGATGTTGCAATACAACACTCAAGCATGTGACATTCTATTCAACGGTTTGTGTCCCGAGGAGTTCAACAGGATAAGTCGCCTTGAGAATGCCAAGGAAATTTGGGATACTTTGATTGATATGCACGAAGGAACCGACTCGTCAAGGATTCTAAGTTGGATGTGCTTCAGAGTCAACTTAACAAGTTCAAGATGAAGGATGGTGAAGGAGTTCCTGAAATGTACTCTAGGCTTGCTCTCATCACAAATGAGATTGAGCTTTGGAAGTGAAGACATGACCGACAGATTCATCATCAAGAAGATACTTAGAGCCTTGGATGGAAAGTACGATACCGTGTGCACATTGATCCAAATGATGCCCAACTGTTGTTGTGGTAGACGTGCGAGCACTTCATTGAAATTGGCCTCCATCTTGGTGTCGAATGTCTTCTTCAAGCCATCTAATTTATCCATAGCCGCTGGAAAGCTGGTCATTAAGTCTTGCACCTGTTCTCCATGGTGGCTTTTTTCATGGACTGTAGGTACGAATAACATATGCGATATAAACTACGAAACACTGGAAAATTCTCACTGAACAACCTGGAAATCTGGTACCACTTGATAAAGGCGAAGGTGTCCCGATGTCTCGATGATATGATGACTATCATTTTCGGTTGAAGTCGATTTTGAAGATCCAACTACGAACGTGCGAGGATGTCGCGCCTTAGAAATCGCTAAACCAACTCCGAGAGGTTATTGACCACGCTGGAGCACGATCAACCTGACCACGACGGTCTATTTCCTGCATGCAAATGAAGAACAAGCACGAAACTAAAATTGCAATTTGTATATTGCAAATATAAGAGGAAAGCTTTATTAATGAAAGTGGGGTTCTGTGATGTCTTGGTTTGGTCGTAGAACACAAACGAAGGACGTGAAGTTGCAGCTATGGCAAACTTTTAATCTAAATAGAATTGAAGTCTAAACGGTGCCTTAAGGGTTGTATTTATAGGGGGGGAAAGCAGGGGATTTCGTCCACCCTTGGCAAGGTTGGACTAAAACACCTCCTGAGTTGTTTTCCCTACAATACAGACTCTAAAACCAACTTACAAAGTGGTATTTTGAAATTACATGGGCCTGACCCAAAAATAAGGTGACGCAGCATGATACGTCTCCAATGTATCTATAATTTTTTATCGTTCCAAGTTGATATATTATCATTCTAGGATACTTTTTGGGTCTCTATTTACCAATTTATAATATTTTTGAGCACTAACCTATTGACCCAGTGCCCAGTGCCAGTTGCTGTTTTCTGCATGTTTTTTACATTTCAGGTTTACATTACCAAACGAAGTCCAATTGCCACGAAACTTTTTGATGATTTTTTCTGGACCATAAGAAGACCTGGAAGCTTCAGAAGGAGGACAGGAGGCGCACAAGGGCCCCACCACACATCAGGGCATGACCTAGGGGGGCGCCCTGATATGTGGTGGGCCCCTCGGCTGCCTCCCGACGCCCCTCTCTGGCCTATAATTCTCTAATATT
This sequence comes from Elymus sibiricus, assembly GCA_039707655.1. NCBI lineage: Eukaryota > Viridiplantae > Streptophyta > Magnoliopsida > Poales > Poaceae > Elymus > Elymus sibiricus. The sequence continues at coordinate 388,542,801 of CM077669.1, read as the reverse complement.
GCAAAAAACAGAAGCACTCCCAAAACCCTTTTTCCACCACCGCAAGTCTCTGTTCCGTCGCGAGGCCATCTGGAGCTCCGTTCTGGCACCCTGCCGGAGGGGGGGTTGATCACGGAGAGCCTCTTCATCAACCTTGCTGCCCTCATGATGATGTGTGAGTAGTTCATCATAGACCTACGGGTCCATATCTAGTACCTAGATGGCAATCTCTCTATATGTTGATCTTCAATACAATTGTCATCGCATCTTCGCTTTGATCTATCCGATGTAATCCTATTGTGCGGTATGTTTGTTGGGATCCGATGAATTGTGGGTTTATGTTCATATTATTCATGAAAAGTATTTGAGATACCTCTGATATATATTGTCTCTTAATTGCATGATCATTATAGCTTCGTAATGCTCTCCGATTTATTGATGTGCTTTGGCCAAGTAGATTGATATTTCATCGGTGGGAGTGGTGCGTTGTGGTAGGTTCAACCTGACGAGTTTCTATATCCCAGTGACAAAGTAGGGGACAAGATGCAGCTTTGTGTTGTTGCTACTAAGGATAACACGATGGGGTTCATTCATATTGCTTGAGTTTACTTTGTCTACACCATGTCATCGTACTCCATGCATTACTCTGTTTTACTTAATACTCTAGATGCATGCTGGATAGCGGTCGATGAGTGGAGTAATAGTAATAGGTGCAGACAGGAGTTGGCCTATTTGTTTATGGACGTGATGCCTATATACACATGATCATTGCCGTGGAAATCGCATAACTATCCGCTTTTCTATCAATTGCCCAACAGTAATTTGTTACCCACCGTATGCTGCCTACCTGAGAGATGCCGCTAGGGAACACTATGGCCCCTGGGTCTATTCACTTATATATTTTCAAATGCTATTATTACCTCGCTGCCTTTATTTACTTTTTATTTAATTTATATTTATCAAAAATTATCTACACAACTCATTTGCTTGCAAATAACGAGATCAAGGGGATTGACAACCCTCTTGCCCGCGTTGGGTGCAAGTCGTTCGTTCATTTGTGTAAAGACGCTGAAGACGGTTGACAATTGATATTCCTATTGGTTAAATAAACCTTGGTTTCATAACTGAGGGAAATACTTACCCACTTTGTGCCGCAATTACCCGTTCCTCTTCACGGAAAACCCAACGCAGATCACAAGTATCAGGACAGGAAGGATTTCTGGCGCCGTTGCCGCGGAATATCATCATCAACTATCAAGTAACTTCACACAAATTTTCATTCACTTATTATTATTTTTATTTGCTGTTATATTTAGCTTGTCTCATAAAAATCAAAAATACAAAATATTTATCTTTTCTTGTTACTAGTTTACTTCTTCGCTTGCTAGTTTACTTTCTTGCTAGTTACATTGCTTGCTTGGTCACCATGTCTCAAGATACTACTAAGTTGTGTGACTTCTAAAATACTAATAATAATGACTTTATTAGTACTCCTATACCACCCGCCACTAGTGCGGAAGCTTTTTATATTAATGCTGCATTGCTAAATCTTGTCATGAAAGATCAATTTTCGGGAAGTCCTAATGAGGATCTCGCGTCACATCTTAATACTTTTGTTGAATTATGTGACATGCAAAAGAAAAAGGATATTGATAATGATATTATAAAATTAAAATTATTTCCTTTTTCGCTAAGAGATCAAGCTAAGGCTTGGTTTTCATCTTTACCTCGTAATAGTATTGGAACATGGGATAAGTGTAAAGATGCTTTTATTGCCAAGTATTTTCCTCCTGCTAAGATCATCTCCCTTAGAAATCAAATAATGAATTTTAAACATCAAGATCAAGAGCATGTTTCACAATCTTGGGAGAGAATGAAATTAATGATAATAAATTGTCCAACTCATGGCTTAAAGTTGTGAATGATTATACAAAACTTGTATGCTGGACTAAACTTTGTGTCTAGAAATCTTCTAGATTCTGCTGCATGTGGTACCTTTATGGATGTGACCTTAGGAGAGGCCACAAAACTTCTGGACAACATTATGACAAATTATTCTCAATGGCATACCGAAAGGGCTCCAACCGGTAAGAAGGTAAATTCTGTTGAAGAAATTGCTACTTTGAGTGAAAATGTGGATGCTCTTATGAATATGGTTGCTAGTAAAATGCTTATGTTGATCCCAATGATATGCCCTTGTCTACTTTGATTCAGCAAAATAATTATGCTATTGATGTGAAATTTGTCTCGCGAAATAATTTCAACAATAATATTTATAGATGAAACTTCAATTCTAGACCGTATCCCGGTAATTCCTCTAACAACTTTGGAAATTCTTATGGTAATTCTTATGGGAATTCTTCTACAAATGCTAATAGGATACCCTCCGATCTTTAGAACACAATTAAATAATTTATAAATTCTCAAAAGGCTTTCAACAACAATGGTAGAAGAAAAATTGCATGTAGTTGATACTTTGGCTAAAAACATGGATAGAATTGCTCTTGATGTGAAAAATCTTAAAGGAAAAGCTTTGCCACCCAAGCATGATTTTAATTATGCTATCAAATCTATCCAAATATCTATTAATGAAAGTAAGGAGAGGACCGCTAAGTTGAGAGCTAAGCGGGAATTCTTAGAAAAAGCTCTTCCACCCGGTTTTTACCGGAATCATGATGAAGATCTTAAAATGATTGGTATTTCTCCTATTGAATTTTTATTTACCTCTTTGAATATAAATGATAAAGGGACTGGAGAGTCAACTTTAATTGAGAAGTGTCCCGTTTGCTTTGAGGGTGATGATTTTGATGCTAAAACTGAAAAACGTGGGCTTGGAGAGGTCAAAACTTTAACTAGTGATGTGCCCACTATTTTGGATTACAAGGACTTTAATTATGATAATTTCTCTTTGGTAGAATGTATTTCCTTGTTGCAGTCCATTATTAGCTCACCCAATGCTTATGAACGAAATAAAGCTTTTACCGAACATATAGTAGATGCTATGATAAAAGCTTATGATGAGAAACTTGAGCTTGAAGTTTCTATTCCTAGAAAATTGCATGATGAGTGGGAACCTACTATAAAAATAAAGATAAATAAATATGAATGCAATTCTTTGTGTGATCTTGGTGCTAGTGTTTCAACTATTCCTAAAACTCTTTGTGATGTGCTTGGTCTCACTAATATTGAAGATTGTTCCGTCAACTTGCATCTTGCGGATTCTACCATTAAGAAACCTCTAGGTAGAATTAATGATGTGCTTATTATTGAAAATAAAATTATGTGCCTATGGATTTCATTGTTCTTGATATTGATTGCAATCCTACTTGCCCCATAATACTTGGTAGACCTTTCCTACGAACTATAAGTGCAATTATTGACATGAAAGATGGAAATATAAGGTTCCCATTCCCATTGAAGAAAGGGATGGAGCACTTCACTAGAAAGAGAATTAAACCACCTTATGAATAAATCATGATAGCTACTTATGGGTGGAGTGTCAAAGATGACAATACTTGAAACAATGCATTATGCCTAGCTAGGGGCATAAAACAATAGCGCTTGTTGGGAGGCAACCCAATAGTTATCTTTAAAATTTTGCTTTAAACTTTATGTTTATTTTTTATAACATGATTATTGCCTCTATAATGATTATGTTTTTGTGTTTAAATTAGTGTTTGTGCCAAGTAAAGCCTTTGGGATGACTCACAAGATGAGTAGAATCGATGCTGAAACAAAACAGAAACTTTTGACTCCAGTACATGAATTTTCAGTTTTTACTAGAGCGTAATAAGGATCTGAAATTTTTACAAAGTATTGCTATACAAATTTTAGAGGTTTTACTATTTTTTCAGATTTTCTAGAGTTAGAAAAGTATAGGTTCTTTACAGATTGCTACAGACTGTTCTGTTTTAGACAGATTCTGTTTTTGCTTGCATACTTGCTTATTTTGATTATGCTATGGATTGTATCGGGGGGTATAAGACATGGAGAAGTTATAATACAGCACCTATTATGCATTTATGAAATTTGAATCAATTTATAACAGTACCTAAAGTATGCAATATGTTTCTTATACGAACGGATCTCACGAAGTTTTGTTGAGTTTTGTGTGATTGAAGTTTTCAAGTTTTGGGTGTTGTTACGATGGACCACGGAATAAGGAGTAGCGAGAACCTAAGCTTGGGGATTCCCAAGTCACTCCATGGCAATATTTTAAAGGAGACTCAAGCATCTAAGCTTGGGGATGCCCCGGAAGGCATCCCCTCTTTCGTCTCAATCCATCGGTATGTCACTTGAAGCTATATTTTTATTCGTCACATGATATGAGTTTTGCTTGGAGCGTCATTTGCTTTTGTTTGCTTTTACTTTCAGTTTGCCACAATCATTGTTTGCTGGACGCACCTATTTAAGAGAGACACACCTTCATCATAATTTGTTAGAATACTCTATGTGCTTCACTTATATCTTTTGAGCTTAGCAGTTGCTCTAGTACTTCACTTAAATCTTTTTGAGCACGGTGGCGTGTAGATTTTATAGAAATGATTTCACTCTCATTATTCACTTATATTTGTTTGAGTGTTAATAAATAGTGACAGTAATTTGCATGGGTCATAAGACTAGTCCAAAAATATTAGGTATTCAATGAGTGGCAATCAAAACCATCATGTAGCACATATAGAGAAATTGAGGATCAATGATATTAATATGGTAATATGAAAAAGGTGCGAGTCCATAATTGTTGATCCATACAAGTGTCGATATTAAGAAAGGTTGACCTTTTTGTTCATCTAAAAATTAAAGAGGCATGGTGATGATGTGTGAGCATTTCTATTCCTCGTTGAAATCCTAGTGTTGTTTCGGGTCGGAAGCGCGCGATGGTTCACTCCTACCAACCTCTTCCCTTGGGGCATGCGAGGAGTACTTTGATCTATGATAAAACTAATAAAACTTTGCAATAAGTATATGAGTTCTTTATGACTAATGTGAAACCATGGACATACGCAATCTCACCTTCTCATATTTGCTAGCCTCTTCGGTGCCGTGCATTGCCCATTCTCACCTCGAGGATCGGTGCAACTTTCGCCGGTGCATCCAAACCCCATGACATGACACGCTCTATTGCACATAAGCCTTATTATATCTTCCTCAAAATAGCCACCATACCTACCTATCATGGCATTTCCATAGCCATTCCGAGATATATTGCCATGCAAATTCCATTGTCACTTCACATGACTAGTTTGTTCATCGTCATATTGCTTTGCATGATCATATAGAGCTGACATAGTATTTGTGGCAAAGCCACCGTTCATCATATTTTTGATACATGTCACGCTAGATCATTGCACATCCTGGTAAACTGCCACAGGCATTCATACAGAGTCATATCTTCATATCAGTTCTCCATATTGAGTTGTAAGTAAATAAAAGTGTGATGATCATCATTATTAGAGCATTGTCCCAGTGAGGAAAGAATGATGGAGACGATGATTCTCCCACAAGTTGAGATGAAACTCTGGACGAAAAATAAAGATGGGGGAGGCCAAATGAGCCCACCATATATAAAAATGAGAGAAAATGAGAGAAGGGACTTTGCTACTATCTTTTACCACACTTGTGCCTCAAAGTGGCACCATGCTCTTCATGTAGAGAGTCTCATGATATGTCACTTACATATGCTAGTGGGAATTACCTATTCATTATTACAAACTTGGCTTGTATATTCCTATGACGGGCTTCCTCAAATGCATGAGGTCTTCATGAGCAAGCAAGTTGGATGCACACCCCACTTAGTTTCATTTGAGATTTCATACACTTATAGCTGTAGTGCATCATTTGCATGGCAATCCCTACTCCTCGCATTGACATCTATCAATGGGCATCTGCATCGCCCGTTGGTAAGCCTACTTGATGTGAGACTATCTTCTCCACTCGTTACCCCTTTGATACCTACCACCATATTCTATTCCACCTAAATGCTATGTCCAATGGCTCACGCTCATGTATTGCGTGAAGAATAAAAAGTTGATGCATGTTGAAAAAGTACGATCCAATTGCCTGACTTGGACACCGTGGTGCTTAACATTTGTATTAATGTGGTGAAGATGGAGCCATGCCTTGCTAATATAATAAGATGAATGGAGGGGTAAATATTTCTTAAGGATCGTATACTTGTAAGGACTAATGATTTTGTTTCTTACACTTTTAATATTGTTGTGTTAATATTTGTTGATTCATCTTTTCTCAATGAGCATACATGCATAAGATTACATAATGGATAGCATGTCACATCAAAAATTCTGTTTTCATCATTTACCTACTCGAGGACGAGCAGGAATTAAGCTTGGGGATGCTTGATACGTCTCCAACGTATCTATAATTTTTGATTGTTCCATGCTGATATATTATCATTCTAGGATACTTTTTGGGTCTTTATTTACCAATTTATAATATTTTTGAGCACTAACCTATTGACCCAGTGCCCAGTGCCAGTTGTTGTTTTCTGCATGTTTTTTACTTTTCACGTTTACATTACCAAACAAAATCCAATTTCCATGAAACTTTTTGATGATTTTTTCTGGACCATAAGAAGACTAGGAAGCTTCGGAAGGAGGCCGGGGGGCGCACGAGGGCCCCACCACACATCAGGGCGCGACCTGGGGGGCGCCCTAATATGTGGTGGCCCCCTCGGCTGCCTCCCGACGCCCCTCTCTAGCCTATAATTCTCTAATATTGCAAAAAAAAACAGAAGCAGTCCTGAAACCCTTTTTCCGCCGCCGCAAGTCTCTGTTCCGCCGTGAGGCCATCTGGAGCTCCGTTTCGGCACCCTGTCGGAGGGGGGATCGATCACGGAGGGCCTCTTCATCAACCTTGCTGCCCTCATGATAATGTGTGAGTAGTTCACCACAGACCTACGGGTCCATAGCTAGTACCTTGATGGCAATCTCTCTATCTCTTGATCTTCAATACAATGGTCATCGCATCTTCGCTTTGATCTATCCGATGTAATCCTATTATGCGGTGTGTTTGTTGGGATCCGATGAATTGTGGGTTTATGTTCAGATTATTCACAACAAATATTTGAGTTTCCTACTGATATATATTGTCTCTTAATTGCGTGATCATTATAGCTTCGTAATGCTCTCCGATTTATTGATGTGCTTTGGCCAAGTAGACTGATATTTCATCGGTGGGAGTGGTGCGTTGTGGTAGGTTCAACCTGACGAGTTTCTATATCCCAGTGACAAAGTAGGGGACAAGATTCCTCTTTGTGTTGTTGCTACTAAGGATAACACGATGGGGTTCATTCATATTGCTTGAGTTTACTTTGTCTACATCATGTCATTGTACTCCATGCATTACTCTGTTTTACTTAATACTCTAGATGCATGCTGGATAGCGGTCGATGAGTGGAGTAATAGTAATAGGTGCATGCAGGAGTCAGACTATTTGTTTAAGGACGCGATGTCTATATACACATGATCATTGCCGTGAAAATTGCATAACTATCCGCTTTTCTATCAATTGCCCAACAGTAATTTGTTACCCACCGTATGCTGCCTACATGAGAGATGCCACTAGGGAACACTATGGCCCCCGGATCTATTCACTTATATATTTGCAAATGCTATTATTACCTCGCTGCCTTTATTTAGTTTTTATTTAATTTATATTTATCAACAATTATCTACACAACTCATTGGCTTGCAAATAACGAGATCAAGGGGATTGACAACCCTCTTGCCCGCGTTGGGTGCAAGTCGTTCGTTCATTTGTGTGCAGCCGCTGAAGATGGTTGAGGATTGATATTCCTATTGGTTTGATAAACCTTGGTTTCATAACTGAGAGAAATACTTACCCACTTTGTGCTACAATTACCCGTTCCTCTTCACGGAAAACCCAACGCAGATCACAAGTATCACAACACCTATAATAAGCTATGGACGAAATTTATGAAAAGGCATCTTGTATATTTCGTCCATGTCCTTGTATGTAATCATGGGGGCTTCAAAGTGCTGAAAACTCCACTAGAAACGCGGTTCTGGTTCCCTTTGGGCGCGCCTTCATCTCCATGATTGTTCCTGCTCCAGTGTTCATCCCTGTTGTCCATGCTAGGCCCTTCATTAGTAATCAACACAAATGTATCTATTTTAGACAGCATCATATTCTCATGAATATTAGAATCATTCCCAAGAAACGGAAGTACATGATAATTTAATTGGCATGCACGAGCTCTAGTAATTGGTCGAGTATGTATAGTAGCAAGGGCTGCGAGTGTAACTATGGTATTGATGTCCTCATCAGTTTGTGTCATATGTTTGTGGACGTGTGGAAATTTAGGACGACTTTCATGGCTGTGTCTAAAAATGAGGATGAACTATGTGCGATGAACCAAAATATAGGACAGAAACATTTCCAGCTTAATTAGCAACAACCCTCTTTGAGAAATCTCAGAAAAAGCTACCCACCTTGAGCGATGCAAAAATTCATGGTTTCATGGCATTTCGTTACATCGTACACAATTATTATGTTTGGACCGTGTGCTATCTTGGTTGCTCCCGCTACACTTCGATTCCTTTACCCAAATTTAATTGGCAGCGATATTCCAACTGTACAACCAAAAAGGGGTCTATCAAGGCCTCTCCGCCGGACGATCGCGAGGTGGCCACCATTCGTGCCGACCTGTCATTCCCGGAGGAACACCTAGTCGCGGAAGCTGGCAAGGACATTGCTACGTTGCCTCTCCGCCAGACGAAGGCTTCAAGTCTGTGGGCTCGCGTGTTCATGTATCTCAGGAGAGCCGGCTGTAGGATCGAAAGTATGTCTAGAGGGGGGGGGGTGATTAGACTAATTGAGCATATAAAAATTCTACCTTTTCCCAATTTTAAGTGTTGGCAGATTTTAGCGATTATAGCAATCCAAGTACACCCTACACATGCATTTCTAAGAGTATAGCAGCGGAAAGTAACAACAAGCATATGTAGTAGAGGGTAGGGAGGAAGATCAAACGCAATTTGGAGACACGAAGATTTTTCCCGTGGTTCCGATAGGTGGTGCTATCGTACGTACACGTTTATGGAGTCTTCAACCCAGGAGGGTAATGGTCGCGAGAGTCCACAGAGGGCTCCACCCACAAAGGGTCCACGAAGTAGCAACCTCGACTATTCCATAACGGCTTCCGTCCACGAATGACTAGCCTCACTATGGGTAGATCTTCACGAAATAGGCGATCTCCTTGCATGTACAAACTTCTTGGTTCAACTCCACAACACGAAGTAGGAGGCTCCCAAGCGACACCTAACCAATCTAGGAGGCACCACCCTCCAAAAGGTAATAGGCTCGGTAATGTCGATGAACTCCTTGCTCTCGTGCTTCAAGATGATAGACTCCTCAACACACAATCACTCTCTCACAGATTTGGCTTTGGTGGAGAGATTGATTTGGTGGAAAGCAACTTGGGGAGGCTAGAGATCAAGATTCATATGGATAGAGTGAAATGGCTTGATCTCAACACATGAGTAGGTGGCTCTCTCAGAAAATTGGATGGGGCAAGTATGGAATAGTTCTGAGTGCTTCTCTTTCGAGTGGGTGGTGGTGAAGGGGTATATATAGGCATCCCCAAAAATCCAACCGTTACACCTAAAGTGACCAACTCGGTGACACCGAAGTATAAAACTCGGTGGTACCGAGTTGCTCCAAAGGTAGCAACTTTTGAATCTCGGTGAGACCAATATATAATTCTCGGTGGTACCGATAAGATGACCAACGAACAGATTGCACAACTCGGTGAGACCGATTCTCAATTTCGGTGGTACCAATTCTTGACAACGGCTAACCAGAAAGTTGGTCCAAAACTCGGTGAGACCAATTCACAAAACTCGGTGGTACCGATTCTTGAGAATGGCTAACCAGAAAGTTGGTCCAAATCTTGGTGAGACCGTGATACGTCTCCAACGTATCTATAATTTTTGATTGTTCCATGCTATTATATTATCTGTTTTGGATGTTTTATATGCATTAATATGCTATTTTATATTATTTTTGGGACTAACCTATTAACCTAGTGCCTAGTGCCAGTTTCTGTTTTTTCCTTGTTTTTGAGTATTGCAGATAAGGAATATTAAACGGAGTCCAAACGGAATAAAATCTTCGGAATGATTTTTCTTGGACCAGAAGAAACCTGCCAGACTTGGAGATGAAGCCAGGAGACCTGCCGGGAGGCGACAAGCCACCTGGGCACGCCCTAGGGGGGGGGGGCGCCCCCCTGGCTTGTGCCCCCCAGTAGGCCTCCTAACCCTATTCTTCGGCCTATAAATTCCCAAATATTCCCCCAATAGCAGAAAGAGCCACGAAAATACTTTTCCGCCACCGGAACCCTCTGTTCCCGTGAGATCCCATCTTGGAGCCTTTTCCGGTAATCTGTCGAAGGGGGATTCGATCACGGAGGGCATCTACATCAACTCCATTGCCCTTCCGATGATGCGTGAGTAGTTCACCTCAGACCTTCGGGTCCATAGCTAGTAGCTAGATGGCTTCTTCTCTCTCTATGTTCTTCAATACCATGTTCTTCATGATCTTCATGGAGATCTATCCGATGTAATACTCTTTTGCGGTGTGTTTGTCGAGATCCGATGAATTGTGGGTTTATGATCAGATTATCTATGAATATTATTTGAATCTTCTCTGAATTCTTATATGCATGATTTCATATCTTTGCAAGTCTCTTCGAGTTATTGGTTTGGTTTGGCCAACTAGATTGGTAATTCTTGCAATGGGAGAAGTGCTTGGTTTTGGGTTCAATCTTGCGGTGTCCTCACCCAGTGACAAAGTAGGGGTAGCGAGGCACGTATTTGTATTGTTGCCATCAAGGATAAAAAGATGGGGTTTTCATCATATTGCTTGAGTTTATCCCTCTACATGATGTCATCTTACTTAATGCGTTACTCTGTTCTTCATGAACTTAATACTCTAGATGCAGGCAGGAGTCGGTCGATGTGTGGAGTAATAGTAGTAGATGCAGAATCCTTTCGGTCTACATGACACGGACGTGATGCCTATATGCATAATCATTGCCTTGGATATCGTCATAACTATGCGCTTTTCTATCAATTGCTCGACAGTAATTTGTTCACCCACCGTATTATTTTCCTTCAAGAGAGAAGCCTCTAGTGAAACCTATGGCCCCTGGGTCTATTTTCCATATTATATTTTCAGATCTATAAACCAAAAATACCAAAAATACTTTGCTGCAATCTTTTTACTTTTGTTTTACTTTTCGTTTTAGTAATCTTCTATATCTATCTCTATCAGATCTCATCCTTGGAAGTAACCGTGAAGGGATTGACAACCCCTTTATAGCGTTGGGTGCAAGTGTTTGATTGTTTGTGTAGGTGCGAAGATTGGGGACTTGCTTGTATCTCCTACTGGATTGATACCTTGGTTCTCAACAACTGAGGGAAATACTTATCTACTTTGCTGCATCACCCTTTCCTCTTCAAGGGAAAACCAACGCAAGCTCAAGAAGTAGCAAGAAGGATTTCTGGCGCCGTTGCCGGGGAGATCTACATCAAGCCTACCAAGTACCGATCACAAACTCATCTCTTGCATTTACATTATTTTCCATTTGCCTCTCGTTTTCCTCTCCCCCACTTCTAAAACGATTTTCAGAAAATACCATTTTTTTTTGCCTTTTTATTCGCCCTTCTTCCGTTCGTCTTTTCGTTGGCTTTTTGTTTGCTTGTGTGCTAGCTCGATTCGTTGCCATCATGTCTGAATCTAAGGAAGTTTTTATTGGAAAAGATAGTAATAATCTTGAGGGGAATTTTAACGACCCTCATGAAGAACCTACTATCACACATACAAAAAAATTCCGCATAGGTAGCGGTAATATTATTGGAAAAGGTGTTATTCAAGATTTCTTTACTTGTGCTGGTACGCTACCTACTTTAGGAGGGTCTATTCTCAATAAAATGAATAGTCTTGCGGATGCAATAACACTGTTAATAATTGAACTTGAGAGGCGATTCGTTCATATGCATCCTTGCATACAAAGGATTTTTCTAGAGTTCTCTAATATTCAGCATTCTTTCGTTAAGCGTGCCGCCACTATATTTCTAGCCCAGGAGTTTAGATTCATCATGAAAGAGGCTAGCGAATTTTTTGCTCATTATAAAATTAATGGTGGATGCCCCCCTATAGAGGAGATCCTTTTTAATCAAGAAGAAATAATGAGATTGCAATCTCCGGATTATGTGGCTTATAATGAAAATTTGAGAAAAAGGGTTCCTACCGAGGTTTTGGTTGATAAGATTTCCGAACTCAATGATAATTTTGCTATACAAAACAATGGATTAGAGTTCATATTAAGAGATAGGCTTATGACTTTCCACCAAAGGAAAGCTTACAATGATGAATTGATTATACACTATAGGGGGCCGAAGGAGGAACCTAGCCCTCCCGCACTTGATCTTAAGGATCCTTATCCTATTAAATTTAGCCCTTTTGATTATTTTTGCTTTCCACAAAGGAAACTTGCCGCTGAAAGAAGGGAGTATGATATGAGCATAGATGATCTCCCTTACTATTATGACAATACCTAGATCTATTGCGTTATGCCTAGCTAAGGGCGTTAAACAATAGCGCTTGTTGGGAGGCAACCCAATTTTATTTTATGTTTCTGTTTTTTGCTTCTGTTCTTGAGTGTTTTGCACATTATTACCTCTGTATTAATTGTGTTTTATTGTTTTAATTAGTGTTTGTGCCAAGTAAGACCTTTGGGATGGTTTACGGTGATTGTTGATTTGGTTTTGCTGAAAAACAGAAACTTTTTCGCTCAGTCCAGGAATTTTATAAATTCACCAGAGCATCAATTGGATCTGAATTTTTTACACAAGATTTATATACAAATTTCCATGGTTGTCCTAATTTTTCAGAATTTTTTGAGTTACAGAAGTATTCGAAGTTTACAGATTGCTACAGACTGTTCTGTTTTTGACAGATTCTGTTTTCTTTGTGTTGTTTGCTTATTTTGATGTATCTATGGGTTGTATCGGGGGGTATGAACCATGGAGAAGTTAGAATACAGTAGATATTACACCAATATAAATAAATAATGAGTTCACAACAGTACCTAAAGTGGTGATTTATTTTTCTTATACTAACGGATCTCATGAGTTTTCTGTTGAGTTTTGTGTTGTGAAGTTTTCAAGTTTTGGGTAAAGATTTGATGGACTATGGAATAAGGAGTGGCAAGAGCCTAAGCTTGGGGATGCCCAAGGCACCCCAATCCATATTCAAGTATACCAAAGAGCCTAAGCTTGGGGATTCCCCGGAAGGCATCCCCTCTTTCGTCTTCAATCCATCGGTAAATTTACTTTAGGCTATATTTTTATTCACCACATGATATGTGTTTTGCTTGGAGCGTCTTGTATGATATGAGTCTTTGCTTTTTAGTTTTCCACAATAATCCTTGCTGCACACATCTTTTGAGAGGGACACGCACTAATCGTGAATTTATTAGAATACTCTATGTGCTTCACTTATATCTTTTGAGCTAGGCAATGTTGCTCTAGTGCTTCACTTATATCTTTTTAGAGCACGGTGGCGTTTTATTTTATAGAAATTATTGAACTCTCATACCTCACTTATATTATTTTGAGAGTCTTTAAACAGCATGGTAATTGGTTTAGGTTATGAATTTAGTCCTAATATAATGGGCATCCAAGAGGGATATAATAAAAACTTTCATATAAAGTGCATTGAATACTATGAGAAGTTGGATTCCTTGCATATAGTTTTGAGATATAAAGATGGTGATGTTAGAGTCATGCTAGTGAGTAATTGTGGAATGGTAAAAATACTTGTGTTAAAGTTTGTGACTCCTGTAGCATGCACGTATGGTGAACCGTTATGTAACGAAGTCGGAGCATGATTTGTTTAATGATTGTCATCCTTTGTGTGAGGGTCAGGAGCGCGCGATGGTTAACTCCTACCAACCTCTCCCCTAGGAGCATGCGTCTAATACTTTGCTTCGATAACTAATAGATTTTTGCAATAAGTGTGTGAGTTCTTTATGAGTAATGTGAGTCCATGGATTATACGCACTCTCACCCTTCCACCTTTGCTAGCCTCTCTAGTACCGCGCAATTTTCGCCTGTGCATTAAACCCACCTTCCTCAAAACAGCCACCATACACCTTCCTCAAAACAGCCACCATACCTACCTATTATGGCATTTCCATAGCCATTCCGAGATATATTGCCATGCAACTTCCACCGTTCCGTTTTTTTATGACACGCACCATCATTGTCATATTGCTTTGCATGATCGTAAGACAGCTAGCATGATGTTTTCATGGCTTTTCCGTTTTTTGATGTCATTTGCTATGCTAGATCGTTGCACATCCTGGTACAACACTGGAAGCATTCATATAGAGTCATATCTTGTTGTAGGTATCGAGTTGTAAGTAAATAAAAGTGTGATGATCATCATTATTAGAGCATTGTCCCTTGAGAGGAAAGGATGATGGAAGCTATGATTCCCTCACAAGTAGGGATGAGTCTCTGGACTTTACAAATAATAAAAGAGGCCAATGAAGCCCAAAAAAAAGAGGCCAAAGATGCCCACCAAAAAAATGAGAGAAAAGAGAGAAGGGACAATGTTACTATCTTTTTTCCACGCTTGTGCTTCAAAGTAGCACCTTGATCTTCATGATAGAGAGTCTCCTATTTTTTGTCACTTTCATATACTAGTGGGAATTTTTCATTATATAACTTGGCTTGTATATTCCAATGATGGGCTTCCTCAAATTGCCCTAGGTCTTCATGAGCAAGCAAGTTGGATGCACACCCACTTAGTTTCTTTTTGAGCTTTCATACACTTATAGCTCTAGCGCATCCGTTGCATGGCAATCCCTACTCACTCACATTGATATCTATTGATGGGCATCTCCATAGCCCATTGATACGCCTAGTTGATGTGAGACTATCTTCTCCTTTTTCCATACAACCTCCACCATATTCTATTCCACCAATAGTGCTATATCCATGGCTCACGCTCATGTATTGCGTGAAAGTTGAAAAGGTTTGAGAACATAAAAGGTGTGAAACAATTGCTTAACTTGTCATCGGGGGTGTGCATGATTTAGATACTTTGTGTGGGGAAGATGGAGCATAGCCAGACCATATGATTTTGTAGGGATAACTTTCTAAGGCCATGTTATTTTGAAAGGACACAATTGCTTGTTAGTATGCTTGAAGTATTAATGTTTTTATGTCAATATTGAGCTTTTGTTTTGAATCTTATTGATCTGAACATTCATGCCACAATAAAGAATATTACATGGATAAATATGTTAGGTAGCATTCCACATCAAAAATTTTGTTTTTATCATTTACCTACTCGAGGACGAGCAGGAATTAAGCTTGGGGATGCTTGATACGTCTCCAACGTATCTATAATTTTTTATTGTTCCATGCTATTATATTATCTGTTTTGGATGTTTTATATGCATTAATATGCTATTTTATATTATTTTTGGGACTAACCTATTAACCTAGTGCCTAGTGCCAGTTTCTGTTTTTTTCCTTGTTTTTGAGTATTGCAGATAAGGAATATTAAACGGAGTCCAAACGGAATAAAATCTTCAGAATGATTTTTCTTGGACCAGAAGAAACCTGCCAGACTTGGAGATGAAGGCAAGAGGCCTGCCGGGAGGCGACAAGCCACCTGGGCGCGCCCTAGGGGGGGCGCCCCCTGGCTTGTGGCCCCCCAGCAGGCCTCCTAACCCTATTCTTCGGCCTATAAATTCCCAAATATTCCCCCAATACCAGAAAGAGCCACGAAAATACTTTTCCGCTGTCGGAACCCTCTGTTCATGTGAGATCCCATCTTGGAGCCTTTTCCGGTAATCTGCCGGAGGGGGATTCGATCACGGAGGGCATCTACATCAACTCCATTGCCCTTCCGATGATGCGTGAGTAGTTCACCTCAGACCTTCGGGTCCATAGCTAGTAGCTAGATGGATTCTTCTCTCTCTATATTCTTCAATACCATGTTCTTCATTATCTTCATGGAGATCTATCCGATGTAATACTCTTTTGCGGTGTGTTTGTCGAGATCCGATGAATTGTGGGTTTATGATCAGATTATCTATGAATATTATTTAAATCTTCTCTGAATTCTTATATGCATGATTTCATATCTTTGCAAGTCTCTTTGAGTTATTGGTTTGGTTTGGCCAACTAGATTGGTAATTCTTGCAATGGGAGAAGTGCTTGGTTTTGGGTTCAATATTGCGGTGTCCTCACCCAGTGACAAAGTAGGGGTAGCGAGGCACGTATTTGTATTGTTGCCATCAAGGATAAAAAGATGGGGTTTTGATCATATTGCTTGAGTTTATCCCTCTACATCATGTCATCTTACTTAATGCGTTACTCTATTCTTCATGAACTTAATACTCTAGATGCAGGCAGGAGTCGGTCGATGTGTGGAGTAATAGTAGTAGATGTAGAATCGTTTCGGTCTACTTGACACGGACGTGATGCCTATATGCATAATCATTGCCTTGGATATCGTCATAACTATGCGCTTTTCTATCAATTGCTCGACAGTAATTTGTTCACCCACCGTATTATTTTCCTTCAAGAGAGAAGCCTCTAGTGAAACCTATGGCCCCCGGGTCTATTTTCCATATTATATTTTCAGATCTATAAACCAAAAATACCAAAAATACTTTGCTGCAATCTTTTTACTTTTGTTTTACTTTTCGTTTTAGTAATCTTCTATATCTATCTCTATCAGATCTCATCCTTGCAAGTAACCGTGAAGGGATTGACAACCCCTTTATAGCGTTGGGTGCAAGTGTTTGATTGTTTGTGTAGGTGCGAAGATTGGGGACTTGCTTGTATCTCCTACTAGATTGATACCTTGGTTCTCAACAACTGAGGGAAATACTTATCTACTTTGCTGCATCACCCTTTCCTCTTCAAGGGAAAACCAACGCAAGCTCAAGAAGTAGAAGACCGATTGGCAAAACCCGGTGGTACCGATACTTGAAAATAGGATACCCGAAAGTTAGCAACTGAACTCGGTGGCACCGAATCAGAATTGGCTGCACCGATGTGCTATGGTTTGGCTTAGGATCTGTCTAGGGTTTGAATCTCGGTGAGACCGAATAGGAATTGTTAGTCTTACCGATTTGAGTGGTAGGGTTCTAGACAGAGTATATGTGGAAGAGCTTGTGGGTGTTTTTGGTGACTATCACTTGTGCACGTGGAGCATCTTGTTCACCAACAGTACCTTACCCCCTTTTAATAGTATTGGCTTTCCTATGGACTCAAAGTGATTTCTCACAAAGTATAATGTAGAGTCCTCTTGCTTGAAGCTTTGCCAATCCATTTCCTTGCTTCTAGGGGTTTCTCCACAATCCTTTTGCCAACACATCATTGAACTTTTCCTGAAACATACTTAGTGGAAACATTAGTTCAATGACATATATGTTGTTATTAATTACCAAAACCACCAAGGGAGCAAATGTGCTTTCACCAGCTATGACATCAAGCCTGTCAATAGCGATGGCTTCACATGGGCTCTGTCACAGGTTAAGTGGTCCACCGACAATGCCTATGGTTCAACCGCCGGCGATCTCTTCGAAGGCCCCGCCACTGATCTCCCCTCGCGGTCAAGGATTTGCGATACTTGTACGCCATCAAGCCCCTTTTGTCATTTCTGAAGGAAACGTGCAATTAACCCATGTGCATAGATCCCCCAAGGTCATCGGAATCCGCAAGTTGATGCCATAACATATATCATGTGAATCAATAGAATACCCCATTGTCACCACGGGTATCCACATGCAAGACATACATCAAGTATTCTCAAAGCCAAAGAATTCAATCCAACATAACGAAATCTCAAAGGGAAAGATTCAATTCATCACAATAAGGTAGCAAGGGAATAACATCATATGATCCAACTATATTAACAAAGCTCATGATACATCAAGATCGTGACATCTCAAGAACACGAGAGAGAGAGATCAATCACATAGCTACTGGTACATACCCTCAGCCCGAGGGTGAACTACTCACTCCTCGTCATGGACACCGTCGGGATGATGAAGATGGCCTCTGGTGATGATTGCCCCCTCCGGCAGGGTGCCGTAACAGGGCTCCAAATGAGTTTTGTTCGGTATAGAGGCTTGCGACGGCGGAGCGGAAGTTCTAGGTTAACTTCTGAGGGTTTCTGTATATATAGGATTTTTTGGCGTTGGAATCACGCTAAACGGAGCCACGAGGTGGTCCCAAGCCATCAGGGCGCTCTAATACGTCTCCAACGTATCTATGATTTTTGATTGTTCCATGCTATTATATTATCATTCTAGGATACTTTTCGAGTAATTATTTACCAATTTATATTATTTTCGAGCACTAGCCTATTGACCCAGTGCCCAGTGCCAGCTGTTGTTTTTTGCGTGTTTTTTACTTTTCAAGTTTACAGTACCAAACGAAGTCCAATTGCCCCAAACCTTTTTATGATTTTTTCTGGACGAAAAGAAGACCTAGAAGCTTCGGGAGAATACCAAAGGTCGCACGAGGGAGGCACAAGCCAACAGGGCACGCCCTAATGGCTTGTCCGTCCTTGGTGGCCCTCCTACCCCCGTTCTCTAGCCTATAAATTCACTTATATTCCAAAAACCCTAGAGGGCACCCCAAAACACTTTTTCCGCCGCCGCAAGTCTATGTTCCGCCATGATCCCATCTGGAGCTCCGTTCCGGCACCCTGCCGGGCGGGGGATCGATCACGGAGGGCCTCTTCATCAACCTTGCCGCCCTCACGATGATGTGTGAGTAGTTCACCACAGACCTACGGGTCCGTAGTTAGTACCTAGATGGCTATCTTTCTCTCTTTTGATCTTCAATACAATGATCATCGCATATTTGCTTTGATCTATCCGATGTAATTCTTTTGTATGGTGTGTTTGTTGGGATCCGATGAATTGTGGGTTTATGTTTCAGATTATTCATGAAAAGTATTTGAGTCACCTCTGAATATTATGATTCTTATTTGCATGATCATTGTAGCTTCGTAAATCTCTTTGGTCTATTGAAATAGTTTGGCCAACTAGATTGATATTTCTTCAGTGAGAGGGGTGCGTTGTAGTGGGTTTAATCTGGCGGTGCTCTATATCCCAGTGACAGAAGGGGACAAGACACGTCTTTGTATTGTTGCCACTAAGGATAAAACGATGGGGTTAGTTCATATTAATTGAATTCTCTTTGTCTACATCATGTCAATGTTCTCCAAGCATTAATCTGTTTTACTTAATACTCTTGATGCATGATGGATAGCGGTCGATGGGTGGAGTAATAGTAATAGGTGCAGGCAGGAGTCGGCCTATTTGCTTATGGACGTGATGCCTATATACACATGATCATTACCGTGAATATCACATAACTATGCACTTTTCTATCAGTTGCCCAACAGTAATTTCTTTACCCACCGTATGTTGCCTACATAAGAGATGCCGCTAGGGAAAACTATGCCCCCGGGTCTATTCACTTATATATTTACAAAACCTATCATTACCTTGCTGCCATTATTTACTTTTTATTTTATTTTGCAATTCACAATTATCTACACACTTCACTTGCTTGCAGATAACGAGATCAAGGGGATTGACAACCCTCTTGCCGCGTTGGGCGCAAGTGTTTCCTCTTTTGTGTGCAGCCGCTGAAGACGGTTGTGGGTTGATATTCCTATTGGATCGATTAATATTGGTTTCTTAACTGAGGGAAATACTTATCCGTAGCGTGCTGCAATTACCCGTTCCTCTTCACAGAAAACCCAACGTAGATCACAAGTATCAGGAAGGATTTCTGGCACCGTTACCGGGGAATATCATCACCAACTATCAAGTAACTTCACACAAATTATCATTCACTTGTTCTTCTTTTTATTTGCTGTTATATTTAGTTTGCTTCATAAAAAAATCAAAAATACAAAAATATTTATCTTTGCTTGTTACTACTTTACTTCTTTGTTGCTAGTTTACTTGTCCTACTTGTTACCTTGCTTGCTCGGTCACCATGTCTCAAGATACTACTAAGTTGTGTGTCTTCTCAAATACTAATAACAATGATTTTATTAGTACTCCTATACCACCTTCCACTAGTGCGGAGGCTTTTGATATTAATGCTGCATTGCTGAATCTTGTGATGAAAGATCAATTTTCGGGAAGTCCTAATGAGGATCCCGCTGCTCATCTTAATACTTTTGTTGAACTTTGTGATATGCAAAAGAAAAAGGACATGGATAATGATGTTGTGAAATTGAAATTATTTCCTTTTTCACTAAGAGATAAAGATAAGGCTTGGTTTTCATCTTTACCAAGTAATAGTATTGGAACATGGGATAGGTGTAAATATGCTTTTATTTCCAAGTACTTTCCTCCTTCTAATATAATCTCCCTTAGGAATAAAATTATGAAATTTAAACAACATGATCAATAACATGTTCCACAAGCTTGGGAGATATTGAAATTGATGATTATAAATTGTCCTACTCATGGTTTAAACTTGTGGATGATTATCCAAAACATCTATGCTGGACTAAACTTTGTGTCTAGAAATCTTCTAGATTCTCCTACAGGTGGTACCTTTATGGATGTGACCTTAGGAGAGGCCACAAAACTTCTGGACAACATCATGACAAATTATTCTCAAAGGCATACCGAAAGAGCTCCAACTGGTAAGAAGGTAAATTCTGTCGAAGAAATCGCTACTTTGAGTGAAAAAGTGGATGCTCTTATGAATATGGTTGCTAGCTGAAAGCACAACTTCTCCCTAGGTGGTTTTGGTAATTAATCACAACATATATTTCATCGGACTAATGTTTCCACTAAGTATGTTTCAGGAAAAAGTTCAATGTTTGATTGGCAAAGGATTGTGAGGAGACCCCCAAGATGCAAGGAATATGATTGGCTAAGCTACAAGCATGCAGACTCTACATTTTACTTTGTGAGAAATCACCTTGAGTCCATAGGAAAGCCAATACTATCGAAAGGGGGTGAGGTAATAATGGTGAATGAAATGCTCAAAGTGATCAAGTGTTAGTCACCAAAAACACCCACAAGCTCTCCCACAAATATTCTGTCATAGAGCCTACCACTCAAAATCGGTGTCACCAACATTTCCATATCGGCTACACCGAGTCAAAATCCCAGAAAGAAACCCTAGCCAAGACCCACAACTCGGTAATACCAACATCCCCTTCCGGTGCCACCAAAAACAGTGACCAACTTCCTGGTTAGCCATTTTCATGATTCGGTCTCACCGAGTTTTGCAAATCGGTTTCACCGAGAAGTTGGGCCAACTCTTTGTTAACCCATTTCTCCAAATTGGTCCCACCAAGTTTGAGAAATCGGTCTCACTGAGATTTGGTAACTTCCTAGGTCACCCATATCAGTACCACCGAGTATTCCATTTCGGTCTCACCGAAAAGCCTAAAGTTGCCACATTTTGAACAAGTTGGTGCCACCGAGTTTTACTTCAGTTCCACCGAGTTGGGCAATAATGTTGTAACGGTTGGATTTTTGGAGATGCCTATATATACCCCTCCACCACATCCCACTCGAAAGAGAAGCACTCAGAACAAACCTCCACTTGCCATATCCAATTTTTTGAGAGAGAACCACCTATCCTTGTGTTGAGGTCAAGATCATCCACTCCAACCATATGGATCTTGATTTCTAGCCTCCCAAGTTGCTTTCCATCCAATCAATCTCTTCTACCCAAGCCAAATCTGTGAGAGAGTGATTGAGTGTTGAGGAGACTATCATTTGAAACACAAGAGCAAGGAGTTCATCGTTACTATCGAGCCTATTACCTTTTGGAGGGTGGTGCCTCCTAGATTGGATAGGTGTCGCTTGGGAGCCTCCTACTTCGTGTTGTGGAGTTGAACCAAGAAGTTTGTATGGGCAAGGAGATCGCCTACTTCGTGAAGATCTACCCATAGTGAGGCTAGTCCTTCGTGGACGGAAGCCGCTATGGAATAGTCGAGGTTGCTACTTCGTGGACCCTTTATGGGTGGAGCCCTCTGTGGACTCTCGCGACCGCTACCCTCTGTGAGTTGAAGACTCCATAAACGTGGACGTACGATAGCACCACCTATCGGAACCACGGGAAAATCTTCATGTCTCCAAATTGCGTTTGATCTTCCTACCCTTATCCTCTTACATATGCTTGTCTTTACTTTCCGCTACAATACTCGTAGACATGCATGTGTGGGGTGAACTTAACTTGTGCAAATTGCTAAAATCTGGCCACAACTAAAATTGGGAAAAGGATAGATTTTTATTTGGTCAAGTAGTCTAATCACCCCCCCTCTAGACATACTTTGGATCCTACAAGTGGTATCAGAGCTTTGGTCTCCATTGCATTGGTCTCACAACCTAGGAGAGTATGGCGTCTAGTGAGCGAAACTATCACCGTAGAGGTCCATATTTTGATGGTACAAATTTTGCTAGTTGGATGCATAAGATGAAAATGGATATTCTTGGTCATAACCCCACCAGATGGGCTGTTGTTCGTGTTGGCTTGCAAGGTGAATTCTTTGGTGATGGAAAGGAACCGGACCGTGAAGCGACCGCGGAAGAATTGAAGATGTTGCAATTCAATGCTCAAGCATGTGACATTCTATTCAAGTGCCTATGCCTCGAAGAATTGACATTCTATTCAAGTGCCTATGCCTCGAAGAATTCAACAAAATCAGTCGTCTTGAGAATGCAAAGGAAATTTTGGATACTTTGGTTGATATGCACGAAGGTACCGAATCCATCAAGGAATCTAAGTTGGATGTGCTTCAAAGAAAACTTGACAAGTTCAAGATCAAGGGTGGTGAAGGAGTTGCGGAAATGTACTCTAGGCTTGCTCTCATAACCAATGAGATTGCCGGCTTAGGAAGCGAAGAAATGACCGAGAAATTCATCATCAAGAAGATCCTTAGAGCCTTGGATGGAAAGTATGACACCATGTGCACATTGATCCAAATGATGCCAAACTACAAAGATCTCAAGCCTACGGAAGTCATTGGAAGGATTGTTGCTCATGAGATGTCACTCAAAGACAAAGAAGAACTTCACACCAAGTCAAGCGGTGCTTACAAAGCTACAAGCGACACTCCCGCTACATCAAGTGACAACCTTGTAACCAATGAAGAGATAAGCCTCATGGTCAAGAAATTCAACAAGTTCCACAAGAGTAGAGGCAAAGAGAGAAGCTCCAATTCAAGATATGAAGAGAAGCGTTCATCTAGTCGTGACCGAAATTGCTACAATTGTGGAAGGCCCGGACACTACTCCAATGAGTGCACCGCCCCCCACAAGAGAAGAGAAGAATCACCTAGAAGACGAAGCTCAAGAGATGAGTCACCTCGAAGAGAGAGAAGGAGTAGAGATGATCGTTATGAACGAAGACCCTCAAGGAGAAGTAGGGACTCGGAGAAGAAGGACAAGTACACCAAGAGCTACACAAGAAGAAGACATCAAGGTCATGTTGCTGAATGGGTTTCCGGCTTCGAATCCGACAACCAATCCGAGAGAAGCTATCACTCCAACTCCGACTATAGTCAAGATGAAGGTGTTGCCGGACTTGCACTCGTAACCTCCAACTCCTATGACATATTTGATTCACCAAATGAAGGGAGTGGAAGTTGCTTCATGGCTAAAGGCCCCAAGGTATCACACCCCGAATACATTGACTTCAATAGTGATGAGGATGACTTACTTGTAGATGATGACTTGCTATTTGATAAAACTAGTGATATTAGTCAAAATGGGCAAGATAATGATCATGCTAGTCAAGATAAGTCGTGTGATGATGATAATAAGGAAATAGAATGACTAACTAAATAATTAAACACTCTTAAGTTTGCCCATGAATCTACTTTAGAATATCATAGAGAGCTTGTAAGAACTCATGAGAAGCTACGTTTCGAGAAGCTAAATTTAGAGCAAGAACATGAGTTTCTTAAAGAAATCAATGATGATCTTCGAAAGAAGACTTCTTCTTATCTAGCCAAACGACTACTCTTGTCTACATTTATTCCACAAGTTAAGACTAAGCAATCTAGTAACAAAGGCAAGAAAGGTTCTTCAACTAGTAGCAATAAAAATGATAAATCTAATGATATTGCTTCTAGTAGTTCTATTGATTCCACTAATGATTCTCTTAGCCAAGTTACACTTGAGCAAGAAAACAATTTATTGAAAGGAATTACAGAGAAAGGTGTCTACAAAAGTCTTGACGGATGTAAGCAATTCGAAGAAATTGTACGCAAGCATGGAGGATACCGGAAGAACCATGGCATTGGCTACTTCAACGCCAATGGAGTTGAATGAGAAGAAGGTCAATACCCCAAGCCCAAGTGTGTTCCTCAAAGGGAGAAGTATGAACCTACTCCTCCCAAGGTAACAAGCTCTCAAGATGACCTTCGTCCACAAGACCACAAGGGCAAGGGCAAGCTTCATGATGACATTGACACACTTGAAGATGAGTCCCAAGCCATGGTAAAGTGGGTTCCCAAGGCTACTCCAAGTTCTACTTCTACCAATACTACTTCAACACCAAGGATCCCCATCAACTTGATGTGGGTCCCCAAGAAGAAGAACTAGAGAAGTTCTTGAGGGGTGACTCCGCCAATGAAATTCACACATATTCATTATTGGCAAGAGCTATTTGCAATCAACTCCAACTCTATGCAATAGTTCAAGGAGTCATAAATTCCCTCAAAGGTAAGCAAGAGACAAGGTGATGAATGAATCCATGAACATCATCTTATATGCTTTGCACTCCATGTCCATAGATATCCTTGTATGTGTCTCTTGTTTGGGACTAACCCATGTAGGTGAGAAGAGTAAGAAACAATGAGGATTGCTCCCAACTCAAGATGATCTTCATCAACTATGAGCATCCACCACTACATCACCCACAGGAAGTCTTCTACGACAAAACCCAAGGTTAGTTTATCCCTCTTAGGGGGGATGTCACATCAAGGGGGAGCTTTACGCTAAGACTTGAGTTAAAGCATCTCTTAAGAATGTGACAACATTAAATGGTTTATGTAAAAGTGGTAACGTCACTTGTGCTTAAACGATGAGTATGACCTATGATCAAGTATTCTTACTTGACTCCTAAGTCAATATACTCATATATAGATGACTCCGTCATTGCCAAAGTGCTTGTTAGATGCTAGAGTGGTTTTGCATGTTTGCCATGATTTCATTGGACATCTTATTGTGTGAACATGTTGGTATGCATATCTTTTTTCATTCGAGGACATCCAATTGTTGCTATTTGGTTCTTGTTTTTATTTTAACCAATTGGATGTACAAGAATGCCTAGGACCCCTCTCTTGCTATCTATGCTTTCTTGTCTTAAGTTCTATTCTTGCTTCATCACAAAATCTTGAACAAGCACTTCTCGAACCCTCTGTGTGAGGAGCACTCGGAGTTCCGTTTCGTCAAGGCTAACTTCCAAAACCTCCCTAAAGTGCAACTCAGTGCAACCAATCAAAAATTCTTGGTTTCACCGAATGCTCATGGTTGATCTGTTTTTGCACCTCGGTAGCACTGATACCATAATTTCGGCTTCATCGAGTTTCCCTGTCAACTGACAGTAGTGGAACTCGGTGGCACCAAAATTTTAGTATCGGCGTCACCAACAGTAAAGGGTACTTAATCCCGGCGGACCCGACATTTTGAAATTCATCTTCAAACGCTCGAGTCTCCAACCCTAAGCTGCCGCACCGGACCCCTTGGTCGTCACCCTTGTCTCCCCGAGTGCCTTCGCCATTGGGATCCTCGCCGTCAACGGAAATCATCACCGCCGTCGTCGCCGTAGTCGGACCATCGCCAAGTTAGGGTATGGTTTCGATCCCCTCATGTGTTCCAATGTCTAATTCAAACGCATTAGGGTTGCTCCGTAATCTTGCCACAGATTGAAAGCTCCTATTCCACCAAATACTTCCATAGATTAGAGAACGAGGAAATTTTGGATCTGACCTCCCGCAACATGCATCTCGGTGACACCGAGTTGATAAAATTGGTTCTACCGATTTAGTTTTTAGGGTTTCTGAGAACCGCTTCGGTGAGACCGAGCAGTTCTTTTCGGTGACACCGGAAAGATTGCCCAAGTCTCTGTTAATGCAAGTGGTCTGTCTCGGTGACTCCGAAAATTTCAACCCGGTGCAACCAAAATACATTTTGCAGTAGATCAAACCCAAGTTTCTAAGTTCAAAATTTTGAAAAACTCCAATATTTTGTGATGCTCAACCTATCTGCTCTTCTATACTCTATTCACAGGGTCAGCATGTCTGGATTAGATGACAGCCAGAAAAACTTCAGAGAAAGAGATGTGGACATGAGTGCAGGCACTAGCCCTGAAGCTAGTTCATCTTCTTATGATGATGTGCCTAGTTCTCCTGGCCTGCCCAAGGCTGCCACCAGGGCAAGAAAGAAGTTGAACTCAGATGAGGAAGATGCTAATTTTGTGCCAGAGGAAGTATTAGCCAAGAAGCAGAAATAGAAAGCTGCCAAGAGCACAACTGCAGAGGCTACTTCTACAAAGAGAGCTATCAGAAAGGAATATGCTAGCACTGATGCTAGGAGAGGTCCTGAAAGTGCCAAGGCTAACACATCTATTTCTGTTGAGCCAGCAAAGAGTTCTATGTCTAAGAAGGCAGGAGAGAAGAAGAGGATCAGGAAGAGAATTATACATGTTGTTAGCAGACCAACTTCAATGTATGAAGATCCAGCAGAAGCTGAGGAACAAGATGAAGAGGAGGAAACAACTGCCAAAGCCCCTCCAGCTAAGAAGAAGAAATTGATGGCATATGCTATGCCCAAGGATGCTCCAGCTAAGAGCACCAAGTCTGCTCCCAAGAAGACTGTTGCAGCCTCCATGTCAAAGAAGTCTACCGGAGACATTCCAAGTGCTGCTAAGAACAAGAAGTCCACTATGATAGAAAAAGAGGAGGACATATCTGTTTTGAGAAAGTTGAGGCCCCACTTGCCTATTCATAATGATGATCACCCAGTTGCAGAAGATATGAAGAAGAGGAAAGACTCAGGGCTGAGGAAGTGGAGAGCTGTTGATCCTTATGCCTCCAGGAGAAGGACTGCTGTGAATGCCAGATTTCATACCAAGGAACAGCAGGACTTTTATGAGACTGTCCTATTGGACAAGAGCCTAGCTATTAGTGACATGAGATATGTCGACTGGGACTACATCAAGGACAATGAAGATTTCTTTCCCAGTGTCAGAGACAACTTCCAGTGCATTGATCTTGCAAACTTTGTTGGCTGAGAGTTTTCAGCCTAGAATGATGAGATGATCTTGCAGTTCTATTCCACTGCACACTTTTATCCGGATGGCAGGATTGTTTGGATGAGTGGGCCACCATCTTAGGAGCTCCACAGGTACAAGAAGGTGACCTGGATGTATATGCTGAATCCAAGATGAGTCAAAACTCCACGGCAAATATGTACAAGGAAATCCCTGCTTCACATGTTGAGGGATCACTAGAAGAGTGTCTAGAGGGGGGGGTGAATAGACTACTAGCAGGAATTTAAAACCTAACCTTTTCCCAAGTTAATTGGTTGGCAGATTTTAACAATTATAGCAAGTCTAGCACAACCTACACATGCATGTCAACAAGTATGGCAGCGGAAAGTAAAGACATTGCACATGAAGTAAAGAGTTGAGATAGGAAGATCAAACGCAATTTGTAGACACGAAGATTTTTCCCGTGGTTCCGATAGGTGGTGCTATCGTACGTCCACGTTTATGGAGTCTTCAACCCACCGAGGGTAACGGTCGCGAGAGTCCACGGAGGGCTCCACCCATAAGGGTCCACGAAGTAGCAACCTTGACTATTCCATAACGGCTTCCGTCCACGAAGGACTAGCCTCACTATGGGTAGATCTTCACGAAGTAGGCGATCTCCTTACCCGTACAAACTTCTTGGTTCAACTCCACAACACGAAGTAGGAGGCTCCCAAGCGATGATACGTCTCCAACGTATCTATAATTTTTCATTGTTCCATGCTATTATATTATCTGTTTTGGAT
The DNA here is from genome assembly GCA_039707655.1 of Elymus sibiricus. Lineage (NCBI taxonomy): Eukaryota > Viridiplantae > Streptophyta > Magnoliopsida > Poales > Poaceae > Elymus > Elymus sibiricus. The sequence goes on along the minus strand of CM077669.1, from coordinate 388,514,693 downwards.
GTTTTATATGCATTAATATGCTATTTTATATTATTTTTGGGACTAACCTATTAATCTAGTGCCTAGTGCCAGTTTCTGTTTTTTCCTTGTTTTTGAGTATTGCAGATAAGGAATATTAAACGGAGTCCAAACGGAATAAAATCTTCGGAATGATTTTTCTTGGACCAGAAGAAACCCAGCAGACTTGGAGATGAAGGCAGGAGACCTGCCGTGGAGTCACAAGCCACCAGGGCGCGCCCTAGGAGGGGGGGGGCGCCTCCCTGGCCTGTGGCCCCACGGCAGCCCTCCTAACCCTATTCTTTGGCCTATAAATTCCCAAATATTCCCTGGATACCAAAAAGGGCCACGAAAATACTTTTCCGCCGCCGAAAGCCTCTGTTCCTGTGAGATCCAATCTTGGAGCCTTTTCCGGTAATCTGCCGGAGGGGGATTCGATCACGGAGGGCATCTACATCAACTCCATTGCCCCTTCGATGATGCGTGAGTAGTTCACCACAGACCTTCGGGTCCATAGCTAGTAGCTAGATGGCTTCTTCTCTCTCTTTGTTCTTCAATACCATGTTCTTCATGATCTTCATGAAGATCTATCCGATGTAATACTCTTTTGCGGTGTGTTTGTCGAGATCCGATGAATTGTGGGTTTATGTTCAGCTTATCTATGAATATTATTTGAATCTGCTCTGAATTCTTATATGCATGATTTCATATCTTTGCAAGTCTCTTCGAGTTATTGGTTTGGTTTGGCCAACTAGACTGGTAATTCTTGCAATGGGAGAAGTGCTTAGTTTTGGGTTCAATCTTGCGGTGTCCTCACCCAGTGACAAAGTAGGGGTAGCGAGGCACGTATTTGTATTGTTGCCATCGAGGATAAAAAGATGGGTTTTCATCATATTGCTTGAGTTTATCCCTCTACATCATGTCATCTTACCCAATGCGTTACTCTGTTCTTTATGAACTTAATACTCTAGATGCAGGCAGGAGTCGGTCGATGTGTGGAGTAATAGTAGTAGATGCAGAATCGTTTCGGTCTACTTGACACGGACGTGATGCCTATATGCATAATCATTGCCTTGGATATCTTCATAATTATTCGCTTTTCTATCAATTGCTCGACAATAATTTGTTCACCCATCGTATTATTTTCCTTCATGAGAGAAGCCTCTAGTGAAACCTATGCCCCCCGGGTCTATTTTCCATAATATAATCTATAAACCAAAAATACCAAAAATACTTTGCTGCAATCTTTTTTACTTTTAGTTTACTTTTCGTTTTAGCAATCTTATCTATCTATCTCTATCAGATCTCATCCTTGCAAATAACCGTGAAGGGATTGACAACCCCTTTATAGCGTTGGGTGCAAGTGTTTGATTATTTGTGTAGGTACATCTATTGGGGACTTGCTTGTATCTCCTACTGGATTGATACCTTGGTTCTCAACAACTGAGGGAAATACTTATCTACTTTGCTGCATCACCCTTTCCTCTTCAAGGGAAAACCAACGCATGCTCAAGAAGTAGCAAGCGACACCTAACCAATCTAGGAGGCACCACCCTCCAAAAGGTAATAGGCTCGGTAATGTCGATGAACTCCTTGCTCTTGTGCTTCAAGATGATAGACTCCTCAACACACAATCACTCTCTCACAGATTTGGCTTGGTATAAGAGATTGATTTGGTGGAAAGCAACTTGGGGAGGCTAGAGATCAAGATTCATATGGATGGAGTGGAATAGCTTGATCTCAACACAAGGGTAGGTGGCTCTCTCTCAGAAAATATGATGGGGCAAGTATGGAATAGTTCTGAGTGCTTCTCTTTCGAGTGGGTGGTGGTGAAGGGGTATATATAGGCATCTCCAAAAATCCAACCGTTACACCTTAAGTGACCAACTCGGTGACACCGATGTGTGAATCTCGGTGGTACCGAAGTGACCAAAAGGTGACAACTTTTGAATCTCGGTGAGACCGATATATAAATCTTGGTGGTACCGATAAGGTGACCAACGGTCAGATTGCGCAACTCGGTGACGCCGATTCAACAAACTCGGTGGTACCGATTAAGTGAATCGAGGTAACAGAAAGTTGGCAACCCAAACTCGGTGGCACCGAAGTGGAATCGGTTGCACCGATGTGCTAGGGTTTGGCATGGGTCTGTCTGAGTTTGGGAATCGGTGGCACCGAGTGGAAAGTGTTGGTTGCACCGATTTTGGATATTTGACTTTGAACAGACTTTTGTGGAAGAGCTTGTGGGTGTTTTTGGTGACTATCACTTCTGCACGTATGAGCATTTTGTTCACCAACAGTACCTTACCCCCTTTTAATAGTATTGGCTTTCCTATGGACTCAAAGTGATTTCTCACAAAGTAAAATGTAGAGTCCTCTTGCTTGAAGCTTTGCCAATCCATTTCCTTGTATCCAGGGGTCTTCTCCTCACAATCCTTTTTGCCAACCCATCTCTCTCTATGGACTTTATCTGAAATACACTAGGTAAAAGTATTAGTCCAAGAGACAATGTATGTTGTCATGAATTATCAAAACCACCAGGGGAGCACATTGTGCTTTCACATGTGCATTCACATAAGTTTGGGTCTGTTTATTTCCTGCAAGCAGGACTACCCACCACTAACAGCATTTTGAGGCATACCTTGATGCCCAAATCTGGAGATGATAAGATGATAAGGGGGTATTCCATCAACATGCTACATCACATAGACTCCCACACCAGGATAAGAGTGATGGACTTGATTGTAGAGATAGTGAAGAGGACAGCTGCAGACCAGAAGAGATCTTGTGGATATGCACCATACATTCAGATGCTCATTAACTCTAAGTTAGAGAAGAATGTGTATGCACTTGATCGTCCCCATTTGCCACTCCATCCAGAGTTAGAGGATAATGTCGTGGTGATGGATCCTAGTCATCCCACTTCATTTACTACACAGGCAGAGGCTGGGGAAGCTAGAGTGACCAGTGCTCAGGCTCCTAGAACAAGGAATGAGCAAATGGATCTTCTTATTAGCACCATTTAGAGCATGCAGAAGGACATCAAGACCATTCAGCTCAATCAGGATAGTCTTGTGAGGATTGTGGAGGATAAGTTTTCCACGCTAAACAACAAAGTGGATGGACTGACTAAGACTGTAGATGAACTTAAGAAGGAAGTGGATGAAGCTCCCATTCCCCACTCCTCAAATTCTGATGATGATGACAGCCCACCTCTCAGGACCAGCACATAGTTCAAGAATCAAGCCAGAACTCCTACAGTGTTTGCTCCAGAGTTGAGGCCATCTTCTTCAGCACCTGCCACAGCTCCATCAGTTCCATCAGCTCTAGTGTCTACTCTACCACCTCAGAGGACTTTAGCTGAACTCTTCGCGGATGCTCTTCTCTCGACTCCGTCGACAGCCACCGGAGACCATGCCCAGAGCAACGAGTAGCTCTATGGCTTTGAACTTTTTGGTAACTTGTGGCCAAAGGGGGGGAGGTCATAGATCATAGGGCTTCGAGAGAGAGAGAGAGAGTTGTTTTTTTATCCCTTTTCTTCTTTTCAAAAACATTTGGTTTATCGTTTGGTTGACACTTTGTCGTATTTGATCATATACTCTTGTGTGATGCTATTATCGCCTATCTTTGAGATATCTATGTGATGATCATTTACTTATGTTTGGTGTGATGTGCTCATGTAATTCACTCTTATTAATTTTGGCGCACCACCAAGTTGTATGTGACATGAAAGAGTAACCCATGATCCTAATCAATTGTGCATTTGCATTCAAACGCAAATTTAAAATAATGCACAAATTTAGGGGGAGCTCTTTCTTATCACATACTTCTCAAAGCAACGTTGTTATTCATTGATTATATCTCTCATCCAAGCTTTGATCTATATGTTGTCATCAATTACCAAAAAGGGGGAGATTGAAAGCACAACTTCTCCCTAGGTGGTTTTGGTAATTAATAACAACATATATTTCATTGGACTAATGTTTCCACTAAGTATGTTTTAGGAAAAAGTTCAATGTTTGATTGGCAAAGGATTGTGAGGAGACCCCAAGATGCAAGGAATATGATTGGCTAAGCTACAAGCATGAAGACTCAACATTTTACTTTGTGAGAAATCACCTTGAGTTCATAGGAAAGCCAATACTATCAAAAGGGGGTGAGGTAATAATGGTGAATGAAAAGCTCAAAGTGTTCAAGTGTTAGTCACCAAAAACACCCACAAGCTCTCCCACAAATATTCTGTCATAGAGCCTACCACTCAAAATCGGTGTCACCAACATTTCCATATCGGCTACACCGAGTCAAAAGCCCAGAAAGAAACCCTAGCCAAGACCCACAACTCGGTACTACCAACATTCCCTTCCGGTGCCACCAAAAACAGTGACCAACTTCCTAGTTAGCCATTTTCAAGATTCGGTCTCACCGAGTTTTGCAAATCGGTTTCACCGATAAGTTGGGCCAACTCTCTGTTAACCCATTTCTCCAAATCGGTCCCACCGAGTTTGAGAAATCGGACTCACCGAGATTTGGTAACTGCCTAGGTCACCCATATCGCTACCACCGAGTATTCCATATTTGTCTCACCGAAAAGGCTAAAGTTGCCACATTTTGAACAAGTTGGTTGATATGTCTCCAACGTATCTATAATTTTTGCTTGTTCCATGCTGTTATATTATCAATCTTGGATGTTTTAGAATCATTTGATAGCAACTTTATATCATTTTTTGGGACTAACCTATTAACATAGTGCCAAAGTGCCAGTTCCTGTTTTTGCTTGTTTTTTACTTCGTAGAATATGAGTACCAAACTGAGTCCAATCGCGACGAAACTTTTTGGAGATTTTTTTGGACCAGAAGAAGCCCAGTGGGCCAAAGAAGTTACCAGGAGGGAGCCCAGGCCGCCCACAACCCACCAGGGCATGCCAGGGGCCCCGGGAGCGCCCTGATGGGTTGTGGCCACCTCGGGAACCCCATCCACTGCCTCTGATGCCTATGAATACCCAAATATTCCAGAAACCCTATGGGAGTCGACGAAAAACACTTCCAGCTGCCGCAAGTTCCAGAACCACGAGATCCAATCTAACACCACCACGGAGGGGTTCATTATCCTCATTGGTGCCTCTCCGATGATGCGTGAGTAGTCCACCATAGACCTACGGGTCCGTAGGCAGTAGCTAGATGGCTTCCTCTCTCTATTTTGATTCTCAATAGAATGGTCTCTTGGAGATCTATTTGATGTAAACTTTTGCGGTGTGTTTGTTGGGATCCGATGAATTTTGAGTTCATGATGAGTTTATATCCATGAATATTATTTGAGTCTTCTTTGATGTCTTATATGCATGATTACTTATGGCCTCGTATTTCTTCTCAAAATCTTTGGTTTAGTTAGGCCAACTAGATCGATTTTTCTTGCCATGGGAAGAGGTGCTTTGTGATGGGTTCGATCTTGCAGTGTCCTCTTCGAGTGACAGAAGGGGCAGCGAGGCACGCATTTGTCGTTGCTATTAAGGATAACAAGATGGGGTCTATTCCTACATGAATAGATCTTGTCTACATCATGTCACTGTTCTTATTGCATTACTCCGTTTTTCCATGAACTTAATACACTAGATGCATGCTAGATAGCGGTCGATGTGTGGAGTAATAGTAGTAGATGCAGAATCATTTCGGTCTACTAATCTTGGACGGGATGCCTATATAATGATCATCGCCTTGGATATCATCATAAATATTTGATCTTCTATCAATTGCCCAACAGTAATTTGTTCACCCACCGTGTGTTATACTCATGAGAGAAGCCACTAGTGAAACCTACGGCCCCCGGGTCTAATTTTCCAACATAATGCTTTCTGATCTATCTTTTTGCCGCTTTTGTTTTCAGATCAATTATTTCAAAAATCCAAAAATACCTTGCTGCACTTTTTATTTGCCTCTTTTATTTTCCGTTCTTGCGAGATCTATCTATCCAATCTATCTTATCCTAATCTATATTTTTACCGTAGAGAGATTGACAACCTCTCTTTCGCGTCGGGTTGTAAGTATTTGTTCTTTGTGTGCAGGTGTTGTTTACGTGGTGTTGGTGATCCTCCAACTGGTTCGATACCTTGGTTTCATGATACGTCTCCATTGTATCTATAATTTTTTGATTGTTTCATGCCAATATTATACAACTTTCACAAATTTTTGGCAACATTTTATATGATTTATTGGACTAACATATTGATCCAGTGCCCAGTGCCAGTTCCTGTTTGTTGCATGTTTTTTGTTTCGCGATAAAAATTTATGGAGAATTATTTTGGAATATATGTCATTTTTGGGAGTTGGAATCAATGCAAAAGGAGGCCCACAGCCCCCACAAGACACCAGGGCGCGCCCTAGGGCCCAGGCGCGCCGTGGTGGGTTGTGGTCACCTCGTAAGTCGGTTGGATCTCTACTTTGGGCGCAAGGAAGCTTATATCCGGAAAAAATCATGTTAAAATCTCAGCGCAATCGGAGTTACGGATCTTCGGGAATATAAGAAACGATTTTCGGCCAGAAAACAAGAACGCGAAACAGAAGAGAACGGAGAGGGAGATCCAATGTAGGAGGGGCTCCTGCCCCTCCGCCGCCATGGAGGCCATGGACCAGAGGGGGAACTCTCCTCCCATCTAGGGGGAGGCCAAGGAAGAAGAAGAAGGAGGGGGGCTCTCCCCCCTCTCTCCCGGTGGCACCGAAACGCCGCCGGGGCAATCATCGTGACGGCGATCTACACCAACAACTTCGCCGCCGTCAATACCAACTCTCTCCCCCTCTATGCAGCGGTGTAACACCTCTCTTCCCTGTAGTAATCTCTACTTACACATGGTGCTCAACTCCATATATTATTTCCCAATGATATTTGGCTATCCTATGATGTTTGAGTAGATCCGTTTTGTCCTATGGGTTAATTGATGATCGTGGTTGTTATGAGTGTATATTTTATTATGGTGCTGTACTATGGTGCCCTCCGTCTCGCATAAATGTGGGGGATCCCCTCTGTAGGGTGTTGCAATGTGTTCATGATTTGCCTATGGTGGGTGGCGTGAGTGACAGAATACACAGACCCGAGTAGGTGGGTTGTTACATATGGGAGTAAATAGGACTTGATACTTAATGCTATGGTTGGGTTTTACCTTAATGATCTTTGGTAGTTGCGGATGCTTGCTAGAGTTCCAATCATAAGTGCATATGATCCAAGTACGGAAAGTATGTTAGCTCATGCCTCTCCCTCATATAAAATTTCAAGAATGATTACCAATCTAGCAATCAATTGCCTAGGGACAAATAACCTTCTTGTTTGACAAAAGCTTTCTACTAAACAACTAACTTTTATTATCTTGCAATTTGCTCGTAGTTTTATTCCCACAAAGTACTTCTAGTTTTATTTGTGCAAACTATCCCATCACCTACAAAGTGGTTTCATACTTGTTCTAGGTAAAGCAAACGTTAAAGTGTGCGTAGAGTTGTATCGGTGGTCGATAGAACATGAAGGAATATTTGTTCTACCTTTAGCTCCTCGTTGGGTTCGACACTCTTATTTATCGAAAAAGGCTACAAACGACCCCCTACACTTGTGGGTTATCATTTCATAACTGAGGGAAATACTTACCGTCGTTGTGCTACATCATCCCTTCCTCTTTGGGGAAATACCGACGCAGTCTCAAGCCACGTCAAAGGAATTTCTGGCGCTGTTGCCGGGGAGGAAGCGGTCTCTTCTACGTGCCAATCTCTGGCGCCGAGGAGACACCATCAACATCTACCAGGTTCCTAATCAAAAATCTCATCTCCTTGCAATTACATTATTTGCCATTTGCCTCTCGTTTTCCTCCCCCCACTTCACCAAATTTTCCATTTTATTCGCCCTCTTTTTCATTTGCATTTTTCTCGTCAGATCTCTTGTTTGCTTGTCATCATGAGTGATTTTGGTATGGCAGAAATAGATGATGGCAGGACTCCTAATATCGGACGTTCTGGTAATCTGGACGCTAAAACTTTTGATTTGGGGCAAGGGAACGTTATAGGAAAAGAAACTATCCAAGAGTTTTTCAATTGCGTTGGAAATTTGACTCTCGATGATACTCCTATACTGAAAAGAACTAAAACTTATGAGGAAGCTATTTCGATGCTAGTTTTGAAACTTGAAAATAGGTTTATTCGTACCCATCCTACCTTGCAAATATTGTTTTATGAGCTTCCCGTCATAAAGGATCCCAAAGGTAAGAAGTTAGCCACCCTTGTTCTCATGAATGAATTTGATCACATAGTACGAGAAGCTAGGGAGATTTTCGATTTCTTTGGTATGAGCCGTGAAAAACTGGTAATAGGAGAGATCCTTTACAACAGTGATTACATGTTGAGACATATTCTTGGAAATAATCAAATTTTTGATGAGAATCTTAAAAAGGAATTCCCTGTTTTAGATATGATCCAACAAGTTTTCAATGATGTTAATCAACAATATTCTTGGATTGTGGCTGAGAATCAAAGAGGGTACGTAGATGGACAACTTGATAGTGCTAAGGTTTCTATGGATGATGTTTTTCAAGTTTTATATGCAAAACCTCTTGATAGAAATACCTCTACAAAAACCAAAGATGACAATACTTGAATCTATGACTTATGCCTAGCTAGGGGCGTAAAACGATAGCGCTTGTTGGGAGGCAACCCAATGAATAAATTCATTTTCTTATTTTTCTTTCTGTTTTTGATTGTTGACACAATTATGCCTCTGTTATGATTGTGTTTTTATGTTTTATTTAGTGTTTGTGCCAAGTAAAGCCTTTAGGATGATTCATAAGATGAGTAGAAACAACGCTGAATCTGAAACAGAAACTTTGCCTCTAGTGTGCGAATTTTCATTTTTTACTGGAACGTGATAATGAGCTAAAATTATATCACAGTGTTTCTATACAAATTCATTACGTTTTCCTAATTTTGCAGAATTTTTAGAGTTACATAAGTATGGTTAGAGTACATATTACTACAGACTGTTCTGTTTAAGGCATATTCTGTTTTCGTTGCATTGTGTGCTTGTCCTGATGAATCTATGGTTTGTATTGAAGGGTATAAGCCATGGTAAAGTTAAAATACAGTAGGTATAATGCAATAATAAAATATGAATGGGTTTGCAACAGTACTTAAAGTGGTGATTTGCTTAATTATACTAACGGATCTCACGAAGGTTTTGTTGAGTTTTGTGTGATTGAAGTTTTCAAGTTTTGGGTGAGATCACGATGGATGAAGGAATAAGGAGTGAACAGAGCCTAAGCTTGGGGATGCTACAACACCCCCAAGATATATACAAAGAGAAACAAGCAACTAAGCTTGGGGATGCGACGAGTGGCATCCCCTCTTTCTTCTAACGACCATCGGTATTTTACTTGGAGCTATATTTTTATTCGTCACATATCATGAGTTTTGCTTGGAGCGGCTTGTATCATTTGAGTCTTTGCTTGCTTTGCTTTTTAGTTTGTCATTAGTATCCTTGCTGGACACACCTATTTTAGAGAGCAAAAATTATGCTATGATTTGTTAGAATTTCTCTATATGCTTCACTTAAATTTTTTGAGCTATGGAATTGCTCTAGTGCTTCACTTATATCTTTTTGAGCATGGTGTGCTTGGAATTTTTTTGAAGAAATATGCTCATGCTTCACTTAGATAAATTTGAGAGTTAGTAAATTTTGAAGAAATCCTCTCATGCTTCACTTATACTATTTTGACAGATGAAACCTTTATGCTCATGTTCTTCACTTAAATTTGTTTGAGCTTGTCAAAAGCAATGGCATTATATGAAACTAGTCCCAAAGTGATAGATATTCAAGGAGGATATAATAAAAACTTTCATGAAGATCATTGGACAAATTAAACTTGATTCCTTGTAATAGTTTTGAGACATGATGATAGTGATATGTGAGTCATGTTAGTGAGTAATTATGCTTTAGTAAGAATATTGGTGTTAAGGTTTGTGATTCCCTATGCAAGTACGAAAGTTAATAGTTATGCAATGAAATTACATCCTACTTATGGTGCATTATTCGGTGTTAGTTATGCTCAATGCTCGTTTATGTGAATTTTTGTTTCTTGGTTGGTTGCTTCTCAATCTATTTGCTAGCCTCCACTTTTACTAAGTAGAAATACTACTTGTGCATCCAAAATCCTTAAACCCAGTTTTGCCTTATGAGTCCACCATACCTACCTATATGCGGTATTTCCATGCCATTCTAAGCAAATTTGTATGTGCCATCTCTAATTTTCAAAATAAATTTCCTTTTTGTGTGCTCGTACCGCTCATGAAACGGTAGGGGGTGTCCAATATTTTTCCATGCTAGATGTGTTATTCTCAGGATGAGTGTTTATTCACTCGTCATTGCACGAGAGTACGGCGGTAATAGGGATGCCCAGTCCCGAAATTAAAAATAAAAATTACTTTATGTTGTCAAATAATAAAATCCTTGGAAAGTGTTGGTATGGAAGGCAACCGTGGATACGGCCAGCCATGGATTGTGAAAGAATGGTGGAAAAAAGAATAAACTTTATTTTATGTTTGGGAACCGCCTATGATATATCTAGCATGGAAAGTATTGTGAACCACTTTGTCGTTTTCGTTGACAGGAAAGGCATGCCACTCAAAATATTTTATCTCTCTCAATTTAAACTTTGAGCTCTGGCACCTCCACAAATCCCTACTTCCCTCTGCGAAGGGCCTATCTATTTACTTTATGCATTTTTTATTTTTTATTTTTGAGTCTCCATCTTCTCTTATAAAGCACCAACTAGGGGGCACTATGATCATACTTGAGCATTTGGTATAGCTAATATTTGAGTGTGTTTCATGAATGGATCAATGATTGAGCATGATGGGCTAGGGATAACTTTCTTTAGTGTTGATATTTTGAAAGACATGGTTGCTTGTTGGCATGCTTGAGTATTAAAGTCTTTATGTCAAAACTAGACTATTGCTTTGAACCATCTAAAAGTCCAAATGTCCATGCTACAAAAGAAAAGAATAAGTCATGAACATGTTGGGCAGCAATCCACATCAAAAATTCTGTTTTTATCATTTACCTACTCGGGGACGAGCAGGAATTAAGCTTGGGGATGTTGATACGTCTTCAATGCATCTATAATTTTTGCTTGTTCCATGTTGTTATATTATCAATCTTGGATGTTTTAGAATCATTTATAGCAACTTTATATCATTTTTTGGGACTAACCTATTGACATAGTGCCAAAGTGCCAGTTGCTGTTTTTGCTTGTTTTTTACTTTGCAGAATATCAGTACCAAATGGAGTCCAATCGCGATGAAACTTTTTGGAGATTTTTTTTGGACCAGAAGAAGGCCAGTGTGCCAAAGAAGTTACCAGGAGGGAGCCTGGGCCGCCCACAATCCACCAGGGCGCGCCAGGGGCCCCGGGCGCGCCCTGGTGGGTTGTGGCCGCCTCGGGAACCCCCTCCACCACCTCTGATGCCTATAAATACCCAAATATTCCAGAAACCCTACGGGAGTCGACAAAAAACACATCCAGCCACCGCAACTTTTAGAACCGCGAGATCCAATCTAACACCATCACGGAGGGGTTCGTCATCCTCATTGATGCCTCTCCGATGATGCGTGAGTAGTCCACCATAGACCTACGGGTCCGTAGGCAGTAGATAGATGGCTTCCTCTCTCTCTTTTGATTCTCAATACAATGGTCTCCTGGAGATCTATTTGATGTAAACTTTTGCGGTGTGTTTGTTGGGATCCGATGAATTTTGAGTTCATGATCAGTTTATATCCATGAATATTATTTGAGTCTTCTTTGATCTCTTATATGCATGATTACTGATAGCCTCGTACGAATCTTTGGTTTAGTTAGGCCAACTAGATCAATTTTTCTTGCCATGGCAAGAGATGCTTTGTGATGGGTTCGATCTTGCGGTGTCCTCTCCCAGTGACAGAAGGGGCAGCGAGGCACGCATGTATCATTGCTATTAAGGGTAACAAGATGGGGTCTATTCCTACATGAATAGATCTTGTCTACATCATGTCACCGTTCTTATTGCATTACTCCGTTTTTCCATGAACTTAATACACTAGATGCATGCTGGATAGCGGTGGATGTGTGGAGTAATAGTAGTAGATGCAGAATCGTTTCGGTCTACTAATCTTGGACGTGATGCCTATATAATGATCATCGCCTTGGATATCGTCATGATTATTTGATCTTCTATCAATTGCCCAACAGTAATTCGTTCACCCACCGTGTGCTATACTCATGAGAGAAGCCACTAGTGAAACCTACGACCCACGGGTCTACTTTTCCAACATATTGCTTTCCGATCTATCTTTTTGCCGCTTTTGTTTTCAGATCTATTATTCCAAAAATCCAAAAATACCTTGCTGCACTTTTTATTTGCCTCTTTTATTTTGCGTTCATGAGATATCTATCTATCCAATCTATCTTATCCTAATCTATCTTTTTACCATAGAGAGATTGACAACCTCTCTTTCGCGTCGGGTTGCAAGTATTTGTTCTTTGTGTGCAGGTGCTGTTTACGTGGTGTTGGTGATCCTCCTACTGGTTCGATACCTTTGTTTCATAGCTGAGGGAAATACTTACCGTCGCTGTGTTGCATCATCCCTTCCTCTTTGGGGAAATACCGACGCAGTCTCAAGCCACGTCGTCGGTGCCACCGAGTTTTACTTCGGTTCCACCGAGTTGGGCAATAATGTTGTAACGGTTGGATTTTTGGAGATGCCTATATATACCCCTCCACCACATCCCACTCGAAAGAGAAGTACTCAGAACAGATCTCCATTTGCCATATCCATTTTTCTGAGAGAGAACCACCTATCCTTGTGTTGAGGTCAAGATCATCCACTCCAACCATATGGATCTTGATTTCTAGCCTCCCCAAGTTGCTTTCCATCCAATCAATCTCTTCTACCCAAGCCAAATCTGTGAGAGAGTGATTGAGTGTTGAGGAGATTATCATTTGAAACACAAGAGCAAGGAGTTCAGTGTTACTATCGAGCCTATTACCTTTTGGAGGGTGGTGCCTCCTAGATTGGTTAGGTGTCGCTTGGGAGCCTCTTACTTTGTGTTGTGGAGTTGAACCAAGAAGTTTGTACGGGCAAGGAGATCGCCTACTTTGGGAAGATCTACCCATAGTGAGGCTAGTCCTTTGTGGACGGAAGCCATTATGGAATAGTCGACGTTGCTACTTCATGGACCCTTTGTGGGTGGAGCCCCCATGGACTCTCACGACCGCTACCCTCCGTGGGTTGAAGACTCCATAAACGTGGACGTACGATAGAACCAAATATCGGAATCACGGGAAAAATCTTCGTGTCTCCAAATTGCGTTTGATCTTCCTACCCTTATCCTCTTACATATGCTTGTCTTTACTTCGCTGCAATACTCGTAGACATGCATGTGTAGGGTGAACTTGACTTGTGCAAATTGCTAAAATCTGCCCACAACTAAAATTGGGAAAATGATAGATTTTTATTTGGTCAAGTAGTCTAATCACCCCCCTCTAGACATACTTTGGATCCTACACTAGCAAAAATACATGTTGATCCAAATGATATGCCTTGTCTACTTTGATTGAGCAAAATAATGATGCTATTGATGTGAACTTTATCTCGCGAAACAATTTCAACAACAATGCTTATAGAGGAAATTTCAATGCTAGGCCGTATCCCGGTAATTCCTCTAATAACTGTGGAAACTCTTATGATAATTCTTATGGAAATTCTTCTACAAATGCTAATAGGATACCCTATGATCTTGAGAACACAATTAAATAATTTGTTAGTTCTCAAAATATTTTCAATACTGTGGTAGAAGAAAAGCTGCACACGATTGATACTTTGGCTAAAAACATGGATAGAATTGCTCCTGATATAGAAACTCTTAAAGTTAAAAATTTCCACTCAAGCATGAATTTAATGAGACTATTAAATCTATCCAAATATCTATTAATGAAAGTAAGGAGAGGACCGCTAAGTTGAAAGCTAAGTGGGAATTCCTAGAAAAAGCTCTCCCACCCGGTTTTTCCCGAAATCATGATGAAGATCTTAAAATGATTGGTACTTATCCTATTGAATCTTTGTTTACTTCTCTAACTATAAATGATAAAGGGACTGGAGATGAGTCAACTCTATCTAGAGAGCATCCCGTTTGCTTGGAGGGTGATGATTCTAATGCTAAATCTGGAAAAGTGGGTTTGGAGAGGTTATAACTTTAACTAGTGATGTGCCCACTATCTTGGATTACAAGGACTTTAAATATGAAAGTTGCTCTTTAGTAGAATGTATTTCCTTGTTTCAAACTATTATTAGCTCACCCAATGCACATGAACAAAACAAGGCTTTCACTAATCATATAGTGGAAGCGATGATAAAACCTTATGATGAGAAACTTGAGCTTGAAGTTTCTATTCCTAGAAAATTGTATGATGAGTGGGAACCTACTACTAAAATATGGATAAATAAATATGAATGCAATGCTTTGTGTGACCTTGGTGCTAGTGTTTCAACTATACCTAAATCTCTTTGTGATGTGCTTGGTCTCACCAATATTCAAGATTGTTCCCTAAACTTGCATCTTGCGGATTCTACCATTTAAAAACCTTTGGGTAGAATAAACGATGTTATTATTGTTGAAAATAAGAATTATGTGCCTGTTGATTTCATCATGCTTGATATTGATTGCAATCCTACTTGTCCAATAATACTTGGAAGACCTTTCTTACGAACTATATGTGCAATTATTGATATGAAAGAGGGAAACATATGGTTCCAATTCCCATTGAAAAAGGGATGGAACACTTCCCTAGGAAGATACTTAAACCACCTTATGAATCGATCATGAGAGCCACTTATGGGTGGAGTGTCAAAGATGACAACACTTGAAACTATGCATTATGCCTAGCTAGGGGCATAAAACGATAGCGCTTGTTGGGAGGCAACCCAATAGCTATCTTTATTTTTTATTTTTTACTTTCTATTTGTGTGTCATCACATGATTATTTCCTATATAATGATTGTGTTTTTATGTTTTAATTAGTGTTTGTGCCAAGTAAAGCCTTTGGGATGACTCACGAGATGAGTAGAATTGATACGATGCAAAAACAAAAACTTTAGCGCCCCGCATATAATTTCTCTGATTTTACTGGAACGTATTTTTGATCTGAATTTTTAAGAAGTATTGATATGAAAATTCTTCAAGTTTTCCTAATTTTTTATAATTTTTAGAGTTATATAAGTATAGGTTCTCTACAGATCTTTTCAAACTGTTCTGTTTTAGACATATTCTGTTTTTTGCTTGCATAGTTTGCTTATTTTGATGATGCTATGTATTATATCGGGGGGTATAAGCCATGGAGGAGTTAGAATACAGTACCTATTATGCAATAATGAAATATGAATCAATTTATAATAGTACCTAAAGTATTTGATATGTTGCTTATACTAACGGATCTCACGAAGTTTTGTTGAGTTTTGTGTGATTGAAGTTTTCAAGTTTTGGGTGTTATCACGATGGACGAAGGAATAAGGAGCGGCAAGAGCCTAAGCTTGGGGATGCCCGAGGCACCCCAAGGTAATATAATAGGAAGACTCAAGCGTCTAAGCTCGGGGATGCCCCGGAAGGCATCCCCTCTTTCATCTCAATCCATCGGTATGTCACTTGGAACTATATTTTTATTCGTCACATGATATGAGTTTTGCTTGGAGCGTCGTTTGATTTTGTTTGCTTTTATTTTTAGTTTGCCACAATCATAATTTTATGGACACACCTATTCGAGAGAGACACGCCTTCATCATAATTTATTAGAATACTCTATGTGCTTCACTTATATCTTTTGAGCTTAGTAGTTGCTCTAGTACTTCACTATATCTTTTTGAGCACGGTGGCGTATAGATTTTATAGAAATAATTGCATTCTCGTTCTTCACTTATATTTGTTTGAGATTAATAAATGGTGATGGTAATTTTCATGGGTCATAAGACTAGTCCAAAAATAATAGGTATTCAATGACTGATAATCAAAACCATCATGTAACACATAAAAGAGAAATTGCGGGTTAATGATATTGATGTGGTAATGTGAAAAAGGTGTGAGTGCATCATTATTGACTCGTAGAAGTATCGATATTAAGAGGTGTTAATTTCCCATTTGTCTAACTATTAATAAGGCATGGTGGGGATGTGTGACCATTTCTATTCCTCGTTGAAATCCTAGTGTTGTTTCGGGTCGGAGGCGCACGATGGTTAACTCCTCCCAACCTCCTCCCTTGGAGCATGCGAGTAGTACTTTGATTTGTGATAAAACTAATAAAACTTTGCAATAATTTTATGAGTTCTTTATGACTAATGTGAACCCGTGGACATACGCAATCTCACCACCTCATATTTTGCTAGCCTCTTCGGTACCGTGCATTGCCCATTCTCACCTAGAGGATCGGTGCAACATTCGCCGGTGCATCCAAATCCCGTGGCATGATACGCTCGGTCACACATAAGCCTTCTTATATCTTCCTCAAAACAGCCACCATAACTACCTATTATGGAATTTCCATAGCCACTCTGAGATATATTGCCATGCAAATTCCACCGTTACATCATATGACTAGTTCGTTCATCATCATATTGCTTTGCATGATCATATAGAGCTGACATAGTATTTGTGGCAAAGCCACTGTTCATCATTTTTTTGATACATGTCATGCTAGATCATTGCACATCCTGGTGCACTGCCAGAGGCATTGATATTGAGTCATATTTTTTCATAGTTCTTCATATCGAGTTTTCATATTGAGTTGTAAGTAAATAAAAGTGTGATGATCAACATTATTAGAGCATTGTCCTAGTGAGGAAATAAAAATGGGGGAGGCCAAATGAGCCCACCATAATAAAAAAATGAAAAAGAGAGAAAAAGAGAGAAGGGACTTTGCTACTATCCTTTACCACACTTGTGCCTCAAAGTGGCACTGTTTTCTTCATATAGAGAGTCTCATGTTATGTCATTTTCATATGCTAGTGGGAATTATTATTTTCATTATTATAAACTTGGCTTGTATATTCCGATGACGGGCTTCCTCAAATGCCCGAGGTCTTCATGAACAAGAAAGTTGGATGCACACCCCACTTAGCTTCAGTTGAGCTTTCATACACTTATAGCTCTTGTGCATCATTTGCATGGAAATCCCTACTCCTTGCATTGACATCTATCGATGGGCATCTCCATAGCCCCTTGATATGCCTAGTTGATGCGAGACTATCTTCTCCACTTGTTACCCCTTTGATACGTACCACCATATTCAATTCCACCATTATGTTATGTCCATGGTTCACGCTCATGTATTGCGTGAAGAATAAAAAGTTGATGCACATTGAAAAAGTACGATCCAATTTCCTGACTTGGACACCGTGGTGCTTGACATTTGTATTCATATGGTGAAGATGGAGCCATGTCTTGCTAATATGATAAAATGAATGGGGGTAAACATTCTTTTAGGATCGTATACTTTGAAAGATTGATGATTTTGTTGCTTGTGCCTATAAATATTACTATCTTGATGTTTGTTAATTCATTGTTTCTCAATGAGCATACATGCAAAATATAACATATTGGGTAGCATGTCACATCAAAAATTGTGTTTTTATCATTTACCTACTCAAGGACGAGCAGGAATTAAGCTTGGGGATGCTGATACGTCTCCAACGTATCTATAATTTTTTATTGTTCCATGCTATCATATTATCATTCTAGGATAATTTTTGAGTAATAATTTACCAATTTATATTATTTTTGAGCACTAACCTATTGACCCAGTGCCTAGTGCTAGTTGTTGTTTTCTGCGTGTTTTTTACTTTTCAGGTTACAGTACCAAACGAAGTCCAATTGCCCCAAAACTTTTTTATGATTTTTCTGGACCAAAAGAAGACCTAGAAGCTTCGGGAGAAGACCAGAGGCCGCACGAGGGAGGCACAAGCCAACAGGGCGCGCCCGGGGGGGTCGACGCGCCCTGATGGCTTGTCCCTCCCTGGTGGCCCTCCTACCGCCGTTCTCTAGCCTATAAATTCACATATATTCCAAAAACCCTAGAGGGCACCCCGACACACTTTTTCCACCGTCGCAAGTCTCTGTTCCGTCGCGATCCCATCTGGAGCTCTGTTCCAGCACCCTGTCGGAGGGGGGATCGATCACGAAGGGCCTCTTCATCAACATTGTTGCCCTCATGATGATGTGTGAGTTGTTCACCATAGACCTTCGGGTCCGTAGTTTGTATCTAGATGGCTATATATCTCTCTCTTGATCTTCAATACAATGATCATCGCATCTTCGCTTTGATCTATTCGATGTAATCCTTTTGTGCGGTCCGTTTGTTGGGATCCGATGAATTGTGGGTTTATGTTCATATTTTTCATGAAAAGTATTTGAGTCACCTCTGATTATTATGATTCTTATGTGAATGATCATCATAGCTTCGTAAATCTCTCAGATCTATTGAAATGGTTTGGCCAACTCGATTGATATTTTTTCACTGAGAGGGGTGCGTTGAAGTGGGTTCAATCTGGCGGTGCTCTATATCCTAATGACAGAAGGGGACAAGACACGTCTTTGTATTGTTGCCACTAAGGATAAAACGATGGGATTAGTTCATATTAATTGAATTCTCTTTGTCTACATCATGTCAATGTTCTCTAAGCATTACTCTGTTTTACTTAATACTCTAGATGCATGTGGGATAGCGGTCGATGGGTGGAGTAATAGTAATAGGTGCAGGCAGGAGTCGGCCTATTTTCTTATGGATGTGATGCCTATATACACATGATCATTGCCATGAATATCACATAACTATGCGCTTTTCTATCAATTGCCCAACAGTAATTTGTTTACCCACCGTATGTTGCCTACATGAGAGATGCCGCTATGGAAAACTATGCCCCCGGGTCTATTCACTTATATATTTACAAAACCTATAATTACCTTGCTGCCATTATTTACTTTTTATTTTATTTTGCAATTTACAATTATCTACTATTATCTACACACTTCACTTGGTTGCAAATAACGAGATTAGGGGGATTGACACCCCTCTTGCCACGTTGGGTGCAAGTGTTTGCTCTTTTGTGTGCAGCCGCTGAAGACGGTTGTGGATTGATATTCCTATTGGTTCGATAAACCTTGGTTTCTTAACTAAGGGAAATACTTATCCATATTGTGTTGCAATTACCTGTTCCTCTTCACGGAAAACCAAACACAGATCACAAGTATCTCGCGCACAGGGGGGTCAGGGCACACTAATGGTTTGGGGGCACCTGGTGGCTCCCCTCCGGTGGTTCTTCACTCCAGTATTTCTTATATGTAGCCAAATGTATATAGGAAAAGGGTGTGGTCCGTTGTTTAAATACACAATGCACAACACTATGATGTGGCATGCACATGGCTCAGAAAACTGGACATAGCCCCCCCCCTTAAGATTGGTTATATATATGTATACTACCTAGGTTATGGACGTATGGTGCCCCTCCCCCACCCACCCACACACGACACGTATCTAGGGTGGCGTTCCAGCACTGTTAGTCAAATGGATGACATATATATACCCTATATAGCAGCCCATCGATAGGTGTGTCGTCAAAAACCGCACAATGGAGGCATGGTCGACACACACACACACCCACACACACACACAGACAGACGTCACCCATCCTTGGCGTTCCAACATTGTCCGTCAAAGGGATGATAGACCCTAGGGGCCCGCCGATAGGCGTGTCGTTGAAAACCGCACAACGGAGGCATGGTCCACACACACACAAGCATGGGTTGACACACACACACGTCACCCATCCTTGGCGTTCCAGCGTTGTCAGTCAAAGGGATGACAAACCCTAAGGGCCCACCGATACGTGTGTCGTCGAAAACCGCACAACGGAGGCATGGTCCACAAGCGCGCGCGCACACACACACACATCACCCATCCTTGGCGTTCCAGCATTGTCAGTCAAAGGGATGACAGACCCTAAGGGCCCGCCGATAGGTGTCATCGAAAACCGCACAACGGAGGCATGCATGGTCCACACACAAATAGGCATGGGTTGACACACACACAAATTTTCAAAACAGCAAAACAAAATCATGGGTTGACACACACAAATTTTCAAAACTGCAAAAGAAAATCACTTTAAATATATTTTCAAAACAAGGATCTCAAGATTTATTATCATGGGTTGACACACACAAATTTTCAAAACAACAAAAGAAAATCACTTTAAATATATTTCAAAACAAGGATATCAAGATTTATTTAGCCGGATTGACATATCACTACATGCATTTATTCCTAAATGCGTGTAGTGATCGTATCACACCGCCTAAATGAACCTTGAGATCTAGCAACTTCCCAACCGGTCACCCATCCTTGGACTACTCCACCCATAACACGCTTAACTTCCGAGTTCCATTCGAATCGGTTAGGGGCTGGGAAGCTGCAACTTGCTGATAAGGGTTGCCTCCTAGCATTTATAAGGCGTGCCCCGATGGGCACCTCGTGGGACCAGCTACGTATCGCAGGCATTTCTGGTAGTACTAGAAACGGTGTGCGATGGTGGCATGGCGGCGCTACTGACGCCTGCATGGACTGATCATGACGTATCGCCCATGCTCAATGGCGCGATGCCGCTCTTGCTCTTCGGCCTGCTCTGTCTCATCATCCTCGTCGAGGAGGTTGATGACGGGGCCGGCGATTCGGCGGGAAACCGATTGGGGGAGTGACGTGAGAAGCGTGTTTGGATGGAACACCATTTTAATATAAAATGGATAACTTATGAAAGAAGGAAGCTCGAGCTAGCATGACACATGCGCACACCGTGCTTACACACGCACGAGCTTCGCGCGGGTGTATAGAACTGCTATAAATTATTCGTGGTTCGTTTGGTCTTTTTTATACTATACTAATTAAGTTTTCTAGGCATTTAATGTGCATAATTCAAATTTGAACTAAAAGCACATGCTCCATGTCACCAAAATGGGTTGAAAAAACATATTTGTGTTCTTGGGTTCCTTGTTTAGATCCCATGCAATGAACGTGAATGGATTACAAACATCTCGGCGTCGTGACTAGGCCACAAACATTGAGAAACCTGGCATCTCAAGAACACGAGAGAGAGAGAGAGAGAGATTGAACACATAGCTACTGGTACATATACCCTCAGCCCCGAGGGTGGACTACTCCCTTCTCGTCATGGCCTCCGCCGGGATGATGAAGATGGCCACCAGAGATGATCTACCCTCTCCGGCAGGGTACTGGAACGCCTCTAGATTGCTTTTTCGTCGATACAGAGAGTTGCGGTGGCGGAACTTCTGATCTCGGGTTATTTCTGGTGGTTTCTGAATATATAGGATTTTTGGGCGTCGGTTTCACGCGAAGATGGGCCACGAGGGGCCCACAAGACACCAGGGCGCGCCGGAGGGTGCTAGCGCGCCCTGGTGGGTTGTGGCCACCTCGTGGATCTTCTGGCCCTCCCACGAAGCTTCTAGTGCCTCTTTTGTTCCAAAAAAATCGTCAAAAAGTTTCGTTGCATTTGGAGAACTTTTATTTCTGCACAAAAAACAACACCACGGTAGTTCTGCTGAAAACAACGTCAGTCCGGGTTATCTCCAAAAAATGATATAAAGTTGCTATAAAATGATTATAAAACATCCAAGAATGATAATATAACAGCATGGAACAATAAAAAATTATAGATACGTTGGAGACGTATCAGCATCCCCAAGCTTAATTCCTGCTCGTCCTCGAGTAGGTAAATGATAAAAACAGAATTTTTGATGTGGAATGTTGCCTAACATGTTCATCACATATTCTTTTCTTTTGTAGCATGGACATTTGGACTTTTAGATGGTTCAAAGCAATAGTCTAGTTTTGACATGAAGACTTTAATACTCAAGCATACCAACAAGCAACCATGTCTTTCAAAATATCAACACTAAAGAAAGTTAACCCTAGCCCATCATGCTCAATCATCGATCCATTCATGAAACACACTCGAATATAAACTACACCCAATGCACAAGTATGATCATAGTGCCATCTAGTTGGTGCTTTATAAGAGACGCTGGAGACTCAAATTAAAAATAAAAATCGCACAAAGTAAATAGATAGGCCCTTCATAGAGGGAAGTGGGGATTTGTAGTGGTGCCAGAGCTCAAAGCTTAAATTGAGAGATATTTTTTTTTGAGAGGCATGCTTTTCCTGTCAACGAAAACGACCGAGTTGTTCTCAATACTTTCCATGCTAGATATATCATAGGCGGTTCCCAAACAGAAAATAAAGTTTCTTCCTTTTTCCACCATTCTTTCACAATCCATGGCTAGCCGTATCCACGGTTGCCTTCCATACCAACACTTTGCAAGGAATTTATTATTTCACAACATAAAGTAAATTTATTTTTTATTTCGGAACTGGGTATCCCTATTACCGTCGTACTCTCGTGCAATGACAAGTGAATAAACACTCATCTTGAGAATAACACCTCTAGCATGGAAAAATATTGTCCACCCCCTGCCGCTTCATGAGCGGTACGAGCACACAAAAAGGAAATTCATTTTGAAAATTAGAGATGGCACATACAAATTTGCTTGGAACAGCATGGAAATACCGCATATAGGTAGGTATGGTGGACTCATATGGCAAAACTCGGTTTAAGGATTTTGGATGCACAAGTAGTATTTCTACTTAGTACAAGTGGAGGCTAGCAAATAGATTGAGAAGCAACCAACCAAGAAACGAAAATTCACATAAACGGGCATTAAGCATAACTAACACCGAATAATGCACCACAAGTAGGATGTAATTTCATTGCATAACTATTGACTTCGTGCTTGCATAGGGAATCACAAACCTTAACACCAATATTCTTACTAAAGCATAATTACTCACCAACACGACTCACATATTACTATCATCATGTCTCAAAACTATTACAAGTAATCAAGTTTAATTTGTCCAATGATCTTCATGAAAGTTTTTATTATATCCCTCTTGAATATCTATCACTTTGGGACTAGTTTCATATATTGCCATTGCTTTTGACAAGCTCAAATAAATTTAAGTGAAGAACATGAGCATAAAAATTTCATCTCTCAAAATAATATAAGTGAAGCATGAGAGAATTTCTTCAGAAATTTAAAGCACACCGTTCTCAAAAAGATATAAGTGAAGCACAAGAGTAAGTGACAAACTACTCCAAAAAGATATAAGTGAAGATCAAGCGAGTAGTTAAGTAAATGGGTAGCCATTTGAGAACTCTCTCTCATCTAAAAACTTTCAGATCTAAGTATTTTATTAAAACAGCAAGCAAAACAAAATAAAATGACATTCCAAGAATAGCACACATCATGTGAAGAAGCAAAAACTTAGGCTCAACTGCTACTAACCGATAATTGTTGATGAAGAAAGGTGGGATGCCTACCGGGGCATCCCCAAGCTTAGATGCTTGAGACTTCTTGAAACATTATCTTGGGATGCCTTGGGCATCCCCAATATTGAGCTTTTGTGTCTCCTTAATTCCTTTTATATCACGGTTTCCCTAAATCTTAAAAACCTCATCCACAAAAACTCGAAAAGAACTTGTGAGATAGGTTAGTACACATAAGAATAAGTCCACACTTCTTGTACTGCCAAGACAAGTTGCACAATAATTTCCAAACATCATCTAATGTTTACTATCATTTCCACAATTTATATCTACCAATATAGGCTATGGAAACTATAGGATAAGTTGATAACAAAACTATGGCAGCAATCTGTCCAAACAGAACAGCCTGTAGCAATTTATGAAAACAGTGTACTTCTGTAACTCAAATAATTATGAAAATTTAGGAAGTGATAAATAATTTATATGAAAACACTGTGTAAGAATGTCAGAAACTTTCCACGTTCCAGTAAAATATGAAAATTCAAACACTACAGAGAAAGTTTCTGTTTTTACACAACACACATCAAACATGCAATGCAAGCATCCTAAGGCAATTCTTGGAAATTTTTATTGAAAAACAAGATTATAAATAACACCTAACATAAAAAAAAATATAATGCTGATCCAAGCAAATCACATATCATGTGACGAATTAAAATATAGCTCTAAGTAAGATATACCGATAATGTTGAAGACGAAAGAGGGGGTGCCTTCCGGGGCATCACCAAGCTTAGACGCTTGAGTCTTCCTTGGATATTACCTTGGGGTGCCTTGGGCATCCCCAATCTTAGGTTCTTGTCACTCCTTTTCTTCTCATATCGGTGTCTCACTCAAAACTTGAAAACTTCAATCACACAAAACTTAACGGAACTTCGTGAAAAGGGTTAGTGTAATAAGTAAAGATCATTCACTTAGGTACTGTCAAGACAAGATTCATAATTATTCTCACATAATAACTACTTTATTATACCATTCACATAATTTATATCACTGAATATAAGCTATGGGACCACAAAAACAAGCAAACTATGCATGCAAAACAGAATCTGTCAAAAACAGAACAGTCTGTGAAGATCTGTAGTCCATATTTCCCTGTCTCTATAAATTCTGAACAATTAGAAAAACCTGAAGAATTTGTATATCAACACTGTGTAAAAATTTCAGATCATTATCATGCTCCAGTAAAAAATTAAAATTCCTGTACTGGAGTCAAAAGTTTCTGTTTTGGTTCAGCATCAATTCTACTCATCTTGGGAGTCATCCCAAAGGTTTTTCTTGGCACTTTATTGAAATAAAAGACACAAAACATGATTACTACAGTGTATTAATCATGTGAACCCAAAAAAACAGAAAGGAAAAGTGTTGGGTTGTCTCCCAACAAGCAGTTTTCTTTAAAGCCTTTTAGCTAGGCATGATGATTTCAATGATGCTCACATAAAAAGTATTAATTGAAACATGCAACAGAGCATCATGAATCTCATGACAAGCACATTTAAGTCTAACCCGCTTCCTATGCATAGGGATTTTGTGAGCAAACAATTTATGGGAGCAAGAATCAACTAGCATAGGAAGGTAAAACAAGCATATCTTCAAGATTTTCAACACATAGAGAAGAAACTTGATATTATTGCAATTCCTACAAGCATATGTTACTCCCGCATAATAATTTTCAGTAGAATCATGAAGGAATTTCACAATATAACTATCACATAAATCATTCTTTTCATGATGCACAAGCATAGAATTTTTATTACTACCCACACAAGCAAAATTCTTCTCATTCAAAGTAGTGGGAGCAAACACAACAAAATAACTATCATGAGATATTTGAGTGGCATAATCCAATTGAAAACTAAAATCATGATGACAAGTTTCATGGTTATCATTATTCTTTATAGCATACATGTCATAACAACAATCATCATATATAGGAGGCATGCCATCATCATCATAAATTTGCTCATCAAAACTTGGGGGACTAAACATATCATCTTCATCAAACATAGCATCCCCAAGCTTGTGGCTTTGCATATCATTAGCATCATGAATATTCAGAGAATTCATACTAACAATATTTTTATCATGCTCATCATTCAAATATTTAGTGCCAAACATTTTAATAACTTCTTCTTCTAACACTTGAGCACAATTTTCCTTTCCATCATTATCACGAAAGACATTAAAAAGATGAAGCATATGAGGCAACCTCAATTCCATTTTTTTTGTAGTTTTCTTTTATAGACCAAACTAGTGATAAAACAAGAAACTAAAAGATTCGATTGCAAGATCTAAAGATATACCTTCAAGCACTCACCTCCCCGGCAACGGCGCCAGAAAAGAGCTTGATGTCTACTACGCAACCTTCTTCTTGTAGACTCATGTTGGGCCTCCAAGCACAGAGTTTTGTAGGATAGTAGCAAATTTCCCTCAAGTGGATGACCTAAGGTTTATCAATCCGTGGGAGGCATAGGATGAAGATGGTCTCTCTCTAACAACCCTGCAACCAAATAACAAAGAGTCTCTTGTGTCCCCAACACACCCAATACAATGGTAAATTGCATAGGTGCACTAGTTCGGCGAAGAGATGGTGATACAAGTGTAATATGGATGGTAGATATAAGTTTTTGTAATCTGAAAATATAAAAACAGCAAGGTAACTAATGATGAAAGTGAGCACAAACGGTATTGCAATGCTTAGAAACAAGGCCTAGGGTTCATACTATCACTAGTGCAAGTTCTCTCAACAATACTAACATTAGCATCATGGATATTCAGAGAATTCATACTAGCAACATTGCAATCATGCTCATCATCCAAGGAATTCTCATTAAGTATTTTCATAAACTCTTCTTCTACCAATTGAGCACAATTTTCCGAACCATCATTTTCACGAAAGACAATAAAAAGACGAAACAATTGAGGCAACCTAAAATCCATTTTTTTAGTTTTCTTTTATAAAACCAAACTAGTGAAAAACAAGAAACTAAAAGAATCAATTACAAGATCTAAAGATATACCTTCAAGCACTCAACTCCCCGGCAACGGCGCCAGAAAAGATCTTGATGTCTACTACGCAACTTGTTCTTGTAGACTCGTGTTGGGCCTCCAAGCGCAGAGTTTTGTAGGACAGTAGCAAATTTCCCTCAAGTGGATGACCTAAGGTTTATCAATCCGTGGGAGGCGTAGGATGAAGATGGTCTCTCTCAAACAACCCTGCAACCAAATAATAAAAAGTCTCTTGTGTCTCCAACGCACCAAATACAATGGTAAATTGTACAGGTGCACTGGTTCGGTGAAGAGATGGTGATACAAGTGTAGTAATGATAGTAGATGTTGATTTTTGTAATAGTAACAATAAAAAAACAGCAAGGTAGCAAGTAACAAAAGTGAGCACAAACGATATTGCAATGCTTGAAAACAAGGCCTAGGGTCCGTACTTTCGCTAGTGCAATCTCTCAACAATGCTAATATAATTGGATCACATAATCATCCCTCAACGTGCAACGAAAGAATCACTCCAAAGTTCTTATCTAGCGGAGAACATAAGAAGAAATTGTTTGTAGGGTACAAAACCACCTTAAAGTTAGCCTTTCCGATCGATCTATCCAAAAGTTCGTACTAAAATAACACCAAGTTATCCTTTCCGATTGATCTATCTAAGAGTTTGTACTAAAATAACACCATATGATACGCATCAACCAACTATAATGTCACCTAGATACTCCAATGTCACCACAAGTATCCATGAGTTAATTATACGATACGCATCAAACAATTTCAGATTCATAATACTCAATCCAACACAAAGAACCTCAAAGAGTGCCCCCAGATTTCTACCGGAGAAAGTAGGACGAAAACGTGCATCAACCCTTATGAATACATTACCCCAATGTCACCTCGGAAATCCACGAGTTGAGTGCCAAGACATAGATCAAGTGCTCTCAAATCCATAAAAGTATTCAATCCAGTAATAACGAAATCTCAAAAGGAAAACTTAATTCATCACAACAAGATAGAGAGGGGAAAACACCATATGATCCAACTATATTAACAAAGCCCGTGATACATTAAGATCGTGACATCTCAAGAACACGAGAGAGAGAGATTGAACACATAGATACTGGTACATACCCTCAGCCCCGAGGGTGTACTACTCCCTCCTCGTCATGGCCTCCGCCGGGATGATGAAGATGGCCACCGGAGATGATCTAGCCTCTTTGGCAGGGTACTGGAATACCTCCAGATTGGTTTTTCGTCGATTAGAGATTTGCGGCGGCGGAACTTCTGATCTCGGGTTATTTCTGGTGGTTTCTGAATATATAAGATTTTTGGGCGTCGGTTTCATGCGAAGATGGGCCACGAGGGGCCCACAAGACACTAGGGCGCGCCGGAGGGTGCTGGCGCGCCCTGGTGGGTTGTGGCCACCTCGTGGATCTTCTGGCCCTCCCACGAAGCTTCTAGTGCCTTTTTGTTCAAAAAAACCATCAAAAAGTTTCGTTGCATTTGGAGAACTTTTATTTCTGCACAAAAAACAACACCACGATAGTTCTGCTGAAAACAACGTCAGTCCGGGTTAGTTCCAAAAAATGATATAAAGTTGCTATAAAATGATTATAAAACATTCAAGAATGATAATTTAACAGCATGGAACAATCAAAAATTATAGATACGTTGGAGACGTATCATCAATCCCCTTGAACTCGTTACTTGCAAGCAAATGAGTAGTGTAGATGATAGTTTATAATTGTAAATTGCAAAATAAAAAGAAAAAAAATAAATGGCAGCAAGATAGTAATAGCGTTTGTAAATATATAAGTGAATAGACCCGGGGGCCATAGTGTTCGCTAGAGGCTTCTCTCTTAAATAAATCATATAGTGGGTAAACAAATTACTGTTGGCCAATTGATAGAAAAGCACATAGTTATGCAATATTTATTCACGGCAATGATCATGTGTATATAGGCATCACGTCCATAAACAAGTAGACCGACTCCTGCCTGCATCTACTACTATTACTCCACTTCGAGAGCGCTTCTATGCCTGCCTCTCTAGGTATTAAGTTCATGCAAACAGAGTAATGCTTGGAGAATGATGACATGATGTAGGCAAAGCAAACTCAGTTAATATGAATGAACCCCATCATTTTA
Source organism: Elymus sibiricus (assembly GCA_039707655.1). NCBI lineage: Eukaryota > Viridiplantae > Streptophyta > Magnoliopsida > Poales > Poaceae > Elymus > Elymus sibiricus. The sequence continues at coordinate 388,486,057 of CM077669.1, read as the reverse complement.
TCCTTAGTGACAACAATAAAAATACGTGTTGTGTCCCCTACTTTGTCACTAGAATATAGAGCACCGCAATATTGAACCCACTACAACGGACCCCTCCCACTGAAGATAAACCAATCTAGTTGACAAACTAAACCGATAGATCAGAGAGATTTACGAATCTATGATGATCATGCAAATAAGAATCATATTTAGAGATGACTCAAATCTTTTATCATAAATAATCTGAACATAAACCTACAATTCATCGGACCCCAACAAACACACCACAAAATAAGATTACATCGAATAGATCACCATGAAGATCGCGGTGAACTTTGTATTGAAGATCAAAGAGAGAGAAGTCATCTAGGTACTAGCTATGGACACGTAGGTCTGTGGTGGACTACACACATCATCACGGGAGCAGCAAGGATGATGAAGAGGTCCTTCGTGATCGATCCCCCCTCCCGCAAGGCACCGGAAAAAGGGCTCCAGATGAGATCGCGGCGGAACAGAGACATGCGGCGGCGGAAAAAAGTGTTTTGGGAGCTCCCCCTAGGGTTTTTGGAATATATGTAAATTTATAGGCCAAGGTACGGGGTCAGGAGAACCAGGGCGGCCACAAGCTAACAAGGCATGGACACCCACCATGGGCGCACCCTGTTGGCTTGTGGGTCCCCTGTGGGGCCTCCAGTCCTCTCCCGAAGCTTCCAAGTCTTCTTTCGGTCCAAGAAAATCATCAAAAAGTTTCGTGGCAATTGGAGTTCGTTTGGTACTCTAAACCTGAAAAGCCAAAAACATGCAGAAAACAACAACTGACACTTGGCACTGGGTTAATAGGTTAGTGCTCAAAAATAATATGAATCAACAAATAAATACCCAAAAAGTATCCTAGAATGATAATATTATAGCAGGGAACAATAAAAAATTGTAGATACGCTGGACACGTATCATCATCCCCAAGCTTAATTCCTGCTCGTCCTCGAGTAGGTAAATGATAAAAACAGAATTTTTGATGCGACATGCTACCCAACATGTAATCTCTTGCATGTATGCTCATTGAGAAACGATGAATTAACAAACATCAACATAGTGTTATTTATAAGCATAAGTAACACAATCATCAATCTTTTGAAATATACGATCCTCAAAGAATGTTTACCCCCATTCATTTTATCATATTAGTAAGGCATGACTCCATCTTCACCACATTAATACAAATGTCAAGCACCACGGTGTCCAAGTCAGGCAATTGGATCGTACTTTTTAACGTGTCAGCTTTTTATTCTTCACGCAATACATGAGCGTGAACCATGGCCATAGCATATAGGTGGAATAGAATATGGTGGTAGATATCAAAGGGGTAAAAGTGGAGAAGAAATTCTCGCATTAACTAGGCGTATCAACAGGCTATGGAGATGCCCATCAATAGATATCAATGCGAGGAGTAGGGATTGCCATGCAACAGATCCACTAGAGCTATAAGTGTATGAAATCTCGAATGAAGCTAAATGGGTTTGCATTCAACTTGCTTGCTCATGAAGACCTCGGGCATTTGAGGAAGCCCGTCATTGGAATATACAAGCCAAGTTCTATAATGAAAAATTCCCACTAGCATATGGAAATGACAAAACATGAGACTCTCTATATGAAGAACATGGTGCTACTTTGAAGCACAAATGTGGAAAAAGAGGTAGCAGCACTGTCCCTTCTCTCTTCTCTCTCATTTTTTACTTTTCTTTCTTTTCTCTTTTTTCCTTTTTTCTTTCTTTTTTCTTTCTTTCTTTTTTTTTCTTTTTTTTTCTTTTTTCCTCACAGAGACAGTGCCCTAATAATGATGATCATCACATTTTTATTTACTTACAACTCAACATGAAAAACTAAACAATATGACTCAATATGAATGCCTCTGGCAGTGTACCACGATGTGTAATGATCTAGCGCAGCAAAAGATATCAAAAAACGGACAAGCCATGAAAATATCATGCTAGCTATCTTACAATCATGCAAAGCAATATAACGATGAGTGAACTAGTCATATGATGTGACGGTGGAAGTTGCATGGCAATATATCTCGGAATGGCTATGGAAATGTCGTGATAGGTAGGTATGATTTTGAGGAAGATATAAAGAGGCTTATGTGCAACAGAGCGTATCATGCCGCGGGGATTGGACGCACCGGCGAAGTTCGCACCGATCCTCGAAATGAGAATGGGCAATGCACGGTACCGTAGAGGCTAGAAAAATATGAGGAGGTGAGAGTGCGCATGTCCATGGATTCACATTAGTCATAAAGAACACATATACTTATTGCAAAGTTTTATTAGCTTTCTCGAAGCAAAGTACTACTCGCATGCCCCTAGGGAGGAGGTTGGGAGGAGTTAACCATCTGCGCGCCTCCGACTCAAAACAACACTAGGATTTTAACGAGGAATAATAATGCTCACACATCCCCGCCATGCCATGATCAATATTTAGACAAACGGGAAATTAACAACTTTTAATATCGATGCTCCTACGGACCAACAACCATGCACTCACACCCTTTCACATTACCACATCAATATCATTAACCCACAGTTTCTCTTTTATGTGCTACATGAAGGTTTTGATTATGCACTCAATGAATACCTATTATTTTTGGACTAGTCTTATAACCCATGCAAATTACCATCACTATTTATTAACTCTCAAACAAATATAAGTGAAGAACGAGAGTGAAATTATTTCTATAAAATCTATACGCCACCGTGCTCAAAAAGATACAAGTGAAGTACTAGAGCAACTGCTAAGCTCAAAAGATATAAGTGAAGCACATAGAGTATTCTTACAAATCATGGTGAAAATGTTTCTCTCTCAAGTAGGTGTGTCCAGCAAACAATGATTGTGGCAAACTAAAACAAAAGCAAACTAAAGCAAACGACACTCCAAGCAAAACTCATATCATGTGATGAATAAAAATATAGCTCCAAGTGACATACCGATGGATTGAGACGAAAGAGGGGATGCCTTCCGGGGCATCCCCAAGCTTAGACGCTTGAGTCTTCTTGAATTTGACTTGGGCTGCCTTGGGCATCCCCAAGCTTAGGCTCTTTGCCGCTCCTTATTCCTTCATCCATCGTGATAACACCCAAAACTTGAAAACTTCAACACACCAAACTCAACACAAACCTTCATGAGATCCGTTAGTATAATAAACATATCAAATATTTTAGGTACTGTTATAAATTGATTCATATTTTATTGATGCATAAGGTACCGTATTTTAACTTCTCCATGACTTATAACCCCCGATATAATCCATAGCATCATGAAAACAAGCAAACGATGCAAGCAAAAGCAAAATCTGTCTAAAACAGAACAATCTGTAATGATCTGTAGAGAAACTATACTTATGTAACCCCAAAACTTCTAAAAAAATAGGAAAACCTGGGGCATTTGTATATAAATACTGTGTAAAAATTTCAGATCAAAAAGACGTTCCAGTAAATCAGAGAAATTCTGCACTGGACGCTAAAGTTTCTGTTTTTGCACCGTATCAATTCTACACATCATGCAAGTCATCGCAAAGTCTTTTCTTAGCACAAACACTAATTAAAACATAAAAACACAATCAGTAGAGATTTTCCACATCAAGGGCAATTCTATCCACATTCCTAGCCAAATCATCAACTTTTTGCAACTTTTCTTCTACCATAGTATTAAAAATCTTTTGAGAACTCATAAATTCTTTAATGGTGTTCTCAAAACCAGAAGGTATCCTATTATTAGTAGTAGAAGAATTTCCATAAGATTTTCCATAATTATTATAGGAATTACCGGAATACGGTCTAGCATTGAAATTTCCTCTATAAGCATTGTTGTTGAAATTGTTTCGCGAGATAAAGTTCACATCATATTGCTCAATCAAGGTAGACAAAGGCATATCATTGGGATCAACATGAGCGTTTTTACTAGCAACCATATTCATAAGAGCATCCACTTTTTCACTCAAAGTAGCGATTTCTTCAATAGAATTTACCTTCTCACCAGTTGGAGCTCTTTCGGTATGCCATTGAGAATAGTTTGTGATGATGTTGTCCAGAAGTTTGGTGGCCTCTCCTAATGTCACCTTTATGAAGGTACCACGAGCAGCAGAATCTAGAAGATTTCTAGACACAAAGTTTAGTCCAGCATAGAAATTTTGTATAATCGTCCATAAGTTCAAGCCATGTGTTGGGCAATTTTTAATCATCATTTTCATCCTCTCCCAAGCTTGTGCAACATGTTTTGGTCATGTTACTTAAAATTCATAATTTGATTTCTAAGGGAGATGATCTTAGCAGGAGGAAAATACTTAGTGATGAAAGCATCTTTACATTTGTCCCATGTTCCAATACTATTGCGTGCTAAAGATGAAAACCAAGTATTAGCTTTATCTCTTAGTGAAAAAGGAAATAATTTTAATTTGACCACATCATTATCCATATCCCTTTTCTTTTGCATGTCGCACAATTCAACAAAGGTGTTGAGATGCGTATCTGGATCCTCATTAGGACTTCCGGAAAATTGTTCTTTCATCACAAGATTTCGCAATGCAGCATTAATATCAAAAGCCTTCGCACCAGTGGCCAGTGGTATAGGAGTACTAATAAAACCATTGTTATTAGTATTTGAGAAGTCGCACAACTTGGTATTGTCTTGAGACATGGTGACCAAGCAAGCAAAGTAGCAAGCGAAGCAAGTAAACTAGCAAGTAAAGCAAGCAAACAAGTAAACTAGCAAAGGTAAATATTTTTGTATTTTTGATTTTTATAGCAAGAAAAATATAACAACAAATAAAAATTAGAACAAGTGAATGATAATTTGTGAACAGGTACTTGATGGTAGGTTGGTGATACTCCCCGGCAACGGCGCCAGAAATCCTTCCTGATACTTGTGATCTGCGTTGGGTTTTTCCGTGAAGAGGAACGGATGATGTAGCACAATATAGATAAGTATTTCCCTCACTGAGAACCAAGGTTATCAAACCAATAGGAGGATCACGCAACCCCCGTCTTCAGCGCCTACACACAAAAGAGCAAATACTTGCACCCAACACGGGCAAGAGGATTGTCAAGCCCCTTGAACACATTACTTGCAAGTAGATAAGTAGTATAGTTGATAGTTGGACAAATATAAAATACAAAATAAATAAAAAGTAAATAATGGCAGAAAGAAAATAATAGTGTTTGCAAATTTATAAGTGAATAGACCAGGGGCCATAGTGTTCTCTAGTGGCATCTCTCTCGAAGTTGGCATACAGTGGATAAACAAATTACTATTGGGAAATTGATAGAAAAGCACATAGTTATGCAATATTTATTCACGGCAATGATCAGGTGTATATAGGCATCACGTCCATAAGCAAATAGACTGAGTCCTGCCTGCATCTACTACTATTACTCCACGTCGAGAGCGCTTCTATGCTTGCCTCTCTAAGTATTAAGTTCATGACAAATAGATTAATGCTTGGAGAACAATGACAAGATGTAGACAAAGAGAATCCAATCGATATGAATTAACCCCATCATTTTATCCTTAGTGTAAACAATTCAAATAGGTATCTTGTCCCTTTCTATCTCTAGGATATAGAGAACCGCAAGATTGAACCCACTACAACGCACCCCTCTCACAGAAGATAGATCAATCTAGTTGGCCAAACCAAATCAATAGACTGGAGAGATTTACGAAGTTATAATAATCATGCAAATAAGAATCATATAATTCAGATAAGACTCAAATATTTTTCATGAATAATCTGAACATAAACCCACAATTCATCGGATCCAACAAACGCACCGCACAAAGTGATTACATCGAATAGATCATCGTGAAGATGCGATGAACTTTGTATTGAAGAGCAGAGAGAGAGAGAGAGATCTAGATACTAGCTATGGACCCGTAGGTCTGTGGTAGACTACTCACACATCACCATGGGAGCAGTAGGGTTAATGAAGAAGCCCTCCGTGGTCGACCCCCCTCCGGCAGGGCACCGAAACAGGGCTCCAGATGGGCACACGGCGGAACAGAGACTTGCAGCGGCAGGAAAAAATGTTTTTGGGAGCTCCCGTAGGGTTTTTAGGGAATATGAGAATTTATAAGGCAGAAAACAAGGTCAGGAGAGCCACGAGGGGCCCACAACCCAACAGGGTGCAACCACCCCCCGGGCGCGCTCGTGGGGCCCTCGTGTGGCCCCGGCCTTCTCCCAAAGCTTACAGGTCTTCTTTTGGCCTAGAAAAATTCATCAAAAGGTTTCGTGGTATTTGGACTCCGTTTGGTACTGTAAACCTGAAAAGCCAAAAACATGCAGAAAACAGCAAGTGGCACTGGGCACTAGGTTCATAGGTTAGTGCTAAAAAATAATATGAATTGGCAAATAAATGCCCAAAAAAGCATCCTAGAATGATAATATTATAGCATGGAACAATCAAAAATTATAGATATGTTGTAGACGTATCAAGATCGTGGCGAAACAGAGACTTGCGGCGGCGGAAAAAGTGTTTCGGGAGCTCCCCTAGGGTTTTTGGAATATATGTGTATTTATAGGCCAGGGTACGTGGTCAGGAGAGCTGGGGGGCGGTCACAAGCTAACAGGGCACGGCCACCCCCTGGGTGCGCCTTGTTGGCTTGTGGGGCCCCTATGCGGCCTCCGGTTCACTCCCAAAGCTTCCAGGTCTTCTTTTGGTCCAGAAAAAATCATCAAAAAGTTTCGTGGCAATTGGACTTCATTTGGTACTGTAAACCTGAAAAGCCAAAAACATGCAGAAAATAACAACTGGCACTTGGTTAATAGGTTAGTGCTAAAAAATAATATGAATCAGCAAATAAATGCCCAAAAAGTATCCTAGAATGATAATATTATAGCATGGAACAATCAAAAATTATAGATGCATTGGAGACTAATCATGGAGGAACTAGTTTGCTTGTGATCCCATTGCCCCGCTCAGCGTAACCATTGTTTTGGTCGTGCCTTGCTCGCCGAGAATTTGACTTTTCGTCTGTTTTCGACTCGTATACATGTACCTACGAATGAAATAATATAACGAAAAATTCGCACCGGCAAAGGATAATAATTCTCTTTCATATTCAGGACAATAAAAAATGCCACATGCGGCAACTCCCCAAAGACACAGGGGCAAAAGAAGAAGGAAGAGGCTAAAGAAGGAAGACACAGATAATGATATGGGCCGCTGCTATCTAATTCTTCATGGATTTCTGGGTGCGGAGTTCCTCAATCACCTTCTTCGTCGCCTCCACGACCTCCATCTCCTCTCGCATCTCTTCCGCCATCTTCTGCATTGCGGCCATGGCGTAGGATTTTTGCTGGAGAGCGTTGATGCTCAACGCATGAAGTTCCTTGACACGCACCACGGATTCCTTCACCAGCCCCTCGCGCTCGATGTGGAGCTTCACCAAGTCTTCCAAAAGTTCCTCGGCAAGTTCTTTCAGCCTCCCCTCCGAGGCACTTTTCTTCTCGAGCAGCTTCTTCCAGTCGGCGGTCTGCTCCTTCTGTTCGTCGCGCTCGTTGCAGAGCTTTGCCTTCTCACCCATAAGTTTCACGATGAAGCCGGTCGCCTTGTTCAGCAAGGCATTGTTCTTCTCCAGCACCTTCACCAAGGCATCGATCACAGCCTCCTTCTTATCGAGCTTAGCGCGCATGTCGTCGCTGGCTGAGGAATCCAACACTGCCAGCTCGTCCAGTTCGCCTCCGGGGAAAATGCGCTTGTGATTGTGAGAGTCGTCACCTCTCCGCAAAAGATCCTCTAAGGCGTCCGCTACGCTGCCGGACATCTCTGCTCCGGCAAACGCGGAGTGGCTGGAGCTCTATGGCGCTTCCCCGGGGAGGTGGCAGGACCTCTCTATTGCTTCCGTGGCCTTGGTCTTTCTTCCCTGGTTATATCTTGACCCAGAACCCCCCTCCGACCGGCCATGACAGACGGAAGGAACGACTAACAAGAAAGCCCTGTTTTTTTGGTGATGGGGAGAGCAATGTGAGGTAATTTTCGACTAGGTGTTTTTATAGCCTACTAGTAAACGAGAACACATTTAGGTTTGGTAGGTTTGAACTGATTTTCAATCATAAAGCGTGGTAATTTCGAATGTGATAGAAAACAAGCTCAAAATTTATTGATGGTTTTGGTTCCCAAGCCCGAAACGCTTTATGGTTTTCAGAAACCGTGTGGGATGGCGTACGTGGGCACACGTTCTCGGATGTGTGTACGTGTCTGCCCACTATCACACACGGTCCACACATCCTCAGTGCCCGATCGATGGGCCGGCGCGCCTCCCACGGGTGCCAGTCGACGGTTGACAAGAAGTGACTCCCTTCCGAGTGATCCACGGTGTACAGGTGCTAAGCATGCCACATATAAGTAAAAAAATTGACATGGCACAACAATTAAGGAGGAGAGAGCATGCTTTGGGCACCGACATAGCATGGATTTGCATTTAATTGACCTAATAAATTAATTCCTACCGAAAGGTCGATATGCGACATTTCCATACAGTTATAATAAGACAGGCTAAAAAAGGAAGAGATGGCGGCCTTCCGACGACGGTCTGCTTGGACTCTATGGTCAGCAGACAGCAGCACCCTTGCGGCCATTCAGGCGTTCACTCTGAGTGTCCGGACCCGCGGCCACGGTACCCATCTCCGCCTGAGCAGCTGTAGGTGCTGCTGGTAGGCTCTTGGGGCTGGTGGGCAGCCTGGGCCTCATCCAGTAGACCTTGACAGCGCGCAATCGCGCGCATGACAAGCCCGTGGAACCGCTCCATCTCTGTGTCTTCCCACTGGTAGCGAATTCCATGCATGATGTGCCCCCGCAAGATATCGCGGTGGTGATGCTCTACTTCGTCGGGGATGTTATCTCCGCCGATGAGGCGCTCGAGCCTGGCCACATAATAGTCGGGATCGGCGATGACACGGCCGCCGGTGAGCTTGACAAAGCTGCCCACATACCCACTCATCAATGAATCGCACAAGGCTTTTGGTCATTCTTGGCGGGACATCAGGCTGTTGAAGGACACCTGTGACGACGGCTCTTCAGGTGGGTAGTCGATCATGCCGACAAGCAGCTCTGGATCTTTTGCGCGGTGGATGGCACGCAGCTCTTCATAATTCCCCTGCAATAATACCAGTACGCGCCCAAGGAACGACTGTTGGAAATATGCCCTAGAGGCAATAATAAATAGGTTATTATCATATTTCCTTGTTCATGATAATCTTTTATTATCCATGCTAGAATTGTATTGATCGGAAACTCAGATACATGTGTGGATACATAGACAACACCATGTCCCTAGTGAGCCTCTACTGGACTAGCTCGTTGATCAGAGATGGTCAAGATTTCCTGACCATAGACATGAGTTGTAATCTGATAACGGGATCACATCATTAGGAGAATGATGCGATGGACAAGACCCAACCGTAAGCATAGCAGTTGATCATGTTAGTTTATTGCTACTGCTTTATCCATGTCAAGTATCTGTTCCTACGACCATGAGATCATGCAACTCCCGGACACCAGAGGAATGCCTTGTGTGTATCAAACGTCACAGCGTAACTAGGTAACTATAAAGGTGCTCTACAGGTATCTCCGAGGGTGTCTGTTGGGTTGGCATGGATCGAGACTGGGATTTGTCACTCCGTATGACGGAGAGGTATCTCTGGGCCCACTCGGTAATACAACATCACAAGAAGCTTGCAAGCAATGTGACTAAGGAGTTAGTCAAGGGATCTTGTATTACGGAATGGGTAAAGAGACTTGCCGGTAACGAGATTAAACTAGGTATGGAGATACCGACGATCGAATCTCGGGCAAGTAACATACCGCTGGACAAAGGGAACTTCATACGGGATTGATTGAATCCTTGGCATCGTGGTTCGACCGATAAAGATCTTCATGGAATATGTGCAAACCAATATGGGCATCCAGGTCCCGCTATTGGTTATTGACCGGAGAGGTGTCTCGGTCATGTCCACATGATTCTCGAACCCGTAGGGTCCGCACGCTTAACGTTCGGTGACGCAAGAGTAATATTGGGATATGTACGTTGGTGACCGAATGTTGTTTGGAGTCCCGTATGAGATCCCGGGCGTCACGAGGAGCTCCGCAATGGTCCGGAGGTAAAGATTTATATATGGGAAGTCATATTTTGGCTACAGGAAAAGTTTCGGGTTTTGCCGATATTGTACTGGGAAGCTTCCCGAAGGTTCCGGAAGGTTCCGGAGGGTTCCGAAGGAGTCCCGAAGGATCCCTCCAGCCCCTAGGGCATGCATGGGCTGTAGGGGGGGCGCCCTAGCCTTATTGGGCCAGGGGCACCAGCCCCACAAGGCCCATGCGCAAGGGGAAGGGGAAACCCTAAGTCGGAGGGAGTCCACTTGCCTTGGGAGGCAAGTTTCTCCCTAGCCGCTGGCCCTCCTTGGAGGAGGGGCCTAGGGCTGCGACCAAACCCTTCTCCTTGCCTCCAATATATAGTAGAGGATAGGGGGAGGACTGGACACAATAATCCCACGCCCCGGTGGCAGCCCTACCTCTCTCCCTAGATCGTTTTCTCCTCAGATCGCATCTACGGTAGCGCTTGGCGAAGCCCTGCCGGGATTGCTCCACCACCATCTCCACCATGCCGTCGTGTTGGTTGAGATCCCATCTACTTGTCCTCCCTCTCTTGCTGGATCAAGAAGGAGGAGACGTCATCGAGCCGCACGTGTGCTGAACGCGGAGGTGTCATCCGTTCGGCGCTAGATCGGATTGGATCGCGATTGGATCGTGAAGAGTACGACTACATCAACCGCGTTATATACGGTTCCGATTAGCGATCTACAAGGGTATGTAGATACACTCCCCCTCTCGTAGCTATGCATCTCCATGGATAGATCTTGGGTGTTCGTAGGAATTTTTTTGTTTCCCATGCAACGTTCCCCAACAGTGGTATCAGAGCCACGTTTATGCGTAGATGATATGCACGAGTAAAACACAAAAGAGTTTGTGGGCGTTGATGTTCAGATTTCTTACTTCCTTAGTCTTATCTTGATTCGGCGGTATTGTGGGATGAAGCGGCTCGGACCAACCTTACTCGTCCACGTACGAGAGACCGGTTCCATCGACTGACATGCAACTTGTTGCATAAAGATGGCTGGCGGGTGTCTGTCGCTCCCACTTTAGTTGAATCAGATTCGACAAAGGCGGTCCTTATAGAAGGTTAAACAACAACTTGAATATCACCGTTGTGGCTTTGCATAGGTAGGAACGGTTCTTACTAGTTGCCCATAGCAGCCACGTAAAACTTGCAACAACAAAGTAGAGGACGTCTAACTTGTTTTTGCAGGGCATGTTGTGATATGATATGGCCAAAGACATGATGAAATATATTTGATGTATGAGATGATCATGTTTTGTAATAGTTTATATCGACTTGCATGTCGATGCATATGGCAACCGGCAGGAGCCATAGGGTTGTCTTTAATTATTTTATGACCTGCATGTCAATCATTAAGTACTATGCAATGCTTTACTTTATCGCTAAATGGTAGCAATAGTAGTAGAAGCATGGTTGGCGTGACAACCCCGATAGAAACACGATGATGGAGATCATGGTGTCATGCCGGTGACGATGGAGATCATGCTGGTGCTTTGGAGATGGAGATCAAAAGCACAAGTTGTGGCCATATCATGTCACTTATGATTTGCATGTGATGTTAATCCTTTTTATGCATCTTATTTTCCTTAGGACGATGGTAGCATTATAAGGTGACCCCTCACTAAAATTTCAAGATAAAATTGTGTTCTCCCCGAGTGTGCACCATTGCGAAAGTTCGTCGTTTCGAAGCATCACGTGATGATCGGGTGTGATAGACTCTACGTTCACATACAACGGGTGCAAGCCAGTTTTGAACATGCGGAACACTCGGGTTAAGCTTGACGAGCCTAGCATGTACAGACATGGCCTCAGAACACAAGAGACTGAAAAGTCGAACATGAGTCATATAGTAGATATGATCAACATGGAGATGTTCACCATTGAAACAACCTCATCTCACGTGATGATCGGACTTGGGTTGGTGGATTTGGATCATGTCACACTTAGACAACCTGAGGGATGTTGATTTGAGTGGGAGTTCTTTAGTAATATGATTAATTGAACTCATTATCATGAACATAGTCAAAATATCTTTGCAAATTATGTTGTAGATCTCACGTTGTAGCTCCCCTATATTTTGATACGTTCCTAGAAAAAAAACTAAGTTGAAAGATGGTAGTAGCAATTACACGGACTAGGTCCGTGATCTGAGGATTGTCCTCAGTTACTGCACAGAAGGCTTATGTCCTTGATGCGCCACTCGGTGCGCCACCCCCTCAAGCGTCGTCTGCGGGTGTTGAGAACATCAGACATGCACGTTTTTTATGACTACTTGATAGTTCAGTGCGTCATGCTTTACAGCTTAGAATTGAGGCTCCAAAGACGTTTTGAACGTCACGGATCATATGAGATGTTCCAAGAGCTGAAATTGGGATTTAAGGCTCGTGCCCATGTTGAGAGGTATGAGACCTCAAACAAGATTCTTTGCCTACAAGATGAAGGAGAATAGTTCAATCGGTGAGCATGTGCTCAGATTGTCTGGGTGCTACAATCACTTGAATCAAGTGGGAGTTGATCTTCCAGATAAAATAGTGATTGACATAGTTCTCCAAGTCGCTGCCACCAAGCTACTAGAGCTTCGTGATGAACTATAACATGCCAGGGATGGAGAAGATGATCCCTAAGCTATTCGTGATGGTTTACACCGCGAAAGGTAGAAATCAAGAAGGAGCATCCAGTGTTGATGGTAAGACCACTAGTTTCAAGAAGGGCAAGGGCATGAAGGAAGACTTTCGAGAATGACAAGTCAGTTGTCGCTCCAGTGAAGAAACCCAAGGTTGGACCCAAACTCGAGACTGAGTGCTTCTGTTACGAGGAGAACGGTCACTGAAGCGGAACTGCCCCGGATACTTGGCAGATAAGAAGGCTGGCAATGTCAACAAAAGTATATTTGATATACATGTTATTGATGTGTACCTTACTAGTACTCCTAGTAGCACCTGGGTATTAGATACCGGTTCAGTTGCTAATATTGGTAACTCGAAGTGAAAGCTACGGAATAAACGGAGACTAGCTAAGGGTGAGGTGATGATGTGTGTTGGAAGTGTTTCCAAGGTTGATGTGATCACCATCGCACGCTCCCTCTACCTTCGGGATTAGTGTTGAATCTAAATAAATGTTATTTGGTGTTTGCGTTGAGCATGAACATGATTAGATCGTGTTTATTGCAATACGATTGTTCATTTAAGTCGGAGAATAATAGTTATTCTGTTTACATGAATAATACCTTCAACGGTCATACACTCAATATGAATGGTTTATTGAATCTCGATCGTAGTGATACACATGTTCATAGTATTGATGCCAAAAGATGCAAAATTATTTATGATAGTACCACATACTTGTGGCACTGCCGCTAAGGTCATATTGGTGTAAAGCACATGAAGAAACTCCATGCTGATGGATCTTTGGACTCACTCGATTTTGAATCGCTTGAGACATGCGGACCATGCCTCATGGGCAAGATGACTAAGACCCCGTTTTCCGGTTTGATGGAGCAGGCAAGTGACTTATTGGAAATGAGACATGTTGATGTATGCGTTCCAATGAGTGTTGAAGCGTGCGGTGGATATCATTATTTTCTTACCTTCACTGATGATTTGAGTAGATATGGGTATATTTACTTAATGAAACACAAGTCTTAAACGTTTGAAAAGTTCAAGCAATTTCAGAGTGAAATTGAAGATCATCGTGACAAGTAGATAAAATGTCTATGATATGATCATGGAGGTGAATATCTGAGTTACGAGTTTGGTATGCAACTTAAGACAATGTGGAAATTGTTTCACAACTCACGCCGCCTGGAACACCATAGTGTGATGGTGTGTCCGTACGTGGTAGCCGTGCTCTATTGAATATAGTACGTACTATGATGTCTCGTACCGATTTGCCACTATCATTTTGGGGGTTATGCATTAGAGACAACTACATTCACTTTAAAATAGGGCATCATCTAAAGTCCGTTGAGATGACACCGTATTAATTATGGTTTGGCAGAAACCTAAGTTGTCATTTCTTAGAGTTTGGGAATGCGATGCTTATGTGAAAAGACTTCAACCTGATAAGCTCGAACCCAAAGCGGACAAATGCGTCTGCATAGGATACCCTAAGGAAACAGTTGGGTATACCTTCTATGTCAGAACCGAGGGCAAAGTGTTTGTTGCTAAAAACGGGTCCTTTCTCGAGAAAGAGTTTCTCTCGAAAGAATTGAGTGGGAGGAAGGTAGAACTTGATGAGGTTATTGAACCATCACTTCAGTTGGATGATAGCACGACGCAGAAAGATATTTCTGCGGCGCCTACACCAAATGAAGAGGAAGCTAATGATGATGATCATGAAACTTCAGATCAAGTTACCACTGAGCCTCGTAGGTCGACAAGGAATCGTACCGTACCTGAGTGGTATGGCAATCCTGTCTTGGAGGACATGTTGTTAGACAACAGTGAACCTACGAGCTATGAAGAAGCGATGGTGGCCCCGGATTCCAACAAATGGCTAGGAGCCATGAAGTCCGAGATAGGATCCATGTATGAAAACCAAGTATGGACTTTGGTAGACTTGCCCGTTGAACGGCAGGCCGTTAAGTACAAATGGACCTTTAAGAAGAAGACCGACGCTGATGGTAATTGTCACCATTTATAAAGCTCGACTTGTCGCAAAAGTGGTTTTTGACAAGTTCAAGGAGTTGACTACGAAGAGACTCTCTCACCCGTAGCGATGATAAAGTCTATTGGAATTGTGTTAGCAGTTGCTGCATTTTTCGATTATGAAATCTGGCAGATGGATGTCAAAACAGAGTTTCCTTAACGGTTTCCGTGAGGAAAGGTTGTATGTGATACAACCAGAATGTTTTGTCGGTCCTAAGGATGCTAAAAGGTATGCAAGCTCCAGTGATCCTTCTATGGACTAGAGCAAGCATCTCAGAGTTGGAATATATGCTTTGATGATGTGATCAAAGCTTTTGGGTTTATGCAAAGTTTATAAGAAACTTATATTTACAAGAAAGTGAGTGGGAGCACTATAGAATTTCTGATAAGTATATGTGGTTGACATATTGTTGATCGGAAATAATGTAGAATTTCTGGAAAGCATTAAGGGTTGTTTGAAAGGAGTTTTTCAAAGGAAGACCTGGAATAAAGCTACTTAAATATTTGGCATCAATATCTATAGAGATAGATCAAGACGCTTGATAAAACTTTCAATGAATACATACCTTGACAAGATTTTGAAGGAAGATCAGTCAAAGAAGGAGTTCTTGGCTGTGTTGTAGTATGAATTTGAGTAAGACTCAAAGCTCGACCATGACAGAAGAAAGAGAAAGGACGAAGGTCGTCCCCTATGCCTTAGCCGTAGGCTCTATATAGTATGCCATGCTGTGTACCGTACCTCATGTGTGCCTTGCCATGAGTCTGTCAAGGGGTACAAGAGTGATCCAGGAGTGGATTACTGGACATCAGTCAAAATTATCCTTAGTAACTCGAGGACTAAGGAAATGTTTCTCGATTATGGAGGTGATAAAGAGTTCGTCATAAAGGGTTACGACAATGCAAGCTTTGACACCAATCCGGATGACTCTGCGTAGCAAACCGGATACGTATAGTGGAGCAGTCATTTGGAATAGCTCCAAGTGGTGCGTGGTAGCAACATCTATAGTAGACATAGAGATTTGCAAAGTGCACACGGATCTGAATGTTGCAGACCCGTTGACTAAAACCTCTCTCACAAGCAAAACATGGTAAAAACCCAGAACTCATTGGGTGTTAATCACATGGTGATGTGAACTAGATTATTGACTCTAGTGCAAGTGGGAGACTGATGGAAATATGCCCTAGAGGCAATAATAAATAGGTTATTATCATATTTCCTTGTTCATGATAATCGTTTATTATCCATGCTAGAATTGTATTGATCGGAAACTCAGATACATGTGCGGATACATAGACAACACCATGTCCCTAGTGAGCCTCTACTGGACTAGCTCGTTGAAAATAGATGGTCAAGGTTTCCTGACCATAGACATGAGTTGTCATCTGATAACGGGATCACATCATTAGGAGAATGATGTGATGGACAAGACCCAACCGTAAGCATAGCAGTTGATCATGTTAGTTCATTGCTACTGCTTTATCCATGTCAAGTATCTGTTCCTACGACCATGAGATCATGCAACTCCCGGACACCGGAGGAATGCCTTGTGTGTATCAAATGTCACAGCGTAACTGGGTGACTATAAAGGTGCTCTACAGGTATCTCCGAAGGTGTCTGTTAGGTTGGCATGGATCGAGACTGGGATTTGTCACTCCGTATGACGGAGAGGTATCTCTGGGCCCACTCGGTAATACAACATCACAAGAAGCTTGCAAGCAATGTGACTAAGGAGTTAGTCATGGGATCTTGTATTACGGAACGAGTAAAGAGACTTGCCGGTAACGAGATTGAACTAGGTATGGAGATACCGGCGATCGAATCTCGGGCAAGTAACATACCGCTGGACAAAGGGAACTTCATACGGGATTGATTGAATCCTTGGCATCGTGGTTCGACCGATAAAGATCTTCATGGAATATGTGGGAACCAATATGGGCATCCAGGTCCCGCTATTGGTTATTTACCGGAGAGGTGTCTCGGTCATGTCCACATGATTCTCTAACCCGTAGGGTCCGCACGCTTAACGTTCGGTGACGCTAGAGTAATATTGGGATATGTACGTTGGTGACCGAATGTTGTTCGGAGTCCCGGATGAGATTCCGGGCGTCACGAGGAGCTCCGGAATGGTCCAGAGGTAAAGATTTATATATGGAAAGTCATATTTTGGCTACCGGAAAAGTTTCGGGTTTTGCCGGTATTGTACCTGGAAGCTTCCCGAAGGTTCCGGAAGGTTTCGGAGGGTTCCGGAGGGTTCCAGAGGAGTCTGGAAGGATCCCTCCAGCACCTAGGGCGTGCATGGGCTGTAGAGGGGCGCCCTAGCCTTATTGGGCCAGGGGCACCAGCCCCACAAGGCCCATGCGCAAGGGGAAGGGGAACCCTAAGTGGGAGGGAGTCCACTTGCCTTGGGAGGCAAGTTTCCTCCCTAGCCGCCGGCCCTCCTTGGAGGAGGGGCCTAGGGCTGCGACCAAACCCTTCCCCTTGCCTCCTATATATAGTAGAGGAGAGGGGGAGGGCTGGACACAACAATCCCACGCCCCGGTGGCAGCCCTACCTCTTTCCCTAGATCGTTTTCTCCTCAGATCGCATCTACGGTAGCGCTTGGCGAAGCCCTGCCAGGATTGCTCCCACCATATCCACCACGCCGTCGTGCCGGTTGAGATCCCATCTACTTATCCTCCCTCTCTTGCTGGATCAAGAAGGAGGAGACGTCATCAAGCCACACGTGTGCTGAACGCGGAGGTGCCGTCCGTTCGGCGCTAGATCGGATTGGATCGCGATTGGATCGTGAAGAGTACGACTACATCAACCGCGTTATATACGCTTCTGCTTAGCGATCTACTAGGGTATGTAGATACACTCCCCCTCTCGTAGCTATGCATCTCCATGGATAGATCTTGGGTGTTCGTAGGAAATTTTTTGTTTCCCATGCAACGTTCCCCAACAACGACATGGCGAGATCGGTGCCGATGGGCCACGGCGCCACCAGCTCCTTCTCCTCGTCGAAGATGTACTCCAAGAAGGAGCGGGGGTCTTTGTCGGCCTCCGAGCTTTGGTTGCCTGGCAAGGCGCCAACGTCGACCTCTGAGCTTTGGTTGCCTGGCAAGGGACCGACATCGATCTCCGAGCTTTGGTTGCCTAGCAAGGGGCCGGCGTCGATATCCGAGCTTTGGTTGCCTGGCAAGGGGCCGACGTCGACCTCCGAGCTTTGGTTGCCTGGAAAGCGGCTGCCGTTGACCTCCGAGCTTCGGTTGCCTGGCATGCTTGGAATAATTAATGGAAGATAGGTGTGGACTAGATCAAGCACAGTGTCGATGCGTTGCCGCAAGGGTCATATAAGCTAGCCACTCGCTGGTGGTGGGAAACCGACGGAGGAGGCGGAAAGCGTTGGCATGGATTGCACGACACGCATATAACGTCATTAATTTCTGCACTCGGGCGTCTGTGTTCGTAGGTACGAGCTGGTGCACACCATCATTGGTTGTACAGGAGCCGGTTTCGGGGTTTCTCCTAGTTTATTATGCATGTAAAAACTTTATTGAGATAGTCAATTATGTAATTGCATGTTTAATTTGGTTATGCATCTTTGTATTGTTTTTTCGCAAATACTCAAAGCTTGCGTTCCATTGCATTGGTTATGCATCTTATATTTGTAAGCATTTATCTTGTTGTTCCGTACACAGAGCAAATCACATCGTGAACGATTAAACCAACAAACACGACGGTGATGATTTGAACAACCACAAACAAGTGTTCACCAGCAAGCGTTTGCCCACACCACACACGGCTTATTAGCAGAAATCGTGTGTACTATTATCGGTCTTCACACACAACTCAGATAATTGACCTGTTTTCCTTGTATCACACACATCTTGTTACGCCGAATCGTTTCTGTTATTTCGGCTCATCGCACACAGTTCATCTTAGTGACATGTATGTTGTATATCACACACAGCTTGATCAGAGCAACCGTTTGTGTTATGTTGGCTCGTCGCAAACAGTTCATCCGGGCAACGTGTTTGCCGTCTATCGCACACATCTTGATCTGGGTGATCGTTTGTGTTATTTTATGCCATCGCAAACAGTTCATCCGGCTGACCTGTATGTCGTCTATCGCACACATCTTGATCTGGGTGATCGTTTGTGTTCTGCTTGATCAGCGCAAACAGTTTATCCGGGTGAACTCTATGCCGTACATCGCACACACTTGTATTAAGTTAACCGTTTGTGTTATTTTGTCCCATCACAAATAGTAGTCTGTGCGGGTCAACTGTGTGCCACGTATCGCACACGTAATTGTTTTTTGAATCGAATTTGATTGATCCGCCATCGCACACAGTTCACGTTATTGGCGACGGACCTTGAACTATACCGTTTGCGATTCATGCATCGCACACAGTTTCGTCGAAGGGTCTCTGATGGATGTGTCATTTTTGGACCATCCTGCAGTAGTGAAAACCCCCATGAAAATAATGTAAATACTCCCTTATGATCTATGGCCACAATGTCGGTGTTAACAAAAGCTTCATCCGCCACATAGGATCCGGTACAGACTCCGTATGACAAAGTTATGATATTCACCATAATTTTCTTGAATTTCCATACTAAGAAAGTGTCAACAAATTCTTGAAATGAGCTGAAAAACTGCGGTGGATGTTGTTCTTTGAGGAAAAAGAGTCCAACTTAGAGGCTGATTTTGAGGTCCTCCAGGGCTCCTGACGCATGTATTGTGATGAAAACATGTGCCTTTGCGAATGATTTTGGCCCCTAGAGACATGCTAATGGGAACCTAGTGCGGCGCGTATCCACGCTATATGATGGTGACAATTTCATTAGGATGGAAATTAAGAAAACTTGGTGAGTATATACATTTTATCCTTGGTTCGCGACGACATTAATCTTGATCGTTCGTTCATGAGCGTCACCCAATATGCATACGGTAAATCATACAAAGGGATGTTAACTGGGGACCGATACTTTTTCCTTTTAATGTTTTGACAAATACAAATTCGTGGAAGCTCCATTGAAGGTCGTCCATATATTGTCCAAAAAGACAACTAACATCGCAACTGAGGCCTTCCCGTCACTAAAAATCAAATTATTTCTCAAGTACCAAGCCCTCCAGAACAACAACAACAACAACAACAACAACTTGATCATTCATTAACATTAATCTTATACAATAAAAGAAGAAACAAACCCGGTATATCTTGCTTTAGTATATCCTCTCTAGGTAAGTTCCAAATGTCACGGACTACTGGACGAAGCGTGCGAACTTTTGGGCACACAAGTAGAGCATGCAATATGTCCTCCTCAGCTGATCTACATATAAATAAACCCAATACAGAAGATACGATGATGTCGTAATCTAGGCTCCTGGACCGCGAGATTATTGGTGGCCGCTCTCTAAGTAAAAACTCTTAATTTGGGGGGGGGGGGGGGGGGGGGGGGGGGGGGGGGGGGGTTAGTATTCTAAATGTGGTTCCACATATCCATAAACCCATCCAGTGTCACTTCACTTGTACAAGAGCATCTCTAGCAGAGTCGCATAATAATCGTCATTATGATGACTTTGAGAAAAAGATGCATTTTAATAAAGTCATCATATGTCGTCCGATCGTCATAATTTATAGAGCACCCTCCATATTTGGCCTCCGAGACTCCATATATGACAATTTAGGATTGTCTACTGAAACGCACTCCATATGATAGTTGTGTGCGGTTGTGTATGGTGAAAAAGAAAATGCAGGTGATACCCTCATATGAGTTCTTTATTTTAATTGAAGAAATATGATGCCTTATTGACACATGGGTCCCACAATCATGAACGCCGCATTTTGGCAACCATGTATCTGGGCACAATCTCCCCGACCTTCATAATCCATAATCCACATCAAACGCTCCAATATAACAACTCTGATGGAGCTGCTCAGTGGCGGAGCTAGAGAAGGATCTCAGGGGGGGGGGGGGGGGGCAAATGAGTGCACTCTACTAAATTTAAGCCTTCACAAGGAAATTTCCTTCACTAATTAGCTATATGGCTGGGGGGGGGGGAGGGGGGGCAGCGGCACCCTGGAGCTGCTCTAGTCGAAAAAACTCCATTCTCTTCATTCTTGTCACAACATAACATGTACCAAATCGTTAGCAAATAAAAAAATCTATGGAAATACTAAATGGCAAACGTTCCGCAGGCATTTTTAGGTGGTAAGAGATGACAAATTCTGTCAATTTTTCGCCGTAAATTTTTCTTCTTTTCAAAAATTATCACGCGTTTATGAAAAAATGGCATGGTTGATGAAGAAACCGTCAGCAGAAACGTTTGAAAATGTCATCCATGCCAACGAACATTCGCTAGCTACTGCGGTCCATATTTTTAGCTTGGCCAACGAAAAATATATGGGGGCTGCTACGCGTCGGCCGGCGGATCTTTTTAAAAGATCCGCCGCCTCGCGAATCGTTGGATCTGACACAGATCTAACAGGGTGAACGTCTTTCTTTACTTTGCAACAAAGACCTTGTTGCAGAAACATTTGTAACAAACGTTGTGTTGCGGAATTTTTGTGCAGCAATGGTTGTGTTGCGGAATTTTTTTGCAACAAAGGTTGTGTTGCAGAATTCTTTTTTGCAACAAAGGTATTGTTGCAGATTTTTTTTTGCAACAACGGTCTTGTTGCGATTTTTTTTGCAATAGAGGTCTTGTGGCGGATATTTTTTGCAACAGAGGTCTTGTTGCGGATTTTTTTTGCAACAACTATGATGTTGCATAAGTGGACGGTGCCCTACGTCATCGGTGTCGAGCGGAGGTCGTCTTTTTCGTCACCTAGTAGCTGCAGGAGGGGCACCGTCGATCGAGAAGAGGGAGGAGGAGAGAGGGTGGGTGGTGGTGGAGGCAGCCGACGACCGTGACGGCGGAGCGCGTGCTCGCTGGCGTCTGCGGCGGCACAGCGGGGTGCTCGCGGCGGCGCGGCTGGATGAGGAGAGAAGAGTGAGGAGGAGAGAGGGTGGATGGTGGTGGAGGCGGCCGACGACCGCGATGGCGTCAACGGTGGTGCGGCTGGGGTGCTCGGTGGCGGCGTGGCTGCCGGCGCCTGGTCTGGATGAAGATAGAAATACGAGATGGGGAATAACCGGATCTGGTCGCTGCTTCAGAAAGATGGAATGTGCAAGGCCCACATGGCACGTGTCCTGCGCACGAGACGGCGGACGGGAATTGATTGATCAGCCGGTTGATCTCAATCTTTTCCCAAAATATATCCGAGGCACCATGCGGGCGAGACGGCTCACGTGGCGCGCGCCTCCCCCTACCCCTACGCGCCACCGAGCGGGAGCGCTTTTTAAGTTGGGGCTCCGGCGACTGCTAGTCCGCCTGCATGACATCGCTCCCTGTGCCAAAGCCGACGCCTACAAAAGCACCAAGGAAAAGCTAAAGCAAAAACCACGGCCTCCCCCTTCCCTCCCTCGCCCCTCTCCTCCCTGCGCCTATCACGCCAACGCCAACCCCCCGTCGTCTCGTCTCATCTCCTCAGCCCCTTCCCTCAAATGAGATACCTCGTACCACCACCACTATAGTATAGCAGAGCTCGATCCGCCCACCACCGACCACATTTCGGACCCGAGGAGCGAGCCGATCGATCGGGCCACCATGCCGCCGGAGGCCGCCGCCGCGCAGCAGGGCGACCGCTGCCGCCACGGCCAGCTCCCGCGCTGGCACGGCGACTCCGGCGGCGAGGCGCTGCCCTTCTACGTGCCGCTGCGCAAGCGCCTCTCCGTGGACGGCAAGTCCCCGGCGCCGCGGATATGCATCTGGGAGTGCGACGGCGAGGCCGGCGACATCACCTGCGACATCGTCGCCGCGCCCTTCCGCCGCAGCTGCAGCGCCAGGACGACCACGCTGCCGCCGGCCCCCTTCTTCCGGACGATGACGCCGCCGCCGACGAGGCCGCAGAGGGTGCTGGAGGAGGAGGACGAAACCAAGAAGCCCGGGAAGGCCATCCGCAAGGGCCACCGGAGCTACGGCCTCATGCTCAACCTGCAGCTCGGCATAAGGCAATGCCAATCAATGCCCGCCCCCTCCCGCATTTTTCCTCTAGTCATTCATCGAAACACTTTGTCACATTGATTGATTGTTGGCCTGGATTTATTTATGGTGCAGTTACTCGGTGGGGAAGTCGTCGGCGCTGCCGTTCAAGAAGCTCTTGGCATCGGACTTCGACCCGCGGGAGAAGGTCTGGACGCGGTTCCCGCCGGAAGGGTCCAAGCTCACGCCGCCGCATCACTCCGTCGACTTCCGGTGGAAGGACTACTGCCCTGCCGTCTTCAGGTGCCGTACTGCCTTGCTGTTCTTGGTCTCGAGTTGAATTGCCATGTCGGATCGTGGGTGATGTGGTTCTTGTGCATGAGTGGAGTATTGACCACTGTTGAGTGATGCCTTCAGGCACCTGAGGAAATTGTTTGGGGTGGACCCTGCGGACTACATGCTTGCAATCTGCGGCAACGACACGCTCCGGGAGCTGGCGTCCCCCGGGAAGAGCGGGAGCTGCTTCTTCATCACCCAGGATGATCGGTTCATGATTAAAACCGTCAAGAAGGCTGAAGTGAAGGTCAGTCAGTGGTTTTCTTTCCAAAAGGAGTTCAAATTTATGCTTGTTTCAGATTCCAGGTTTCGATTTTTTTTTTCTGGAAAATATTGCAGTACTAATTGACGGCTTCAGCGTCGACTAAACATAATCAATCTTGGTTCATAGGTTCTCATTAGGATGTTGCGGAGTTACTATGAACACGTCCGTCTGCATAAGTCCACCTTGTTGACAAGATTCTATGGCACGCATTGCATCAAGCAAGTTGGATGCCCCAAGGTAAGCACTAATCGTGTGAAGATACAAAACTCACTCCATTCATGTAGCTATTTCTGAGTGCAAATTATTTGGGCTTGACCTTATGTCAATCTATACAACTAGGTCCGGTTCGTTATAATGGGCAATTTTTGCTGCTCGGAGTATAAGATTCACAGGCGTTTTGATTTGAAAGGTTCCTCACATGGCCGGACTATCGACAAAACGGAGCGAAAGATTGACGAAGCCACTACTCTGAAGGACCTCGATCTCGATTATGCATTTCGGTTGCAAAGATTTTGGTACGAGGAACTTATGAAGTGAGTTCCCCACCACTATGTTAACTGGTACATTGAATGCAATTTCGTGAGAATTATAAGACTGATCCTAAGTTTGACTCTTCAATGTAACATAGGCAAATTCAGATGGACTGTGTATTCTTAGAGACACAAGGAATTATGGACTACAGCCTATTGTTAGGAGTTCACTTTCGTAATGATTTGTCTGTGTCTAAGATAGGCCTCTCTCAGCCCATTGCTTTGCCAAGTAAGTTAAAAACACGGGTTGCTTACACACTATGAATTATGATTTTACACACAGTTTTTCCTTGGCCCGATAATTTACCAGCTTTCATCTAATCTTAACTTCCAGAATCTACTGGCAAAAGAAAATCATTTGAAGGCGGAGGCAATTTTTGTGAGCAATGCTTTATGGAAACAGGATGCAAAGACAGAGATTTGATCACAGAATCCCGGTAAGTTACAAATTTCTACTCTTGCAATTCATAAGCAACCTATAGTTGACATTCTGGAACAACCGAAATACCTAGTCAGGACAGGAGCCTTCAGCAGTCAAACCATTTAGATAATTTGGGTACCTACTATGCCATGCATATATGGGATATTTTTTCAGCGACGTTGACAACGAGTGCACATTCCCACTTTAGTTCCCAGACATAATGCTTGTCCACTAGGGTAAAGCAATACTTTCATGTCGTGTTTTTCTAAGCTATTTTCATGCTCCCATCATGATCCTATACTTTGCTGCCCCCTTTGTTCCAAACCACCTAGAGCACCATGGGGCCTTGCATGCTTGTTTAAGTCAAATGTCCGCAGCAAAGAGAACGGATAGGATACCCGCAACTTTTCTGAAATATATGTGCAACTTTAGCCATCGCCTCTTCATAATCTTGATTAACAATGTACTAGAAAGAAATTAAACATGGGGATTGATTTATTTATTTTTGGCAGGAGGCCATTTGTGCAGCTGGGCATGAACATGCCCGCCGAGGCAGAGCGCAGCTCCAAGAGAATACTCGACAAGTTTCTTTTAAATGAGAGACACCTGTTCATAACCACACCGAGTGGGGGACCGTGTGATGTCTACCTCTTCTTCGGGATAATCGACATCCTACAGGACTACGACATAACCAAGAAGCTGGAGCACGCCTACAAGTCTTTCCAGGTCAACCCTGGCCGCATTTCTGCCGTGGATCCCAAGCTGTACTCGAGGAGGTTCCAGGATTTCATTCGCAGGGTGTTCGTGAAACAACAGCAGTGAGAGGAAGAAATGCAGTGCAGTGCACAGGGTGGTGAACCGACTTTTTTACATCATGAGATGAGATATATTCTGGGGGAGTTTTTGCATCATGGGATCCATTGGTGAATGAAGTTCATGGTATGATGGCGTCGCTGATCCCGAGCATGCGCTGAAACAGTGCAGCTGGTGGGGTGGTTTGGCTTTGGCCACGGTTTCTCTTGTCTGAATAGGCGGCTGCAATGCAAGGAGATAGTAGCTCTGCCGACAAGCATGCTGAAATCGGATGACATACAAAGCTCCGTCTTTTGGAAGACTTGTGGGACTGTAAGTGCCTACTCCATGATTGCAGAGCTATGGCTGCAGATATTCCATGGCTAGCTTAGGCAGCCCCTGTCTCTGCTTTGTAGTGCTCTTTTGTAATTTGTTTCTTCCTTTTGCACCTACCAAGAATCCGATTTTTTTTTCATGGGATTCATGGTGTGGCGTGCGGAGTAGCGGGTATGATCTTGCACAGGAGTGGTCGAGTGGGAATCAACCAGGCTTTGTACATGTTCACGCTGTCTTGTAGTACTGTATCAAGACAATTGATGTTGGACTGAAAACTGTTGCGTCTTGTCGAACGAAATTCAGAAAAGGGAACCAGGATGTCCATCCATCTCGCCTTCTTCAGTAACACCTGCAGCTCTCGCCTTTGCTTGCAGGTGCAGATGCAGATGCAGATGGCCAATCTCTCGGCAGCCGTCCGGCTGAATTTTCAGGGAGGAGACGTCTCGTTCGTGGTTCAGAGAAAAGAAGCTGCCCCTGTACACGCTGTTGCCCTCTTTGCAAGCATTTGCAGCCTATCTTCTTCTGCCGTGACCACAGTCGAGAGAGGCAGTGTCATTTGCATGCACATTTATTTGTACTGTACTGGATGTGCCGCTGCCATTGTGGACTGACGGAAGCAAAAATAAAGTGGAGGGGGAGGGGGGAGGAGACACGCATCAAAAGGAGAGAAAGCGGGTGCAGGGAAGATGCTGGGACAGATCTGGTCTCCTCTCCTCATGCCATGTGTGGGTGTGGTGGTGTGAACATGCTCTTTTCTGCGCCTGCCTTCTCCTCCTGGCCTCTCTCCATCACCTGACCTCTTTTTCCCTCCCCCTCTCGACTTTGCTTTCTTCCATGGCAATGGCATGGCATGGCATGCCAAGGCCTAGTCCGTTTCGCCTTCTCCATCCATCCCGTGCTCTTTTCGCATGCTTTGCTTTGCAGTTTGCACTGCTCCTCCTGGGCATTGCTGTGCTCTTGTGCATGAGTGTGGAGGGAGGATGACCGGGTGGAAAGATACTACAGGACGATGCGTGCTGCTTCCACGCATGGGCATGGGCATTGCCAGTGTCGTTGTGCCAATATAGAGTCAGTGGTTAGGCAAATAGGTGTGTGGTTCCTCTTATTTTCATCGCTGCTGCCGCTGTTTGGTGATGTGCATGTACTCGCGCCATTTTGTTGGACCTCTAGTCTGCGGTAAAGTATTGCCTGGATGACGCAAAGGCATCGGCTCCATGCTCTTCTTCACCATGTAAGTTTTTTCTCTGGGTGTGTGGTCCTAAAGGTTGATGTAGAGGGTGTTTGGGATCTGTGTATCTGTGAGCACTGGTCAAAAAGAAATGAACTCGTATATCAAGGCTGGATCTATCTTTATGCCCTTTTTACGACTACGCATTGCTCATTGTTTTCCAACGACTTGGAGCATCTACAACTACGGGACATGAAATCCGGACACCTATACAATCCACCGGTGCGTTCAGGCGTGTCTGCAGACAGTAACTGATCATCCCTCGTTTCATTGATATTGAAATCACAGTCCTCATTTCTTAACTCTCATATCCATATTATTACTACATACAACATGAAATTCATCTAGTAGTACATAGCTAAAAACAAGGAAATTAGCTACTTGTCATCCGATATGTTGATGACGTCCTCACCAGGGCCGCTGGCCTCGTGGTCATTGGCAACAGGGTGAAACTCCAATGCATCCTCCGTGTTGGCAAAGAGTTGCTCACGCTTCACGTCCATCTCATGGACGTAGCAGCGGTGTGCCTCGACCTCGAGCTACGACTGCATTGATTCGAGGATGGTCTGCTGCTCCGCCACCTCCTCTGCTTGGCGACCTCGAACTTCACCAGTGCGTCTTCATGCCGAATCCGTCCTGCTCTAGCGTGGGACTCGACGGCTTGCTCCCCCTCTTAGTCCCACCGCTCTACCTCCTTTATCTCCGCACTCGGCGCCTCCTGCTCCAACGCCTCGTCCGGCTGCATGTGCTCTTAGAGCTCACGATATAGGATTTGTTAATATTTCCTTCCTTCTTTAAAATAGTAGATGACTTGTTGCACCCTTGGGGCAAAGGCCAATTGCAACCAAGAAATTAAGTAAGGCATGGACAACACGTTTTATGAATTATTTGTAAAGGGAGTTTCATTCCCTACATGGTCATGGTGAGCAGACATACGACTATACCAACAAGTGTATGCATAACCACATTAGCAAACATACCCATAACCACATCAAGCATTCGGTTGTAGGCATGATAGGTTAGGACAAACAGATTAACAAACAGGGGAAGCACTGAATCCCTGTGTCACGGCAGCAAGCCAACGTTCGTGGTTGCCATTGACGGCGGGGTGAAGGAGTTGGTTGTTCATGTGGTGGATCATGGTCGACCATGAGTGGGAATGGAGGTTTGACCAGAGAGGGGGGGTGAATGGGAGTGGGGATTGATACTCTCCATCGTATCTATAATTTTTAAATGTTACATGCCACTATTTTACAACTTTTATATACTTTTGGCAACAATTTATATGATTTTCTTGGACTAACATATTGATCCAGTGCCCAGTGCCAGTACCTGTTTGTTGCATGTTTTCTGTTTCGCAGAAAATCAATACCAAATGAAGTCCAAACGCGATAAAAATTTACGGAGATTTATTTTGGAATATATGTGAGGGAAAAGGAATCAACACAAAACGATGTCCGAGTGGCTGATGAGCCACCAGAGCACGCCCCCTGGCTTGTGGGCACCTCAGAGGTCGGTTGGGGGTTTCCTTCAGCCGCAAGGAAGCTAATATCCGGATAAAAATCCCCTCAAAATTTCATCCCAATCGGAGTTACGGATCTCCGGGAATTTAAGAAACGGTGAAACTCTAGAAAACAGGAACGCGGAAACAAAAAGAAACAGAGAGAGAGAGATCCAATCTCGGATGGGTTCCTCTCCTCCGGAAGCCATGGTGGCCATGGACCAGAGGGTAAGCTCTCGTCCCATCTAGGGGGAGGCCAAGGAAGAAGAATAAGGAGGGGGGCTATCTCCCCCTCTCTCCCGATGGCGTCGGATTGCCGCCGGGGGAACTAGCGTGGCGACGATCTACACCAACAACTCCACCGTCTTCCTCACCATCACCATCACCTTCCCTCATCTATTTACAGCAGTCCACTCTCCCGCATCCCGTTGTACCCCCTACTTGAACATGGTGCATTATGCTTCATATTATTATCCAATGATGTGTTGCCATCCTATTATGTTGGAGTAGATTTCTTTTGTCCTATGAGTTGATTAATGATCTTGATTGGTTTGAGTTGCGTGTTTTATTTTGGTGTTGTCCTATGGTGCCCGCCGTGTCACGCAAGCGTGTGGGATCCCCGTTGTAGGGTGTTGCAATACGTTCATGATCCGCTTATAGTGGGTAGCGAGGGTGATAGCAGCTTATACCCGACTAAGGGGGTTGTTGCGTATGGGAGTAAAGGGGACTTGTTACTTAATGCTATGGTTGGGTTTTACCTTGATGATCTTTAGTAGTTGCGAATGCTTGCTAGTGTTCCAATCATAAGTTCATATGATCCAAGTACGAAAAGTATGTTAGCTCATGCCTCTCCCTCATATAAAATTGCAATAATGATTACCGATCTAGTTATCGATTGCCTAGGACAATCTCGCAAATCCTACAACCACTTTTCTACACTCGCTATATTAACTTAATTGTTCTTTTATTAAAGAAGCACGTAACTTTTATTTCCACGTTCTTTATTATCTTGCAAAACTATCTTCTTACACCTACAAAGTACTTCTAGTTTTATTCCCTCAAAGTAGTTTATTTCTTGTACTAGGTATAGTGAACATTGTTGTGCGTAGAGTTGTATCGGTGGTCGATAAAACTTGAGAGAATATTAATTATACCTTTAGCTCCTCGTTGGGATCGACACTCTTACTATCGAAAAAGGCTACAAATGATCCCCTATATTTGGGGGTTATGAGGGAGCAATAAAGCCAATGAACGACAATGTCGCTCCGGCTTCTCGTTTCCAGAGGTAAGACGCGTAGGCACGCCCGTGTGCATCGATTCTGCTTCACATATGGGCCCAATGCAACTGAGAAATCCGTTAGAGAAATAAATTATATCAGAGTCTTCTCATTCGTCGGTCTTTATCATTGTTGATTTGGATCCTCGGTCATTCTTTTGCCACTAATGTTATCGATGATGGGGCACTGCCAACGTTGCTCGATCCACGCTGACTACTCGTGTTTGAGCGAAACGTATTCCAAGTCGGCTCACATGACGGATTGACATGGAAAATCTCTTGCCAGGCCATCTAGGACGCCGCGCCTAACTTCACTCAGCCTTGACTCAAATGGATGATCGGATAAGCGTGTTGGTCCCCACATAGCTTGGTCCGGTCAAATACAAACACAGAGCAACACGAGGCCTCGGTAAGCCATGTCCAATCGAATGTGGTAGTCAGTGTGATTAGACGGTGAAAGTGCATCTAATCCCCTAGGTGGATTTTGGTAATTCATGCAAAACATATCTTGAAGAACTAACCATGCTTCAAGTTTATTTAAAATAAAGTTCTTCTTTGGAATAACATTGGAATTGCAGGTGACCCCTAAAAAGCTTCAAGACAAGTGTTGGTCAAGCCATGGGATTCTTCATTTTATTCTTCATTTTTCATTTTGGTGATCCAAGATCACATTGAGTCCTTTGGCACACCAATGCTATTAAAAGGGAGTGAGTATGTGATGACGAGCTCTTCGCTTTAAGTGCTTGAAGATCAAACGTCAAAAACTATGAAAACTACCTCAATAAATTCCACTATATCCTCTATTCCAGGTCATCTCGGTGCCACCAAACCACTGTGTTTCGGAGCCACCGGGACACCCATATAACCATTTGTTCCAAATCCCTAGTTCGTTTGGAGCCTCCAATATTCCATTTGGAGTCACCAAAGCGATGTGGAAACCTTATGTGATCACGTCAGAAATTCCGAGCAAAACTAGTCGGAACTTTCGAACCAACTACAGTGAGTGTGCCAAGCATTAAGGTACTCACCTCGGATTCACCAACCGAATCCATTCAGAACAACCGATTGAATCAAAATTATACACTTTTGTTTAACTCGGAGCCATGGAACCATTTCGGTCGGAGCCTCTGAGCAGTGCATAAAGCATGTAACTGTTGGATTTTTGATCCTACCTATTTATACCCCACCAGTTCATTTTGAAACAGACTCCACCCCTACCAGATGCTCTGCGAGAGAACTGGTACTTGTAAACTGCGTTGGGATTTTCCCCGAAGATGAGGGGATGATTCAGCAAAGCAAAGGTAAGTATTTCTATCAGTGAGAACCAAGGTTATCGAACCAATAGGAGAACCACACAAATTCCCGTCTTCAACGCCTACGCACAAAAGAGCAAACACTTGCACCCAACGCGGGCAAGAGGGTTGTCAATCCCCTTGAACTCGTTACTTGCAAGAGATAAGTAGTGATAGATAGATAATTTGATAAATATAAATAGTGAAAAACAAGAAAGTAAATAATGGCAGCAAGGTATTTAGAGTTTTTGTAAATATAATGGTGAGGAGACCCGGGGGCCATAGTGTTCGCTAGAGGCTTCTCTCTCGAAGAAGGCATACGGTGGGTAAACAAATTACTATTGGGCAATTGATAGAAAAGCTCATAGTTATGCAATATTTATTCACGACAATGATCATGTATATAGGCATCACGTCCATAAACAAGTAGACCGACTCATGTCTGCATCTACTACTATTACTCCACCCATCGACCGCTATCCAGCATGCATCTAGAGTATTAAGTAAAAGCGGAGTAATGCTTGGAGGATGATGACATGATGTAGACAAAGTAAATCCAATTAATATGAATAAACCCCATCATTTTACCCTTAGTGGCGGCAATACAATATGTGTCATGTCCCTTTCTGTCACTGGGATTGAGCACCCCAAGATTAAACCAACTACAACGCACTACTCCCACTTGAAGATAAATCAATCTAGTTGGCCAAACCAAACCGATAGATCGAAGAGCATTACGCTGCTATAAAAATCATGCAAACAAAATACCAGCAAGTATTCAATATCTTTTCATGAATAATCTGAACATAAAACCACAATTCATCGGATCCCAACAAACACACCGCAAAGATTGATTACATAAGAGATCACCGCGGGAATCGCAGTGATCTTGGCAATGAAGAACATAGAGAGAGAGAGAGATAGCCATCTAGGTACTAACTACGGACCCGTGGGTCTGCGATGAACTACTCACACATCACCATGGGAGCAGCAAGGTTGATGTAGAGGCCCTCTATGATCGATCCCCCTTCCGACAGGGCACCAGAACAGGGTTCCAGATGGGCACGCGGTGGAACAGAGACTTGCGGCGGTGGAAAGTGTTTCGGGAGGCTCTCTAGGGTTTTTGCAATATTAGAGAATTTATAGGCCGGAGATCAGGGCTAGAGGGCCGGGGAGGTGGCCCCAAGATATCAGGGCGCGTCCACCCCCCTGGGCGCGCCCCGGTGTCTTGGGGGCATCTCGTGTGCCCTCCGGTGTTCCTCCGAAGCTTCCATATCTTAATTTGGTCCAGAAAAAATCATCAAAAAGGTTCAGGGTATTTGGACTTCGTTTGGCACTGTATTCCTGAAGCCAAAAACACGCAGAAAACAACAACTAGCACTTGGCACTGGGTTAATAGGTTAGTGCTCAAAAATAATATAAGACAACAAGTAATTTCCTAAAAAGTATCCTAGAATGATAATATAATAGCATGGAACAATAAAAAATTATAGATATGTTGGAGACGTATCAAGAACTCCACCTGCTTGTGTTGATTTCAAAGGGCAATCCACTCCAACCATCCATCAACCTTTTAAGATCTAATCCCTCTTTGCTTTCCACTCCAAATCCTTAGCCAAATCTCGAAGAGTTTGAGTGTTGAGGAGATTATTTTTTTAAGGACGATTGCAAGGGATTCATTGTTCAAGAAACCTCATCTTGTTACTTAGAGGGTGTGCACCTCCTAGATCGGCTAGGTGCGCTTGGAAGTCTTAAAGTTTGTGAAGAAGCCAAGAAGTTTGTGAGGGAGATCGCCTACTTCATGAAGATTTACCTTCTTCGGGCTAGTCCTTCGTGGGGGTAAGCCATGGTGAAATTGGTCGGTTGCTCCTAATTGGACCCTTTGTTGTTGTGCGTCCTACGTTGACCATTCCTTTGTGGAATCTCGCAATCGAGATCCTTTGTGATTTTAAATCCTTACTAGATTGAAGCCTCCATCAACGTGGATGTAGTTAGCGCCAACTATCCGAACCATGGAAAAAATCTTCACCGAGCTTATTGTATTTGTGGTTCTATCAACTCTACTTCTTTATCTTTGCACTTGCATGTTTTACTTTCCACTACTTATTACTCTAGATGGTTAGAAAATCTTAAAATCCGTGAACAACTTAAAATTTGGGAAAACGGTCCATTCTTGAGCTTACTAATCTATCCCCCTAGACATACTGAAAGGACATAGATGTTGCCTAGAAGGGGGTGAATAGGCCCTTTAAAATAATTACGGTTAGGCTTGAACTAACGCGGAATAAAACTAGCGTTTAATTTGTCAAGCAAAAAACCTAAAACAACTAGGCTCACCTATGTGCACCAACAACTTATGCTAAGCAAGATAAACAACTAAGCGATAGCAATATATATAACATGAATCGCTATAGAAAGGATCGACATGGTTGACTAGAGGGGGTGAATAGGCAACTACCAATTTTTAGCTTTTCTTAACAAATTAGGTTGAGCAACAAATAGGTTTTCTAGATATGCAACTAGGTGAGCAACCTATATGATGCTAGCTACAACAACACAAACAAGAAGCAAAGGATACAACACAAATAAAGCTTGCACAAAGTAAAGGTAAGAAGTAACCACAAGTGGAGCCGGTGAAGACGAGGATGTGTTCCCGAAGTTCCTTCCATTTGACGAGAAGTACGTCTCTGTTGGAGCGGTGTTGAGGCACAATGCTCCCGAAGAAGCCACTAGGGCCACCGTATTCTCCTCACGCCCTTGCACAATGCAAGATGTCGTGATTCCACTAGTAGTGCCCCTGAAGGCGGCGATCGAACCTTTACAAACAAGGTTGGAGCAATCTCCACGACCGAATTGGAGGCTCCCAACACCACCACGAAGCTTCACCACAATGGATTGTGGCTCCTAGGTGACATCAACTGTCTAGGGTGCTCAAACACCCAAGAGTAACAAGATCCACAAGGGATTAGTGGGGGGGGTCAAATTTCTCTTGGTGAAAGTGTAGATCGGGGCCCTCTCAACCAAACCCTAGAGAATGAAGAACTTTTGTTGGTTAGGGAGAGAGATCGGGTGAAAATGGAGCTTTGAGCAACAATGGAGTTTGGGAGAGGAAGAGGTGAGTCTTCTTGGGGAAGAAGACCCCCTATTTATAATGGGAAGGGATCCAACCGTTATCTTGCTCATAGCCCGCACATAAGCGGTACTACCGCTCGGGCGGAAGTACTCACAGAGCAGTGCAATGGCACGTGGCCGGCGGTAGTGTCGCCGGAGTGGTACTACCGCTCGCCCGAGAGGTAGTACCGCTCGGGTTGCATCTCAGGAGCCCACAGAGGCAGGGCAGGAACAAGGGATGGTGGCAGTACCGCAACAGTGGTACTACCGCTCAAGAGAGCGGTACTACGTCTTAATAACCCTAGTGTTGTGCACCCACTGCCGCCCTACCACCGCTGAGAGCGCGACGGGTCCAGAAGGAAGCGGAACTGGAGCGGTAGTGGGCGGGCGGTACTACCGCTTGTAGACGGTACTACCACTCGTACTACCGTTCCACTGTCGTGCAAACCCTACATGGAAAGTCGAGTCCCCAAAAGCAGCGGTAGTACACACGGTACTAGTTAGTAGTACTACCACTATAAGTGGTACTACCGCTGCCCAAGCGGTATTGCCGCCTGAGGCCTTCGGGACACATGAACAGAAAACAAAGGAGCAAACTCCGTCGACGCGGAAAAGAAACGATGGTGCAAATGAAAATGTGTATGTGTTGATTCCACCCTAACCTTTCTGAAGTGGACCCCCTCTTAATAGTACGGTTCTCCTACAACTCAAATGCACCGGAAAAGAAACGCAGGAAAATAGTCGTCTTCACTTTTAGAACTTCGAGGGGCTTGAATCGTCTTGTGCCATATGATAGATTATCTGAAATGCTCAATGCACACGATTAGTCCGCAAATGCATTGTCATCAATCACCAAAACCACTAAGGGAGAAATATGCCCTAACAATCTCCCCCTTTTTGGTGGATTGATGACAATACGTGATTTGCACAAAGTACATAACATGATGACAGGCAAACCTAACATCTACAAAATATAGACGCCCCCCCTATATGTGTGCACTATTTAGGTATGATTTTGGAATGCAAATCACACACACTAGGATCAACACTCCCCCTGTATTTTATAGACACGGCAACACTTGCATCAACATAATATGAGGGATAAGCCTGAATGTAAGAGATAACATGTGAGCATAAAGATATGACACAAGATAAGCATAAACTCACATACTAGCAAGGTACTTAGACACACATAGATAAGTAAGAGGGTACCATATGTCTCACACCATATGACTCTGTCT
Organism: Elymus sibiricus; assembly: GCA_039707655.1. Classification (NCBI taxonomy): domain Eukaryota; kingdom Viridiplantae; phylum Streptophyta; class Magnoliopsida; order Poales; family Poaceae; genus Elymus; species Elymus sibiricus. The sequence continues at coordinate 388,450,927 of CM077669.1, read as the reverse complement.
CCACGTCTCACAAACACAAACCACAAACCAAAGCAAATGATAAAAGAGTTCACGAGCTAAGAAAGCAAGCAAATAAGACACACTCGTGACTCGGCAAATCCCTAAACTCTCTCCCCCTTTGGCATTGAGACACCAAAAGGGCAAAGAGCACTACAACGGTCCAGGGTGGTAGCAACACATGAGATCATCATCACCACTCCTCGTGCTCGCTGGACTCCTCTTTTGTAGCAGCAAGTTGGTCGACCTCTGAGTCCATCCACTAGCAATGCTTGGATGTCCACTCCTCCTCTGACGTGATCTTGTCCTCGTACCCGCTGGCAACCTCCAACCCAATATGCCTCATAATGGTCTTGTCACGACTGTGGGCCTTCTTATCTGCCACATGAGCCTTGTACTGGCCATGTGCCTCAATACAAAACAGATTCTTCATCTTATTTTTGAGCTTCTTAGCCCAAGATGGCTCCTCACTAGACGGCTCATAATCGAGCTCATCACCGCCCTCATCCTTAGGATCCTCCATCTCAGGAGCAACGGGAGTACACCAGTTGTCCTTCTGCCTCACTCAAACAACATCATGAGTTGTCAAATCACCAGGCAGAAACATCTCATCAGAAAAGGTAGATGCCCATGTAGTCTCAATGAGCAGTATCAAGAAGGGACCATATATGGGACACTTGTGCTCCATCACGGCCGAGTGAAGCTTCGACCACATGACATGGGACACATCTAGAACTTACCCCGTGTTCTTCTCCTTCTGGCAGATGAGCAACATGTCTACAAGGTAAGAGTGTACCTGATCCAAATTCTCAATCCGAGGGAAGAGCGTGTGTCTGAATATACAGTGCATGTATCCAGGAATGGGCATAACTCATAGGTGTTATTTTGGGTGACGGGCGCAGACTTGTGCGTGGTTGCGGTCTCCTTGCACTACTATAGGAAGGTCCTAAGACGACACATCAATCAGAGACCCTTCAACTAAACTGTGTGTGATCCATCAATCGCAAACGATATAGTTCTAGCTCCGTCGCCAATAACGAGAACTGTGTGTGATGGCGGATCCATCAAATACGATTTAGAAAAGTCTTACGTGTGTGATACGTGGCATACAGTTGGTTCTTATGAACTGTTTGCGATTAGCCAAGATAACACAAACAGTTCACTCGGATAAATTGTTTGCGCTGATCCAGCAGAACACAAACGAGTTAGCATAAGAAGGTGTGTGTGATACCCAACAAATAGTTCATTCATTAGAATTGTGTGGGAAGACCAATAATAACCCAAACGATTCATCCGGACAAGCTGTGTGTGTTGTGGGCAGACGGTTACTGCTAAACAATTGTATGAGATGTGATTTGCTCTGTTTGCACAACATCTATGCTCTGTCTACAGAACACCAACATTGTTGCATAACCAACTTAAACATCCAATTACATAAGTGACTACACAACACATGTACATCCCTCAATATAAATTTACAAGAAGTAGACGATCATCAATCATATTGTTCTTCTGACAATGGTTGTCGCGACTACTCTGCTTGTGGCTATCCCTCGCCGTCTGTAGGAAGGAGGCACTTTCTCTTGTCAACGATCCTCCTATACATCTCATAGCTTGTGTACGCGTCCTTGGCCGCGTACTTGATATGTTCTTCATCTAGTTCGTTCACCCAGGCCTTGTGCCAGACAGACTTGTCCTTGTCGTAGTCAGTCTTCAAGTCTCTGTAGTAGGGGTCAATGATGGCCTCGGAGAGGTCAACCAGGGAGTCCTTCTGCTTCTTCTTCTCGCCGCCCGAGACCCTGCACTGACCTTGGATGTTGACAAGCTTCTGGTAATACAAGCCCGAAGTCTTTAGCACCTTTAGATCGTTGGTGGTGTCCACCGTTGCGAACCTGTAGTCGGGGTTGTTGATGTCTACTACGCAACTTTATTCTTGTAGACTCTTGTTGGGCCTCCAAGCGCAGAGTTTTGTAGGACAGTAGCAATTTTCCCTCAAGTGGATGACCTAAGGTTTATCAATCCGTGGGAAGTGTAGGATGAAGATGGTCTCTCTCAAACAACCCTGCAATCAAATACAAGAAATCTCTTGTGTCCCCAACACACCCAATAAAATGGAAAATTGTATAGGTGCACTAGTTCGGCGAAGAGATGGTGATACAAGTGCAATATGGATGGTAGATAAAGGTTTTCGTAATCTGAAAATATAAAAACAGCAAGGTAACAAATAGTAAACAACGAGCAAAACGGTATATTAATGCTTGGTAATAGGGCCTAGGGTTCGTACCTTCGCTACTGCAATCTCTCAACAATGCTAATATAACTGGATCACATAACCATCCCTCAACGTGCAACGAAGAATCACTCCAAAGTTCTTATCTAGTGGAGAACATAAGGAAAAATTGTTTGTAGGGTACGAAACCACCTTAAAGTTATCCTTTCCGATCGATCTATCCAAGAGTCCGTACTAAAATAACACCAAGTTATCCTTTCCGATCAATCTATCTAGAGTTCGTACTAAAATAACACCATATGATACGCATCAACCAACTCTAATGTCACCTAGATACTCCAATGTCACCACAAGTATCCATGAGTTAATTATACGATACGCATCAAACAATTTCAGATTCATAATACTCAATCCAACACAAAGAACCTCAAAGAGGGCCCCAATATTTCTACCGGAGAAAGTAGGACGAAAACGTGCATCAACCCCTATGCATAGATTACCCCAATGTCACCTCGGGAATCCTCAAGTTGAGTACCAAAACATACATCAAGTGAATCAATAGAACACCCCATTGTCACCACATGTATCCGTATGCAAGACATATTTCAAGTGTTCTCAAATCCAATATTCAATCCAACATAACGACATCTCAAAGGGAAAGATTCAATTCATCACAACATGGTAGCAAGGGAATAACATCATATGATCCGACTATATTAACAAAGCCCGTGATGCATCAAGGTCGTGACATCTCAAGAACACGAGAGAGAGAGAGAGATTGAACACATAGCTACTAGTACATACCCTCAGCCCCGAGGGTGGACTACTCCCTCCTCATCATGGCCTCCGCCGGGATGATGAAGATGGCCACCAGAGATGATCTACCCTCTCCGGCAGGGTACTGGAACGCCTCCAGATTGGTTTTTCATCGATACAGCAAGTTGCGGCGGCGGAACTTCTCATCTAGGGTTATTTCTGGGGGTTTCTGAATATATAGGATTTTTGGGCGTCGGTTTCACGCGAAGATGGGCCACGAGTGGACCACAAGACACCAGGGCATGCCAGAGGGGCCTGGCGCGCCCTGGTGGGTTGTTCCCACCTCGTGGCTCTTCTGGCCCTCCAACGAAGCTTCTAGTGCCTCTTTTGTTCCAAAAAAATGGTCAAAAAAAGTTTCGTTGCATTTGAAGAACTTTGATTTCTGCACAAAAAACAACACCACGGTAATTCTGCTGAAAACAGCGTTAGTCCGGGTTAGTTCTAAATAAATCATGTAAAGTGCATCAAAACCATATAAAAGTATTGTAAACATAGGTGAATATGGCATGAATACTTCATAAATTATCGATACGTTGGAGACGTATCAGCATCCCCAAGCTTAATTCCTGCTCGTCCTCGAGTAGGAAAATGATAAAAGAACTAATTTAGGAAGTGTGAGTGCTAGCATAATATATATGTTTGATCAATGATAATTTCAACCACTTTTCCTACACTACTACAGAATGGTCCAAAGACAACACATCAATTAGAGACCCTTCGACGAAACTGTGTGTGATGCATGAATGGCAAACGTTATAGTTCAAGCTTCGTCGCTAATGGCACGAACTGTGTGCGAAGATGGATCCATCAAATACGATTCAGAAAGTAGTTGCGTGTGCGATCTACGGCAGATAGTTTGTTCTTATGAACCGTTTATGATTAGCGAAGATAACAGAAATGGTTAGCAAAACTACATACGTGTGCGAAGTACGGCATACAGTTCACTCGGATAAACTGTGTGCGCTGATACAGCAGAACACAAACGATTCGGCATAACAAGATGTGTGCGATATACAGCAAACAGGTGAGTAATGAGAATTGTGTGTGAACACCAGAAATAACATAGACGATTGGTGCAAATAATATGTGTGTGTTGTGGGAAAACGTTTGCTGGTATACAATTGTCAGCGATTGATGAAATCATCACCGACAGGTTTCGTAGTTTAGTCCATGTGTATTGTGATTTGCTCTGTCTGCACAACATCGATGATGTGCCTACAGAACAACAACATATGTACTTATAAGAACATGATTGCATAAACAAAAAAGAACACAATGCAATTTCAAATATTGTATCACAAATACCAGCAATATTACAAGGTTCAAATTCCAGCATAACAAGGCCCAAATTCAAAGATTACAAGGTACAAACTGACATTAGAAATCAAATCCAATCTTCAGGATCCATGGGATGAAATATTTATGCGAAGGGATCATCCACCGAGAAGTCATATATCGGCTCGATAGAATCGCTTCCGAATAATCTGTCATATGAACTTCCAAAGTGAAAATCAGCTTCTGCAGAGCCTTTTCCATTCCGCTGTAGACGCCTCCGCTGGTCGGTAAACCATCCATTGTGGCGCACTAAATATAGTGCAAACCTCATTACCTTGAGCACCGTTGCTTTCTGAACAAAGAAACTGGCAAATAGAATCTCTGGATTGGTGCCTCAGTACTCGTTCAAAGTAATTTCCGTGAGATGGAATTCAAGGCATTCGATGTGATTGTTATATTGCGCCACCTTTTCCACTCCAAGTCTTGCTTATATCTGCAAACGAAGACAACATATCAGTGCTTAGATGCAGTATTGAACACTACGGGCCTCTTTGATTTGCATGATTTATAAAATACACTAATAGATTGACATGCCATCTTCGATCGTTCATGATTAATATCTCAAAAAAAATGTATAGTACATCTATCATTGTAATCATGGATAAAAGTACCAACAAATTGAACTACGTTGTGGTTAACAATTAATAGGAAAGGAACATCACCTCGATGTATAACTTCTCCGTGCACGGAAAGCATATAAGGAACTTAACAACCTCATCGAGATTGGGGCCGATAGATTGTAGTGCCAAGATCTTCACTGTGCGCAAAGACAATGCGAGGATTGTGGGAATCATTTTCTGGATGACAGCCGAACATAGATCAACAAAAACTAGATAAAATGTGATGCACAATAATAAGAATGAGAAGAAGATTGTTGTACCTGAACGGGTATGGATCCAGCTGTAACAAGTTCGGAGAATTCAGCACACGAATAGCCCAAGACTATCAATTTCGGTGCGTCAATGACCCTGATTCTTGTTCGACATTCTTTATCAAGTACAAACAATCTCTCTAGGAAAGGCGCATTCTCAATGACCATATCATGAAACTCCCCAACTGACAGCGTGTTGCGGCACCAACCATGCACATAAATCATACGGAGATTCGTCATAGTGATGTGGAGGCTACTAAACCTAAACATCATCTGAAGACAAAGGTACTCGAGCGTTGTACAGCCGCCGAGCAGGCGCTCCAAATCCGACTTCGAGATGCTGACGCCAATGAGCTCGAGGTGCTTCAGTTTAGGGAGATGAAGAGCGTGCGCGGCATTAATCTTAGGGAAAAGGCACCGCATGAACGTAGTGCGGCACAGCGTGGGCGCAAGGCGGAGGACGGATAGAGGCACCGAGCGCCCATGTCCAGCATCAAAGTTGAGCTCCTCGAGCTGATCTAGGGCGAGGGATAAGAACCACTCGTGAAACTTGGGTTCGGCCTTGCAGTTTGAACGGAAAGTGCCGCTGGAAAGGCGTCTGACTGGCGCAGTGTGCATGGCGAGGATGTGGGACAATGCGTCCAAGTGTTTGCGATCCCCGCTGCAGAGCTCGTCGTCGTCGAGGAGGTCAAGGGGGGTGGAGTGACATAGGGGGCGCCACCACCTAGAGAGGATGGTGGTCTGCACGGCAGATTTGATGGGGAGGAGGGACATGATGGTTACCAACATCTCGTCGGGGATGCTGCTGATGAAGTCCATGCTCGCCGGAGGTTCGTGTGGTTCAGCCTCGACCCGCCTCCGCTTGTTGGCCGCCTCGTCGTCCATCGAAAAAGGAGGCGATCCTCGGTGGCGGCCCTTATAGATAAGACCGGAGGAGAAGGTGTAGCACTAATGGAGAACTTGGGAGAGAATAGGGCTGTGTGGGTGGAGGTCCGAGGTCAAAGGGCTTGATTCCCGGTGAGCCAGCTGCGCCTACCCGGCGGACTGCTCGCACGCATCCCTTTGAGCCTGCGTGACGGACTCCTCGCACGCGTCCCGTCTAATCAAACCTTTGGCCCACGTACGCCATCCCAAACGGTTTCTATAAACCATAAAGCGTTCCATGCTTGGGAACTAAAACCATCAATAAATATGGAGCTTGTTTCCTTTCACTTTCCAAATTACCACGCGCTAATTTTTTTCACAAATCAGTTCACACCTACAAAACCTAAACGTGTTCCCACTTAGCAGCTGTTTACTGTGGTAGGCTATAAAAACACAAACACGTACTCGAAAATTACCGCACATTCCTCACCCCTGCCACCAAAAAAACGGGCCTTTCTTTGTTAGTCCTTCATTCCGTCTGCCATGGCCGGTAGGAGGGGGGGTTCTGGGCCGACTTCGAGATATAACCAGGGAAGAAAGACCAAGGCCGCGGAAGCAACCGAGAGGTCCCGTCACCGCGCCACGGAATCGCAAGAGAGCTCCAGCCACACCGCTTTGGCCGCAGCAGAGATGTCCGGTGGCACCGCGGAAGCCCGGGAGGATCTTTCGCGGAGAGGCGACATCTCTCACAATCATAAGCGCATTCGCCTCGGAGGCGAATTGGACGAGTTGGCAGTCGTGGATTCCTCGGCCAGCGACGACATGCGCGCTGAGCTCGATAGGAAGGACGCGATGATCGATGACTTGGTGAAGCTGCTGCAGAAGAGCGACGCCTCCATTGACAGGGCGACATGCCTCGTGGAGAAACTTATGGAGGAGAACGACGCCTGGAAGAAACTGCTCGAGAAGAAAAGTGCCTCGGAGGGGAGGCTGAAAGAACTTGCTGAGGAACTTCTGGAAGACTTGGCGAAGCTCTACATCGAGCGCGAGGGGCTGCTGAAGGAATCCATGGAGCGTGTGAAGGAACTTCATGCGTACGCGATGTAGAGCATCGACGCTCTCGAGCAAAGAGCCCGCGCCATGGACGCAATGCGGAAGATGTCGGATGAGAGGCGAGAGGAGATGGAGGTCGTGGAGGCGATGAAGAAGGAGATTGAGGAACTCCGCGCCCAGCAATACATGAATAATTAGATAGCAGCGGGCCAGATCGTTTTCTTTGTGTTCCTTCTTCAACCTCTACCTTCTTCTTTTGCCCCTGTGTCTTTGGGGAGTTGCCGCTTGTGGCATTTTTTATTATCATGTATATGTAAGATAATTATTATCCTTTGCCGGTGCGAATTTGTTGTTATATTATTTCATTCATTTGTACTGTTATCACGAAACATCAAAGTTCTCGGCGAGGCACGAACAAAACAGTGATCACAAGCAAACTAGTCCCTCCGTCCAGGCGCATTAACCACATGATAAACAACGGGTCGGACACCATTAATTCAGAAGTTGGGAGCGAGGTGAGCAGGGGGGGAGGTCAAAGTATCGCTTCCCGATGAGCATGCGCAGTAGACTCTCATGCGTCCCATCGAGCATGCATGGCAGACAGCTCTCACGCATCCTGTCAAGCCTGCGCGGTGGACAGCTCGCACGTGGCTTGGACTGCGTCGGTATTTCCCCAAAGAGGAAGGGATGATGCAGCACAGCAACGGTAAGTATTTCCCTCAGTTATGAAACCAAGGTTATCGAACCAGTAGGAGGATCACCACCACCCAATATGCAACACCTGCACACAAACAACAAATACTTGCAACCCGACGCGAAAGAGAGGTTGTCAATCTCTCTACGGTAATAAGATAGATTAGGTAGTGATAGATAGGAGAGATAGATCTCTCAAGAACACAAAATAAAAAGAGTAAATATGTAGCAATATATTTTTGGGGTTTTGGTTTTGTAGATCTGAAAACAAAGATTGCAAAAACGTAGATCGGAAAGCAATATGATGGGAAAGTAAACCCGGGGGCCGTAGGGTTCACTAGTGGCTTCTCTCATGAGTATAGCGCACGGTGGGTGAACAAATTACTGTTGGGCAATTGATAGAAAATCGAATAGTCATGACGATATCCAAGGCGATGATCATTATATAGGCATCACGTCCAAGATAGCTAGACCGACTCCTGCCTGCATCTACCTCTATTACTCCACACATCGACCGCTATCCAGCATGCATCTAGTGTATTAAGTTCATGGAAAAATGGAGTAATGCAATAAGAACGATGACATGATGTAGACAAGATCTATTCATGTAGGAATAGACCCCATCTTGTTATCCTTAATAGCAACGATACATGCGTGTCTTGCTGCCCCTTCTGTCACTGGGAAAGAACACCGCAAGATCGAACCCATCACAAAGCACCTCTTCCCATGGCAAGAAAAATCGATCTAGTCGGCCTAACTAAACCAAAGATTCGGAGAAGAAATACAAAGCTATAAGTAATCATGCATATAAGAGATCAAAGAAGACTCAAATAATATTCATGGATAGAAACTGATCATGAACTCAAAATTCATCGGATCCCAACAAACACACCGCAAAAGTTTACATCAAATAGATCTCCAAGAGACCATTGTATTGAGAATCATATGAGAGAGAGAAGAAGCCATCTAGCTACTGCCTACGGACCCGTAGGTCTATGGTGGACTACTCACGCATCATCGGAGAGGCACCTATGAAGAAGATGAACCCCTCCGTGATGGTGTTTAGATTGGATCTCGCGGTTCTGGAACTTGCGGCGGCTGGAATTGTGTTTCGCCGACTCCCCTAGGTTTTTTGGAATATTTGGGAATTTATAGGCATCAGAGGCGGTGCGGAAGGGGGCCGAGGAGGGCACAACCGATCAGGGCGCGTCGGGGCCCCCCTGGCGTGCCCTGGTGGGTTGTGCTCTCCACAGCCCACCTCTCCGGCAGTTGTTTGGCCCACTGGGAGTCTTCTGGTCTAGAAAAAATATCCAAAAAGTTTCGTCGCGATTGGACTCCGTTTGGTATTGATTTTCTGCGAAGTAAAAAACAAGCAAAAACAGCAACTGGCACTTTGGCACTATGTCAATAGGTTAGTCCCAAAAAATGATATAAAGTTGTTATAAAATGATTATAAAACATCCAAGAATGATAATATAACAGCATGGAACAAGCAAAAATTATAGATACGTTGGATACGTATCAGCATCCCCAAGCTTAATTCCTACTCGTCCTTGAGTAGGTAAATGATAAAAACAGATTTTTTGATGTGGAATGGTGCCTAACATGTTCATCACATTCTTTTCTTTTGTATAGCATGGACATTTAGACTTATAATGATTCAAAGCAATAGTCTAGTTTTAACATAATGACTTCAATACTCAAGCATGTCAACAAGCAACCATGTCTTTCAAAATATCAACACTAAAGAAAGTTATCCCTAGCCCATCATGCTCAATCATTGATCCATTCATGAAACACACTCAAATATTAGCTATGCCCAATGCTCAAGTACGATCAAAGTGCCCCATAGTTGGTGCTTATAAGATATGATGGAGACTCAAAGCAAAAATAAAAATTGCATAAAGTAAATAGATAGGCCCTTCGCAGAGGGAAGTAGGGATTTGTAGAGGTGCCATAGCTCAAGGTTTAAATTGAGAGAGAAAAAAATATTTTGGGTGGCATGCTTTTGCTGTCAACGAAAACGACAAAGTAGCTCACAATACTTTCCATGCTAGATATATCATAGGCAGTTCCCAAACAGAAAATAAAGTTTATTCCTTTTTCCACCAAACTTTCACTTTCCATGGCGGGCCGTATCCACGGTTGCCTTCCATACCAACACTTTCCAAGGAATTTATTATTTGAAAACATAAAGTAAATATTTTTTTCTTTCTTTTTCATTTCGGGAATGGGCATCCCTATTACCGCTGCACTCTCGTGCAATGACAAGTGAATAAACACTCATCTTGAGAATAACACATCTAGCATGGACAAATATTGGACACTCCCCACCGTTTCATGAGCGGTACGAGCACACAAAAGAGAAAATTTATTTTGAAAATTTGGAGATGGCACATACAAATTTGCTTGGAACGGCATGGAAATACCGCATATAGGTAGGTATGGTGGACTCATCAGGCAAAACTTGGTTTAAGGATTTTGGATGCACAAGTAGTATTTCTACTTAGTGGAAATGGAGGCTAGCAAATAGATTGGGAAGCAACCAAACCAAGAAACGAAAATTCACATAAGTGAGCATTGAACATAACTAACACCGAATAATGCACCACAAGTAATATGTAACTTCATTGCATAACTATTGACTTTCGTGCATGCATAGGGAATCACAAACCTTAACACCAATATTCCTACTAAAGCATAATTACTCACCAACATGACCCACATATTACTACCATCATGTTTCAAAACTATTACAAAGAATCAAGTTTAATTTTTCCAATGATCTTCATGAATTTTTTTATTATATCCTCCTTGGATATCTATCACTTTGGGACTAGTTTCATATATTGCCATTGCTTTTTGGCAAGCTCAAACAATTTGAAGTGAAGCACATGAGCATAAAGATTTCATCTCTCAAAAAGGTATAAGTGAAGCATGAGAGGATTTCTTCAAAATTTACTAACTCTCAAATTAATCTAAGTGAAGCATGAGAGTATTTCTACAAAAATTTCCAAGCACACCGTGCTCAAAAAGATATAAGTGAAGCACATAGAGCAATTCTATAGCTCAAAAAGTTTAAGTGAAGCACATAGAGCAATTCTAACAAATCATAGCATGATTTTGGCTTTCTCAAATAGGTGGGTACAGAAAGGACACAAAGGAAAAACTAACAAACAAAGCAAGCAAAGATACAAGACGCTCCAAGCAAAACTCATGATATGTGACGAATAAAAATATAGCTCCAAGTAAAATACCGATGGTCGTTAGAAGAAAGAGGGGATGCCACTCGGGGGCATTCCCAAGCTTAGTTGCTTGTTTCTCTTTGGATATATCTTGGGGTGCGGTAGCATCCCCAAGCTTAGTCTTTTTATCACTCCTTATTCCTTCATCCATCATGATCTCACCCAAAACTTGAAAACTTCAATCACACAAAACTCAACAAAATCTTCGTGAGATCCATTAGTATAAGAAAGTAAATCACTACTTTAGGTACTGTTGCAAACCCATTCATATTTTGTTATTACATTATAACTACTGTATTTTAACTTTACCATGGCTCATACCCTTCAATATAACCCATAGATTCATCAAAACAAGCAAACAATGCAACGAAAACAGAATCTGTCTTAAACAGAACAGTTTGTAGTAATCTGTACTCTACCCATACTTCTGTAACTCTAAAAATTCTGAAAAATTAGGACAACGTAAGGAATTTTTATAGTAACACTGTGTTAGCATTTCAGCTCAAGATCACGTTCCAGCAAAAAATTAAAATTCATATACTGGACGCAAAGTTTCTGTTTCAGATTCAGCATCGCTTCTACTCATCCTATGAATCATCCTAAAGGTTTTACTTGGCACAAACACTGAATAAACCATAAAAACACAATCATAACAGAGGCATAATTGTGTCAACACACAAAAACAGAAAGGAAAAAGAAAAAAATTTATTTATTCATTGGGTTGCCTCCCAACAAGCGCTATCGTTTTACGCCCCTAGCTAGGCATAACACATAGATTCAAGTATTGTCATCTTTGGTTTTGGATCCATAGGATGCCCTCATGATTGATTCATATGGTGGCTTAATTCTTGTTCTAGGGAATTGTTACATACCCTTTCTCAAGGGAAATTGAAAATGAATATTGCCTTCTTTCATATCAATCACGGCATCTATAGTGCGTAAAAACGGTCTACCAAGTATAATGGGGCAAGACGGATTGCAATCAATATAAAGCACAATAAAATCAATAGGCACATAATTCCTATTTGCAAGAATAAGAACATCATTAATTCTTCCCAAAGGTTTTTTAATAGTAGAATCCGCCAAGTGCAAATTAAGAGAACATTCTTCAATATTGGTAAGACCCAGCACATGACATGGAGATTTCGGAATCGTGGAAACACTAGCACCCAAATCACAGAAGGCAAAGCATTCATAATTTTTAATCTTGACCTTAATGGTAGGTTCCCACTCATCATGTATTTTTCTAGAAATAGAAATATCCAACTCCAACTTTTCTTCAAAAGATTTCATCATGGCATCAACAATATGTTTAGTAAAAGATTTATTTTGCTCATAAGCATGGGGTGAATTCAACATGGATTGCAACAAAAAAAATACACTCAATCAAAGATCAACTATCATAATTAAAGTCTTTGCAATCCAAGATAGTGGGCACATCACTAGTTAAAGTTTTGACCTCTTCAAACCCACTTTTAGCAAAATTTTCATCAAGATTTTCACCCTCCAAATTATTGGGACGCCTTCTAGCTAAAGTTGACTCTACTTCAGTCCCTTCATTATCAATTTTAACATTACTAAACAACGAGTCAATAGAAGAAACACCAATCACTTTAAGATCTTCATCTTTCTTACGAAGACAATCACTAGAAAACGATCTTTCTAAGATTTCTCTTTTAGCTCTAAGCATAGCAGTTCTTTTCTTACTTTCATCCATAGAGACATATAAAGCTTTAATAGATTCATCAATCTTAGGCACAAAAGCTTTCAACTTGAGATTTTCAACATCATGAGAAATTCTATCAATGCTTCTAGACATATCATCAATCTTATTCAACTTTTCCTCTATCGTAGTATTGAAAGCCTTTTGCGCATTGATAAATTCTTTAATATTACTCTCAAGATCAGAGGTGTTCCTATTATTATTGTAGGAAGAATTGCCATAGGAATTACCATAATTATTAGAGGAATTTCCAGGAAAAGGACTAGGATTAAAATTACCTCTATAAGCATTGTTATTGAAATTGTTTCGAGAGACAAATTTCACATCTACGGAATCACTATTTTTCTCAATCAAAGTAGACAAAGGCACATCATTAAGATCAATAGGAGCATTTTTACTAGCAACCAATTTCATCAAAGCATCAACTTTATCACTCAACGTACTAATTTCCTCTACCGAATTAACCTTTTTACTAGTAGGTGCTCTTTCGGTATGCCATTGAGAATAATTAGCCATGATATTATCTAGCAATTTAGTAGCTTCACCCAAAGTAATCTCCATAAAAGTACCACCCGCTTCGGAATCTAAAAGATTTTTAGAGACAAAATTCAATTCCGCATAAAAAAATTGTATGATCATCCAAAGATTCAAACCATGTGTAGGACAATTTCTTAGCATCAACTTCATTCTTTCCCAAGATTGTGCAACATGTTCATGCTCAAGTTGCTTAAAATTCATGATTTGCGTCCTAAGGGAAACAATTTTTGTGGGCAGAAAATACTTTGTGATAAAAGCATCCTTGCACTTATTCCAAGAATCGATACTATTGCGAGGCAAAGAGGGAAACCAAATTTTTGCATGATCCCGAAAGGAAAAAGGGAATAGTTTCAACTTCACAATATCATTGTCCACATCTTTTTTATTTTGCATATCACACAATTCTATGAATGTGTTTAGATGGGATGCGGCATCCTCATTAGGAGTACCGATAAATTGATCTTTCATGACAAGATTCAACAAAGCGACATTAATATCACAAGACTCCGCACTAGTGGCGGGAGGAGCAATAGGCGTACTAATAAAATCATTGTTATTAGTATTGGAAAAATCACACAACTTGGTGTTCTCTTGAGTCATCGTGACTACGCAAACAAGATTGCAAGCAAGGAAGAGATCCAGCAAGAAAAAGGGCAAACGAAAAAGAGGGCGAATAAAACGGCAAATTGGTGAAGTGGGGGAGAGGAAAACGAGAGGCAAATGGCAAATAATGTAATTGCAAGGAGATGAGATTTGTGATTAGGAACCTGGTAGATGATGGTGGAGTCCCCTCGGCGCCTACGATAGGCACGTAGAAGAGACCGCTTCCTCCCCATCAACAGCGCCAGAAATTCATTTGACGTGGCTTGGACTGCGTCGATATTTCCCCAAAGAGGAAGGGATGATGCAACACAACGACGGTAAGTATTTCCCTCAGTTATGAAACCAAGGTTATCGAACCAGTAGGAGGATCACCACCACCCAATAAGCAGCACCTGCACACAAACAAAAAATACTTGCAACCCGACGCGAAAGAGAGATTGTCAATCTCTCTACGGTAATAAGATAGATTAGGTAGTGATAGATAGGAGAGATAGATCTCTCAAGAACACAAAATAAAAAGAGTAAATATGCAGCAATATATTTTTGGGTTTTTGGTTTTGTAGATCTGAAAACAAAGATTGCAAAAACGTAGATCGGAAAGCAATGTGATGGAAAAGTAGACCCGGGGGCCGTAGGGTTCACTAGTGGCTTCTCTCATGAGTATAGCGCATGGTGGGTGAACAAATTACTGTTGGGCAATTGATAGAAAATCAAATAGTCATGACGATATCCAAGGCGATGATCATTATATAGGCATCACATCCAAGATAGATAGACCGACTCCTGCCTGCATCTACCTCTATTACTCCACAGATCGACCGCTATCCAGCATGCATCTAGTGTATCAAGTTCATGGAAAAACGGAGTAATGCAATAAGAACGATGACATGATGTAGACAAGATCTATTCATGTAGGAATAGACCCCATCTTGTTATCCTTAATAGCAACGATACATGCGTGTCTTGCTGCCCCTTCTGTCACTGGGAAAGAACACCGCAAGATCGAACCCATCACAAAGCACCTCTTCCCATGGCAAGAAAAATCGATCTAGCCGGCCTAACTAAACCAAAGATTCGGAGAAGAAATACGAGGCTATAAGTAATCATGCATATAAGAGATCAAAGAAGACTCAAATAATATTCATGGATAGAAACTGATCATGAACTCAAAATTCATCGGATCCCAACAAACACACCGCAAAAGTTTACATCAAATAGATATCCAAGAGACCATTGTATTGACAATCATATGAGAGAGAGAAGAAGCCATCTAGCTACTACCTACGGATCCGTAGGTCTATGGTGGACTACTCACGCATCATCGGAGAGGCACCTATGAAGATGAACCCCTCCGTGATGGTGTTTAGATTGGATCTCGCGGTTCTGGGACTTGCGGCGGCTGGAATTGTGTTTTGTCGACTCCCCTAGGGTTTTTGGAATATTTGGGAATTTATAGGCATCAGAGGCGGTGCGGAAGGGGGCCGAGGAGGGCACAACCCATCAGGGTGCGCCGGGCCCCCCTTGGCGCGCCCTGGTGGGTTGTGCTCTCCATAACCCACCTCTCCGGCAGTTGTTTGGCCCATTGGGTGTCTTCTGGTCTAGAAAAAATCTCCAAAAAGTTTCATCGCGATTGGACTCCGTTTGGTATTGATTTTCTGCGAAGTAAAAAACAAGCAAAAACAGCAACTGGCACTTTGGCACTATGTCAATAGGTTAGTCCCAAAAAATGATATAAAGTTGTTATAAAATGATTG